>OY288110.1:95519087-96824269 GCA_958431115.1 Syrphus vitripennis | reverse complement strand
GACGTATAAGCTATAAGGAAGCATTTTCTCTCGACTTTGGCTAGCCTCCAAAAAACACCTGCATTCACAAAGGAAATTTATTAAAGTGAGCAAACTGGTTGCAAGAGACTTTTGCTTGGTGAAACTGTATAAGTTAAATTTAAAATCTTCAGGCGTAGCGTATGCAAGACTTTGTGCAAATTGATGTTTATGAAAGTGTTGCATCTTTAAAATTTGAAGAGCTATTATTTATATCGGCATGGAAATGAACAGACGCAAGATGTTTAAGAATCCAATAAAATTGTAGGGGAAAATGGTCGACCAAAGTTAAATTCACCCCTCGCCGAAGAGCTTAATTGCTTGTAGAGTGAATACTATTTCTGGGCACGGTCCTTTAGTTTACCTAGAAATACTAGTCCCAACGAAATATTGACAATCTCAAGCTGTCAAATGCATTGAACCTTCAATAAAAAAGTAAATTATGGTCAAGAGACGTTGGTGATCGTCAACATCGTTCGTTCGTTCGTAAGATCCTCAGACTTATTACGTCGCGTCGGTTAGATTTCCCCTACAGAGACAGGGCCTCTACTACTCCTTGATACCATCGTGTATGGTTTTTGGGGATGTATTTCAGCTCTCTCCAACTCGACCATTCTTTGCCAAGTGCTTCTAGGTCAACCTGGTCGTCTGCCTGTCTGAGTTAAAAAGTTCCATTGCATCGCAATACATTCGGTACCCTTCTGAAGCGTATGACCAATCTACTGCCACTTACTCGTACGTCTTCGTATGATAGAGTCAATGAGTTCCTGCTCTGCGAAATTCATCATTTGATATACGATTTGGCCAGATAAACCTCAAGTTGTTGCGTTTAAACTATTTACAAACATTTGCAGTTTTGTAGTGACAAGATTTGTGACTTTCCAATTGCTGAACCTATAAAGAAGCACTGATTCAACATTGGAGTGGAATAGTCGCAGTCGTAGCTTAGTCTTTAAGCTTATAGAGTTGTTTCCCATATTTTGGACAGCATACCAAACGCAGCCTTTGCTTTCTCGATTCGGCTGTTAATGTCTAGTTCAGTTCCGCGGTCCATCAGTAGAGACACTACTTCCAAGATATTGAACATTTCAACCATATCAACTGGTTGTCCAAAAATATTTACTTGTTTTTATTGAATTGATCTTTAGCCTGAGGATTTTAGCTTTTCTGTCTACCCTTGATGTCATGTGAACAAGCCTACATCGTCTAAGTTGTCAAGTTGTTTAAGGTATGATTGCAGAGACCACTGAATTTCTCTATTTTCATTCGCCTGCAGAACATCACTAATCACCAACAGGAACAATATTGGTTAGAGTATACAACCCTGGCTAACCCCGCTGCGGATTTAAAATACCTCTGTCAACCAATCAGTGGGATGTCCGCCTGCACAAAGCAAGTCAGATAAATTCTCTATTGACCCCGTCGAACGCCTTTTAGAAATCAACAAGCAGCTGGTGAAGTGGTGATCGATATTCGACGTACTGTTCGAATATGATCCACATAGTGTCAATTTGTGACTGCTGTAAAGATTACTTCTCTGCTGCGGGGTACAGTGCATATTCGGGAAATTGCTACTTCAGGAGGGTCATTGGGCATGGGGTTAGCTTCACTGGTGAAATCAGTTTAAAACTGCTTTGAGCTGGTCCCCAAATGGAACTAGTAGAGATATGTCTGTGTCTTATACTAGGTGTTGTTTAGAGCTGTAGACAACTGTGAGCTCTTCTGCTTCCGTAGCCAATGTTTTGATGTAGTTGCGCTTATTACTCTTTTACCTCATATTCATACGATACATAGACTCTAGCTAATTTCTCCCTACTACTGAAGTTGCTGCAATGCAAGCTTTCAGGTCATTCCTTTCTTCTTTCTTTTCCCAAGTTTCTGCGGAAAGCCAAGTACCTACTATGGGTTCCCAGCGATTGACCGACTATACTCTCAGCACTAGATATGAGGTGCTATTGATTGTTCTAAATCCTTGTTAAAGGTGTTCCACAACTAGGGGATTGCAGGATGCTTAAGTCTATCGGTGTAAAACTTGGGCAGCTCTGAACCGTAACTGTATGCAATTTTACGGTAGCAGCTATTAGGTGGCCTAGGGACATTCACATTTCTGCACCTATTCTGTTCCGACATCTTTTATTTAAAAAAATTCTTTATACCTAGTATTTATTCTCAAGCTTAATACGAAATTAATTTAAAATGTCCAAATATATTAAAGTATGATATCATGTTGAAATGGCAAAAATATAATTCCTGTTGACATCCCAAATTTGACAATTGACAACCTTCATTCACAGGTAATAGAAAAAAAAACTACAAAAAAAAAATAATAAATCATTCCAAGCTCAAAACAGAACCAACTTTTATCACACATTATCCAAAGAATATAGGTAAATAATAAAACAATTATTTATTGGGCCATTATTTTTCCATAAATCAAATTTTCAAATTGAAATATCATGACACAAAGTGCCAACAAGTTTTAACATAAACATAAACATACCTAAATATAATCATCCCCTCTGATGCCGCAAATTGATAAATAAACACATTTAACTTTACTTGACACTCAAACTGTCCATAATCATTCAAAAACAAGGCTTTCCACAAATATTTCCTCATGAAAACGCAATGCATGTTGATGTTTATTTTTTGTATTTCTGTTTAAACTCCCACATATGAAACCCCTATATCAATACACAATCATAATATACCCACAATATTCCCGAGGGGTTAAAGACTCAATATTATTTGTTCAATTTGCAGCACAAACAAAATCCCCCAGTGATATGTGTCTTTCAGTTAAAATGTTTCAATAAGCCAAAATCGATTACGGGCTTCATAAGAAATTTATAACCCTATACAGTATATACACCCTGCAACATGATATTGGCTGACGTTGATGTCCTTCCCGGAGGTTACAACAATAACACAAACACCCCAATTTTGGCCACGAACCGCTCGTGCCCTGGAATCGAACTGAACTTGTTTTATATTGACCTTCTGATGTTTATTGTTAAGGGTTTTTCAAAATCATATTTATTACGACCGAAATTGTTTGCATGAGTGCTAGCTGTCGAGGGGATATTCGTGATGGGGTGTAGCTATTCTCCCGAGCCTGTCAGTCAAGGTAAATCAACAGGAGGTTTTCCAATAAAATATTTAACAGGCATCAAAAGAACAATCCTAGAGGTCAGCACTTTCAATTATATCACCTTTTCGCACTATTTGGAGTATGTCGGTATACTTTTACAAAATTTATATCGCGAACTCAAAATTCCCAAAAAAAAGGCATCCTGCGGAATTCCTTTCAATTTGGGTGTATTTTCAGCCTTTTGTATTTTTGACAAAAGTCACCAGGTGGTGTTTGTGCAGTTGGAATCCTTTTTTTGGTAAATTTTCTTTCTCTTTGAAGAATTTATTATTTTACAGCAGCAGGAGAAGCGAAGCAGTTACAAGCTTGTATAGTGAGTGTGTGACACATCGCAAGCTCTTAGTTAATATTAATGCACGGTGAGCTAGAGGTGGTGCCCATCCATCCAGTGAATGTTTTTGTCTGTTGTTCCGGGGAAATAAAACGGAAGGGTGCTGAAATGAGAGTAATAATAAATGACTATGAACAACTCCTCCCGCATTAAAAGATGTATACGGATAGGAGCAGTTGGTATTTAGAAGAACAGCAGGCATATACAGCAGGTAGGAGCAGCGAGGCACAAATGATCATCATTTGTTTGGCGTGTTTTCCCTCATGGAAGGAAAATGAAGCACAGCGTAAAGAAAATTCTTCAGCTATTACAAAACAAAAAAAAAAATGCGAACATCGCGACCCAAAGCATTTACACTGAACGTGACGATGACGTTTGCAAAGCGGATTCTGAATGTTCTTTGTTTTCAAAAAAAAAAACATCATTCCTTGGTGATGTTTTGGACTCGAAAAAAAAGTTCATACTGTCCCAATTTTGGAATATTGTTTTAAGCTCTTTCATACAATTTGTACTTTTTTGGGAAAAGGCTTTGTTTTCTTTTAAAAGCTCCAAAAATTTGAACAAAAAAATATTGAAATGCACTGCTATTCAGTGGATATTATTTGCCTTCTGTTACTACGAGGTTCTTGTCATCACCTGAATCCATTTTTATGAAATTTACACATAATTTCATAAAAATGGATTCAGGTGATTAATAGTTTTAAAAATTCCAGAAATATAATTTGAAAATATTTCTTTTGATTTTTTTTAGTTTGAAATTTTGCAGTCATAAGCTCATAAGAGCAAATAGCAGTGACTTAGTAGCGTCCTTATTTTTTTTTACTAAAAAATAAACAAAGTTGAAGCAAAGAGAGGGAGAGAGTGAGAGAGAGAGTGAGAGAGAGAGTGAGAAAGAGAAATACCTCTCTGACAGACTGCTACCTGCTACCTGCTAGCTGCTACTGTTATTGAGATTGCAAGCAATGGAACAAGAAATCAGCTAGCTCTGGCTCTGCGTCAACATGTAACCAAATGTATGCCAACTGAGCTGTAGAATGAAAATCGTACAGCCGGAAATAAAACAGGAAAATTAAAAAAGTATAAAAAGTGATTTTTTTTTCTTGCTACTGCTGGATCATGAATGGTGTTGTGCAGATTTTACGTACCTCTACCTATTCCTACATAAATGTACTTTTTTAGCGACGCGCTAAAGGTGAACGAATGATGAAGCTGGTGCTGATGCTTTAAGTCCTGTTTGTTAAATATGCGAGTACTTTTACGCTTAACGAGTGAAATTTCTTAATTTGTGCATTGGTTTTAGGAATTCAGAGGAAGTTAACTTTATTTTGAAGTCCTCTGTCATATTGTTGTGATAAGGTATTACATACATATATGGAGTATGAAAAGGTATGATGGAAAAAGTTATCATTTTTCAAGGAAAACTTAAAATTCAAATGTTTTGAAATTAAAAAGATAAACGATGCAACAACGAGTCGAAATTATTAAAATTTGCTACCGAAATTCGAAGTCAGTGGCCTCAACTTTAAGAGCCCTACGTCCAATTTATAGTGGTCATAATCGATGAGGCTCATTGCTGGAAGAACGGCTTCGTCAATAAGCAAAATATACGTTATTGGTCAGGCAGCAATCCACACGTACTCATTGAGTCACTCTTGCATCCCGAAAAAATTACGGTTTGGTCCGGTTTATGGGCCGGCCGGCGTCATTGGGCGTGATGATCAAGACCGGCACGTTACTGTGAATGGGAATCCCTACCGATCAATGATAACCGAATAATTTTGGCCCAAATTGGATGATATGGACTTGGACAATATGTGGTTTCAACCGGACGGCGCCACGAGCCAAGCGATTCAGCGAAAGTCACAATCGATTTAATGAAAATCAAGTTTGATGAGCTTGTTATCTCACGAAATGGTCAATTGGGTGCCTCGGTCGTGTGATTTTACGTCGTTAGACTATTTCCTGTGGGGCTACGTCAAGTCTATGGTCTATGCCAAGAGGCCGGTTGATGAATTTTGGCCGATTTATGCTTGGAAACTTTCGAAAATTGGGTTCAGCGTCTGGACTTCTGCAAGCGTGCCCGTGGTGGCCATGCAAAAGAAATCGAGTTCCATACATGGCATCAAATGTATACTTTCACATGAATAAAGAATTTCATTAATATCCAAAACCGTTTTTGTTTTATTTAAAAAAAAAACTTTTGTAGCGCTCTTATCGAAAACCCCGATATATAGAATGGTCCAAATAAGCGGCAATGCTCATCAGATTTATAGATTTTTGGAATAGGCCAGCTTAAATGGCGTAAGTTTATCGGAGTCTGTTGAAATTTCAACTATTGGAAGTTTTTTTTTTCAAAAATCACTAGAAAAATCCAAGCAAATGTTGATCTTTATTAATTTTTTTTTTATTTTTGAGTACTTAAAAAGATAATGAGACCGTTCAAGTTTGAAGGGTAAGGTCTATTATCTCGGTAAATTTTCAAAAAATGTACAGTTTTTTTAAATATGTCTCTTCACGTAAAATTTTTTTACAAAGTGAAAAAAATGGTTTTGTTTAAAATAGGAAAAATGATTTTTATTTTTTTCCATAACATAAAACGGAATTCAGATTTTTTGCTTTTAAATATAGGTTAAGTAACAAGATGTTGATTTTGTAGCAACAGCTTCATTGACGTATTTGGTGAAGTTGTACGACGAAAAAATCAATTTCCAAAATAAAAATACATACATTAATCAGTTTTCATCTTAAGCAGAATAGGAATCTGAAATTGATGCACAACTTAAGGCCCGACTAAACATAATGCAGTTGAGGCCTGATTTACTGACTTTTTTCACAAAAATCTGTAGAGTCGTTCTGAAGAAAATTAAGGTTTCAAAAAAAAAAACACATAAATTGGTAAGTAAAGAAAATCCAGCCGGCTGTTTCTGAATCTAAATATTGGTGTGCACCACGGAACCCTCTTGAGTTCCTTACTCTTTATTAAATTTGCCGAACGATCTTGTGATAACGACATTATTTGGGGTTGGCCGTGGCGCGATGGTATGCGTGGTCGCCTGTCAATCTCACAGGTCACAGGTTCGATCCCTGCTGTAGTTCTTTGTCATGTTTTTATTCCATTATCATTGATCATTGTTGGGCCGCTGGTTTACTCATTACATGTTGTTCAGGCATAACAGTAAGAACATGTGATTAAGTAAATACTAGTATGCCCAACAAATATGACAATGAAGAAAATAATGCGAATTATAAAGGGACATAGATATAAGACACGGCAATTTCTCCGCTTTAGCCCAGCCGCCAACCCTGGAGATAAAATCTGAGACAACCACCACCTTGAGTCTCAGTACCTCGCGCCACATACCTTTCCATACACCTTTCCCTTCCCATCCCCTTGAACGCGCGCAAATTATAAAAAAAGGTTAGATCAAAGAGAAAACAATCGCTATCTTTTAGAAAAAGAAGATCTCTCAATTTTTCAGAAAAGACTGCAAAACAACATTAATGAATTCTAGACCGACGACGTTTTCATGCGACAACTTCATCATGGTAGTCAATAGCTTGACAGTCAATGGGTAAAGCTATTGCAGTTGTTCCTTTAGTTGTTCCTTTGAAGTTTGCCAACATTCCATCAATCAAGCTGGTGATTGAGTTTAGGATCCCTATAATCCATATATCCATGTTAATCGAATCGACGTTTTAAGAAAATGTTTGAATTCAATCGATTTATTTTTTTTCGGGTGGATAAATCTACCAACAATCACCATTTCCATAGCAAATTCGTGTCGAGCTTCGGCCATGTCTATGTTCATATTTCATCGAAGCTCTATGTTATGGAATATATTCCCAAGATGGAAGGTAGTCAGCATTAAATAAAAATTACTGATTTTTTTCACAAAAATCTATAAAGTCGTTCTTGAGAAAATTAAGGTTTTCAAAAAATAAAAAACACAAAAATTTTATATAAGGTTAAACTGGTGAAGAAGAGGATGCACAAAAAAAACTAGCCCCTTATTTACAGAATTTTAGATAAATTTTATATAATTTTGGTTTTGGAAAGTTAGTATTTATGTGAAAAAAAAACTTAATTGTTTTAAATAGAAGAGGTTCTCTTTTAAGGTGTTTTTTTTAGATTTTTTTTTAAATAATGTATCCGATATAACACAGAAATGAAATGACTCCAATGAATAACGCTTTTTGAAAATTGAAGTTCACCTCGAATGTCTTTGATATTTTTATTTGACAGTTTGTGTAATAATGTCAAAATCAATTGTACCTCACCTCATGAATTTTGTTTTCTTGTCAAAAATCATTCCTTTTACATTAACTCTCACATACCTATGTACCCATAAAAGATTAATAAACCAAACAACGACTGTCGAACTCTATCAATGTCTGACCTCCAATATTTAACAAAAGGAAACCTAGACGTGAAAATCCACACAATCCTTATACCCTAAACCTGGCTAAAAACGAAACTAATTCCATTTGTTTGATGATGTTTTTTTTTTTTTTGCTTTTTGGGAATAGGAAATATTATTACTTCTCAAAACACACAAAACTGTCTCACTGTCTTGTACAATTTCTATATGAATTGAAGGGAATATATATTTTCTCAAGACACGTACTATGACTTCAAACATTCAGCAGTTGAACAAAAAAAAACCAGACAGGGAATTCACACACAAGGCAAGAGGGCGGCATGTCCTGTAAGGTTTGATTTTGTGTTCGATGTAGAGGTAGGGGGAAAAAGATGATGCCCATAAATGAACAAGTTCAACAAGTAATTGAATGGAAACGTGATCAGATTTTGGATATTTTGACGTTATCCTTCGAAATCCCTTAATGGGATTGTTTTGTGTGTGTGTTTTTTTTTCTTTCTTATTTTAAAGGAAGATGTTGCTGTCTTTCTAAAGGTCGTGACTGGGATTACGAGAAGGGAATGGGAAGTGTAATATAAGGTTGTTTTATTTGTAGGTTAAACTCAGTTTGTGGAGACAATTCAAAATTGTATTGAACTTTTTTGAGGAAGTTCTTTTCTTAGGGTTGTCTTATGACGAACTGTAATGGTTAAAAAAAGGGCCAAATCTATTGGAGAAATTGAAGGTTTGAGGTGAATTCCAGACATATTTTTTTCACAAAATAGCTTTTTGTCTCCTATTAAATTTATGATGCAATTTAGGATATACACTCCCCCCACTCCCGTTTTGAAATTAAAACCACTTTATTCAGCTTCAAATTTTTATTCCAAGTATCTTTTCCCTTTCCAAAGCTAAAACAAACAGACACAAAAAAAAAGATAACAAAAATAATACACAAAGCAACCAATTCGGATATAGTAAAACTTTCATAAGTCCTTTTTCATTCACAAATGTTCTTTATTTCTCAGAATAAATAAAAGCATAATGCTGGGACCAAAGTGGTTTACATTTTTAAATTTTCCTTTCAACAACATCAAGCAAACAAACAAAAAAAAAAAAAAAGAACAACCAAGAAAAATAAGCGGAAAAGTTACAACCAGGATAATCTTTGCTAAGGATATCCTTATCCATGAAACCCACTGCTGAGTGGTGACATTAAGGACTCTAAGTGAAGTTAACTGTGCGTAGATGCAAGACAAGTTAAAAATAAAAAAGTAAAATAAATAAATATTCACCCCGCAGGATTTTATGAAACTTGGCCTGTCTGTTTAGCATTTTTTTTTTACGAAGGACCTTTTCGGAGGTTATTGTGTGTTTTTTTTTCGTGTCCTTTTGACAAATATATTAATTTAACACCACTGATGGTAAAATATTTGACTTCTGTGTTTCATTTAACCGTTGTTTACAATCACTTCAGTTCAGGAGTTGTTTGAGGGTTGGCGTGTGTAAACATCGTTCGTCCTAAACGATTTGTCATCACACCTCGTGGGAGTTAATTTTTTATGTGATGTCCTCTGTCTGCATAAATTTTCGATTTCTTTTAATCCCCAAACGACGCATTTAACATGTGTTCCATGGTTTTATGAAATCAATTTTCATAACAATAAATCTCATGATTTTAAATAATAATAATTTTATAAAGTCCTGTTTTTTTTTGGGCCTTAGATTTTAATTTCTAGGCATGGAATTCAAGTAAATAAAAATCGATTGCATGAATTAAAATTATTATTCTGGATTAATTAATTAACCTATGGCGGTGTGCTTCTAGTGTGACAGTATTAGACCACATAATTGTTTACTGCAACCAAAATCACACGCAACTATAACCAAATTATTTTGTATTTGGAAACGTGTCGTAACGTTTTGGTGCAACATAGTTTTTGGCCATCTAACCACTAATCCATTTGTTAGTGATAAATTTTGTCATTTTGGTTGATTCTTTTTTGCAACCAAAAAATAGAAAAAAAAAATAGATGCGTTAGGAATAGATAATGTGTGCGGGGGTTGTATTTGTTCAATTTAATACTTAAGTTGATGATTGTGTTGTTTTTATTCGAAAAATGAATTTAATTTTTAATAGAAAATTTATTTAATCACGAATTTAAATAAGCTTTAAAAAATTTTTAAAAATTTGTGTAATTTAATTAAAGGCTTCTGAAATTATAATATTTAATTAACATTTAATAGGGAATATTAAATTTTGATGTTTTTTTTTTTTAAATTCAAATCCCTAACCTTAATTTTATACCTAAAACATTATTGTACATATTTTATATAATAAACATAATTAGAATTTAATATAAATCTATAGAGATATTTATGGTCATAAATTATTTTATCATAGACGAAATAGTTTTAATAAATGATCAAATAGCATTACTCACGGGATTGTAATTCATTGTGCCAATTAGAGTCAATTATATTTTATCACATTGGAATTATGAGGTTGCGGGTTCAACTTATGCGTTTTGAAAGGTCTAGCTTGCAACGATAGGTTATGGAGGTAAGAATTTTTCATAACAAAAACCGCTAAAGAAACCTACACTACGCCTCGCATAAGAACTCCTGCCGTCAACGACTATTGGCTGTTGCCCTCAAATCAGTATTGGTTTCTGGAACGTGGGGGCGCTTCTCTAGTGAGGGCCATCAAAATGACAGGTTCCTCCAGTTAGAGAAGGAATTTATACGGTATAAGATGTACATCTTAGAAGTTAGAGAAGATTAGGTATGGTCGGTTTAATGGGCTGACAGTTGATTTTGATACCGTCACACTTAGAACAATGTAAATCCCTTGTGATATCCTGAAGTATTGTAACTCTTTAAAATATTAACTTATGAATCCTATGGTTCGTCTAACCATTTGAAGGTTTTCTGATAGTTCTTCTAATTCGTTGAAGAAGTAATTGCTTAGGGTTTTCTTCCTAGTGTGACAGAGTGATGGACAGTGATAGAGAAAGTGAGCAGTGTTTTCATGCTCGTCTTTGTCAGCACAGCTTCTGCAAATATCATCGGTATTGAGCCTCATTTTCTTTTTATGGTAACTAAGTAGGTTATGTCCCGTTATAATGCCTATAAGGGATCTTAAAGAAGATTTATTAAGAATTAAAATCCTATCGGACAGCAAAAACAAGCCTCGACTTGATTTGAGTGGCAGAGATCGCTTTTATTGCTGCTTGGTTATCAACGAAAAAAGTGATGTCCGCATGTGAGTTCGCCATCATGGATACGTCTTTAACAGCGTTTGTCGAACGATTTTTTGATTAAGAGGGACTACGTTTGAACACAAGTCGTGTCATAAAGTCAGTGTCAATTGATAGACAGCAGGCAGGCAACTTCAAACAAAATTGACCACTTTGCGATTAATCGCAACTTTAAAACGAACAAGCAAATATCAAGACAGGATACACCTCAGCTACATCTCAGGTACTCCAGCAAAAGGGAGAAACGATCTAGGGTTTTTTACGTATCGCATGAAGATGAAGGAAGTTTAAAGTAGTACGTGGAGTAATAAGCGTGACTACGCCAACGCATTAACCATGGAAGCATAAGAGACCTCAAGAATGTGTGAGAGTAGGACTGTTTACAGAATTACAAAAGAACTCACAGTTGTCCACATCTCTAAAAAAAACATATGGTAAAAGACACATACGCGTCATTGCTAGCTTCCGATGAGGACCAGCTCATTTGGCATTTTGGCAGATAGAGTCCAAAGTAACAGTTTCCCGAATACACACATGGCATTATTGCAAAGCTCCCAAAGACAAGTGTCCTTAAGCAGTGCATTAACTCTCCTCTAAGAAACACTCGACATCGAACAATCAGGATTCCACACTCGATCTTTCTGGATGGACCACATTAACACTTTGGCTAATCATCATCGAACAGTGAGTTGACTATTGCTCACCTTTTCAACTCCCATTCATGGATTTCCAAAAGGCATTCGATAGTGTCAACTGAGAATTTATCTGGATTCATATGGATCCAATGACAACAAAAGTGGAAGAGAAGTAGAAATCGCTGGGTTAAATATCAATTCGGCAAAAACAAAAAGAATCGGCCTTCAAACTTCTCCATCGGTTCAAATAGATATTTCAGGGCAACCAGTTCAGATGGAAAGAAATGTTCAGTATATTGGGAGTAGTGTCTCTATTGAAAGTGGAATCGAGGTAGATAGATATTTACAGCCAATTCTGCAATACCAATTCTAAAATGCTGCAAGCTACGACTACTCCGTCCAATTTCGAATCACATCTACTGCTGCTGAAAAAATTGCAATGTTCGTAAATAGATGTTAGTGAAACATCTTGAAGATTTTTTGGCTAAACCGTATCTCCAATGATGAACCTCATATTACAACAGATCAGCAATCAATTTACTGATACCAAGACGTAATTGATAGTGAATTGGCCATACGCTTGAAAAGGGTAACCCTGTTTTTGCGCGACACTTACCTAAATCGTCTGGGAACCCGAAACTTTTACTCAGAGCGTAGTCCTCTCCAAACCAAAATCTGGAAAATCGCCGTTTTCAACCTCGTCCCGGCTACAAAATAACCCTGCCAGACGATTGAATTTCAAATCAATGGCCCTAGTACCTCCACATACATTTTCGTGAATTTTGGTTATACCTTCAAACCAAAAATTTGCTGTCAGTTCTTAGACTAACACCACAACATTAAAATTAAATCTAAAAAGATTAACAGTAAAAAAATTGTATTTTTAAACAATAATGTTAATTTTTTTTAACTAGTACTGTTTTGGATATCAAATGACATAAATCGAAGATTTTTTTCTAGAATCTCTCTTTCGAATAACTTCAATATACCTCTTGAATCTTGAGAGGAAAAAAATTTACATTGACATTTTGCTTTTTCAAGCGACGTTTTATTTTTTGCGTGTATGTAATTTAAATCTTAAGGGTCCAACTACGTAAAAGTATGTCCCTTTCCAAGTAGACAAAAATAACAAACAAACAAATCAGTCTATACAAATTTAAATCCTACACCTACAATTACCAAGTTCCAAGCATTATTTTTTTTTTTGCTATGACAAATTAAAATCAATCATTTTGAATGAATACTCTTTGAATAAAAATGCAGCTTACAACTGCAATTAAACCAAAACACCAATAAATCCAAACATCTTACCGTCAATTAATAATTCTTCTTATAGTCTTTGCCTTCCCTATAGAAATTTTAAGCCGCCTGGAGGTCGATTTTTATTGCAAGTGGTGCTGTCAGTCGCACAGTAGACACCATTTCACCTCTCCATCTAAATTCACACTAAAACCTAATTGCTCCAAATCACGCACATCAAATATCGCCTATAAAAAGGCAAACACCCCAACCGCAAACAATATGCAATGAATAAAGGTGTTTTGCAAAAGGTCTTCCAATAGAACACAAAAGTCTGTTGGAGAAAATGAAAAAAAAAGTGTACAATCAGGAAATATCCAGGATGATAAACCGCCTGTTCACGTGGTACCTTCACATTCAGAGGCCTCACCTCCAACCATTCAACGGCGCAAATTTATTGACTTACAACAGCGTAGTTCCTTTCAATGCCTTTGTGCCGCCGCACCGCTTACCGATCGGCTAAGGCCTGCGTTAGATTGCCCCCAATCGCACTTGCATCGCTCGGGGCCATATTTTTTTTTTGCTCCTGACACCACTATCTCGACCGGTACATCAGGAAAGTTTCCAGAAATACCACAAATGCATTCTGTATGCGCGCATATGTTACAAGCGAAAACAACAACTCGCCGTCTTTTCAGGACATAATATCTCAAGTTTTAGCTTTAACTTTTGTCGGTGTGACGTGAAACGGGCGAATTGCACCGTGTCGGCGATAGAATTTATGAACTGCCATCGGGCAAGCGAAGGAAGTGTTTAATGCTGCTTAACAAACCCCAATCTATCGATCATTGGTGATAATCATCATTGGAAGTCTGGCAGCTGCAAAAAGGTCCTTCGGAATACCCATCAGGCCGAAAACGAAGAGAATATACGCTTTTGGATGGACGCCGGTTACTTTATATGCATAGATGTATGTATGACCAAACCACTCTGATAACCAAACTCCCCAGACTCTTCTATATTCGAAGGACACACACCGAATGAAATGAATGTCAGGGGGACTTTAAGGACTCATATCGCATGCAACAGATGCACTTGCCATAGGTTAACCACACAGCAAATTTTGTTAACGTAAACTTTGTTGTGTCCTTTGTTGTGTCAGGGCATAAGATTTTGGCCAAGAGGCGAGAGGCTGGCTCCACATCAGGACGACGAAAACTGAATTTGTTTAATGGAAATGTGGTGTAGGGGAAGCATATTTAGAAATTGCCGAAGTACAACAAACCTCTTCTTGTCTTTTTGACGATGTATTTATTTACACTGAAAAAAATTCTATACTCAAAATTTCACGGAGGTGTTTTCAATGACAAAACTCTCAAAAAAAAACATTCATACTATTCCTATATAAGATTTTCTAAGATTTTTTTTTGATGATTTCGGAATTTTCTCAAACCTTTCTTCGACAAGACTTTTTTCCACAAATTATTATTTTTCAAACGAAATTTATTCTCAGGTTGAAAAACATTGCCACTTGGCCACTGGTTGTTCCCTGATATTTTTTTTAACAAATTTTCTTTTTTGACGATTTTTTTGTGGTGTCGACAGTTTTTTTCTGCATTTTTTCAACCTTTTATGGATTTACATTTTTTTCACGCAACTTTCTTCCACAATTTATATTTTAACCAATATTTTTCTTAAAGACTCAAGAATACGCTCACTTGATTGTTCAATGACATTTTTTGTAAAGATTTTTCACCATTTTTCAGACAATAAATGAAGAGGTAGATGAAGGTAGGCAAATATAGATAGGAAGGAATGTCAGGGCGCTTTCGTTAAAATCGAAAAATTTTAGTCCCGTCTCTACTCGATCTTGTTCAAAGATATATCTCGGTCTCGCTTAGTCAGATTCAGAGTCATTTCTGCATCTTCCTTTTTTTTGTGGGAATCATTTTTGAATGATTCTTTTCACTGGGAAGACCACCGAAACTGTTAATGAGTCATCCCAACTCAAAAAAACATAATTTCACCATCACTTTTTGTGCAGTAAAAGAATTTTATTCTGAACCGTAACTAACTCACAAATTATTTAACCTTTCCAGACGTTTAATTTCATTTTTAGATAATTCTGCCGTCTACAAGTTGTTCCGGGTTCATTTTACGAAAAAATAAAAAAAAATTCAAGAACTATGCAGCCAAATCAAAATTTCAATTCTTAAAGATGGCTGCTTTTCCCAAACACTCATCATCATCATCATCGGCTCGACAACCGGGGTCCGGTCCTGGCCTCCTTCAACAAGTCTCTCCACCTATCCTGGTCTCAAGCCGTCGCACTTAGTTGCGCACGGGCGTCCTGGTCTGCGCCATCTTTCCAAGCTGCCGTCTACCATAGAATAACAAAGGACTTTCCGAGCCGGTTTCTCTTGGCTCATGCGAGCTAGGTGCTCTGCCCACCGGAGTCTAGCGAGCTTAATTTTTGTCACTATGTCTGCTTCAAGGTCTAGGGAATCGTCCTTCCTCACATATGGGGCCAACAATTCTATTTAAGATTTTTCTCTCGAACGCGGCTAAGAGACTGGAGTGTCTTTCGCTAAACACCCAAGTCTCAGATGCATACGTACTGGCAGGAAGATGGTCCTATACAGCAGCAGTTTTGAAGTTATGGTGAGATTTCTGGATTTGAAGAGCTTTGACAGACTATAGTAGGCTCTGTTGGAATTAAAAGGATTGCACCACTTCAAATTCGTGCTCCGCTACTTTCATTGTTTGACCAGCTGTTCTTCTCACATTCGACGCCACCATGTACTTTGTTTTACCTTCACTAATGTGCAGCCCCAGATTTTCTGACGCCTGCTCGATCTGGATGAAGGAATTGTGTACAGCTTGTTCGGTTCTTTCGATTATGTCAATGTCGTCTGCATAAGCCAGTATCTGGCTGGACCTGTTGACGATGGTCCCTCTTGTTGCCGTGCCAGAGTTACGGATTGCTTTCTCCAACGCCAGGTTGAAGACGAGGCAGGCCAAACCATCAATTTCAAAATCAACTGTATGCGGGAAAAGTTGAGAACCATGCAATTTCTGCTACGGTACGACAAAACTATTTCTCCAACATTTTAATTATATAGAAACTAGAAGGCTAAATTTTTAATTTTTCAATATTTTCTCTGAGTGTTCTCCTCCATTAGAGTATACAACACAAACTTACACATTATGGGATTGGGTTTTTCTTTACAGTTACCATCCCAGAAAACAAGGATGCAAAGTTTATCTCTTAGTTTACATTTGGTTTTGCACTTTTGCAGGTGTTACTGATGAAGTTTAACGTTATTTACCATCATCGTCCTGTTTATATTCCTCTGTGTTCTATGTAGATGAGGTTAACATGAAAATTCTAATTCGATTGCCTACCATCCAGGAGAGAAGCCATAATTTTGTCCTTAGTTTTGAAAGAAGAAGCCTCTTTGTCCAACCTTCATAGCAGAGTAAACATTAAGTGTTTGTGCTTATGAGTGACAATGATGAGCAATTGATGTCTTCAACTTCAGCAAACTCACAAATGAACTGTCAGCCTTCATTAAAACTGACAACATTGCAATGCAACGCAATCAGACAAGGATGTGCTCATCAAATAGACAAAAGAGAATTTTTAGAAAAAAAAACAAAATAAAATAAAAAAAAAATTCCATCACAGTCATTTTCTTGCAAGCAAATTACTTGATGCTCCTTGTGCCACGCGCTGTTTAATTAATCGTCCGTGTCATTCAATCGGCGTGTAATTAAAGTTCCATCAAGAAACTCAACTGCCATTTTTGAGCGATCCAAAATAATAATTAAAGAAGAACAGGGAACAAAAGAGAGGAAAAAGAAGAACCCAAGTTCGCCACTGATATGGCATATCCTTGCAGCGGAAAAAGAAAAATGTTTTTATAATTAAATATCGTGCTCTTTTTAAATGAGGGCTTAAAAAAAATGCTGGTGGTGTGGCAGGGGAATATTTTACGAAGAAGACTTATTGACTTAGAAAATTCCTAATAAATTTTATTTCATGACATTTCTTTTGTTTTTTTCAAGGATTTTCAAGGATGCAAAATTTCATTGGAAATTTTCAATATTTTATTTAGTTTCATAATTATTATTGTAATTAATTCTTCAATATTAATTATTTGAGGGGGTCAAGGTTCCCCCAAACATTTATCTTACTAAAGATTTGGTTAAAAAAAACTATACAAGTTGTCGCGTATCTTATTCCCAATATAAGTAATTAGTAATAAGAAGACAAACTTCAAAGCCTAGAACTTTGTCTGCTGAAGAAAGAATGAATTCCAGACCTTACATTAAGATGACGGACTACTTTAAAAAAGTGGGTTCTAAAAGTCTGTATTTCGACTTACTATTGAAGCGATTTTTTTTCAAACTAGGTCTGCAGTTCCCTAAAGGAGGAATTTTTTTTTAAGCTCGAAAAGTAACGGTACCTGTCATATAACCGTTGAAAACCTATATCGAAAACACTTTGAACAATTTTGCTGAAATTCAGTTCAAAACTATTCAATAAAAAATATTTTGCAAACAAAAGTTTTTAACGATACCTGCATTTGAACAATATTTTCGGTTTTCGGTTTTCTACTCAATGGTTTGGTGGATTGTAATAAAAAAAATTTATGAGACAACACTCACTTTTAATCATCCGAAAATAGATTGAGACGGCACCGTAATTTTTTTTTACTAGAAAAAGAAAACTCTTCAAGATTGTGTTTTTGAAACTTAAAATTGAATATCTCAATGCAAATAATGTGACAGCTTCTAGAATAAAATGGTTGTTACTCATTTTTCTCAAAATAAGACTAAATCGAAGATATTTTTCAAATTCGAACAGACCCATAAAAGACTTCGCAATTCTTGTCTAGGCCTAGTCTCGTGAAATATTGAATTTTTTTTCTTCTAAATTTATGTAATATGTCTTTACAATTTTCAAAATCCTTCGCATCATGAATAATTTAACAATTTTGTAGAATTGTCATACAATTTCTGACAGTTGGTAACTTTTCGATTTAAAAAAGAACTTCTCATGAGAATGAGCTGTCAAGAATTGGCTTGTTTTTGTGTTCGTCACTGTCATAATATGGAGACAATTTTGTCAATATTTTACAACCTGAACATTTATTAGGAAATGCGACAAATTTGAAGAACTTCGTTTTCAATTCAATCGAATCTGAAGTTTGAAAAATTTAATCACCTCAGTTTTTCTAAATATTCGTTGATTATAAAGACCACAATCGTCGCGTCGTCGTCGCGTCGTGTAATCCACGAAAAGTGGCTTCGTTTGAATCAGCACTTTTGTAAATAATTTTAACGTGTTGTTCGATTACTAAGCAATCCGCCATTGCAAATCACAAGCATTCTACCAATATTATGACATTTCACATGACAGCTGAGTTTGACAGGTGTCAAATTCCAGCAAATTTCCCAACCAACGATATAATATTGGAATGACCCTGACTGCCAACCAAGGTTATGTTCTTTTTATGCACAGTAAATTGAAAAGAAATAAAAAAATATTATTTCCCCAATGGAAAGAAAATAACCACTCTTAATACAAAATGAGGTTTGTTCAATAATAATAATGTCATATTTTTAACTTTGTCCCTTCTCACGGGAAATAATATTTTTCTTTTTATTTACAATCATTGATTATTTGCGAGCCTTAACCTTCAAAGAATTTTTATTTTTTAATCAAACTCTGTTTACCTTTATTACGATTTATTTGAACAGTTAAGTCTGCCAGGCCAGTAGCAATCCTGGCTGAGCTGCAACATACAACTTGACTTTCATTGAAATTTAAACATGTTAGCTTGGTTGTGGAGTTGGAGTGGTGTCAGCAGGCCAAAATCTACTGGGAGGCATTTCAATGGTAATGGGTATTGATGGGATGTTTAAAACTCTTTTTTTTGTTTCTTCTTTTATTGGGATTTTTTATAAATCCAATCAAATTGGCAATCAATTTAATTGAAATTGGATTCGATTGACCAAAAAGGATCAGACATACCTATACACAAGGGAACCAAAAAATTGAGAGAGGGCTCGCCACATCCAGTGAAGTGCTATGCTGTGCCTCCCAAAAAATATACTACAACAAGCTAGAAATGCAACGATTTTGCAGATACTAGTTGCTTGATTGTGGAAGGAAGGGTTGCAGATGTTTTTTTTTTTGAAGTTGTTGTTGCTCAAAAACACAATAACACCCCTTTGGAAGGATCTTGTGAGGTCGTTGGTGCCAATAATTGATATACGAACTGTAGTCATACCCCCATCTTTCAACCATCACCACCGCCACTCAAATCACCATCGCACTATCACCATATTGCTGTTGTTGGGTGCTGGGTGCTGCTCGCTGACCCTCAAATTGAAAATGAGATTCGATTTGATGTTATTTTCTGGTTGTGCTGCATTGTTGCTCGGCTTTCTGGGTCTAGGTTTGGGGTTCACCATGAGTGAGTTTATTTGTTATCACTTCAATATCAGACTGGCATCCTGACCAGCCATGCTGATGTTGGTGGTATCAATATTGTGGAAATTGAATTTTCTCTATCTCTCTCTCTCTCTCTCTACATATACATATGTATATAAAATAATCATCCTCCTCTGGATGGACCATCAATTTAGATGTAATTTAATCGGATGTATACATATTGTACTTTGAAAGGAATTTTGTTTTGTTTTATTTTATTTTAAATTATTTTTATTTTGTTTTGTTATTTCTGATTTTGAATTGCAGTATTGGATATACAAAAACCTTGTTGCAAATAGGAATTTTAATTATTCTCTATACTAAATGTTTGTTTTCTAATTAAAAATGTTTATTGTGAACCAATGAGGTGTGATATTTCTTTGTGTAAATAAAATGCGTTCATTGAAACTTTTTTTTCTTTTTTTTTTTTTGTTAAAAGGTAGAAAAATTAGAATGTTGTGAAAAATGTAATATTGAATATTGATTTTTTTAGCATTTTGATTGCCAAGATAAATTCAATAAATATGTTCAACATATTTTTTTTTTAATTAGCTTTGTCTAATGACTTAATTGATTTTGTGAATGTTTTGTGGCTCATATTTTGTTTTTATTTTTTGTATAATTGAAAGGCATACCGTTGAGATACTTTAAATTAAATCTATGTATGTATATACAACAAAAATAAATATTTTTGTTTTAAATGATGCAAGGGATGATCAAAAATGAATTAAATTTTCGGAAAATGTTATAATTTTTGCAAATAGTATCGTACATCAATGAAAAACAGGAGTGACTAAGCGTCCAAGACCCTTTAAAGTTAACATTTTAAATAAAAAGATTTACAATAAAAAAAAAAAATTCACCTCCTAAAAAAAATAAAATTACATCCTCTGAAAATAGCGTTCCCCAAAAAAAATTTCCTGTCTAGTACAAAAGCAGAAAACTTCGTTCTTGTTGATTCTCATTAAATCGTGTCACCTTTGCTATGGAAATAAAAATCCATACAATTCTGTCAATTTAGTATTGAAGCGGCGCGCCGCGGCGGTGATATGGGATTTTGTTAATCGGGGTTTTCTAATGTAGGATTTCGTGCCCAACAAACAAAATTGTAAAGATTCAAGTAAAGATAATTATCACTAAAAATCTTTTATTTTATTCAGTAAGGAAATATCGCAAAAACAATTTGATGATCAATTTTGCGCCACTTTGCATGTGTGTTTTTTCAGAGGTATTTAATTTTGAAATGGAGTAAAATAAAGATGAATATTTAAAATTGACTTTATTCGATAGATAATCTTTTGGCATTACGATTTAATTATGATTCGTGGCATATGACCGCAATGGCAAGCTCGGAGGTTACTTAATCTGGAGGCCCAATTTTCGATCACTTCTTCCAATATTTATGGTCGTTTATTGGAAATAACACAGCGAATGTTTTCCTCGAATGATTCCTCGATTGATTTGCACTTTTCGGGGTGGACTAGCAACTCCCCACTCACATATCCCCACAGAAAATAATCAACTGAGGAAAAAAGTCATTAATGGCCAAGGTCACCATTGATTATCCCGTTCTGGCCAGCATCCTTTTAAAGAAGTACGGAACAATGTTTCTACCAGCCCATAAACTACACCAAACAGTCAGTTTTCTGAAGGTAACGGTGTATCAACCTACACTATCTTCACTCCATATATGGCAGTTTTGTTTATTGTTTGTAGCCATTCAACCAAAAATTAGCTTCATTGGTAAACAATTTTTTTTTTTGGAAATCGCGATCGTTATAAATTTAGACAATTTGGATGCGTTGGCCAGGTGGGCGTCTATTTTTATGTTGACTATTTATGTTGACTACTTAATAGCTATTAAAATGGCAGCCAATTTAAAGTTGTATACCTCTAAGAAAAATATTATAAGCCGAAACTTTTTTCTCCGTCCAACATTAATAATTCGATCACAAAAAAATTAAGGGGTTAAAAAATCTCGTTTTTACCAGAAACCGATATTATTTGGATGAATATATTTTTTATGTACCTTTAAGCAAAGTTTAATAATCTATAGGTATATAAAATTTCAAAATCTGTCCAAACAGAAGGTTTTTTTTATTATTTACACAAAATATTGCTTCAAATAAAATCATTTATTTAAAAAAATACCACCATAAACTTACTCCAAACAGAATTGCTGAATTAACCCAAACTTTCTAAAATATCTGACAAAGATGAAAACCCAAACTAAAAACTTACCTCCCGAACCAAAAAAAAAAAAAAAAAAAAAAAAAACTTAATCCTTGCACAACTTTATCATCACAATCAGGCAACCGTATCGTACAATGCCAATGCATCTCCCTTTTCGCCTTCACAAAACCACCATCGAAAGTTCGTTTTGTTGCATCAACAGTGGTGACTCCGACTTGCCGACTGTCGACTGCGACTAACAAAACTCAGACTTCATCTATCTCCCATGCCTACATACATAAATCCCTGATGTACATATAGTCGGCCTTAACGGTGTTATTCTGCTGCTGTTTTGTTCCCAATGTACAATGAAGCATAACCACAATCTGAACTCTAAAAACTCCTCGCTATATGCAGCAGAGGGGGCTTGGTATAAAATAATAATAATAATAAAAAAAAAAAAAAACAACAGATTCTAGAAGGTTACGTATACGCCACAGTTGACAGGCCTTTGTTATGAACCATTGCTGAGCTCTCTTTCAAACTTTGTCTCTATGTTCTCTCTCACTCTAAAGGTCTTTCTTTTATGGTTTAGTTTTTGTTTGTGTATTCATTTTCTATTTAAACAAAAACTTTTTTGAGTTCGTCTTTTTTTTTTTTGTTCGATGGAGAGAAGAAAAACAGGGCACCCGGTGTATGCCATTAGCAGAAATCTCTGTACCTAATTAACGGTTGTTTTAGTTACTTCTTACTGATTTTATGTGCATAGAGGTTAGTTATGTCGTTATTGAGGTGGGAATTTAGTACACAGAAATTTTGTCATTGAAAGTGAGTAAAACAGAAAAAAAAATTATATATTAGTTTAAAAAAAATTTTAGAGCTTAAGTGAAGTACTCTTCATTGGGCAACACGAGTGAAGGAGGAAAAACAAAGCTGTTCTGTGGCTTGCTGTGCGTGGGATTGTTTAAGTGAAAAAATATTTAATATATTCAAAGTTGTGTTTTGTTGGTTGAGTTATTTGTTTGGGAATAATAATTTTCAAACCATCTACGACTGTAACCGCGTTGGTACAGACATTGTGGTTATAACGTTTTAATTCTTCAAATTTTTTTCGTGAAATTTGATTTTCGTTTTGTTCGTTGACATTTTTTAGACTTATTTGAGACAAAATATAACGGTATAACGCGTAAGGTGCAATTTGCTCTGTCATAGAAAAAGTATTTGATTTATCAATTTTCTTTGAAAATCAAAAATGGCTGTGCTAAACTGCTTACTTATGCCTTCGGACTTATAATGTCCTCAGTTTCACCGTCACTACTCTTAAGTGCCATCGGATGGGGTTTCTGGAGATGTATTTTAGCTCTCTCGAACTCCTCTGCAGTTGTGCTGATTCCTCTTTGACTGTTGTTGGCCAAGTACTGCTAAGAGAGTCCGTTAGTTTGCCAGCCTGTTTGAGAAGGTTCCATTGACTAGCAATGTACTCATTTGGTTTCACGTTCACATACGTCTTTCATATGATAGATTCAATAGGTTTCATTATTGGGAATACGGTTCTGCCAGAAAATCCTCAAGATTTTTACCTATTTAGGACGTTTGCAGCTTTCTTGTGAGAGTGGTTTAGAGCTTCCAAGTGCTATACCCATACAAAATCAGGTATTGAACATTGGGATGGAACAGTCGTAGTCTTGGTCTTTAAGCTTATAGAGTTGTTTTTCCATATTTTACCAAACACCGCCTTTACTTTCCCGATTCAGCTGTTAATATCTAGTTCAGTACATCCGTCAGTAGAAACAATACTTCCAAGATATTCAAAATTTTCAAACATCTGAACTGGTTGCCCAGAAATATTTACTTGAGCAGATGAGGAAATTCCAAGGCTGATCCTTATTTCAGCTTTTCTGTCCACCAATGATGTTATTTGATGGAGATCCATGATCCTATGCGACCCTGCCCTACCCCACTGTGGATTTCAAATTTCTCTGTCAACCAATCAATGTTTCTTCGATACCCCTCCTGCAAAGCAAGCCAGAGAAATTCTCTATTGACACTGTCGAACGTCATTTCGAAATCAACAAACAGCTGGTGTAGTGGTGATCGATATTCGACGCACTGTTTGATGATGATCCGCAAGGTGTTTTTTAACTCGTGTTAGAACCCTTCCTATTACATTGGTTGCACAGTGAGTATTCGGGAAGTTGGTACTTCAGGGGGGTCATTGGACGTCCGGCTACGTGGTTTAAAACTGCTTCCACTTTTTGACCTGGTCTTCATCCACAAACATCAGAGATCTGTTTGTGTCTTTTACAAGAAGTTGTTTGAAGCTAGAACCTGTTATGTCTTTGTTAATTCTGTAGGCAGGTCTACTAGTGACCTATTCTGCTTCTGTAACCAATGCGTTGATGTAGTAAGGCTTATCACACTGCACACTAGACTGAACTTCCCTCACTTCATGCAATACGTAGACTCAAGCTGTTTTTTTTTCTGCTGCTGAAGAAGCTGCGATGTGAGCTTTGGGGTGTGTCCCTGTCCAAGTTTCTTTGGAAACTCAAACACTATATGTCCCCTGGATTTGAAAACATTTTTCACAGTGACGACAGTTTTTGATTGTTCTTAATCCTTGTTAAAGGTGCTGCTCAAGTTGTTGTTAGCTTTCAAGTCTTTTCTTTAGAACTTCGAATAGCAGCTGTACATACATAATCCTAAGACTCTTTGAAAGAGTTCAATTTTGAAAAGGTCAAATGGTAGCAAAAACTAAGCACAAAGCAGAAAAAGTTAGATCTTTTTTCAAAAATCACAAATTTGCAAAAAAAATTCTCTAGTTGTGGCACAAGTTGAGCACTTTGCAGCACAATTTTTTGTTACAAACCAAAAGCCATGTCTTGAACCTAGAAAGTACTTTACGTTCTTCCTTTTCAATTACTTTATTTATCGAACAACCACTTTTAATAAATTTAGAACTACACCTGTTACGCTACTCGTTCTTTAATGAAATTTAATTATAACCCTTTCTAGTTTGAAACCAAGTTTTTCAAGAACACTCAATTTTTCAATTGAACCTAAATACATATATCCTTCAACAATCACCAACAACAAATTAATCACGCAATAACATCGGCAATTATTGTTTCTTCTTCTTCTTCATCCGTTCAGTCCTTCACCTCCATTGGTCGTCAGCGAACTTAAAGTAAAACTCTTTTGAAATGTCATTTAGACACGCATCCCTCCACGATAGTCCCAACTCCTCCGGTTAGTCTGATAACACTTTTAATTAATTTTCCCAAACACCTATTCCTATAGCCACCAGCCCCACAAAACTAAAAGGCACGCGTGAGCTTTAAATAATTTACATGATTCCAACAAAAACCGAGTGATTCCAAGTCAAGGCATTTAATTAACCAATGCCTAGAAATACTAGTATTTATGTTAACCAAGGATACCAAGTCGGTGGTATGTATGAAACCATACAAATCACTTTTCACCTTTTGATCCTTTAACACATTTTATTGGGTTAACCGGGTTATTTAGTCACCTTTTATGATGGTTTGAAGCTGGTGGATATTAGAGGAGACAAAGCAGGAGAGGGAACTATGATTAATATTTATAAACATTTAAGGGAGTTTCTGCAGAATGTACATATATAGCTACCGGTGTGACACAACGGTAGTAAGAGAGTATGTCAAAGTCATAAAACTTCCAAATTTGGGACTACTGGGAAATGGATACAGTGTCATACGTGGCACGAAGAAGATTTTGTCTTTAGTCAACGAATAATGAGTAAAAAAGGCCGGTGAAAAAGCTATCCTAATTTACCCATCCACATCATCTTTGGGATGGAATCCAAAAATGCCTGGCAATAGGGGGGTTTGCCGTTTGCTGATGAAATGGCGGAAGAGCTAATTTTCTGCGGCCGTATGATGAAAGTTGCTGCTTA
This sequence comes from Syrphus vitripennis, assembly GCA_958431115.1. Taxonomy (NCBI): domain Eukaryota; kingdom Metazoa; phylum Arthropoda; class Insecta; order Diptera; family Syrphidae; genus Syrphus; species Syrphus vitripennis. The sequence goes on along the minus strand of OY288110.1, from coordinate 96,798,672 downwards.
AAATTTTGTGGCAACAAAGGAGTATGGATAATTAGAAAATTTTATGGCACACCGGATGGCAGGCTGATTGTCCTTCAAAGATAACAGTCTCCAACAAGAAGCCACCCATATACCTATAATAATAGTGTCCATGTAGACTCGTGTATGAGTGTGAACCCAACCAGAATATTAAAAGTCTTTTGAATTTTTGAACAGGCCCGAAGTAGTGAACATTTTAATGCGACAGAAAGAAAGTAGAACATGCTACCAAAATATTATGGGTTTGTTAAGGAATTCCGATGAGGATGTATGTATTTTGGGAATAGAAATTAAGGATTTCAGGAATATAGTAGTGGGGCGGGTGCATTGAAGGGTCTTGGAAAATTAATAGTCCTTTTGATATGACTTTGAAAATAAACTTGCAATGAGGCCAATGAAGCCTTGAAATAAGTACTTATATGGAAATGGAGGAATTCAATATATGAAAAAAAGGTTAAAACTACTACTTTGCAGAATTGAATTGTGTTGTATTTAATAAAGTTGTCCTTTGCGTTACTCACTGGTTTATCCTTTTTGACACTAGAATCAGTCTTTACATCATTAAGGTGGTGTTAAGATTATTGCACTTAATATTTGGGTCCCTGGCTGCAATACATGCGAAAGAGCTTTAAAAATGATTATACCGAAACCGTTTGTGCATCTTGAACTTTGTCGAAACATCTTATAACCTCCCCCTTTTGCTATCGCTCAATTTGAATTGTCTGCCGTTGTCACGCAATGGAGTCCGTTGTTTCGATTCAAAGAGAGTATAAGCGCACGTTTGGCGGCAATCCTCCTAGCAGATGGACCATAATGAGACTTGTTAACAATTTCGCTGAGCATGGGACAGTCGAATTGTTGGCCCCATATGTGAGGAAGGACGATTCCGGAGACGGTACAATCATGAATTGTACGCAATCTACCTTGAAGCAGACATAGTGACAAAAATTAAGCTCGGTAGACTCCGGTGGGCAGGGCACCTAGCTCGCATGAGTGAAGAGGAACCGGCTCGGAAAGTCCTTTGTTGTACATTCTATGGTAGACCATGCTTGCGCTGGAGAGATGGCGTAGACCAGGACGCCCGAAGCCTTGGGGTGCGCAACTGGATGGCGTCGGCTCAAGACCGGGATAGGTGGAGAGACTTGTTGAAGGAGGCCAGGACCGGACCCCGGTTGTCGGGGTTGCAATTCCCAGAGTTTCCTCAAGACAAGCAGACAGTCATTGTAGTCAATGAATGTATCAGACTTTGTGGCTCGCTTCTAATTTCGCCAGAAGATGCTTCAAATGGTGGAAGAGGACGGAAATAGTTGAACTGTGTTCTTATGTCTGACGAGGCCCATTTCCATTAATCGGCAACATAAACAAACAAAATTGTCGAATATGGAGAGCTTCCAACCTACAGATAGTCCATAAGATGGAATTACATCCACTTCGTGTCACAGTATGGTGTGCAGTTTCATCACGCTGCATTGTCGGGCCCAATTTCTTCGAAGCAAACGGTCACACAGTTACGGTTTCCTAATAAGCTGATATCGAGAAACTTCACATTCTGTTGGGCCCCAGGTTGCCTGACCTTATTGTACCTGAATTTTTCTTGTGGGGTCATTGGAAACAGGAAGTTTGCAAAGCAAAACCAACAAATTTGAATGAACTAACTTTTTGGTGAGATGCCGCACATGCATCAACGTGCATTCAAAATCTGGTGCCTGTTTTTGAAAACTCTGCTTTTCAAATTTTTTTTTTTTTTTGAAAATTTTGGTTTAAGTTTAATGTTCTGTTTTAAAAAATTCTGGAAAAAATAGAAGAAAAGTTACGGACATGTAAAACAGCGCAAATAAATTTGATCGTAAATGACAAAACGAAAGTTTACTTATGCTTATGACTGAAGGCAGCTTTGATTTTCAACTAATGTTGTTTCTTCCTAGACTGATTGATCTAAATTATTGGTTGTGTGTGAGGAAGCTTTGATCAGCAGCTGGAGGCTGATTATTTCCTGAAAAGCACAACGTCAAACACCGCGGAGTTGTGCTTGTTGTTGTTCGCTTTCGCACGATTAGGCTGAGTGCTTTGCAAATTAATAGCTCTGTTCAAAAAAGTTTTACACTACCTTACCACCCTATTATGAGAATAGGGCGAATTAGCGAAATATAATATCAGTGGGTTAAGACTTCATTTATGTCCAATCATTTTTTTGTATGAGACGAGTTGTGTGGCATTTTTAACTCTTTTCCAACTCAACGACCTATCTAAAACAATAACCAAATATTTAGCTTCGTTTCGAGATACTAGTTCAATTCTTCTAATTAGGGTCAATATGAGGAAAGTTTATGTTTTCTGGCAAAGAGGCTTAGATCCTGTGTTGCTCGCCTTATATAAAGAATTCAATAAGTTGTTTACTATTAAATTTAATAGAGGAGGAGATAGAATTCCACCTTGTGGTACGCTTCTACTGAAATGATGTTCTTACGGAAAACCTGGCAGTCAATTACTCATCTTCTCTGCACATGCCGTGCTCTATTCCATAGACGGTAGACTCCACTTGGGAGAATACAATCTTGGTAAAGTAGCACATCAACAGTGCCTCCTGCTTCATAAGGAGCTCCAAATGGTTGAAAGAGTAGGGGGAAAGTATCTAGATTTATGTGGTATCACAATAGCCCAATTCTGGGCTTAAGTTTGTCAGTTCTGCTGGCAGCCACTTAAACCTTACCAAACAGTCGTATTGTTTGTGTTTGTATGAATGACACGTGAAGTTAGTTTCAGTTGAACCGGGTTCAAAGAACGTACAAGGTTAAACGATTTCTCTGATAGTAAACTATAGCAATGGCACCAACGTAAAGTATTAATAACACTAACGGCAGCGCCGCCCGCCGGAAGACTAATAAATCAATTAAACTTGTTCAATTAATGACTTCGTAGCAATAAATTTCGAATTTCCACTCCAATAATAATTTCCTATTAATATAGCTTAGGAGAAGAGTACTTTGTTTCAATTTTCATCAAAGTACACAATATACGAGTACCGCCAGCTAAAATCAAAAACATAAATCATAAATTCGACAAAAGCTTTTCTTGAGTTCAAAGGACTCTGTTATTGTTCATTTTCACTCATCCTTCGAGTAAAAAAAAATTATCCCACCCATCACAGCTCCTTGAACTAACACACGAGTTGATGATTGTGCGCAGTCTTTGAAGTCCTTGTGGGAGTAGCTGTTTTTTTTTTGTTTTGGTTTCTTCCTTCCACTATATGGCATAAGGACAAGCACCTACTCCGCATAAGGAGTGAGGTGTATAGAGAGTTTTCGTAGCATAAAAATATAGTATAATATTTTTTTTTGGAGAATATAAAAGGCGGTGCCAGCAAATTTATTACATTCCAGAAACGAAGAAGAAGAAGGACCTGACGAAGAAGAAGATTTATATCCTTTTTGGATATTAAGGAACGATGAATGTCGAGTGCTATATACGAAGATTGGGCTTTGTAATAAGTAGGTATTATGATAGTAGTTTCTCTTCAAAGAGGGTATGTGATCTTATAATTTTCTTTTAATATTTTTTTCCAGTAAAAGGGGTTCGCGTGTAAAATTATTGTCATCTTACTTTTATATATCGTTTTTTTTTTTACAGTTTTAGTTCAAAATGTCATTAACATAAAACTGTTGGATAATTTCTGTCAAGTATTTTAACAATTATGCAAGACAGTTTGGTTTTTATTTTTATTGAAAACACCACACAAAACTCAACTATGTATATATTTTCAAAATTTCTAAAAAGACTTACAAATTTGCAGATATTAGTTTCAATGTTGGAATTCCTCTATCACGTCATGTTTTTGAAAAACATAATATTTCGCGTCAAAAACATTTTTAACATAATTTCTGGAAATTTTGTTTTTATGCAATTGCGAACTTTAGTTAAAAAATAGAATAAATTAAAACTTCTTAAGGAGTTTTGAAAGTTTGAAAAAAAATATAGGTTCAAAACATGGATTTCGTCAAAAAAAGCTTTAATAAAAATTTAAAAAAAATGAAGAAACGTACTATCTTACAGAGCTAAGCGAGGACGATAGTAATAGTTCGAAAAAATGTTAAAAACAATATGTTTTCATCATTCGCTTGCTTTTTGACTTATAACGGTTTTTATGATTTTTAGTCCGTTTCCTTCTCCAATTTTGCCGGTCTTCAACCTTATTAAATAATTTAGAAGATGTCTTTTTTTGTTTTATGAAAGTTGAATTTTTGATATGTTCCAGGGAATAACCTCTCCAAATTTTTCTGATAACTGACAGACACTTACATTGGGGACTAAAGTCAGCCAGGCACCTTGAAGTTCCATTTACGTTAATTGTATCAAAGCTGATTTGTATTTATGTTCTTCAAACAACTATTTAACAATATTTACCCAGTACCTAGGCACATATCTACAGTGGGGCTCTCCATAATTTAGACATCTGAAACCATCAAAGTGCAATGGCTTTAACTTGTTTTAGGTATTTGGCCCCACTGTAGTTGTTTTTAATTTTTGACAATATCTTTCGACAGTATACAAAATTAACTATCCTCGAGCTGATTAAGGCTAGAATCGAGTCTACACTCAAGAGGCATCAAGCTGATTTCCGCAGTGGTCGATCGTGTGTGGATCATATCAACACTCTACGTATCGTCCTCGAGAAGTCTGCGGAACTTAAATCACCGCTTTACCTGATGTTTGTGGATTTTGAGAAGACCTTTGATCGAGTCAACCGTGAATGTATCTAGAGATCACTTCTTGGTAGAGAAATTCCCCCAAAAATTATTGCCATTATTAAGGAGTCCTATAACAATGCCAAGTGTTTTGTTTTGCATAATGGGCAGCTATCCGACTCTTTCGAAGTGCGGCAGGATGTGAGACAAGGGGTATTAACGGCAAACGTTGGTACAGCGGAGAGACGGGCATCCAGTGGAGACCGTTTGAAAGGCTTAGTCATTTAGACTATGCTGATGATATGTTTCTCCTGGCAAACAACATCAGATGGCTGAATTGGATGTGCCAAGCACTTCAGGTGAAAGGGGTGTCGAGCGATTTAAGGGTAAATAGCAAAAAGACAAAAATAATGCACACAAGCTGCTCCGCACATCAGAGTCTAATTCTACAGGCAACTCCAGTTGAAGAGGTCGAACAATTTAACTACCTTGAAAGTGTCGTATCAGCAAATAGTGGTACGGATCTGGAGGTTAAGAGTAGAATAAGTAGAGCTCGCGTTGCCTTCGGTAACATATCCCAAATTTGGATCTCCAGTCAAATCTCCTTACGTACTCAATTGAGATTCTTCGACTATAACGTCAAATCTGTGCTATTGTACGCTTGCGAAATCTGAAAGTTTTTATAAATCATTGTCCACGCCACATTTTAAAGATTTGCAGGCCACAAACTATATCGAATCAGGAATTGTGGCGCAGAACAAATCAAGAGCTGCTGGACGTCGACATTAAAAATCGTAAATGGCGATGGATTGGTCACACACTGAGGAAACCAAACGATGACATTCAGAAGCAGGCCTTCAAATGGAATCCCCAGGATGCATGCCGAGTTGGAAGACCAAGAACAACGTAAAAATCAACGGTACTAGCTAAAACAGATACTCAGAGAAAGACGTGGGCGCAGTTGAAACTTCTAGCTGCAGATCGTGAAGGAAGAATGGAATTTTTGTTGACGCCTCGTCCGGGGTTACAGGACCTGATGATGATGATACAAAATACATTTAAAAATTAATTTCAAAAATCGAAACAATTATTTTGTAACTTTTTTTCCTCAATATTATCGAGCTTTAGTAAAAATGATTAAAATAAAGTTGTAGATTTTTTTTTGATGGGAAGTTTTTTTTCAATCGATCACCGGTCATCTGCATTAGAGCAATCGATTTTTCTCTTTTACTTACCATTAATTCTTACTTTTTCGACACTCATTTACTGCTAATAATTGTTATTTTAATGTCAGTCATTGTATTAACATACATATGCAATACTCACCTTTTTAGCTTTATCTTGTAGATACAGCGTTTCGTAAATTTTTTAACTATTGCTTTGTAATTAAAATATTTTTAAATAAAAAGAATATTTTCATTCAATGTTTTTAATAACAACACTTTTTCAAAATTTATTTCATTTCACTGAAAACTTTATTTTTTTTTTTTTTGGTTTTTGGTCTATAATTTATTTCAAATCAATTCTCATTCTCATCGGTATCAAAAAAATCATCTAACAAATATCTATTTTTTTTTCTTTCTTGTATTTTGTTTTTAATTGTTTTTTTTTATCATTCTAAAATAATTCTCTTGCTTTTATATTTAATACTTATTTTTTTCTTTAATCAATTTAACAAATTTTATTTTACAATATGTTTTTGCTGTGTAGTAATTTTGTTTTTTTTTTTCTTTCATTTTGTTTGCAATATGTTACATTTGTATAGAGAGATTTCTAGGTTTTGTCTATACAATATTTTGTTTTTTAAATTAATTTATTAATAAAAATTAAATTAAATAATTTGTTTATACAATCTAAGGGAATAAGGATTTAAGCCGATAGATAGACAAAGATTAAAAAATAAAAACAAAAAAATCATCTATTTTAAGGCTAAAAGTTACTTGATTGCCCAATATTAAAAATTTGGTTATATACATAAAGCTATTTTTATGTATGTTATGTATGTATGTATCATTGCTAAGGTAATTTATTTTTTTGTTATATAATTTTTAAATTGTTTTGATTGCCGTAAGTTTAAAAAGTAAAATTTTAATATACAAACAAAATGACATTACTTAAATATCTACTTAAGTTTATATAAGAAATGAAAATTTTAATTAAAAAATTAGTTCATAAACATATTTTTAAAAATATTTAAATTACCCTTTTTATATGTATATATTTATTTTTTAATAGATTTAATAAAAGATAATAAATGTAAAAGCAAATAGCGTATTCCTTTTTTTTTATTTCGTTGTAAACGTACCAAGTTTTTGATTTCCCATCAGCGGAGAACGGACCTTTTAAAACTAATATTGGACAGAAATGTAGATATTAATGATTATAAACTTATTTAATTTGTTTAACAATTGCAAATAAATTCTTTTCGAACTTTAATATTAATTAATAATTTATAATTGATTTATTTACCTTTTCCCTATATATCTTCATAATTTTTGTTTTTTCTTAACTAATTTTTTTTTGTGTTCATTAAATTTTAGTTTTTTCCAAAATTGCAAAAGAAGCTCATTTTGTTTGGTTATGGATTTTAATTTTTTTATCTAAATCTAAAGTATCCCTTTTTTTATGTATTTTCAGATATGATGTATCTTTTTTTTGTGTTATATTGTTATATAGACAAATATAAGTATGATTTTTGTTTAGTTGATAATTTTGTTTTGCCACATAGTAAAATTTTTTTTTCAAATTCTTTTTTATTGCCAAAGTTTTTTTCTGATTTCCGTTTACTTTTTTTTTATGCTATCAATGATATATATATATATATTTGTTTTGTATATTTTACAAATTTTATAAATTCTAATAGGCCTCTTGTAAGTGTTTCTTATGTTATATACTTTTTTAATATTATTTATTTTTTTTTTACCTATTTTGATAAATCTAACATATTTTATACAGCATTTTAATATTACATAATTGAACTATATTTTTTTTTATCAACAATTTATTTACAAACTTAAATCAAAAATTCTAATTTAATATTACAACATATTTTTTTTCTATATATATTTATTTTATATTTTCTTTTTGGATTTCGAATCATTAAGGGCTTCGTAAAGTTTTTTGTTTTTTTTTTCTTTTGTTAATTTGGTGGGCTGTCATTTTAATTTTCGGATCATCTGCAAACTGTTGTATCATCGCCAGCGCAAATTGTGTGAGGAGATGCTAGAAATAGCTTGCCATTTGAACATGCGCATAATTGGAAGACTCTATGCATGTGCTCACGACTTTGTCCAGCACCGGGGATTGGAGGTTGAGCTGTTCTTAGATTTGGCATGAGAATTTTTGCCGATTCGAGGCGTATCTGAAGATGGAATTTAATAAATCATTGAGTCTATACATATACGTATACGAGTACATTTTGTTTTTTGAATTTTTTGTTTTTGAATATTTAGATATCGAAAGGGGGTCCGAGGAAAATTTATATTTTTGAATTTCTACTTAAAATCTTCAATTTTCAATATTTTTGAGAAATTCATTATATTAAAAAAGAATATTTTGGGACGAATTTTTGGAGAATAGAACAACCTGACAAAAATTTCTGGACTTCGAAAATTGGACTTGAAAACAAGAATCGTAAGAACATTTTTTATTTTTAATTCTGGTAATTTTTTTGCCAATTTTGAGCGTAATATAATATTGTAAAAATAGTTTTTTGGCCGTAAAATTTTTCAATATTGATTTTTGTATGACATTTTGGAACAAAAGGATCTACATAGTTTGATGCCTATTTTTAACATAGTAGTTTGTATTACTTTAAAATTTTTGTAAAGAATGGATTGGAATAATTTTTTTTTGAAATTTTCTGGACTTAAAATAAATTTCACTGAGACGGAATTTTTAAATTTTGTATATGTACTAAAATACACTTAAAGAACACTCAAGTTTTCAAAATTATAAAAGGATGGGTTTGGTGAGTATAGTTAAATTCTGTATGTGGTTGACTTGCAACAATTTTTTTTTTTTTTTTTTGATTTTAGAAAAAGAGGAAAATATGGTTTTTGAAAACTTTTGCCAAAATTTGTAAAAGGTTTTGCAGAAAAAAAGTCTTTCAATTATATAAATCTATAGAAGTATACATTTTAGAAATTTTGGAAAAGTGTAAAATTTTTTTTTTTAATTTCACAGTTTTCATAAAAACGTTTTTTTTATTTAATTTTGCCAGAAACTTTTGATATATTCTGAGGTCCAACAATTTGGAACAATAAAAACAGGTAGAAAATCTGGAAGACCTTTAAAAATTTTTATTTTCAAAAAAAATTCGGCCCGGCGAATAATATTTTGCGGTGTAAACCCCATTTTTGAATATTTAAAAAATTGGAACAATCCAAAACAAATTGAAAACAACCAGGAAAAACGAGAGTGAAATTTTTCGTTTTCACCGACAAGAAACCTCAAAAGTCTCGTGTTGTGGCTATCCCTATTTATGGTGTTTGGTGGCGTATGTGGAACATTTTTTTTAAATATATTTTTTTTTAAATAAAACTTTACCTTAAAGTTCTGTCAAATTAAGAGAACTTAAATTAAAACAAATAAATTTTGGGTCGTTTTTCGAATGCGATATGGTTGTGTTTTAACCTAGATTATGGTTTTCTTCTCAAATTTAAATAAACCGCTTAAATATAGGTTTTTCAATATTTATTTTAAACAATTCATGTTTAGAAAATTTATTTCTAAAAAAGAAACCTTTTTGTTTTGCCCCATACAAAAGAAAATATATCCACATGAATATTACTCTGCACACCCAAGACTCAAATAATAATTTCACACTCAAAAGGGACTTTCAGTATAATAGAACAAAATAAAATCCATATAAGCCACTTACCGATCCATCAAGTGCACTCAACTTGACATCGTTGAGTGCAGACAGCTCTATGCCTCCAGCTCTTGATTGTAGATTTATATCTTTTGCTGCTGTCATCTCCAGTTGACGTGTCGGTGATTCGAATCTTAAACAAAAAAAAAAACAAAACCACCAGAACGAAAGTTTAAAATTTGAAAAACGCAAAAAAAAAACTCTCAAAAACGCAAAACTACATCCAAATGCTATTTATTAACTCCGTGCACCAAAATCGACTTCCTTTTTAGTGCGAGATGACAATAACTCACCTCAGCTCTCGACCGGCTTCGGCACGTACGTGCGGTGTTTGTATGGACTCTCGAAAGATGGCACCACCCTCGCCATCGATACGTAATGCGTGCGCCCCGATAGAAACCTCATCCCGAGTAACGGAAAATAAATTTCGACCGGTAGTGTCGTTGATTTGGAATCCCGTCGAAAGGCATTCGAGCTTATCGTGTCCCAAGAATAAATGATTCTCCAGGATGCCATTCGTGTCACGTGTATTGATGGAGAAATTACGTGATGACTCTGCAAAACAACAACAACAAAAAAAAAGCTTGTCAATTGAATCGCCAAGACTGGAATTTTGTTTTGAATTATGAAAAGGGCCAGAGCGAGAGGAGGAGGGGTTAGGGGTGTTGGAGGGTTGAATGAATTTTTGGTCTTTGACACCGGATGTGGTGGTTGAGTCATCATATCTGTTTATGCCCATCTATAAACATTCGTCATTCGGGTGACAAAGATTGGTTATGTCACCCCTTGATGACCTTTAGGGTGATCCAAGAAATTTACATAAATAAAACCCAGCGAAAGATAGAGCGAGACAGAATGACAAATATATATTTATGCTAAATTGACTGATATCACTACTTACCTATAGATATGGGTTGACCGTGTTTGGAACGTATTGTCGAAGCCCGAAGCAAATCCATTATGAATGCTTGACCAGTTAGCTGAATGCCGCCAGGAACAATTTTAAGCTGGCCCATGCCTTCCTGGAAGATAAATTGATTCGATATATGACGGGATATGAGATTTGAAATATATCGTATGGTTAAAGGTGTTTTGCGTTATCTCTTTCTCTGACTATGTGCGTTTGTGATGTGACAAAGGGGTAAACTAAGAATAATGACATTTTGGTTTATTTGTAGTTAAATTAAAGATGATGAACGATTAAGGTCCTAAAGGGTATTTTGTTTGGGTATTCTCCCTCCATAATTGAGGTTAAATATTTATTTGATTAATATTTTGTGGTCAAATACATTTTTTGATAACTCTATATATACGTGACATGGAGTGAAGATAGTTAAAAGTAAATGGGCTTGAATAATAAATGTTATGGTTCATTTTGGGTTTAGATTTGTTTAAACAAACCCAATGAGATAGGAGTCACTAAAAGGTGATAAGGTCTGAGATTTAGTTTCAACAAACTACCAGGTCAATTTTTACTTAAATTTAATGGGCTTCCAGATTTTAGGGAAATATTTCTGCAAGAATTTTGTGGTGACCTATTGAGAAGCGTTTCATGGACATTTTTTTTTTTTTGATTTTTGGATAAAAACGTATTATTTGTCTGCTTTTTAATTTTCTTTTTTAATGATTACCATGTTAAGAATATATAATAATTTTCAAAACTTTTACTTCTACAATTGGCTTTTTTCCCTTCCGACTTTTTCTAAATTTTCGTTAACATTCTTAGAATTTGCTTACTTGTGAAAGAAATCTAGAGTTTGACCCGAACCAATTGATGTACGAGAAATTCCTCTGGAAACTCTTTTAAAAAAATTTGTTTTCAAATTTGCTTTTGACGTCTTTTAGCCAACAAATATTAACGTATTGCCCCAGCAACTTCACCTAGACTCTTCAGATAACAGCAAAGGTAAGATCTACTGTGAAGGAAATTGTTCTTGCCTGGGGCCATTTTTTTTTAAATGTTGAGCTTGAAATTTATTTTTCACAAAACCATTTATAAAAAGATCATTAATGAAAAATAAGAAAGAGGGTCGGAGATAAAACAGAACCCTGCGGCACACCAGCATTTATATTGTGGGTTTCAGACTTGAATCCGTCTAAAAATATTAAAACTCAATGGCAACACTCATAGATTCAAGTCAGTATTGAAGTAGCATCTCCTCGTCCGTTCTTGGTGGTTAAAATTATAATAGTTCTTTTACTATTCGAATCTAGAGGCCACCCTGATATTAATATTGAAATATTCAATTTTCTGTTTTAGTTTTTTTTTTTTTTATAAATTAGCGCGCACTAAAGCGGATTTTATGTACCCTTTATATGCCAGAGACACAGTGCGAGCTTTAGGTAAGTAGGAGAGGATTTGAAAGGAGATGTCGGTGTACATTAGTCTTGAATTTCAGTTTGAGAGGGAAAGACAGAGCGTGGAAGGGTAATCCACATTCGCGTAGCACGGCTAAAAAACGAATCCCTATACTAACAGTACGACCGAAGTTGGGTTCAAGAGTGAGCATTCCTGGAAGAGGTGGAATGCAACTGGCTGAGAGACAGGAAACGTTACGCCGGTGTTCTAGTGACGTCAAGGTATCGATGACGATGATGTTCCAGTCTCCGATCATTTTGAAGGCTCGTCTTTGTATCCTGTCCAAGAGGCTTAATTAAGTTGCTGGAGCACCAGCCAACGGATGGGAGTTATACTCAAGCTTTGAACGTACATATATAACTTTTATAGATAATAGCCAGATCAGAAGGGGAAAAGAATTTCTTGCATCTCCAAAGAAAACCTAAATATCTTGCGGCATTTTTGGCGACGCTAAGTATGTGATCATTCCACAAAAGATGGTTTGTGATACACATACCTAAAATCGCAAGCTGATTAGTTTCTTCGATGCAAGTGCCACTCATAGATAATTCCAGGGGGGGGGGGGTTGTACGTCTCGCTTTAACAACAGAAGGCAGCATTGGGTTTTCGAAGCATTAAATTCTACGCGATTTTTTAATCCCCATTGTACAATGCTGTTTAAGTCAGAATTTAATGTACTTATCATATTAAGCCCTTTCAGTTCCAGGATGTGAATCTGGAAACGAATATGAAAAGCTAAGGGTGCTATTGTCAGCGAAACAATTTAATGGATTAGTAGTTGCAGACAATAGATCATTAATAAAAATGAGAATTAGGGTCGGAGACAAAACGGAACCCTGTGGCACACCACCAATTATGTTGTGGGTTTCAGACTTCAATCCGTCTAATACTAATTGTGTAGAGCGATTCGAAAGAAAGTTACTAATCCAACGAAGAAGGGTTTCATCGATACCAAAAGCACGCATTTTCGATAAAAGAGCAGGAAAAATGCTTTAGAAATATCAGCCGCAATATTCTTACTTTCTCTAAAACAATGTTAAGATTTGTTCCACTGTTTGGTGAGATAAACCATCAGGTCACCAGTGGACCTTGGACCTTGAGAATGATCTTCTTTACTGGAAAGACCTGAAAGAGTCTCCTCGGGCCAAACAACGATATCGTATTAATTCGTTTGGGATTAACTAATCAAAATCTATATTGTAGTTTTAAAAATGGAAGTAATTGCTTCCATCTACGGAACGTCAAGGAATTGAAATAATATTTAAGCACAAGTATTTAAAAAAGGAAATGATTAAAGCCAAAACTGTTCCCCAAAACTTCGAAGTAATTCTTCACTTTAAATATTCTTGAATAGGAGATATTTTTGAGCTTATGGCCATTGTCAAAAAAGTATTTTTTTAATGACTTCTTGGGGGCAGACAAATCTTAAGAATCTATCTGAAATTGTGATTCATTAAAAAGAATGTATTTAAAAATATTTAATAAGTTTAAAAAACTGACTTCAAACAACAATGAAATAGTAATATTAAGGCGTAACTATGAATTCAGTAGAAATTGGCTCCTACAGCTATTAGAAAAAAAAAAACACCGCAATAAAAACAAATAAACTTACCGATGAGAACTCCATTACTTTCAGTATCCACAATGTTAGGACTAAGTTAACGATTATCAAAAGCATAAGAACAAGTATAAGTGTGTAAAGGCATTTTTTACGCCATCCCATCAGTCCCAAGTGATAGTCGATTCCATCCGCAAAACTGCTCGCCCCAATGCGATGTCCTCTCCCCGCAGCACCCATATTGGGCAACTTCTTTTGCGGCTGTTGCAGTCGTTGCTGATCAGTTATAGCCCTAGATGATGTTGTCGCCTGATGATGATGATGATGATGATTCTGTTGATGTTGCCGATCCCCCAAATCTATACCTGCCACATAAGCCGATTGCCTTGGAATTCGTTCTGATCTTGTTGTTCCGGTGTCACCTATCATCGCGTCATCGGCATTCCGCAGGATTTCTGCAATATCACCCGCCTCAGAAAAACTTCCACCTCCGCTGCAAGCTCCAGTGTTGCCAATTATATTGCAAGTACTGCCGTTATCTTCGTAAATTGATTTTCGAACGAAATTCGGACTTTTTGAAAATATTTGAGCCTTAAGACTTCGAGTATGATTATTATTATTGTTGTTGTTGTTGTTGATGTTGTTTGTTGGCAAAGTCTTTGCATTCATAACGAGCAGATCCGGAGACTGTTGGTGATGGATTATGGTTGATGAATTACTTCAGTTCAAATGTAGGAGGTTAAGTATTTATGGTGGTTAGTGCACGGATGGTGATGAATTTTTTTTTTAATTAATTTTTTTGGTGAAGTGCGATAATATGGAAAAAAATGAAATTGTGCAAAAAATTTAATTTTATTTTACAAAATTTATTTATTAAAAACAAAAAAATACACAAGGAACTATGAAAACAAAAATATTCAGAATGAAAAACAATATTGAAATGATCTCATCAAAAATGTTGCAGCATGAGTGTTTATTTTTGGAATTTTGAAAATGTTAGCGGTGCGCTTGACGGCGGCACAGCATTTCAGACAAGCTAGGTGGCACTTACCTCAAAAGTGCCACAACATCGGCCGCAATATTTTCGTCATCATTTTGCGAAGTATCCACCGGTTGTTCGCTTGTGGTGGCCTAAAAATAAAACAAAAAAAAATCAAATTATCTTTGTAATTATGTTCTTATTGTCAATAGGAATTGAAGATGTAGTCAAGAAGGTGATGTCAGTTGTTTTTATTGACGGGAAAATTACTTTGAGCGCAATATTGTGTTCTAATTCTGTTCATTCAATTTAATTTTTAATTATTGAGAAAGTCATTTTTTAAATTTAATTTTACCAAAAGTCCTGCAAAAGAAAACAGTATCTTCGTTAAAGTAGATAAAAATGTGTGATTGTAGTCGAGAATGATAAATGGAAAAACCCCATAAAAATGGCGGTCAGTCGTTTGTATATTTTTTAAGCAATTCACTCCACAAGTATGAAAATGCATTTTAATAGATTTGCAGAAATTTTTCGCTAATTTCTTTTTTGAGTCACCCTGCAGAGCATGGAAAAGTTTTCCTCCCTTTTTTATTTTGCATTGAACTAGGTTACTATTTTTGTTGTTTGCTGAATTTTACCTTATGTTTACTGAATGTTAATTGTCTATAAAATAATAAAATATGAAACAATCAAAAGCGAAATAATTTTTTGCGAAATTTTATATTTGAAAGCAATGATATGCGAAATAATAAAATGCGATATACTCGTACATAATAATTAACGAAGTTGTGTGACGAGTTATAAAAAAAACGAACGCAATAATAAATTAGCAAAATAATGATTTTGCGAAACCAATTTCGCAACTAAATGCGAAATTATAGTTAAATTCCGAACTAATCATTGCGAAATGAAAAATAGTGAAACAAATTGCGCCAAACAAACTATACCCCCAAAAATAAAGAAATTATTTATTAAGTTCTGCAGCTTAATAGATTCAATTTTTTGAGACTTTAATCTGCGAAGTTTTGAAGTGCCAGATATTCGAGAGACGTATTATTTAGATATTTATAGTGCTTAGATTAAAAATATGTGAGATTGTAATTTTTTAAATTCCCAATAGCTAGAGCTGGCCATGAGACCAAAACCAATGAATGGAGAGCACCTTAATTTTTCCACCTAGTCCAAATGGCTAAAGTGAACGCACTTCTTCATGACAAGTGTTTGTCACATTCTCGCAAAACGTAATAGCTCATGTTTTGCTATGTAGACGAGGCTGGGAATAGAATTCAGACGTCTGGCATGACAGCCTTATGCACTATAAACTACGCCACGGGCAACGAAGCTGTTGCGCTTCATCTTCAGCAATCGCGACTAAACTTTTTGCATCAAAAGCAGAACACTCAGGTCACAAGAAGAGATCTTTTGAAGTCTCATTTCGGTCTAGTCAAAAATTTCAGTCTCCTCTGGGTTCGGTGACGCATTTCTAAGCCAGTCTCGGTCTCGTACAGGTTCCAACTCAGAATTTTTCTGATTTTGGCTTTATTTTGTGGGATTTTTTCTCATAATCATTTTATTTTAGATGTATAAAATAAAATATTTTAGAAGGCACAATCGTTGTTCGTTCTCAGGATATTCGAGCAGAAATACAATTGTAACTACTTTTCTTTAGAATTTTTAACAGTTTTTGATTTTTTGTTAAAAAACTGCCCATTCAATATTTGTCAACATTTTATCAGTTGCTAACAATAATGTTATGTAGAAAATAAAACAAATAAGAAGTCAATACCGTTACCCATTTTTGAGAAATTTGAGTCGAAAGACAATTTATACCAATTTTTGGTAGAATTTTTTGTAGTTTTTAATTTTTTGTAAAAAAACTGTCAATTGAATTTTTTTGAAATTTTCACCAGTAGTCAAAAACAACATTTTTCGTAAAATAAAATTATTTTAAAGTTAATATCGTTTTTCCATCTAAGGATATTAGAGTTATAAAAATTTTTTTTTTGGTTTTTTTTAATTTTAAAAAATAACGGTATATTGATTTTTTCCAATTTCATATCAAATTTGTATGACGTCATAATGTGTCGAATAAAATTTATTTCAAGTGAATAGCATTATTTGTTCGTGAGATATTTGAGACCAAACAAAATTTTCATTTCCTTTTTAAACTGCTTTAGTAAAAAAACAACTAATTGAATATTAATAAACGCCCTTTCAGTTTCTTTCGAAGTTATTATCTGTAAAACAAAATTTATTTCAAGTCGATATCTCTACTCGTTCTTGAGATTTCGACGACGAAAAATGGTACCAGAACGTACGAACGTACGTACACACGCACACACAGACATCTCTCTAAAAATGATTGATATAGGCTCTAGGGACCTTGAAACGTCGAGAAATGTCAAAAATTTCAATTTGACAAATCGGACCGATTACAATAACTCCCTATGGAAAGTTAAAAATCAACTTTGAACTATTTTCTTTACTGGAAAAAGGAAACCGAGACTCTCTGTAAGTCTCGACCCAAAAAATAAAAAAGACTTGGTGTCTTCCCCGTATCGGATGACTAGAAGCTAATCTCGTTCGCGTCTCTATTCTCGGTTTGGTCATTTCGGTTTCTTTTCCAGCCCTAATTGGTTTGTCACAAATGAATTTGCAGGGAACAATAATAAGATCTGAGAAAGAACATCGAATTTTGAAATTGAAAAACTTTTCGTTTTCCGCAATTCCGGAGATTTCACATTTACTTAATATAAAACACTTTTGCGGAGATTATCATAACTTTCCAGCTTATTCATTAATTTTCAATATTTAATGTTTTGGGTTAAAGATCAACAACACTGCAAAAACAAAATGGATCAGTGTTGGAGTTTCCCTATCTGCTCAAGTAAATATTTCTGGACAACCAGTTGATATAGTAGAAATTATTTAAAGTCTTGGGTGTACTGTCCACTGATGTTGGAGCCGCATTGGATAAAAACACGTTTATGAAGAAAGCAAAGGTTGCGTTGGGGATGCTATCCAAAATATGGAGAAATAACTCTAAAAGCTTAAAGACCAAGCTCCTATTCCACTACAATGTTAAATCCGTGCTTCCTAATGAATGCAGCACTTGGCAAACCACGTCCGCTTTGTAAATGGATGTCTATAAAAAATCTTGAGATTTTTGTGGCTTTTGAGAATTGGTCATGAACCTATTAACTCTATCATATGAAGACGGCAGTGAATTCAACCATACGTACCCAACGAGTGCATTGCGAATTAATTAATACAATCAGTGAAATATTTTTTTCACTTAGATTTTTAAAGACCACCTATTATTGAAATAAAATATCTTAATAATGACATTGAAAGAAAAAATATTATTGTATACCATCACCGCATAAAAATTAGATCTTTAAGCTACCTATGTACAAACGAAAAAATCCTATTTCATTTTCAAAGGCAATATACTCATCTCAAGAGAATTCTAGCTATATCCATGTACACCAAAACAATTTGCATAATTTCTTCAGAAAATCATTCCACCATATCGTAAAGCCTTTGATGCACATTTTCCCGGTTTTTGTTTTTTCTTCTTCATAAAACAAAAGCAACAAAAGAAAAGAAAAGCACGAAACTATTGAAACGATGGTTGAAAACTTCTATTCAGTGTTTTTTTCAGCTTTTTCACGCACTGATACTTTTATTCTTTAGAAAGTGAAAAAAAAATTTAAACGAATATCAACAAAATAGAAAAGAAAAGAAAAGAAAAGAAAAACAGAATTGAACAAAAAAAAAAAAGAAAGAAAAGAAGAAAAAATTACCCGAACGTTGTCCTTTCTTTCTGATCATTCCAAATGTAATTCCGGTGCACAAAAGTTTTCCCCTATATAGTTACCTACCTCCAAAACAACGAGAGACAAACTCAAATTAAATCCACTCCACCTGTAAACTTATGGCGTAGATTTCCCTAAATCCCGACAGTCATTAAATCCTGAGATGATACTCCTTTTCTAAGTATTTGTGTGGAAGTAATTTTTAGTCGTGTTTAAGTTTTGTCTTTTCGCTCGTCCTCGTCGCGTTGTTGTGCTTTTACAAAATCCACCAGTAGCGACCTACTAAGTTCAACTGGGTCTTGTGTCGCTCAGCATTAGCAGAAATATATTTTTTTTTTGCTGAAAAATGTCCCTCGAGGAAAACGGAAAAGCCAGCTATGAATTTCCTCAGTCAGTCTCAGTAGTTGTTGAGATTGAGAACTGACGCTAGGACGAGATGGCGATGAGAACGAGAACGAGGAGGAAAGTCTTACAAAGTTGAATGTGACTTTTGAGTTTGTTCAGTGAAGAGTCACGCGATGCAGCAGTTGAAGCAGCATCCTTACTCGATCCTTAATCGCCTCCATAGGAAGTTTTGTGCCATTTTTTTTCCATTTCCCTCAATTGCACGCATTAATGGAGGACAAAAAGGATATGGTATTTTAAAAACAAGAAAATACCAACTATTTTTTTTTGTTTCTCCTTGAAACGGTGTCAGAATGGAATAGGAAGTGCAGCAAATAGAAAAGAATACTCTATTCAGTCTTCCTTCTCAGATATAATCAAAGAGAATCTGGAAAATGTCTGTCAATCTTTGATATGCATACAAAGTGGCCGAATGGGGGTTTTTATATTTTCGCTGCCCACGCCACGCTATAAGCTAAGCGAGGAAAAGCATGCAATTAAGTATCAAATAATTAACCTCAAAGGCAATGAATGGCGAATATACTAATATTTAAGTAGGTTAGGAGAGTCGAGTGTTTTTATGAAGTGGTTTTGTGTTTTGTGTATTATTTTTAAAAATAAATGCACGGAGGGTCTTGATTTATTTTTTTTTTTTTTTAAGATTTATCTTCAAATATACCTAGATAAGCATCATATACATACATTATGAGTATGAAATATTTTTTTTGTTAAGGTATATTGAAAAAAAAAAGACTTTCTCATAAAATGTGTGTGTTCGGTTTTTTTTTTATTTTTAGTTTGTTTTACTGCTTGCAGATGTTTTGGTTTTTTGTTTTATTTGTCTAGACATGGGTTCAGCCTTGATTCGAAATAAAAAGAATAGTTTGACAGGAGTGAAAAAAAAGAACAAAACTGAAAATATTATCTCAACTAATTTGAATATTTTAAATATTTTAGGTTTTATTCATTTATCGTTTATCCATGTTTCGTGGGATTACTAAACGGCTAATTGAGTACGCAGCTTCTCTGTATTTTTTTCTGGCCAACATATGAATAGATTAAAGCTGTATTTGAGCAGAAAATTCAAAAAAATTTTTTTTTATAGTTAAGGGAAAATTCATTTTTACATGTGATTCCCATAAATGTAAGGACATTAGTTGTTCCTGTTTTTAAATACTCAATACTTTATCATATTGAATTTTTGTGAACAACAACAACTTAAAGGCACTACCACCAATTGTTTTTTATGAATTAATTTTCTTATTAATTTATTCATTTATATTTTTTATTTTGGCCTTTCTTGAGATATGGATATATGAAGTTTATTATTAAAATTATTGATGTTTTCAAAGCTCTATTGGTTGAAATAAAATCATTACGAAGTTGTTGCAATTGTTCATTCTCGAGATATTGGAGACGAAAAAAGTTTTCAAAAAAAAAATATTTTTTGTAGTTTTTTTGTTTTAATATAAAAAGAAATGATAAATTGAATTTTTGTAACTATCATAATATAATGATTTCTGCTCAAAAATCGATTCAATGTCGATATGTTACAGTGACATTTTCCAATTTTTTCACTTGCGACTATAGGTACTATAGGGCAAGTTTTGGATTCGTGCATTGATAATATTTTTTAAATAGGGTTTGTAAGTAACCTTAATAATTTAGTCAAAAATATTTTTGAAAAAACCGTTATTAACGGTACTTGCCATAGAACTGGATTTTTGGTTTTCGGTTTTCTCGTAAACTATTCAACGAATTTCGATGAAAGTTTTTTAAAGGAGGTCCTATGTATACATATAGTCTTAATAATATATTGCATATCAAAATTTTCCAAGAAATATTTTTTGTAAATAAAAAACAATATCAATTTTTTGATTTGACTTTAAAACCAAAATGTTATCGCACATAGGAACAAGTACGTGCGACCCAGTCGTGTATTTTATTTTTTACCTGTTTTTTTTTTCTTTCAAAGTAAAATAAATGTTATTAAAAAACAACGAAAAGACTGGAAACAGAAATGTGAACTTTATTGGTAGCCCACCCAACGTAGAGTAATTTTATCAGATAACACAAATATACAAAAAGGATTCAAAGTTACTGCGAAATAATTTCAATTTTAAAAATTGGAATCTAGTGCTCTTTATGTATTCCTCTGCAAGTTTTGATTTTTAAAACAATAAATTTTGCTTAATTTTGTAATCTCTAAATCCAAAGACTAATAAATATTTCCAGGCACTGACTTTCTTTGCACCCGGTTCCGAAATAATCCCATTTTTCCAACACTGTTTTGACGGATTTTTGTTTTCCAATATACATACCTACTCATAAACCCTTTTTTTTTTGTACAAGAAACAATTCTTGACAATTATTTTTTAATAATTTTGTTTTGTAAACTTTATGATGAGACGATTTAATCTGTATGCGATTCAAAAAATATTTCCAATTGGATGTGTTCTAGCTTTTTTTGACGATATTTTTTTCGTAAATTTTTTTTACAGACAAACAATTTTTTAGACAAAACTTTTTTAACATATTAATTTTTGACCAGTTTTAGTTTCGCATTTCTTTTTAATTTTTTTTTTTACAAAATTAATTTTTGGAAGAATAACTGTGGCTGAAAATTGATATTAACAAAAAGATTTATTTTTAGTTTGAGTGAGTTAAAGTTAAAAAAAGAAACGGACACCTAGGAGCCTTGCTGTCAACTAACACGAAATAATATCCAATATCAACATTTTCAAATTCTTTTTGAAACTTTTTGTAGCTGAAAGAATGAATTCTAATCGGTTTTTGACAATAAATTGAAATTTTGATTGTCTTTGATTTTTTTCAAGTGTATTTTCCAATCAAAAAAAAACTCACGACTAAAGAACCTGAACAAAATTTTAAAAAAAAAATATTTTACTACAATACGAACACTTTCAAAAAACAAAGCTTTTCAAAAAAGTTTTAAACAAAATTGGAAACATTTTCTTTCACTTAATTTTTTTTCCTGACCAGTGTAATAGACAAAAAAACACCTGTTTGGAATTGGAACATCATTTGTTTATTCAAAGTGTTTCATCAAAATTAACAGTGTTTTTTATTGTGTTTATCCTTTGTACGAATTAAATTAAATCAAACAAACGCAACACAAAAAAAGAAAAACAGATAAATAAAGAAAATGATTAATGATTGTGAAAACATTGCAATTAAAATTAAACAAAATATTTGGAAAAACAATTATACACATGCATACATGCTCATAACTATATAAATATATACCGCAGAGATAGGTTGTAAAAGCAAATTTGCACCAAATTAAACGGTCCGATAAAAAGATAATAAATTAAGTAGTAATTGCAGACAGACAACAGCTATTAGTGGATATAGTATAGGCAAATAGCCAAGTCAGCATGATTCTGATATGAAAATTGAATACAGTTATAATAATTAATATCGATTTGGAAAATCATGTTGCGAAGTAATGTTGATTTGATAATATACAGACGATTGTTTTTTAATATCAGATAAGTTGCCAATAAAATATCAATTAAACTATGTATGAGTATTTGCTTTTCTCGATACATTTATTTACTTGCTGGTCTAAGGGGTTAATATTGGTTTCGTGAGAAAATACATCTCAATCTTTAACAAATTTATGTGATGGATTTATATAGTTCTCTTTCTATTTTTGTAACTATTCGAATGGTAAAATATCATTTTTTGATATACAACGAACAAAAATGTTCTCATTGTTTTGGAATAACAGTTTCTTTTGCCATTTTAGGTGAATTTGTCATAAGTTTAATAAAAATTCAATGATTTAAAAAAAATTAAATAAATTTTCTTAAAAGAGTTTTCTTTATTTTATTATTACGAGTTATTTTTATTGATCGCTAATTTTAGGTTAACTTTGGTTTTAAAACTGGTTTTTCGCTATTGCAAAAGGGCTGAGAACACTCAAGAAACTAATACTAAAAAAGAGGCTGGGTGCGACCCACACTGATAACTTCCCATTTGTAATCTTGAAAACTTTATATTTAGTTTTTTTCAAATAACCAAATTTTCTGGGAAACAAACTTTAGCTATTAAATTCAAATAATCATTATTTTAAGATTGAAAAGCATTTTAATTATTTAAAGAGATTTACGAAATTCACATTTAAGTATATGTCAAATATATACCCGCTGTAAAAAATTTTATTATGTATAAAATTAAATACCTAATGGCAAAGTCAACATCATTGCTCGTTCTCAAGATATTCGAGCTGAAATACAATTGTAACTACTTTTCTTTAGAATTTTTAACAGTTTTTGATTTTTTCTTAAAAAACTGCCCATTCAATATTTTTCAACATTTTATCATTTGCTAACAATTATGTTATGTAGAAAATAAAACTAACAAGAAGTCAATATCGTTACCCGTTTTTGAGAAATTTGAGTCGAAAGACAATTTATACCAATTTTCGGTAGATTTTTTTGTAGTTTTTAATTTTTTGTAAAAAAATTGTCAATTGAATTTTTTTGAAATTTTCACCAGTAGTCAAAAACAACATTTTTCATAAAATAAAATTATTTTAAAATTAATATCGTTTTTCCATCTAAGAATATTCGAGTTATAAACATTTTTTTTTTAGTTTTTTTGATTTTAAAAAATAACGGTATATTGATTTTTTTCCAAATTCATATCAAATTTGTATGACGTCATAATGTGTCGAATAAAATTTATTTCAAGTCAATAGCATTATTTGTTCGTGAGATATTTGAGCCCATCAAAAATTTTCACTTCTTTTTTAAACTGCTATAGTAAAAAATCAACTGATTGAATATTAATAAACGCCCTTTCAGCTTCTTTCGAAGTTATTATCTGTAAAACAAAATTTATTTCAAGTCGATATCTCTACTCGTTCTTGAGATGTCGACGACGAAAAATGGTACCAGAACGTACGGACGTACAAACGTACGAACGTACGAACGTACGTACACACGCACACACAGACATCTCTCTAAAAATGATTGATATGGGCTCTAGGGACCTTGAAACGTCGAGAAATGTCAAAAATTTCAATTTGACAAATCGGACCGATTACAATAACTCCCTATGGGAAGTGAATAATAAGACCTTTTGAAAAAATGCAAGAGTAATTATTATGAATAATTATTAATTATTAATTGTATTGCAGTACACGATGTTTTTCGATTTAAAATGAGTTTTCAAAATATAAATGGAGCTGTGAAACTTCAATCGTTTGTAAAAACATTAAAAATAATAAAAAGTTTTTTTTAATTAAAGAATGTTTAAACTTCAATATTTAACAATATTTAAAGACAAAAGTTTTTAGTAAAAAAAAGAACACAAAAGGCTGGCTGGAGTGACAAAAAATGCCAGTCTGGCTACTCTGAAGAGTACCTATGCTAAATTAAAAATATATTGATTTTAAATAAAATAAAAACATTTTTCAAGTTTAAAGGTCTGTCCATCTCAATAGAAATCCCTGCCACAGTATAGCATGCTGCAACCAAATTTTCTTAATTGATTTGTTTTTGGAATTTTTTATTCTACTAATTTGCTGATATTCTTTCCAAGCCAACCTGTCCATAATTATAAAACTTGGCAGACCATAAGTTATTTTTTGGATTTTTTCAGATTTCTTGAATTTCCATTTTTTTTATTATATCATTCTTATGTATTGCCAAATTCTTTTTAGGTAAAAAGAAATTAAAAAAAAAACTGTATCAAATAAATAAAAAATACTTAAAAAATTTGTTTCCAAAAATAGGTTCAGA
The DNA here is from genome assembly GCA_958431115.1 of Syrphus vitripennis. Classification (NCBI taxonomy): domain Eukaryota; kingdom Metazoa; phylum Arthropoda; class Insecta; order Diptera; family Syrphidae; genus Syrphus; species Syrphus vitripennis. The sequence goes on along the minus strand of OY288110.1, from coordinate 96,774,230 downwards.
AATGTTCTCATTCCTAGCCTACATACATATCTATGGGGTTAGCCACAAGACGAGATTGAAATTTTAAAATTTTTGGCGAGGCCGAGATTAGACATCAAAAGTTTCGTCTTGATTTCATCTCGTGGCCAACCTTATTTTTCAGAAGTTAACACGCTCAGAGTATCATAGTTGCTCAAAAATGAACACTAAAACAAAGTCGCTGATAATTTAAAAAAACAAAAAACAAAATACCTTAAACCGATAAAATGAAATTGATAAAAAAATTGAAAAAAATTCAGATATAGTTAATTTTGTAAGTTTGATATCTGCAATGTTTCAATTTTTTGTACAGTTACTTTTTGGATCTTTTCTTTACACTGATGTATAAAGAAACCCTAAGCTACAAAACCTTATCAAAACGTTGTGTATTTCATTTACTTACAAAACTATGCTGATTCTTGATAGATTTAAAATTACAAAATCACGTTTCAATGTTTTTCTTAATTATTCCACAAAATTATCGGAGACAGGAACATCATCGATACTCTTACGTCACTCGAACACCGACGTAACGTTTCCTGTCTCTCACTCTTTTATCGTTACTTTTACGGTAAGTGCTCTAATGAAATAGCCAGTTGCATTCCTTCCCTTAAACGTTTCAACTACATACTCGCAATGCTCATCAGTTTGCTCTTAAACCTAACTTCGGCCGTACTGTCAAAGTACAGGGATTCATTCTTTAGCCGTACTACGCGAATGTGGAATACCCTTCCACGCTCTGTCTTTCCCTCTCATTGTGAAGAACTGAAATTCAAGATTAATGTTCACCGACATCTCCTTTCACATCCCCTCCTACTTACCTAAAGATCGCACTGTGTCTCTGACATATAAAGGGTACATAAAATCCCCTTGAGTGCGCGCTAATTATAAAAAAAAAACCTTTGCTCAATATACGAATGATTTGTTTTTAATAGAAAGTTGAATCATTTCTTGGTCTTTAAACGAAACATTATTTTAAAACAAGAAAAAAATCGTTTTCTCTTTTTTAATTTGCTGATACAATTCGTAATTTATTATTTATAAATAATAACAATTGATCTTGAAAAAGTGTCTGTGATATCGATAAACTCGTTAAACAAGGGTGGGCCAAAAGTCACATCCTAATTTGAAAAAAAAATTATAACCTTTCTGTTTTAATTAAAATTTTGTTTAACATACTTATAAAACAAACGTTAGAGATTAATTAAGATGAGTTACAGCGCTATAGAGGCAAACTTTATGATCTACAATAAATTATTAAAAAAAAGGCTGGGTGCGACCCACACTGATAACTTCCCATTATTTGTGATCTTGAAAACTTTATATTTATTTTTTTTTTCAAATGACCAATTTTCTGCGAAACAAACTTTAGCTGTTAAATTCAAACAATCATTATTTTAAGATTGAAAAGCATTTTAATTATTTAAAGAGATTTACGAAATGCACATTTAAGTATATGTCAAATATATACCCGCTGTAATATCATAAAGTTAATATCATTGCTCGTTCTCAAGATATTCGAGTCGAAAAACCAATTTTACCACTTTTTAGTTTATTTTTTTTTATATTTTTTTGTCAAAAACTGTCAATTAGATATTTGTCAAAATTTAACCTTTCATAAAAAACTGTACTATGTATAATATAAAATATTTTAGAAGGCACAATCGTTGTTCGTTCTCAGGATATTCGAGCTGAAATACAATTGTAACTACTTTTCTTTAGATTTTCAATATTTGTCAAAATTTTATCAGTTGCTAACAATTATGTTAAGTAGAAAATAAAACAAACAAGAAGTCAATATTGTTACCCGTTTTTGAGAAATTTGAGTCGAAAGACAATTTATACCAATTTTTGGTATAATTTTTTGTAGTTTTTAATTTTTTGTAAAAAACTTGTCCATTGAATTTTTTTTAAATTTTCACCAGTAGTCACAACATTTTTCGTAAAATAAAATTATTTTAAAGTTAATATCGTTTTTCCATCTGAGGGTATTCGAGTTATAAATTTTTTTTTCAGTTTTTTTGATTTTAAAAAATAACGGTATATTGTTTTTTTTCCAAATTCGTATCAAATTTGTATGACGTCATAATGTGTCGAATAAAATTTATTTCAAGTCAATAGCATTATTTGTTCGTGAGATATTTGATCCCAACCAAAATGTTCACTTCTTTTTTAAACTACTATAGTAAAAAAACAACTGATTGAATATTAATAAACGCCCTTTCAGATCTTTCGAAGTTATTATCTGTAAAACAAAATTTATTTCAAGTCGATATCTCTACTCGTTCTTGAGATATCGACGACGAAAAATGGTACCAGAACGTACGGACGTACGAACGTACGAACGTACGTGCACACGCACACACAGACATCTCTCTAAAATGATTGATATAGGCTCTAGGGACCTTGAAACGTCGAGAAATGTCAAAAATTTCAATTTGACAAATCGGACCGATTAAAATAACTCCCTATGGAAAGTTAATAAAAAATTGAATCTATAAAAGTTATTATCATTTTAAATTTGGCCCACCCTGTAAATATATCTCTTCTGTATTTCTTGAAAAAAACGTTCATACTTCAAATATGACTTCAAGAATGTAGTTGAAGTTATGTCTTTAGATAATTATTTTATTTGTGAATCAATACAACTACATATTTTTTTTATTTACAAATTGTAATCCAAATTTTTATGAAAGATTTTCTTTACAATTGAAATAATTTTGTGTATCAACATTTTCAAAAAGAAAACATGTAAATTAGATATTTTTTTAAATTTAATTTGGGTTTTAGATAAAGGTATTTAATTTATATGAACATTATGATTTTTTTTTTTTAAATCTCAAACGATATTTTCAAGATTTCTCTTATTCGGCTTTTTTGGTCTTAAAAACTTTTTTTTAATTTTTTCTAAAGTCGCTCTTACCACTTTTTAAATTTTCTATTTTCCCTAAAAAATATGAGAAAGCCTTGTTTTTTGTTCATTAATTAAAACAAAGAAAATTTGTTCTTTTCGTTTTTCGTGTATGTTAATTACGCATTTTTTTTATAATTCCAACGTTAACAAAATCTCAACCATATTTGATTTAGCTATGTTTAATTAATTTCCATATTATTATGAAATGGTTGAAATGGTTTGACTATTGAATTTATGAATTAAATCAAATATGACTGGCTTACGTTATTATAATGCTGTCGTACCATTATTTTCATACAAAACATATAATTTAATATCACGCAATTAATATGTAGATATTATTTATTTAAAATGAAACAAGAAAAAGTGTCTCAATGTTTGTTTATATTTCTCTGAATATAATTATATTCTACATGAACATAGTGACTAATATAAATTTTATTATTGTTTAAAATCGACTTTTTCAAAATGACACTGACATACATATACATATAATATTGTAAGTTTTCAAAAATTAAAAAATGAGTATACAAACTTGGAACAACAAGCTAATGTCAACACAAATTTCCCTCACACATAATTTCACCTCTTAATTTTATTTTTATATTTAAATTTGAAAAAAAAAAGATACATGTAACTCAAAATAGAGACAAACAAGTGGTGATGGGAATTTTTGTTCTATTTTCTTTTGGTACAAGGTCAAATTTATATTATGAATGTTATGTCTCTTTAAAATTTTTTTTTTCAAAAAAAAATATAATCTACATATATGCATTTGGAAAACAAAAGCCAACCAAAAAGTTTTAGCTAAACTTTTCAATTTAAAATAATTCAAAGTGATTTATATATATGCACAATTGTACATAATTCATTTAACAGTTACAGTTACAATCTATGGAATAGAATCTACGAGTATATGTAATTTTAATCTCATCCTCAGAACAACGTAATGAATAATTTTATTAAATAAAACGCCTCAAAGTCCTACGGTGTGTTAAAGTATGTGTGTCTATGGCTCTGTTGTATGCCATAAGTACTACGAATAAGGACTCCTTTCATTAGAGGATTTCAAGATTAAAATTTTGAAAATCGTTAGAGCTTGTGTGTTATCCTTGAATTAAACTCTACGTTGGCCATATTACCTGTTTCCTCCACTCTCCCCATACGACTAGGTGTCCCTATACTTAACGGTTATATTCCATTTTACATACATACATATGAAATAGAAAGTCACAGTTAAAATAAGCGTATGTTTTGTAATATTATTCCATGCGGAACAATGTGTCGCAAGGATGTATATCATTTTTAAGTTCAATCCCTTTTCCTAGACTCCCTCATATGCATGCATGTTGTATACCTTTACAGTCATTCGAAAAAGGGGGGCCACACCAAAAACACCGTCTAAACAGACTCCATAAGGGTTATTGCCTTGATATTAGCATTTTTATTGGCCCTCTCCATATGCATTTAGAATTTGTTCGGATGTGGTGCGGGTGGATTTGGTCTCTTTGTCTGTAATTCTTGAATATGTTTTACCCGAAAAATTGAATGTAACACTCGTATTGTTGTTGTACTTAATTTAATTCAACTATGTGACGATAGGGTATGCTTAATATGAAGGTTGTCTTGATATTCAAAAGCGAGCGAGTGAAGTTGGAAAATATAGAAGTTTGAGATTATACAAACGTTACGATTATGGGTTTTTTTTTTGAAGTTCAAGGTCAAAATTTGTTAGAGATAAAAACAAATATTTTGAAAAACATCCTGAGACAAATAATTAAATTATAATCGCAGTACTTGAAAGAGAATGAAGAGGAAGAATTTTTATGTCAATCGCAGGTCTGTTTGAAGTCCAACTTGACATTAAAAGGTTTGTGTTAATTGGCGAACTTGTTCTTAGATATAAAAATTAAATGTCATAAATACCTAGGTGAACAAGAGATTATTAGACAACTTAAAAAGAGAAAAAGGTAGGAGACTTTTAAAAAATTATAGTTTGAACATTAAAGCAACATTCAATGCAATATGTGCTTTTCAACTATTGAGCTTATCTGTTAGATGCTTCTGACCATTCTAATACCCTTATCGTCAGCTTAGAGCGAAAATCTTTTTTTCACCTATATTTTCAAATAATAACTTCAAAAATAACACAGAGAGTTAAATTTCACTAATTTTGGTTATATTTACTTAGATTGTTTATTTTTGGATTTATTAGATTTTGAACTTAATTCGATGGCTACCAATATAAAAATAAGCAATATTTACACACTGCATGGTGTTTTTACTTACAATGATTTTTTAACTAAAAAAAATTTGAAGAGCACTTTCTAATACCATTAAGAACGAGTTTTTTGTCCCCAAATCAATCAATAACCAATTTTTCTAGTACACTAAGCATAGGGGTAGATAAAACACATGTATTTTCCATTAGAAAATTTAAAAGAAAAAAAATATGAAAAGATTGTGAGATTTTCTATTGGAAAACTTGAAAAAAATGAATATCTTGAAATTTTAAAATATTTCTTACATTGAGGAAGCTCATCCAAAACGAACTGTCTAAGGTATACCTAAATAATATACATATACATATCTACGAGTATATTTACATATGTATACTTTCAACTACACAGATTTTGGGTTATATACAAATATTAGTAACATAAAAATTTTCTGCAAGGAATTTACGAAAAAGACCGACTCACTGTTGGAGAATAAGTATTGAAATTAAGTCATTGTCATTTTTGTTCAGAAAACATATTCTTGAACTACTAAAATTATGAATTTAAAAAAAAAAATCCTGTTATATTGAATTTCTGTTTTGAAATTTATTTTTTTAAGCTACCTTTTAACATTCTGAAAACCTCATAGTGATCTTAACAAGTTTCTAATCTTATGTTTTGGAGTAATTGTTTTTGTAACCATCACTGAAGCTTTTTTTAAAAAAAAGGTTTTTCCTATAGATTGTTTGAAAAGTTAAAAGATCTTTTTGAAGTCGAATCTTTAATTTTTTTGTGTGTTTGAAATATTTTCCAACAAATGTGGTTTTCGAAAAATTTTGAATTTGAATCAATGCTACAAAAATTACTATACCTAGTCATAAAAAACTCGCTTTGAAAAAATTAAGGTTTTGACCCCGTTTATCGTTCGTGTCGGACAAGTAAATGCTCAAAATTACAGTTACAAAATTGTTACTTCAAGCCGGAACACACTTAGTACAAAACATTTAAACGAAAAATAAAATCAATTTTGTACGAGGTGAGGAAAAACTATAGTGCTGGCCACGAGACTCTACTTTTAAAGTTTTAGTGCAGGGAAATAACTTTATGGGAAATACCTAAATCACTATTAAGTGGGCAATAGCTTCAGTTTTCATGGAGAACCTGTGTTTTTTTAATTACAAAACGATAGTTTTTTGCATAAAAAAACTTCTGATCTATCGGATGGACCAAAAATAATTAAGTCACATTCTATTGCCCTTTGAATTATTCGAAAAAAGTTTCGAAAGATTCTCCCATAATTTTTATTTTTGAAATTTGTGTATCTACTTAATTTTTTTAAATACTTTAAGTACACAAATAAAAAAAAACTCGTTCGAATTTGTTAAAGATACTTTATATAAATGTCAAAGCAAATTAATTTTTTTAAATGTAAATGATTTTGAAAAAAATTAATTTAATTTTTGAAATTCCCGCGAAAACAAATTATTCATAGTAATCTAGAAAAATAAAATGAGTAATTCTGAAAGAAACCCAAGGTTTTTGTAAATCGATATTGAAGAAAAAATATTTTTTTTTGATTATTTTGAAAAATAAAACCTTTTTATATTGAAAATTGCGAATATAGGTATAAGCGCAAGATAAGCGAGAAAAGATAAATTTCCATTTGTTAAATTTTCAAAAGTGTTTAAATAAAAAAGTTAAAAAAATGTCATTAAATATCGATCCTTTTTTTGAATTACTGAATTTTCAAAAATCTATTTACGTAATATTTTTTTCGAGTACATATAACTTTTTACAAAAACTATTCCAGATCGACGAGAAAATCAAAGAGCTACTACTTTATGATTTTTAGGGGTACCGTTAATAATGGTATTTTGCTAATTCGTTTTGACCAAAAATTTTGTAGAGTAGATGGCTAAATGGAATTTTCACTGCCAATTCATAATTTCTCTTCAAAAAAAAAAACGTAAAAAAAATTGTTAATGCTTTTGCCAACGTCGAAAAATTTTGAAATCAAAGTAGAATTACATTATTTCAAAGTGTTTAAATATCTAAATTAAATTGAAGCTTGAAAAAAAAACCATTTAGATTTTCGAACTTCGTATATGAAGCCACTTAACTTTCTTGTTTTACAAAAGATTGCTTCAGTTTTTTAGGCTGTACATAAATATAAGTTGTAAGACTTTAAACATCTTCAGGAATAAGTTAACATAATACTAAGAGCTTAAATATAGCAGAATTTTTTTTAAGCTAAAATGGGTAGAAGAAATGGAAGCTGATTGATCAAAATGCTATTTCGCAAGTTGTTTTAAAAAATTTAAATCGTTTTAGTACACACAGTGTATTTGAGAAAATAACAAATATTAATGACGATCCAACTGACTTTGAAAAAATTGAATACTATCTAATGTTGGTTACTATGAATATAAATTTAAAGAGTTATATTTTTCGACGTACTGAATTTTCGAGTGTTGTGCGAAAATATTATATGAACTACATACATGAAAAAAATTTGACCATTTTGGCGATAATCTATTAAAATTTGATTTCAAAAACAGAAAATCAAAAAAAAAAAGATTAAGATCCCTCTTCTTAAATGTAAGGATAAGATAGGAAAACCCACAATTCTGCTCACCTCACTCCGAAGATGCTTATCCAATGTTGAGACTTCTTCAAAAAATGTCCAGCTTAAATTTTCATGCGGACTACGTTCCTCAATTTCGTCACCTTCGCCGTCTGAATCTAAAAAGTGACGTTCCCGTTGATGATGATGATTGTTCTCGTCAGGTCTCAGATTCTTTTTGCCAGCACAACTATGATTACTGCTACCACTAGCTAAGGCCAATAAACCTTGTGACTCAAAAATTAAATCAGAATTTGAATTTAATTCGAGGACTTCATTCACCATTGCATCAAATTGTAAAATCATTAATTTTACGCATTTAAACCATTTCAATTCTCTTTATCCATCCGCGAACATAAATTTTGCGAAAACAAAACAGAGATTCCAAAAAAAAAAAAACAAAAAACAAAAAAGAACACTTAACAAAAAACACACGCACTCATAGAGGCAGAGGCAACACGCAGCGTTGTAACTTGCTCTGTAACCCTCGCCCCACACGCAGGAAAATTGCTTTTCGCTTTGACTTTGATCATCAATCAACGGGCAATTAAATGCTCAATTAAATTTTCCATCCGACTGCATACAACTCGTATTCAGCTTTCGTATCTTTTTTTTTATTATTCTGCTTTTATTTTTTTTTTTTGGTTTTAATTTTATCAGATCTATCTGTGATGCAAAAACATCTGTCAGTATACGGACGAGAAAAATCGCGACGGAATTTTCCCCAAAACGCTTCCGTGCACTTTGGAGTCTTAACAATCACTGAATATGACTGAATCTATCTCCGGCAAGCAAATGAAAATTTCTTCCTTGTCTATGGAAAATATTTCTCTACTATGACGTGCAGAAACGTGCAATTACGATAAGCGCGTCAAAAGCAGTAGGTATAGTATATAGCGGGAGGAAGTGGGAGTTGAGCTGCTTTCGAGAGTTTTCCACAAGTGTTTGTATGCGGGTGTGTGGTGGAGAGTCGGGAAAAAGCTTTTCTCTATTTTCAAAAACAGATGATTATTTTGGTTTTTGTGTTCATTTTCCCGGTTAGTCAAGTGGGGTTTGTTTTTTGCAGACACTATCTGCCGAGCACGTGGTGAACACAAAATGTGCGCATGACTTGGAGAGAGGAGTTGTAGGAATTTTTTTTCTAGCACGTGCTTGTTAGGTAGGGCATTGCCAGTGTAGTGCAATTTTTGGATTTATGTTATTTGTAGAAATAACGAGTCTATAAACGTCTTTAAACTTTCTTTAAATTGGTTTTATTTATATAAAAATAATTTATTTAGGTACATAAAAAGTTTTTTTTTATAGTCTATACAAGAACAATACCGATGACTGATGTGAGATGTGTCATTGATAATGTATTTTTATGTACAGCAATATTTTGACTTCTGTTGTACTGGAGTGACAGTAATGTGAAAAAATTTCATGTTTTTTTTTTTTGTTTTCAAATTTACTTTTTTCTGATTTTTACAATATTTAGAGTTTTCATTTTTAATGCTTTTTTATTTCAAGCTGGACGCCAAAATCCCGATGGTCTTAGGACGGAAATTTAAAGTACTAAGCAAATTAAATTTTATTTGGTTTTGAGCAAAAATTTCTATGTTAAGCTTCTTAAAATTAGTTGTAGCATTTTTTTATAATCTTGTAGAGATAGGGTATACAATTATACATAGTTAAATTTTTTAACTTGAAATTAATTATTGCTATTATTTTGTTAGTGTGACCTTAAGTTGAATAATTTCCTTATTGTGAGAGTGCCACAGGATAAAGAAATTATTTTTAAACGAGTTTCAGCGAATCCTACATAAAATACTTTTTTTCAAAGTGGAGATTCATACATACATAACCCTTATCCCAAATAAATATAATTCAATTTATTTGACATTTTTAGAAAAAATTCAATAAACAATTCTGCTTTCTTAAAATGGTTTTTTAAGGTAAATTACAAATGAAATAAAATAATTTAAATTTTTTTATGAAAATTAAATTTATAAACTGCTTTCAAAATTAAATATTTCTAAAACAGTTCGAAAGATATTTTTGACCCAAACGGTGTGTGATACATTTTAAACCAAATAGTTGTTCCATTTTAAAGGCCACTCCAAGGAACTTGGTTGCTCCTTTTAGGTTATGTTCAGTCGCTCAGCAAATGCCATTACAGAGATTTTTTTTTAATAAGAGTATTTTGATTTTAAGGATTTTATAAGTTTTAGTAAAAAAAATTGGAAAAAATATAAAGTAAAAATTAAATTTAAATGCATCTAAATCTTAGAATTTTACTATGCATAGCTTTATAGATATACCTAACTTAAAGAATATAGTTTTTAATGGTAAAAAATATAATTATCAAAATAAAAAAATTGTCAAAAATAAAATTTATATCAGAAAATAAAAATTTCACCAAAAAATGTTGAACTAAAAAATATAATGAAATAAACATTTAAGATGAAAAATTGACATAAACAGTTGACATTCCTTAAAAATCAAAAAAATCTAACAAAATTTTTGCCTCTACAACAATTGAAAATTTTTTGAACCGGCTATTGATTCACTCAATGTGTTCGCTTTTTTTTTAATGAATTTCTTAACAAATGTTCCTCCTTTTTTTTTGTTAGTTAATTTGCCATCTTGTCTGTCTAAGAAAATGCATACATTTTTATTTAAATGAAGCAACGCCAAAATTAAACACAACATTTATTTCTGACTTCAATTCTTGATAAACTTAATAAAATATTTTACGCTCAATGATATAGCGATACAGAACTCATTATCATTATGCTTTTTATCAATTTGAATTTGTACCAGATTTTTAAAAGCCCAGTCCAAAGTTACTTCGGAACATTTGGCGTCACGTTGAAGTTTTTTTTATGAATTTATAATTTTAAATTTGTTTTTCATATTTTTTGATTATTAAAAGCTCCAAAACAATGTTTTAAGTAGTAAATTAAATCAAATTTTCAAATTAAAAAAAAATTAATGTCCGTTCCCAAATCATTAATTTTTGCAACAAAATCTTTTTCGGACAAAATAGAAATAAAATATATGATTTTAGAAAAAAAAACAATTATGTAGTTGATCCCTGCAATTGCATGATACCATTGACTTTATTCATTTTTCTAAAACATTCATTTAAAACCAATTGCATCGTCAAACCTAATCCTCTCTAACTGAAAAGGACCAATAAACGACTGCACATCAGAGTTTGTTTGATTAGAAAATAATATAACAAAAGAAACCAATTTCAATTAAATGAACAAATAAAAGATGATGTACAGACCTGCAACACAAACAAAAAAAAAAAATTTAAAAAAATAAAATATTATTATCCACGTCAAGCTTGCATCCTCTTTTAAAAACTAATAAAAACTAAAACGGAAATAAAAGAGAGAAAAATCATGATTTCCACTTTGCTGACAGTAACAATCATAACCTACAGCCATTGGCCTCTCCAGCAAACAAAACACAGTCCACAACCACAAGTGTACAAAATTGTCCCCTTTCTCTCGCTCCTTGGGGGGATGCAACACCTCCCCCAACAAAACGATGATGTCCAGGTCCACTCTGATGAAACTATTGCTACAATTTTGCAATCAGACTCGAAATGTCCTTGGAGATCACGTAAAGAATTGAAAATTCCCTTCAGTAACACAATTCAGTTTGTGGGCAGGCTGGCATCAGTACCAGACGAGCACGAGCACTGTCGGCTATGACCGCACCGACAAGTGACATCAGGTCAAATAGAACACAACGAACTAAAAGAAGCCTGTTACAGATACTTAGTTATAGGATTTTGTGTCCTAGCTCTGGCCATAACATTCTCATATTAAGTTGAAACTGAATATGAAGTAATTGCTCGCCTTTCGTCCGCCATTGTGGTTTTCATTTTCTATATAGGTACATATGCAAATACTCTCGAGCAGCAAACGAACCAAAAAAAAAAGTCCTTTGATTAAGCAATTTTGCCCACCCAGATCATGACGGACGCATGCAACAGAATGTCACATATAAGAATTGTTAATCTGTGGCTGGATTAGATTTGATTCTAAATTAAATGTCAGCAAAAATGGCAAAAGTGCATTCTTTTTTTTTTCTTTGCACATAACTCAATTCGAGTCACGTAGATTTTATTAGTCCCCCTTTGGGGTATGAGTATGAAAGCCAAGTTAATACTATGTTTCACCTGAACTCTTTGGTTTAGTTGAAAGCAGAGAGAGAATGCCTTTTGCCTTTATCCTTGGATTATCACAGGATATCAACCATTCTGAAGGATAAATTTATTACCAAACTATTTTAATAGTCTGCGCAAAGGAAAGTTGTATGAGAAAACTTATCGATGTCATACAGGTTGATATTGAAGCGAAAACTTACGCAGAATGATGATGTATGGGATGGGTGGGATGTGCGGAGATCAAGCAAACATAGAAGGACCTACCTTGAATCTTTGGGATACAACGAGTAAAAGTTGATTTAGGGAGAGTCTCAGGAATGCCGGGTATTATTTTATTTAATTTTAAAAGGATAAAAGCATACTTTTGAGGCAATAAATTCGTTGGTGAGGTATAGTAAAGTGTTCTGGGGCAACGACGACGCGACGTTAAGAAAATTTAAATTGTATATGATGAAAAAATTTTTAATATCAACAAGTACATTTTTTTTAAACGATTTGAATTTTTATACTCCACTTGAATCGTCAACAGAAAGATGTTATTTTTGGATAAAAATGGAATTTATGTCTTAATGTCTTAAAGTTATTTATTGAATGTTATGTTATTTGCGTGAACGAACTCAACCATACGTTATACGTTTCGAAAACTTAAAGTTTTACTAGAGAACGGAGAATCCCTGGTTTGAAGATGCAAGGAAATTCAGCTAAACAAGAGGCATACAAAGCGGTGCTACACAAAAAGATTAGAACTGCTAGCGACCTCTACGAGCAATTGAGACCAACACCGGGTTCTTGTACGAAATAGGAGAGAGCATGAGAAGAACGCAATCGAGCAGACAGTAAGTACCCTTCTGTCTGAAGTAGAAATGAAGCCCGGAAGTTTTACCAAAAGGTAAAAACAACACTCTCAAGTTATTAATCCCTAGCCGAAGTCTGAAAGGACGATCAAACGAACCACACTCAATGGAAACGATACGGAAAAACTACTTCTCCAAGCTCCTTAACGACAATGATGGACACGATTCCGCTGCTAGAGAGATAGAACTATTTGATTTTTTTGACGTGGACCAACAATTTTTATCACCCTTAATCGACGAAGTGAAGATAGCAGTATACAAGTTCAGTCCAACAAAGCATCGAATGACGATGAGCTTATGGCTACCGAATAGTTCAAAGTGACAGGCGATGATTTGGTTAGGAGTATATTCTAATTCATCTTCAAAATATGGTCGGAAGAAAGCATGTCCGATCAAAGGAACTTCTGGATTGTTTCACCCGTCCTCAAGAAAGGAGAACCTCTGAACTGCGTCAACTACAGAGGTATCTTCCCAAATCTTCCCACTACATAGATCCTCTTTGGCATATTGTGTGAGCGTATGCAGCCATCAACCCGATAATGTCCATATCAGTGTGGCTTTAGATTAAAGAAAATCTACCATATAGACAATTTTCACACTGCAGTAGATTTTGGGAAAAACCCAGGAACTTCAATTAGACATTTACCATTTGTTTTAATAATTTCTAGACCGCGTATAACGATGATATGATATTATAATATGGAGCCATCAATAGTTTTAGCATCCTTGCCAAACTTATCCGCTTATGCTGCTCTATCAGTGCTGGAAAAAGTCTAATCGATACATTCGATATCGAAAAAGGGGAGAAGACAGTAGATCACTGTCATGTGACTTCTTCAACTTCGTTCTGGAAAGAATTGTGCAAAACTGCTACGTCAACACAAGAAGCATAATCTTTCAAAGATCCGTTCAATTACTCAGATACGCCGACGATATTGACATAATTGGTAGAACACATCGTTTAGACGGTAGCGAAGAACATAGATGAGGTATACGTGGTCATCAAAAAAGGACACTCAACGCTGACATCGTGGGCAAACTAACTTTAAATAGTTGAGGACTTTGTCTACCTAGGAGCAGCTATCAATTATTCAAACAATGACACGAGAGCTGAAATCAAAGAACGAATAACTCTTGCCAATCGCTGTTTCTGTGGATATGGACTAAGAAAGAAACTGAGTATCAAAGAGAGGATTCTGGAGTAACTAAGGTGTCCCTTTACAAGGAATTTACTATCCCAGTTCTTACATAAGGAACAGAGGCATGGGCTTGCCAAAGGTTTATTAGAAAGCTTTCGAATGCGGATGAAAGAAAAAAGTTTCAAATAATTTTTGGTCCCATCCGAAATCCACATAGATGGAAAGGGAATGTGGAGATATAACCACGAACTGTACTGGGCTGTATTTACAACGACACTGACAGCTCCAGCCCAGCCCGGCCGGGAAAATCTTCGAATCCAATCCCGAGGGACGGCTGCGTATTAGAAGGAGACCGCGACTCAGGTGACGTACCAAGGTGGGAGAGACCCTCAACCAACTTGGGACCGAACTAGTTGGAGAAGCTTGTTGACTGAATCCCTGGTCTGTCTCAAACTGATGTTGGTATGTTAGCGAACAATATCAAAATGAAGATTAAGATTGAAATAATGCAGAATCCAAAGAAAGTGATTTTTAATTGAGGCTGGTATTCACCGAGCGCACATAAATTTATGTGACTCAGAACTCAAAAAATCTGACCTAATAAAAATTTCCTTGTCATAAGCTATTAAAGGCGATTCAGTGAGTTATGATTACGAATTAAAACAAAAAATTTAAAAAAACAGAATTTTGCTCACCCAGAATTTTGAAAACTTGAATATTAGCAGAATTTAAGAATATAATTATAGAATAATTCGTAAAATTAAAAAAAATATGTCAGCAAGCAATATAGAAAATAAAAAGAAGATTTACAATACAAACCTTACATTATTTTTAATAACTTGACAAAGAACCAACGACTTCCCAGGTGAAAAAATGTCTATACAAAAATAATTCTTTTGTAGACCTACCTTAACGAAACGAAATTTATTTCATATGAATGCCATTTTAAATGCAAACTTATCATCATTGTTTGAATGCACGTGACCATATTTTCACAATATGATTGTGATGAGGGAATTCTATTCGAACCGTGAAAAATATTACGATAACAAAAGCTCACAAAAAATTAAAATTTAAAAAAAATAAAAAAAACCCACGTGTGAATGGGAGAATCTGGAAACCGGCATTCCATTCGCTGACAGGGTTATTCATGTCCTGGATGAATGTAAGGATTCGAACAGCAACCTGGAGAATGGAAAACTCATCACAATGCCGATACAAAGGTAGGGAAAGGTATATAATACAACATGCAGCAATCAAGCTGATATCAAAATCCAGAAAACCGGAAGTAAAACAGGAAAATTAAAATCTCGGAAAAAAAAACAGAGGTGTGCAAAATGTCTGCTTTACAGACATACAGATTCACATACATGTATGTATGTATATATGGACTCGTCTGATGCAGACAATGTTGTATGTATGCTGTGCTTTACTCTTAACAAAAAAAAAATAAAAATATCCTTGCACTGTTGGAGCAATACTAAATGGAATTCATCCAGCAACAAGCTTCAGCCGGGCTGCTCCTTTTGGTTTCCACAACATAAGAACTTCAATAAACATAAGGCAACGCGCAAAAAAAAAAACAATGTTGGCTCTCCAACAGTTGGTAAATATTTTGCTTTCTGAACTCACTATACTGTACCGCCCGCGGGGTTAAAATTTTGCTGTTGTTTTGCATTTTGTTAACTCAACCAGGCTCACGCTTTCTTTTTGAGTGGTGTATCCTCTTTGGCGGGAACTAGAAGTGATCTCATTCAGTGCACTCGCTGAGTGGTTTATCCTTTTTTCGAAGAACAACGGTGATGGTGACACTTTGTTGTGAGGCGTTGCTAAGTGAAGTGTGCACAACCAAGCACTAAGAACCTGACAGGCTTTAATTCAAGAGTCGACGTTGGATACGTTTATACTAAAGTCACATTCAAGTCAACTTACCGACGAGAATTTTCTGAAAATTTAATAAATTATTCAGCAGTTTAAAAACCATCACCGTTCTATTTAAGGACTGGTATAAGTGTAAATGTATATTTTTTGATTCTTTTCTTAATTTGGCATCACTGCAAATAAATAAATAAGTTTTTTTTAAATCTTTCAAAATCAAGTTTTTGAGATATTCTTCCTTAAAAATTCAAAATTGCTTAAAAAACGGGTTTTCGGCGTAGAAATCTGAATTTTCTGTCTCTTCCAGTTAAGAGGTTGAAGCATCGAACTGCAGATATAAAAACGCAAAAAAAGAAATTTTATTGGCCCATGGGGGGATCGAACCCACGACCTTCGCGTTATTAGCACGACGCTCTAACCAACTGAGCTAATGGGCCAGTTGCGGATTGAAGGAATTTTTGAAATTTTGCTCGATATGATTGAGATTTAAAAAAGAATTACTCTGGTTTCAATATTTGAATAAGGTCACTTAATAAATGATGAAGATGATCTAGATTGAATGACAAAAATAAATTGAATGACAAACTAAACCAAATCAATCAAATTGGGCGTAGAGCCAGCAGAAGTGAAATAGTTTACAAATGAAAGCTTATTGCTATAGTAGGTCCTTATAAGCTTAATAAGCTGTAACTTTGAAATAGTGGATTTTAAATGTAAAATATGTGTTGTATGTTTTTTTTAAACGTAAGAAATTTAAGTTGGCAACACTTTTTTAACTCGCAGCCATTTTAATAACTGTTAAGAGATTTGTGTTTAGTTTTTTAGGTTTTCTATTACAACATGAAGAATAGACAGGGTAGAACTTTACAAAGCCATGAGAGAATCCGGCATCCCAAATAAATTGACACCACTTTGTAGGTTGACCATGACCAACATAACAAGCCAAGTAAAAATAGCCGGATTGCTATCCAGACCAATCAACATCTTTTATGGACTCCGACAAGGGGATGGTTTCGCCTGCCTCCTCTTCAACCTGTCGTTAGAGAAAACAATCCATGACTCTGGCACGGCAACAAGAGGGACCATCGTCAACAGGTCCAGCCAGATACTGGCTTACGCAGACGACATTGACATCAAGGATCGAACAAGCTGAACACGATTCCTTCATCCAGATCGAGCAGGCGGCACAAAATCTGGGGTAAAAAAGAGTACACGGTGGCGTCGAATGCGAGAAGAACAGTAGGTCAAACAGTAAAGGTAGTGGAGCACGAATTTGAAGTGGTGCAATCCCTTAAATACCTTGAGTCAAAAGTAGCAGCCGATAACAATATAGCCGATAACAAGAAGAAATACGTGGACGGCTGTTCAATTCCAACAGAGCCTACTATAGTTTGTCAAAGCTCTTCAAATCCAGAAATCCCGCCATAACTTGAAAACTGCTGCTCTACAGGACCATGGTCCTACCAGTACTCACGTATGGATCCGAGACTTGGGTGCTTAGCAAAAGACTTTCCGACTTCTTACCTGCGTTCGAGAGAAAAGTCTTAAGGAGAATTGTTGGTCCCATATGTGAGGAAGGACGATTCCGCAGACGGTACAATCATGAATTGTACGCAATCTATCTAGAGGCCGATATAGTGACAAAAATTAAGCTCGGTAGACTCCGGTGGGCACGGCACTTAGCTCGCATGAGCGATGACGAACCTGCTCGGAATGTCCTTTGTGGTACATTCTATGGTAGACGGCAGCGTGGTAGACCATGCTTGCGCTGGAGAGATAGCGTAGACCAGGACGCCCGAAGCCTTGGGGTGCGCAACTGGATGGCGTTAGCTCAAGACCGGGATAGGTGGAGAGACTTGTTGAAGGAGGCCAGGACCGGTGTCGAGCCGATGAAGATGATGATGATTATAACATAAATAAATTGACGACTGAACAAGTTAAGCATTGTTCCCGATTTTCATAAGAGAATTTAGTTTATCGATGAAGCACACTTTGGTTGAATGGCTACGTCAATAAACAAAACTGGCATTTTTGGAGTGAAGATAATCCTCAAGTGTATTTTGAGACACCGTTACATGAAGAAAAAACTGTTTGGTGTTCATTTTGGGCTGATGGAATCATTGTTCGGGACTTTTTTACAAACGATGCTGGCCAGAACGTTACAGTCAATGGTGACCGCTATAAAGCCATTATTACTGACTTTTTCGTTACTCAAGTGAACAACCATGATGAACAGGAACTGTGGTGCCACTATTGATTTATTGAGTGAAATGTTTCGTAACCGCATAGTTTCACGTCTCGAACCCCTAAATTGGCTTTAAAGATCATTCGACTTAACACCGCCGCTATTTTCTGTGTAGCTATGTGAAGTCGTTAGTCTACGGCTATAAGCCCGAAACAATTGACTACTTGGAGAAAAACATTGCCGCTATACGGCTACAAATGTTAGAAAAAGTGATCGAAAATTAGCCCCCAGATTAAATTACGTCTGTCAATTTCATGCCAATTTAAAAAAAAACTCATCTATATGTGTTATTTTAATTTACCTCTAAAAAAACACCCTTTTTAAGAAAGATCAAAAAAGGCTAACTAAGCTTTTGATAAATGCCGTGTGTAAGTTACCCATGATGTAACATGAAAAATAATTCAAAAACATAATGATTCTAGATAAATAATTGTTGTATATTTATTTTGGTATAAGAACTTAAAACAAATATTCCACATACGCCACAGTGAACCGAACTCGTATACTTTACTCATCTAATCCATTTGAGTAGCTGTAGTGCCGCACATGTTTTCAACTTCTAATGCAAAAGTACAATCAAACTGAAAAGTCATCTTTTCAGAAAGCTACTTAGCCAAATGAAAGCGAATTTCATAAAAATACATACATCTCTGGCTAAAAGATCCACCGAAACCTTATGTTGCCTTCTCCCCTCTCCTGAACTCAAGTTTCATCGCCTTCAAAAAAAAAAGAAAAACCTTTTACTTTGGAACCCTTCCCATGATGGCGCGCGGCACACCACCATTCACCACCAACTATACTAAACAATCATCATCCACTAAATCTACTTCTGTTTTATTAACCTGGCATTGTGAGAAATTAAGCCAACACAAACGATGGCGACCCAGGTGTTTGAATATGCAGCCATTCTATGCCAGCTAGCTGTAAGCTTCTCTGTGTTTCTAGTTCAACTCCCCAACCCCAAGCAGAGTGGCAATGGCAAGGCAATAAAACGGCGGAACTTGATTAAAGTTTTCGTCGCCATTGCCATCATACAACTCTAAGGACTCGCTCGCTCTCCTCTATGTTTATAGGAGGAGTGAGCATATGCGATGATGACGGTGTTTATAAATTAAAAAGTTCCAGCTTTTGGTTTTGAAAGAGCAAAGTTAACAGACTCTGATGCTGCTGCTTATGATGATGGTTGGTATTGTCTGTGCCTGGTTTAGTTTGGTTTGGTTTTGCGCGTTGCTCCCGCACTTCCTTATACTAAAGTCAATTGTCCTCCAGAGAGGCATCCGGATTCCGGAGTGAGTGGGATGGAGGTTATTCATATGAATGCATGCTTTTATGCATTTATAATTTGTAATTCCCACTGATGCTCATACTTTGAAATTTACACTTTATGTGTTTTGGGTGGATACCGTGTATATTATTTTATGACTTACCTTTATATCTATAATACAGGATGGAATTTTGTTAAGAAGCTAGGATTTAAGTTTTTGGACTGAAAAAAAAATTCTTAAATTTGCGTTTAATTCGAATTTGTGGAACTAAATCTTAGCTTCCCATATTCAGCATCTTCGTTTAGTACACATGCACCCAAGTAAGGACATCTTGTCTATTATTTCAAACAGGAAGTGGGTGCATCCTATTTATGAATATGCATCCTTTTCTTCTTCAGAACCAAAAGTAAACAAGACCTCACTTCATGATAAAGCCATTGATGTACTCCTCAATAGGATACAACCATAACCAACAAGGATGAGCCAACACACATAAAAAAAGAAAAGAAGAAAAAGAAGAAAAATTCAAAATAAAAAGTCGCAATTTATAGCTTTAAGCAAATATTTGCATAAAAAGGTCAGTGGCACCTTTTCAATTGGTGAAAGCCATACTCCATACATAAAAGCTATGAATATTGCCCCAGGAAGTGGAAGGACTTTGCTTGGTTCAGAATTTTTTTTGCTTTCATATGAGAGATGTTTGTGTACACAAGGTGATGGTTGTGGCCATTCAAAGGTGGTAAATTGTGGGCAAAATGTTTCCTGGTTTTTTTTTTGATTTTTTTTTTGTTATTGTCTCTTTTTTTTTTTTGACTCGAAGCAATAAAGTTTTCTTGTTCAAAAACCGATTCAAAGAGCTTTTTTGAAAAAGTCTGTGATTTACAAAACAGAAAGAAAGAAAATCGGGATGAGATGGGATACAGTCGGTGATTTATCGAATTATCCCTAAGGCGATTTCTGTCTCTTCGTATCTGATGAAGAAAAAAAAATAAATTCGTTGTAATTATTTGCAAGTGAAGTGGAAGTAAAAATAAAAAAAAATGCTTTGTCCTTGCGCGATTATATCGCTGGAAACTGGGAACTGGAATGTCATGTAATTAGCTTGTGGCTGATGCAATTTTATTGCAAAGTCTAGAACAATTTCTTGTGAAAGGTTATATGACTTGAGGGCTTCGGGGAAAACGCACTGCGCTTTGTGAGTCTTAAACTAATTCCTACTGCTGCGTTTTATGAAACGATACATATTATATCCAGTCATTACATTTACTTTCTATAGGTAGCTGATTTTTGAAATGTTGTGAAATTAATTTTACAAAAAAGGGTGTCTGAATTGGCTTGGATTTAAAAACGGCGTATAATTCTATGGCAAGACAAAGAAAAGTCTTGTAAGACTGGCTTGAGTGTTTTGGCAATTACTCTCACTATCTTCTTCATTTACCGGCGCGCGTTTTTCATGATTTCGAGTGTGATCAGAACTCTCCCACTCCACTTGTGGTGTTTGCCGGGTTGACCTCAGAAAACGACAACAGGCCTCCCGAAAATGATTTTAACTAAAACAACATTATATTTTGTTGCAGTTAGTCAGTAAGGGATGTCAGACTTTTTATGATGAAATGCCAAATCAAACTTAAAACAAATCACTTAACAGCTGCTAAAAAGGCCGCCAGTTGCCAACTTAAAGTTAAATACACAAAAAAACACTTTACTTAAAAAGAACATCAGACCTTCAAATATCATGCAACATTTTTACTTGCGACTTTAGATTAATTAATCAGACCTAACATTACGATGATAGAGAACGCGAAAAAAGTGGGTCCCGCAATTCTGTCTGTCTGTCTGTAATTCGACCTACAGCCTAAGCTACTGAAGCGATTATCTTCAAACTTTGGACATAAGGTTTTGGTGAGATTGCCTAGAGAGGACCTCGAAAATTTTTTTAGCTCCAAAACTAACGGTACCTGTCGTAGTACCGTTTAGACAAAACATTTTTATCTCGAAAACGGCTCAAACGATCTTGATGAAATTTTTTAATCGCGTTTGTCAAGTAACCTTAACAATTTAGTCAAAAAAATATTTTGGTACTTGCCATAGAACCGAATTTTTGGTTTTCGGTTTCCTCGTAAACTATTGGACGGGTTTCGATGAAAAATTTTCTAAAAGAGGTCCTATTTAATCTTTATAATATTGCGTATCAAAATTTTGAAAAAAATATTTATTGTATTTAAAAAAAAATCATTTTTTTTTGAAAACTCAATATTTTGAGAACTTATAAATATTTCTTTTTAATTTGGTTTTAAGTGTATGTTATCGAATACTTAAAATGTGCATACCAATTTTTTTTATAAAAATACTTAAAAAATTATATATAATTATATTATACATATGTATATGTATCTGTTGGATCTTTTTACATTTTTATTCTCTCATTCGTTTGGTGGAAGTCATATTGCTTGAACGTAAAAAAAGTTTATTTTTGGAGTTTCAGATTTTTGTTGATTTGCTACCTGCGCAAATTAATTATTTTTAATTAATTAATATTTTTTCATATGTTTTCAGGATGCCAACAAAAAGGAAATCTTTAACTTTAAAGGAAAAGGTAGACGTAATAAACTTTACCCAAAAATATAAAAAAGCGTACGGGAACTAGCAACTGAGATTAAAATAGGAAAAACCCAAGTCGCTGAGTTACTGAAAAAAAGAAAGAAGAGAAGAAAAAAAAGTGTTTTTGTTTGGTTTCCCTTAAAAGGACATCTCCCTTGGGCGGACAGCCATGGTGCAGAAATTTTTGTCCGCCCAAGGGAGTTGTCCTTTTAAGGGTCATGCACCATGGCTGTCCGCCCAAGGGAGATTTCACTGTATATAAAAAAGCTCTAACGATTTTTGAAATTCGAAAGATGCCATCTTCAGTTTTTAAATTAAACTTCTCTTTTGGCTTATTTTATCAATTCAAATAATGAAATTCAGGGTTTTTTCATATCTTAACTTGTGACTATAATCGATAGTAGGTAGTCAGGTAATATTGTATTTGTTTGATTTGACTTTAAAACCAAGATGTTATCGCACATAGGAACAAGTAAGTGCGACCCAGTCGTGCATTTTATTTTCTAAGGCTAGGCAAGGCATCCTTTCATAATTTGCTTAATAAAACAAGATATGATTTAAAAATTTCTAATGAACCTAAATTTCAGTTTTTATATAAGCTCCAGTTTTTAGGACCAACACGGCAACACTTAATGAAAACCAGAACCTGAGCGATCTATTCTTAGCAATTTCCGTGGGCGTGTTATGCTGAATCTGCACTAACGCGTGAAACTCCACAAAGAAACTTAACTGATATTTATTTAAAAGTCTATTAAACATTACTTACGTTTATATTTTATTCCAATTTGTATTCATTCCCATTTAAATTGTAAGTTGGTGCATTATATAGTCTCATAGGCCTTTTGTTCCTTAAATTTAAATCTTTACAGTTTCTACAAATTTTAAACCAACACACAAGAACAGCACACTTTCAATAAAAACTCATCGATAGGTAATCAAATGAATTCCAGTTCCAATTCCCATTCCACCTTCGCATTCAAAAGAACACAAATAACAAAAAGGACAATCAAACTTTAGCCCTCTCAATACACCAACAGCAAAAACAAAAACATATCAGAACTCAGGAATAGCATCTGAATAGAAAACAATTAGCGCACAATCGTCACAAACGAAGTGAAGAGGAATAAAATAGCAGTGTTTTTTTTGTTGTTGTTGTTCTGGCAATTCAGATGGCACTACGCTACTTGGTCTTAATCCTTTTCAAAACAAACAAATCCAGCACCCAGATATAACCCCATCCACCAGCAACCAACAACCAACAACCAGACATTCAAGGAGAAAACGTGGCTGAGTACAAAGGCCAACAAAATCAAAGCGCTGACTGACTAACATCATTCCAAATGAAACCATAAACTGCTCCATCCCTCGAAATCGAAATGTGCCCATCCAAGGCTATAGGGTGCTTTGGCATAAGGTTCACTTTCTCGCCACATCAGCATAGGCGGCCACCGACCCACCGTCAAAGCTGCCATCATACGCGAATCGAACGAACTCACTCAATCGTCAGAGATCGAAGGCAATTGATTTTTGGTTCAACGCTTTTGAATGAATCAAATCAAATCGTTTTCCGATCTATCTGCCTACGCAAACTGAACTTCTGTCTCAGGGAATCTTTTTCCCCTTTCTCTACCAACCACCCTGAAATCAAGGGAAAATCTTTATTGGCAGTGATTGAAGTTTTTTTTTATTAAAATAAACTTTTGGCTCGGGCAACCGAAAGGTTGGGTGGGTGGTCCGCTTAGTTTTCGGTTTCAGTTTCAGAGTGTGTAGTATGCCATATCCAGCTTAGGAGTTAAGCGATTTGTTCCTTTTTTTTTTCTTCTTCTGTGTTCCTCACTCTTTATTTCCAGACCGACCGACATATCGATGCTGGACTTGATATGGTATTTGCATTCGTATCGCATGGGTGATGCTTCAGTGGCCAAAAGCAAGGCATTCCAACAGTAGTCGATTTCGATTCAGGTTGTTATTTTTGTAGTTTTATTTTTTCCTCTAAATTTCCCACTCTTGTCTGCAGTGGAATTGAAAATTCGTACGATGAGCTCATCTCATAGCATGCTGCTCTCTCTCTTACTCTACTTTTCTCTCTCAATCTGGTTTGGCTTTCAAATTGGCAGCATAAAAATCGTCTGTTCGATGTTTCTTTTCTTTTGATTGTAGCTATAAATTTGCAAATAGACCAATCTTCTTCCATCAGCATAGAAGACTAGCTGTAAGGTGTGGGGATGAAGAATATATGGGAAGATGGAGAGATCATTGCAACATATGTCCTGCGATAAAAGGACGATTTGTCAGACGCTATATGAATTTGGATACACACATCAGGCAGAGAAGATTGCCAACCACACCGGCACTGTCTAGTTGAATATTGTTCGCAAGCAAAATAGAATTTGGTCTTTAAAAGACTTTTTTTTTAAGTTCTTATATTTAGATTTGCTTTGGCAAGGCAAGACATTTTTAAAGACTCAATTTCGCTTTAGGGAAACATAGGTTTTCCGTTTTTTTATTCATTTTTCAAAGCTTTGACATTTTTTTTTCATTCAATCGAATGCCAATATCGGGAGTAATCCACAAATTACTTGTGTTTTTTGTGGGAGAGGGTTTTCTTTTTTACTGCACCGGAGCTGTTGCTTTCTTAAGAACATCATCATATCTTTAGAACTAAGATTCCATGATATGTAACCAATCATTTCTTAGTTCGCGGATGAAGTGAACGTGGATATAATGCATTAGTATTTTATGTTGGTGTTGTAACATGTGACACAGAATTAACAATCACCTTGAAGCACTGAAATACCTCCCCCCGTTTAGGCGGTTGGGGCAATTTGAAAAATATGTACGTTAAATGGAAAAAAAATAGTTTAAAAAAAAGGTTATACTTACAACTAAGTTTTATACATTTTTTAAAGCCACTGTCTATTAGCTTGTTTTTAAAACAAGTCAAATAGTTTTTGAAAAAAATTGTTTTAAACTCAAAATTTGGGCAAAAAAAAAGTTAAAAAAAAGGTTTAAAGTGTAATTTTTCAAAACTTTAAGATTATCTACTATTGTTTTTTTTAGAATTCATTGCTTTTATTTGTTTTTCAACAAAAATCCGTTATCATTTCTCAGCGCCCCGGTTATCATACTCTCCCCGACTACTTTAGAAATTTTTAGAAATATATTTTGGAAAAGCTTCCTGTTTTTTGAAAAATTCACGTTGCGTTTTCGTAACCTTTACCAAAATAGATATAATGGATTAAATAATTATAAATGTACAATTTTACCTTTAACTGACTTTTTGCAGGGACTGCGTCACTCACGCAACTCCGTTGATATGCTTGAGGTATGTTCCAGTTGCCAGGTTTTTGACTAAAACTATTTTTCGCGTTCCAGGGGTTTTCAAATATTTTTCCATAGCTACTAAAAATGAAAATTGTCAAAATACAAAAAAAAAATTAATTAAATTTTAAAAAAGTTAGTTAAAAAAAACACTGTCAAAAAAAAGAACAGAAAAAAAGTTTGTATAAGAACCACGTGTGATTTTTTTTAACCTCCATTATAAAAATTTTCTAAAAAATAAATTGTGAAAAAAAAAGTTTGTCAAAGTATATTTTCGTTCTCAAGCGAAAAATTGCGCTTGCCACGGGACCAGTCTCAGCGTCGGTCGTTTCGGTATCGTCTCGAAAATCAGCTAAGCCGAAATAGTTTAAGAAAAATTGTCGAAATAAATTTCTGTCGAAAAAGTTGTAATTTATGTAATTTTTTTGGGGGACAAATCAATTAAAAAATGTTTTTAACAGCCAGATCAAATAGATCAAAAAATAAATTTTGAAGAAATTTTTTTGTAAAAAAAAATTTCGTTCACAAAACAAAATTGTTGAAAATTTCGTCAAAATGTTGTGAAAAAATTGTTTGTAAGGGAACGGTTTCCAGAGCAAATCACTCTATCATTTTACCATTCCATCATCCAACCAGTGTTGTGTGTATCAAGTGGGAATGGAGTTAAGAAAAAATAAATTTATTTTTTTTCTCAAAATTTTGAGTTTAAAAAATTATAAAAAAAAACACACAAACATATATATGTATGCCAGTAAGACCCAGGGTCTTATAAGTAAGGCATTGTTAGAAGGAATAGAAAGATAGGACAGATTTTTGTTGGCACAGTGGATTGAGAAATTAGGTTTTGATTATCTCATTAAATCCCAGGAGTGGTGTTCAGTTGAGGGAATATAGAATAAATTGCTGCCTAGACTAGGGAGCGAACCCACACATCCAGGGTAGCAGTCAAGCACTATACCTCCACTTCGCCGGGGCCAACCCCAGAAATAAATATTTCACTACTATTTGTTAAAACAACTAAATAAAAAAAAATATATGAGAGAATATATTTTTGGCTTTAAAAAGGAATTGCTTGATTTTCTAACTGTTACCATTGCATTATTATAATTTTTTGTGTATGCTTAAAAATTTTTTTTAGATAATCGCCCCTCCAACTTGAACGGGGGGATATAGACGCCCTGCGATAGTATTTTTTCTTGTATTAACTCAAGCTAAAATTTGGTGTATCTTATGCAATCCAAAAAAAAAATTGTATGTAATGCCAATTTTAAGCCATTCCCCATTTTGGGAATGTAGCGTTAATTCACTAGAGTGATAATATAATACAAATAGCTAAAAACGCATTTAAGTCCCAATTTTTGTATGCGACTTTCGCGAGGGTATGTCTTATTATTATTAACAGGAATTTGTGGGGTCATAGTTCAAAAACTTAAATTATAAAAACCGCTTTAGTCAGTAAAAATGACGTGAATTCTACACGAAAAATCAATTCTTCTCCAAAAATGCCATAATCCTTTTCTAATTTCTGTAAATCATTTCCCCCATAAATCTATAACTGCAACACCTCCAAGCTGGCATTTCCATAATCCACTTAAGTAATCTGATCTGATATTACTAATAACACCAACAACAACAACAAAGTCCAACAACTGTATTTAGTTAGCTAAATCATTGCCATCATTGCTCTTCGTTAGAGCTAAATTCACCATCCTCATACTCAATTTTAATTCCATCATCAGAAGAACTCTCCATTATACGATGAACGAAAATACTATAGATACTCAACTTAGAGGAGAGGAGTCTGGGATTCTTGGTCTGGCTGTTGCACCATTTCCGAACCAAACAAATGAATGGCATCCGAGTTGTAAATTCGTAGCTCTCAATTTAATTTATCCTCCTAACAGGAAATTTAGTAGATAAATGGGGAATCCCTCCTAGACAGAGAAACAGAAAGCCTTCGGTTTATATACCGGGAACATTGTTCATTGTTTCTAATGTTGTTATTGCTCTGTTTGTGATTCCCGAGTGCTGATAGTTATCTTTTGCTTTGTCTAGCCTGAAATTTCTTCTTCATTGTATGTAGCAGCCTCTCCCCCAAATGTGTTATTGGATATCCTTGCAATGAAGATAAGGGAAATAATTACCCGAAAATTAGTAACAGAATTCAGCAGAGAGGTTAATGGATCATCTTTAAAGGATTTGCCTTCAGATTCAAAATCAAAATGGACGTTAGCATAGAATTTAATCTTAAAGACATTAAAGATATGAGATACCTTTACGAGTACAGCTGTCATCAAAGTTTTTTTTTTTTGTATTTTTTGAAGAAAATACCGCGTATCACTGATGTTACACTGTGCCGTTTTGTCGTCGTCGACGCGGCGCCATCGCCATTCAACAAAAATTTGAATGGAAAATTTATGATGCGACAAACGGAAGAGAATTTATTTGCCATCACATGGCATATATTTATAGCAGAGCAGATAGAAAGAGAAGAGACAGATACCCATAGTGAGACGGGATCCATGAAAATTATTCAACCTGAAGGATGTATGATAATTTCCGGCGGAAAAGTAATCAAAAATCGCTTAGTTGAATATAAATACAAAACGCGAGCGAACGAATGTTGCAGTGTGATGTTCGGTATATATAGTTTTGTATGAAGAAGACAAAATTTATATATCTATAAAGGTGTTACTTTCGTCCTTGTTGTTGTTTTTTTTCATTTTTTTTTCTTTTATAATATAAAAGGATATCAGAAAAATTTTTATTTCTTTCAAAATGAATTTGGTAGATATTAAATATCTTATGCCGTAATCGCGTTGTGTGATATGAAAAAATTAAAAATCAATCGGAAATCAATTTAGTTTTGACAAAATTCATCAAAAATAAAAATATCTTGCAAGGGAAATGATACTTTTAACTTTGTTTAGATAAATGGCTTTTTGAAATGAAATAATTTTTCTTGGAGAGCATTTCGTTTATTTTATCAGATAGGTAGGTATCTGTTGAACAGATTACTTTTGCGGTAACATTTCTTTTTTTTTCAACAATTAATAACAAAATTCACCAACCCAACCTTTTTTGTTTACTTCGCTGACGTAAGAACTGTTAGGTTCTTTAGGAAAACTTTGAAAAGTTGGTTAATTTTGAATAAAATTGCTTCCACTATTTTGAAATGCAACATTGTTTTATCGATTCATCTCGTGCATGTATTTGGGGTCAGTCCAGGTAAAGAGAAGGTCACGAGCAGACTCGTACTTAGTGAAGGTTTTGATACCGTAAACTAGTTTGTTCGTTTGATACCATAAAAAAAATCCTTTTAAATGAAGTATGAAAAACGATGCAATGCTCAATTCGGTGCATGTTCCCCAAATGCACAGTGTTTCTATTGCAATTTTCATTATTAAAGGTTCGGAATTTATTAAAGGTGAATCACACATCTTCGTTATAAGGAACTTAGCAAAACTACTATAGGTATTCCTATTCCTTTAAATTAATCACACTAAGTTGAATTTTCATTCTTTCCAAAAGTATCAAAATTCTAAGAAGTGAGCTATGAACTAAGCCCTTTAATATATAGCAACATTCCATCTGGTTTGATTTTGGTTCAACTTGAGTGTTTTGAATGTTCTTAGTTACCAATATTTCAGTGAAAAACACTATAAAAATCGAAAAATCAGAAAAGACCCAGAAGCATTTTGAGACTCACATAAAATTAGTAGGCGCTTCACTTTATATTTGACCGACCAGTTTTTTTTTGTCAATATCCCGTGTCTTTAAAATCAATGTTGGTGTGATGTTTTAATTTTCCAAAATCAGTCGTAACTTGCTTTGTTCTAAGCAACACTGATGTGACTGATCAATTCTTTTGAGAAAAGATTTTAAGTGATCACACAGTATAGAATAAAAAATTAATAAACGACGTTTAGAAACTGTAGACAGAAATGTTGGCCATCATCATCTAGCAATCTAGAAAAATGTTTCTTCCAATTCCTCAGCAGTGACTGTTTTTATACAATTATATTCCCCATCCATCGTGATATTATATTCTGTTCTGGCTTTAAAGCCTTAGAAAGATCGTTCCATTCTATAATAATATTCATGCAAAAATATTTCATTATCATCATCATCGGCTCGACAACTGGGGTCCGGTCCTGGCCTCCTTCAACAAGTCTCTCCACCTATCCCGGTCTTGAGCCGACGCCATCCAGTTGCGCACCCCAAGGCTTCGGGCGTCTATACCACGCTGCTATCTACCATAGAATGTACCACAAAGGACTTTTCGAGCAGGTTCCTCTTCGCTCATGCGAGCTAGGTGCCCTGCCCACCGGAGTCTACCGAGCTTAATTTTTGTCACTATGTCTGCTTCAAGGTAGATTGCGTACAATTCATGATTGTACTGTCTCCGGAATCGTCCTTCCTCACATATGGGGCCAACAATTCTTCTTAAGACTTTTTTCTCGAACGCGGCTAAGAGGTCGGAGTGTCTTCTGCTAAGCACCCAAGCTTCGGATCCATACGTGAGGACCATGGTCCTGTACAGCAGCAGTTTTAAAGTTATGGTGAGATTTCTGGATTTGAAGAGCTTTGACAAACTATAGTAGGCTCTGTTGGAATGGATTTGAATGAGTAGTATGAAGAATGTCCAACTCGGTAGTATCTATTACATGACGCATTAGCAACGATCCTCTCTATGTCTTATTTTGCATTGATTGGCAGATGGCACAAGAGTGAATCACACTTACTGGATAATACGAAATTAGTAAACAAAATTGTAAAAATATTCAGAAAATTTGCCCTTCATAGCACTAAGGTGACTCTTGATTTTTTCCCCCACACTTGTTTGTTTTTTCCTTCATTGTGGATGAGGCACAATATGCCTAGGTTCACTCATAGGACATACCTATACTTTTATCCGATCAAATTTTTCAGATGGATTTTTGCTTGTTCGATGCAGCATGCTTCTTACCAAGTCATCTCACATTGTTTTAACAATTTGGCATACTATCATCCGCAACAGCATTTTTGTATAATTTCAGTTTGGAAATCTCACCGTTAAGGTGAACGGAAATGTAAGCCGTTATCAAACAAAGCTGAATGGAGTCGTTACCTAGCAGCAAAATTCGATAATCTTCGTCAACTGCTTAGTTTCCTAGGGCTATCGTTACTCCTACTTGCCATTGCTTACTGTTCGCAGATATATTTCAGTTCTCTCTAACTGTTCTGCAATTAGGATGATTTTTCGACAAGTGCTTTAGGTCTGCTCATCTGCTTACCGGCGTGAAAGTGTTCCTAAAACATGTTATTGCAATTAAGTTCATCACTAGAGATACGATTTGCTGGTGAATTTTTTCAGATTTCTAGATATAGTGGCTGTAACTTTTCAAGTTCTTCACCCATAAAGAAAAGAAGCAATCTAATAAAATGTTCCTCGCAGTTTCTCAACGTGTATCTACAACTATATACCCCTTTTCATCCGGACAAAATTCTTTTATGGCTTTGACTAGAATGTTTCACCCTAAGATAGCAGTTCAAACATCAGCCCAGCCATTCTGGTGAAATCCGCTTTTCATGCTCTTTCTTTCCTCCTGATTAATTTTTCACTATTAAGAACCTACCTTACATTATTCTTGTTATCAATTTTCAATGTTCTTATAAATTAAAGGTCAAGCACTGAAAACAGGTCCTTAAAATTATCCTTATTTTTAGATATTGATAAAAAAAGCAACGAGGAAGTTACTTGATTTAAGCAAAAACTTCTTAGTTTCTTTGAGAAATGAAATAGTCGTAACTCTAGAACAATTTGTTTCGAAGGATTGTTGTGTTTATCGAAGCAATTTTTTACTATGGTTAGGAAGCTGAACCGACGACGTACCGATGACCCAGTCTCTTATCATCATGATCGAATATGTTTCGAAGTAGACCAAAGCTGTTCACCAAGCAGTTCAGCTTACCTGAAAATATCAAAGCTACCGTTTCACAAAGATTCATCCACCGCCTTCTATCTTCATAATCGTTTGAGTGCATTGTTGGCCTTTCTGCAGGAACTATTTCCGAGATCACATACACTCTATGCTTCATCGTATTAGTCCCTACATTCATAGTGTTATTGTAAATATTTTTTATATAAACGAATCATCTGAAAAGGAAGGACATGTTTTCATAAATATGGAACAGGAGAGAATATTGAGTGAATAATAAATTAAAAAGTATTTTAACCCTATTATAAAATGTCCTCCACAAAGTAATATTAACATTTTAAATTCCGAAGTCAAGACATACCTACCAAGCAAAATGAATGTCACATTAAATAAGTTGAATTCTCCTTGCCTTTGAGGACCAATAATAACATATTGATAAAATTTGAAACAACTTTTCAAATCTCACCCACGAACTGCACATTAAGCTCAAAACTGTACCAAGAATCCAATTGTTCCCAAAAACCTTAATATGATATTAATCTGTGTACTTCCATCTGTGCCTTGATATAATGGCTTTAAACAAGCACGTTCTCTTCTTTATATAGCTTGTGTAAACATTAAGCAAGTAACACAATTTATAATCACGCTTCAATTCC
Source organism: Syrphus vitripennis (assembly GCA_958431115.1). Taxonomy (NCBI): domain Eukaryota; kingdom Metazoa; phylum Arthropoda; class Insecta; order Diptera; family Syrphidae; genus Syrphus; species Syrphus vitripennis. The sequence continues at coordinate 96,742,411 of OY288110.1, read as the reverse complement.
AGATGCACCAACACAGCATATTCAATGAACAGACTACAAATTTCAAGAATTCCTTTCCATCCGAAAATAGTTTTCTTCAAATAAAACAAAAACAAAAAAAAAAACACACTCAGGGAAAAGTTGCAAAGTTTTCAACATTTTCGCACATCAAATTCGCGAGAATCCAATGTTGCAATCTGTTCGTTTCAAAAACAGTCGGGCCCCCTCCACTTAAGCTATACAAGTCATGTACCGCTGCTGTTGTGATCGCATTGAACCTTAACTGCGAGCAAAATCTTCAAAAGACAGAGATATAAACTCGATGAATTATGGCGAAACTTTTACACAGATTGTCTCTCAGAGATTATTTTTATCCAATTGTAGTGTTATCCTTTATTTTGCAATGCCTATGCCTATGTTTAATCGTTCCGTACAAAATGCACTTCATACCAAACATCAGCAAACAAAGGCAACAATTACAATAACAACAACAAAAATGTGGCTAAATGAAATAAAAGTTTCGTTTAAGCCAATTAGCGCGAGAGTTTTTGATTTTCTCGCTGGCATTGCTGTGCTGTAGCTAGAGATATAAAAAAAATCACAAACGAGCAAGAGGAAATAAAATAAACAAGGACATCAGTGGCATTTCCTGAGAACTGGAATCAAATGGAATTCAAAAAGTTGCAAATGGTCCTTGAATCTTGAGTTGAGTACGCGCTCTCTAGAGTGAGTGGGCGGAGAGTGGATAATTGACTCCATCATCACCATCATCATCATCATCATCATCATCGTGTTGGAGCCGGTGTGTTGTGAAAATTGAAGAGTCCTTCTTCACTGCACAAGAGTGTTGTTCTTGTTTAAATGTGGATGATGTCCTTAATTAACTCACGAAACAAAAACAAAAATTGAAAAAAAATACAAAAATAACAATTAAATTTAATTTTATGATATAAAACAAAAAAAAGGAAGAAAAAAAAATGAAAGAATAAAAAAATATCCTTCAGACGAAATGTTGACCATTTGAGTGTCTGATTTATTCAGTGCACATTTCTCGGGCATATATGGAATTGTGTGTGACACACATATACTCCAGAGTCGTGATACTGCAGTGGAACATGAAAAGCTACTCATGTCTCTAATGGATGTATCTTTTCAACACGTTCGTTATTGCAACTAGAGAAGAAGACGAGGATATAAGTTTCTATATTTTTTACATGAAGTTTTCTACTTAATAAAAATAAATAAATTGGTTTAGTTAGCCTGTGAATATTCATAACTCACGTGGAAATATGAAAAATCACTGAATAAAGAATCTTAAGTTTTCGATTTTTATTTCGTCATTCTACGGATAAGTGTAAGTAATTCTAGAATTTACCGACAAGAAGATTTTTCAACGACATTGGCAAATTTATTTGTTGTTATTAAAAGAACCTTGCCTGACCTGCTCGGTGGAATTGTTGCATGATATTGATGATCTATCAGTCAGTCAGTTAGCGTTTTTGTGATTTTAGAAGTTTTATCTATCACTAGTTACAAAAAGTTGGAAATAGGTGGTGCGCTTGCGCTAACTCAGTTTAGCAAGTATTCCGAATTAATAATTAATTAATAAATTGACATGACTTTGTAGGTTGACCATGACCAACGTAACAAGCCAAGTAAAAATAGCCGGATTGCTATTCAGATCAATCGACATCTTTAATGGACTCCGACAAGGGGATGGTTTGGCCTGTCTCCTCTTCAACCAGGCATTGGAGAAAGCAATCCATGACTCGGGCACGGCAACAAGAGGGACCATCGTCAACAGGTCCAGCCAGATACAGGCTTACGCAGACAACATTGACATCAGCGGAAGGACCGAACAAACTACTAGACTGCACATTAGTGAAGGTAAAACAAAGTTCATGGTAGCGTCGTAAGGTAGCGGAGCCTACTATAGTCTGTCAAAGCCCTTCAAATCCAGAAATCTTACCATAACTTCAAAACTGCTACTGTACAGTACCATGGTCCTGCAAGTACTCACGTATGGATCCGAGACTTGAACACTTGGACTTGGAGACACTCCAACCTCTTAGCCGCGTTCGAGAGAAAAGTCTTAAGGAAAATTGTTGGCCCCATATGTGAGGAAGGACGATTCCGGAGACAGTACAATCATGAATTGTACGCAATCTACCTTGAAGCAGACATAGTGACAAAAATTAAGCTCGGTAGACTCCGGTGGCAGGGCACCTAGCTCGTAGGAGCGAAGAGGAACCGGCTCGGAAAGTCCTTTGTGGTAAATTCTATGCCGTCTAGGCAGAGTGGTAGACCATGCTGGCGCTGGAGAGTTGGCGTACACCAGGACGCCCGAAGCCTTGGGGTGCGCAACTGGATGGCGTCAGCTCGAGCCCTGGAAATGTGCAGTGACCTGTTGAAGGAAGCCAGGATCGGACCCCTAGACAAAATTCTCTTATGAAAATTGGGATGGGGATAAATTTGCAGAATTCGGAAGCGTTGGCCAGGCGTCAGTCTGTTCATGTTGAAATGCCAAAAAAATTGTCGCTAGATAAAATAGTGTTGCCAATTTAGAATTCTAAACCTCCAAAAAAAACCACCCTTTAGTAGTCCTATCCAATTATATCCCCAGATATCTGTTGTATTTAACAACTTAAAACCAAAAACCATACTCAATGCGTCTCAAAATTTTTAATAACGTAAAATTACTGAAATTAATGTTCAAACATTTTAAAATATCAGACTTTCTAAAACTTAATAATCTAAATGCACAAACTTTTCATTGAAAAGGTATGGGTATTTTGTGTGGTTAATTTTCAAATGAAAAACCTGTCAATTGATTATCCTTCATAAACAGGATCAGCGACAGCTCATCGAGAGTAGGTATACAAAAGTTTCGATGAATATTCATTGCTATGCACGATATGATAATTCTGTGTGAGCTTACAGTGCATCTGTATACCTATATCAGTAGCCAGGTGTATGGCTTTTTAGTAGCCAAAACGTTGGATGAAGAGAGCATCCTGCTAATCCCTCTATCTGCCCTAATTCCATCCCCCGCCTGCCACCTCATTCTCTTGTTCCAAATACACGTAATAATAAAATACAAATTTCTGCGCTAATAATCCTACCGAATTTCAATAAACGATGACAAGAGGAGGATGACGAAAATATGACGAAACATCAGACAACAGTGAGTCCTGCTGAATGGGTATAGTTATAGATTACAGTCGGTAAGGTAGGTATACATTATGTTATGGTCGATTTGGGGAGCAGCCAAAACTTTTCCTTTTCTATCAGTTGTGCCATATCAAAAGTGAAAGAGAATTCTATATCTTTGCCTAGCACATGAAGCTGTCAATTATTTCATTACAAGCTATACAAAGTAGAAGACCAGCAATCTCCTGTCATCCTGCCTCTCTTGGGTTTGCCAAACTAAATAACAATACCCTACTACTGATGCTACAAACTGGTGGCTAACTTTATTATGAAATGATTGATACATCATTGCACAGCAAGGATATCTATACAGACCGTTAGGATATTATGTGTTTGTGTGTGTGTGTGAGGCAATTATGTTATTATTATTGGGTGATGGCAGCACTTTTTGAGATTATCTTCACACTAAAAGGAAATTAAATTTTATGATTTTACTAAAATGCAATCCACACACAGAATACACATTTTCTATGACTATGCAGTGAAGTGAGTTTTTTTTTTTTGATTTCAACTTTTTCTGTGTTGAAAATCCGTATTTAGGTTTAGTTTCTTGCATTCAAATGACGAGTATACTATTATAGGGCGTTAGGGTGGGAAATTGCATTAGGAAATTTGCCGGAAATTAAAACTTGCGAATATAAATCGTTGTGCAAAGTTTTCACTTTGTTATTTTTCGTTTGAACACTGCAGTTTAACAGATTAGGTTGTATATATTTTTGAGGTAGTATATTTTTACTTTAGCATTTAAAACAAGTATTTCTCAGTGCAAATAGCTTAAAATGGTAGGTAGAAGAAAAAAAATGGCTACGAATTCTAGCAAATCGCATTTTAAATCTCGTATAACAAAATCTCAATTTCCATAATATCCTGCTTTTTACGACTTCGCATTTTCAAAAGTCCCCGAACTAAGGTCTAACAAAAATGGAAATGTCGAATTTCAAATAAAATATAGTTATTGACTCCCGCACGCTTAGAAAAAGAGATTTCCACATCGTTTATTTGATTTTTCGTGATTTAAAGAAAATATGAGGTTTCGGTATTCGACATTTTTGCAAAAATAAAAAAAAATACGAAAAATAAAAAGTAGGAAAAAGCATTAAATTCATTATTTGAATTGTTAAAATAAGCCAAAAAAAGGAGCTTGGGCTCAAAATGTACAAATTTTTGAAAAAAAAACTAAAAATTGTTTAGCGGTTTTTTCAAAAAAGCAATTTTTATATATAAATTTGTTTTAAAATTTTAATATGCTACTCAAGTTTATAGTATTTTATAAATTAAATTTATAAAAAAATCACCATTTTTCAAAATTTTGAATTTAGAAAATTTAATCCTAAAATATTCTTCAATATATTTAAATACACACTACCAGAAGTCATTTATATACATAAATGATGGGAATGAGTTCTATACATGGCAACAATATATTGTTTATTTTTGAGCATTAACATTTTATTTCGTTGCCATTTTGTTGCGTGGCGTAGGTAAAGTGGAAGAGTAGGAAAAAGGAAGAGGTAGGAAAGAGAGAAAGCAAGAGTTTCGAAAGGGAAGGTGGAATGTTGAGGTCCGAAGACGCGGCCTGCTTGCATAATGCACGGCTTCAGCTCGTTGGACGGGGGGATCTTGTCCCCGGAAACTCAACCTGGCCTGCAGAAAAAAAAACAGAAATCGGGCCTGAAGGAAACTAGAGCAAAAACAACAAAATAAACCAGTAAACTAATTCTTTGACGAAATGTTAGCTTCAATTCCAACCCGTTTAATTTATTCACCGCTAAATAAATTTTATTGGTTTAAAAAAAATTGACGTATTTTATATTGTCCACTGTAAACAAAATAGTAAGGTCTATCTTTTGAACTGCTGCATCACATATTGGAAATACGAGTTTAGATTCTTGAAGAACTAGAAGAACGAATGCGATTTTCTAAAAAAAATATATTTTCAGCAAAGTGGAATCACCGAAAAGTATTAGAATAAAGTGGCCTAGCCTTAACCTATAATAAATAAAATCGTTTATCCTTTTACATAAGTTCCACGTTAGGCTTCTGCAGCTAAGAATGTTGCTACCGATTTTTAAGTTCCTATTTGATATGTAAAGACTTGATACTTTTAAACAAACGAGTTGTCATCAAATTCAAGTAACTATTAGAAAATTGTGCAAACAGTCCATTTTTAAACTATAAATCAATTATTTTCTAACATTATGTAGTTAAAGACTTTAAAGTGAGTACCTAATCAAATTACTCGCATTGTAAATAAAAAGTAGTAGCTGTAGTAGCAGTAGTGTGGTACCGATGTTGAAATAACTTTTGTACTATATTTTTGGAAGTTGCAGACATTTGGCCGGTTTTTAGCAAGAATTATTAGATGCTTGCATGGGAGTTGAATATTAATCAGATATTTATATGAGAATATATAGCACAAGGGACGTGCTCAGACAGAAAAAGAGCATATTGGTCGTATTTACATCAATTCGGTATTTAAAATATAGTAAGGCAACGTTTTGAAAGGATGCGTGGGTGGATTATGAATTTATTGATATTGATTTGAAATAAATATCACGGTTTTAGTTTTCATAGAAAAAAAAACTTCATTGTTTGAAATCTAGAAATTGATCTAAATAACAAAAATAAATGGTACTATGTTTGTTGAGTTTATGATATTTAAAAGTTGTTGTAGTTTGTTTCCGGATTGTTTCCAGATTATTTTTTTTTTTTTTTTAACCAAAAATTGTTTTTGAACTAGTTTCCACTTTTTCACTACAATTGTTGAGAGTTTTAAGTCACTTTAGCCACTGTTCCAAAAAAATATACAAAATTTCAAGCTTCAAAAACAACAAAACGTTTTAACGATATTATACTTCTTTCCCCCTTTTTTCGAAATTCAAAATTCAAAAAATTGTTCCCGCGCTCGTCTCAAAATTTTGATTTTTAGTTGAAAAATGTTACTATAATCCTCTCCCGTCCCTTCTTTTTGAAATACCTATTTAAAATGTGAAATTTGTACGAAGTGCAGAATCGCTCAAATCGACTTTAAAGGAAAATTGAAATTGCAACTTAAAATTTTTAGTTTTCAAAATTTTATTTTGAAATTTTTCATTTTAAAGAAATGAAATTCTTAAATTTTGTACAAAGTCTTCAAAAGAAAACAATATCAACTTTTAAGTTTTCAAAAATGAATTCGGTTGGGTTAAAAAGTAATTTTTTTGTTTTTTCTTTATCACGGTTTTAATCATGTATTATTCCAACTAACTTTTACGATCTATCAGACAAAACCAGGTTAGACTTAGAAAGACTTTCGGATTTTTCGAAAAAGGAGTACAATGTATTTTTGTACAAAATTCAAAATTTTAAAATGCTCCTTAGTTCGTTTTTAGCTTGCTGTTATAATTGTACAAACATAAAAACATAAAAATAAATAAATATAAATACAATATTCCAAAAAAAAAAAATTTTTTTTTTAAATATTGGCAAGTTTATCTCTTTGAACTTTTAAAAAAGTTTTAAAAGCTAATATTGTTAAAGTATACTATTCAGAGACATAATTTTTTGTTTTAAATTTTGAACATATAGGTATTTAGAGATTCGAAAAAGTTTGAACAATGCTCAGAATAACTTGAACTGGTGAACAAATTTCAAAATTTCGATTTTTTTCAAAAATGGAACATACTTTTCTGTGGTCCAAAAATACGATTTTTGAATATTTTCCAAAAAAAATTGGATCAATTATCATAAAACCGGAAACAATCTCGAACAATTTCCAATTAATTTCAAAATACTACTTGGACTGGCTAGTTTTTTTCAAATGCGCTCTCATTTTATTACCATAAAGCACTTTAGTACCGTAAAAATTACGACTTTCATATCTATGACCAAATCCACTGATTAAATTTCACGCTCTCTGAAGTACCGTACAGCTGGGACGCAAATCCATTGATTAATTTTTACTTTTCTAAAAAAAACTTAGAAAAGTTGTTTATTCTCCTCTAGTTATCTACCAAATTAAGTGTCAGACAAAAAGGGGTCTTAGGCTAAATAAGTGAAAATAACGAGTACATAAAATATCAAAGCAAGCGACAAAATTTTGTTCAAAATAAAGTAATCCCTTCAATTGAACCACAAATAAACAAAAATCTTTATTTGAAAATTCTTCCCTAAGCTTAAATCGAATTATCACCTTTTATGCACCTGACAAATTTCCATGGAATAATAACTTAAAAGAAAGTAAGAACATGAACGCAAATTCATGATCTCATCTTTCCTAAAAATACAAAAAAAAATACTACACTGTCAATCCTCTTTTCAAAGAAGCATAGCTAGCTACCGATACTCTATACTTCTGCAGACAGATATTGTGGCATTGTGCGACCTAGGGTGGTACCAGGACCATCTTTTACCCTCAAGCTATAGAGATTCGTTTCTAAAAAATAAAAAGAACAAATCCAACAGGTAATTGAGTGGAAACGTGATCAAATTTCATTATTTATTGTTGCCCTAATGGAAGTCGCCGCCGGCATGAGAGCTGATGCGGGGAGTATTCAATGGCTTACCATCGGCATCGCCGAGTCGTCGGTCGTCGTCGTTGTTGTCATATTATTGAGGACGAAAACGATGCCAATGTCGAAGCTGTGTCGTCGTTGTCACCCTACAGTATCAATGCTCTGATTTTTGAATTGTGATTGAGTTTGCCCTTCTTTTTGTTCATCATTTTTTTGCTTCAGTCATAGAGAATAAGGATCGAGGGGCTCAGGATTAAGGAGTTTTTTTTTTTAATATTGTTATTTCAAAAAGCGCAAAACCATAAGTATCAGAATAGGTGGGGGGATTGTTTCCTCAAGTGAGAAAGGTGGTATGAGAATTTTTTTGGAGTACCTTAATTTAAGGATTTACAGACGGCTTAAAAATTTTTGGGAATTATAATTCCAAATGAGTTATGAATGGTTGGAAGCACGTGCTGATGTGGAAGAAATTTTGAAGAGTATCCTTTTAATGATGAAAGTAAACATATTTTGATAATTTTATCTTCTACGCGGAGTAAAGATTATGATTGAGTTGTTACTGGTAAGCTTTGGTTTTAAGATTTAAAAAATGAGTAGATTCATAATTTTTATAAAAAGTCTTAAAATATTGACTAATAACTTTTAAATTCTAATACAAGATAAAAATTATGTGCTTTTAAAAAAATTATAATTAGCCAAATGTGGAGTGAAGATAATCCTCAAGGGTATGTTGATCTACTGTTACATCCTGAAAAACTGAGTGTTAGGTGTGCTTTATGGGCTGGTGGAATCATTGGCCCGTATTTCTTTAAAAACGATGATGTCTAGAACGTCACAGTCTATGGTGACCGCTATAAAGCTATGATTACTGACACTTTTTAGTTCTTTAATTAAACAACCATGATGTTGAGCAGGAACTGTAGTTTCAGCAAGACGGCGGAGAATATTACAAAGCTTGTGCCACAATTACTTTATTGAATGAAACTTTTCACGTTTCAAGCTTTTATAAGATTATGCGGTTTCATGCCACTAGACTTCTGTGGGGATATGTGAAGTCGCAAGTCTATGCCGATAAGTCCAAAACAGTCGTTATTCGATATGCAGTCACAAATGCTGGAAAAAGTAATCGAAAGTTGGACCTCCAGAATAAATTACGTCCGAGACAGCCGTGGCGGTCATAGGTCAGAAATCATATTAAATAAAGTCAAATTCATGTCAATTTTAAAAATTCATCTTTGTTTTATTCCATTTCAAAATTCAATACCTCTAAAAAAACACCCTTTACAATAATTACATACATTTTTGTCAAATGCTTAAAGTATTCTTAATTTTATTTATGTTAATATACATATGACATTAAATTAAATGTTTTAATAATTCGGAACTGACAAAAAAAAAATTCAAAAATCATAACTTTGCTAAGTTTTGGTTAAATAATTCCGAAAACAAGGAAAGTATTTATAGATATAGATACATTTCAGCGTTATTCAACCCTAGACATTTGTGTTATACAACAAAATAATAATCAAACAAAATAATGTATAAAAACTAGTCTGCACAGAATTTATGACAATTTAATTGATTTACTTGGAACGTGACCAGAAAAACAACGAATGCATTACGTTGGAATTACCCTCAACGCGGAGATTTTTTTTTTCAAATTTCCCTTTTATTATGTTTTTCCTTGGTGCCCTAAACGAAAGAAGTTATACATATTTAAACCTACATACATATTCTTCTCCTTTTTTTTTTAAATAAGAATAAGTGCTCCCAATTTACTAAGAAAATTGAACAATAATTTTTTTTTTAATTTCAATTATTTGTCAAAAATCAAATTAAAATATTTTTACTGGCGGTAAAAAAAAGGTTAAAGGGTGGGATAGAGTAAGATTGAAGAGCCAACCAAACCATTGAAAAATTGTAGAATTGTAGAAATATTTGTGACAAAACATTATATGATTGCCCAAAGAAGGTAATTTTCTAGTACGTCGTACTTGCATCCACAAATTAAATAGATTGATTGAATTTTAAGAATTTAACTTTTTAAAACAATAAGTTTTTCGTATTATTGATGTACGCTTTAAGTTGTACACTTCTTAAAATAATATGAAAATCTTATTAAATGTCAACAGATTTTTTTAGATTTGGAAAGACTACTTGTTTTGTTGCTTTAAATTTTTTCCAATTGGACCAGGGCACCAAATTTGAGGGGGAGGTTGATAGCAAAAAGTATTAAAAAATAATAATAATACCTATACAAAAAATGGGAGTTTCAAAACTTTCTGTAAAGCTAACACCAATATACGTTCAATTTGGTTCAGTAACAAGATTAACACTTGAATTTAATTTCCTTAAATGGGTGCCAAAATATTCTTGCCCGGGCTGTCTTCTAGTTTTTGAAAGCTTGAAGTTTTTGTTTCAATAATTTTTGATAAAAGTATTTACAAAAATATCGAACACGAAAATTTTATGTTGAACAATCTACTAACTTTTCCTTTGCATTTTTTTCAATAGTTTTTCATTAAAGTGTCAACCCTGATGATACCAATGTCCACTAAAAAAAAAAAGAAGAACCATAAAACAAGGAATTTTTAAATCATTCATGAGATTTCCACCAATTCCAAGTCCTACATTTCTATTCTGAGCAAATACCCAGGTTTAAGTCCTTCGAATTCCGCTGTCCGCATTTAGCGACCGACCTACACTACTACTAGATGTTCTGGGTAACACATTAAATGCAATTATGATTATTTTTAAAAGATCTCTCTTTGGGGCGATGACAATTTTTGTAAAATAAAAAAAAAAGTTTGTAACGAGTAAAAGACTGGTGGACGTGATTCTGCGTTAAAATTTGGGCCTTAGCTACGAAAATAAAATAATATCCCACGAGATGGTTAATGGAAATAGAATCACATCAGTGAGTGCCGCATATAAAATAGCGGTGGCAATTATAGGGACTTAGATTTGTTTCCTATTGAAAATCTCCTTCCATATTATTCTCTCCCAGCATATTTGATAGCACTTAAGTGAAGAATAACAACATCCAGGGCTCTGGATATCTTCGTATATAAAATAATTATATAAAAAAAAATTTCTTCTTAAGGAGGACATTTTTAATACTTCCAACACCATGAATGCTGCTTTGGCAGCCACTCCTAATCGCCATCAATAAAAACCGTCCACCAGACAAAGTACGTCCTTAAGGGAATTATCCTTAGAAAAATAAATGGGAGTGAGAGGGATTCTTATTGAATTTTATGGAGTAAATAATCCAGCAGATGAATGAAAACAAAATCCCCACAAAATGCTACTTAAATAATATCTACTCGTATATAGAAAACGAGAAGGAGGAATTATGTAGGAGAATATGAAAGCAAGCCAAAAGAAAATCTCTGAAAAAATGACAACCCCAAAGTAGCAAGTGAATGTGGCATCTTGGCTTCCCTCCTTTTTTTCGAGGACTCATTGTTAGAACTCTTAAGTAATAACACACAGTGGCATATTAAATTGTTTTGCGAAATTTATATCATCATATTATGGGATGATGGTTTTTTTAGCCGTTTTTCTTTTCTTTTGTTTGACAATATGCAATGAGAAAAGGGCAGAGATCGTAAACACTGTTCAAAAAAATATAAGGGATATTTAATTTTTTGTGGAATAGGTCTCAATGATAATGTTTGTTTGCTTATTTTTTATTCGGTCACCAAGCAGAAATACACCAGTTTTACACTTTTTGAATTTTTTTTTTTTTCATCTGCTATCTCAATCAGTATCAATTATATCAATTTCGAATGGATTTTGGAACAGTTCTACTATTTTTTGATTGCAATTGAATAAGAAAATACTGCCTTACGAAATTTTCCCACACTCTACCTCACATTTTCAATCTTACTCTGAACTCCCAAACGAAAACTACATTGATCTCGTCTGCTATCTTAGACTTTTTAGTAAAGTATTGTCTCAGACTGTCTTGTATATAAACTTGTACTTTAGTGAAAGCTGCTATTTTTTTTTGTTTTATGTCATGCGCGCACTAAAGAAGTTTTTGTATACCCTTAAAATGATAATCACGAGCGTTAGGAAAAAAGGGAAGGATTTAAATTTAAAAAAAAAATAAAAAATAATTAAAAATTTCTTGCATCGTCGAAGAAAACCTAGATACTTTTTTTGGCGACATCGAATATTTGCTCATTCCACTGCAGGTGGTTTGTGATACACATTCCGAGAACTGATAGATTTTCAGTTTGCGTGATTCAAGTGCCACTCATGGACAGTGGCAAGGGGGTGGGGTTCTGCTTTAACGACAGAAGACAGCATTGAGTTTTCGAAGCATTAATTCAATTCATACACGATCAGAATTTAATGAGCTAATCATAGCGTTGAAGTTCCATTTCGAAGAACAAGGATGAGAATTTAGAAACGAATATGAAAAGCTGAGAGTACTGTCGTCAGCAAAACAATTTAATGGATTAGAAGTTTCAGACAAAAAATTATCAATGAATATTAGGAAGAAAGTCGGAGACAAAACAGAGCCCTGGGGTACGCCAGCATTTATTTTATGGGTATCAGAATTGAAACCATCCAATACAACTTGTATTGAGAGGTCCGAAAGGTAACGAAAAAGATATTCATCAGCAGGTTGCCAAAATTTATCAAATGCTTTTGAAATATCAATTGCGATAATCTTACTGTCTGCAAAACGATGTAAAGTTTGTTCCCACTGTTCGGTGAGATATACCATCAGATCACCGGACCTATTGCTACAAAAGCCATATTGCCGGTCATTAAGAAGCTTTCGACTTTCGAGATAATTTCACACTAGGGCTGTCCCAAAGACGAAGACAAGACTAACTTTTATGCATCCGAAATGTGACCGAGACAAGAGTGTCATTTTTTGAATTTGTTTTCCATTTTTCTCACAAAAAATTCTGATTCGGAGAATTTCTAAGTTCATACGAGGGCCAGACTAAGACAAGACGGTATTTTTTAAAATTTAACTATAGACCGAGACAAAGCTTCAAAATTCTAACGACTTTATTTCAGGCTGTAATAGTGTCACGTCTGAAATCCCTGAACGTTATTAAGTTACGATTGTGACGTTATAGTGTTATTTAATTTCATGGACTGGTGAAATCACGATGTTGGCCAGAACGTTACAATAAATTGTGTCAACTATAGAGACTGACTTCTTCGTTCCTGAATTAAACAACCATGATTTGCATCAGCTTTATGTCGTTTCAACAAGACGACTCAAAATGTCGCACAGCTCGTACCACAATTGATTTATTGAAGAAAACGTTTGCATTAGTGTCACGTTTGGAACTCGTGAATTGGCCTTCAAAATTTTGCGATTTAACGTCGCTAGCCTACTTTCTGTGGGGATATGTAAAGTGAAACGATCGACCACTACGTCAAGCTGTAGACTGTAATTTAATGGTGTCTGCTATCTCAGACTGCAATTTAATCACGACTGTATGTTAGAAGAAATATCAGAAGGTATCTGAGTTGCGTCTCCTATTTCAGACTGTTATTTAATAACGTTTCCATCTCAGACTCTAATTTATTAATTTCTGTTATGTCATAGTTAGAGGGAGAAATTTTCACGTCTAGTTAATGTGAGATTTTCTATCAAAAAATTTGTGGCCATCCATTATTTTTTTCTGCACAGTGTATTTCCTTAGCTTTTATTTTCACCACAAAACACTTCTATTATTATCATTGTCGTCATTATTCTGGCTTGCCTTGGACCAAGAGAAATTGCCAAAAGGATGAAGGAGATAAAATTTGTAGCAATAATAGTAATTGAAGTCAACGTACATAAGAGTTAGCCACACTTTTCCATCTTTTAGCTTTTCAGGAATGTCTCTTTCCAAAATAAACGTATATAAGAGATTGCAGGGAAAATTTCAAATCTGCTTAATTCTAACGATTAATTTTTTTTTGGAAAAAGCTAGTGACGAATGTCGACAGTTTTCTATTATTTATCTGCTAAATTGCAAGGATTCTAATTCCAATACCCAATTTGAATAAGTTCCACAGGTGTTTTCTTCGTTTTGAGTTTTGAATAATTAAGAATATCCAGCTGTTGTTGGAATTTTGGTTAAAGACGAAAAATAATTTGGGAAAACACCAGAAAGGTGCAAAGGATAATTAATCATAAAATATGTTTTCCTTCAACAGTCCAGGACGAATAAGCAAACTAAAAATTGTGTCTTCTTTTTTTTTAACTAAATTACCAAAATACATTTTTTTTTGTCTTTATATCAACCCTCATGGAAGACCACAAAGTTAATTACTTAAAACGAACGCTTTTTGGATATCAATTAAAAGCTTAACACGAAGTAATTAAGGACGACGATTTATGTCTTTTTTTTTTTGCTGTTCTGTGAAAAAATCTACAAAAGAAGAAAACAACTTTAAGTCGTTTAGATACCTACTTAGAAATGTATTTTTTTTTCTTTTCACTGTTCGTATTGGAATCTGAGAGATTAGCAGGAAATTTACACGAAGGACCTGATGGAATTTTTCTGGGGTGGAATGCGAATGGAAGTTCTTTTTTTTTTGTATTTATTTATCTGACGGAAATCGATTTCGTGCTAATCGCTTGGCACATATTCAATTATATTAATTAACAACTCTTAATTGGAGTGAAATTGATTTCATGTTGAAGTATATATAAAATGGAGTCTGATTCGTCATTGGTGATTTATATAAAAAAGATATTTTATTTGAATTAGGAACGAAGGATATTTAGCGTTAATAAATATCCTTTTCATTTTCTTTAAGAAAAAGTGCTATCTGATTAGTAAATTGTTATCATAATGGGGACGTTGATTTAAAAATTTTGACAATTCTCCAAGGAAGCCAGACGTGTTCTGATTGTATTGCTGTTTAGCTTCTTCTATCTTCAACTAGAAAAAAATGGTGTTGTGTCTTGTGAGAAATTAATAAATTTACCAAAATTATCTCTTGTAAAGGATAGAGTGCCTCGCACATAAAATTTTAGATTCCCTCCATTCCTTCAATAACAGACACACGGGAATGGTTGAGAGTTATAAGCCACTTAGGCCCTGGTTCTTCATTAGTTTTAAATTATAGAAAAAGTGCCCTCTTTTTTACGAAATTAAAAATTATTTTTAAACATGTAAAATTTTGAAATATTGAATTTTGAAAAAAAAAATGTATTTTGGGCATGAAAAAATTTGTGCAGCCAAAACTACGAATAAATTCAAGTTTGATGTGGAACAGAATTTTAAAAGCAGAATAAAAATAGACTGTCTATACAAAATTTTGACCTATTTTTTATTTTTATTTATTTACTTCAGTGAATAGCTTAAACACAGTAAGATACATATCTTATAAAATAGTGCTAAGCTTCATATCAGAATAATACAAAATAAATGAAAGAAAACTACATGAGTTTAAATGGAAAAAAAATACAAAATTACATGTTTAAAAATAATTACCAAAAAAAATATTGTTTGGTAATAATTTACAATGCATCGCAAGAAGGCATCGGGTTTTAAATGGGGTAAGTTAATGGGTGGCCCATAACTATGGTACACCATAGATCTTTCCAACAGCAATAATAAATGTGACTGTCTCAAGTTAAATTCCTCTTAAAGGTGACTCCCAGGTTTTTAACAGTTTCGACGTATTCAATTATGTTACTGTTAAGAAAGATGGAGGGAAAGTAAGATAGGTCTACAAGTTTTTCGAGATTACTATGCAACTAGATTTATTGGGATTCAATATAAGTCTTGAATTATTAGACCAGCTTGCTATTACAGAAAGATCTTCATTCAGACAGTAGGCACCGTTTTCAATCATTCCCAAAGGACAACTCAGAACTAGCTGAACATCATCAGCATACAAATTGATGAAACAGTGCTTTACAAGGTAGCTCATTAATATATAGTGCGAAGAGAAGGGGCCCCAAGATGGATCCTTGTGGAACACCAGCCTTTACAGAAAGGAATTCGGATAAATTATCATTTATGGCCACAGCTTGCATCCTATCCGATACATAAGATGAGATAAGCTTGACCGCACACTGTGAAAAATTGTATAAAACTGATAACATGTGACATAAGAGAGAATGGTCAACCATGTCAAAGGCCTTAGAGAAATCTAATAGGACCAAGAAAGAAACTAAACCATCATCAAGAGCATGACGTATATCTTCTGACCTCAAACCTCTTTAAAAATAAATTTTTTAAAGCTTCATATAGTCTATAGTTTTTTAAAACACAAAAAAAATCCGGTTTCCGGTGTTTTGGGTCCTATACGTAAAAAAAATTACCAAAATGGCGTCCAAAAACGTAGGTTATAAACATTTTAACCATGTATATAGTTGACCAATTGTTTGATTTTCGTGCATCAACAAGCCAAGGGTTCCCACCCTTACATACTAATAATTTATTTACCTAAACAAAAAACCTGATATCATTTACCACCTACAAATATTTTGTTTGAAAAAAAAAAACAAAAAAAAACATTTTAACCAGCCAAATTATTGACTTATGGAAATAAAATTTCGATTTCCAAAATTATTTTCACACTACCAACTGAATGTGTGCTGAAACATCACTCAAAACAAATACGACCATTATTATAATATAGTAGAATTTGCCTCCATTAAAAGTGTTGAGTTATCAAACGGTTCATTAGGCTTTCACCCCAAAATCAATTGAATCCCCGCTCCGCTCCGGTGGGAAAAACTTTTTACCTTTCTGAGTATAATTTTCAATTAGCTATGCTGTTGATTTAATCGATTTCAATTAATCCAAACACATTGGTCAAAATATTGCACTAATAGAGTTGGCTGCTGTATAGTATATACATATATATAAAATTGCGAAGCAGCGCGGGGCATTTCCAATTGCAAAGGACACGAATATTTTATGATGATAGGTTTCATATTGCCATGCAAAACCCCTTTGCTTAAACCATATTTACACTCCACAAAAGCATTCCCACTTTTCCACTCCCCTTTTTTAGCCAAAACAACAACAACACCCAGTAGTCGGTTATGCAGATTAAATCTGCTGCAATAATATTATTTTGCAAAATTTGCATATCTCATGCAGCTCGCACAACAAGGATCTACCCACTTGTTGTTTGTCCGGGATGGCTGATGGTTGTCCTGTCTGCCACTATGGCATCACCATATCACCCGCACACTCCTTCCAAATTTCTATAACAGCAATTTCTCACAGTTTTGGCGTCCCATGAATATTATTGTGCCTCCAGGATTTTATTCAACATTTATGTATACTTGTGTTTGCATTTGCATGTGTTTGTGTATATACTCGTAAAAGAAGCAAACGTAGTTAATTTGTCATATTTAATCGTTGTGCAAATATGGAGTCACAGTAATTAGAATCATATACCTATACTAGCGCCAACGGCAGCAATGGGTAGCTTTAGCTTTGAATTTGAATTGAATGGGAACAACAAAAAAAATTTAATACGATTTGAGGATATTCAGGCATTGCGAATTTAAAATAAAATTAAATAATAAATTGGTATTTCCAAAAAAATTGCCTTTTCATCGTTGAATTGAAATGAATCATTTACATGGCAGAATTCTTGATGAGTGGCAGCAATTATTATTTTTTATTTGAGTGACTTTTGATTATTATTTTGATTTGGCCATTAACGCTTCATTAAACTTTATGGGTAGGATGGTGTTGATAGTGCAGAGTTCAAATCACACGTACCTGTGTAATATTTGGATGGAAAATGATTGATAGGGATGTTCTGTCGCAGAGGGGGTCTATGCAACTATCATTTCAGCTTCGATCAAACAGCTTTACTGAATGGAGTTTCTAAATTCTTTGAAGCATTTACTGTTACCTTTTTACGACTTCTAGAAAACTTACAGAAGTTTTAACGAAACTTACGTTTACAGCAATAGCTTCAGAAATGCTTCTTTTAAATTTTTTATACAAATCTTACCAAAATTGGAAAGTATTTGCAATAATTTTACAGTAACTTTTATTTGTTCTTGATAAAAGCATTAAAAGTAAATAACGAACTACTTCCCAATAAAAAAAAAGTCATCTTTGTTTTTTGTGACTAAAAAGTTATAACTTACATTAAGCTTGTTTTTTAAGTTTGAAAGAAGCATTTTTGAAGCTATCTCACAAAATAACCTTCATAGACATTATTGTACAATGGAGACTAACAAATCGCGTAGAATTTAATGCTTCGAAAACTCAATGCTGCCTTCTGTCGTTAAGGGAGACGTACCAACCCTTCCATTATCTATGAGGGGCACTTGCATCGAAGAAACTAATCAGCTTGCTATTTTAGGTAGGTGTATCACAAACCATCTTTTGTGGAATGATCACATACTTAACGTCACCAAAAATGCCGCAAGATGTTTAGGTTTCCTTTGGAGATACAAGAAATTCTTTTCCCCTTCTGATCTGGCTATTATATATAAAAGTTATGTACGTCCAAAACTCGAGTATAACTCCCATCTCTGGGCTGGTGCTCCAGCAACTTACTTAAGTCTCTTGGACAGTATACAGAGACGAGCCTTCAGAATGATTGGAGACAGGAACATCATCGATACTTTTACGTCACTCGAACACCGACGTAACGTTTCCTGTCTCTCAATTTTTTATCGTTACTTTTATGGTAAGTGCTCTAATGAAATAGCCAGTATCATTCCTCCCCTTAAACGTTTCAACCGTAATACTCGCGCATCCAGGAATGCTCACCAGTTTACTCTTGAACCCAATTTTGGTCGTACTGTTAAGTACAGGGATTCATTCTTTAGCCGTACTACGCGAATGTAGAATACCTTATTATCAACTTCGAATATGTATCACCATTTTAATTTTGCTTGTTAGAAATCTCGTCTTTCGAATTTGTTTTTTCTCTATATGTTCGGGGAACAGTCGGTTTCTCGTTTCGAACGTGAGGATTTTTCTATTATGGTTTGTACTAAATCCTGAAAACTGCCGCCGTTTCAACCCTCTCGTAACGGCCATTCTCAAAAAGGCAAGCTATGCTTTTAATTTCATCTGCATCCTATCCCATACATCCAACCAGAAAAAATTGTTCCTTCTCTATCAGCAAATTCTCAGATCCATTTTCACACAATGGCAGGACTTCACTTTATTGGCTAACAACGGAAACATGTAAGCAACCATAAACTACGAGGTATCAGTAATCATACTTTTGGACGCTATGATCACTACTGCAAAAAAGCTGATGAGCAATCATTCAAACCTATTGGTTGAAACCTATCACACCGAAAGACGAATCATAGATGTGACAGTACTGCTGGATGAAGGAGTTATTCTACTCAATGACGACCAAGCTATCCAATTCTAAGATGACGCTGATTGAAGGTTCGTATCAGCGAAAGCCCCTATATTATCAAAATTTAATATATATAAGTATAAAGTAAAATACAAAATTAGGAACTCGTATTGTAGATATTTCTACTTTACACAAGCTGTACTTTCTTTAATTGCATTTAAAGAAGCTAAACAAAAAATTTACACTAGCTCAGTTGAGTTTCTTTTACTTATAACTAAACGCCTTTAAAAAAAAAACAGTTATTAATTTATAGACTTTTTTGACATATCAATATTTCTAGACTAAAAGAAGTTCGGTAAGTATTTCCTACCGAAAAGAAGAATCGAACTAAATAACTACGAACGAATAGGAGTTTGGATTTATCACAAAATACAAGGAACAGAAGGTGAATATTTTATTTCCAAGAACAAGTTAGTAGGTACTAACTCCACTAATCCACTGATTTTTGATGATAAGCTAATATAGTATTCACACGTAGTTTACATATGTACATCCCTTTTGTTAATCCAAATAATTTCAATTTTATTGCTTTTAGCTTTATGTTGAAATAGCTTGTATGAATTTATTGTTGGCTACTTATCAACTCCAAATCAAAATACACTTCACCTGATGTAATATCTGCTATGGAAATAAAATAAAAAATCATTTTATAATGCACTTGAAATTTGATTATCAAGTGAACTCAACAGCTGACAAAAATTCTTTTTTTCATGGCTAATGCTATGTAACAATAAAATTCAGAACTCGGTCGAACGAACTTGCATATAAATGTCGGTATAGTCTTCCGATTAACATAAAATAAGAAACAATTTTATTTTTATTTTAAGATATTATCTTGTTAAAAATTGTTTTTTTGTGATTTGTTACATTAGGTTGATCTATAAAAGAGTTGTTTTTCTACTCCCTTAAAGTTTTAGAATTGCCTTTCAATTTTGGCAAGTCTTGCATTTGGTAAAAATCGAACTCGAGATTTTTTTATTCAAACAAGAACCTCTAACAAAAAATATATTTGGTACAAAAATAAAAAAAAAAATCATTTAAATGTTGAAAAAATTAATTTTCTTTTTTTAATTTATTATTTTCGAAACTATTATTTTTTTAAATAAACTAGTATTTTTTACTAGAGGCATCAAAAAAACATTCTAATTTTTAGGTGATTTTCAATAGGACGTAGCTTGAATTAGATCCTTTTTTTTCCAGTAGTGTTTCTCAAATATTTTGAAGAAAAATTATTATGAGATTTAAAATTTTTTGGCCGAATTTGATTTCGGTACTTTTTGACAGTATATTTAGAAAAAAAAAAATTGTTGTAGACTAACAATTTTTTAGCAAAAAATTGTATACCCTTTTGCTAGTTTTGTTTTCCATTTTTCAAATTTCTTTTCGCACGTTTCTGTCATTACTAGAACTTCCATTCGTTGATCTCTTCCAAGAACTATTTTTCTTCATTTGCTAGCCTCGAAACATTTAAGATGTCTACCTTCCGTCTATCTATTTTTAATTCTTCGATTTGGCCCTTCACTAATATTTTTTTTCATTAAATGAAACAGAAATACAACAATTATCTGTACAGTTTTTCGGGCAATGTTTCCAAATTGATTTGGATGTACCGCATTCTTTCATTAAAAAATTTGAAAACAAAGTTAAAAAAGAAAAAAATGTCCTCGAAATTTTTGGATGATATGATATGGATCATGGAGGACCATGGTCCTGCCAGTACTCACGTATGGATCCGAGACTTGGCTGTTTAGCAAAAGACACTCCCACCTCTTAGCCGCGTTCGAGAGAAAAGTCTTAAGGAGAATTGTTGGCCCCATATGTGGTGAAGGACGATTCCGGAGACGGTACAATCATGAATTGTACGCAATCTATTTTGAAGCGGACAAAGTGACAAAAATTAAGCTCAGTAGACTCCGGAGGGCAGGGCACTTAGCTCGTATGAGCGAAGAGGAACCGGCTTGGAAAGTGTTTTGTGGTACGCAATTGGATGGCGTCGGCTCGAGACCGGGATAGGTGGAGAGACTTCTTGAAAGAGGCCAGGACTGGACCCCGCTTGTCGAGCCAATGATGATGATATGGATGAATTGATTTTGTCTCATTCAAAATTTACTGGACCGATTTTGCTTAAATTTTGAAGGTTTCTTTTAACACCAGTAGAAATAGAACCGACATCTTCCTTCATTCCATACCAATTACATCAATAAACGGGAACGCACTGTTCCATAGTTAGAAAAATGAGCCATCTCCATTCAAAATTAGGTTTTTATAATCAAAATTTATTTTTCTTTAAATATCAAAAAGGTGCCATAGAAAATTGAAGTACATACAAACGTGACGTTTATGAAAGTTGATCTTTCATATTTCAGATACTGCTGAGTAGCATTTCAGCGTTAATCATAAAATTTTCTGCGAATGCATAACGTTGCCTTTACATATAGAAACTTTTGTTTATCGCAAAAAAAATATGACATTTGTCATTCTTCTGAAATATGAATCGCAAAGTGCACTGATTTAAGGATGACTATGATGGGGTTGGGGTCCTTTTGGTTTACCTGTGCTACACACGCATTATACAATGTCACATAGACCCGCGATGCTCTACTCATACTCTCCCCCTTACCCCTCAACCACTTTGGGCGGCAAAATGTGGATTGTGGAAGTGCAAGTGGAATTTGAATAATTCATAGATTTTACATTTCGCTGCAAATCAGACTTACACCTCCTTAGAATGTCCTTCCGTTTGGAATGTGTAACGTTATACCGGAAGTATACACGGAGGATGGGGGCATATGGTGAGTAAGTAAATTTAATATTTTTTTCTGCACCTGCACACCTGGGTAGCAAAAGTTTTTTTTTGTTTGTCTGCTCTCGGCTTCTGCCTCCCTTAGTGCCGCTTTATTCAATACCTGTCACCCGACGCGCTCAGCATATGACTTTTCAATTATTCAACAACGTGAATGCACTCAGCCCTATGCAGTTTGTCAATTTATTTGAATTTATGGCACACAATCAAAATTCCGAAAAAGGATTATTCAAATGTGAACTGAAATAAGGGGCGGCCGATGTGACATCATGAAAGGGACATTATATGTGGTACTGGGTACTGCACGTTGGCTTGTGAGACAATTTTTTTTTTTTTTTTTTGTTTAAGTTCGATCCTTGTGTGAGCCACACTGCCACATTCAGGATTAAATAATTCATAAAGTGAACACATTCTGATGCGTGAAAGCTATACATTGGGTCAATATGTTAGGGAGAGTCCAATGATATATTTAGTTGGATTTGTGCAGGGAATTTGGGCACACACAAATACATATTATAATTCCCAGCTTAGCTTAGGTCGAAGAGATCTAAAAGTTTAAGGGCGGAGGAATAGAGAAACTTGTCTGTGATGAAAGGAGTTACTTCTATACTAACTTGTTAAGATGAGAGAAGGAGAAAAACCACTTAAGAAGTCGTTAAATAATCAATGGCATAGTTTGTTAAGTTAGTTGTAAGCAGCACTCAATCTAGGAGCAATTCAAAGTTCTTATTAAAAGGATATTTTTGTTCTTTATTTTCTTTTATGGGTAAAAAGGGATTATGGCCAAATTCGATTTTCATTCTGAATTAGAAAAAAAAAATAGAAATGAAAGTTTTTCGTTTTGGGAAGAATTTTGTTTGAAGAACGATAGCTCGCATTCAGAAAAATCACAATCTGGAAAATGTTGATTTTTTTTAAGATGATGAGATACCTATTGTGACCTAATCTGTTAATTAAAGGCTTTATCGAAGTGAAAAATTGTATTTTTTCCTTACTTTGACCAAGAAATTATAATAAAATAAAATAAAATAAAATAAAATAAAATAAAATAAAATAAAATAAAATAAAATAAAATAAAATAAAATAAAATAAAATAAAATAAAATAAAATAAAATAAAATAAAATAAAATAAAATAAAATAAAATAAAATAAAATAAAATAAAATAAAATAAAATAAAATAAAATAAAGTAAAATAAAATAAAATAAAATAAAATAAAATAAAATAAAATAAAATAAAATAAAATAAAATAAAATAAAATAAAATAAAATAAAATAAAATAAAATAAAATAAAATAAAATAAAATAAAAAAAAAATAAAAATGGGTATAACTTAGTGCTATTATTCCTTCCCCACCCTGGTATCGCCGTCTATGTAAGAAATGATGTTGCTTACCAATTTCAACCACAATATGATCCTAGTACCAACCCCTTGTTTAACTTCTTGTGGTTTAAATTCTCGGTAAACAGGCACATCATACACTATTGTTTCCTCTACCGAAGCCCTAATTTGGACAGAGTCTTCTCGCGAATTTGGTGCTCTGTCTGACTCCATCCAAAGAATTGTTTCCTTGCATCCTCACACTGAAATCGTTATTACGGGTGATTTCAATGTACACAATTCTTCTTGGCTTCAACATTCGGGAGAGACAACACCCGAAGGTATGTGTGCTGAGATATTTGCTGAGTTTAATCACCTTTCTCAGCTTGTCAATGAGCCCACCCGAATATCGGACGTTAATGGTCGAGCCGAAAATGCTCTTGACTTATTTCTAACCTCTGACCCCGATAAAGACACAATCAGTGTATTAACGCCTCTAGGCACATCTGACCATAGTATCATTTCCGCAAATTTTCGTGCCAAAAAAATCCAATTAGAGAAAGAGCTCCTGTGAGAACCGTTTGGCAATAGGAGAAAGCCAGCTGGGACGATCTCAATAATTTTTTCAGGATCTTTAACTGGTCACCATGCTTCCTCGGTAGTGACGTAGACTCCAGCACGGATATTATTACTAATATGATTCTTTTGGGAATGAGAACTATTATCCCGAATAGGGCTAAGAGCATCAGACCCAAAGAGAAATCATGGTTCGATGCGAGCTGTAAAGAGGTTATTAGGGTCAAAGAGTTTAGCTTCCGTTGTTTAGAGCCAATCCAACTTAGGAAAACCGGAAAAAGTTCAAACAAACCGGAAAGGCCTGCAAGATCGAAAGCTTTTTAATGACCTGCAATACGGCTTTCGCAGCAAAAGGTCCGATGGTGACTTGATGGTCCCTGACCGATAGACATAATTACATCGTTCAAAAAACTCAGTAAGGTATGGCACAGTTTGCAAAGATCAAAGTGCAGAGATATTATTTGACAGAAGTGTAAATTTCTACTACAACAAATAATAATTCAGTTTATAAATAAGTAGGATTATAATAAAAAAATCATTTTTGGCGAAACAACGATAAAAACCTCTAATTTAAGCAACAAATGGACGTGGCAAAATTTCTTTTGACATGATTTTTTTGAACATTTTTTTTTTTTTGATAGGTAACTAAAAAAATTCGATTAAGCTTTTTCACAATTTGACCAATTTTTATTCTTGGGGTTCAAAAATATTTCCACTTGGTGGTTGCCTCACTTATCAATTTGTCGACTCTGTTTGCTATATTTAATATTAATTTCCCATATCCTTTCCCGACCTACTTGCCTTCTCTATTTTCTTCATTTGCTCAAAAAGTGCCACACATTTCTTAAATTTTTAATTTTTTTTTTTGTTTGAAAGAAGTTTTTTTTTGACAACTTTGACAAGTTTAGGACGAACATATTTTTCTGCAAAATTGTTTTTACAATTTATTTTTCTCGAGGTTTACTAAAATTTCCACTTGACTTCCTCAAATTTATTTTTTCTCGGAAGTTTTTTGATAATTTGTTATTAAGTTTTTTTAAAAGATTTTTTTCTAACAATTTTTTTTAACAAACTCCAAAAAGTCAGTTAACGGTTAGTGTTAAGAATTATTTATTTAAAGAAATAAAAAACAACAATAAAATATTCGTAAGATAAAATAAAAGGCACGACTGGGTCGCACGTACTTGCTCCTATGTGCGATAACAACTTAGTTTTAAAGTCAAATCAAAAAATACAATATTACCCGACTACCTACTATCGATGATAGTCACAAGTAAAAGTATGAAAAAACCCTGAAATTCATTATTTGAATTGATAAAATAAGTCAAAAAAGAAGTTTAAAATGGTTAGAGCTGTTTTTTCAAAAAAAATTTTATATGTAGCTACATATGTACATGCATAGATATATGATTTTTTAATTATTTATATAAAAAAAGTTGGTATGCACATTTTCAGTATTTGATAACATACATTTAAAACCAAATTTAAAAAAAATATTTATTAGTTTTCAAAATATTGAGTTTTCACAAAAGAAATTTTTTTTTTTAAATATACAAAAAAAATTTTTTTTGAAAATTTTAATATGCAATATTATTAAAATTATATAGGACCTCCTTTAGAAAAATTTTCATCATATGGCCAGTACCGTTAATAAGGGCTTTTTCAAAAACATTTTTTGACTAAATTCTTAAGGTTACTAAACTTGACAAGCCCGATTTAAAAAATTTCATCAAAATCGTTAGAGCCGTTTTCGAGATAAAAATGTTTTGTCTAAACGGTACTATGACAGGTACCGTTATTTTTGGAGCTAAAAAAAAATTTCGAGGTCCTCTTTAGGCAAACTCACCAAAAACTTATGTCCAAAGTTTGAAGGTAATCGCTTCAGTAGTTTAGGCTCTTGGTCGAGGTACAGACAGACAGACAGAATTGCGGGACCAACTTTTTTTGCGTTCTCTATCATCGTAATGTTCGACTTTTTGCACGAATCCAAAACTTGCCCTAAAGAACCTATAGTCGCAAGTAAAAATCAACTTTTGCCAGACTTTTATATGTATAGTAAACCAAGGAAGAACGCTATTTTCTTCATTTTTTCTTTAAACTCTTTAAACGTTCCTGCTTATTCCTTGACTCCACTGCAACCAATTTCCTCATACCCCATTATCCAATCCCGCCAAAAATTGCTTCTTCTTTCAAATAGAAATGTCCTTTCATGAAAACAAAATGAGAAAAAAAAAAATCACCCAAACCAAAAGTAAACATTCAGGAAATTATTAGCTTTCCTTTCAAGGACAAATACCCACACTTTTCTATTTGAAGCAAAATAACAAAATGAAAAGTAAATCTTTTGTGAGAATGTTGTGAATTGCAATACGTCCCCGTACCTACTTCAAAGAGGTGTGAGATTCTGTAAATATTTACTTAAACTTTGGAATGTGCCAACATATCCCACGTTTAGTGTTTTCATTGAAAGAACAAACCAGGAACATGATATCAATGAATGACAAAAAGAAAATAGAAAATAAAAACAAATCAAAAACCAACAACAACAACAAAAAAAAATTCCAGGACAAAAGCTTTGCAAAAAAAAAATAAAAATAGAGTGTTAACCTACGTTCATTGAATACAAAAAAGGACTTCTTCACAACGGTGTCCTTTATTTCCGCTTCCTCAAAAAAATGTCAATTCTTAAATCTGTTGTTGCGGTTGATAAACCAATCGCACTTCACCTAAACCAACTATTGCTTTGGGTCTTGACTATATTTAGATACACATTTGATCCTTTGAATTAACATAAAGGACATTTCAATGAAATTGAATCCTGCCTCAGAGTGATTTTCAGTGTTTAAGAAATTTCTTATTTTTTTTTCACCAAAAAAGAAAAACCTCGACGGAATAACAACGAACACAAAAAAAAATCCCATAAAACAGTTTTTTAGAATTAAATTGAAAGCCTTTTGGTCCTTCCGCCGCAACGGCCACTTTCCCTCTCCCTTTTCTTTGTGTACAAATTTTAATTGCATTAAATGATTTCCTTTTGTTTGCGTGTATCTACATCAGGTAAAATGGTAGGTTAGGTACGTTGTGGTGGAAGAACCTCATAACGACTTCGACTATAAAATGAAGGAGGCGGCGGCGCGGCGGTGGGGCGTATAGCGGTATACGGTACCAGTAAAGTATAGAGATGTGCATCATCACAAAAGCCGGAAATTCTTAATTAGGTTTCGTTTCATTTCGTTTATCGCAGTTTGCATTGGTGCTCTGTATATAATACCTAAAAGTTCGGGCGAAGGCTGTTAGATGGTGGAATTGAAAGGATTGGCATTGTTTGTTCAGAGGTTTCTTAGTCTAACTTCAAGGACGAACTGTGCTAGTTGCATGAGCTTCAAAAAAAAAAACACACAGAATATAGCATGTGCGCTGCTTTTAAGCCGGGTAGATTTGCTTAACCTAGTGAATATATGTGCGGATAAGCTTTTGTTTTCTTAACCACATTATTTCATTTTAATTGCAGAGCTCTTCTATTTAAAACAAGAATTTTGCCAAAGAGGCCAGTCTTTGTGAATTTTTTAGATTGTTTAAATTAGAGAAAGGTGTACCTACCTTTAATACTCTGAGATGAATTAACTTTTATTATTTTCTTCCTGATGGATGTTGAGAATTCCAATTTAAATGTAGGACCACCTTGTTTGCAAAACAAAAAAATTAGACAAAATGTTTATTGTGAAGTAGTAATTAATTGTTTTGAAGTCATCTTTATACAAGTAGGTATTTTTGGTACAAAAAAAAAAAAAGATTCAAATAATTAAAACCAAAACTTTTTTTTAATGTATTAATACTTACCAACTATTATATTAATATTTATGGAAATTCTCTAAACAAAAATATACAAATTGAGAATATTTTTTTTGTAAGCTTTTGGATTTGCAACCAGTGTTTCTTAACTATTCACAATGACAAATTTTATTGTAAAGGGAGTTAAGGAAGTTTTTGCATTAAACAAAAAACTATTGCATGTTATATTGTTTTTGTGTATTTTTTTAGTTTGACTCTTTCCATGTATTTAAACTTGCGAATGTAAGTGGTACTTTAGGGCAGATTTTGGATGCGTGAAAAAAATTCGAGAATTACTGACATTACGCAAGAACAAAGTGGGTACCATAAGGGCCATTCATATGAGCTGCGATCTGCGTCTGCGAATAATTCTTTTAAAGCCTTTTCTAAAGCAAATATCAACTTATTCTTATTTTAATTGTTTGATTAAACGAATATATTTAAATATAAAATAATGCGTATAATTAGTTAAGACTACAAATAAAACACATTTCATTATATTCCATGCAACCAACAACTGCGATCTGCGAACTAACAAATATGAACTCGCAGTCCACAAAACCAATACGCATTCCACAGAGCTGCAAACAAATAATTCGCACGAGTTTAACCTTGTTTGTCGATGACCAAATCAATCTTTACTAATTCACTAAAATAACTTCCAAAAATTGCTTTAATAACATCTCTAAAGTAAAATACTTCTAAAACCTTCAAATTATAAATTTCCAGTGATCTGCCATATAACCTTCATAGTTTGTTTTCATATATCGTAAATATAATTGGTCTAGTAATTTAGGGGATGTCGAATAGTTTACATCGGAGGTGGTGTTCAGGCTGATTGGTAGATGCGTTGGCAGCGTCCAACAAACTAAAAAAAAAATTGTTTGCCTGCTTTTGCGTTGTCTGGTTCGCAGCTGTCTGCGACCACTCACATGAATGAAATGATAAATTCTGCGACCATTTGCAATTCGCAGACGCAGATCGCAGCACATATGAATGGCGCTTAATTCCGTTTATAACCTAAGTTATACTAGCGAGATATTCTTCAAACTTTTCGGTTAAGGTTTTAGGGGTTTGCTCCAAAAAATATATATCTAAAACGGCTGTAACGATTTTGGTGAAACTTTTCTCGTGGGTGTTTTAAGAAATTAAAATTATTTGGTGAAAAAAAATTCAAAACACCGTTATTAACGGTAGCCATAAAACGAATTTTTAAGTTTTATGTAAGGATTTTAAAAAAAAATCGTTTTTGAAAGCTGCTGAATATTTCAATTTTCAGTTTTTTTTTTCTTAAAATATTTCAAAACTTTATGTATAAAAAAATAAGTTTTGAAAACACTACTGTTTGTCTTTGCATATTCAATATATCCGCATTATAATGATTTAATTTTTCTTTTGAAGTAAAACAAACATTATTATTAATAAATGATTCAAGTAAGCAAGTTCTGGAACATTTTACTTAATAAATCTTACTAAATAAAGAATTATAAATCTTCAAATTTTTTTAAAAATAATTTTCCAATAAACATATACATATTTTTAATAACAAAATGCATAAAACTTGTTTATTTAAATGAAGTTAATCTGAAAAATGAATTTCAATAAATGTTCCTAAGTTAATAGATACCATTTCAAAATATTATGTACATATGTACCTAAGTTCAGTTGAAAATAAGAATTGTCTTTGAAAATAATGTCTTCAACTAAAACTAAAACTTTCTCTTAAAAGTTTTTCAAAAATAGTGTGGTTTTTCGTTTTGGTATTTACCGTTTTAAGAAGATATAGAATAATTTGTTAATATGACTAAAAAATTTGTTCTTTAATAATCAAAAACCCATTGTTGTATCAATTCCGAGTTCGCGTATTTTGATTTTTTTAAATTAAAAAAAAAAATTTCTGACTGTGGTAAAATTCTACTTTATATTAAGAGTTCTAGGTCCCCCTTATGAGAAAAAAGTTACTATCCTTTATATAAGTTAGTTTAAGTTTTAATTTTGTTTTATATAAGAAGAGATAAGGATCTTTTTTTGGAAATTGTGGAAAGCTCCCATCGTTTTGATATTTTTCTTTATCTCACTTCCACTTAACGGTTTTTTATTTTTCAAAAAAAAAATTTGTTTTAATATTTTCGTGCATGACACCGATTTTCTTTTTCTAAACTTTTTTGCACTTGAATACTGCAGTAAACTATTTTCATGAAGAAAATTAAATCAAAACACCACCACTTAGTTACAAATTAACTAACAATTTTGAAAAAAAATTCCACATACGCCACCGTACTCTAGTCACCAAATTTTGTCCATGTGACTGCTTTATTTTTTTTATATATTTTAAGTTATATCAATAAATTAACAAAATTTTTAAATTTGTTTTGTCATATCGTATCTATAATATCCGATTACAAAAATATTTAAGCTAAAATATGAGATTTTCAGTTAAAAAAAAAATAAATAAAAACTAAAAACTGACTGACAAATATTTATTTTGCTGATTATACTTTTCAAAAACGTCCAAAGCTTCAACAAAATGAAATAATCAAATAAATTCATCATTTATCGGTCTTAAAATCCCTTTATAGCACTATAAAACCAATTAAGCAGGATTAAAACAAAAAATCCCAAACACATTATTTGAAATCAATCATTCGCCATATAGCCTATCGCCAATGGGCCATTAAATGACTAAATCAAATGATACCTTGTTATTTGGCCTAACAACTAACGGTGATGTGTGCATAAAATATACACCCTCAACCCTTTTTTGCCTTTTTTGCTCCATTAGCAATATAAACAAATGCCCCTAATTCGCCCCTTGACAAGCATAACCAACAAAATTATTGTCATCCTCGAATCGTAAAAGCCACATAATCAAAGGTAGTTCGAATGGACAGGGTTAGGGTTTAAGTTGTATTATATCGTGTCTGCGGTGCGACAATCGGTAGTTTATGATCTCAACAATGTCATTTAGAAGTACATACATATTATATAATGTGAACAAAACGACAAACATAGGAATTAAATTAGAGTTCTATTTTTGTAGATAACTGTTAAGGGTTGGTATAGTATTTTTGTGGCTTACCACGAATTAATGCAGTGTGCGGTCACTAAGTAAATTAAACAAGGATTCAAGATAATAAAATGTTATCGAAATGTTCCTAAAAGTTATCGAAATGAAACATTAAAAGACGAGACTGTTTTTAGTTCTTTTTGTGACATTTAAACATCAAGTCCCAATAAAATACTTTCTATCAACCACACCCAGGAAGTTTTGATGATAACATTTTGCGAAAACTCTAAGTTTTGTTTTTCAGTATTGGAAGGTATTCAATTTAATGGATCTATTGAAAGCTTTGCGTGCATGGTGCACCTTAAAATAAAACTTGTACGTACATATTCGCAAAATGGCGGATAAAAAAGGCAAAACTACAAAATTGTTAACAAAATATAATTGCTCAGAGCCATTTTCGAAATAAACCAGTTTAGTTTTTACTGTTAATTGACAATTACGGTTATTTTTGGTGCTAAAAAAGACATTTTTTGGCCACTCAAAAACTTCAAATTCCAGCTTAAAAATAAATCGCTTCATTAGTTAAGTCTGTCGGTCAAGGTGCGGAACCCACTTTTTCGAGTTCACTATCTTCGAAATATCAGGTCTGATTAATACTTCGAAAATTCAATATTTCAAAAAAAAAATATAGCCTTTAAGATTTGATAATTTTTTGGCGTTTAATGTTTTTAATGTTTAGTGGAATTCGAAAAAAGCTTATTAAGAAAATGAAAATGACAGTGTTAATTTGATGCTTTGCAAAATATGATTTAACTTTCTTAAATTTAAGCTACAATTTATTAACCCTCCGCAAATCTTAATTTTCGATCTGAAAAAGTGGATCTCGAAATTCTGTCTGTCTGTTTTTTACAATCAGACATTTCATGAAAAAATAAATAAATTTAAATAGATTTTGGCTCACTTTTAATGAAAAAATTTTTTTTTAATGTTTACAGGAAACGGTTCATCGGATTAAAACCAAAATTTTTATGCACAAGCATCTTAATTTTTTTTAAAAGTACTCGAACTTAAATTTTCAAAACAAATATTTTTTTAAGTCTTGAAAAAAAGAAATAAAATTATAGTTTTTGAAATATATCTAATTTCAAAAATTACAATACATATTTTTGAAATTTGATAAAATTTTTTAAATACCATCTTTAATAATTCGAACAAAAATCAGTTTTACTTTTGAAAGTTTCAAAAATATTAAATTTCTAGAAAAAGCACCAATAGTTTCGATAAAAAATTTTGAGTGTATTAGTACTTGTATGGTCTATCATACATAAATCAATAAAATTAAAACTAAGAAATTATTAACTTCCCATACAAATGTTAAGAAAAACCTTTTCTCGAACGAAAATCTTAAACTCAAAAACGATTTAGAGGATTTTGCAAAAATTTTATGCGTATATTTGAGTAAAGCATTTTATTAATAATTAAAATTAATTAAAACATTATTAACGGTATCTCCTAATGCTAGAAAAATTTGTTTTCAAAAGTATCAAATTTTTTGTACATGACACCTAAAATTTTGAAAAAAAAAAACAAGAAACAAATTAAGACATTATCGGTAGCGAAAAAAATCCGTTTTCAATCCTAAAATTGAATAAATGCCTCACTCTCCTCCCCAATCCTCTTTCGGAAAACATACTTCCTCATATAATTTTTAGACTATTCTGATTTTTTATTCGCATTGTTGACCACTCAAAAAAACTAATAAGCGTAAAGTAAGCACTTCCATTTTCGATATCCAAAAAACTGTTTTGCTGTAATGAAATTGTGCTGCAATTTACATAAATATTTTCTTAAACTCATTTTGCAAATATTACAAATTAATGTTTTCAGTTTTTGATTTTCGAAAACTTTTCATATTTACGCCTTATTGTAATGAAAAAAAAATTTTGCTTACTTTGTATCGGAAATATTTTTTAAACCTGGCAATATTCTAAATATTAGCGAATTTGGGAAGTTGTACAAATTATTTACACCAGGCGGCCATATTTTTTTTTTTTTTTGGCAAAATCGAAAATGGCGCTGAGGCCTAAGGGCTAAGGGCCATTGCAAAAATTACTTTACTAAAGCTGCAAATATGCCAATATTCTGTTTTTTTTTTTTTTTTTTTTGAGTAATATTTTGAGAACAAAAGAGAACAATTTGAGAGTTTTTGAGAAATCGACTTTGGCAGCAAAAGTCGATCAAATCGCAGCATAAAATTAATTTTCAATAAATTTAAAATGGCGGTTCTAGCTTAGGACAGTGTTGTCTTCTCTAAGAATACATTTTTATGAAAGAAACTTTCGAAGCATTCATTTGAAATGTAACATAGATCCATAATTATTTATTATGGACTTATGTCCCTTTTGTTTGGGGTATAAGTCCATAAAAACGTTCTACTACAGCGTCCTATATACAGTTTACTGCATTACCTATCCGCAATAGTTTTAAGTTTAATTTTATTTTTAAAAAACAAAACGGAAACTTGAAGAATTTTACTATAGGTTAGTATTTTTTAAATTAAATTTTTTGCCACAAACATATGTATTAGGCCTTAGTAATTTATGTTGTTATCCATATATAACTACTCCTTAAGAAACAATACATCATTGTCAAAAGAATATTAAAATATCTCGACCAGATCAGCAGAGCAACCCTTTCTCATAAAGCAAAAGAAGACATCATCTATACATACCCCAATAAAGTTTCTATAACACTCTTAAGTGCACCGACCCAAGACCCACGACCCAACCAAACCATTTCCCTGTTAAGAACCCTGCTATGGTGGTCACACTTACTTATCATAAGTTATTTCCTATCAAGCGACAAAACTTTGCATAACACCGTGTAAACTTGTGAGAACGTTCCCATATTAAAATTCTTGGCAAAGCTTTTTCACATAAATTAAAAGTTTTCTTCGTCGTTGCCGTAGTATATATACAGAGAGCCTCCTTTTTGCATCATGAGTGGCAACAACCCAAACAGCAAAGTGGTAGACCCATGCTAGACTTATAAGGTCTTTAGGTGTTCATACATACAGTTTGCCAGCTATATTCTCGATGAATGAGTTGCTTAAGGAGTCAGCAAAGTATACTTTTGACTCCACCCACAACCCAAAAACGTTCCGCAAATGTTCTCGAAGGATGGGGAACAAGAAAAGAGGATATTATGTGTCATTTGTTATTCCTTGTAAAACAAAGTTTTTTTTTTAACGACGAAAAAAAAATATATTAAAGGATAAATCCTTCGGTTCAGTTCGTTCTTGAAGAAATGGCACGTGAGGATGTGTTTTGCCTTGCAGAACCATGATGGTGCCGGCGAATATAATACATAATGTGACCTCTATCCCTATTCAAAAGTGCACTTGAAAGACTTTCCAAAAATGTAGGCATCCCATATTCACTCATCAAGGACGTGCAAGGACTCCGGTTTCTAACAATGATGAGGCGAGAGTTCGTTCAAATACTTAGCAATTCCTTTTGATATCACCACGCACCTGAATTATTGATGAGGAAGGCTCCCCAATATACTTCTTCTGTCGAAACTTGCATCAACTCCTATATGTATACTATACATACATGCAATGCAGATGCGACGGAAATTTTTTGAGGTTAAAAAGTCGAAAAGGATTTCCAACTTATGGGCTGATTGAAAAGTTTTTTAATTAATTTTCGCTACTTTCTTTCATCGCTTCGAGTATTTTTTTTTTCTATGTCTTCTTCTTCTTCTTTTTTATTTTCTTCAAGGAACAGATATCCTTCTTGAATATCATCTTATATTATATCCATGCAAAAGGCGTCACGATTCAGAAGTTCAGGTTCAGGACATCAAAAATTAATTTTCTCCACTTATACTTGACGGATTCTATGGAAGCGAAATAATTTATGTTCTTCCCTTAGACACTGGCACACATTAAAATACCCGATACCGTTTTTGAATTCAAGGGTGGGCTTTTAATATATTATTATATATATAAAAAAAAAAGTAAAAATAACGAAACTTTTTCAATAATAAATAAATCAAACTGTCATAGAGCGTGACAACCCTCTTCTGCTTTTGGAAGTCAAAGAGACTGTAAAATCAACTGGGGTGCATTATACAGGAGTCATAGTCAATTGTTGGATAATTTCGACAAAATGTCCTTTTGATGAGCAAGGTTTTTTTTTTAAAGTCTCTCTAAAAATTAAAAGTGAAAAAGCTAGTCGTATGATGTTGCCGTTTAGGTTAGCCGCCATCGTTTATTAATGTTCCACTTCTTGTTATGCTTCATGTTTGTTTCTCTTGAGCAATTATATTGAAAAAAGAGTTGACGTTTAAAGGTGTGTTCAAAATGGAGCTGCGATAAGCGATTGATGAGACCAGGAGTTAATGTACGGATTTCACAGCTCTTGCTACATCATTGATGATACAGACCTGGCTGCAGTTTCACTGAGTTTTAATCTCGGTGATTGTTTTACCGAATGACCTTACTTAGTAACCTAGGTCTTTTCACCTATTACGTCCGTCATTCCGTTACGGGGCATAGGGCCTGCACTATAATCCTACGCGCCATTGGAGATGTATAAGAGCTTTCTCCAAATCTTTCAAATTGGTGTTGATTTCTCTTCGGACGTTCTTCGCCAAGTACTTCTAATTTAGCCCACACGTCTGCCTTATTCCTTGAGAGGGTTCCATTACATGGCTTGAGTAGCATAAGTCAAAGTGTTTGAAGTGTGATTGCTAAATTCACTGAATTCATCTATTTCTAGTCCGCAGAGCAGCCTGTTTTACCCCCACTTTCAATAGGGACCATCGTCAACAGGCCCAGCCAGATACTGGGCTTACGCAGACGACATTGACATCATCGGAAGAACCAAACAAGCTGTACACGATTCCTTTATCCAGATCGAGCTGCACATTAGTGAAGGTAAAACAAAGTACATGGTGGCGTCGAATGCGAGAAGAACAGTTGGTCAAACAATCAAGGTAGCGGAGCACGAATTTGAAGTGGTGCAGTCCTTTAAATACCTTGGCTCAATAGTAGCAGCCGATAACAAATAGAAGAAGAAATACGCGGGCGGCTGCTCAGTTCCAACAAAGCCTACTATAGTCTGTCAAAGCTCTTCAAATCCAGAAATCTCACCATAACTTCAAAACTGCTGCTGTACAGGACCATGGTCCTGCCAGTACTCACGTATGGATCCGAGACTTGGGTGCTCAGCAATATGTGAGGAAGGACGATTCCGGAGACGGTACAATCATGAATTGTAAGCAGTCTACCTTGAAGCAGACATAGTGACAAAAATTAAGCTAGGTAGACTCCGGTGGGCAGGGCACCTAGCTCGCATGAGTGAAGAGGAACCGGTTCGGAAAGTCCTTTGTGGTACATTCTATGGTAGACGGCAGCGTGGTAGACCATGCTTGCACTGGAGAGATGGCGTAGACCAGGACGCCCGAAGCCTTGGGGTGCGCAACTGGATGGCGTCGGCTTAAGACCGAGATAGGTGGAGAGACTTGTTGAAGGAGACCAGGACCGGACCCCGGTTGTCGAGCCGATGATGATGAAGCCCCACTTTGATTTCAAACTCCTTAAGCAACCCTCCTTTAAATAGAACATGTTATGTGGATCCATCATGTGTAGCCTTGATAAAAGCAATCATTTTATAAAAGCCCATACTCTCTTTCGACACTGTCGAACTCCTTTTTTGGAAGTCGAAAAGCATCTGATTGATATTCACTGTTCGATGATGATCGGCAAAGTCTTAATGCGATCCACATAGGAAAAGGACAACTAGATGCAGAATCTTGTTTGTTTGACGTTGAGTAAGCGATTCAGTGCGTATTAAGGAGATTGTTGCTTTGAAGGGATCAAAACGCCTTCACCTTTTAAGCTGGTCAAATATGAAACTAACAGTGATCCTTAGGAAAGTGGGTGCCGTGTTAATGACTGAGCTCGATCCTTGTGGAATGTGGTTTCCTAGTTGTTGGTGGACTGCGGGAGAGCTTTCAGGTACCTTTTCAGAATTCAGAACTGGAGACTCAAACTTATTTGAGCCCAAACACTTTACTTCGCTTAATCCTAGTATAAGAAATTTGTATTGCATGAATTCATTCTTAAATTGAAAAAATTTGGCATTTTGAGGATCTCACGTTACAGAAGCCAATCTTTGTCCGGTTAGAATACCGAAAAGTCGTCAACTTGTTTCCGTTTCTTATCAAAAGCGTAGTGTTCGTTTTGGTAGTGGTCAAAATTTTAGTTACCAAGGTTTCTATAGTCTTTAATCTATCCTAGAAAGCTATAGGCCTTTCGCAGTTTGTAGCTAAAATGGCTAGTACTCAAGTTTCATCCGGGAGAAAATTAGCTACAAATTATGAAATTATGCTTTTTAAATGAAAGTTTCTTCAAAGTGTAAAATATTCCTTCGAATCTTTAATTATTCCAGTTTGTTATTTACGCAACAAAAAAAAAAAACGCTACAAATGTATGTACCTACGTAGTGAAATTGTTCGAAGTGTGTCCCTCAACCACCCACTGCTTGTCAATGTCAAAAATCCGTACAACCACTTACAACTGAATATCTGTCAAATTATTGTTGTTTTACTTACAGCGGTTGTCTACCTAACGATGAATGAAAATTCAAAATTCCACTTGCTCCCAAACTGTTTTTCGCTTTTATTAGAAAATAATATTCTTATCCTCAAACCATCGGCAACTAAAGCTTTTCAAATAGCTTGAAACCATGCCACCGACCCATATAACAACCTCTCCTTAATCCCAAACAAAATAGTAAACACTCTCGAAATTTATTTCTTTTCATATTTTACATTTTTATAAAAGTACTGAATTCATTGAGATATATTCTTAAAATGATTTCAGAAAAACAGCTTCAAAATCAATACTGGAAAATGGTTATTAACCAAATTGAACAAAACGCCTTGAAGAAAAACAAAAAGGAACGCATCAAAAATTACGACTTCTATTCGGTGTTGCCGAAGAATCTTCAGCAAAGGGTTGGAAAAATCATACCTTTAGATTATTCCGATGAATTGGAAGAACAAAAGCCACAACATAAAGCAAAATCTCAACCCACAGCAGCTGTTGCAGAAGAAGAATCTGTTGTCACAATGAAGGTTAGTTTTAAACTTTTAAGTATTCTTGTGTTGTTCCATTCTCTTTCTCCTAGAAAATGAACTTCAATGAAAGTACTTGTTCCATCATTGAGAGGAAGGAAGAAGAATTTCCGAAATTCGATTTGAATTTGGAAAATATCATTGAAAAGAAATCAACACGTGAAAAACGAAACAACTGGCATACGGCCTTTATATGCGCACCACGAAAAGACAGGGTGAAATGGAAGTCAAAAATTTACCAAATGGAAAAAAGCATCTGGGAAAAGCCTCTTGACGAGCAAGCAGAGCAACTCATGGATGCAGTAAGCTTTGAACAACTTTCAACCCTAATAAAAAATAAACTTCACCCTTGTTTCAGTCTGCTGAAAGGTTCACTGATTGGGTAAATAACCTTGGCAGTAAAAGTGGAAAGGACATGACCAAGGAGCAGCTTAAATCGCTTTTTTCCATTGAAGGCAATGCAAAGCTTTTAGCATCTATCCAAACCGACCCGAAGGAAGTAAAAGCTATAGCTAAGACTGTCGCTGATAGATGGAATTTACCGGATGTAAGGCGTTTTTTTTTTTTTGTTTTTTTGATGACCACCATTAATTTGCAGTTCTGTTTTTCATTTGTAGATGGCCATTGAACTGAAATATGAAAATTACATAAACACAAATTTGAAAAGAGCCCCTAAGAAGGCGAAAACAGTGGCATTTGGGAAAACGATTCCCTACAAAGAAAGACCATGGATACGAGCCGACGAAGATGTCTCTATAGAAACTGTGTTTCCTGATGAATTGCGAAGTGGTGAACATCTTTTTAAGGGAATTGCTCATTTACGTTCGTCCAAGGCATTTATTGAGTACTGTAACAAAAAACCAAACATTCCCAGGCCAAAGTACTTAGTGGAAAATGGATATTTTAATGCGGCTGTGAAAAGAATTTCGGAAGCTGAAGTTCCGCTTTATGAACTTTTGAAAATAAAATAAATCATAGTAACAAATTGAGGATGGTTTTATTAGACAGTTTTTGTAAAAGGTATACGTTGAAACCTAATTTAGTAGGAATTTTTCTGTAGTCTATTTTTCATTTTAAAAAAACGTGTTTTAAGGTCGGGTTGTATGCCGAAATTATAGTTTAGAAAACAATAAAAGAAATGGTTTTGTTCAGCGTATTCATTTTTCTTAAGAGTCTGTTGTATTGAGTATGCATGAAGCCTTTGCTACATAGGTATTGGCACCCCAATCACCCTCTGTTTGATAGGTGTTGGTACTTTACCCAAACCAAAATACATTTTCTAATCGAACCAACATGGAGAGGCTTGTCCAACCATCCAGCCAGCGGTTTTGTTCATATTTCCAATTAAAATATTGAGAGAAAGTCATTTTTTGAAAGTGGTAGGTCCTATCGCCGCGCCGTTCGCCTGCCGTACCATCAAGTTAAGACTTTTTCAGACATGTTCGTTTTGCAGGTTGCAAACTTGCAAGGAAACAGAAATGCTAAAAGTCGAAAAAGAATTTTAAAATCTTCGTTTTTAAAAAAGTATTTGAACAGACATGGTAAAAAATAATTGGTCAAAAAAAATTTTAGCCAAAAGATAAATTATGGAAAAAATGTTTTGTCAATACAATTTTTATTTTTGAAAAAATGTCGAAAAAACTGTTGTCAGGAAACAAACCCGAAAAACCGAAGAAAAAAAATTGTCAAAAAAAAAATTACAAAAATTTTCAAAAAAAAGTTCTACAATAAAAACTACCTGTTAAAACAAATTTGTCAGGGAACAACCAGTGGAATTTTTTTCAACCGCGAGAGTAAAAATCAAGTCAGGAAAAGAGTATTTAAAGAAAGAGAAATTCCTAAAAAAAAATCGTCAACAAAAAAAAATTTAACAAAAAAAAAATCTAGAAATTTTTCTGAGCCGGGAATTGGTCAAAAACTAATAAATTATGAAAAACATTTTTTCTGTCGAAAAAAGTTTTAGTCGTCAAAAATGGTTAAGAAATTTACAAAATAAAATGTTCAAAAATTGACAAAAAATTAATTTGTGAAAAAATGTTTTGTTCTCAAAAAAAAAACGCCAAACAAAAAATGTTCTCAAAAAAAGCTGTCAAATTTGTCAAAAACCGAAAACCCCTGCATACTTTAATGATTTAATATAAAAAGCTGTAGAAGTTGGCATACGTTCAAAATTTGAGATGCCCCAATGGAT
Organism: Syrphus vitripennis; assembly: GCA_958431115.1. Lineage (NCBI taxonomy): Eukaryota > Metazoa > Arthropoda > Insecta > Diptera > Syrphidae > Syrphus > Syrphus vitripennis. The sequence goes on along the minus strand of OY288110.1, from coordinate 96,702,519 downwards.
CCGAGATGAGACTGAGACTGTAATTTTTTGGAACGAGACTTACTGAGAGTCTCTGTGTTGTTTTCGCATGTCTGGAGCTAAATTCTATTTCAAATCGTCTATCTATCTATGTAATATTCCTAGTATCATAGCTTCCTTCGTCGGTTGTTGCAACAATCAAAAATCAATGAAATTTGAACTTCGGGAAAAGTAGTGGCGGTCAAAGGCTCAAATTCTGTGTTAGTGTGAAACAGAAGAAAAAGTAGTAGGTATGAAATTAAAAAAAGATACACCATCTTTTTTAATTGTCATCGGGATCGATATCTAGCCGTGTTCATCTAAAAAAAAAGTTTCAGGCTACTGTCTCCAAGAGTTTCACTCGTAGGAAATAGGGTGCTTTTCACCCTAGTGTGAGATAGAAGAGTATAGATCGCCTCCATTCCTGTATTCTATTTCAACTAACACCAAATTTGAATCTTATAACTTTTTTTTTAGTTCCCAGCCTAATGTCCAATTAAATAATGGGTTTTCGTATACTTCGAAGCTTTGACTTTTCTTATTTTTTTTCTTAACTTTGTGCGTTTCGAACCCTTCACCTTTCATATCGCTATATTTTGTTCTTCGAAAATTAGCTTTTCGAACCTTTATCTTTTTTAATTTTTTTTTCTCGTAACTTTGCTTTTCTAAATTCTGTAATATTATTTTTGCATGTGTATAAATCAGTAAACGGTATCTTTAATTATATATTATGGCTCTTTCTTCAGCAAAGAAACTGATTTACTTTCGAGTAAGTCACCTTATCCTGAAGCAAAATGCCAAGAGCAGAAATAGTGAGTCATTAAACAAAGGAACTCTATTTCAAAAACATAATAAAAATTCAAAGGCTAGCGTGCATTTGTTTATCTAGTGCTAGTAGAACTACACCAGCCCCAGTCCTAGAAACAAATTTTTCGTTATTCTAAATTTGCCTTTGGCATATAGAGGCCAACAGTGCTTCAATACTAACAGTGTAATAACTGGAAAATACAGAACTAGTATTATAAACTTTACTGATAAAGATATGCAGACAGACCATATGAATTACTGCATATTGGCTATATACCAGTATTCGAATCAAAATCCCCGTTAGACATTTCTCGAATGATCAATCAGGTGTCGGTATCGGATTCCACTGACATGACGGTAGATGGTCGATGGGATAATCTCATGCATCTTCTCAGACCATCTTTCATCATCACACCTTGACAACCGGAACCACGCAGTACTTTTGCCACATGGAACAAGAAAAAAACAGAGTTCACCAAAGTTTCCTCAAAGCCTCAAACAACTAAAGGTCAAGAATTGACCCTCTGCTTTCCAGAAATCTATGGCCAAGAAAAAATCATACTATTTGCTCCAGCTAAGCAGGACCCGACAATCCCTCCCCAATTGGAATCCGAACGAGTCACAACACTCACATGAGTAGAATGGTGCCAAGAAGGTGCCAAGATGAATACGCGAAATATGGCTCATTTCAATTTCTCTGTAAATGCCCCAGTCTAGCTATGTAGAACCAGAAAGACTACTTTTTCGAATAAATCCGTGAAATCAGTGTTTTCCAATGTATCCAAAACGCGGCTTGCCGTACCACTTCCTCTCTTGATCTAACTTACTACGAATAAAGAATAAGGGACTCAAGACGCTTCCCTGGTGCACATTTACTTTGATTGTGGACTCTACAGCTATTTCTGAAGGCAGCCTATGCATTTCTCCACCCATATTTCAATAGTTTTTTATTGGAAGACAAAACCAAGCAACCAAACTTTCAAACGCTCACAAAAATTATTCAAAGAATGGCAAAACCATCTTTGAAAGGAAAATACTAAACATTTTATTTAATATCATTTAAAAACATTGAACATCTCCTAATTTTATTGCTAAACTGATTTTAATCACTCACGTGGAAGCCTATTCAATCCACAATCATTTCATGTTTACCATATCAATAGATTCTGGGATGAATCACCATCATACAAAAGCACCACTGATGTGATCCTTTTGAAGCATTTAAGATTAAAGAATGGCCATTGGATGTGGCTTTGGTTTATTATTTTATGAAGTGTGTTTCAACAGCCTTTTTAGATGGAATGATTCCTTCCGGTGGGTGGCTTAACTACGCCATTTGCCACCACTTAACTGCTCCAAAACACAACACATATACCTTCTGATAAACATCCTTTACAATGAAGCAATCATTCAATCAATTCATTTGGCAATCACACAATCACTCAACTGTGTCACACTTCGTCCTGTCCTGGGGTTTATTTTTCGGTTCCTTTGCGCTCTCTCCAATTCTCCTTCTATGTACAATAGCAGCAACAGCAGCAGCCAACATGAACGTGATATAATCCTTTTTTGGTCTAATTATGGGTTTAGGTTCAGGAACCCGTTTCAAATCCAGGAAGGACCTTAAATTTCAAAAACACAACGTATTAATTAGAACAAAGAATTGCTTGATGCTCAAGCTCCAGAGGGTGATCCTGCCTGATAATAATAATGTGACAAGGACGACAACCCTTCCTGTGTTGGTTGATGGGCATCGAACAATACTTAATGAGTTTGAGTGAATAATGAAAAACCGGATTTCGCCCTCAATTGAGCACTTTTATGTAACCAACAATGATGTGTGTGTGTGTTTGTGTTTGTGTGTTGGATGGGCTTGAAGTGTATATAAACAAGTTTTTCTTTTGACAATGTGATGATCCACTTTGGTGCCACTTGAATGATTCCAGAACTGGCCGGTTAGTATGATGGGCAGGATATAAAGGTATGAAGTATCTAAATGTATAAATATGGTTCGCGTGCCAGTGCCAACTCAAGTGGGAAGCTTGAATTTAATAAACCACAAAGTGAGCCATAAAGCGTAGAGGAAGGATCTACTTCATATGATGTGAGTATGAATGGCGAAGCATATGCTTCGATTGTCAAAGCACCCTCTTATTGACACGGATTTGAGTACCCACGAAGCATATAGGATTATGGGATAGGTGAAGGTGATGGGATCTAATTTTGGAGAATCGATGACAGGATGGTTCATTCGTTCAGTACTTTATTAGTGATACATGAGGAAGTTTCTCTATGAACTCGTTTATGGCAAACATTTTCCAATGAACGAATTTCGATTGTGTTTGATGTAAATATTGTTAGATGTTTTTTTTTTCTTTAAATAGGGGTCTAATATTTTTAATACTTAAAGCCTTATTGTTTTAAGTTGGATACCAATTCGTAAAAAAAAATTCAGCTAAAGTAATTTGTGATTTAATAATTTTATATGTTGGATGTTCTGTTTTTGATATTTTTTTTCGACGGTTTTCTCCAAGGGTACCTAGGGTGACCCACTAGTCTTTTTGCTTACGTGCGAGGGTTAGATTGTATTACTTGACTCGTTGCCCTTTCGAAGCATATGCCCAATCCACTGCCAATTACGTCTTCACATGATAGAGCCAATGGGTTCCTGGCCCGTTCTCATGTGAAGTTCATCATTTAAAGATATAGTTGTGCCAGAATCGTTTGAAGATGTTTCTCAGACATCTTACTTGTGCCATTGGATGTGACTTTCCAAATGCTGCACGCTTAAAGAGACATGGAATGAAAACAGTCATAGCTTGGTCTTTAGGCTTGAATAATAATGGGTATAATTGCACTGCAACCTTAAGGTCTATTGTGCCCCCTTTTTTTGATCTGGATGAGGTTTCTCATCTACAGTTCATCCTCCGAATTCGTTCCTTTGAAGAATTTGAGAATTTGGGGTATTTTTAGAGAATGTATTTGGTTCTCGTCTATATGGTACTTGCCCAGATATTTTTGTCTTTGATGCACTAGTGTTTCCTCTGAGATGTCTTCTCACTCAGTTTACAATGGCCCGTTACTCTCCTGAGACTGTTCCTACTAAGGATGATACAGGATAGGAATCGTTCTCGGCTATAGTTCCCGAGTAAGAGTTTTGTCTGTCTTAGTTTGGGAAGTTCTTTCCAGATTTTTGATCTTTTTGCCTCCGTCTTTAGGCTTACACAATTGTTGCTTCATGTTGCACTCCGAACGCACCCTTTGCTTTACTGATCTGACTGTTATCAACTTTCGGTTCGACTATCACGAGAAATAACTAAAATATGAAAATTTTCTACCTCTCTACTGGTTCTACAAAAATATTTATTAGAACAGATCAAGAAGGCTCTGATCCTTTTTTTTCGTCGAACGCCCTTATGAAGTCGCTGAAGCAGGTGAAGTTCATTATTGCAATGTTTGATGATGACAAGGTGTTAATGTGGTACATGCAGGAAGATCTTGCTTGTTTGACGGTGAATGTGCCTTAAAAATGTGCTTTTACTAATACCAGGACGATTCTTCCTCCCCAATTTTCCAACTGCAAAAAATCTGCTTTCTTCGGGAAATTGACAACCATTCCCTTTTTCACTCTCAGTTTTCAAGTTCTCTCAATAAGTGGAAGCAGTTGATCACTTAGATGAATACTATCCAAGCTATTTGTTGTGACGAAAACGTGTGCAGAAAAGTGATCATTTCACCTTTTGATCTGGCTCTAATCCAAAACCTTCAGAACTTCTTCGGTGGCTTTTAACAGTTTTTGTTTAGAGCGTCTCTAAGCTCTTAGATAATTCTGTAGATGATTATACTGTCACTCCTTCGTGTGGTCCCTACTGCTTCTGTATAGCTAATATTTTGATGAAGTTACGCGTATCATGCTCCAGTGAATTTCTCCCTGCTCCTAGAGTAGCGGGAATCAAACCAGAACCAAATCTTTTTTGGAGGAGCAGCCAACCAATATCACTGTTATTCTGAAACTCTTGATAAATTCTGCATATGTCACTAACAATGGCAATGTGTAGCAATCTCAATAATTCCATTCATTTAAAAAAAAATCAACGCTAAATTTCAATAATCCCCATCACACTAACAAAAAATCAATTTCGCTATTATGTTGCTTGATCCTTGTATGATGATAATTTCGTATATTTCTACCTTTCAATTAAATCCAAAATATAGTTGGAAAAAGAAGATTTCCATTTTTCGTCCCTATACACAAAATATTGTCGTAAAACTGAAGCTATCTCTTAGTCCAATTCAAAAACTCAATTAAAACTTCAATTGTTCAAATTCATTGACGGTAAGTAAAAAGCTGACAATTGAACGTCATCCAATGAATGAGATGAATCGTTCAACCAACCAACCAGTCAGCCATCACCTTTGTGTATTTAAAAAAAAAAAGGACAGATTCTCCTTAACCCCACAACCCCCTTATCACCTACAACTTGGTGTAAATTAAAACTCCCCAACTCATGCTATCGATTATGAGAAACCAATATTCTGAACATGTAAAAAATCCCGAAAAATTCCCAATGCAGATGTGTCTCCTTGTAGTTGTGTCCACATTGAATTTCTGATGATGCCAGCGGCCAGCGCGATAAATGGACACCTTTCCATGTGCGATGTGATGATGACTCTGTCTCCGTATAGCCCCGGATGGCCCCCGAGGATCATAGTCATTATAACAATACGTGACGTCTACTATACAACAGCCACTCTGTGTTCGGTGTCACCTAGTCATAGGGTTAATCGGTGAATTGCCACCGGCATGCCAGCAAAGCTGAATGAGTTAAAAAAATATTTGAATTCCCCAACACAATCCTTGATGAATAATAAATTCCATTTACCCAGATCCTGGCATCAGGCTACAGGCTCGCCGAGCACACCTCTCGGCGCCCGACGGGCGTTCATGTATGATTGTTCGACTTAATCGGTTGTACTCATTTTTTTTTTTTTTGTCATTGTTGTGTATTGGATTCGTGTGCCACCCGATCCAACTGGGTCCACCTATATAGCGGTGTAGTTATTATTTTATGAGATTTTCCAATTTATGTAAACAAAACATTTTAATTTCAGAAATTTAATTAAACATCTCTCAGAAGGACGATGTAAAATGGATTTCCTGAGTCGTATCGCTGAGTGGCAGCATCACAGAGCTTCACTGATATCTAACCACAAAAATGCCATTTACTATATATGGGATGGAGATGGAGATCCTTGAGGCTAAAATAGAAAAAAAAGGACAAGAATAAAACATAAAACAAGTAGCAAGTCATTTTTTAAGTTGATTAAAGGCAGGCTGCTGGGCTGCTGGGCTGCTCGTGCGATGCTGTGTCGCATCCTGGAACTTCCTTGAATTCAAATTACTGACTGATTTTCTTGGCTAATTTGTTTATCGAGAATGACGACTGACAAACACAAAAACAACAACGACGAACCTGTATAATAATGACATCAGCAGCGGCAGCGTGTAAAAAAAAAAAACCTAAAATTATTATGAAACCTTGGAAGTGCCCTCACTGATGATGCGCTGCGGTTGTTGCATTAGCCTATGAAACATAGTCATGATGATGATGATGATAATGATGATGGACAAAAAGTGCACTTTATAAAGAACCAAAAAGGATTCTAATAATATCATTGATGAAGTTTATGTGATGTTATGCTTCTCCCTGATGCGATGCAAAACACAAAACAAGAATTCCAAAACAGCAAATGTAGGTAGTACCTACTATCTATGTATATGTACAAAGAGAGGATATTGAAACAGTGTTCTTTGGTGGAGAACAAGGCCCAAATTGAATTTTCTGTGGATGGATTTTTGTTTTTGTAAGACGATCCTTTTAATAAAAGGAAAATTTCCTCTTAAAACATTTTGCACTATAAAACGCATTTTCCACATTCATTTATCGTATGGTTCGAACAAGGTTTTTAAGTTTGTTTTTGAGAGAAACAAACAAAGAAAAACAACGACACAAATGATATTGGTGATGACGATGAGAGGTATAGGAGAGTTTATTTAGGGAGATCTTCTAACTGTAATATTTATTTTTCTGTCGAAATGACAAGATGAAAACATTGCTCATTCTGAAATCTAGGAATGGGAATTTATATTTCGGGAATGATTTTTAAAAATTTGGTAGCTATGGTTAATGGACGCATAGGCCTTTTATACTTTCAAAACTAAATCACCTTAAAGTATAATTCTAACCATTGTTTCCTTAACGCTCCCCAACGGTAACTTGCTCAGAAAAAAAGTGTCTGTCAGGAAGAAGCCTCTACACAAAATGTAGAAAACAATGTTAAAACAGCAAGTATTGAAAAAAAAACTAAATTTTTATGAAAGAATGATATTTTAACTTGAAAATTGTCAGGACACTTTTGAATTTTCTGAACCTCTGATTCTCTATCAAGACCAATAAGAAGTACTCTCCCAGGCTCTCACCTTGCCTGGACGACCTCTTTTATTTTCCAATGCCCAAGTGCTTTCGGCCAATCAGAAAGCGTGGATCTCGATCGCATCATCATTCAGCAACACTTCTCATATCTGCGCAAGTGAGCGTCCGCAGTAGTTGAGACCCCACCACCTATCCTACTCGCACTTTACCACCCCAGCTTAATTTCGCTGCATGACTTTCATTGGGCGGCAATTCAATGGATGCATTCAGCAACCTGTTCTCGCAAACTCAACTCCGAAATGAAATTTTTGAAAATGAAAAAAAAACGTGTTCATTTTTCCCCCTTTGTTTGTTTGGAAGGAAAGATGGCAGTACTATCACACTTTGCGAATTTACTTCTTCCTATGTTTTCGACAAATGCGCAGATTTGGGGAATCGGGGATAAGCCACAAACGTTCCAAATGGAAAAAGCAAAAAGACTTTGTTTTGTACACAGCTGGGAGTAACACCAGCATTCGGAGACCAATTGTTACCCGTGGTACTCTTGGATTGGGTCCATCCGTCTGTCACCTATTATGATCAGTGACCAATGATCACCTCTTGAATCAAACCGGCCATCTATCCGTTGCTCTACAGTGGATCACTTATCCACTTCAATCCATGTCAAGGAATCGTGTCTCTTCAAATATATTGAGAAAATGAACCGATGGCTGATGGATCATGGTTGCCCTTCTCTCTCTCTCTCTCTCAATATATTGAAAGAAACATCTGTAAGAATAAAGAAGTGGAAAGGAAGGAACGAGAAATGGGACGAACGAATGGAGCGGAAAGAGCGGTCCAATTGAATTTTCCCTTTTTATTCATCATGAATTCTAAAATTTCCCACCACCCATATATTGCTAATCATTTTCCGATATTTGGTCCTGGAAACCGTTTGGCAATTGCCCCAGTGTAAATGTTCTGGAAAGCGATCATTGAAAATTGTTCCATTTTCTTAAAGTTCCGAAGACTTGAAATTATTAAAACACCAGGCATTTACATAATTATATACACATTTTCGAACATTTTAGTTTTTCCGATTTTTTTTTTATAACAAAAAATAAATTTCAAAAAAAAAATTAAATTAACTCAACACACATAAATCAATTCAATTTATTTATGTGATTATTACCTTGTCATCCAACCAATGCCACCGGCCATTTGCCGAGCTCTGAAAGTTGCAGTTTTGCATTATTAGGCCATATTAAAACATCCAGCAGAACGGTAGTTGTATATATGCTTCCGGATATTGGTGCCTGTTTATGCAATGTCCTTCCCACCACTTCAACTTCCTATATGTGCCTCCATTCCGCCCATACCAACATATACCTACCTATTGCCATTTCACAACGAAACAGATGTGTGGCTTTTGTTGTATAAATGGATGTACTTCCACATCCGTAGATGTACCTTTACGAGTGTGTATTTGGTCCGGCATTTTGACCATATAACCAAAAACAACAGTGACTTTGTAACTGGATTTAGCTGCATGATAAACTTAATGACATTAATGTCATTAAAGCACTGGTGATGTGTTGTTAGTGCAGATTGTTGTTGTTGTTGTTGCTGCTATATCCAATAACCTCATTGAAACATGTGGCTAAGAGATGAGTGTATGTATGTATGTGAATGACTGACGGTAAATACAAATATAGCAACTATTATGCCAGCTAATTCTATTACAAATGTAATTAAAGGATAATAATTACTTCGGTGCTGTGGATGTTCCTTTAAAACTCTTGTCAAAGAGCTAAGGGTTTTATTTAAATTCAAAATATGAACTAATCGAAAAGGGTGAGTTAGTAGCCGGCCCCTATATAAATCTTATTGTCTCTTCCCATTCTATTGTTTTAAAGTTTATTCATATGTATATAATCACAAATGCCTTGAAGCTTGGTTGAATTTTAAAACTTTATTAAATATTACATTCCCTTGATACTAAATGGCGTCAATTCCATCAAATAGCCAACAACCCACCACAAAATTTTGAACGGAAGAAAGGATGTGGAAGTGGAAGAGGATGATGGTCAACAAGACAGCATATTTATACCATATACCGTTGGTGTGTTTGTGTGTGTGTGTGTGTATGTCTCTCAATATTGAACGACTTTTAATCTGATTACGATTTACTGTGATTCAGATCTGATTGACATATTAGTCGGTTAATTAATTGATTTAAAGCCCACAAATGATAAAGCAATGAATTTTCATTCAGACACATACAATTATAATACAACATTGTTGAGTGTATTTATATTTTATTATCAGGTATTGAACATATTATACAGTTATTACATACATACATATATTTGTGATTTTTAAACTTATGCTACAATTGATGCCATTTAATTTTGGTTTCACTTTAAATGTGATATGTTAATGAATGAGGATTGGGGATTAAATTAGAACATAATGCATTTTATGCTAATAGCAGAAGCTTATGGGTATAATATAAACATACGAATGAAATAGTGTTGTAAATATTCGAAAAAAAAGTTTATTATTACAGTGTTGTTCCGGTGAGGGATATATGTGTTACTGTAAATTCCCGAAATGCTTAAATTCTAGAATTTAACGGTAAGGCCAAGAAACATTGCTAAATTTATTTTTTTCTATAAAGGGTTCAGTGCCTGGACCTGGAAATGGCGGGCACAAACAGTCTCACTTCGTGACCCAATTGGTTTTCATCATCATCATCGGCTCGACAACCGGGGTCCGGTCCTGGGCTCCTTCAATAAGTCTCTCCACCTATCCCGGACTTGAGCCGACGCCAAGGCTTCGGGCGTCCTGGTCTACGCCATCTCTCCAGCGCAAGCATGGTCTACCACTCTGCCGTCTACCATAGAATGTACCACAAAGGACTTTCCGAGCAGGTTCCTCTTCACTCAGAGCTATGTGCCCTGCTTTTGGAATGCTATATTTCGATATCATTACTCGTTTGACCTATGAAATAATTAACAATTCGTAAGACGATTGGTAGAAATGTGATCTTAAGTTCAAAAAGCTCGTTCAGATCGTCTAAAAATGACTGTCCGAAGGAATGCATTCTTATTCTGGATAAAGCAGGAAATTTGCAGAAGTAACGAAACATTGTTTCCTTCTCTGTTGGTCCCCACAACTACGGCAAAAAGTATTGTGAAGAATGCCAAGCTTTGCTGCACGTTTTCCAATAGGCCAGCATCCAGTACATGCTATAACGATACTGGCTATATCTTGCCAGGACCTAAACCTACTCCCCCTACAACTGGATTCTGTGAGAAACAAACGCCAAGAGGAATCCCATATGTGAGCCATGAAAGACCGACCCTTGTAGGGCTGCCCCTTTATTCCCTTCTGGATGGAGGTGTGACTTTAAAGTCCTTACTGAGGTTCAGTAAATTATTTACTTATTTATCTAATCCATTAAAGTAATCCGGTAAACTACTTAGCCTTATAACCCGCTGCAAACTATTAGGAATTAAATATGTAGGTCGAGGGGTAAAAGGTGCAGAAAAACACCTAAAGTATCAGTTGAGCAGGATCGTAAAGCCACTAAGGTGAGAACGCTAACTGTTGTTGTTGAACTTTTTTAAGTCTTTAATATCTGATTTGTAAAAATTATGAAAACAAAATATTTCTAACTTTAGCCAATGTTGGTGAAAAATTCTAAGTCCAACCGGTGAATTCTTGAATTTCAATGTTTCAAGATTTTACAGTACCCAATATAATATGAATTTATTCGTAAATTTGAAAGTAAAGCTGCAATAAATAAGAATTCAAGAATTAATAAAAGAATTAAATGCTAAATTTACAAGCCATTTTTTAGTAGTGGATGAATGTCTTTGCAAACAACAAATTTGAGTTAATCAACATATTTGATTAACCTTGCAATGAAAAACTGGGACTTAAGAGTAAGTGAACAGTGAACTCGGGTAAGCTTAGGTCTCCAACTCCTAGCGCTGTATTGCTGTATTCTTCAAAGGGTCTCGGAAGTACTCAGGAGTCTGGTGTTGGACCGCTGCTTTCCAAAACAGCTTTTAAAAGTTTGATTTTCTTTGTGAATTAAAGGTGATAGAATCCTAAGAGCCAGCGTACTAGTGTGCACCATCGCATTGGCTTCAGAAGCAGAAGTGCCCGTAAATAGGTGTGACACTAAGACTGTCTATACCAACTTAAAAGGTGAAAGAAGCACTTTTCTGCGGCTTTAAATCGTGATTCCTCCAGTGACTTGAGTCCAGTGCTCAATGATCCATCCGAAGTACCAATTTCCCAAATATGCAGACAAAAAATCTTAAGCGCAATCAAAGAACTGAAGCACAACAAAGTGGTTGAACGGTCTTCCGAGCTACAATGATTACCACTCATTGAGAAAGCTTGGGAAACAGAGAGCTTTCCTGAAAGTAGCAAAAAAGAAATGATTTGCAAGAAAAGGAGACCTTTCGCAGGCCAAAAACTGGAGGGGAATTTGCGTGCTATCTGCAGTTACCATGATAATAGCAAAAATCGTTCTGGAACGAATAAATGATCATGTCGAATACACACTCAATGCCGACCAAAGAGTATTGCGATCAAGCAGGATTTTTTGGCCCAATGAATGATGAATTTCATCCGAGATTAGAACCAAGCACTTCGAAAGGATAGCGAGTAGATTGCAAAAAAATTCCTAGCGATGGAATTGTAACATCTCATGTATGCAAGCAGACGAGCGGGCCGACCTAGGAGTTACTTGGCGAAGAAGGATCAACAAGGAATCAGCAGGTCGTTTCTTTGCTTATTGCAATTTTCATAAATTTTCTCCGCTTCCCGTTGCTTGAAAAAAAAATACTTTGGATGCCAAAAACCCGCGGTTCTTAACTGTTCCCATTTTCAAAATTAAAACTCTTATTTCTAAAGTTAGATGAAACTCTTGTCGGGTAAAACAACAATTTCCTTCAACTAAATTTAGAAAATTCAGTTCTTTTAAATGTATATGCGTTACATTCGATTTTTATCTGGTTTTCTTAAAACCTGACACACCCAACCTTATTTACACATAAAAATATATATTTCAACGATCTTACAAGTAAAAAAAAATTACATACAAAAAAAATATCCTTTCGAATCTTATAACTAGATTTTAGTACTTACACAGTCCAAAGCCATCTACCCCATTTCTATATGGCTACAAAAATGTTTCATATAAAGCAATATCTTTAACACACTATGGTGTTGACACTGCATCTTCGTTTCATTCGTTCGTCTCCGTTGTCGTAGTCGTCGGGGAGTATAAAATTATTCATGAAGAATTTTATGCACTGCTGTGCAGAACGAAAACCCGACAGGACTTGGTTGCATGCAATTCCACGAACTCACAAGACGACCCTCCTTTTGCTCTAACCTTCAATGCTGATGCTTTAAGCAACATAAGACTACCTCCCATATAAAACATCTTATGAGTATGTATTATCCTTTTTTAACTCGCCCATATAGAGCAATAGTTCAGATTGAAATGGAATGGATAATCGACTTTAAAGGTACACACATGAACTCACTCATCCTTTTCCGACACTCGATATATACTTATGGTGACATGGTCTCTTTTATAAGGAAACTTCTCAAAAAATGGACAGGCTTCAGAAAAGAAAAAGAAACCTGCACCCCAGGAGCTGTGTGTATGTCCTTACAAAAGTGTGGTGGATATAGGAAACAGGCAGGAGAATGAGTTGGACTGTGAACAGTGAAATGCAAAAATGTGATCGCCTCTCACATGCCTTAGCCTTAGTATTGGGGAATCCTCAATCCTCGGGTCCAGATTGGGACTGAAATGAAAATGAAAAAAAAAATCGTCCTTTGCCCACATAAAACGTATATTTCTCTGTGCATTATGCATTAAACGAAGGAAGAAAGGATAAATGGATTTGTATTGATTCGGTTCAAATTTTTGATTTTTTTTTTTCTATTCTATTTCTGAATGCGCGATTACGGACACTTTGATTTGGTTTCATGGTTGAAAATAAGAAGTAAAACAGAAATATAGGGAGCTTCTGGGTTGTACCAAAATGCTCATACATTTGTCATATTCCAAATAATTTCGTTTTTGTGTTGAAAAACACAAATTTTGTGTTGAAAAACACAAAATTCCTCTCGAGATCTTTCCATGTGGATCAAATAAATACCTTGTGGTGGAACGATGCATTCAGTATCGATCACTAAGTTCATCATCTTCTTCGAGATGGCAGTTGACATTGTTAATAGAGATGTGTCTAGCCTTGAGCAAGAGGTTTAACTGAAATGAAATGATAGATCTAAATTTTATGTTCTGCATAAATCAATTTCAGACCAGCTTGAAATCCAAAATGGGGTCAGGCAAGGCTGCATACTGTAACCAATACTGTTCTAGGTGGTAATTAGTGATTAGCACGTAGGTCTGTCGACTGAAAATGGAGGAATTAAGTGACTGCCATGACGACCAAGACACCAAAGACGAGCAAGATGCGAAAGCTACCCAAGACGCAGGGACGCTGAGGACACGCAAGCTGCCGAAGATCCCCAATACGCTTGAAGAAGATGGCAAGGACCTCGAAGACTCCAAAGACATCCAGGTCGTTGAAGACGCCGAAGACTGCCAAGACACAAAAGATGGAAAAGTTGAACGAAGTGCCTAAGACACACAATACGCCAAAGAGAACCAGGACGCTGAAGACGTCCAAAATGCAGATTACCCGAAGACGCTTACGACGCTGAAGAAGATGGCAAGGACCTCGAAGACTCCAAAGACATCCAGGTCGTTGAAGACGCCGAAGACTGCCAAGACACAAAAGATGGAAAAGTTGAACGAGATGCCTAAGACACACAACACGCCAAAGAGAACCAGGATGCTGAAGACGTCCAAAGTGCAAATGACCCGAAGACGCCTACGACGCTGAAGATCCCCAATACGCTTGAAGAAGATGGCAAGGACCTCGAAGACTCCAAAGACATCCAGGTCGTTGAAGACGCCGAAGACTGCCAAGACACAAAAGATGGAAAAGTTGAACGAGATGCCTAAGACACACAACACGCCAAAGAGAACCAGGATGCTGAAGACGTCCAAAGTGCAAATGACCCGAAGACGCCTACGACGCTGAAGATCCCCAATACGCTTGAAGAAGATGGCAAGGACCTCGAAGACTCCAAAGACATCCAGGTCGTTGAAGACGCCGAAGACTGCCAAGACACAAAAGATGGAAAAGTTGAACGAAGTGCCTAAGACACACAATACGCCAAAGAGAACCAGGACGCTGAAGACGTCCAAAATGCAGATGACCCGAAGACGCTTACGACGCTGAAGATCCCCAATACGCTTGAAGAAGATGGCAAGGACCTCGAAGACTCCAAAGACATCCAGGTCGTTGAAGACGCCGAAGACTGCCAAGACACAAAAGATGGAAAAGTTGAACGAAGTGCCTAAGACACACAATACGCCAAAGAGAACCAGGACGCTGAAGACGTCCAAAATGCAGATTACCCGCCTAATCTGACCTGCCATATTTAAAAATCATTAAAAATCATGAAGAAACTGATGATTTTCACCCCATTATATTACCTTCAAAAAAAATCACTGTCCCAATCACCCATAGATAAACATCCCCTTTTTTTTATTGATTCATCAAAAAAGTAGAACTGGATTGGCAAGATATTTGAACACAATTTTCTGTCATAATGAGTGACCTCCTGCTGATAAACAGGGTGGCAAATTAGACAAATAGAAATTGGTTTTATGTCAACGCCTCAATTAAATGAAATTTTTCACATCTTGAAAAGGTAAATTGTTATGTCTTTTTTTTTGTACTACTATAGCACTGCAAGAGACATCCGACGGCACGGCAGCACGTCGTCGGCTGCCACATGTCCAAAAGGGGTGGAAGTGGAAGGAAAATCATTTATTGCTTTTTTTGTTCAAGCGACATATATGTATACTTATTGTAATTTCTACAGTTTCTCGAATCAGAGTTTCCTTGGCATACAAAATTGTTGAACAAATAACTTTTAAGGTCTGATTTTTATCCGGCTTTGTATTTTTGAATCTGAAAAATTTTCCTGATAAGACATGGGAAAAAATGCAAAAATGTTTTTTATTAAATGCATTTATTCGCAAAATTGAGGGATGTATACTTTCACCAATATTGTTCCTGTTGGTGACTAGTGATGTTCTGCACGCAGCTTTGTCACATAGAAATGGAAGAATTCAGTGGACTCTGAAATCATACACCTAGACTAACCGGACCACCGACCGACGCACGTATGCTTGCTCTCTTATCATCAAACGACAATAAGGGTGAAGAGAGAAGCAGAAATCAGGGGCTAAAGATCAATTCAGCAAAAAACAATAAGGATCAGCCTTGCAACTTCCTCATCTGATGCAGCTCAAGTAAATACTTCTGGACAGCCAGTAGAGATTGTTGAAAATTTTCAATATCTTGGAAGTGTTGTTTTTACTGACGGACGGCGGAACTGAACTACACATTAACAGCCGAATCGGGAAAGCAAAGGCTGCGTTTGGTAGCCTGTCCAAAAGTTTAAAGACCAAGCTACGACTGTTCCACTCCAATGGTGAATCCGTGCTTCTTTACGGGTGCAGCACTTGGAAAGTCACAACCGCTGTAACTAGAAAGCTGCAAACGTTCTTAAATAAATGTCTACGAAACATCTTGAAAGTTTTCTGGGACAACTGTATCTTAAATGATGAACTTGGCATGATAAAAGGTCAGGAACAGATTTACACTATCATGCGAAGACGTAATTGGCAGTGGATAAGCTTCGAAAGGGTAACGAATGCATTGCGAGTCAAACAAGCATTTATTTTTTTTTTTCATTTTTCAAATACCAACTGATTAGTTACAAAACAAAAAACGGTTAATGGAACGAGTTCGACCACTTTTTTGTCTTTTTTGTTACTTTGCGTTTGAGATGTTAAAAATGGTTTTTGAAAGGTCGTGTTTAGCACAATATTCCATTTTTTAAAATAAGTTGTCGGACTCCCTCCATTAACCAATATAAACTCTTTCCGACCATTGAATTCGAAATAAAAGGCAGTCTAAGTTTTCATTTCACATTTCATTCATATAAATTATATTTAAAATAATTCCAAACCATTATTGTCTATATTTTATGAAGTAGTCATGTTTTAAAGTGAACTTCGCCGATTTGACGCCGCATAACCTTAGAGTGTGTATTAAAACCATAACCAAAATATAATTCACATAAAATACCAAATCAAATCAATTCATTACAAAAACTATAGAAAAACAAAATGTCTGATCTAAAGCCCATTAAAAGCAAAAAACAAAATTCAAAAAGGCATCAGGTGCATAAAAAAACATCCTTTAAGCAGATCCACAATCACTAAACTGCCTTGTTTATCGGAAGAAAAGTCTCTACTCTGTCTCCATCACCCCCAATAAAATCCACTTTACAACGTCAATTGGCTTTTAACTTCCTATAGCTTAAAAGGACGAAGTAGTAAAATGAAAAAAAAAGAAAAAAACAAGAAAATCCCCATCCCCAACACTATTCAACAAAAACACTATCGTTCGTGTGCTTGTTGCTGTCATTTTAGTTCAAAACGCACAAAGCTAACAAGCTAATAAAACGTACAACAAAAGGATGCACATCATCAGGCTGCGAGGAGAAAAGTATAGGTACAGCTCTTGCCTGCACAAACATCGTCCTTGTTGTCGGTGGTAGGTGCACATCAAATTTCAAAAAAAAAAAAACAGAAAAAAATTATTTAAAGTGAAACTTCGCTCGGTGGTATTTTATTTTTTGCTGTCTTAATTCTGCTTTAAATAATTACACCTCCTCTGATCAAACTTTACAAACAACCAACGTCCTCATTCCCATTCGAAAATGTGAAACCATCTCCAATGCCAGAATATACTCGTACACCACCCGTCAACATTGAATCCTTGCCATTGAGAGAAAGAGTCTCATTCGCGCGAGTTAAGTTTTTATACTTTGGTCGATTCTCGATCAATCCGCAATCAAGGTTCTTCAATAAAAATGAAACACTTTGCTTTTTGCTGGTCAATCAATGAATGATCTTTTTTATTGATTTCGCTTAATAACTACTTTATACAAAATCAGCAATTTGATGGGAAAGGAAATGAAATGTTATTTGATTCGTTTCCGTTCCCATTGTAACATTTATTTAAAATCGGCTGGTTTTTGGTATTACACAAGGTGTGACGATGTTAATGTCACTCTTAGTTTTTAAATTGGTGGTGTCATTGACCACATTCATAACACCTTCACCGCCAGACTTTGAATTCTCCTGAATTCTTTTATTTACATCTATATTTACAATTTTTACATTTGCATTATTTCTTTTGAACCATAAGATTAAAATGATAAGAAATATTCCAGCAATTAATATAATGGTTACGTTCAAAGCATAGGATACATTTTTATGGAATTTCAATTCTTTGATTTCCTTAATGTTTTCAAAATGTTTAATCATAATATTTTCAAAGTTTACAGCTATCGGTATTGTTTTATTTACATTATTACTAGGATAAAAATACTTAGATTGAATTTTAATTACTTGATTGTTAAATTGTTCTTGACAAATTTCAATACTGCAGTTATAAAAATTTTTTAAATTATTTTTGCTTAATATTATAGTTCGATCATCACAATTTTGAAATAGTTTTTCTTGAACTGCATTCAAAATTACTACTGTATCGTCATCGATATTTTTAACAACTGTTTTATTATTAAACTTAAGTCTACATTCATTTTTCCAAATGCAGTTCTTACTTACTTTTAATTCTTTTAACAGTTTGTTTTCTTGGAATTCAAAGTTCTTGTTATTAATTGTTACAAAATATGTTTCTTTTTCATCAATCTCAAAGAATTCCGAGTTTGGTAGAGGAAAAATTAGCTTAAGATCTACTTTAATATAATTCTTAGGAATTTTAATTGCTATAACTAATGATTGGTTAGCATATTTTAATATACCAATCTTTACTAATTTTAACATATAAAAATCAATATTGTACATTTTAATTTCCTCTGACGTTAAAATACTTGGATGAAAGACATTATTTTTAGCGGAAGCTATACTATCCTGTATTTGATCTACTTTACTCTCTAAATATCTCAACTTAAGCATTTGATCTAAGTACAGTGATTGTTTTCTCATATTGTTATTTAGTTCCGAAATTGAATTAAGAAATTCAGTTGTCTTATTTCTATCTTGTTCTACTGCTTTTTTGAGAATATTGAAAGTATCATCGAAATGCCTATTAATTGAAATTTGTTTGTTCGAATTGAAAATTGCGTTGTGATTATTTTCTTCGTTAATTTTCAAGTGTTCTAATATTTCTTGCCTATCATTGTCATCCATAGTACCGAAAAGCCATTTGTTTAGAGTACCCACTAAATTTATTAGACCTCTTTTATGTCTATTTTCTTTTGGAATTATTGACCTGATTTTGGCTCTGATATCGTATATAACTGTTTTTAACAATTCTTTGTTATTTATCTCAAAATTCTTTATATTAGTCTCAATCTGGGAAAGTAGATTGTCCATGTCGTTTACATTTATTAAGTGGAGGATGGTTGTGGTCTGGTTGACGATTTCAACTTCTTTGACCCTGATGGTAGTGTATCCTATTTGCTTGTCTAGGTGAACATTTTACTGTGGAGTGATACCGATCGTTATAGTTTCCTATAGCCATCTGAATCTTCATTTCAATTGAGAGCTCACTTCCCTCTATTCCCGTTATTATTTCTAATAAAGTTGAGTGAAGCCGCTCTATGTCTGCATTACCTGTATGGTTATTTGGTTTTGTAAGATGAACTTCAACGCCCTCGGCATTTAAGAATTCAATTAATTGTTCTGCTCTAAATTCATTGTCCATTATAATTTTTTTTGGCTTACCAAATTTAGCAAACTGCTCAATTATTAATGTCTTTTTCGCTCTCCAGTTACGGTCAGTAATCTGATAAGCTGCTGCAAATTTAGTTAGTTTGTCTATTGTAGTTACAAAAGCATGTTTTTTAAAATGGAATATGTCGAGATGAATAACTTCATTTTTTTCTAAGGGGGTTTCTGTGATTTTAAATTTTGCTTTAATCGGTTTCCTATCATATTTTATTTCTCTACATTTACTACAATTACCTATTATAAGATGAATATGATCTCTCAACTTAGGGAAATATATTTTATCTTTAAGGCTATGATAACATTCATTCATTCCACTATGCATTGACTCTTTAGTATGGTAAAGTGACAATTGCTTGTGTAGTTCAGCCTCTGTCTTTATTTCTTGAGCTTTTTTTGAACATCGTATGAATTTTATATTATTGTCTGATGAAAACATTGATATCAGTATAAGCTGTATCTTATTGTAATCTGAGTCATTTACTTCAGAGTAAATTCCAATTTGCCCTCTCTTTATATATCTTCTTAACATATCCTTTATAAAATTCTCGCTTTCTAACGGGTTTAATTCTATAACTGTTCTTTTATGAAGTGTTTGAACCTCACGTTCCGGACTGTATGTTAGTAAAATCTGTGTTCTATATTTATTTACAATATCTTCTTTTATACTAATGTGATCCAATCTTTGTTCATCAACTGAATGTTGAGTTTCACCATCGGATATTTCTAAATTTGACTCTTCATCATTATTTTCATTTATCTTTTGAGAATTTTCTAATCTACTTAGGTAATCTGCAACCTTGTTCTCACTACCTTGCAAATACTCAATCTCATAGTTAAATTCTTGAAGTTTTAGTATCCAC
This sequence comes from Syrphus vitripennis, assembly GCA_958431115.1. Classification (NCBI taxonomy): domain Eukaryota; kingdom Metazoa; phylum Arthropoda; class Insecta; order Diptera; family Syrphidae; genus Syrphus; species Syrphus vitripennis. Next base: position 96,682,495 of record OY288110.1, on the reverse strand, counting down.
CTTTGGTGTCGTTGGGAAAACTCTTTCCCCTTATATTTGCTATTCAAATATTTGATCGGTGCATGGTCTGTCACAATCTTAAATTTCTTTCCATACAGATAAGGTCTAAAGTAGCTGACTGAATAAACAATCGCTAAAAATTCTTTATCTGTGGTGCTATAGTTTTGTTCGTGTTTATTGAGTGTTCTTGAAATAAAACACACTGGATGACCTTGCTGTGATAGCACTGCTCCGATTGCATAATCACTGGCATCTGTTGTTACAACAAATGGTTGGTCATAATCTGGATATCTTAAAATTGGATGTGACAAAATCAAACTTTTCAAATTTTCAAAAGCTGATATATACTGCGGATCATTTGCATTAATTTTGGCACCTTTTTTTAAATATTTTATCATAGGATACGCAATTTTCGAATAATCCTTGATAAACTTCCTATAAAATCCTGTTGTTCCTAAAAATCCTTTTAACTGCTTTTCAGTTTTCGGTATATCAATTTCTTGAATAACTTTTATCTTATCTGGGTTTGGCAACATTCCGTTTTTAGTTAAAACATGACCCAGAAATTCTGTTTCTTTCTTGAGGAAACTACACTTATCTGCTTGGATTTTTAAGTTATGTCTTTGTAACCTAGTAAAAATCTTTCTTAGCGATAATATATGTTCTTCTAAGGAAGTTGAAAAAATTAGAATATCATCGATATAAACCACACAAATCGTATTGATATATTCGCGGAGAATTTCATTCAACATCCTTTGAAATGTGGCTGAAGCATTCTTCAAGCCAAAAGGCATCCTTACAAATTCGTAAAGGCCACCAGGAGTAACAAAAGCTGTTTTTTCTATATCTTTTTCAGCTACCATAATCTGGTGATATCCTTTTGCTAGATCTATAGTGCTAAAATATTGTGATTTTCCTAGTTTATCAAGTATACTATCAATATTTGGTGTCGGGTACTTATCATCTATAGTAAACTGATTTAACCTTCTATAATCGACAACAATTCTAAACTTCTGGATACCTGACTGATCTTTTTTCTTGGGTACTACTATAATCGGTGAGCTGTACCTACTTTTGCTTTTTCTTATAATCCCATTCTTTTCCATTTCGTCCATTTGCTTTCGCACTTCAATCTCATGTATTTTTGGATAACGATATAGCTTTGAATTAATCTGTTCGTCTGTCGTTGTTTTTATTTCATGAACAATAGTATCGGTATTTGTTAAAATATCTCCTTCTCGATACAAAAGACTTTTAAATTCTCTAATTAGAGGTTCTATTCCCCTTCTTTCCATTTCATTTAAATGATCTAATGGTATATTTTGCACTTCGCTTACTTCAAGTACATTAACTTCTTCTAAAGTCTTTGTCAAGAATGGAAGGCTCACCCCATTAATCATGATCACTTCTTCGTTTTCTATGTTAATTTCCTTTACATTTTTGTTTATCCAATCCATACCTAAAATAAAATTAAACGACTTATCTATTCCTATAGCAATCCATTTCATTCTTGCATTTACCGGACACTTGAATTCATCTGGGCATACCGTAGCTACAATTTTATTGGGTTTATCTACTTCACCTTGTATTGTTTTTATTATTGTTGGTTCCTCATTCATTATTCTATACTCTAACTCTTGGCAATTATTTGTATTTAATAAGCTTATTGTAGACCCGGTGTCTAACAAAGCTATATATTTATGTTTTTGTAATGTCAAGGTCAGCATTATTTTATTCTCCGAGGCTAATTTATAAAAAATGTATCATTTATAGCATTAACTTCGTCGCTCATCGCGTCTACAGACATATGATCCGATTCTTTATTTTTTCTACTTTGACTACTTGTTGCAGGTCGCATTTGTTGTGAGTTGCTATTACTCTGCTGTCTAAAGTTATTCGACCTTGGTTTCCACACATTATTCCTATAATTCTGACTTGTACTAGGTCTCGAATTGTAATCTGAATCTCTATTGCCTGGATTATATGAATCTGGTTGCTTCAAACCATGAAAACGATTATCCCTATGACTATTTCTATGGAATTCCCTATCTCGTCCAATCTTTTTAAATGTTTCTGTTTGTTTATTAACATTTCTTAGATTTGAACTATCCTGACCTATGAAACTATCTATGGTATTTCTAACGTCTGACAAGTTAGTCTTATCCATAATACAATAAGCTAGGGCTCCTGATGTTAAAGCCTTAACTCTTTGTATAGCTATTCCACTAAAAATATCTGCCATTGTGGTACCTTCTTTACAAAATGCAGCATATTCTGCAATGTCTTCTACTAATGAACTTAATTTATTGCTTAATTCTAAAATAGAACTTACTTTTAAATTCATTATTTCATTGGTGATTGTCAGCTGGTCCTTCCTCGGTCTGAAATGGGTCCTCAGCCTTTCTTCACATTCCGACCAATATTGGGGCGGATTTACAACCAAACACTGTCTTTTAATGTCTTTTAAAAAAAATGTTATTTTATTGTGGCTGATTTTTAGCTCACAATTATATTTTTGTTTAAAAAAAAAAATCAATGTTTCTTAAGTTTCGTTTCTTCGTGTTGTTCTTAAATGTTCACTACAACACTACGTATCCACTTTTTGAGACTTTTTTATTTTTTTTTTTTTTTTATGTAGGTTCGTCGACTGCGCCAGTTAAGTTTTTATACTTTGGTCGATTCTCGATCAATCCGCAATCAAGGTTCTTCAATAAAAATGAAACACTTTGCTTTTTGCTGGTCAATCAATGAATGATCTTTTTTATTGATTTCGCTTAATAACTACTTTATACAAAATCAGCAATTTGATGGGAAAGGAAATGAAATGTTATTTGATTCGTTTCCGTTCCCATTGTAACATTTATTTAAAATCGGCTGGTTTTTGGTATTACACAAGGTGTGACGATGTTAATGTCACTCTTAGTTTTTAAATTGGTGGTGTCATTGACCACATTCATAACACGCGCGAGATGGATTGTCGAACCATATCGCCATATCGCCGACGACGACGACGACGCAGACACAAAATCCAGGATGATATGGTGAGGTGCTGCAGCAGACCTTATATTCACCAGTGAATACAGTATACATCATCATATCAGCATTCATGGAGTGTGACATTTTTTGGAATGAAAGACAGGATACCTTGATAGCGTGCAGAGGATGTGTCGTGGCCGTTGTATTGTACACTGTACAGTTGTTGAGTCTGCTGCGATGGTTGATGTGCCTTGTTGAGGAACGATTGCTGCCGCGTGATTTTCTATTGATCGTTTTTCATCGAAGTTGTTGTCATATCATCGTGATTTCCTGTCACACATATACCCTTGCCTACATCGCCCTCAACTTAAGAATTGAATTCCTTATACGCTTTTATGTGGGGTCTTACTTCATGCACGCTGAGGCGGAGCGGAGGTAAGAGAGAGAAAAGTCAGTTGGTATCCTTTCCTATCCAATACACCATCATCAGCATCAGGGATAAGTCTTAGTCTTGTTCTTCTTCTTTTTTCTTTATTTCTGGAGCAACGATCGATTTTTATCACAGTCAGCTAACTTTCTGATATAAATTGCTATCAAGCACCTAGTCAGCTTGCAGAGATACGTTTTTGTGTGTTTTTCATTCAAAAAAAAAAAAAAAACTATCCATACTAATCCAGAGCCGCATTTACATGCTTCCAATTCAAAACTTAACTAATTGGTGAGTTAAATTTATTTTTTTTAGGTCTGTGATTGGTCTAAATTTGACTGCTTAAGCACTTCAGTTTTTTTTTAGAAAACTAATAAATTTATATAGCAACTATCAATTCATTTATTTTTAAAAGATATCTAAAAATTTAATTCAAAAGATACTAGCTAGTATTGGTATAAAATGGTCTAAATGAAATAGAAAACGATTCAAATTGTGTTGACCATCGAATATCTACATACACTAAAGTTAAGAATAATATTTACGGGGTTTATAATGTGAAGTCTATTTTATACCAATAAACTAGAATCGGTATAACTCTGTCTTTCTTGTTTTCAACAATCTGAACATTCTATTCCCTTTTATACCAATAAGCATGTACTGGTATAAGGTAGTTTTAGTGAAATAAAAATAGTGGAGCATATTATAGTCATTTGCTAAAATCTCGAGTTTATACCAATCGTATCAATGGTGACAGCCCTTTTTCTCTTCCGATGTCAATATTTGAGGTTGAAATAAAGAAGGCAATTTTGACATTTATTGATCCAATTGGTATAAACTCGAGTTACATGAACTTAGCGAACCATTATGAATATACCAAAGTATTTTTATAGATACAAATGTAAAATTATTTTTTTTACCAGTTAAGTATAGCAATTTTTACATTTTATACCATTTTTAGAGTAAAATGGTATAGATAAAAAAATGTTGTTGCATGCTATTAAATGTCAATTATCAATTTATTGGTTTAGTTCAAGCAACCTTATTACAAAAATTAAATTATTAATTGAGAAATATGTATTTTGCGAAAGTGAATGTCAATTCCCAATTAGACCATTTGCAATTTGTTAGAAATAATATAGACTAATAACAAACAGGGGTCGCATAAGTTTATAAAATTAACTTAATTTTATGCCAATGAACTTATATTGCTAAAAACATATTTAGTAAAAAATATATTTATGGTAATCAATTTTATACCAATTATGTTTTGTATTGGTATAAAGTAGTCTTAATAAAATAAATCAGAAATACATATTTGTATTCAAATGCAAATCAATCTTTCAAATAGTTTTGGCTATTTCGAAGCACACTACGTACATATATTCTTATAAATTTTAAGCTTTTTATACCAGTTCACTAGTTTATTGGTATAAAAAATAAAATAAAATCAAAAGATCCTAAATTCTTCTCTCAATTAGTGGCATTGAGTCATGTGTATGTAATAATTTCAAGGCCTTATCTTGCATCTCCGGTCCTGAACTGAGATGTTACTGTATACATGTTTCAAGCTCCACTATCGAAACATTCCCATCGCTAGGCTACAAACATCCTATACCATCTATATACCAGGGTAAGATGAAAACTCGGATGTGACAATATTGTTTTTGATTTATGAAGCTATAAATTCATTTTTGTTTCACCATAGCCAACCAAGCCAAGCGCGAGGTCCACCTCTTCGAGTTCACACGGTGGTATATGTCCTCTTTGTCCATATATAGAATAGAATAGAGGTATGGAAGTTGTTCGTTTTTCCTTGAACACACAAACACACACACATGACGACCACCATCTACCACCAAATGGTCACTTCAGAACTGATGTTTGTACATATTATATAGAGTGGCTTTCGATATTGGATTAGTTGGACTTTAGAAAAGTCGCCATCATTGATGATGGTTTGGTGTTGGGTTCCTTCAAGTTTGCCTGCTGCAATTCGAGTCAAATGAATGGACGCACTTTGGCTAAAGGATATCGCACATTGTGATGCTGATGGTCATGAAAATATGTAAGTGGGTGGCAGCGATTGAGACAGTCGAGAACCATTATCGTTATAAAAGTGATTGTGTGGCAAATGCGATTTAAAAAAAAATAAAGGTCCTTGGATTTTTTGTTACACATAATCATGTATGATGACCAATAACAGGATAAGCTTTTGTTTTTAGAGTTTAAAGGTATATATATTAAGAAAGTATATTATATAAAAAATAGGGTTTTCTTTTTCAATATGTCATCGTTTTCTTACATTTTCGGTACATAATATCTATGTACAAAAAATGAGTTCTTGCAAGGTTCGACATTTTTTATTTTTTTAAAGCGTTATTTTTATTTTTTATTACTTGATTCTGATGCAATCCTTGAAGTTTTAGTTTTATTTTCTACGTCGGGTATTTTTGAAGAAGAGTTTATTTTGAAATCAACTGTTAAAGACTTTAAAAAATCAAAAAAATTTCCCTGAAAATGAGATGTACATTGTTATAATGTTCAAACCAAACACCACAGTAGGAAATTGTAGGAAATTTACTTGGCTTTATTTTTTGGTGCCAGAAACAGTTTCCAAGATAAGTTATAAAATACAAATGTTTCTCTTAACTTACACAAGAGTTATTTTCCAAACTCTAGCAGACAGGTAAAAATTGATCTGAACTTTTATTAGCAATTATTACTAATACAAGCTATATTTTTGTAGAAGACTTTCTTTTTGATTAACTGTTACGGTTCCCAATTGGATAAGTAACTTTCGCTCTATACAAGTAGTATTAGAAGGATTCAAGTCTGAAACCCACAAAATAAATGCTGGTGTGCCGCTGGGTTCCGTTTTGTCTCCGACCCTCTTTCTCATTTTCATTAATGATCTCCTGTCTGTAACTACTAATCCATTAAATTGTTTCGCTGACGATAGCACTCTTAGCTTTTCATATTTGTTTCCATGTTCACATCCCTGCTCTTCGGATGTGGAACTGAAACTGCTAAATATGATAAGTGCATTAAATTCTGACTTAGACAGCCTTGTACAATGGGGATTAAGAAATCGCGTATAATTTAATGCTACGAAAACTCAATGCTGCTTTCTGTTGTTAAAGCGAGAAGTACTCCCCTATGCCATTATCTATGAGTCGCACTTGCATCGAAGAAACTAATCAGCTTACGATTTTAGGTATGTGTATCACAAACCATCTTTTGTGGAATGATCACATACTTAACGTTGCCAAAAATGCCGCAAGATGTTTAGGTTTCCTTTGGAGATGCAAGAAATTCTTTTCCCCTTCTGATTTGGTTATTATCTATAAAAGTTATATACGTCCAAAGCTTGAGTATAACTCTCATCTCTGGGCTGGTGCTCCAGCAACTTGGACAGTATACAAAGACGAGCCTTCAGAATGATCGGAGACAGGAACATCATCGATACTTTTACGTCACTCGAACACCGGCGTAACATTTCCTGTCATTGCTTTTACGGTAAGTGCTCTAATGAAATAGCCAGTTGCATTCCTCCCCTTAAACGATTCAACCGTAGTACTCGCGCTTCCAGGAATGCTTATCAGTTTGCTCTTGAACCCAATTTCGGCCGTACTGTCAGTACTGGAGAGTACGATAACTCAGGCGACAAAGTTTAATGACGCATTTGTATAGAACAGCCAAAAATAAGCATTTTTTACTATGGGAGGGGAGGGGGTTCTACCTCCCCCCGTTTAGGCGGTAGGGGCAATTTAAAAAATATGTGTGTTAAATGGAAAAAAAATAATTAAAAAATAACGGTAATACCTACAATTAAGTTTTATACGCTCATACGAGCTAGGGCCCTGCCCACCAGAGTCTACCGAGCTTAATTTTTGTCACTATGTCTGCTTCAAGGAAAATTGGTACAATTCACGACTGTACCGTCTCCGGATTCGTCCTTCCTCACATATGGGACCAACCTGCTTGATCTAGATGGAATTGTGCACAGCTTGTTCGGTCCTTCCGATGATGTCAATGTCGTCTGTGTAACCCAGTATTTGGCTGGACCTGTTGACGATGGTCTCTCTTGTTGCCAGAGTCACGAATTGCTTTCTCCAACGCCGCGCCAGGTTGAAGAGGAGACAGGCCAAACCATCCCTTGTCGGAGTCCATTAAAGATGTTGATTGGTCTGGCTCTGGATAGCAATCGGGTTATTTTTACTTGGCTTGTCACATTGGTCATTGTTAACCTACAAAGTCGTGTCAATTTATTTGGGATGCCGAATTCTATCACGGCTTTGTAAAGTTCTATACACTGGCTATGCTATCATTGGCGGCCTTAAAGTCTATTAGCAGAATGTTGGAATGTTAAATTCAAACTTTCATGCACGCCTCATTGAAAACTTTATGTTTTTATTGTGTGTCACTAGGGTCAGTTTGGTGTCACATGCACAGATGTGATTTAACCCTTAGCACGAGTGTTCACTCAGGTTTTATTAACTTTTCTACATGAGTTTTCATATCTTCTACTACTATTTTCTACAATTTCAATATATATTGTCAATATAATACGACACCATAAAATACAGAAAAAAAAAAGAAATACCAAATCATTAGACATTCAAATATCCTCTTGAACAATCAAAAACCATATCCCCAGAAACAAAGTAACGATAACCATCGCAGAAATCACATCATTTGAAACACACACAATATTGTCCTTGTCAATTGTCATTATGTCACTTAATAAAACTTTCTATTCATGACAAAACTTCAAACCCTTTTTCTATATACCAATACGCCTGCCAGTGCTCTATTTCAACACCACCACTACCGTCGCCGTTCATTGGTAAGTTGTCAACAGTATATCTACTAAACTTATCGCTGCTACAAACCACATATAAGACATTTATATCGTCCTCCGTCATCAATGCTCCACATATCTTACAGCTGGGTGGCATTTGACATATGTTTCCGAAGAACTGCCGGACCCCATATTTTTGACATTTGATTAAACAATTGCACCCAACACTTCTTGGCTGCCATTTTATGTCTTGCAAATGGAAACGGAAACACAAACAAAGGGTTGGAAAGATCACTCTAATCAGCAAATAAAGTAGGACAAAACTTCCAATATCAACTCTTTGACAATATATACTCGTCGTCGACAAGGAAACGAGAGGAAAAAAATCCTCCCGTATTCCCATATATTATCCCATCATCATCGGCCCATCGTCCATTGTCGACAGTCAGTCAGTCGGTGGTAGTCATCATCTTCATCCTTCGCGTCTTGTTGACTACTGTTTGATCGTTGTGAAATCATCTAATCAAGCAATCATCCCTCGCAGTTAACACCCCATTTTCTAAGCAATTTATTCAAAAGAATTGCTTAAAAAAAAAAAAAAAAAAGAACAACCGACATTGAGGGCGTAACACACTTGCAATCGAAAATAAGAAAAGAAAAATGTCAAGAAAAGTCACCCTTTAAGAAAAGGTCTGTGTTTTCTTTAAGTGATAAAAGATTAGAAAACAACAGCACACCAGGGTGTAAAAAGAAACATAACAACATCAACAAAAAACACACATTATAAAAAAAAAAATGAATAAATACATTGAAATGGGAAGCTTCTTTCCCCCTCCCCAAACTAAACACACTTTTTGTATAGAGTGTCAAAATCAATAGAAGTATAAAGAAAACAGAAGAACCACCAAGATGGGGAGGACATAGACGAAGAGGGAGACGATGAAAGCACAACCAAGACGAATACCACCAAAAGGATCTACGAAAAGTTAATTTTTTTCTTCATCTCATTCCATATCCTTTAGGGTTTTTTTTTCTTTTTTAATGGGTGGGAAGGGGTGTCGCATTCAACAAGCTAAGTTGTGTAAGCTTAGTAAAAACCCGCAGGGGACACCATGTGAAAAACAAAATAGAACGGTCATATAACTGTAACTGGACGAATTGGTATAGATGATGGGGGGTCAGAGGGTGTTAAACAGAAGACAACAGGTTGCAATGCCCGAAATTGAAAAAGAATTCAGAATTGGGAATACAAACAAATATGGTATTTCTCCAGAAAGTCCCAATACTTGAATTTCGTTTCAACAAGTATCCGTACAAATACGAATTGTTACGCAAGTTGAGATAAGGTGGATTGTGTGTGTGCAAAGAGGAGAAATCAAAGCTTTCTGAGTGTAGTTACAGAGGATGAAAAATTACTCTTGAGTGTGTGTTCCACAGAAATCAGTGGCGTAGACGCGTAGAGGTTCTTCAAAGCTTTGATGCATATTTTGGAGTGTTTCCTATTCAGCTATAAAATTATATTTTTGCGACCTCCAAAAGGGTAATACATTTTGAATATCTGGGCATCACAGTGAGAGTGAAAAATTAAACAGTGAAAAGCATTCCACATTCTTTATTCAAATCCGTTAAATACTAGAATATTAAGATCCCAAGGGCTGCCCACAAACTTAATTTTACGAATAGATACCATAGTAAATCTTTAATCCGGAAGCGTTTCGGAAATAATATGTGTTAAAGTTTCATCAAAATGATGCACACTTGGTTCTTAAGCAGGCAGGCACATACAGTGGTTTCATTCAGACACCTAAAACTATCAAAGCTCAATGATTTTGACAGGTTTAAGGCATCAGCCTGCTTGGGAAATATTGTTAAATGATTGTCCGAAGAACACATACGAGTATACAAATCAGCTCTGATACTTCAACGTTAATGGAAGAATGAGACCAGTTACTTTTTCAGATTTAAGATTTCTGGCTGACTGTAGTTTTCTTCCAAATGTCTATTTGATGTTACCCGCTCCAGGATCCTTGGGGAATATCATTGTTTTCTTTGAAGACATTAATCAAGAGAGATTAGGAGGAATCATAGTTACAGCTGCTGAAAATATTACAAATCACAAACATCACGGACGAACCTTGAAATAAAACCGAGCGTATCATTAGCTTTTTTTAACTTTGGGCAGGGCACCAAGCTCACATGGGCGAAGAGGGACCGGCTCAGAAAGTGCTTTGTGGTATATGCTATGGTAGACGAAAGCGTGGCAGCCAATGCTTCCGCTGGAAAGATGGTGTACACCAGGAAGCCCGAAGCGTTGGGGTGCGCAACTGGATGGCGTCGGCTCTCGACCAGGATAGATGGAGAGACTTGTTGAATGATGGTGATGAATGGTCAGTTAATGAGAGTTTTGAGTTCAGTACCACTTCAAGGTCAGCAAAGCTTGACAGACTACATAAATGTGACGTGTTCATCAAATAATTAATAATTTTAAATCTTTCGAAACATTTAAAATAGGAGGAAGATCATTATTTGATCCGTTGATTTTTTTCTTTTATTTGTTAATATTTTTAAGATTTTTTACTCGCAACTAGGGGCAAGTTTTTAATAAAAAAAAAAAAAAAAAACTCGAGGTATTAATCAACTCTTACTTTACGACGACGATAGAGAACTTGAAAAATATGGATCTCGCAATTTTGTCTGTTATTCATTCTATAAATCTGTCAGTACTTCGACCTACAGTCTTAAATACTGAAGCCTAAGAGCTAGTGCTGTAGCTTTTAAGATTAATTTGTACATTTATGTTCTGATTAATAAATAATAATAATAATATTGATTTTTTTCTTATACACTTGAGTTGATTTTTTTTATATAAAAAATAACGTTACCTGTCTTATAACCGTTGAGAAATAACTTATTTATGTCGAAAACGACTCTAACCAACTTTTGAATATTTTCTTTTGTGAGTTTTTCTAAGTACTTTAAATTATGAATTTAAAAAGTATTTTCTTAAAACCCGTTTATTTAAGAAATCTTCCTTGAAACGACCAAGTCAACACAAAAGTATGATGCTCTGCAGGAATCACACAAAGACGTTCCGAATCCAAATTTGGTGTGCAGCACGGAACCGTCTTGAGTTAGTTACTCTTTATTACATTTGTTTGAAATTCTGCTTGAGGGCAAAGTGACGAACCCATATGAGAGTAAATTCTTCTTTGTTGACGATGGAGCTATCATACAACATTAGAACGAACACTTTACGAATGAGGAACAATTCCGCATAAATGCAACATTATGCAGTTTAACTATCTTGGATCTTTCAATGCCGAAGGATCTTGTGATAACGACAGCAAACATGGCGTAAGCGTAAGTTGGCGGGGAAACTCTGCCATTAAAGCTTTACTTAGCAATTGTTTGTCCAGCGATAACACATAATTAAGTGTGTTGGACAATGTACAAAACATAATTATTTTTAAACTCTGGCAGGAGTGAGCAAAAATTTTAAATAATTTAATAATTTTATTTTATTTTTTGAAAAAAAAATTATCGTTTTCAAAAATTTTCCTGTTCATAGTGTCATTTTTCAATTGTAACCTTGTTCCAATTTCAATTGCTTACATTTAAAAAAAATCTAAATCAAAGCAGTTTCAACGTGTTTTTGAATTATGCCGTTTTTAGATCAACCATTCTGGCCTATAAAATTTATAACACAATATTTCAAGGTTGAAAAGCCAAAGCTCTATTCTTGTCAATTTCTTAAGTAAGTGCATACATAGTTTAAGAAATATTTATGTAGGTACTTCCAAACTTTGTGGAAAAAAAATTAAAATTTAAAAAACTTACAAAAATTTCAAATTTCAAAGAAAGTTTGGACAAAAAATTTAGGTTTTTTTTCAAAATACCTACACATTGAAAATTTTCAAAAACTTATTTATGAATCGATTGGTGATTTTAAAACAAGATATAGCATGACATTGTAGGTGTAAACGTTATTTTCAAATATTTTTTTTGATATTTGAACTCCATTCTTTTTAAATTGCTTTCCCGCATAATGGTTAATTGAGAATTACTTTCGATATGAGATGTTATTGTTTCTTAAATAAAAATGGTTTGGCGAGCAAACTTAAAAAATCTATCAACACTCAATTTTTCGTACACAAGCCTAAAAACTTAAATTAATAGAAGTAACGTTTAATTTTCTAACTTTTTGATTATTAAATCTGCAAAATTTCGAGAAATTTTAACTCTTTTGTAAGAAAATTATATACGTGGAAAGTAATGAAGCGGTTTACAAAGCAAAAACTATTGACTTTAAGTCAAAACAAAATTGTAGCTATATTATTTAATAAATTGAAGAAATCAAAGAATAAATCTGTTTTATAATTTACACTGACATCATGTTTTTTTTCTAACCTTAACCTCACTTACATTTTAACTCAATATTTGATTAAATTATAATTGCGTTTATTCCAATACAAGATTCTAACCGACTTTCAAAAAAAAATGTCTCAAAATATTAACAAAAATATTATTTCCAAACTTACTTTATGCTCATATCATTTTATCGATAACTTCTCCTACCGCATTTGTAGCATAACTTATGCAGCGCATGACTTCACAAATTCTCCTACACAACCAATACACCCAAACCAAATTCATATCCATACACGCGAGTCCCTACTGTTCCAACACCATCTCAGAAAAAGAAAAATACCCTATTTGTGTGACCTGTTGCTAAAGGGGACATACAACACACTTAAACCCAAACCAAAGTGTTAGTTTTGTAGATATAAACCACTAAAAAATGCAACAGGACGAAGTCTACCCACCATCCTTCCCTTGTGCACATAATTTTCATCTCTCTACCATCACCAAAGGATGCTCCCTAATTATTAGAAGAAGAAAAAAAAAAAACCCCAGTATGCAATGCATTAGTATCTGTGTTTTTGTGCTCAAATGCCGGCACGGCAAACGCGTTTTATGATAATATCCAGAACCAGAACCTACGTTATTGGGTGCCTCCCGCTTCCGGATAAGAGAAATCGAATTCTATAAACTGATGGGTAGAAAACGAAAAAAAAAAAATATCGCACATCGGATGAGGTGAATTGCTAGGATGTTCGAACTTCAGTTGGATAGTTGACGCGTCCCGATACGGTTTGGCGCTCGCTTAACTATTTATAAGAAAACTCTTTCAAAAAATACTCAACTAGGAGTTTAAGGAATCCAAACCAACTTTTGTGATAAGACTTGTGTTTTTTTTTTTATTTTTTCTAATCATATAAATAATTTCGAAATTAAATCAAAAATAGTGAACGAATAGTGAAACAATTTTGAACTCAAAACAAATGTGAAATAAACAAGTGAAGGACATAAATTACCTGGAACCGATTAAAATATCCGTTTGCGGACATATGCCATTTTATTGACCATAAGGTAAATTAAAATAATTCCTGTATTCTTATTCATTTATCTCCCCAATTCCACCTAATTATTTATTCTGGAAAACAAAAAAAAAAACAAAAAACACAAATATCCCGCCCATTCACTTGCGTAAAATGTCCTGTCCTCGGGCGACCGACCCACAAGGACAAATCCCCGTCGTCATCGCTGGTAATCGTCGTCATGCAATCTGCTGAAATCACGTTTGGTCAATTTCGCATGCAGGACACGTTGTGATTAATTGCTCAATAAAAGGTACAAGGGTGGGGCTGGTTACGTACCCAAAACACCCCTTACACCCGGTTATCCTTACAGAGACTACCACTACACTGCGAAACGAAGGAAAAATAACATAACATAAAACAAATTGATTCAATGTCCTTGCGAAACATCTTTGGGATAACAAAAGCGATTCTCGTTTCTTTATCTTGTATCTTCTCTGATAAACCAGACAGCCTGGCAGGAGGAAGAAACGGATGAATGAGAAGGAAACGAAAGAAAAAAAAAAGTACAACCCAACTCCGTCGTAATCATGATTAATTGCAGAATAAATGAGTGCAGTTTTCTGCTCGCGCTGCGTTAGAAAATATCCTCCTAAATAATTTACTTGCAAGTGGGGCGGCACGGTGTACGCAAAGGATATGTCCTTTCTCATCCTTGTTAATTTTTTTTTTTTTTTGGTTCGGACTTTTGGTCTAAACTTTCTTTACATTACCCGATTGACTTTAAGGCGGATTGCGGTGGTGGCAGGATGACTGCTGGCGGCTGACGACGCGGCGTGTAGAGTTACTCACTTGCACTTTGTGTGTTGGATGTTGGGGCTCTGGCATCAGAGTCATCCTTTTAGGACAAAATAAGTTTCGCTTCACAACATCTTTTCTTTTCTATGTTTTTTTTTCGTGTTTTTTTCTGTTCTTGGTTGCTTCAGGCGAAAAGTAAATCCTGTGATGGAAAATTTTTTCTTTCCTCGTTTGGGATGAATGAAAATATCCTGAAAGTTTTCTTCGCACTTCATAAAGTTAGCTTGGACTATGGGTAGTCCTTTTAGATCCTGGACAAAGTATACACGCTTTAATCAGCTGATTGTCTACGTACGTTGGCTATTGTTTTTTTTTTTTTTTTTTTAATAATTTGTTGTTGTTTTAAAATGAAGGTGGCTGAGGTTGTTTTTTTTTCGTTTGTCTTGTCTGGGACCATTTAACATCGTCATGACAGAGTAACTTCACCATCATCTATCTCGCAAACTTCTAGCTTCTTGCATTCTTTATCTCTTTCTGTTATTTTATTTATTTTTTTTTGGCATCAACAAAATGTGAGTGAAAAATTCATTCTACAAAAAGAAGATTAATTAAGAAAAATATGAAAATTGTTTTTGATTCATTACCCGAAGATTTTCTTGTTTTTTTTTTGTTTTTTTGTTTTTCTTCGTGAAATTCTTAGAAAATATCCTTTTGGTCAAAGTTTTGAAGAAGGAAGAAAATGAGATTTTGTGTGGTAGATATAGCTATTCGTTAAGGTTGAAAATTGTTTTTGGAAGATATAAAACAACTGACTTTTTAGAAGGTACTTCCTACTTCCTATGGGGAAGATAAAACAAATAAGAAAATAGCACTTACGGCACCAAAATCACTCTTAATTTAGTCCTTTAGAAAGTTATTTTTTTTAAACATAATTTTTTGTTTGATTGTGAGACAATCTTTTTTTATGAAAACAAAAAAGAATAATTTTAGCAATTAATAATAATAGAAAGTTTATTTCAAAATCATAAATTAAGTTTGAAAATAATTGTTAACCATAAATATTTTTTCTTTCATTTGCTATTTGAAGAATTCATTTTAACCATTTTATATTTAAAAAAAATTGACTAAAAAATACCTACTTTTGGGCCTTTCGTCATTCATACAATTTAAACTATCAAAACGAACAGATTTTGGCGGGTTTTAGGTCTCTAATCCCCACTGTAGGTATCTGCCAGCTTGAAAAATATCGTTAATCAGTTGTCTGAAGAACATTAAACAAACTACATAGTATTAAAACTTTTACGTAAATGGGAGAATCACTTCTCCCTACGAGTCTGCAAGTATCATAACAAAAATATCCACCCGTTTTCAAAAAATTGAAATTTTGAAATATAACTTTTATTTTTTCGTTAAGAATGCGAAAAAAAATTTGAAAAATTTAGTGTCTAATATTACTAGAATTATGTATATTCTACTCATTTCACTGAAATTTGTTGTTGAAACCGTTGTAAAGGCAGCTACAATTAATAATGATTTTAAAAAAAAATCTCTTCAGTAGTTTAAGGAACAGAATTGACAGACAGTACCTTGCGTTTTCTGCTATCGTAATGTCAAGACTGATTTATATTTTGTGTTCTTGCGTTCCACAGCTTTCACTATAGTATATGTAAGTCCCGCTACTGGGACTTAATTCAATTTTATTTTAGTACTTAGTTAATTTTGTATATTGGGATTTGCGAGTAAGTTCAAAAAATAATGGCTGTAAGTTCATAATAAACTGATGGATAATGGCACAAAATGTATGGGAGCTGGCCCCGGGCCAATAAACATCATTCATATATCATTGGAAAGATATTTTAACAATAGAAGTAGTACCTGAGTATAGAGCTGATGTACTTTTTGTTCAAGACTTTCCAAGACAAATGAAGAGCAGAATTTAGCATTAGGTTCCTACCAACTTAAGCTTGCCAAATCATATTGTGGGGAACATTTGCAAATGGTTTATACACAAAATTGAAGTATTTCGATATAATTCTGTCATCTAAGACATCAATGTACTCCTGAATTAGAATTTTTATCCTTGTAATTTTGATCAGTTAAATTTTTCTTGTGAATGTTTCCAGCATTGCAATAAAGAGAGTTGCCTAAAGACTAGACGATTTCAATAGAAATTTTGTATAATACTAATACTGTTCATACATTTTTCATATAATATCAAAAATATTGGTATACCTATCGCTACATGCGAACTCATGCTAGTGTAGTTGATGTTAGATGCCATTAGGTTAACAAACCTTAGGTTGTGTTGCGACAAAACAGATCTGGCCACTGATAAATCTGAGGCGATCCAGGTGCTTTTTGACTTATTTTCCCTAAATAGATCCCACAAATAGACACTGTCTAATTGGGACGCATGCAGCAAGGCTGGTCTTCCCTAACGACTTCTGCAGAAGCTGCAAGGATGAAGAGGAGGAAGAAACAACAACTCATCTGCTCTGTACATGCCCTGCTCTATCCCAAAGACGTTGGTTCCACTTGGGAGAGTATTTTTATAAAGATCTCAGCGATCTTGTTAACAAAGACATAGACAGTCTCTCACGAAATGGCTGTTTTCATACTATAATTTTGTCATATTTTTAAAACTTAAAATTGTTTGCATCTAAAGTCAAAACAGAGAATTATAATAATGTGCCTTTACAACAATAAAATTTGTATATGTATGTAGATCACTGAAATATTAAAATGGCCGACTTGTATTTCTTAATATTTCACTGGTATCTCCAGAAGGCATGGGGTGCACTCAGTCGTATGCGCACTATTTTTTTTATATTTATCGCGCACTCAAGGGGATTTTATGTACCCTTTACATGTCGAAACACTGTGCGAGCTTGAGGTAAGTAGGAGGGGATGTGAAAGGAGATATCGGTGAACATTAGTATTGAATTTCAGTATATCACAATGAGAGGGAAAGACAGAGTGTGGAAGGTAATTCCACATTCGCGTAGTACGGCTAAAGAACGAATCCCTGTACTTGACAGTACGGCCGAAATTGGGTTCAAGAGTAAACTGATGAACATTCCTGGAAGCGCGAGTATTACGGTTGGATCGTTTAAGGGGAGGAATGCAACTGGCTATTTCATTTGAGCACTTACCGTAAAAGTAACGATAAAAGAGCGAGAGACAAGAAACGTTACGTTGGTGTTCGAGTGACGTAAAAGTATCGATGATGTTATTTCAATAAAATAAAAATAAATTTTTCAAATTTGTTTTTACTACCTTATTTTAAAACATAACTTAAAGTATAAATGTAGAGGTGTGACATTTGTTAAGCAAAGTATCCAAGTAACAATTGCACAATTTTATTCCACTACATTCTAATTTTAAAATTCTTAATCTCTCAATCAAAGTGATGCTCTGTTAAAATGTAAATTTATCTTCATTCAGATGATAGACTTTACAGTATAAATTGAATTGTATTTCATATTTTTTTTTTCATCAATTTTTTTATTTTTTCATTAAAAGCAAAACCAAAGCTTCAAAAAATAAATAAATCGGATGTGCTTTTCTCTCTGTTGGCTTCGTATTCAATTTTTGTGTTTTTTATTTGTTACAAACAAAAAACTCCATTAAAAACGGAAAAGGATTCAAACAGATGATTATACCAGACGTACATGTGTGGTCACTCACTAATCGAATTGTCCCCCAAAAATTGGTTGTGTTCAACGAAAAAGCCTTCAAAAAATAAAACCCAAATAAACTTTGTAAGACTACATACATACATATCTGTAGATATGCTTTTGTATATGTATATGTATGACTATCCTGTTATATCAGAAGCTCAAAGTGAACACAAGCTGTGCTATGTGCAATGGCACTAATGAAATCACCGGAAATGTTATTTACAAGCGCTTCTGGTACAAGCTGGACATTTACATTTTTGTTCGTTTGTATGAGGTATGAGAATATGACACTCAAATTTCAACGTATGTACATAAATAACTGTCATGTTTGCCCGAATATTATACCAATTTGCATTTTTTTATTTGGTGAAAATGAATTTTTAAAAAAATTACTATTTTGGGAATTAAAAAAAATAATGGAAAAGAAATATTTCATACTAAAGAAAATGATTCTCAGACTCCTTTTTAAATTTCAGTTTTAAGGAGTCTATTCTTCTTCTTCTTTGTTTCCGGAAGCTGTTAAGAGCAACACTTTAACTCCTACTGGAGCATAAGGCGTTGACCAGATCCTTCCATCCCTCTCTATTCCCAGCATGATACCTCAGCTCTGAAAACGACTGTAAATTCTGGGACCGAGCTTCCTTCATGACAGTTGACCTCCATGTTCCCTTTGGTCTTCCAATCCGTCTGGCACCTTGAGGATTCCATTCAAAGCACTGCTTTGCTATGTTGTCATCAGGCTTCCTCAGTGTGTGAACAATCCAGCGCCAATTTCTTTGCTTGATGTCTTCATCCACTTTTGTTTGTCCAGTCCTAAGCCACAGATCATTGTTGGATATTGTTTGTGGCCATCGGATTTTTAGGATGTAACGTAGACAACGGTTAACAAAGACTTACTTGAGATGTTAGTAGAGCACTTCCACGTTTCACAGGCATAAAGCAGCACAGATTTAACATTGGATTCAAAGAGTCTCAACTTTGTATGAAGAGATATTTTTGAAGAGCTCCACACTGGGGAAAGCATTCCGAATGCACTACGAGCTTTATTTATTCTATTGCTGACGTCCAAGTCTGTTCCACCATCGGGTGACAGATAACTACCCAGATAGTAACTGAGATAGTACTGAGTAACCCCTTCTATCCTTAAGCCAGTTGCCTCACCATTTTGTTGTAGAGACTGACACATTTGGTTAAGGGCTCCAACTCCATTTGCCACTAAGCAGATGTCGTCAGCATAGTCCAAATGGTTTAAGTTGTGAAAGAGGACCCGCTGGATACCAAGTCCTTCACCTTCACCCACCGTGGCAGTCATAACATAATCTATTGCCAGTAAGAATAAAATTGGTGACAGAACATCACCCTGTCTCACTCCTTGTCGAACTTCAAATGCATCGGAAAGCTGTCCACTGTGCAGAACGACACACTTGCGGTGTTGTATGATTCTTTTATAAGAGCAACAATTTTATCCAGGATACCTCTAGCACCAAGCGATCTCCAGATAGCATCGCGACTAACGCGATCGAAGGGCTTTTTGAAATTGACGAACGGCGAAATGATACTCCGATGATTTTTCAAGGATAATTCGCAAGGTGTTGATCTAATCGACACGTCATGATCGACCACTGCCAAATCCAGCTTGATGCCTCTTGAGAGTAGACTCGATCTTAGACTTTATCCTCTCGAGAATAATAGTTGGGATTATCTTCGGAAATAATAGAAACCCAAATTTTCGACCTGTTTTTTCTAATTATTTGTTCTTTTTTTTTTGAGAAGTCTAACGCACTAAATATGAATTCTCAAAATTTCTTGCGTAACTAAAAAAAATAAAAATGGACAGTTATTCGTATGAAACAATTTGCAAGTTCTAGTCTTAATGGTGGAAGACGAAAGTCAACCGCTTCGTGCTACTCAAAGTGGAACGCGATAACTAAAATAAGTTGCTTAAAAAAAGAGGACGTTGCCTTGTATTTTTTTTTTAATTGACTCCATGCAAAACAAAATTTCAGAATAATATTTCAAAAAAGAACTGTAAAAAAATATTTGGTTCAGCCAAAAACAAAATGCACGAATAGAGCGCAAAAACTTTCTCCTTTAAGTACTTTGGGATAAACAAAAACAAATAAGCGAAAAAGAAATTTTGAGTTCGAAATTGAAAATGAAATCTGGGAATCAAAAAAATTGAATAGAATAGATTTTTTCAAAATTAAAAAGTGAAGTTGCTGAGTTTTTTCTAAGATGTTCCTAATGTGAATATGTGTTATAAGGCCACACTAATACGGACCTATCAAGTTATTGACGAGTGACTTCAGAAGTTCACAAAATGGCAAAAGACCGATTCTTGGATAGTTGGTGAGTTTGAGGAGATTTCCTTTCTTAAAGACCAGGCAAACAAAACTGTGATTTCATTCATCGGGTACGCTTTCTTCCGATTGTATTTTGTAGATGACCATTCGCCTCAGCAGTTTTGTCTGACTTAGGCTATAGTTACGGCCTACGCCAATAGGCCAGCTCACCGCAGTGTTCCAGTAAGAAACCGTGGTTTTGTGATTGGTTTGAGAAAAAAAACCGTGGTTCCTTACTAGCGCAAACTAGAAACTGGCATTAAATGTAATCGCCGCCTTAATATCGGATATAGATTTAGTTATCTTCATTTTATTGGGTGAGTGGAATTGTTGGTCGCCATTATAAATTCCATATTGACAGCGTTGACTGTGTTTCTATGAGAATTTGATTTTTTGAAAATAAACCAGTTTTTTGAAAATTTTATATCTACCTTACCTATCTTGGGGATCAGTAATTTTTTACTTGGTTTAGATCCAGAATTATATTCCAATTAAAATATTTCCGAATTTTTTCATATCTTGCCCCACGGCGGCGCTGAAAATGCTAAAATCAGCTATGAGACATGTTTCCTTTTCCCGCATTCTCAGATTCTTGCAACAAGAACCAAACCAACTCCCACTGACACTTTGTCAAGTGAAATAATCCTTTTAAGGCGAAAACACAGAAATACTACTAAAAGAAAAAAAATAGCGCACAAGTGGCAATGAACAATCTGAAGAAATATGAAAATGAAATCTGAAAACTGAAAAAAAATAACTGTGAACAATACCAGAAAAACGAATATTCACAACCAAAGGAATTCTAAATCATGGTTTCTACCAAAGACATAATTGTTACTCTAGCACTGTGAAACAGTGGAATATCTGTCCACTTTTTTTCCTCTTCATTTAATAGTCCTTTTGAATTGGCTTTTGTTGAACTCTCTCCATTTTTTTTTTTTTCGTTTTTCTACAATTTGACCTATCCTCAGTGTTAACCGAGAGAGTAGAACATCAGGAAGTGAAAAAAAAGCCAATCACAAAAAGTTGCAAAAGAAAGAAAAAAAAATATAACATAGTCACACTCGTACAAGTGTGCCCTTACCTTCAATATAGCCAACTATATAGAATTGCGTTGAGCATTGGGGTCCTCCTGATCCTTCAAAAGAATTATATAAAATAAAAGGAGCAATAATAACAGACAGGAAGACTGCACAAGCAGGACACTGTCGAAAACGATAGAGTCACGTGTTGCCATTTAAGTGTGGACGTGCAAAATGAGCCATTTGCAGTCGAATATGCTTGCCTTGGTGAATTTGAAGGTACCTTGGCTAAGACCATCCACCCACAAACAAAGGGTTGGCTGGCTACAGCAGTCTCGGCAGTCGACACTCTAGTTGGCAACAAAATTATAGCAAAACGGTGTCATACCACGAAATATGCTTTAACCAGCAATTGTGTTCTGGAAATGGGGATATCCAAAGACCAGAGAAAAATACTCACCAGCGACTATAATGGGTTGAAATTCAGCCCCAAGGAGATTCGAAAGGATGCGGATAAATGGATGATGACGACAACTACACGACAACGACGACGAAGGCAAAGAGAAACGCGAGAGAAAGGTGCAATAAAAAACGATGCCATACAATTTTTACGAATTTCAATTTCGCCTCGCTTAATTGCACCCAAGACCGCAATCTTTTCAACTTTTAGCACTCCATTTAGGAAGAGCTATCCTCCGACAAGAGGCTGTGGGTAGAGAAGAAATGGCAAGGTAATGGTGTATGTCTCCGGCACAAATGAAGACAAAGACTGAAAATTGGACCTGGCTAACAGGCAACGGGTTGGGGTCTTCTGATGGTGTAAGGAGTTAATATTTTTTTTTTGTTTTGCAAAGAGCAGTTCGGTCCGGTGAAGTGATTTAAGACTGGGCTCCATGTGGCCGCGAGTAACGCTTCTCGCAAAAATGGTTACAATAAAGCAAGAGCGATTCAATTTCTATTTTTATTGAGGCTGTTTGTATACAGGCGAAGTTGGTAGTGAAAACGGCCAGATGAGGAAGTGCTTATTGGCGTTTTATTTCTTTCTTTTTTTTTTAGTAGTGGCACATCTGTTGGAGGATTATTATTAATTGAGTGCGGGTGAATTGTTTGGGGTTAGTTTTTGGGGTTTATTTTCTTAAACAGCTTAAAATTAGACAACTCAAGATCGAAGAAACGATTTCAAAAAATGTATGCAAATGGTCGGATATTTTCAATAAATTCAACCGAATATTTATTTGACATTGTTATTGTTAGAATACAAAAAGTTGGTTAAAAATATGGAAGAGAAAAGTGAAAGAAACAAAAGTCTTCAAAAAAGTAATTCGTATATCTACTTCCTTGGCACGTTTCATTGGTTCCGAATTTAAAGATATTAAAAAAAAGTGAAGAAAAGTTTTGGTCCTGACTGTCTTAAAGTTCGTCCCACAGTGGTCTGCTTAGAGAATCTCGGCAACTAAAATCGCCATATTCTTGACCGAAATCTGGTTTCAAAATTCTGTTTTACAAAGTTCCAATAATAAACAAGAAAAAAAAAAGAACCTGCCGAGCCAGCGGCATCGCTACACGGTATCGAAACTGTGAATGTGCATATGAAATTATGCTACATCTTCTTCAGCAGCTAGAACTGACTAGACGAAGTGTGCAGTTCCGAATAATTGGAAACTATTCGCTCGTGTCCTAGGAGTTTCTGAGTTTGGATTTAAAGTTTAGAGCAATGAGGTTCTGGTGATCTTAGCATACATAAGCGATACATTTTCGATAGCTGCAGGTTAATTTCCTTAATATTTTGTAATTAAATAATATTGAGTAGAAAGTATTCGATCAGCTTCGGAATAGCTCCGAGCTGTAGAAATCTGTTGAGCTCCTTAGAATTAGCCCTGGGATTCAGATAAATTATTATTGATCTCCCTCGGAATGGCCCTGTGCATGAATCCGATTCCTAAAACTTTTATATCCCTCCTTCTCCTCCGGAAAAATTTTCCACGGGTTAGCCCTAATTGGCAGGAATTTTGAATCCTAAAACGTTTTTTCTCCGTTTGCTTCTTCCAAGTGAAGGTCGTGAGTAAATACATCTTATTAATACATTGGTGAGTTCTTCCTTCTTTACTTGAGTTCTACTCTCTTCGGGAAATCTCTGGACAAAGACGGGCTCACCTCAGCCATACATAAGCATTAACAATGGCATAATCTGGTACTTAGATCCTCGGACTTACTATGTCCGTCATTCCTATGCAATATATCGTGCCCTCTTGTCTGCCTGGATGCGTGGAGATGATTCCATTGCATCCATTGTTGACCTTTTCAGTTCCAATTTTCGTGAAACGAATGTGACTTTCGAAATCATGCATCCATAAAGAAGCACGGATTCAGTGTTGGAGTGGAACAGTCATAGCTAAGTTTTCAAGCTTATGGAGTTGTTTCTCTACGTTTTTAGCAGCATTTCGAGCAGCTTTTCCGATTTGAGTGTGAATATATAGCTCAGACGAGACAGTTCTCCCAAGAAAATATTCTACAACCTCAACTGATTGTCCATAAATATCTACTTGAACAAATGAGGAAGTTCCAAGCAGCACTGATCTTTAACCCAACGATTTCAGCTTTTCTTCAGGTATAAAGTCGAAATAGCTGCCCGCAGTACATCACTAATAGGAACAATATTAGTACCGTTATACAGCCCTGCTTTATCCCACTTTAAGATCCGAACTCCTCCGACAGTCATTCCTTTTTCCCCTCTTGAGGAAAGCTCACTGTTTCCCAAGCTATTTCAATAAATGAGTTCAGAATCACTCGATGTTGTTGGGGAATACCGTCAGTTCCCACCTTTTTGTTTTTCTTGAGTGTTTGATTACGGTAACGATTACTTCTCTGCTGCATACGAAATATTAGCAAAATAAATTGAAACACTGATGTTAATAAATAGTGAAGTTTTGCTACAAAATAGCACCTATAGCTATTGAGTTATACTCGTAGCTAGTTAAAAAATCATCTAGAACAATCTCTTGTTTCACCATTAAAAAATATATAACTACATAAATTGACCTGATTTATTTGGCTCTCATTTTTTACCTTGATATATGACAACTCTTATAACTAAAAATCTAATCAAAAACTCTGAGCCATTACAGCCACCTCCCACTGCCCCCGCCACAACATTTTCGTCATCGTGTCATTAAAAGGGTTGAAATTAAAATTTTCTCACAAACAAGTGCTGCTGTCTCCTGTTACCATCGTTACTGGCATTCTCATTCTTCATTCCAATTTTGAATTTTCATAACAATCATTTCCTGCCATAACAACTTTTTTGATAATAGGACAACGACAACGCCTTCCTCTACTAAGAAAATCCTAAAATAAAAGAAGCTAAAAAAGAAAATATCCTTAGGGTAGGTAAACAAATTCGAAATGTGGACGGAGATCATCATTATTTTTGGTCCGTCGACCGTTAGAATGGGATGGAAGAATGAATAACAAAAAAAAAAGATGTATCCCACCAAAAATTACACCACTTACCAAACACCGTTAGCCATAAATTTCATCCTTTAAACGTTTTTTTTTTTTTTTTTTTTTTCTAAAAAGTTAAACATCAGAGAACAGTAAAAACGAAAAATCGATTCGCGGTAGTGTTGAAGAGGAATTTCAAGTACGTCAGTTGGATGATACATCGGAATTTCTTTCTATCTACTATACCCTTACCACCACTTCTGCCTTTAAGGAAGAAAGGAGCACCCAAATAACAGAACAACAAAAAAAAATAAAAACAATAATAAGAACTTAAACGCAAATTGGAACTCAAAAAATCTTCAAAAATACAAACGACTTTAGGGTATCACCACCTACACAGTCTCGTTCATCATTCATTTGCCGCCATACCTTATACCTATCTACCATAATGAAGTCATCCCAAGCATCAACAAGCTCCTTTTTTTTTTTGTAGAAGAAACTTTTACTTATCCTTTTTTCTTCGAACAAAAAAAAAATTAAGAGAAAAGTAAAAGAAGATCCACACAATTTGAAAATGAACCCTCTACTATGGGTTTCCTTCCTATCCTCTTGCACCATCTCACCTTCATTGGATATCCTTAGTTACTTCGAGTTTTGGGAAAGCGAGGAAAGAGACAAGCAGCGAATAAGCAAAGTTAGCGAATGGCTAATTTAAATTCCGTTGAGGATACCAAAGGGTCGAGGGATATTAATTACAAAAGCCATTCATTAATTTTAATTGCATTACATTGGGTCAAGTACCCGTACTCCTCCGCCTTTTCTTCCGCCATCACCACACTGTATAACTACCACCACCACCGTTGGCCATAAATATTGGTGGACATCACTGCGCCACCAGAAGGCAAAAGCAAGCAAGCATACAAACAAATGGCGAATGGAATGTTGGCAGCGGCAGCGCAATGTAGGACTTCTTAACTCGAGACTTTGGTGAGAAAGGATACTTTTTTTCCGCTTGATTCTAGGATTGTGGGTGCTTTAGCTTCTTATAATGAAGATGCTTTAGGGCATTGTAGTTCCAATAAGTGCTAAGGAAGTGGAACAGTATATACTCCTGACATTAAAGGTTTTCTATTGACTGTCGCACAGTTGCTGGGTTTGAAGATTTCTGAGAACTAAAATCGCTGCCGGTTATTTAAACAAACGCAACAAACAGTGCGGCCTTCAACAATTTAATGTGCTTTTCAGTAAAATGTAATCAGAAACAGAATTCACAAAGGAATAATGGACATAATTTATGTTTTGCAGTTCGAACCGTTTTGACGTTAAATTTTGTAAGGATTTAGGATCACCCAAGGCCCAAAGGTATAATATTACTAACAATTTAAATAATCAATTCAGTGACGTATT
Source organism: Syrphus vitripennis (assembly GCA_958431115.1). Classification (NCBI taxonomy): domain Eukaryota; kingdom Metazoa; phylum Arthropoda; class Insecta; order Diptera; family Syrphidae; genus Syrphus; species Syrphus vitripennis. The sequence goes on along the minus strand of OY288110.1, from coordinate 96,656,220 downwards.
TCCATCTGTCTTTCTTCCTCGACATCGTTGGAACTGGATTCTCAAAAAGGTTGATGATTCTGAATTTTGTCCAAGATGACACTTTCGACGTGATGCCGTCCCTTGATTGTCTTACTTCTTCTTCGATCAGTTCATGTCACTCCTGCTGTCATGCGAATCATCTTCATTTCAGCTACCGTCAATTGAATCTCATTCATCTTGTACATTGTCCAACACTGTGAACCGTATAGCTTTCTTTTCAGCCTAGGGGCCAATTTTTGATGACAGAATTTTCCCGCACTTCATCAACCTGCTTACCCGTAGCTTGATAACGTCACCACAAAATCTTTCGCTATTGATCACGGATCCAAAATATCTTTTTGCACTTTTGGAAAGAACTGTTTTAGTCAAATAGACTCTTTGGAACACCAAATGAGCACCGAACCGAATACCTATCGTTCCAGAACAGGATCTCTCCACTTATGATGGCTCTATCGTCACCAAATAATAAAAATGGATTCACTTTTGGGGTCTATCGCCTTATCCTCAAGTAGAAAGTTCAGGGCTGTAGCAAAGATCACTGGCCGAAGCACTTGCCTTTTTAAAGTTTTTCACCATAGCACTAACTTCCTCAAGGCTCTTTCCCCATTTTACATCATCATCATCATAATCGGCTCGACAACCGGGGTCCGGTCCTGGCCTCCTTCAACAAGTCTCTCCACCTATCCCGGTCTTGAGCCGACGCCATCCAGTTGCCCACCCCAAGGCTTCGGGCGCCCTGGTCTACGTCATCTCTCCAGCGCAAGCACGGTCTACCACGCTGCCGTCTACCATAGAATGTACCACAAAGGACTTTCCGAGCCGGTTCCTCTTCACTCATGCGAGCTAGATGCCTTGCCCACCGGAGTCTACCGAGCTTAATTTTTGTCACTATGTCTTCTTCAAGGTATATTGCGTACAATTCATGATTGTACCGTCTCCGGAATCGTCCTTCCTCACATATGGGGCCAACAATTCTCCTTAAGACTTTTCTCTCGAACGCGGCTAAGAGGTCGGAGTGTCTTTTGCTAAGCACCCAAGTCTCGGATCCATACGTGAGTACTGGCAGGACCATGGTCCTGTACAGCAGCAGTTTTAAAGTTATGTTGAGATTTCTGGATTTGAAGAGCTTTGACAGACTATAGTAGGCTTTGTTGGAATTGAGCACCCGCGTATTTCTTCTTCTATATTATTATCGGCTGCTACTATTCCCCATTTTACACCCTTTGGAATTTTTCTGATTCCTATCGGTGTTAGAGAAAACGGTTGCAAGCAAAAAATTATCATATTAAAACTTTGAACATTTCATTTCTATGCCCGACCTTCTGAGTTTGTGGTTGTGCCCAAGAAGATAGAGGGCGATAAAGTTCCCAAGAACTTTTTTTCATGATTTCAACCTTGTAGCCATCTTCCTCTCTGGGCTTAACCTACAGAGAGTCTAACACTACCAGAAAGTGTCATGATACTTCTTGCATTTGAGAGTGTAACCGATTTTGTGGGACGAATCTTCTTTCGTACTCGTGCAGTTGCAGGAGTCGTAAAAGATCTCGATGTACACAAATCTGCTGGCCCAGATTGTATGGCTCCCAATTTTCTGAAGAAGTATTTTTCAAGGCTGGCAAAACCATTGCGCAAGGTTTTTTCTGTCGTATTCTTCTGATTTCTTTCCGAGTGAATGAAAAACAGCATTTATCCAGCCTGTCCCTTAAGTACCTTTTATCCAAAGTCATGGAAACGGTGATAAAAAATCAGCTCAAAAAAAATACTTAATAATCGGCAGTATGGCCTTCGTATAGAAATAGGTTCACTGGTGATCTGATGGTATATCTCACCCAACATTGCCACATATCTTTACATCGTTTTGGAGAAAGGAAGGTTATTGCACTTGATAAAATAAATGGTTGCCTCAAAGCTCCATCTTGTCTCCGATTCTGTCTGATACTTCAAATCCATTAAACCGTTTTGCTGACAATAGCACTTTCAGCTTTTCAGATCTTCACTCCTCTTCTTCGAATGTAGAACTAGAACGGCAGCGTATGATTAGCTCATTACATTATGATCTCGGCAGCATTGACTAATGGGGTCCATGAGTGGACCGTTATCGGTATGCATGCCAAATATCACATTTTGTGGAATTATCACAAATTCGACGTGTCGCGTTGCCGAAAATCCTGCTAAGTGTTTAGGTTCTCTTCGACGTTGCAAGAAATTTTCTCCCCCACTGATGTTATGTCTTCATTCGTCCAAAACTTAAGTACAACTCTTAGATTTCGGCAGGTGCTCAAGCAACCCAACTGAATCTCTTGGGTAGAATCCAGAATAGAGCTTTAAGGTGATAGAGCTATAACAGACGCAATAACAATTATAGATCACCGCCGCCGAAGGGTTCGTGGATTTCTCTATTTTATCGTTATTTTTATAAACAGTCTTGACGGGAAATATCCAGTTCTTAAGCAATTCAACTTTTCAATATTCAGAACTTCAAAACCAATGTGCTTCGGTATCTCCTCAAATTTTTGCAATGTCTAATCCTTATTAAACCGTACTAATATTAACTGATATAAGGGATAAAATTATGACTTGGACTCTTGTATAATATATAATTAAAGATTCGCCAGACAGAACTCCAACTGGCTTTTGGGTTATTTTTATTTTATAACTTTATCTCCCTAAACCCTAAGACAAAACGAAAAAATGGAATTTCCCCTGATTGTTCTTGCATTAAAGTTCCATCGGGTTTCATTTTTAAATAAGATCCAAAAGAAGACTGGAACTAGAAAAAAAACACACAAAATTAAACAACAAACAAAACAAAAAAAATATCCCTCCCACCATCACCACGATTCAGGGACTCCTTTAAGGACTCGAGGTCGTCTTTTAAAATTTACTGACGCCCGGGTGAGAGTGCTGGGATACTTACTTCTTTTTCTTCAAATTACTTTTCCGTCGAACGGAAGAAGAACCCAGGTGGATGTGAAGGAATTGTAGAAGGTATACATAGAAGGATGCTCTGCGATGTTGCTTACGTAGGTATGTATCAAAAGACTGACGGTGAAATAAGTCTCGTTAATGGTACAGCGGCTGTCAGTTGGGGAGGAATTAATGAAAAATTTATTGGAATCGAAAAGGCGAGGTCCTCTTTCTGATGCTATATAATTTCCAATGAACAATTCACCTTTAACACACGATTTTCATCATTTTTTATTTTTGTGATGATGTGATGTGCCTTTAAAAAATAAAATCAAAAATTCAAAATCTATACAGACATCAGGAATTAAAAAAAAAAAAAAAAAACCGCCTCTGATTCTCTGACTTATCATCGATAAGCCTTCAATAAATGTAATAATAATTACATCCTTGAAAGGATGAGCCGATTGAAACATCTCTTTTCATTTTGCCCTTAAGGAAGGATTTTTCGGGTCCTACCTTTGGGATTACGATATCACATATCCTATGCCATGGTGGTGCTGGTGGTGGATCATCATTGTGTCGAGTGCCACCCTCATATCCCTAGAAGAGCAAAGGTTTTTTTTTTTTTGTTGGTTGGTTGTTATATCCTTGGGAGAATGGGAAAAAATAAATCTGAGGAAATCTCGTATCGTTGAATCCACTTTTGCGTGATTGGGCTTTTGGGTGCACACGCTATACTTCCGAACGTTACGAGTTTATTTTTTTTTTCTTTGTTGAGAAGGTAGATTTCAATGAAGAATGCTTGATCATAGATGTCACTTGGAAGTGATATGAATATTGGTTAAAGCGATTCAGTCAAATGATATCATTGAAATAAATTTATGATGGTTTTGGTAAACGAGTATATCAATGATATAAAAAGGGGAAGACTCTTTTCTTTCTATTTGAAGAACTTCCTCAGAGTCAGATTGAAATATGTAGTCGGTTAAGTTTTTTTAATTTACCTAAACAAGATCTCAGCTTAGCGCAAAGCAAGTGACTAAAAGGATTAAGAAAATTAAAAAAAACGCTTTTAGTTCTTCGTTTTTGGTGGACAAGTTCATATTTTCTACCAGCTTCCACAAACATTACATTGATGCTACCAATATTTTCAAAATATTTCCGAGTTCTTTTAATTAAATAAAATTAGAAGCATTTTTATAATAAGTAGGATATTTGGATTTGGGTTTTCCAATTTGGTCTATTGAGCTACAGCACAAGTGGATGAGTGGATTTTCTTGAAACTTACGGTAGAGTGTTTTTTGTGACGTATCTTCATCACACGCTTGTTTGATTTTTTAAGATCAAAACAATGGTAGGTACCTGCCATAAATTTTTAGTCTTTTTTGTAAAATCCGATTCTTATCGCAAAGAAATAGACGCTGGCTTACTTTAAATGAAATAAAAATCCGAAATTTGTTACGTACCATAGATTTATTTTTTTGATTTTCTCAAAAACGGTTCATCTCGTTGTAGTCAATTTTTTTATTTAACGCACCGCAGAAGACAGCACTGGCAATGCACTTAAACTAACACGAGTACACTATTCATCTTAATAACATTAAAATATTACGAAAATGAAGCATAAGCCGTTGAGTAGATTTTCTTTAAGCTTCGTTTATATGGGTTTTTGGACATTGTTTTTTGCCATAGAATTTTTATTTGGTTATTTTGAAAATCTTAATTTTCTCGAAAACGACTCTACAATAACCTACAGATTTGTATGAAAACTCTGCCCCTTTATCTTTCTTTTTTTAAAGTGGGAGTTTTCCCACCCAACATAGAACTAATTTTTATTTTCTCTGAAACAATTTCAAATCATAAATAATTCATTCATTTTGAAAAAAAAAAAGATTCAAAAATATTTTTTGGAAAAATTAAAAATTCATCGATCGATTTTTTTAATATTTTTTAATATTTGGCGTACTAGTGAAACCTTTAATAAAAAAGTTTCAGGTAATACTATTTGTGATTTCAAGATGATAAAAAAAAAATTATTTGAGAAATCGGTTCTATGGGAGGTGTTCCCACTTTGGGAACAATTTTTTTTTTTAATTCCAGAAACAGAAAAAAATAAATCAATTTAAATTCAACTTGAAATAATAATTTGTTAACAAGGTACTTGAGAATTTGTGGAAAAATTAAATAGGGCCAAGTGGGGTAGTTGTGAACAGGGGTAATTGTAAACACACTTTATTCTCTAAAAACCGTTTATAATTTGAAACATTTTATGACATTATTTGAAAAGACTTTATATTTCTATTAAGTTGACGCATGGAAGATTATCTATCAAAGGGCTATTTATATTTTTTTTTTCGTTGACGTGAGTCATTCGTTTTTCTGCGGTTTCAAGTTTTAAATAATTCTGTGAAATCAAAACCTTGCTTAACTGAGATTTGACTATATCAGTATATTTTTATATTTGCGTTGATTCAAGAGACCTATTTCATAATTATTTAAATTTTAAAATATTCTTAAAAAGTTTCCTTATTTTAATGTTGCACGTGGCAGCAATAACAACAATAATCCACTAAAATTGTTATACAGCATACAAATGAAATAACCAAACTTATGGACACGGATACCTATTCCAAAAAAGATAAACCTTGTGCCATAATAAAACACATTTTCTACATAATATTAAACATATTAAATGAATCCCTCTTAAATCTATATGACGCTGTCTTAAAGTGCAATAAAAAAACTTCTCTTCAAGCCAAAGATTTCATATAAAATTCATATATGCCGCTAGTTCGTAAAATTAAAAAAAAAAAACACATAAAGTGAAACAGTAGTCCAACAAAACCCGCCATAAGCAATAAAAATCAAAAGATCTCATTAAAATAAATACTGTATACGAAGATGATCATAAATTTAACCCCTGATGAATATATAAGCGAAAAAGAGAGCCAACCAGTAATGTATAATATCCCAATAATAAATATTATCGTAGGTGTATCGCTTACATTATTTTATGGAAGTGTGATGTTTAACTATGGGGTTATATCGTGAAATTTTAAATAAAACTTGCCAATAGCAGGAGTTTGGGGTTTTAATGTTTAAAGGGTGTTTCAAGTATGTAGGACTTGATAGAATAATCAAGAAAATTAAACAAAAAATCAAAAGTTCTAAAACAACAATAATTTCCTTAAACCTTAAATGTAATTCAACTTGATTAACTTTTAACGAGTTGAAAGCAATAATGAGACTAAATGTCAAATTAATAATAGATTTTCGCCATTGTTTCAATACGACCTTCTTCTTGAATGAAAATCATACTTACTTAGGTCCTCAGACATTTTACGTCCGTGGTGTTCCCCTTGCGGGGCCTAGGGCCTCCACTACTCCTACGCGCCATCGTGTTCGGATTCTGAAGATGTACCTCAGCTCTCTCCAACTCTTCCCCAGTTGTGCTGATTCCTCTTCGACCGTTCTTCGCCAAGTACTTCTAGGTCGGCCCACTCCTCTGCCTTGTTGCGTGAGAGGGTTCCATTGCATCGTTTGACCCGCAATGCACTCGTGGCCTTTTCGAAGCGTATGTCCAATCCACTGCCACTTACGTTTTCGTATTATAGAGTCAATGGGTTCCTGACCTGTCCTCGTATGAAGTTCATCATTGGAGATACGGTTAGGCCAGAAAATCCGCAAGATGTTTCGCAGACAACTATTCACGAACGTTTGCAGCTTTCTTGTGACAGTGGGTGTTACTTTCCAAGTGCTGCATCCATAAAGAAGCACGGATTCTATATTGGAGACGAACAATCGTAGCTTGGTCTTTAAGCTTATAGAGTTGTTCCTCCATATTTTGAACAGCATTCCGAACGCAGCCTTTGCTTTCCCGATTTGGCTATTTAAATCTTGTTCGGTCCCACCATCAGTAGAGACAATACTCCCAAGGTATTGAAAACTCTCTACCATCTCTACTGGTTGTCCAGAAATATCTATTTGAGTAGATGAGGAAGTTCCAAGGCTGATCCTCTTTGTTTTTGCCGTATTGATCTTAAGCCCGACGCTTTCAGCTTCTCTCTCCACCCTTGTTGTTATTTGATGGAGATCCATGATCCTGTTTGAGAGTAAGCATACGTCATCTGCGTAGTCTAGATGTTTAAGGTGTGATAGCAGATTCCACTGAATTCCTCCATTTACATTCGACAAAGCTGCATGCAGTACATCACTTATTACCAACAGGAACAGTATTGGTGACAGTATACAACCCTGTCTAACTCCACTATGAAAATCATAGAGAAATCTTATTGTTTTTCTACTATTTTATGTGCGTGTCTGTGGACGTCTATTTTAATTTATCTTTTAGTTATCAAAAAAACACCCTGTTCCCAAACATTTCAAAGACAATCGTAAAATCGATTAATCATAAATAAACACGTGAACGATGACTCCCAACGATGAAGAAAAGTGCCAGGATGAATATCAATACCCCCCAACATCAGAGGCTGAGCTGAGTGTGTATATGTCTGTACCTTTGTGTATGTTAGTGCGAATAAGATATAGCAAATAAAAGAAAAAATAAATGGAAGGAAAGTGTCTCATAAAATTTTTTTAAATTATCTTCCAAAAAAAAACTCACTCCAACGCCTATAATAGCTACCCCAATATCACAACAACAATTGTAATAAAGGTATACAGTTAGGCTGCAATATACAACATTCGTTGGTGAGTGCCCTGTAGGGATTCCATCTTACAACAACTGTCAGTTTGGCATATACAGCACAATATGTGCGGTAACGCAGAGGAGCAGTTTAAGAGGCGGAAGAAAATTACAAAAATCATCTGTCACCGCATCAAATAAAAGTTGACAAAACGAAAAGCAATGGAGGTGAAATTTTTTTTGTGTGTGGCCAAGTGGGGGAGTGTGGTAAATGGAGGACTCCACAGCCACCGGCCGGAGTGATGGCGGAGACAGAGGTGAAGGATATTATATAGCTAGTAAAGAAGACGATGATGTCAACACGGATGTTTGGAAATTAAATAAAATTTTGGAACAGTGGGATTTATTTTGCAATAAAACATCTTTTATCTGACTTTGATTGTTCATTGTTATTGTAAAAATGATACCGAACTTGTGGCCAGTGCAAAGGCTATTACAATTCATCATAGGTATATTTTTTTTTTTGTCATTATTTTTGGGGACAAACATCACATTATGATTTTAATTGCTATTTGATTTGTAGATATAGCTTCCAATTATAGATGAGATTTTTTAAAAGGTTCATAGGTTTACCAACCTGTTTATTTACTTTGATAATGATTTTTATATACATACTACATAGATGTCGTTTAGATGTACCAAAAACTTGAAAGAGAATGTTATTATATGTTATTTATTTTTATTTAAGGATTTTCAAATCTGCTTTAAATTTTAGGGTATTCAATTTTTTTATTCAACTTCGGGTGTTATTTAGTTAAATACTGCTTCTACCGTATAATTTAAGTTATACTTAAAAAACGATTAAGTCTTACTGGAGATTTAGACTATTAGACAGTTCTAGATTCTGAAATATTTTGAATTTCAATGCTTATTTTCTGATTCAAAGGTTTTGAAATAAATACAAAACTATTATTGGGGTCGAAATCATTTATGGGTCATAAATAAGCTTTCAAAATTCTGCGTGCCAAAATTCTGTTTTTTTTTTTAATTCTGCATGAACGAAATTCTGCTTTTTTTTCTCAAAATTTATGTCTAAATCAAAAAATTTTTATTTCAAAAATCATGCTAAAACCCAAAAAATAGCAACTCAGAACTTGTGTGTAACTTACTTTTTTGTTTAAGGCTGTCCACAAGACCGAGACGAGGCATTTAAAGTCTCGTTTTGGTCTCGGTCTTGTCTCGGTCTCGTCCTCCGGTAACAAATCGGAAATTTTCCAATTTAGTCTTTTTCTGTAATAAAATTGAGAAATCGTGACCTTATAACGGCCCAGCCAAGAGCAAATCCCATTTTTTAGAATAACTTGACTATTTTCTGTTATGCACCAATTTTATAATGGCCAAGAACAAATCTGGTTTAAAGAAATATATCTGAAAAAAAATATAATATTTTCTTTTACTTACATTTTCAATAAAGTGGTAACCCTGAAAACTATTTTAAAATAAAAACATCATTCAGAACATTTCTTGCAAAACTTTTATGAATTACTGGTTTACCTTATAAGTGCCAAGAGTGAATATTTTTTTATCTGAAAAAAAAACTCGAACTGTTTGTTCCACTTTTTTTTAGATAGTATTGGCAACATTGAAAAATATTACAAAAGGAATATTTAGTCACAACCTTTATTTTGTTCTTGGGACGAAAGAATTCTTTGTTTCTAGACAAGTCTGAGCTCCTTTTCTGATTCAATGACTAAATTAAATTTCATTTGAAATGTTGATTCTCGTTGTACAAAAAAATTCGCTACGAAAAATAACATTTCATCTGATAACTTTTTGATAGAAGTGTCAACTATATTTCTATTAAATTGGCAACACTTTATCCGGTTAAGACATGTGCTTGGGCTTTGAAATAGAAAGATTTGACAAACTATATTTGGGCTTATTATATTTCCTTTTTGAGTCACCCGCTCACCTTCCAACAGGAATCTACATTCATGACTCAAAAAGTACATGCGATGTGTCAAAAGATGGGCTAGATTAACAAAAAGTTTGTGCTGTTTTCTTCTTACTATTTTCTAATGGATAATATAGCTGGTCACGTTTTTAAAGGATTCTTTCTTCACAACTTGAAGCTAAACACGTGACTCAAAAAAAACACAATACGTCAAAACATGAGTCTAACCCAAACCTTGGTTCTGCAAAGTGTTGCCACCTTTTCATTACTAACATCGAACAACATACACCTACTACTTTTAATTTCTAACTGCCGCTCTGTTTGAATATCTTATATCTTATCTTATCTTATCTTATCTTATCTTATCTTATACATCGATACTTGTCCAAGTACCGGATATGAAAACATTTTTCAAACTCCACCAATAAATTACCCATAGGGGCAACCATTTTGATTAAACCTTATAAATATTACTTCTCAATTTTGTATCACCTAAAATTCACTGTGTGACAGTGCTGACATTTTTCGTGGCATATTTAATGGCAATGTGGTACTAAAGACAGGTTAATTTAGAAAACCAATAACAGTTATTGCTACATAAAGAATATAATAATAAAAGCCCTTCTGGGCCCTAAAAAAAAATGTGGCCTAGAGGCAGACAGGATCCTGATTTAAAATCTCACCTTTTCAAATCTTTATAGGCTATTATTTTATTTTTTAATTTCTTTTATTTTGAATTATAATAAGTGATTAAAATAAAAAAAAAATCTCACAAGAAGCTAAATTTTGTCAACTTTTCAGGTGGCACAAACAAAAAAAAAATATCTAATTTTGAATGATTTAAATTTCGTTTCTTTTATAACAAAGTTTAAATTTAAAACTTTCTTGATCTTGTTTTTGATATTTTTTGACTTTCTTGCTTCTCTACGTAAATAAATAAAAAAAAAAATTATTATAGGTAGAAAGGTAAAGTTGAAATAAAAAAAAAAAAAAACGAAATAAGCTGCGTAGGTTGTTGATGTATATCCTCCGGTCCCTCATTTTTTTTTTTTTTCTATGAGGAATTTCAAGAGCAGAGTTATGGGGAAGCAAACGCGGTAAAGCGGATTTTCTCATGTTTACATGATTTCTCAACATGGCTCCAAATTACGTACACGCAAGGATATACTTGTTGCACCACCCCACCCCATCCCATCCCATCCCAACTCACCCGCAAAGGGTGCTCCGCTCTTTTGTTTGAATGGTATGGAAGCCTGAGAGACTAAAGTGCTTCTTCGATGTCTAGATATATCTTTGAAGACACACGCAACTTGTGTTATTATTTTTTCTTAAACAAAAAATATAAAAAAAAAATATACTCGTACCTAACCCTCGTTGAAGAGGACGTGTGCGGAGGAGTAGTAGAGGATTGCTTCTTCACTCTTATTTTGTGGACCCCTCGAAAAATAAGGATAATGACATTGATGGCAGTGTAAAAGGAATTTATTTTCCTTTTGCTTGGCTGCTGACATCCACCACCCATATATAATATTGTGGAAGCGAACGAACTGGCTGGTGGGGGTGGGTTATATGAAGATGAAGAGGACGCATCCTTAAAGGCAATTGATGGTAAAAGCAAGTTAAGGCGCGTATAAAGCAACCGAAAAGGGCTTTGAGATGGGATGAGCCTTCTGTGTCTTGGGTACACTCTCTCTCTCTTACACGGATGTCGATTAAATTGTTTCTCCTCCAGGTACATATAGATTATGACGACGACGACACGTTCCCCGAACCTCGCGCCGCGCCTCCATCACCGCCTGGCCACCGCGCGTCGCCCCGTCGCCGCCGTAAGGGGTATATACAGATACACCAACGACACGACGATGACAGTGAGCGTTTCTGTTATTGATTTATGCAGATAAGCACCTGGATTATGAGCGCACAAAGAGGCAGGGTCGAGTGACAGAATGGTAGGTAGATAGGGTACAGCATATCCGAAGGGTATCTGCAAGAAATTTGGTTAAATTTATTGGCGGTGGCGTATATATTTAGCCCGCAAAAGATTTTTTTTTCCTTCTTCAAACGGTAGATGTAGCATTGGCGGCGCAGCACGCGGCGGACGGCGACGAGGAGGAAAAAATTTAGATGGTAACACAGACACAATTATTGATGTGCTTACAAGATTTAGATTTTCTTTTCTTTTTTTTCAGGGAAATTTCTTGAACTCAAAGGGCCTTCAATTTAATTGAAGAAAATTTTGATTTTTGATTATTTCTGGAGTACCTACAATCTTAGAATGGTATTTGAATATAAGGAATACATTGATCTGTAAAAAGGTATAGGCTGCTATCTGTCGAGTTGAATGCAAATTAACAGTGATTGGGGGATCAGGTTCAATTTTATTGTATTTAAATAGGTGATTAAATACATAGACTTTAATAGGCTATACGAGGTAGTAGATATCTACTTATTTTGATATTTAAATCACATTTAGGCCTTCAATAATAACCTTTTAGGTGAATTTTTAAATTCTCGTACACTAGACAAAAATATTAAACAGAAGTTTATTCAGCTCTAATTTAAAATTTTTTTGTTATCCTAAGATTTTGTATTTGAATAGATTTATTTGATATTGAATGTAAAAGGTGTTTTTTGGCTTTTATGAAAGCTTTTGAGGAGAGCCTTTAAAACAAAACCTAAATTCCTGAAAGCTTCATCTTAAACATTATGAAGAAATATTTTGTTTACCTCTCATGATTAAAAAAAAAGTACAAAAAGTTATTTTTGTAAACTTTTGTGCTAAAAAATTCATTTTCCTAAAACTATTCGCTAAGAAAACTTGTTTGAAAAGCTGATTTCATTAGTGCCATTCTGTTTATTTTTTTTTTACTGCTTATTTTTTATTTTTTTGAAAATTGAGTGTCCTGAATTAATGATGCGGGAAATAGATGCCTCACTTGAACGGTTATCTTTTTAAAGTACATTATACCCATTAGTCATTTCTCAAAATATACATCACGAGTGAGGACATTTAATATTCTATTTTAAACATTAAGTATAGCTTTAACTTATTTTTTATGTTTATGTTTAAACATTTGTTATGTGATTCAAATTTACATAGTTGAAAAAAAAAATTTAATTTACCATCCTCGCGAATAATTTTTTTTTTGTGTTGAATGAACTCCACTCCAGCTTTTGAACATGTTTGGAATATTACTAACAAAACGATAAAATATTTTAGAACTTAAGCATTTAAGTAGGAACAAGTTGTGATTAAGCACACAAATTTCTTTTGAATCTAAATTTTAATTTTATTTTAAATATTTGCTTTCTATTCAAAAAAATAAAAAAAAATTGTTCATTCAATTAATATTTATAGAAAAAAAAACAAAATGTCATGACACTGTGAGACATTTATATTAAATTTAATTTAAAAATCAATTTTTCTGTAGGTACGCTTAAACGCCTTAACGAATATTTGAGGCCGTGAGAGCAATAGTAGCGTTACCAATAAAATTCACTTTAGAGTTACGAGAGATTTAAGAAACAGGGTTTCTTTAAACATTTTTTGTATTTTCCTTTTGAAATTTTTGATTAATCTAAAAACGTAGAAGAGTTTGAAAAAGGACATACTTTGTATGGCAAGCTTCTTTTTTTTTAATTCAACATTATTTTGGAAAAAAAGTGGGTTACGCCACTATTGCACTGACGGCCTCATTTAACAATTATGTTTTGTGTGAATGAATTCAAATTCAATTCGCAAAAAGGATATTCTAGGGAACACCCGGATTTGAACCGGGGACCTCTCGATCTGCAGTCGAATGCTCTACCACTGAGCTATATCCCCGCATGAAAATATTATAATCATCTACAAAATGACACATAACAACGAAATCTAATTGTTTTACAGTTATAGCGGTCCTCATGATTCTTGTATACATTGTCCAAAATTGTGAAGCATTATGTAAGCACTGGAGTGACCCTTCCTTTCAGCTAAAGGAGAATCATAAAAAATGGCAAGCAACCTTACCGACCTTACAATTGCGTGATTTTTGATTTCGACTTCACAAGATCCCTTGCTATTAGACAAAGATCCAAAGTATTTAAAGTGTTTGCCCTTGGGCTTTGAATATGAAATCTGTAGTAATCTCATGAGCACCTTCGTTCGTTGGTCGTTTGAGGGCGCACTTGTATAAAAACAGAAACAGGAACCTTTGTATATGGAAAACATAGTACTATCATGGTTGAAGTCGAACGGGGCGACACCTAAAAAGTGGGGGCAACCCTTCCTTAATTTTTTTTTTGCGGAGAGCTTATGGACGTTTTAATTGATATTTATTGATATTTTTTGGATCCAAATAATAGCCTCCGTCTTGCCCATTCAGCCAATTTCCGATGCTTAAAGACTCCCAAAATCGAATCCTACACCCAAAATTTTGCAGCGCCACCACAAAGGTCGAGGCAACATGACAAAATACTCGCCATGATAGTACTATGTTTTTCATATACAAAGCAGGAACCAGAAAATTAGTTAGTTGTGTTATCGCTGGGGAGCCGACCGACGACGTGTGGAACGTGTTCATATGCAAATTTATATACAATGCCCTCGGGAAGTACTGACTCATTCAAATAAATGTCAGGAACGATTCCTTGTGGATCAGAAAATGGCCAGCATAGGTTTTTGAAATTTTTCATGTTAATTTCCCTCAAGAACAATAATTATAACACTCTCTGTTCTGTCATCTGTATATAAATACATTTTTCGCTTACTTTAAATTGATGGCAATCCCGGCTTGACATCAAGTTAGCACGGCCAGAAAAGAAAATTTAAAAATAGTTGTTACTATCTGTGGCAACAAGGAAAAACAACATAAGTCACTTTTTGTAGTTTTTCAGGAAAGCAGTTTGAATTTTTGTGTTGTTTTTCCTTATGCAGTCTTATGCAGTTTTGTAAATGTTCTGATCTTAAGTCGACTTATGTCGTTTTTCCGCATTGCGCATTCCGCAAAAAAATAAATTATTTTTATTCGGAATAGCTACGCAAGTGACGACACAAGTCGACTTATTTTTTCAAAAGGAATTGCTATAGCTTTGTAAAAAGAGCATAAGTCTACTTGTGTTGTTTTTGCTTGTGCAAACTAAGCATAGAAAACGACTTATGTTGTTTTTTTTCTAGGCTATAATTCAGAGACCATAAGAGATACAAATACGAAAAAAAATTTGGAGGTAGAATTGCTCGTTGCGCATCCGATGTTATTAAAAACTCAACTTCGATATAAGTCGACTTATGCTGTTATTCCTTGTTGCCACAGTATTGCCTGAATTAGCTAAACAACAAAACCGATTTCAGCCAAATATTACTATACGCTGATTTAAGTGGTACCAAACTAAAAGTCCTTTTCAAAAAGGTTAGTTTCAACTTCATTCATGTTTAAACAGTCTTTGTGGAACATGTGGAACTTGTGGTGATGCTAACTTTTTCATTCAATTGGTTGATTTAAAACCTCGGTGAAATAACTACTAGTATTTATAATAATAATTTAATTGAAAAAAAAACAGATTTATATCACATTATTGTGATCACAACATCCACAAGTTATTATTAAATAATAATAATTCTCATTTGCTTATCGTCATCATTTTTACTAGAAGACACATAAGTGGAGAAGTGTAGAAGATTAAGGTATTAAGAATTTGAAGTGTCAAATAGAAAACAGGGTGAGATGATAGGTATACTTCTTGTGAATTTTGAAATAGACCCAACATCTATATTATATTATGTACCTTTACTTACTACTGATGAAAATAGAAATGGAAGGAGTTGTTAGAAAAGTTAATTACCATTAATTATCGCATGGAATTTGCATTTACTTGGGTAAATGAGGGTTGTATTTAAATTAAACCGAAATGATTTATTTACACCGCAGCGCAGAGTTGTAGTAAGTTGTGGAAGGACGATGACAAGGCGACTGTTGTGCGTGTAATCGAAGGGAAAAAAGATAAGATGTGTTGCGAATGAGTTAAACAGTTTAAAGTGGTTCTGTCAAGATTAAAGAGATAAAACTTTGTATTAGAAAAAAAATTAACTTACCAATTTTATTAGATATTTGTTTGTCTTTATTGAAAGATGTAACTTCTTGTTTGTTTAAGAAGAAAGTGGGCTAGTTTTATTTTGTTTTTTTATTCGAAAAAAGTGGAAACGTTTTAATATTTCTGATGATTTAAAAGAATATCGTCGCTTGCGTAACACGGCCGTTCGTCTTATCCGTCGGGCTAAGGTCCAATGGTACCAGCGCCGCTTAAAAGCGTTGGATGCCAACAAAGTTTCATTTTTGGTTCTCCTAGATTACTCTAAGGCGTTTGACACTATCAACCACTACATCCTGTGTCAAAAACTTTTAAAAATTTACAAATTTTCTTCTGACGCAGTTAAACTTATTTCGTCTTATCTCGGACAGAGACGTCGTCAAGCGGTTGTACTGGGAAGCGGAGTTCCTCAGGGTTCAATTTTGGGTCCATCACTTTTTTCGATGTACGTGAATGAAGTACCAAACCTCTTACGCCATTGTGATGAACACCTCTTTGCTGATGACCTCCAGCTAATGAAAAGTTGTTCAGTTGGCATGTTGAAAGATTGTGTTGATGCAATTAACGAGGATCTGTTATCGATTTTAAATTGGTCAGTAAAATGTGGTCTTACTTTAAATCCACTCAAAAGCAAATGTGTTGTTATTTCTAAAAAGCCCGTGGACCTGACCAGTTTTCCAGATATTCTTCTTGGAGACTCAAAAATAGAATGCGTGGATACCGCCAAAAATCTTGGCATTTGCTTTAATAGAACCTTACGCTGGAACGACCATATTAATCAAATTGTTGGGAAAGCTTATGGAGTTCTTCGATTATTGTGGCCAACAAGAAAGTTCATCCCATTGGACACTCGAAAAATGCTTGCGACAACACTTGTAGTACCCATTCTTACATATGGCTGTGAAATTTTCCGTAAGCTTGATAGTGTCAGTCAAAGAAAGATGAATACTGTGTTCAATAACATTGCGCGCTATATTTTTGGTCTTAGACGATCATATCTCTCAGTTCTCCAAAAGTTTTTACGGCATCTCCTTTGACAACTTACTTAGGCTCCGAACTCTTGTTAAGCTCTTCAACATCATCCGCACGCGTCAACCTTCATACCTGTATGATATATTCTAGTTCTCGCTTTCAAAACGATCAAACGAAATCATTATTCCCCGGTTTTCATGTTTAACGTCCGAGCGACAGTTTTTTATTAGTACTGCTCGTTTGTGGAATTCCCTACCACAATATGTTAGGAGTGCGGACTCAGTAGGGAAATTTAAGAAAAATGTCTTTTCGTACTATTCCTTGCCTTAGTTGGTTTTCTTGTGCCTAATTGATGTTGGGTTTGCTGCTTTCTGTTCACTCGTCTTTTTAGTTTTGCTCAGACCTTAATTTGTCTTCTTTTCTTATCTTTGTAATGTTTATTATTGACTATTCTAACTTACATATATGTAAAAAAAAATTTTCTTTCTTACTCATACCTATTTAATGAATGACCTTGTCTTTGAACATGCACGTCCTAAATTTAAACTTAATTATAAATAATATCTTAATATTAAGTGGCCATTAAATAAATAAATACAAATATAAATACAGATACAAATCACAATTTTTGAATTTCTGGGGCAAACTTTATTACAAAAGGGATTTAAAATCGCGGAAGGCAAAATGATTAGAGCGGGCTTGCAGTTCAAATTGCATGTTTTCATTATTGGATCACAACCATGTTAATGGATGTAGGGGTGTCAATTAAGATATTCTTTAAATATTCATTGAATGGAACACCCCGAAATACCAAGTTCACCAACATGTTTTCGAATAGAAGAATTCGAATTGTTGATTTCGAGATTGTTCAATTGCAACTCGATGTCGAAGCTCCTTTATGGTTGACACGTTCCCGGTATCCTGTGAGGTATAAAACTAAGGAAAAGGGTATTGAACTATGTATGAGGGAAAAGCACGTCAATCACGGGCGTTGAAGTTTTTATGAGTTAATTGGCAGTACGTCTCATGAAAACGATAGTTTGATTTTTCATTTCCTCACTCTGGGCTACATCAATTTCGACAATTTTTGTATACAGAAAATTTGAAATAGTTCAGCCAATAGTGTTCATTCAAATTTTCATATGTTGTGGATTTTATTTTGGTTCATAAGCGTCTTTGAACCAGAACCTTTGAAAGTGAAGAAATTGATCCTAAATTTGAGTAGCTTAAAATAAAGAAGTCGACTTTAAACGACTCACCACCTTCTTGCAAGAACCAGTGCCTTTGAAAAATAAGAACTGTAATAGCAAAAGTCTATATTCAAATCAAAACATCGGGTGCAAGTCCCCAAATATTGCTCAAAGCCTTAAGAAGTTTAAAAAAATTATAATGCTACGAAGGCTTCTTCAGTATATAAAATGTCAAGTAGCATTTTTGTGTTCTTACCTTAAACAATTTTTCATTGCTTCAAAAATCTAAATTACTTATGCTGTCCTCGATAAAGCGTTTTGGTGAAATATATCCCATGATCAACTTACTACTGTCAGCATAAATGTCACATAGGTATTGCAGGTCCCCGTTTGCTTTATCAAATAACTTAAAATATTTCTGCCACAAAGGTAATAATTCGTTTTCGCAGAAATGCGAATTTTGTAATTTTCCGCACCGTCATCGTCATAGGGAACCAATCTCCTGAGAGGTTGGATTTTTTTTGTTTTTTTTATTAAAACTGCAGGTATACCATTTTCTATCCTTAAATCAACTTACCCATCACACCCGCAATAACTATAAATACACGAAGCAAAAACCATCTAAGCCCTCGAAATCCGTAAAACAACTCCTCTGTTTCATATAACACAACTGGCTGCAAGCTATGATCAAAAGGACCTATACTCCTCCGTAGAGTAAGAGAGATAACTTGGAATATCCTCTAAGATCCAGCCAACTGCAAAATTCAAAGACGAACAAAAAAAAAATAAAGGACTTGAAATTTAAATCGTCTCCTCCGTTGTCGTCGTTGTCGTCGTCGTTGTAGTCGTAGTCGTATTTGGAATCGTAGTCCTTTCTAGTCCTCTTGTCGAAACATCGGGATTCCCAGTGATTATGAATTAAGACACATCCAACAGTTTTAGTGTGGATACGGAATCCAAATCCTGTTGCATACCGAATTCCTCCTGTGCAACAAAACAGAGGATTCGTAATTCACCGAGTAAGAACTGACGTTATCAGTTGCTGAACATTTCCAACTTGTTTTGTGCCATATATTTCTTCTTTTACCCAACTGTAGCAATGTTATGTTTTTTTACCTGTCACTATGGCAGCGGTACCCCCAACCACCTCATCCACCCAGGACGATAGTAGTTTTTTTTTCCCAACGGATTTTTTTGTGATTTTTGTTCTCTTACTGTTGGGATGCATCTCCCAGCTAGCAGTCGGGTTTTTTATTCTCCTTTTTGATTTAACACAATTTTTGGATAGCTCCTGTGGATTTGGTTGGAGAAGGACTGGGGTCTTGGCTTAAGTAACTGCAAATACAAATACAAAAAAAAAAAAACGGATTTGTCATGTGGCAAAAAGTACACACCTAGAACTAATATACATCCTGGCCTCTCCCATCAGCTACATCAGGAAGATGAAGAAAATGATAAAATGGCAAAATTTTCGTCTCAGAACTTTTAATTAGTTTTTGTTAGCCTGGCGCGTTGCTTAGGTTTTTTGCAATTTTTTTATTTTTTTAATTTTATTTTCTGTTTCAGGTAGGAACACTGGTTGAATGGATATGTATATCGTGATCCACAGGACATGAGCTGAATTGAGTTTTAATTTTTTTTTTGTTTTTGTTTTCAATTTTTGTTCCACCAGCTTTTATCCTTTAGTTCGTTATCACTTTGTTTTAAAAAGCATTTTTGTTAACTTCGTCCTTGTGATAAGGATCAACTTTATTTCAAAATTCTAAATCAAATAATTTTTACTTGTTTAAGGATTTGTTTCGAATGGCCAAGAATTGAAATCCTTGAGAGTTTTTTTTTGTTGTTGTTTTGTATGGCAGGCTTTGAGGTTAGGAATTAATCGAAATGAAACAAAATTACAGAACCTCATTGAGGGCGCGGTGTAAGAGAAGAGTAGGGAACTTATGCAGGACCTATAAGATTGTCTTGCCAGACGTAATAATGAGTTGGCGTGTGGCTAAGAGTGTTTTAATTGACTTTTAATAAGATTCAACCCTAATTTAGATGGAATAGAAACTTTATACATTTATTTGCATAGTTTTTTTCCTTTTTTAAATAGGTTTGGAATAAAACAACCAAAGAAAACAGTGGTTAAAGACTACTTAACTACTATACCTATTTTGATGTAATAAGTTTAAGTGGCAAGGGGAGGAACGTTATACTTAAATTGAAATGGTTTCAATTTAATTAAATTAAAATGTAATTTATAATTAAGTCTTGCATTTGATATTTTTATAACAAGTTGATTTAATTTGTGGTTTTCCTTTCAATTGCAGGTTTATGTGTGGATAAGGAGGTAAGTTATAATAATTGAGAGAAAAATGTCACCTTAGGATTTAAGGGCGGCAGGGCACTAAGTATACAGGAACTTATTCCAACCATGGATTTAGTTCTAACCTAATTGGGAACTAAATCCATTTTTTTTTTTATGTAGAGTTAGTAAACCCAAAGCCATTTTCTTATAGGAACCAGGAACATGTGACATAAAGCCTCAATCATTTTTCTTCATTTTCCCTACAAAATTTAGTAATGCCCAAAACTTTTTTTAAATGACAAGTGAAGTATGTATAGGGGACGGGAGGCATGCTTGCCGCTGCAACTACAACCTTTGAAATTTTGAAAAAATTTCTTTTCAAAATTCCAAAAAAAAATAATTTTTTCAAAAAATGTTTATTGAGTTGAAGGTCCTATGGGACCATTTTTTTTTTTCAAAATTATGGGTTAGGTTAGGTTAAAAATGGCTGTCGGGCAAGAAACCCAACACACTTAAACCCTTATAATGGGTGATAGCATAAAACTTGCAAGAGGAACTTATAATAGTCGAACCCCTCGGAGCTTCTAATGAATAGGGATAGACTTTTAGCCTCCGTTTTCACTAGATAACTAGTGTCTCTTCTCTTAGATGGAGTTTCCTTCTAGCTGAGAGAGCAGGGCAGAAAATATTGAACAGTTTCCTTTTCTTTTTCGTCCATGCAGCTCCTGCAGAAATCGTTGGAGAACACGGCCATTCGTATTAAACAGTGTCCTGTAAGAACAACCTAAGAACACCCATGGTAAAACTAATATGCAATCGATTTAATTTAACAACTCCTTTGAACGTTTCAAGTCTATACTAGGCTATATTTGTTTGGTTGCCAGGCAGGTATCACTCTAAATCCATCTGAGGTTAATTTTTTTAAAGCATTCTGCTTTAGCATCAGTTTACATGCAGCGATAAGTATACCTGTTCCTTTCTGGTTGAAGAGGAGTGATTGTTCCTTGTTTTTCGAGTTCGTTCGCCTACAATTGCCTGGAATGTCACGGCACCCATATGAGGTGAATATAAAACTGTTCAGACATCTTCCCTAGAGATGTTTGGCAGTCTAGGACCGTGATTGATTTTGGGTGCAACTTTTGAAAAAAATTTAAATTCAAATAAAAATAACAGTAGACTCGCGTTAACAAAAACACCGCCTTACGTGAACACCGGCTAACGTGAACATAATTTTTCTTACACTGACTACTCTGTAGCGTGAACACGGTAAGAAAGCCCTATAACGTGAACAAATTTAAAATGTATCAGCATAGGAAAAATAGCTTTCTTTTATGCGTTTTGTCGATTTCCGAATCATTTTTACTAAACGGGGAATCCCAGTTAATGCTATAACGTGGAAATAACGGGGGAAACCCAGTTAATGATTTTCGTGAGTCCTGGCTAGTAATTTATTAGTTTAGTGAGCGGTTCTGATTTGATATGATCTAATCTAAAGTTTTTCGTGAAATATGTCGGGAAAAATACCGAAATTCTTGTCTCTAAAAGAAAAAGTGAATGTCCTTAAAGGTAGAACTATAATCGTCGAACATGGTAGAAAGCTAATGTCAAACCGAACGAAAATTAGCTTTACGAACACTCAAATGGAGAAGTCAGCCATATTATATGCTTCCACCATTTTGATTTTTGTATCTATCTCTCAATTCACTTTGGCAGGAGCGGTCGATGAGCGCTCTTGCTATCGATAGCGAAAGTGAACGAAGCCTAACGAAAGCCACCCAATCGCAATAATAGGCGCGTTATATAAATTCCTCGTATTCGCTTCGTTTCTTACGACCACTTCAGCTGACGTTCGACGATTATAGTTCTACCTTAAACGTCTTCGCGAAAAGGCCGTGTTCAGAAAAAGATAACCCATTTTTTCACTAATTTCAACCAACCTAATTATTTTTTCTTAACAAAACATTTATGAATTACGTTTGTACAAACCGAAAAACAAAAAAATATATGAATTTGAGTTAAAACACATGTCTGATTTATTTGGAAAATTTAAAGAACTACACCTTCGTAAACATGGACAACTTCGTAAACGTGAACACGCTAGGTTTTTAATAGTTCACGTTACCGCGAGTATACTGTATTCAATTTTTTTCAAAAAATCTGTGGAGCCCGTTTTTGAAAAATTAAAAAAAATTAGATTTTTCAAAAAAAACCTAATAAATTTGTCGGTATTGTATTTTTGGTCATGAAAAAAATTTGGGTGCTGCCCCAAAAACGATAAAAATGAAGTTTGAAGAAGATCAATTTAAGCTGTAGAAACCCAGATGCACCAACCCCAACCAACTTCGGACTCATCAAAATCGAATTGTTTCAATAGTCAATAGTCTAGGTACTAAAAGAAGAACTACAGGTACTGACAAAATTTTATAGAAAATTAAAAAAAACTTAATTTTCGAAAATTTTTGAAGTTTTAAAAAAAATATTTGAAGCAATCATTTACGCAGACAAAAAAAAACAACTTGAAATAGAAGCATATCAATAATATTTTTCTATGATTTTCGCCCAAGAAGAAAGTTCGTATTAAAACTATGCAGAAAATCTTAAAGACCATTCTCAAAAAATCACTGGCGACTAAAGTGGTTTTTTGACTGTGATTATTATATTCACCATTTTCGAGGCATCGTTACCATTTTAGTTAGAAATATCCTTAAAGAGATACCTACACTTTTGTTGCTAACTTATTTCGATAACATTTTAGTAATGATGTAATGATAGTTTATCTTCACGTTCCTACGAGTAAGTATCTGTAAATGCAATTTCACATTTAGTTCCTTTTTTTAAATCTTCAAAAATACCATTTATTTAAATTAACCCCAGCAGACAATTTCGGTTCATCTCTTATGAAAACAAATGGGCCACAAAGTTAAGAGGGCACTGTTGTATACATGCATCTTTTATAACAACCTTCATATTAGGTACATGTGAAAAGACTTGATGTGTGAGAGCAATCTACCTTCTCACTCCGAATCCCTAACGATTATCTCCTTTTTCTTCATCATCATACCATATTTTCAAAACGTCTCTCAAAAACACACAAACACACAGAAAAGGTTTCATATTTGTTGACGTCTTCCTTTCTTGATTTTTGATCACCATCAGCTCCAGCATCAGCATCAGCATCAGTGCTATCCTGAAGTCGTGGCTCTTGAGTCCTGATAAAATCATTCCTGATGGCATGATGTCAATTTCTTTTCGATTTATTTATGAGTTATTTCCGATTTTATTTATTCCTATGATTTACTCGTAGCTTCTTCTTTTTTTTTTGTTATTTATTTCGTCTCTTAGCTGGAAAGTCCTTAAATTCTCTATATGCCTGCCTGTATCTCTCCTTATATGCTCTCATCGTATTGACATACAACTTTATATGGAATGGCGGCGGTAAAATAAATAAAAAATATTTTTTTTTATATGATTTACCTTTCACCTTATTTCATCCTTCTCAGCTGATACCAACAACGTGTGCTTCCCCAACATGATGGTATAGTCGGTCGCCACAGTAAAGTCCAACTAAAAAATGAATTGAGGGAAATCCTCTGCTTTCTTTCGAAGGTGGTGGTCTGGTCCTGGCACAGGAAAAGATGAGGGGAGCCCAAACCACTTTTTTTGCCAAAAAAAAATATATAAAAGAAGGATATTTGGGTGAGAGGAAGAAAATCTAATAATTGCATCTCTATGGGTTTATTACCGTCGTCGTCGTATTCTCTGCCTCATATCTTCGTCGATTTTGTCCTCTTGTAGACCTGGAAGAAAAATCATAAAAGGATGATGCCAAACTCCTTTTTCGATTTTATCTCGCTTCTCTCTTCGTTTTTATTTACTTTTCCAAGCTACATACATACTGTATGATGGTTTTGGGGGGGCATTTTGATGAAAGTGGGTGTGGCAGTGGGTGGATGGGATATGGCAAGGACGTGCAAATGTGCGGAAGTAATTTGTGTTTTCATTAGGTTTACACATTGAATTGCTCGTATTGGTAAATGGTTGTGGAATGCTTCAAATTGAGTTGTTGTTGTTGTTGTTTTTTTTTTTTAACTCACTTTTTGAGTTTGAGCATTACTATAGAATACCATCATGAACTGTTACGAAGCAAGTGTGCTTCTCTGTGGAAGTATGAAAAACGAAGTATATTTAAGGGACTTCCAATCAAATTTTGGACGTCTAGCCGTCTGGAAATATTTTTATTTTTTTTCAGAATTATTGTTTCAATCCTACTTAGAAAGCGAGTTAAAGAATATGGAATACCTACGAGCACAAGCCAAAATTTGTTAAGTGGTGTTTTAAACATGTACAGCATTAAGAAATAAGCTTATAGACTGCCCAATTTTTGGGATCAAAATCGATAAAACTGTTTTTGATGTAGTTGTGTACAGATAATCCCACATTTTAAAATACATATATTCAAACATATTAAATCGTAAATTTAAATAACTGATAATAAGCGGTTACTCTTGTTGCATATTGCAATAAAACTAACTTAATAACAAAATAGACATTTGGAGAAATTTAAGTTCAAAATCAAATATCTACTAAAGCGCATAGTCTAGTCATGACATATATAATTGGATATCAAATTCTGCCTGTCTTTCTATCTGTCTATTTGGCTACAACCAAAACGGTCAATGAGATTTTTTTAAACTTGGTAATTTGCGTTATTTTGAAATTTTCTCGTGTAGGAAATTGCTTAAAACCTACGATAACGCCTACCTACACTGCCATTCGACTTTTTTGAAGATTTTATATACATATATCTAATATATATAATATATGTTGTTTCATACATAACCTCATCCTATCTACTTTTGCGATATAATAAAATTTTTTTTAAACATCTGCGTTTTATTCAAAATTTTAATATTGTGTTCTTGCTTGGACACCCTTTAGTTTAAAGAAATATAATTTAATGATTATAAAATGACTTTAATACAAAAAATAAAAGAGCACGATTAGTTTTTTGCAAGTTGCCGGTTTACATTCTAGTTATCGACTGACCACTGAGTCAAAAAAATAAAGAGGTTAATGGAGAGAGATCTACATAAAAACGCGTGTGTGTGTGTCTGGTATGGTGAGTTATGCCAGGGATGACATCTATCTTAGAACTTGTTTTTCATTTTTTCAAAAGCGATTCATCTGATATGCAAAAGCAGCTAAATATTATAAAACCAAGGTATTCAAAAGAAACAAAAAACAATTGAATTCAATATTTCGAAACCTATTTACCGATTTCGATTTGTTCATAAACGGTTTCATGGATTGGGATCAAAATTTTGAAGAAAGAGTTCCTAAGGTATCCAAATTTTCATAAAAATAGTTTTTGAATTTTTGAAAAATTTAATCTATTTATTTTAAAATTCAATATTTTGAAAATTTTACTTTTAAGGTTTATATTATTCAATATCAAGAAGATTCGTACTAATTAATAGGTAGTAGATACTCTTAAAAAACTGTATACATAAAATATTAATTTTTGAAAAAACTCTGCCAGCTCACGCAACCCCGTTTCTTGGGTTATGATATGTTCATTTACAAGCATGCACCGATGAAAAAATTTTTTTTTTTTTTTTGATTAGTAGTACATTGCCTAGAACTTTTTAAACCACCTTATAAACTACAAGCTCATTATTCCCTCATTAAATTTTCAAAGGCAATTATATTCTATTAGAAGTTCGTTAGTTTTTCTAAAAAGAAATATTTTTTAGACATTTCAACCGATAATTAGGTCTTAGGTGACTAGAATTGCGAACAAAAGAACGCGTACAATCTTCTAGGGAATCAGTCAGAGAAAGAAAAATTTCAACTCCTTTTTCAAAAAAAAAAAATACATTTACAATTTTTGTAAAGTACGGTTACGGTTAGGAAGTTTTACACGGGAAACAATTGTGGTGCCCTTAACCGCACCTAAAATTCTAAGTGGCGCTCATGTCAATCAAGGATTTTTAACTGTTTCTTCAAAACTATTAACAAGACGATACACCAAAATCCAATTTTCTGGCGATTTTTAAAAATTCCAATCTCTTTAATGGCGGGAATATATTTAATTTTCTAATAAAAAATTCAGTCTTTTTTTAAAAGCTGTCATTTTTTGTTCTTCATTAGGTTCTGAGATATCGATGACTAGAGGAAAAACACCAATTTTCACAAAAAACTTTTATTTCGATGAAAAAGCGTCAAGCAGATTAAAACAAAAATATTCCGAAAAATATTCCTCTAGTATTGGTAAAGTCAGGAAATTTTTGAATTCATTTAAATTTAAAAATTTACAAAATTGTTCATTGTGGATTTATCCCGTTATTTTTAGTAGGCTGTGAAAAAATTTCATTTCTATTTAATAAAGGCTTGTTGTAAGGAGCAAGCCTAACAACCATTGAGTGAAAAACAAAACTGACCAAACCTCGATGTGGCATTTTTCAAACACTTTAAAAAAAACACTTGGTATCTATTCATAAACTCAAATTCACAACGAATAAAAAACTAAATTATCTATTATTCTTGACTTTGGTAGAATTTATAAGAAAGTTTTCAATCTTAAGAATAGACTAATAGGCACAGATTCTTATAAAACTAAATCGGCCTCAAAATAAAACGTATTCCGGGGAAACCGAAACCCCTAAAAAATGTATTCTTTCTTCAAAAACAGGAATACTTCATAGTTTTAAAAAAGCGATTTTCCAATATTAATCCTCCCAGAAAAAAAAATTCGAACGTTTCTTTTATTTTTCCAAACCCCCCATTTACCCATACCAACTTAAGTTTTATTCATAATTGAATTTTTTAAAAGAAGGACTAACTGAAATAAAAACAATGCAAAATACAAATATTCACTTTAAGTATAGCTTAAGAAATTTCTTAAAAATAATCTCCGCCAATGAAGTTGAATTAGGTTATAGCGAACGAACTTTTCTTGTTTAAACTTTTGTTCGCTCTATTCATAGGTATAGGTACAATAAAAAAAAAATCGTAAATAATTTTTGCATTTCGTTCTTCTTCAGAAAAAAAAAAAAAGTAAAATCCTACCTAGTCCGCTGAACGTCAGGAGAAGTCAACAAAGGTGTATACACGTAGAAACTCCAACTCCGCAACAAGGATACCAGCAAAAAACTGAAAAAAAAAGAAATTCACATTTATTAAGTGCAAAACTTTTCCAATACTCGTTTCTCTTTCCGTCCCACCAAGAAAGTGTTTATATTCTTTGACGATTTTCATCTTCCTTTCCTTGCAACTTCAGTTCAGTTCCATCAAACATCTTTAAAAAAAAAAAACGAAAAAAATATGAAAATCATTTCAAATGTGATATTCGCGAGCAGATCCTTTTCTTGCCAAATTACTACCGTTTTCCATTTCCTTTGTGAGCGTGTTTCCTTTGCGGTTTATATATTCATAATAATTTTTCTTTTTTTTTTTTTATTTTTAAGTCCTCGTTTGAACCATTGAACAATGAATTGGCGGATACGTCACACAATTGCCGCACATTTACTGCTCAAAAGTCATCGTTTATATGCAAATATTCAAATGTTTCGAGAAATTGTGCTTGCGTTTCAGAATAACAATCCATTTTGAAAATGGGAAGTGTGGGGTTTAAAAGCAGATTGCATGGAAAATTGAAACTATTGTTACACAATTTGGAATTGTTTTTTTTTTTTTTTCTGTATTATTTTCGTGGAGATTGAATGCACACAATGGTATTAAAGTGGAATTTTGGGTGAGGGAGAAGAAAAGATTTAAAGTAAGATTTATTCGATTTGAATGAAGATAAAGAGTTTTTAATTGCAGGTCTTAAAATAGGATTTTGCGATATTCAAACTGACCGATGAGAATTTTTAAGTTGAAGACAAAATTTTGATGAAATAAAAATAATTCTTTATTTGAAATGGCGTTAAAAGTCCTAACAGCTTTGATATTGATGATATTTTTGGTTGAATGTTGGTTTTCCAAATCATGTGTATTCAAAAATCTCTACAAGAGGTGCACAAATATCATGGCTTGATGATCTTTATAAAAGGCAATTTTTATTTTTATCGATCCATTACAAATAAATTTTTAAAAATTCTCTCCTCTTTTCGTTCACTAAAGGACCCCAAAATGTTTTGAATGTATGATGATTTGCAAACATTTTTTTTTTTTTCAAAACAATAAATTTGAAATTTAAATAGAAAAATCACATCAATCATCAGGTCATCAAGGTTTCTAAGCAGTTACAGATCTACCTTCGACTTCGGTTTCCATTTAATCGTTTTCGTTTTGATGGTTAAGTTGGTCTTCTTCAAGCTTCAGCAAATCGAAACCACCTCTAGCTAGTTCAATTGATTTGAAATGGGTTGAACCAGACTGTATGAAAATTTAACAGTCGATGAACAATTAGAAAGGTTCCAAGGCCACTGTGAAATCTTGGCTTCCAAAAATAGCTTGAAAATCTGGTGGCTCAATGAAAGTTCTACCAAGTTAAAAATTGCTCGAAAACATCGTCACTAAAATTGATCTTCCAAAAGGTATGGCTGAGTTCATAAATGTAAATACACTGCATTATCTTTGCATCACAGAAGTCGGTAACTGTGTTCATGGCATGGCATGTGCATTCAATGTTGCAATTATGAACTCAGCTTATGTTAGTTTTGAAAACAAAAAATTATGAAAGAGAGAAATTGTGGAAAAGAAACTTGATTTCTTTTAATTTTTTTTAATCTGAAATATTATTTTTGAAAATTGCGTGATAATGTTTAAATTAATTGTAAATATCTCTGTTTAAAAGAACAAGAACCGCCAATAACTTGTTAACTTAAATGCCGTGTATTAAAACTCTTCAAATTCACCCGTTTTCGACGAGCAAAAGCGCCAAAAGAATCGCTAACCTAGCGTCTTAATTTTTATAAAATTTTGTATTAAAACTGTATTTCACTTTCTAAGCTGATTCTAGGATGTTGCAACTAGGAGGTGAAATTTATTCTATAGATTTGGATGAAATTTTGAGATTTTATTCTTATAAAAGAGTAAACAAAATAATTTTTCTCGGAAACCACTCAAATGGTTTAGATGGAACTTTCAGAATCTGTTCCACTAAACATGAAAAGAAATTTAAAAATTAGTTTTTTTTTTTTAATTTCCACCAATGTCCTTCTTCCACATCCAGTTTTCATTTCTTTCTTTAAGAAAGATTTTAAAGAAAAATTTTTTGTTTATTCTAATCTGACTTTCTCCTTAAAAAAGCGAGAGCAGGATATTGAAAAACAACTACAACTATTTTCAATTTTTTTCGTGGTATTAATAAGCTGGAGAAATATTTTTCTTTTAAGGAGGAACTTATTCCATAGAATTGTGTTCTTAGAAAATAAAATTCCATGTTAATCAAAACATCTAAGATTCAAAAGTGGTAATCCACAATGAACATTTGCTAATCCCAACTCTCAACCAATCCTGAGTGCGTTTTATTGCAGAAATGAAGGGGACTTGCCGAATCCGAACGCCTAGAGTAAGAAGCACTATATTATCGACAAATGATACTCTTGCAGATTTTTTTGATTTTTTTCAAAAGGTTTTTCAGTTTATGCCTTCTACATTCCATTGAATGTTCTTAATGCGACCAATATTCACGCAGTTGCAGCATTTAAAAAATTTCAGAAAATGTTATTCTTTTAATTTTTCTTATACTGAATACGAGTTAATGGTTCACCGCAAACATTCATCCTCAACGGACAGTTCAGCACACATATTTTTAAATAACATAAACTCTCCATACACCTATACTTATGCATAAGCAAATTGTATTGCTATGTCACACATCATTTACCCTACGGAATTTAATTGAATTTGATTAACTTATGAAATTGAATCACGTTTAAACCAGAGCTAAATTTAAATCCACTCAATCCCAATTCTCCAAATGCCAATACCCTCAAAATTCAAACGTGTCAGGGTACACTACGCAGCAAACGCACATATCTCCCATTCTCCAATCCTTGCGTCTTTGAGTGTGTTATAATGATATAGGTAAGGTTCCTTCAGGATCTATTTGTATACTTCCGTAAAAAAAAAAAAACTGTACTCGGGTTATGTTTCAATTAATATTATTTGTTTTCCCAAATATAGTATAGATGGGATGTTTGAGTATATATGGAAACAGAGTGGCAACATCTCTGAAGGCATCATCAGCACAATCTGAGATATCAGCCAAGTAGTGGCATCACCTTAAATATAATTACAAATTCCAAAGGGACGACACGAGTTGTCACGGAATTAATCCCAAATGTCCCTGCGGCTAAATTGAAAGGAAAGTCATCTCCAATCTCCATCCTGCTGCCTCGCTTTTTCGTAACGTTTACTCTAGAATTGAAATGTGCGCTCTGGTGTTCTCTCTCCCAATCAAAATTGCTTTAAATTTAAATTCTTGCCAAAAAGGAAACTCATTACTATATCCCCTTAAGCTATATACCGCACTGCTGCCATCTCCGAAGCAAGGATTTGTTTTATTTTGTCTGCAATGCTGCTAGCAAGTATACATGTGTATAGCGTATCATCAGCCAGGTGCTAGCTATATTATGGAGAGCAAAAGTTACCCATATTCAACCCCATCGCATTCGCTGATGGAGCAAAAAAAAATGTATACCTTAAATCTCCCATCAGCCGACATCCCTGCCTGCACCTTTTTTGGAGCAGCACATATCCGTACATCAATAAATCTTAAAGTCCTATGCAAACAAAAACCTTTGATCTCAATCAATTTGCGTTAGGATGAAATCCTTTTATTTTCGATTACGAGGATTTGTTGTTTTGTTATTTCTTCTTCTATAAGAATATAAGGATTTTGTATTTTGCTCAAAATAAACACACACACACGTTACGTCTTTGTTGTTTTTTTTCTGTTTTTGTCTTCATTTTATTTCAATGGTAATACCTCATGAAGATACCATAATTTTTTGATATAATTTTAGTGTATTTGAGGCCTTTTTAAACCCTAAATAGAAAAAAACCGGAGCGGAGACAGAAATTTGAAATTGAGGGGAGGGGCAGTAGCTAATTTCATATAGAACATTAATAATATATGAACTTCAAAGGCATAGATCTTGTTTGCCAGCTCCTCAAGTCAATATGGGTTACTGGGGCGTATGTGGAACATTTTTTTTTGTTCTTTTCAAAAGGGTTTAAGATATGATTTTATTGGCACTCACATAATGCAGCTATGCATATCATATATTATTAAAAATTGTAATACTATTTCATAAATAAATAATTTTTGTTTTCGTTTTCAAAATTTTATCATATTATAATTGTATTGCTACAAAGCAAACAGATCCTCAAAATCTTAATTATGTCAAAATATTATATTTTCATAATGCAAAGATTTTTCAAACGATGGTTTATCTTAAAAGTTTTATTTGAAGAAAAGTGTCTGAAATTTTGAATTTTTGGTTTTTGGTTTTTATTTTTCTATTTTTTATTTTTCTTGAATTTTTTTTTCTGCATGATTTGATTTCTCATAGAAAATATTTGGAGCAAACTAATTATTTTTTAATTCATACGAAAAATTCATTACAATGAAAGAATTTTGAAAACGAGATAAAAACCAAAGTTCGTTTGTTCATAAATTTTAAAGTTCTGTAGTTTCAGGTTTGGTTAAACTCTTCTTCATGCTTTTTTTTATTTTGAACTTAAAATAAAGAATCTCTCGTTAATTTTGCTTTCTTTTTATAAAAAGACATTCAAAAAAATTTTTAAATGTTTTGAATTCGAATGTATGTTTATAACCAAATTTAGACCACTAGAAGCCTAAAAGTCACTTAACAGGAAATAATAGTTAATTCAAATCTGAGCTCCGAATTTTTATAACACGTTAGGTTTTCAAGGTATAACTATGAAGATTGAAAAAATGCGATAAAGTTTTGCAGTTTGTTAAGCAATTTAAAAAATTTGAAATTATAATTCATACTTTCTTCTTAGCAAAATATTTTTTTTTTTTTTTTATATTTAGCGCGCACTCAAGGGATTTTTTTTGTGCCCTTTATATGTCAGGAGGGGATTTGAAAGGAGATGTCTGTGAACATTAGTCTTGAATTTCAGGATATCACAATGAGAGGGAAAGACTGAGCGTGGAAGGGAAATCCACATTCGCTTAGTACGGCTAAAGAACGAATCCCTGTACTTGACAGTACGGTCGAAGTTGGGTTCAAGAGTAAACTGCTGAGCATTCCTGGAAACGCGAGTATTTCGGTTGAAACGTTTAATGGGAGAAATGCAACTAACTATTTTATCAGAGCAGTTACCGTAGAAGTAACTATGAAAGAGTGAGAGACAGGAAACGTTACGCCGTTGTTCAAGTGACGTAAAAGTATCGATGATGTTCCTGTCCCCGATCATTTTGAAGGCTCGTCTTTGTATACAGTCAAAGAGGCTTAAGTAAGTTGCTGGAGCACCAGCTCAGAGATGGAAGTTATACTCAAGTTTTGGACATATATAACTTTTGTAGATAATGGCCAGATCAGAAGGAGAAAAAAATTTCTTGCATCTCCAAAGGAACCCTAAACATCTTGGCGACGTTAAGTATGTGATAATTCCACAAAAAAATGCTTTGTTATACACATACCTAGAATCGCAAGCTGATTGGTTTCTTCGATGCAAGTGCCACTCATAGATAATGGCATAGGGAATACGTCTCGCTTTAACAACAGAAGGCAGCATTGAGTTTTCGAAGCATTAAATTCTACGAGATTTCTTAATCCCCCATGTACAATGCTGTCTAAGTCAGAATTAGAATTAAATGCAAATCCTCTTACTTTTTTTCATATAACGGTCATTAGATAAGTTGGAGGCGAAAAAATGACAAAAAAGAATGGTATCAGTTAGAAAAAAAAATGGCTAAATCATAAAATGAAACATGTATTTGAATTGCTAAAAAGGCAAAAAAAGAAGTTTAAACAGAAAAGTAAAAGCCCATAATTAAGAAAATGTATTCTTTTCATATTTTCGATTTGGGCCACTGTGGCGTATGTGGAATATTATTTTTCTTAAGATTTCTTTCAAACATTTTAATTCTCAACTCTTCGGTCCAGTTCACAGTAGATTAAAACTGCAATTTGTTTATCATATAGATTTAGCATTTCCGGGTGAAACTCAAAATAAGAGAAAAGAATTCCGAGTGGAATGACATTCGGGCGAAACTCCTGGTAGGGCTGTTGATTTCGGCTTGTTCTCAAATATGTTTGTCAAACGACCAAAATGTATTTTTTTATATATTTTCGTCCAATTTATTTGAGAAATCGTTTGATGGAGCGTTCGCTTTTTCAAATTTAAGTCAACTAAACAGCGTTTGTTAAATATATTTGCAAATGAAAAATTCGTAAACCAAAAAATGGGTTCCCTTATTAGAATTTTAGTAAACCAACTTAACCCATAGATTTATGTTGATTAAAGATGAACCACTCTTAAGTCGTATGTATATTGTATAAATCAACCTTCCATCTTCTTTAATCTTGTAGATAACTTTGCTTTACCAATAAAAATTATCAACAAACATTATCTAGGTAGGAAATTGTCCTACAAAATAAGCAAATTAAGTTATTAAACTTATCGCAGGGCCTCAACCTAGTACAGAATTACCTTCACTGCTTTACACATAATTATTGTATTTTTTCACCCTTGTTTTTGCTCTTACAACCCCATCATTTAAAAATCCTTGCACAATTTGCAAAAACCCTCAAATTTTTCATAATAACAATAATTTAAGGTAGCACTTGAGGTCTCCCTTAGCAGAAACCCTTCTAAGAATTTAACCTTTTCATGTTTTTTTTTTTTCTTCAAATGTTACATAATATTTTGCCCCACTAAACGTGTCATTGAATTTTGTTTCCCTTAATATAAAATGGAGGATTTAGCTAATTTCTTTTTTTATTTTTCCGACCAAAATATACTCAAAAAAAAATGATGTCTTCTTTATTTTTGAAAAAAAGTGCATAAAGTTGTTTTTCAAATAAATGAAAAATGAAAAAAGAAATTTTAATAACGAATCAATTTAAAAATAAAAAAAAAAAACAAAAAAAACCACACACATAGTCATTGAAAGAAATTTAAACATCCCTTCTTGAAAAATAAAATTAAAAAAATAGCCATGGAAACCACATAAAAATGAATTACGATACCAATATAACCTTTGAGTAGGTAAGGGCTATGTATGGTTTGAGTGTGGCCCCAAAAAACAAATAAAAAATATTACATTTTTTTTTAATGTAAGTAAATATAAGAGGGTATATATAGTATATCCATCCATTTACTGTACGCACAATAATTTGTTAACCACATACGAAAAGATCCCATAAAAGCATAGAAATTCTGATAATTTGAAGTAAATTGTGGGTAAGGGGTATTTCTTTGTAGAGGCTTAGATAAGGTGTTACATGAAATGTATGCTTACATAAAGCTCAGTTAACGCAATATTATAGTCGTAAACGAGCAGACATATTCATGGCAAACGATTAATACACTCAGTGTTAGATGATTTAGGACATGTTCGTAATGGAGACTTCCTGAAATGGTTTTTCATTGTCAAAAAATAGAAAAAAAACAAGTTTATTTCTCTTTTATTGTGTTGAATTTCAAAATTTGGAAAAATTTGGGACTTATGTCCCATATAGGTGCCGTGACATAAGGCCAAGTGACATAAAGCCATAAATGTGTGTTTGGCCTAATGTTACTTTACAAAAACCAAATTTTAAGAGTTTGGGGTTATGTCGCTTTAGTAAAGTGACACAAAGCCAATTGGACCATATGTCACTTTGAGCTTTCTTCTTCTATTTTTCAGCGATTTTTTCTTCTATTAGTAAAATAATACAATTAAAAATATTTAAGTATGTCTGAGGTCAGATGTTTCCTCTTTGCAACTCCCCTGCTTTAGCATACTATAGGATTTGGGGAAGATGGCTAGATGCCAAATACTCCCAAATTCGCACCTACTCTCAGTCCTATAAAATGCCCAAACAGGAGCCCATACATACATCACTGTTTATACTAAGATCACTGTTTACGAATTCCAACGGCAGACAGACTTTATTCCTAAACAAAACACAGTTTACCTTATGCCTAAATAAAGTGGGCCTTATGTCATTTTACAAAAGCGAAATATGGCCAACTCTTGGCATTGGGCTTTAAATTACTTAAGGTCAAACACACAAATTTGTTCTTATGTCACTGGGATAACGTCTTGTCACGTCTTGCGTGAGACTTAAAGCACAAACTAAATGTGGGCCTTATGTCTCAATCAAGTTGGGCTCTAGTCCAAAAATGAAAATTAGGCTTTTTGTATCTATGCCAATTATCAATTTCAAGTTTAGATTCTACACAGAGAACAAAAAAATATTAAAAAAAACAATAAGATTTCCTTATTGAGCTACTTCAATACGAAATCTCTTTAAAACAACCTAACAAAAATATAGTTTTTTAAATATTCCTATAGATACGGAGTATTTGGGATTGAATTAATGAAGCAAATTTTATTGAAGTTTAATAAGATGTTCGTATTATTAAAAGAAGAATTGCATTTAAATCAAAGGTAGAGTGTTCGAGTGGAAATCGGGAGGCCCAAAAAAACTGACACTTGGAAAAATAATAAAACTAAATGTCAAACTAATATACATATGTATGAATAAATAATAAATTAAGTAAATTTATTTTTTGCCGGCGGCCATTTTCATACCGAAATCCTAAAGTTTTTTTTTTCATTTTAATCTCAGTGTTGAATTAGTTGATTAACAGTGTTGTTTATTTTTTTTTTTCATTTTAAGGAGAAAAAATCTACCAAAGAAAACCGCAAAAGAAATAAATTTTGAACATGACTGACGTTGAGCTCATTTTGGTTAGGAATTTTAGTATTAATTAAATTTTTGAACACTTCTTTAAAAAAGCTAACACAAATCCTTTGACTTGGATTATTATAAATGAAAGCCAAAAAGAAGATACAACAGAAAAATCGATAATAATCTTTTTGGCCAAAAAGTTGTAATAGCTTTTAGCCAAAATAAATAATTATTTGTTTGGGTCATGTTAGGTTTATTTTCGGATCATTTTATTTGTGGTCTTTAACCTTTTGGTCAAATGATAAACAAAAATCTTCTTCATATATATTTGTAGTCAAGTTACTCTTTATGTATGTATGTAGCTTAAGGCTATATGTCCCAAAATTATTAGAGAAACAAATTCGCAAAGATAAATGTTCCTTGAACTTCACATATTCTTTGTCATATATGAGAATTATGGAATGGCAAACAAGATTTATTGTTATGAAAGTTAGACAATTATATAAATTTTATGTTTTGTGGGTAATACATTTTGTAAATCAATATTTTAAAGTATCTGTGCTCCTTGGAATTTTATTTAAAGTATTTAGAAAGGTTAATTTATTTTATAAAATTGTGGTATTTTTTAGATAATTTTTTTTTTTTTTGAAATGAGATGAAAAGAGATGTCCTTCAATGCCATGTAATGTTAGAACGAAAACATATTTTGAATGTAAATAGTTTTTGTAAAATTTGGATATGAGTTGAGACTTAATGAAACTTCTCAACAAACACTGTTTGGAAATGTTGAAAGTTAAATGTGAGTTTTTCAACATTTTTTTAAATTCTTAGAAATCTGGATTTTTTGTCCGAAAACCTTATTTTTTATCAAAATAAGCAAAATGAGTAAATCTTTGGCAATATGAAAGCTATCACGATTATTCTTTCAGATTTCAAGATATCAATGCCAGTATAAGAATATTGACAATATGGCATTTTGAAAATTTTGGAAAACCCATCTTATCAAACTTTGGTTAGGTACATAAAAATTTTTCAAAATTACAAGTCTATTATTTATTGACAATGTGTATTTTGAATTTTTCAAAAACCAACATTTAACTGTTTACATTTTCACACTCCTTTTTTTCTTTTATTATCACAAGGATTATCAAGATCTCAAAAATCTTTCTACTCTACTGTGGCATCCTAGGACTCCACTTGTGAGATTGACCGAGTTGACCTCAGAGTTTTTGTCCCTAGAACGTTACGTGCTATTGTGTTTTGTTTTCAATTGTATTGTTTCATGGCACTTTCCAGGCGATTTTTATCGTTATCTTCATCTTCTTCATCCCAGATAAATTAATTGCTGTTATCAAAGCTATACATACGATGGATCCAAGTGTCACGCTCTGCCCAAAAAGGGGCTAAGCAAGGATATACCAATACTGTTCCCGTTGGTGATTAGTGATGTACTGCACTTAGCTTTGTCGACGGTTAATGTAGGAATTCAGTGGTCCAGGAAATCATTCCTCGAACTCCTAGAATAAGCATACGACTTATGTTTACTCTCTCTCATAAGATCATTCATGATAATAAGGGTTAAGTGAGAAGCTGATGAATTTTGGACTTAAGGTCAATTCGGCAAAAACAAAAAGGATCAGCCTTGCAACTTCCTCATCTGCTCAAGTAAATATTTCTGGACAATTAGTAGAGATGGTTGTAAATTTTCAATATCTTGGAAGTATTGTTTCTATCGACAGCGGAACTGAACTAAATATTAACAGCCGAATCGGGAAAGAAAATGCTGTGTTTGGTAGGCTATCAAAAATATGGAGAAACAGCTCTATAAGCTTAAAAACCAAGCTACGACTGATCCCACTCTAATGTCGATTCCGAAGGTCATAACCACTTTCAGTAGAAAACTGCAAGCGTTCGAAAATAGATGTCTACGAAGGTTAGGTTAGGTTAGGTTGACGTGGCTGTCAGTATGAACCGACACACTTAGGCCAGGATTGGCCCATTGTGATACCACATGAATCTAGAGATTTTTCCTCCTCTACTCGTTGAATCATTTCAATTCAATCATTTGCAATTGCCTTTAATATTCCTGTGGCCCGGCACGGAACATAGGTGAATGTTAAACTGCTGCGCCATCTCCGCGAGATATGATCTGAGGGCTTTCAGTGAGTTACTGGAGACAGAATCAAGAGATTTAATGGCAGCTTGGCTGTCAGAGAAAATGCGGAAATCAGTGGTTGATATCACGTTTTCTTTAAGCCAAGACAGAACTTCTTTGATCGCTAGAATTTCCGCCTGGAACACGCTACAATGATTGGGAAGACGGAAGGATAGGCTTAATTTAAGCTTGTCAGAGTACACCCCACATGTCTACGAAACATCTTGAGGATTTTCTGGCCAAATCGAATCTCAAATGACGCCTTGACTCTATCATTCGAAGACGTAATTGGCAGTGGATTGGGCATACGATACGCTTCGGAAAGGTAACGAATGCATTGTGAGTCAAGCGATGCAATAGAACCCTTCCACTTTGACAACAGTAGAAGTTTTTTATTTAAATTTTAAACTAAATTTTTACTTATGGCCAATCGCTCCAAAATCCACTAAAACCAATTTTTGCTAATATTTATACATTTTTCGACTAGACAAACATATCTGGCTTGCATTAATGCCCTTTTCCGTTTACGAACCAATCCTGGATTGAATGTTTGCCAAATTATGTAACTTTTTGAATGAAACTTGCAGATAGTGATTCAAAGGAACTTGCAACATTAAAGAAAATAATGTTTATAAGACTAGGACACCTTTTATCTTAAAAGCCGAGAGATTAAAAATGGTAAATTCTAAGTTCCTATTGAGCAAAGTTTTTTTTATTTTTATCTGTCACCTTGACTTAAAGCCTTGGAAGCAAGCTAATTTTGATGACACAAATGTATTTTAAAACTCCTTTCCAATGTTAAATAACTTCATCCCCTCGTCTTTTTCACACAATAATATTCAAAACACAATTTCGCCTGAAATCAGGACACGCATATAATCATTCACTCCCCCACTTTAAGTGCTTCTTTCATTCCTCCCTTTCCCTATACATGTTATCCTTTTTTTTCTTCCTTGCATTCTTTGCAAATGCGCGAAATGTACAGAGGTACCAGAGTTTTTTTTTTTTGGTCTGTTTTATTCTCAATTTGCAAGTTGATTCACAAATTATCATGCATAGTACCATCAGAACGACACTATAGGTATACACGACAATATGATATGTGTAAGTGTTTGCTGCTGTTATACACTTTCGTCCTTTGGAATATGGAAAATATAAAAAAAAAACAAAATAAAGAAGAAAAACTAAGATGAAGTAGCAAAAACGGAAATAGAAGGGCCAAACGCGACATCCTTTTCAATTTCGCGAAATGAAAGTTAACAACATTTTTCAATTCTAATTCAGTTATGAAATAATTCTTTTTCCAGCTTTGGTTTTTTTTTTTTTTTTTTGAGTATGGGAGGAGTTGTATTTGTTGTGTACGTTGTCGCGTCTTTGTTGCTTCAATATCCTTTTCATGTGTGTTTTTTTTTTCTCCATTTGTGTTCATATAATTTTTTGTATTATTATTCAGTGAATTCGCCACAAAAGAATCAGCTACTTGCATGACATACGAGGATAATAACAGGGATAAGCTGGGACGCTGGGTTCATCGTCGCGCTTTGTGAATAAATATTATGTATGCTATGTGATTGGAAGTGGAATTGTGTCGTCGTCGTCGTTGTTCCTTTTTATATTGTTAATTTTTTGTTCTTATTTAAAGTCGGTTTTTCCCATTTTACTTGTGAATTTCCACACGAGACTTAATAATACCAAGGTCTGGAGGATTTTTATATTTTGCATACCTACATACATATGTATGCGTATCAGTGATGTGTGTGGTTGTATAATAAAATTTTTCATCTGATTTATGCAAATGTTTGGTTTGTTTATTTATTTTCACAACAAAATGAATTCATTTGGAAAACAATATTAGTATTATTTTCGGCTTATTACCACACAATTGAAATAATTAATCAAATCAGTGCCTTATAAGAAGGATTATTCATGGAATATTATTGAACCACATAAGTCAGAAGAGCCTGCTAAAATAAATAAATGCTTTTTGGGGTTAATTCTGTAGGATTGCCCAATTTTGGATTACAAGATTCTGTTTTTAAAAATTCTATAAATCCAAAATTCAATAAATGCCAAAATTCAATTTCCGAAACTCTGTACCTATTTCAAAATCTTGCGAATTTAAAATTCTGTATATATTCTTAAAACCTGAAAATACTTGATTCTGTGCTTGAAAATTTTGTAAATACATAACTCTGTATTTCAAAATTCTGTATTCCAAATTCTGTAAATGGAAACAATAATGTGTGCCGAATCTAAAATTCTATAAATGCCAAAATTCACTTTCCCAAATTTTGCAAAGCGGAATAGTACTGATTTACTGAATTTTGAAATACTGAAGATTTGACCTGCCCTATTTTAAAATACAAAATTTTGAATTGAAAAAATCTGGACTTACAGAATTTTGGAATACAGAATAATTGAATTATCACATTTTTCTTCCAACAAATTCCAGATGAAGGGGTTTTTTTGGGGGGGGGGGTTTGTTTATTGCCCACTTTGCATCATTGA
Organism: Syrphus vitripennis; assembly: GCA_958431115.1. Lineage (NCBI taxonomy): Eukaryota > Metazoa > Arthropoda > Insecta > Diptera > Syrphidae > Syrphus > Syrphus vitripennis. Next base: position 96,615,682 of record OY288110.1, on the reverse strand, counting down.
AAATGGTTATATATTTTTAAGGAATTTTCTTCTATATAAATCAGATAACAAATTAAGAAAGAAAACAATAAGGAACAACCATTTTTTTCAAGACGTTGCGTCATCCAACTATAAATTGAAGTATTCATTTTTATGTTTCAAAAACACAGCTTTCGATAATTTTCTTCACTGGAAATATCACAGAGACGCTCAGTAAGTCTCGGTCCAAAAATTACAGACTACCCTCAATCTCGTGTACGACGACTTAAACGTAGCCTCATCTCGGTCTCGTAGATTCTGAACAATTCAAATATTTTTTCAAATTGGAAAATTATTTTTAATTCAATTTTATTTGGTGTATTAATTTGACCATCTTATACAAATGCTTAAAACTTTATCTACGAGGAATTATGCAATACTAAGGCAAGCTTCTAAATTATACACAATTATTGAACAGGGTGCCATTTCATATGCTAAACTTAAAAACAGCTGTTCAAATCTGCACAGGGTGACCCAAAAATTTGGTTTCATTTGATGGGTTGGTCTTGTGGCTATAAATATAAACCACTTGTAAAATAAGTAAAAAGATAACAATCTCATCTTTTCCTTCAACTTCTTGAAAATTCGAAAAAAAATAAATATTTTCTGAATCATTCTATAATTATTATTGAAAATTTAAAAAAAGAGATATTTATCAAAAACCAAAAATTCATGATGTTGGCTAACGCAAATAGTCTAGTCGGTCGAGAATTTTTATTTAGACTCCTTGCTATTTATTAAGAAGATACATTTCTTTGATACATACATATATTAATAAATATCTTAATTGCACTTATAGAGCAAAAATATTACATTTTTTGCAATAAGTTTAAAAACATTAATCCTACAAAAAAAAGTTGTCATAATCAAAGTTGTAGTAAATTGAATTTTAAACAACTTTTTTCAAACACATTTTTGTGTTGCTTTTGAAAATAAAGGAAAATAAAGGAGTATAAAAAAATCAAAATGGCGGCCAACTCAAAAGACCTAGGAAAGCAAATTTTAACAAAAAAAAAAACTAGATCTATTGTTGTCTATTTTAAAGGACTGGACTAAAGCTGGAATAACCATGGACTAAATTTAACCCAATGTAAACAAACTAGCCCTGATTTGCTACATTTGGATTACTGTAAAATATGTATAAGTAAGGGGTTGATCTAATGTTCATTTTTCAATTAGTGTTTCACAAAACAGGATTTTCGGCCATTAAAAAAAAAATATATAGCTACGGAAAAGTTTAACTTCCATATTTTTCTATTCATACCTTGTCTATCAAAATATTCATCTTCTTCGATAAAGAATCAAGAAAAAATCAGCAAAATTTTTCCAATTCAACAAAATAAGAAACCATCGAACAAATTACTGTCTCCATCTGTTCCATGTGCGCACACTATGTATACCCCAACAATTTGAAGCAAATTCAAAATTGCCATCCTTAAGAACTCTCACAACTAGCTGTTGCTTATTTTTTGACAGCTCTAATTTAGTTTAATTTTATTAGAGAAAAAAAAAGAAGAAAAAATCAAACATGTCTCCCACTTAAAATCATATTGAATGGTATAAGCAGAAAAAAAAGCATACAAACGTACATTTGCTGAGGTTCAATTTAAAGAAGATTTTCTTACCCCCAACCAACAATCCACACCCTCTAACCTAACTCTACCAATTTCCTGAATTAAAATTGCTAACAAATGCAACTGAGTATTGCACTTGCAAAGAAAGTGAAAAGGAAGCAGTATAAGTAAAAGCATCAGCATCAGGGAACCTAGAGCAACAACAACAACAACAAAAAGATATAACTGAAATTGAAATCTAGGATGATATAACTCCATGTGACCATATGTGTTTGATTGTGTGTGTGTGTGTGTGTTTATATGCGTACTATACATGGATGAAATCCTTAAACTTAATCCTGGCAATTTTCTTTCATTGGATTTTTACACAAAAGGCCAATTTGAACACATATCTTCTGGAAATGACGAGCTATGTTCACTTATTATTTCATCCTTCCTTCGATTTCCTCTCTGTACTCAATATGTGTGCTTTTTTTTCTTCTTCTCTTCTTCTTCTACAGAGCTGAGGGTGTATAAGCTTTTCTTAGATCCAATGATGATGTCAGAGGCTCACTTACAAATCCACACAAGAAGCAGGATATGATGTGAATTCAAAAAAAAAAAAAAACCAAAAGAGGTATGTAGGTACAAATAGATGAAAAGAAAAGACATATCCTTGTAATAATAATAACTTTGTCCTTTTTACAACACTAAACTGCGATTGAGAAGATTCTTTCCTAGAAAGAATTTCGCACCAACCCACCAGGGGTGGATTTCTTTCTTTTTCATGTTTTTTTTAATTTTAACGAAAAAACTGGATGCTTGTAATAAAAAAAAAATTAACCTAATATTGTATCTCAAAAGAAAAACATGTTTTGATATTTTTTAAGTGTATATAAATTCAATTTATTTATAAGGATTTTCATTATGTGATTATTTTTTTATCATATCATATTGCAAATTTTAATAAATAAATAAGACCCACGCCAGAAAAGCTATGAAGTAATTGCGCTGCAAGCGAGGCGTGTGGTTTGATAAATTATTTTTACTAACGGCTATAAACGCAAGTTTTGAATTCGTATACATTTTTTTGAAATTTTATATATCATTTCTTTTTTCCAAAAAAAAAACTTAAAGATTTTATTGAAAATTTTTTTTTTGGAAAAACGGCTCTAACGAATTTTAAGTATTTTATTTTTCAAAAACTTTGCAATACCTACATCAGATTGCATCTTTAGTTTTGAGGTAAAACTTTGATAAAAATTCCAATTTATTGAACGAACTCAAAAGTAGCTGACAACTTGTCACCGAACAAAGTCCTCAATTTTTGTTAGAATTTGAATAAACATGTGTATTATATACGTATCCCTACAAGGGATCTCTGGACAGAAAACCGGGTCATGAATACAAATCATGTATCGGTTTTCACGGACCGTTCCAAGACGGGCGAGGGGGTAGGGTCAGGCATCTTTTCAGAAAACCCACCTTTAAATAGATCGATAAAGCTTCCGAACTTCTGCAGTGTCTTCCAAGCGGAGGTTTATGCAGTTTATGAGGCAGCAAAGTATCTTGCCACATGTGAACTAGAAAACAAGAACATTGACATTTTCATAGACAGCGAGGCGGCCATAAAAGCCATTTACTCAGTTGTCACAAAGTCAAAATTGGTGGAATGTTGTCGCAAAGAGTTGAAATTGCTTAGCGCAACAAACACAGTTACCCTACATTGGGTCCCAGGACACTGTGATATAGATACATGGGAATGAAAAAGCAGACGAATTGGCGAAATACGGGTCATCCACTGATCCGAGCCAAACTGAATCGTCAAACTGAATTCGAAAAGAGTAGAATTCACCAGAGCTTCCTCGAAGCCGCCAATGACAGGTGGTCACAGATTGACACGTGTCGGGCTTCGAGAAGTCTTTGGCCAGATATTTCAAGGAAAAAAACTGAATACTCTGTCTTACTAATTTTTATTAAAAAATCCAAGTCTCGCTGGTAAATTCTAGAATTTAAGTGTTTCGAGAATTTATAATAGTTAACGTTTATATTATTAAAAAAATTAATCAGACGTCGTTGGATGTAGGCAGTCATTACTTTTTTTTAAATACCTCAAATACAAATTTGTCAAAAAAGATCCATAAAAAAGGGTTTTGTCGAACGCTGGCAACACTGGAAAAGAAAATAAGGTTTGAAAATGCAATTTTTAGAAAACTATCTAAAACTACACTAATTGAAATATTGTTTTTAAAGAATTTAATTTTATTGCTGTTGCCGTTGTTTTCAAACACACAAACTCTCTTCCTTCGGTCCTGAGGCCGAGAATAATCCATCGGTATCTCTATTAATGTATAATAACCTTACATCTCTATCTGCCCCAAAGTTTACCTAACCCAGCAACACCGTTGACGTCATTATCCGACACCGGACTAAAAATACTTGTCATATTTACAGTTTTCTTCATCATATTGATGATCGCGGTTGTTACAAAAAAAACCCACTGTACAGTGAACACTGAAACTGAATAAATCCAAAGCCCCTCCTGCTGAAATCCACTATTCAATTTTACTTAAGCATTCAGTTTTTGTGCCGAATAGGCTTAGATGTCTAATCAGTCTAACATCTGATATGGGTTTTATTTTCAACTTTATCCTTCACGCAACAGGATGCAGGAGCCATCGCATACAAAAGAAAACACAACCCATCATCGTCCTTATAGAAAATAATCATTTTCGGGTGGGCATACTGACGGGATGCGTGAATCTTTTGGCATGGTGGATTTGAAAAATCAATTTTTATTTTGCAGAGTTTCTTCGGATTTTTGACTTTTTCATCAAACACGGCTATAAATCCCTTACTCTTTGAAAATGGAAATCCATCATTTGGGATGCTTTGGTAGGAAGAGATGAGAAAAGGTCAAAATGTGTTTTGTCGTCGTGTATGTACATATATCTGAACTTGCCTACTGTGTTTGGGTGTGTGTCATAAGTATATGTACAGATGTACTATGTCCTTTATGTTTTGTTACATAACCGATTGTCCGTTTCAAAATTTTGTGTTACATTGTAGCTGAATCTGAATGTGCGATGGTTTTTCGACGATGGACTACCCAAAGACATCTCGAAAAAGGTATAACTTTTCAGCAACAAGAACCGTCAGGTACTTTTGACAATACTCACATCATTCACAAATCCTTTGTTGTGCTTGTGTGTTTGTGTTCGTAGTAAGTGAATAACGGAGTTTCTACTCTTGTACACACATTTATGAATGTTGCTTGGTGACCAAAAGGTGTCAAAAACGTCAATTCCAAAAGAATCGTCAATCACAATACTGACGTCCTCCAGACATTTGAATTATGTCAGACACCTTTGTATCCTTGTACCATTTTTAGTTATATAAAAGAAGCTGAGATGTACATTATACTGTTGCTTATAAAAAGAATATGTTCTCTCCTTTTCCACAAGTAAATGATCTCCCTTACTTTGTTGTGTTTCAGAAAATAAGTTTTTTTTGAAAAAAAAGTTTTCAAAATTAAAAACTAAAAAAAAACAGAAATTTTTTTTTAAATTGAGGTACGAAGAAAAAAAATAGGTTTTTGATTTTGAAAAAGGTTTTTTCAAAAACTATTAAGTGAAACCACTTGATTTATAAATATAAAAATAATAGGCTGTTACATAATTTTTATGGACCTTGTTGTTTTTAAATAATTTCTTTTCAATTTTAATTAAATTTTTACAATTTTATTTGAGTGTAATGAAAACATATTTGTTTCTAAGGACCAGTCTAATGAAATGAAAGGAATTATTTCGTTTGAAGGGATTATTATAATTTGATGTGAGAATCTAAAAAGAATTTCTTCTATTAGATATGTATCCAATAGACAACATTTCGAATATTATTCAATGGAATTTTTGAAAATATTTGCATAAATTATTCAATGGCACCATATTGGTAAAAAATAATACATATGATTGGAATTGAAGTCGGTAATGTAGATATTAAAAAAAAAAAAAACTAATCAGCTATTAAATTATGATGATACAACTAGCTAGCTATGAGTTTTCTGGTTTGGCAGGTTTGCTGCAATTTACAGTATTTCATTTCATCCCAAATAATTTTTATGTGAGCGTACATCAAAGAAAATATAATATTTTAAAAAATCATTTAGAATATTTAAAAATTGAAGGCGGTGTTATGTCTTATATTAAATGTCTTACATTTATAATAACATATTTTATAAAAAAAAACTGCGGGACCTATGTTATGACATAATTTAGATTTATCGCTTTAAAATTCTGGTTGAGAATACAAAATGACATTTAAGCAATTTCTATGATTAATGGGGTTTTGGTTAAAAATATCGATTATTTAAAACTTGTAATAATCATTAATAACGTATTTAAAATTTTTATGTTTCATATTTCTATTGTTTTATCGCTTCAATTTCGATTAAGTATTCTTTAAGGCCCTATTAAACCGTACCTATTCACCTATTATGTCGATAAAACAATAACATTTATAACATTTGCAGTACGGAGAATACTGTTTTACAGTTAATAATATGCCATGGCGTTATTTAATTAAAGATCATTTGCCTTAAAATATCGATTGCACAACACTACTACTAACTAATGAATCCGGTTCATTGAACCCACTTCAAATAGCTGGTTTAAGGAATATCGATTGTTAAAAACTTTAAATGGTCTTTGATTAACGACTTGAAAATTGGCATGTTTCGTATTTATATGACTATCACTTTAAATAATACATTCTTTGCTTAAAATCTCGATTATTTATCAGCTAAGGCCCTCTTAAATTGTGGTTAGTCGTATATCGATAACACAAAATATTTTTTTTTAAGCCCAAATAAGTAAATAAAAAAAAAAACAAGTTATCCAGGCTGAATGAAGACATCTAAAAAAATGGCGTGCCTCCCTAGTACCCATACAAACTATCGATAAGAAGTATACAAATATTGCTCTTAACCCATTTCTACCTCGGTTAGGCCACAAAAAACCTCTGCGCTAATCGAATTTCGTTGGCGATTTTGTTGAACAAACCTATTGAGACTTTAAAAAAACATACCTACTTTTGCAGAATGGAGAAATCAGTTTTAACTGCGATATTTACAAACATATTATCGATAATTTGTATGAAAAATTCATATTTGTTCTCATGCTGTCCCCACATCTGATAATGGATTCATTGCTTCAAAATATCGAATGCTCAGCAATCCAAAATAGACATTTTAGTTATTTTATTGATTAAATGTAGAACCGTACTGAGAGGAAGTACACTTCAGACGTCAATTTAAAAAAAATCTCAAAATTTCTTTCGAAAACCTACTAAATAATGGACAGAAATGCACTTGAATTTCTAGGGGCAAGGTCTCCTAGTCTTTATAAACTAATAAAAGTAATCTCAAAACTGCGTTATTTCTTAATATCAATATTTACTGATATCATTAAAAGAAAAAACGATTTTTCATTTCATTTAAAAAAATCTTATCAAAAAAACTCAAAGGACAAAGAAAAATTTTCAAATTAAAGCCATTTGCGAAAATGAAGCTTTCTTCGAAATTTTTTTTGTTTGATTCTTCTTGTTATAGTAACGGTATATTAAAAAAATTAATCTGAAAACTAAAAATCTATAGAATGCTTTCTAATCCACACCAATACGACTTTTTAAAGAACTTAAAAACAAAGCTGACAAAATTAACATATCCTTATTATTTTTTGGCTTGTTTCGAAATATGGATTTTTAGCCAATCAGAAATAAAGAACCTATTTAACCTTCATGTACGAGTACAACCTATAAAATAACAACCATTTTTCAACTTCATCCTTCTTCTCATCAATAAGATGCGTTTTCAAGAAAAAGCTTAATCTCAAATAAAAGTTGAAGTTGACTCACTTCACACTCAATCATCCAAACTCCGTTCAGCATAAATTTACCTCCCGATACAAATTCCTTAATTAGTAACCATCAGTCCCAAATCGATATTGGTTATATACAACTTAATTACCTCCCCTGTTAACCTGAAACTCCCCATCGCATAGGAATGTACCTCATTCCAAACAACCAAACTATTTATCTTCTGTTCATAAATAGAAAGAAAAAAAAAACAACTCAATACTTTTCCACTTAAAGAAATTCGCACTCAATCTTCGGAAAATTAACACAAAATTCAACAACATAATTAGTGTACCGCATGTGGATTTTAAAATCGAAACTTTATCCTTTCAAGTATAGGTAGAGTGCGTTCGTCGCTGTTCGTACAGCTCGCCTCTGCTTCTTCAAATAGAGGAGTTAACTTTTTCTTTCGGTAAGCATCTTCACCGCACGCTGCTGTAGCGTAATGTTAACTCAAGCATTGGGTAACTTAAACAAGAAAGTTTTTATTTCGTCTTTCTCCGAAATACACCAACATCGAGTTTCCCGTTCGGAAAATCTCATTTTAATAATCCTTTCCTCGGCAAAAGTTTTACCTTGGCCCAAATCCCAGCACACATCCACATCATATTCCATCATAGTCCTTATAGACTATAAACACTCATACAGACCCTCCCTCTGGTAGGGGTAGCAAAAAAAAAAAAAAAACTCACCAATCTCGATGTAAGCTGTTAAACAAGTGCCTAGTTCTGACGCCACTTAATCTTGTTCCACAACTTAAATCCTTGTGGAGAGCTACTCCCAACTCCACCCAACTCTAAAATATTTAAGCACGCAAATACGTACACATATAGACATACAAGGATACACTGTTCATGGAGCATCACATGTGTCCCGACTGGCTCTTCCCTTAATCAAATTGAATGGTTCATAGTTTAACGCTAAAATCCTGGCAATGAAGCAAGTTTGTGCAGCACACTGATTTCGGGTAGAGTCAAAACAAATCCGCCATTTTATCTGGACAGGTAGAAATACGAGCAGTACCATAATGTGTAGTATATAGAGAAAGGATAGATTTCCGGTCTCTGGTTGCAGGACGTATATACAAAGCCGTCAAAAAAGAAACTCCTAAACGCCCAATTCACCGCGTCAAAGTTGTGTTTCTGGCCAAAGGATGGATGAGCGATATTTTTGTTTTGGTTTGGTTTTTTTTTTTATGAAGAAACGAAAAACGTGTGTGATCGTTAGTTCGTGCGAAAAGTCCTATGAACTGATGTGGAAAATCGTTTAAAGTGGTTGACCCAACTCCAATTTTTGTTATTGCCAGCCGATGTTGTGCCTGTTAACTCCCACTCAAAATAATGAAAACATATCACAGGACCACTGATGGATGACGGAGCTTCCCGGTGTACGGCGGAAAAGGTGTCCCCATCGTCATCTCCTCTAAACCATCCATCAGGGAAAAAATGAATCTTTCATCGTCCAACTGGGATACGCCGCGCCGCTACCTCTGCCGCCACCGATACGGTTACCAACAATCGCTGGGTGTGCTTTTCACTCATCGCTCTCTGAGTGGGGTCGGTCCATTCAAAAGAGGATTTCGTGTCGGGATTAAATTGGTAAGCGATATTGGCACGAGCTGAGATTATTTGGCTGTCATCGTCGCATAGCTGTCGTTGGGGCCGGGAATGATGAGTCTACTAGCTGTGTCCTTTGTGTACACTGTCCGTCCGCAGGTTTCAGTTCGACAGCGATAACAGGAAAATGTTCGACTGTTGACATTGGCAATATTCTTTTTTTTTTCTTTTTTTTCAAATACCGATATGTAGAGAGACATTTTTTTCCACGTTGCTCCATCCTATACTCACCCCCAATGGATCCTGTATCATATACCGATTTATGGATATTTTTGTGTTTCCACGCAGAGTGCAAAAATGTTTATGCAAATTTTTGCTTTGTTCCAGATTTTGAATTTAATTTGTTTCTATTTTTATTTTTTTTTTTTTTCTGTTTTTGTTTCAATGCCCATATCAAAAAGACTTCAGAATACAACCAACAACGGTATAATTAATTCGGGTCGGGTTGGGTCGTATTTAAATCAGATTCTCCTTTGGGCGAGCAGAGTTTCGAATAATTTAATTTCGGGGATACTATCCTGTAGTTGTGTTTGATTTCTGATTACTTCGTTGTCATCGTAGCCAAAGCTTTGGTTTTGTATTGAGAGGAGTTTTATTGAATTGGTTATTATTATTATTTTTAACTTTATATATATATTGAATTTAAACAAATACAGTCATATTTAAAACAATCGAATTTGTTCATTTAACAACAGAAATCGATTAGTATTGATTTTTTCTTTTGAGTTTTTAAATTGTGGCCTGATGATGGCCATAAATAAAAATTCTGTTTTTCATAGAGAAGGATTTTTTTTTTCATCGATACATTGCTTTAACTTGCAACGAAAAAAAACATCAAATTTTTTTTTTTAAACTGTAGTTAATTAAGAAAAGTACATTTAAGCCAAGTCATTTTTTTTAAACTTATAATAAATTACTATTTCATCAAAAATACTACTTTCAATGAAATTAGAAGAACAACAAACCGAATGTGAAGACAAAGAATAAAAAACAAAAGAAGGAAAATATGTGAAAAGCATAAAATTTAGTATTTAAATTGGAGAAGTTTCAAATCAAAACTATAGATAGCACCTACATATACATATGTATAAAAAAATACAAATTTTGGAGAAAAAAAATTTTAATTCTCTATGAAGAATTATTATTTAAGGCCATCATCAGGTCACAATTTAAAAACCCAAAAGAAAAATTCAATACTAAATATAAAGTTATCTAACTATTAAAAAAAATAATTTTCATATCTAATAATATTTATGTATATATTTTTCAAAAATTCGAAAAACATTTTTTTTGAAAATTTTGATATGTTATATTATTATGTGTTTATTTTATAAAAAAAATCATCAAACCGCATTTACCATTAAAAACGTTTTTTTTTTAAATATATTTTTTGACTGAATATTTTGAGATCCTCACAAAAATCCATAGAAAAATTCATCAAATTGGCAGCCGTTTTCTAAATAAATAAGTTTTTTTGGAGGTACAGACAGAATTGCGCGGCCCACTGTCTTCGATTAATCTTTTATCGTTATTTAAGGGGTGATTAATATCTCAATTTTGATATTTTTTTCTTAATAAAGTATAACTATGGAAACATACAGCAAAAAGAACTTTCTTTAAAATTAAAAGAAGGTAGGTTTTCAGTTCTTAAAAAAGTATAGCTTAACATTATTCTTTCTAAATAGTTTTTTGTATCCCCCTCGATAAGACTATTTTTTTAAAAATGTTTTAATCCCTTCGTAAAATTGTAAAAATAGGGGAATAATTAAGAGAACAATGGAATAATAATTGAAAGAAGGCGAAATCAAATTTTTCTAAAACAATCGTTTTTCTATACCATTTTTATCCAAATGTTAGTAAACAATGCGAAAAGATAAAAGTATAAATTCGAAAGTATAAATTCGATCAAAATAAAAAAAGTGTTGACCTTATATACATTACGTTTAGGCAGGAGGTGAATTTCTTAAATTTACTTAAAACAGAAATTTTTTTTTTCAATTAAAGTTATCTTAGAGTCGACAGCTATTGGAATATTAATTTTGAAACTAAAAATTTTGAAATTTTTTTTTCTCAATGATTTTTTGTAAAATTTTACATTAATATTTGGATTTTCAATATTCGGTTAAAGACTGAAAACTAGATGACCATTAGACTTACATACACTCATCATTCTAAAAATAAGATTAAAATAACTTTACCTTTATTTATTTTTGGGCCGTGTAGAGATTAAATAAATATAAGACAATTCCCAAAAACCTAAAATAAACTTCAAATTTTAAAATTTTGGATCACTTGTTAACCTAATTATAACAAACTGTAAAAATAAAATGTATCTTTCCAAAAATGAAGTTTTTGAAAAAAAAAAAAAATCAACAAATAAAGTGTTAAAACTGTCAAAAAACATGTCAAAAAAATTATGAAAAAAAAATGTTTCAAAAAAATTTCGAAAATTGGTTAAAAAATTGTTTTAAAATAAGATCAAAACAAAAACTATCGGAAATTAAAATTTTGTCAGATTAATTGTCAAAAAAATGTTGTCTTTAAACAACCAAGTGGTAAATATATCATCCAATTTATTGTACTGAAATATATTTATTACTAGTTAATTGGAGGGCACCTAATGTGCCCCTGCCTTTTTTAACGGTTAATCACTTTTGGGGAGAGTGTGTCGTTCACGCAATTAAAAACATTTTTTTTTTTAATCATTTAAAGAATTTCTCGGGTCCCAAAAATTTAAAAACAGAAATTTATTTACCATACCGAAATGTAAGTTAAAAAAAAAAAAAACAATATTTTGCTGAAAAAAAATTGGTTATAAAAATATTTTTCATTTTCATTTTGGGGAATAAAAATAAGTTAAAAAAAAATTATAAATTGTGGAAAAAAAGTTTTTGCCGGAAAAAGTATTGTTAAAAAAAATGTGGACAAGAAAATTGTAAAATTATAGTGAAAAATGTTCTGACCAAAAAACGAGTAGGTACCTAGAACTTCTCTCGAATTTGAAAAAGGGTTTGTCAATTATTTTGAAGTGTTCTGGTAATGATATCTACCTTTCACATTTAAGCAGCCTCTGATAAAACTCAAAGGTATAGGCGCTTCATTAGAACACGCAATTATTATAGATATCAAAGAAAACTGCTACACACTATACGCCAAACATTAATTACGAGTAAACCTGCCATTCCACATGAAAAATTTTACATACATGTTTTTAACTCATAACCACAACTCTCCGTACATTTACATTTTGCATAATTTATTTTTGTCTTTGAACTTGTGCATATGTACAAGGATTAAAAATTCTCAGCTAAAGAACAATTTAAATTCAAAAAATAAGTTTAAAAACGAACTCCAACAAACGTGATGATGCTGATGACCATGACTGGTTTTATATCTACTTCTAAAATATAGTCACGTGTCCCATTTTAAACTGCATTTTCATAATTGAATGGATACTCTCAAAATGCCTCACGTCACAAAAAAAAACATTTCTAATCCTTTAAACTGGTTTTTGTTTCTTTTTATAAACATTCTATAATTACCTATACCGAATAGTCGGCGGCGGTACATAAGATTATTTATATTTTACATAAAAAATTCCACCCCATTGTAGGTAGGTAGGTAGGTAGTCAACAACAGAAAAAACGACGACAATTTTACTGCCACCATTAAAAACGGTGTTGGTGTTTCAATAATTACAGTTTTAATATTTCCCGTCATTAATCCAACCGGTTCCGGACATCAGGTGTGTGCATATAGTGCACCAGGTGCAATTTCCCTTAACTTTGCAATTGTATCCCATTAAAGGTAATACCTATACAAAAAACCAACACAGACGAGAAGAAAAAATAAAAATCGAGTGAAGCCCCCAACAGGAAAAAAAAGAATTGACTAAAATGCCAGATTTGCCAAAAGGCAATAAAAACTAAGGGATGCTGCCAATGCGGACAGCGAGCATCTTTTTCGCGCCTCATTACCTTAACTCGCTACAGGGGGAATGCCATCTCTCATATAACTTCAACCCACTATCTACCACTATTACCGCTATATGGTGGTGAGGCGGTGTGGCGGTGGCGAGACCATCGCGTTAGTTATAATTTTGCAATTTCACCGGCTTAATTACGGACCACATTTCATCTGACTCTCCTTTAAAAGGGTGTACACAAAAATAAAAAAAAACACCACACCAAAGGGGTGGCGCATAAAAACGTGCCAATTCATTTTAACGACCGCTTGGCTCGTAATGGTCTAAGGCGTTATAAATTCTTCCCTTCAAGAAAATTTCCAGCATTTTTCCATCCGCGCCGCGCGTTAAGGTAAACAATCTGCCCCAAGGATGATGGTGATGATGATGATAATGATAGTCTGATAAGTCATGGATACGGATACCAGACAAACCATCTATGTATACCTGGGATATGTGTGTTTTTATTTTTGTCGAGTAGAAAACGCAGAACACGTATGCAGGCAGTAAAGCTGTGCACTTTGTAGCCAACAAGTCATGCCCCAGACTCAGAGACTCTATAATGATGCGACAACAAAGAATGCGTCTTTTGAACAAACTAAATGCCAAGATGTAGCAAAAATATTTTCTTAAGCTGTTATCCTTAAACGGCAACCTCTTGGTCATCTTGGATCCTGGATCCTGAGGCTGGAAGCTGGGCAGTGTGGTATTATTATTATATGAGCCAGGAGGGGTGATTTTCTCCCCCATCAACTATACCTACCTACGACTTGATGGAATTTATTAAATGCGACTTTGGAAGAAATGAGAAAATTGCAGAGGAAAAATTAATTATTATTTTTCTTCTTTCGTCGTTGTCGTGTCTTCATGTTTCTTATCTCTCTTTTCTTTTATAATTTTTTTTTTTTCTTTTCCTTATTTTATCTCACTTAATTTGTATCATCGCTGTCGTCGTCTCTAGTTGTTGTTGTTGTTATTTCTTGTGCTATGGCAGAACTGACTGAGTGACTTGGGGGTGTTGAGAAAATCGTCCTCATAATTGTCACGAAATTAGATTTTGTTTTTTTTTGTTCACAAAAATTATTTTTATATGTTTTTTGTGTTAACCTACCTACGTTCATAAATTTATATCTATATACATTATTTATCCATTCTTGACTTTAGTTTTTTTTTTCTTAAACAATTTTTTTTGGAAGAAAAAGGAAGTAATCTATTTCGTTCAGATAGTCCGCATTTGTAGGGTTGTTAAAATGCATATATATTTTTAGTTGCAAAGGGTTTTTAAGAAAAATATTTTTAGGAGACAATTTTTTAACTCATGTTTTCCCAAATAGTTTAAAACAACTTTATACATATATGTTAAATCTTTAAGTTTATTTGAATGCTTTTTGGGTTTCAAAATTGACAAAACTTAATTAAACAAGTATTTTTACGTATTTTTCATAATGTTCCTTTAAAGTAATTCAACACTTTCAATTTGGATTTGAAAAATAAAATACTATCACGCTCAGCATTTCAATAAATCTAAAACTGAAATTCAGTCATGCATTTTATTTCATTTTCAACTCTAATTCCTAGACTATGTATTCACCTGTGGCACATAAGTACCAAAGTCTTTTGAATGCTTATTATTATTTTTTTTTTTTAATATCGTTATGTAGTTATATACTGTACTGCAAAATATTTGCATTTTAATTGAGTCAATTAATAAAGTTTTCAAATGGGTTTTCGGCGAATTTGGGGGTCATTAATATTTTTTTTGTTTTTTACTTTCGAGGAGTAAAGAATATAATTACACTTTGACCAAATCAGAGAAATAGTAGATTTAGAATATTTGTAAGGTTTTAATTTATATTTGATTTTTTTTTCTGTGGGTTGATTTCAATCCGATTTGAAGAATTATACAATTGAATAATTATTAAAAATTAAATAAAAAAGATACCAATAATCTTGTACTCTTATTAATTTGGAGGAGGAATATCGTCTTAAAATATGGGATCAAAATGTTAATGTTCATTTTGTGAGAAACCACTGAGGAAACAGGCCTGAGGGTTGGGGACATACACTGGTCAAAAAATTAATGGAACAATTTTGAAACAAAAAAGTAGCAAAAAAAAATTCCGAAAAAATACAAAATTGCAAAGCTGCATTTTTTTAAGTTTTTGATTGAAATATATGGACATTTTTTTTGTTATGTTACTAAATGTTTTTCTTAATAATTTTTTTTTTACCACGAATGACAAAACACCGTTTTACTGAATTTCAGCAGCAGCTATTAATTATTTGTGGGAAATGGTTCTCAAAAGTCCTCCTTTTAGATTCCACAACTTAATTTGAAAGTTTTTGACATTTGAAATAAAGAATATAGCAAAAATACAAACAGGCCTAAAAAGAGAAACCTTAACAATTTCGAAGAATATCAGTTCACACTTGAGGCAATTGAGCTAATAACTGTAACCGCATTTCCAAAAATTTATCTCGAAAATAAGATGAACGCATTCAGACACAACAATGAACTGTCAAACGAAACTTTCAAATACGCGACCACCAACATGAAACCCCTTGTTTGACGCTGAATGCCAACAATCACATGCACAGCATTCAAAACGGCACAGCAAAAATAGACTAGAACTGTTCTCAAGATCTGCAAACAGGAAATGAGAAACGAACACTAATTTTTTAGATTATCTTCGCGTGACCGAGGAGATAAAAAGCGAAATGATGTTCAGAAGTCCAAAAGGTAAAAACATCATTTTCTGGTTATAACCACCGAGCCAATATCTGCAAGGACGATCAAGGGAACAGCGTATTGGAACCGCAGTCAATGCTGAGGATATCGAATAACGACAATAATGAACCCAACCATTCGATTAAGGCAACGTAGACCAATGATATCGCTCGCTTGGACTGGATGAAGATAGCAGCATCCAAACTCAAGTTCGAAAACAAGAGCCTGGAGGCCTTACTACGGAATTGTTCAAATCAGCGAGCGATCTCTTGGTTAGGAGTGTAGACCAGTTCAACTGCAAAACATGGTCGGAAGAAACCAAGCCCGGTGAATGGAACCTCAGCATTGTACCCCGGTCCTCAAGAAAGAAGGCTATCTTAATTGCACAGACCAGAGTTATCAGTTTTTGCAACATCGCCTATATAAGATCCTCTTTTATCGCAATACCTAGACGCTCCTACTATTTCAGACAACAAAGCAAAGCCAACTCTCGAGCAACTAAAGTGTACCACAGGCATGGGCCTTGTCAAAGGTAGATAGAACGCTTCAGGATGCTTCGGAAGAAAAATTCTTCGAGTGATTTTTTGCACATTTGAAGAATTGAAGAGAAGATATAACCAAGAACCTTGCGGGCTGTACACCTAAATTTAGAATGAATGAACTCCAACGCTCTAGCCCGGAACGTCTTTGAATTCAATCCAGAGAGACGTTGCAGTAGAGGAAACAACGACTCAGATGGCTCACGCAGGTTGTAGAAGACCTCAACCAACTCGCTGTTCAAAGCTGGAGACAGCTAGCTAGGGACCGAGCTGGCTGGAGCAACATGTAGGCTGAGTTCTTGGTCCGACCCGGATACCTTAAGTAAATAAGTTATCATCATAAATTCTTGATATTTACTTTTTCAATACTCAGCATTGTTATTTTGAAATTCATTTTTCCAATTCTTTTTTTTTTGAAAACTTTGAAAATCTTATGTCATCCTACAACCATATACCTTTCTATCAATTTTATTTTCTAAATTGCCATTCCCAGCAAACGCTACAAAAAAAAAAAAATAAAACTTCTCCTATCAACAATGCACATTGAGTTGAAATTTCCTCAAAATGTTCAGAAAGCGGTTTCATAACCCGTCCGAACAATACAATGAACCCATTTCACTTTGAATACCATCATACTGTACAGGTATAACGACAAGAAGATAGGTACTGTTACCTTTCTGCACAAGTTCTGCTAGATATAGGTAATACGTATAAAGGAAAACTCACAGAGTACTGCGCTCCTCATGGATGTTCATCTCACATTGTCGCCCAACCCAATTCACGTTGACCACTCGTCCATGCCAAGTCAGAGTAGTTAAGGTGGTTCAGACGCAGAGGGATTCGACATGGAAACACAAAACGATTCAAAGTGTTTCAAAGGCCCCAGCCCCCGCCCCGTCCGCCGCCGCTTCACTTCCTCTCACCCAACCCTCAAATTGCGACTGTATTATGTTGTATGTCCATCGGTACCTACACTCACTGTTGCTTTAATATGAAATGCACTGCTCCGTTTAATTCGTTCCATTACAGTTCAGTGAATATTTGGGTTCCATAACAATCGGTTATCAATGAATTGTGCCTAATGCTGTATCCAGAGGCTGTGGCAAGAGGGAGGATGGTGGTGGTGGCAACGTGGCGGCACAGCGGCTGCTGCTGCTGCTGCTGATACTTCTGCTTCTACTTCTGCAATGCCAAAGCTATACAGCAATCGGACAGCGGAAGCACCCAGGCATTGCCTTGTATGCGAACCGAACGAGTTGAATATACATATACAACATTCATCTCTCGTTCCAAGTTCGTTTTGGAAAAATATGTGTACACACTGCGTCGTGCCTGATTGCTTTCAACCCTTCTATGGGGTGTTTTGGGAGGCACAGACGACAAGCGGGGGAGCTCGTCGACGAGAGAACTTTTGAAAATTGGAAAAGATTTGTTGAAAACTTCATTCATTCGTCCGACATCATTGCTCTTGTTTTTGCTGGATTTACCTATTTATCATGGTTGCCAGGTTTGTGTGATTTCGGACGTTAGACGTGATGGATTTTGTAGGAAAAAAATTCAAAAGTTACCACAAACTTATCTCAAGGTTGAGGTCACCTTGAGTGAGGTAGTCTCGTGAACAGCATGGTGACACTCGGGATGTGGTTTTACTTACCTTCAATAAAAGTAAAAGAAATAAAGCAAAAAAGAAATATTAAAAAAATCATTCAACGCCCTTAAATCACTATTTTTCGCCGGGAGTAACTGGTACTAACGCCATTTAAACGAGAACCTTTAGGGGATGTTAGTCCGGTGAAACAATGTTATCCAATTTAGCAAATTTCAATAATTCAAGGCAGTTAATTTTCTTTGAAACAAAACTGAAAGATGGCATTCATAGTTTTCATTCCACTCCCACACTCTTCGCTTAGTTGTTTGTTTGTTTTTGCCCCATTGGACAGATGTTGTGTACACATGCATTCCATCGGTGGTGCTGGAAGAAATGGATGAGATTTCCGTTATTTCGTTTATTTTTCTTTTTTTTTTTCATCACATTTATTGGACCCCACGACCAACCCCTACACCTTCAATCATCCCCATTGAATCTAGTAGAGGGTTTCGGTATGCAAATGGGATGGATGTACCGAATGGTGGCAGAGAGATAGTAGTGTATAGTTAGTATAGCCGCGCGGTAAAAGAACCAAGGACACATTCAGCCAACAACGAGAGGTTGTGTGTACCTTAAGGTATCTATACCTCTATTAAATTGGAAGAGAGAGCTATCGTCATCGACTTCATCGTCGTCGGTCGGTCGGTCGGTCGTCGTCGTTGTCGATGGGAAATCGATTTATTGCACACTTTCTCGCATTTAATTGGCACTCACTACGGGTGAGTGGAAAATTATGTGAGTGAGATTGAGTTTTATGAGGTAAGCCTATAGATATGGACATAGAGATTTTCTTACTATACTCTGCCATATACTCACAGCTATATTAACAGAAGGTGCAGCTTTGTAGCCTTAAATGCCTATGTCAATTTATATTTACCATTTATGCCCAACATAGTAGCAAAAAGGTAGTGCGGATGTAAATCAGCATGACTTCTGTACAATCAGGTTAATTAGTTTTGTTGGCGAAAGAATTTGTAAAAGTTACCTCTATATAAGCTCCGCATGTCTTTATTCAAAAAGAGAAAAAAAAAATTGATGCTTTCCAGGGGAGTGCCTTAACACTCTTGAGACGAGACATGGTGGCAACTGATGATGGTGGGAAGCGCATGAGAGTAAGATAAATTGTAATCGTATATTGCTTGCGATATATTTTTTTGTGAGAAAAAAAAATACAAAGACACCGAGACACAGGGATTAGCTGATGTTCAGTTTTTTTTTGTATACAGAACAGACTAGTTGGGAGGCACCTAAACGGCACCCATTGATTCCCTGTTTGTGGCTTCATTGCTTTTTTACGCAGAGAAAAAAAAATCATACCCAATGATAGGTCCTCGAACTGACAGCTAACTCCCAAGAAAATTGGGACTTGGTTCATTATGAACTAAGGCCCATTATTTTTTTAACTAACTCCTAATACAAAATGAAGTCCAACAACGAAAATGAATTATTAAGCATGCCCTCACTTTTGCGTTTAAATATCTTAATTCATATTCAATTACTAAAAAATGAACTCTTAATTTTTTTAGTTGGAATTAAGTTTATTGGGATTAATTTCATAATGAACTAAGACCCAAGTAAACCAACTTCCAAATTTATGAACTACATACGTCCCAAGTAAACTTCGGTGCTGATTCATTTTGACTATTGAGAGTTAATTAATTTCGGAATCAGTTCGTAGGGCCACTTTAAACATCAACGATTAAATTTACAAATTGGCACATGTATAGTTTAAGCTTGTTTGGTTCTTCAATCCCGGTCCAGCAACAAATTCCCTTCCCCCCAAACTTGTGGTGGTCTTAAATTTGTCTCAAATTAGCATCGCCACAAATGAAGTTTAATAATCATGATTTTTTATTGCTAAGCTGTTGCGGTGTTTTCTAAAATCTTGGCTAAGCAAGATAATCACTTCCACCCACAAAAACCGAATTCTATAAGAAACTGGTCATGAAAATAAAAGCGGCCTAGCCAAGACCTTTTCAATGAAGTATATTTTATATTTTAACTTTAACTCCTTGTCCAAATATTCTACTTGTAAACTTGTAGATTTTGTGCTGATTATGCTAACTTGATGAACGCAAAAATAACAGTGGTAGTTGTTACAGCAATCCAACGCCCCACTCTCAGGTGCCTCTCAAGAACAGTGTTACGAGTTCTAGACCAAAAATTACCCGAGCTGGAGGAATGCTGATGCCTAGGCCTTTCGATAAGGCACAACGCAGGTCACGATTCAGACAAGATTGCAGCATCATTCAGCATCAGTAGATTTTTTGTAATTCCTTTTGTAGAGCTGCTTGACCAAGATTGTATTAACAAATTATCAAAATTTCCGTTGTGGTGGTGCCATCTTGACAAACCTTTCAGAGGCAAACTTCTAAATGAGAACGTTTAGAAAATAATTGTGCGATTCTATAAAAAAGCGGATCAAATTAGTTTTTCAAAAAATTAGCAATCACACTTTTTCACTCCTGTCATCAATTTACTCTCGACGACGAACTATTGCTGTGTGAAGCAGCTAATGGTGCATTTTTTTCATCACAGAAGATAGCAGACCTTTCCCTCTATTTCATCCACCTACCTACGCTTACGCGATGTTTGATGTCGTTATCACAAGATTCTATGCTATTCAGTAGTCAAAATTTATTGTGAAGGTAAAACAAAGTAGTACATGTCGAATTCGAGAAGAACAGTTGGTCAAACAATCAAGGTAGCGGAGCACGAGTTTGAAGTGGTGCAATCCTTTAAATACCTTGGGTCAATAGTAGCAGCCGATAACGATATAGAAGAAGAAATACGCGGGCAGCGGGTCACTTCCAACAGAGTCTACTATAGTCTGTCAAAGCTCTTCAAATCCAGAAATCTCATCACAACTTCAAAACTGCTGCTGTACAGGACCATGGATCCGAGACTTGGGTGCTTAGCAAAAGACACTCCCACCTCTTAGCCGCGTTCGAGAGAAAAGTCTTAAGGAGAATTGTTGGCCCCATATGTGAGGAAGGACGATTCCGAAGGCAGTACAACCTTGAATTGTACACAATCTACCTTGAAGGAGACATAGTGACAAAAATTAAGCTCGGTAGACTTCGGTGGCAGGGCACCTAGCACGCATGAGTGAAGAGGAACCGGCTCGGAAAGTCCTTTGTGGTACATTATATGGTAGACGGCAGCATGGTAGACCATGCTTGCACTGGAGAGATGGCATACACCAGGACGCCGGAAGCCTTGGGGTGTACAACTGGATGGCGTCGGCTCGAGACCGGGATAGGATGAGAGACTTGTTGAAGGAGGCCAGGACCGGACCTCGGTTGTCGAGCCGATGATGATGATGATGTGTCAAAATTTCTCCTTGGAAATTTGGGCCAATCAGGTCAACTGTTCTTAAGAAATTCTTAAGTTAAAGAAAAAGTGATTCTGGCAGATTGCATTCATAGAAATTGTTCGACAAATAATTTAATGCTGTTTCATCATTAAAAGTGCGTCCAAAAATAGTAGGTATTCATATTTTTAATCATAATGAATATTTTGATAATTTTTTCATAAGAGAACAAAGAGTAAACACAAAACGAAACACTCACAGAATATGGAATATTATCACTTTCCATTTTTTGTTTGTTTACCTAACCACTTTAAAGCTTTTACTTAAATTTATTTTATTTACACTTCACCGAACCTGAATTGAGCTATCATTTGAAATCAGCAATTTACCCATACCTTTATCTAAAAAATTGAACATTACAACAAAGTTTACCCAAGAATTCTTTAAACAGGCAAAGTTTGTTTGTTTTTTTTTTATTTTTTTCTTCTCCTTCTTGCCAATGAAATCAAATATTTCCCAAGTAACACCTTAAAAGTTGTAGCGAAAAGTTTTCGGAAATTATGGTGTAAGAAGAATTTTTGTTTGATGAATAACAAAAGCTATTTGATGCCTTGAGGGGGTGAAGGAATGGGAAGTTTGAAATATTTTAAATTCTAGTGAAATCCTTTCTTGTTTCTCAATTAAAGTGTGAGGAAGAAAAATAATAGCTGTCTATAAGGAAAAAATAAAATAAAAACAAAATTGGACTGTTTGAGATTTGTTACATAAATAATTTATACCTTAATGTTTTTTTTATGATTCTAATTTTTATTTAGTTATGTAGTATTTACCTTTCGTCGGCCTTTAACTGCAAACTGAGTTTTCTTTTTATATTTTACAAATAAATTCAAAACTTTAATTCTTCATTAAATACAAAAAGTAAGCAATTTTTTAAATAATTTTAATTGTCAGTCATCAAGCAGCAACAAATTAGTCTCAATTTTCAATGGAACTTCTCGACAAAAATCGTCAGAGAAAATTTATACAATAAATTAATTAAATTTCAGAATTTTCGAAATCCCTGAGAATTTTTCGGGCGATATTTCCTAACTTTAAGTATTAAGCGTTTTTTCCTTGGGCGTTATTTTTAGAGGTTTAAATTTTGTACGAAAATTTAAAGCAACTTTTTACGTACTACAAATGTGTCAAATGAAAAGAAGATGATTTACTCGACAGTTTTTCTTTCAAAACTGATCAATATAAACGATATAGGAATATCGTGGCTATTTTTCGGTTTTCTAGAGATATTTTTTCTACGATATTGAGAAATAAAAGTCTGAATCTCTTAAAAGTAGCTAGTATACATTGTATGTGTCTCTTTCCAACAAATTCGATGGAATGAATTCGGTATCAGGTCACGATAATAATACATTTTTTTGGTTGGAAGCTGACTCCTGGCTCCTTCGTTGATCTGAACCTATTCTATAGAGTAGGTTCAATGGAAGTATTCAGCGCACCTCCATTTAAGTTAAATTTTTAAACAATTTAACACGATTATCAAATTGGGTACTAAACCATTCTCTTAAATTTGGCTCATAGCTGATTTCTGACAACGAAGTTATTTAACGTTCATATTATTGAGATGTCGTTGAACAATAGACAGCCTGCCAATTTTTTTGACCCAGAAATCAAAAGTGATTTAAGACTTTAATGTGCTCCCCTCCATTTGAAACTCACAATCAAGCAATCTTAAGGTCGGGAAAAAGAAGTTGAAGAAGTCGTTGACGTTCTTTTCGGAGATGAAGTCTCTTTGATCATTATTCCAGAAAGTTCGTAAGGATCTTCATAGAAATTCAATCCGATTGAGTTGAGGAAGTGAATAACTGTTTCCTATTTTCCCGCTAGTCCCCACAGGTACGACAGTGAGAATTGTAAGGAATGCAAGTTTCCTCTACTGACCAGTGTCCGGTGCATATTGCAATGCCCATGGCTATGTTCGGGACACCAAGGGGAATCTTTACTCTTTCTGCAAGATAGCTATGATGGGTTGAAGGTCGTTTTCTATTCAGATCTTCAGATCATACATTATTAGACTATTGATAATAAACCCGAAGCAATGGCTTGAATAGGACCCGAGAACGGTGGGCCCGCTACTGCCTAACCATCAAAATAAGTGATCGTCTCAGTTTTGATACATCAATATCAAAATCAATTTTCAGTTTATGTGGAATTTCATGTGAAATAAGCTGGATGCGAACCTATCTATTTTTTACAGCCCCATCCGAACTTTTTCGGTATTTTAAAATAGACATTTATTACGCTATAGATCATCCACTTTCTAACTCTTCTTATGAAGAAAAATAAAGAAGATACTACGAGTATACAGAAATATACACAGGAAACATTTAACAATTAGTTAAGCCTATCTGACTTTGATACAAATTATCGAAATGCACCTTATTCGTCAGTAATAGGTTAAAAGACGCCTATCAGTTTTCCAATGACAATATAATTATTTACTTACTCAATACTCACATAGGTTAATACAAATATAATGAATTACGCATTGGACTATAACGAAATATAGAAAGAAAAAAAAAAAAACTGACAAAGTATACCAAAACAATCATCACACCCACTATTTTTCAACCACGTGACGATCGGATGCGCACACCGCACAAAGGCATATCAAAAACTCTTCTTCCATCCATACAACAAACTTCCGGTCTACCTATGTATGAACATAGAAAACACAGTTAGTGATATTTACGAAATTATATATAGGTTGGATATTTCCGGTCCCAATCACAAGAAGAAGTGTAAATTGTTTATCGCCCCCCCCCTTTGCCACCCCCTCCCCATATTTAGAAATGCACTGGATGGAATGGTACCAAAAAAATAGGGTACACCAGTGGACTCTTCCACCCATCGGAGCACTTCAAAAACAAAACAAAATAAAAAAAAAAACGGCTGCTTTGACTGATTTTCAATGTGCTCATCATCCGATAGAGTGGTTTTCTTAACAAGTGAACCAAAGCAAAGCAAAATCACGGGCAAAGGGCTAAACAAAGATATTTTCTAATACCTTCACACAGCTCCATAGTCTTCCAGTCGAAATCTTCTATATGATGCCAGCTATACCCATTCCCTATAATCATAGTCATCATCGTCGTCATCATCATCATCATCAAAATCACATCCCTATGCTATAAACCCTTTTACTTCCTCATTTAGAATTTAGCAGCATCTCTTTTGGCGAGAAAAAGTGTTGTGTGTCCATCTCAAAACTTTACCCTCTCTCTCTTTCTCTCTCTCTCTTTCTTGCTATTTAAATTGAAATGTAAGGAGGGGGAAGAGTGAGTCAAGGCAGACCAAAACAACAAGCAGCACCCATAGTTAAAAGACCAAAGCTCCAGAAAAACCAGAACCCCAATGTTGAGCACCCAAAAATCTCCTCACTACTGCTGGCCTCTTTCACGGATGAACTGTCACATTCACATCCACATTCCCGTGTCATGCTCATTGGACATTACTGCGCGCCACAACTGTTTCAGATGTGCGCAAAAACCAGGCACAAGCTCTAATGCTGCTCTTCTCAATTTCAAATTTTTTTTTGTTTTTTTCGGGGGTTGAAAACGGAAAACGGAAAACGTTCGTAGTTGCCTGCTAACTTTTCTACACCTCGAGGTTTTCGTTTTTGATCGAGTGCAGAGGTTGTGTCATTCGCAGTTTGTCGTTCGTTGAACTCAAACCATCTAGATACATTTTCTCTCTAAGTTACAGTGTTGTGTTTCGTTTCTTTTTTTTTTTCAATTTTTTTTTGTTTCAAAAACTCTATTCGGAATTCATAATTTGAAAATTGGAGTATCGGATATTGATACAGAAATATTTTCTATCAGTTGTATCGCGATGTTGTGTCGGGAGAGTTAGTCGTGTGCATAGAAATATTATTCCTCTGGTGTTTCGTTAGTCCGTGCTGCTGATGACGATGATGATGATGGAAAAGCAATTTCCGGAACAAAACGATAGACAAAAACTACTTCGGTTTGAAGAAAAATAACTGATTCAGTCAGTATAACAACAGCACTACCCTTTTTCGTTCAGCATCAGCGAACTTAACAACAACACTATGTACTATGGTTTGGTGAAAAAATGTAATTTTTGTCGATTTATAAAACGGTGATTAGATAATAACGCTTATTCGCAGTTAATTTGATTTCGTGATTTTATTTTTGCTCGAGGCGTTTCTATATGAGAACGAGAAGTTGTTGTATTTTTTAAAACCGGGTTGTTTTTTACAGTGCGAGTAATAATAAACTTGTAGTAGATAGAATAAAAGAAAATACACCCTTGGATATTTTTTTTTTTATTTCATCACAAAATCAAAACTAATTGTGTTATACGCGCATAATGAACTTTAAGGGTTAGCTATACTTTGAAAAGAAATAGGAAAGTGCCTCCAAAAAAAAGTAAAGGGAGTGAGAAGGTGTTGATTTTCGATTGGGGGTTGTTTATCTGGTGATGGATTTGTGTTTATTTTTCCGATGGAAGTGCCGTTGATGAAGATAACCAAATGCTGTAAACAAAGGTGAGTAACAAAATTGACATTTTCCTTAACCAGACTTTGTGTTCAAAGAAATATGTTTCCCCATCAACTGAACTTAGTACCTACGCCCGTTAAATTTTTTCATTCAAGCTGTTTGCAATTTATCTAATGTTAAAAATTTTATTTTTTTTTTTAAACTAAATTACTTTTAATATTATGAAAACCGAAAATCTGATATGGCGGTATTTTTCATACGCATTGTTCATTCCATATGGTTCGAATGTTTCGCGCTGTTGAACTAATTGTTTTTTTTTTATAACAAATATATAACTAAGTGCTGTAGGAACTACGGAACTATGGTGTGGTCGGTTTTGTTATTTGGTCAAGGTTCAGTTAATAAATCGGATGTTTTGATAGAATTTTTGTTGTACATATACATAGGTTTGAGTGGGAGTTGTCTGGGGGTTTGAATTTAATTTATTGTGGAGGGAATGTTTAATTAATTCTGATGGTGTTGTAATTTTTGTTTTATTATATTTTAAACCTTTTAATTTTAATTCAATATTTGTTTGATTGGTTATTTTCAATCTGGAATTTATAATTTATAAACATAATATGAATATGGTTAAAATAAAATTAGTATTTTTTTTTTTTTTTGATTTATTAAAGAAAAAAATACACTGCCGAAATAATAATTTAATTATATAGCTGTGGTGTATGAAGTTCAATCTGTCAGATTTAAGGTAGTTAGGGTGGAGTTTTCAACGCGTAGTTAACATATTGTAGCAAAGTTAACCCAACAGATTATTGTTTTTCATGGATCCATTTCCAGGAACTGTGAGTTCCTGTTAAACTGCAGTACAAAGAGGAAAATTAATATTTATTGTTGAAATTGTTATTTTGAAGAAACCTTCTAATTTCTTTGGAAAATTTAATTTTTGCTCTGGCACTTTTGTCGAAAAAGGTAAATTCTTTGTTAAAGGGATGGATATTTGAATTTTTATAAACTTTCGAATTTCCACACACTCGCAGGAATTTATCAGAAAACAATCACTTTGATTTAACATTTATCTAATTAAATATACATAGTTCCAACATTTGAAGTCACTTGTGAATACGATTATGATTCACTTTTTTTCTCATAATAAAAGAGTAGATTGGAAAAAACACTGCAAATCATGGTTTTTCAGGTTCTGTAATCGACATGTAATTTCTATAAAACGGTATGTTATCGTATAAGTGACTATAACATCTGTTATAATGAAGCATAATGAAAACTGTTGAACATCGCATTACAGACGTTCAACATCTGTCAAATTACTATATTTATTTCTTCCATTGAATAAACAGACGGATACGCATTTAGCAGTCCAATTATTTCTCAGATACGGATTTAATGTTTTTTTTTTTTGCAGTAGATTACAACAGCATAAACTATTCCGATTTCAACTGGTATCGCAAAAATAGACTCTTCGTCTGTTGATATTTTGACATGATCCAATACCGTAGCAATATTGGTTGCGATCGCGCCACACCAAATATCAGATGTCTTGGTATCTGATTTTTTTCATGTTCTTATATTGATATTAAAATTGAAAAACTGTATTTTATAGCCGAAAAATCTATTACTTCTTTTTCATTTTAATAATTTTTTTTAGAAAAAAGACCAACAACAATAGCGATAAATTTATTGGGCTTTTCTAATACCGTAAGGACTATTTACAGTATTTTTTAAACGCCATAAGGAAACTATACCAAAATCAGGCTTTCCGATGACTTTTTCGGAAACAATTGTCTTTCATAACAATGGCAAAATTTGGCATTCGCATTTTTTGTATCTATCTCCTTCATCTCCAATGTTAAGGTAGCCCTTATTTAAAGTATTAAAATTTTTGTTAAATTTGATTTCAATCGGATGGAATAAGTTTTGATTTTATTTCCATATTTCGTGCTGTCATTATCTTGCGTCAATCCCTTGTTCATGTGGGGATTTTATGAACAAGAATTTCCACTGTTATTCTTTAAGCTTTCGTGAGAAATTTTGGTGTTCTGCATCTGCACGGTTCTAAATGTGCTCAAAATATAGTCATCCTTACATAAAATTGTCTAGCTATTTACGTCTCCAGTTCAAGGACCAACAAAATAGAAATATTGAACCCTATATAATAATAGTTTGAATTAATAAGAAAACACAAATAAATACATGGTTTTCCGAAGAATTTCAAAAAAGCGAACAAGTTTTTTCTATAAAAATCAGTTTTTTCTTCATACTACAGCACCTTTCGCCCAAAAGCTTGGACACAAAATTGTTGACCACAGAAAATGATTTAAGAAATTAGAAAAATATTTCAAAAAGTTTAACTTTAAAACTTATGATCTATAGTTCGAGTGTTCTTTTCATTCATTTCTTTGTAATGTATTTAGAAATTATCATCTTAAATACAATTGGTCACCTATTGTGTATATACCATTCAACGCCACCCCTTTATGACAGCCCAAGGGTGAAACGCATGAATGCATTTTCAACATTTACAAAATCCAAACAGAGTAGGTATTCGACAAAGCGGGTCAATAGACCATGACAATGTGTGAACTCATGAATGACTAAGTGGTGTCCATGGATTGTGTAAAGTAGTTACACGAATTCAAGATGGAATGTTATTTGCTCTGATGGAGTGCCAAGTGTATTATGCACAATTACTTCATTGTGTGAAGGGTATGGTTTTGTAGATAATGATAAATTTGATTTAATAATAAAGTTAGAATGAGTTTTAATGCAAATATAGGAAACAGTTAAAAAAGTATGAAAAAAAGTAGCTGATGAGGATTTTTTTCACTTAGGGTGGAAAAATCATGAAGTGCAAAAATTTCAGGAATTCAAAAATGTTCCCGAGTAATTTTACTTTACGTTTTAATAGTGGTGCAGAGTCAAACTACATGAAACGTCGCGCGTCGACAGGCGACCCTATTTTGGATTTTTCCAACTCGTGTCTTTGCATTGTTTTTTTTTTTGATAGATCGACTGTAAAAAAGAAACAGTAACTGAGCTTCCATTCTTCCAATCACCTTATTGACTATAAAAGTGAGATCTCAGAAACCTCAACTATAAAAAAACGATCTCTGCCACTCAAATCAAGTCCAAGCTTATTTCTTGCTGTCCGAAGAGCTAAACCCCATAGCGGTGTGCCAGGTTACGAAAAAGCAGATGAGCTGGCTGGTTCAGCACTTGATCCCTCTCACATAGACCGTAATATAGGAATCCAACTATGAGAACTGAAACAACTGTCGCGTCGGTAATATTGTAGTTCAAAAATCCAACGAAAGATGGAATCTCTTAGAAACCTGTGTTAGTACCAAGAAACTATGGCCTCGACAGTAAAAAAATAAGGATCCCTTATAGGCATTATAACAGGATATAACCTACTTGGCTACCATAAAAAGCAAATGGGGCTCAGTACCGATGATCTTTGCAGAGGCTGTATTGACGAAGACGAGCATGAAAATACTGCTCACTTTCTCTATCACTGTCCATCAATCTGCCACACTAGGAAGAAATCCCTAGGCTACTACTGCTTTAACGAATTAGAAGAACTATCAGAACTCTCAGGCAAAATCTTACTGAACTTCGTCAATACCTCCAAAAGGTAAGACGAACCATCGGATTCATAAGTTAACATTTCAAGAAGTTACAATACTTCAATGGATCTAAATTGATCAAAGTGTGACGGTAACAAAACCAACTCTCAGCCCAATAAACCTAACCTAAAGTTTTTCCATTTGTTCGAGGTGTGTTCGGAAGAAATTACCAACGTAAAAAAACGCACACCTTGAGAACAACTTGATTCGCAGGATATCATGATCAGCAGCATTGTGTATATCGATATCTTTGAGTATATTTTTTCAGCATTTCCAAGTTATCGAAAACGCTCAAAGGCTTCTTAAGCGTCCTCGGTGCCAATTCCTTATAACAATAATTTAAAAAAGTTGTAGAAAAAGGAAAACTGAACTCGAAAAAAACTCCACTTTTTTATAGGTATTTTCGAGAACACACTTTTGAGTGTTATAACAACAAACTCTCAAACACACCACACTTCTGGGTGTGCACTTTACAAGAATAAAAAAAAATGATCATTTTAATTTCCTTTATAGATTGTAACGATGCCATTCAATACTTTTGCCAACTGTTTTTCTATAATAATAAATATACAAAGTCTCTAGTACCAATGCAATAGAAACAATACGAGAATAGAATATCTACTAGTTGACGAACCTTATCATTCATCTACCTATTCACCAAGTGGTGCATAAACTTTTTCGGTAGAAACAAAACCAACACCATCCATCCTTATAGATCCTTAAATAAAATTAATAGAAAACATCAAAAACTGTTGAATGTGAGTGTATATAGTTAAAATAACAACATTCCTTTTCGCCATATCAGCTAGAAACAAGGAGGTAACTAAAGATATTACAATACAGGCACACACGTCCTGATAGACGACACCTATCGGAAGTGTCTTCGTTTTGCCACCGCACATCATATAAATACGAGTAACTTTGCACCAAGTCCCGCATATCACCAAACTTCATTGTTCAAATACATTTCTATAAAACGGATGAAATGCTTTTCCGCCTGCTTTCCACACACAAGACCGGCGTGCCTCATGGTGTACCGCACTCGTATGCCTCAATAGCACTCCTCGAAAGCAAGACACCTCCACCACTTTATATTATAGTATCTGATTGTTTATTCGGCTGTCATCGCGCGAGCATTTTGTTCTAAAATAATATACAACACTTCGTTATCCTTGCCACACTCATATTTATAAGTATAGATATACTCGTTCTCTATAGTATATGAAATATCCTTGATATCGATAACAAAAACAATAAATTCCTCCTTGCACTTCCTTGATAGACAGACAGGCAAGAAGTGATGATGGAGTGTGGGAGGTGGACAGGACATATATGGCCGCCACCTCCTCCGTATTATAGAGTGTTCCGTTTGAATTTAATTCAAACTTTAAGTGAATTAACCGTATGAGTTATGTCCTTGTTAAAGTGAGTTGCGTCCTCTTCCATCTCTGAAGTGATGAAGGTGCAGTTTTAAATAAATATCCATACACCACACGTTTGTATTTTGATGATGGGTGTGTTCGCCAGCAGATGGCGTAAGAGCGAGTTATGATGCATTTAAGCCCGCAAATTGGCCTTTTATGAGTTTGTTTCTGCCAAGCTATCATCATGATGAGAAGACCGACGACCGACGGCGACGCACGGGGACGTTATGCTTTATGCCACAAACTTTTAAGTATCTATATTTGCAAAAGGACGACGACAACCAACACAAAACACACTTTAGATACACTAGCTAATATAATTCAATTGAGTTTGTACTCTATATTAAATTATAGTTTCTAATGCAAACATCAAGCTATAAACATAAGGGCTGTTCGATGAAGTTTTTTTTTTGTTGTTGTTGTTGTTGTTTAGAAAAGTTCAGGCTGTTCCGGGAAAAGCCTCTCCATCAATTTAGTATACTACAAACGGATGGGTATAGGTTTTTGGTATTTTGCTGGAACAATTCACTTATATTGTTGCGAGGTGAGATTTTAATTCAATTAAAACAACTTTTGCCTGTTTCTGTCGATTTTAACTATACGACTACGAGTATACGTATATAAAAAGCCTTTACCTGAGTACCATGTGTACCTGATGTACATTTATAGGGAGTGCTATATTTTTTTTTTTTTTTACTTTAGAGGTAGATAGATATATTCTGTTCTGTTGATGGACTCTGACTATAGTGGTTGTGCTATAGCGACAAGGGATTGATGATGATGATGGAGGGGGGTTGGGGGGAGGATGGTTTTTTGGTGAAACCTCCACTTTTAATGCAATTACAAAGTAAAGTTATTTTTGGTATCACCACACTAACAGCTCTGCGGTGCGTTGGTTTTAAATTCGATTAGAATATGCAGTTTAATTCGATTCAAAAAGAACATGGCTATGAGATTGTTGATGGTAGAAATTGTTAATGGATACAAACCTCTTTATTGGAAGATATGTATGTATATTAATGGATAAGTGTCTTTGATAGGTCTATGTCTATAGTACTTTATTAGGGATTTTAATTTAACATACCTACATGTATTTATTTTTGTTTTGAAGAAGTATCTATTTATTTGCAAGGTTTTCAAAGTTTAAGTAACTCCAAACGTGGAAAGCAGTAGCTATATAAACTGGGGAACGTTTTGAAGAATTTTTTCTAGGGGAGCTATTAATATTTTCTAAATGAATTATATTCAGCAAGAAGATTCAGAAAAAAAGTTTTTTTATGAAGGAAATCGCAAAAATGGAGTTCTTTATACACTCGGAATCAAACTGGTATTTCGTTGTTAGAACTGCTTAAAGATATCGAAAACATACTTAAAGTTTTCAGCGATTTTTAGTATGTATTATTTTCTGGTAAAAACCGAAGTATGAACATTCTAGACTTTAGCGGTAGCAATTGGAATTTTTCAAAAACATTGGTAGAAGTTTCTAACTTTATTTTTTTTTTTCTTAATTCATTCCCAAATTTAATTTTTCAGTAGTACAAGTAAACGCTGATAATAATAATAATAATAATAATAATAATAATAATAATAATAATAATAATTGATAAAATATCTTTATAACACATTCCTTAAATATTGTTATTGGAGTAAATGCTCATATTACCGATTACTCAGATCTTTATTAGAGTACTTTTGTCTCTTCTACGGTGCCCAGTAAAGTATTTTCCAGAGCAATTCAGTATAGCAGTTAAAAATTTTCTATACAATACTTTTATGATTGCCAGAAATGTTAAATGTTGAACTTCTTTGGATGAATATACGAGTAAAATTGTATTGCACAGTGCCTTCCCAGTTTTACCAATATTAGTTTTTACAGTAACAAATGCAGGGGAAACATGTATGTACATACTTACATTTATTAATGTATTGAATACATATAGGTACCATCTGTTTTTATTTCCCGTCAAAAAAAAATCTCAGTGCATTGGTTTTGTACTTAGCTCATTTGTGAGTTTTTATTTATTTATTTAACTCTAACAAGTACATTTGACTTTTTTAGATTTGATTATTAATTACAATTGGGTAACTATTAGAATTTTCAGACTTTGAAGTTTTTCATATTTATGTGATCATTACATGGTGGACTACAACGCTAAGAGAGGTGATATTTTAAACATAAAAAATGTCATTAATTCATTATAGACTAATTTTAACATGTTTTAGTTAAGCACATAACTTCATGTCATGAACTGTTACTTTGACTGTTACTACTAAAAAATATTTTTGAATTCACCTCAATGCAAACTTATTTCATTGTTCTTTTACTCAGCTCACAACATCATGTAATGAATGACCACAGTTTTTTTATTAGGATGTTCTTGAAGCTTTAAATAATCAATCCACGTTTAAATGTAACTTGACAATAGGTGATGTTCAGATTACATTTTCTTTAATCAATTTATAAAAATAAAACCCAGGCATTTTTTGTAATTAGGACTTTACATTAGCTTTGATGACGTTTTGTAACAATATTTATGTAGTCAGTACATATCATATGTATTCAATCCAAGTGAATAAAGGCTCCTTTTAATTCTTTTCTTTTCTTTTCTTTATTTGAATAGCTTGAAGAGTTTTAAGTATTAAAGTAGATCAGATCATGAGATGTGATAAATTTTTTATCGACATTCATACTCAGTACATATTAATTGTACTCATTACTTGTCGTGGGCTTCTGGATATTACCTCAAAAGAAATAACCTAGATTTTTTTTTTGCAAAAAATGCTCTAGTTGAACTTCAGTAAAAGTTTCAAACTTTAAGTTATTAAAAAACAATTCGTTATTCTAAATATTTACATATTTAAAAATAAGAGCATATACACCTAAGAGCACCACTTTATTTCATAATAAATAAATTGAAAAAACAAAACTTGCTAGTTTAGTTGTTTATTGTTTGAAACAAAAAACAACAGTAAGAAAGTGTGCATTGGTACACTTAGGCGTATACGCACTTTTTTCTAATTTTAATTTATGACGAGCTAGTTTTTTGAAAGTTATACAACAAATAATTTTGTGGGTTTTTTCAAAATATTTTAATTTTTATACATTTTAAATTAAGTTTTTAACTTAAGATTTCATAACTGAAACATCTAAGTACATGCAAATCTTAGTTTTCTAAAAATATTTGAAGAAATAATGAAGGTTCACAAATTTGACTTCTTGGTGGATGGTTTCTTTTTTCAGTAATTAAAACTTATTAATGAGATCCTAAACGAATCCCATTTTCTAACTTTGTTTTACTTATTTTATACTAAAATATTAATGCTTCACCTTAAGAGCTTCAAATAAACTAAACCGTGTGACATGAAATATAATTTTAAATAATGTAATTATATTTAGGACCTAACCGTGGATTTACTTTTCTTTACTTATTGTTTTACTTCTGAACACCTGGGCGTATACGTGCTATTTTTTATTGATTTTTTTTTACTGTCGAAATCAACACGTCAAAGTTTAGTTACCAATATTTATCCTAGAGAGCAAGTAGAAAGGCAGACTAAGGGGTATAAACATTATTCTTATGGAATGATTCAATCAATATTTTTTTATTTTCTTCTGATTAAGGATATATACGTTTAAAGTATTGAAATCAATTACTGTTTTCTAAGTATGAGTCATTTCAATCTATTTAAGGACAGAATTTGTTAATAAATTGTTCTCCATGAAAAAACACTGTACCAAGAGAAAATAAACAAATTATTTGAATTTACCTTCAACGATGCAGTTAAAACAACCTGCACCACATAAATCTTAATCCCAAAGGTCTTGCTAACCCCTTTCAATTAACCAAACGAAAAAAAAAAAACAGTTCTTCTAAAACAAAACCCTTTTCCAAAAAAAAAAACCGACTGGATCCTTCGTTTGAAACTGTCAGTCGTCCAATTGAATTAAATATCATGTCTTCCTTTTTCGTGTCCTTGTCTCAACAAAATACAAAAAAAAAATACCATTTAAGGAGACCAAATAGAACCACTTCCTGTTGTTGTTGTTGTTGTTTTGGACTTTGGCTCAACCTCCTGCAGTGGATGCTCGCGATGAATTACGTTTTCGATGAATTAACTTTGATCAAATGAGACAGTATTTCGCTACTTTATCCTTTTATCCTTGTTAAATTTATTTGGTCACCTGGCTACTACTGGCTTTTGTATTGAAAATAAATATAAACAGAGGTGTGTTTTCTACTTTTTTTTTTTTGTATGACAGACTTTTTATAACACGACTCTGTCTGGTTGTTTAAGGATCGGAACCTCAGAACAGAAGAAGAACTAGAAGTTGTTCCTTTTTTTTCTATACTTCAGTTGAAAATAAGTGTTTTTTTTTATCTCTTAAATTGAAAACAAGCTTGAAAAAGTTAGTAAAGTCACATTCAAAGAGTCATACCCATCCGGTTGGTTTGGATCCTTTTCTAAAGAACTTACAGTCAAAGGATTCCAATTTTCCAATTTCAAAAGGACACTCACATTATATTATAGTGAGTATACATATAGAGACATACAATAACAAACTATAAGCTTTTTTTTCAAGAGCACATCAGTAGCGCGGCACACAAAGTTCAAAACAAATTCAGGATAATAGTTGTTTCGTCCTTGGGTTTTTGTGTGTATGTATAAAGAGAGATGACTTTACAACAAACTTCCTCTTTGGTTATAGTTTTCAAAAATAGCCAACGGTTAAATTGACAAGGACATTTTGATGGTGGGTTAGGGTTTGTACATTTAGGGACACTGTGGTAACATTTCACATTCAAAAGTCGAAACTTTGCCAATTCTTTTCGTGTGGTGGAAGTGACAAGTGTGGTATGATAGCGGAAAGGGCATACCTACGATGATGATGATGATGATGATGGTCTCGAAGTAAATGACGGAAATATCATCATGTGCAAACACAAAGAACCGGAAGCTCGTGTGCAGTTTCCACTCCACTCGCCATCATACCCAGAGCTACAACTCCCAACTCCCAACTCAAACCCGACAAAGCCTTCCCTTCCATAATCGGTATAGTGGTCTATACACTTTACTGTATATGGCTCTTGTTTTTTTTTGTTGTCTGCATTATGTCCTATGCAGGATGCAAGAACGAAGCGAGGTGAGATGCCAACCAAATTAATTGTGGCTTACATGTTGAAGACAAATATTAACTTTTGGTTTTAGTGCGGTTTTAATTTTATGGGAATTGTACATAAATTATTTTTGTTTGTATCAGTGTTTTGTGTATCTATACATACATACGAGTATGTGATTGTTCTAATGTATTTTAATATACATAATGTTGTTGTATTTTTTTTTTGTGGGGCGGGCATTGGGGTGGAACTGATGGGAGGGTTAGATTTGTTTATGGAAATCAACTATGTCGGTGTTGATAGTGCTCTGGTGGTTATTTTGTGGTGCCAATATATGCAGTTACACATAGTGAATTATTATGTTTACGCTTCATATTCACACATAGTTTATTAAGAGATAGTTAGTACAATGTAGATGGATGGATGGATAGGCTGGACTATATAGTGCGATGGCTTTGATTCTAATAATATTTGGTGTATGGTGAATATAGGCGTGGACACGAATGACCAAATAGACTTTAGTGGGTAATTAATTAAAGCACATTCTTCAAAGCTAAAAATATACAAAAAAAAAATAGTATAATGTGAATGGTGAACTTTTTTTTTGCGGTAGTTTTGTTGAAGTCTCTGAATTAATTTTTGAGTCCCTAAGGAACAATAGTGTTTTATGGATTTTTATAATTTAATAATTTTGCATTAGACTCCAATATTCTTTAACCAAAAAAACACAGAAATGTTAAAAGACATAAAGTAACGTCTTACACTATGATTCGGAGGCTTCTTATTTATTAAAAAGAAAATACACTGTTAATGTAGACTTCAGTTCCACCATCAATAGAGACAGTGCCTACTTCAAAGCGATATTTAATATTTTCTACTATCTGTCCAGGAACATTTATTTGAACAGATGAGGAAGTTCATATGCATTTACTCTTTGACGTCACAGTCAACGTTTACCATGTAAACGCCTAATATATTGATGAAGGACTTCATGTTGTCCCAAATCTCGAGTTTTAATCTGAAAATTTATTATATTTAATATTTTGCTCTGGAAAAGAGAGATTTTAGGGTTTTGCGTATGACATTTAGAACAAAATAGTGTATTTACGTTCAAAAATATAATTTGTGACCCCTCTGTCAACACATACATAAAATGTCAAATTCCATTGAAGAATAGTTTTTTTTTTCGATCAACATTTAAGAAACAGAAAAAGATGACGTTTCAACCTGGAGCCCTTTACTATTTAACTTTAATCTTTTTTTCGAATCTATTCAAAAATTGGTTTTAATGCTATTTTTAAGTGGTACTTTATTGGAAAAAAGGGATCAACTGTTCTCGCATTCTACTTTCTCTACATAATCTTCAATTACAGATGTTTTGTTTTAGATAACAAGTGCTAAGTAGAAGTGAATTCGAAAAGTTTTATTGTAGAGTGAACTACGGTAGTTGGGCCTGAAGACTTCGTCAACACTTTTACGGACAATCCGAACAAATCTTTCTAAGATTTCGGATAGGTTATTAAACGGTTATTAACGTTTGAAACCTTTTCAAGTTAGCGTCAGAGCTGTCGTAAATGTGTTGACGGAGTATCAAAATGACTATTAGATTACTTGACAACCTTGTGGCAGGATTTAATGTCATTTTGGCGTCCGAACATTGACGATTTCGTTGATTTTTTAATCTAATCTAAGCTTAAATACTCACTTAAACGAGAAAAAACAACATGCCAATCATGTTGTCAACGCGTGTTGTTTCGTGTTAGTTTGGGAGAGCCATACAAGTTACACTTTGCGGTTCAATTTGGATTTTAATTTTATAAGACATTCGGGCTTAG
The DNA here is from genome assembly GCA_958431115.1 of Syrphus vitripennis. Lineage (NCBI taxonomy): Eukaryota > Metazoa > Arthropoda > Insecta > Diptera > Syrphidae > Syrphus > Syrphus vitripennis. Next base: position 96,577,853 of record OY288110.1, on the reverse strand, counting down.
CTGTTAGTTGGGTATTCCAACACACTTAGACCAAAGACCAATGTCATACAACATGGATCAGTTGATCAACCTTACTCGTTGAACTTCGAATGAAGCTTACAAGTGACGTCGGCGTTTGCCAGGTCCATGGGGTTATTGAAGTAGAAGTCTCCAAGGTGGAGTCTTCGTCTTTATGACAGGGCAGGACAGGTGCATAGATGATGAGAGACTGTCTCATCTTCCTCTTTGTCCTACTGCAGTGTCAAGCCAGGATACCTATAACGTAGCTAATATGCAATCTACTCCGGGAGATCAGTTTTTAGAGCGTCTGGTACTAAGTTTAGGCCAAATTAATTTTGTAGCTATACAGGTGGTGATGTTATTCCACCTGTACTTTGTTCTCTCTACGGTATCTTGCTTTAGCTTGAGTTTGCATGTAGCCAAAGGCATACCCACGCTAGCTTAGTGAACCAGCAGAGATAACATTGGTCCCCTCTGATTTTTTCGGCTCTGTGAAATAACTCCAAAAAGGAAATAACTACCCAATGAAATAACTCGCCAAACCAAAATGAAATACGAGTATCTCTTTATACTAAAAGTATGTTTTATTTTTAGATGAAAGCATTTGATAAAGTTTCTTTCTTTCGAATCGCTCTATACAAGAAGTATCAGACGGATTCAGTCTGAAACCCACAACATAAATGCTGGTGTGACACAGGGTTCTGTTTTGTCTCCGACCCTCTTTCTCATTTTCATTAATGATCTCCTGTCTGCAACTACTAATCCATCACGTGGAACTGAAACGGCTAAATATGATAAGTACATTAAATTCTGATTTAGACAACATTGTATAATGGGGATTAAGAAATCGCTTAGAATTTAATGCTTCGAAAACTCATTGCTGCCTTCTGTTGTTAAAAAGAGACGTGCCCCCTCTATCATTATCTATGAGTGGCACTTGCATCGAAGAAACTAATCAGCTTGCGATTTTAGGTATGTGTATCACATACCATCCATCTTTTGTGGAATGATCACATACTAAACGTCGCCAAAAATGCTGCAAGATGTTTAGTTTTCCTTTCTTTTCGCCTTCTGATCTGGCTATTATCTTTAAAAGTTATTTACGTCCAAAGCTTGAGTGTAACTCCCATCTCTGGGCTGGTGCTCCAGCAACTTACTTAAGCCTTTTGGACAGTATACAAAGACGAGCCTTCAAAATGATCGGAGACAGGAACTTCATCAATACTTTTACGTCACTCTAACACCGACGTAACGTTTCCTGTCTCTCGCGTTACTTTTATGGTAAGCGCTCCAATGAAATAGCCAGTTACATTCCTTCCCTTAAACGTTTCAACCGAAATACTCGCGCTTCCAGGAATGCTCATCAGTTTACTCTTGAACCCAATTTCGGTTGTACTGACAAGTACAGGGATTTGTTCTTTAGCCGTACTACGTGAATGTGGAATACCCTTCCACGCTCTGTCTTTCCCTTTTATTTTGATGTACTGAAATTCAAGACTAATTTTCACGGACATCTCCTTTCAAATCCCCTCCTACTTACCTAAAGCTGGCACTGTGTCTCTGACATATAAGGGGGTCCATAAAATCCCCTTTGATGCGCGCTAAATATAAAAAAAAATCAAAAATTTGTTTATCTTTACTGAAAATAATAATAGATATCCAAAATTGATATACATACGAGTACATAAATATTTACGTAAGTTTTAGATACATTATATTTTTTCTGCAGTACTTCCGTAGGTACCTATTTACAAACTTTATATCAAATTAACCTTACCTCAATTTACTAACCGCTTTTGTATTTTATCTTAATTAATTCAATCTTTTATGTACATACACTTACCTACAATTCAATTGAAAATTCATTGAGTCCTTTTTCTTAAATATGTTGGTAGGGATGCGAATATTCATACAAAAGTACCTATCATCAACATCAATCCGATTATCTTGTATCAAGGCGATTATTACAACAGCTCTGACATCCTCTTAAACAAGACCAAAAACAGGATTGCACACACAATAAATATGTACCTATGTACAACCATCAACCAAAAACACACTCTTGTTCCAGTCGGATTTTGTTCTGCACACTCATATTGCATATACATATGTATATCGTCCAAAAAAGATGAAGAAGTAAAGCAAAAGTGTTTCAAGTACAGACGAGGAGTTCCATCCACTCTGCGTGAAACCATGCTTCCATCCAAAACAAAATCTCACTATATCTAGATGTTTATGCTATTTGTTGATGGTGGTTTACTGTTACTGATGCAATTCTGCACATCATGCATATTCTTGTATGATGTGGAAAATATAAGGGATTCCTTAGATCTTCACATCTGCAGGATGTTGGGAGAATTTCAGAGCAATGTTCGAAAATACTCATCGCATGTTGCATAAAACACACACAGGACTGCAAATCAAATCCAAAAAGATGGTCTAGTGCGAGTGTATACCCATTTGTATACACTTAGGTTTGAACAAAGTCAAAAGACCTTCACTATCCCTCGTATTTTCACTGGGGAACTTGGAATCAATTTTCCGGATAACTTTGTTAGGTTATGTTATTTTTTTTTTTTTTTTTAGAAACATTGGAGAGCATGATCAAAAATGCTACTATACATTCTTGTAGAGAGGGCTTCGGAAGAAAATGATACACAACATTTGACTTTTGGAAAAACATCATTGGGGTTTTGGCTTTTCAGATCATATTTCGAAGAAGACACAAATATTTTGAGTGCACTTTAATAAATATATAATGCAGGTCATTTCGAGAGCATATACTTTCTGATTTAAAATATTGACTTTTTACATGCATTAGTGTATATCTATATTTTAGTTTTGTTTATTTATGGTTTTTATAGTAGGTAAGAGATAAAATTTTTTAATCAAATTCAAAATATATTTAAGTGGAAAAGGGAGCTTTTCAGATTCCTGTGGATATAGGTATTCTAAATTTTATTGATTAAATATTAGTCCTTTAGAAAGATTTTTATATCTAAACTATGTATACTCTAAGTATTAAGAATAACGTGAAACATTTCTTGGCAACGACGGAATCAACAATACAACAACATTCTATAACTAACAACAGCTTTTTTAGCTGATAGTTGCCGTGCCTTTCTTGTTGATCTTCCAATGTTTAATATTTTTGGGTGGCATCTCAAATAACTTTTTCATTCACCTCCAAACAAAAGAAGAAGATATTGAAAATCAGTGTCACTGAAAGAATAGTCTCTTGAAACGAAGATAACACTGTGATGCACTTAGTTTGCTCTAATTATAAAAATCCACATTTTCCTTCAGAAGATCATACATTAAATTCATGTTGCATGGAACAACTGATTCACATTCATTGCATTCACTGTCATTCGATCCAATCGTATGTTTCAATTTAAGTACGTGTAGACCAAGACTTGCATGCACGCTTTAGACGAAATTTCTTTATTTCATATTCATTTAACACTGGGAACGTAAATGACACTTCGGAGTTTGTTGGTATCGGAAATAAATGTACGCTTTTTTTTAGGAAAATATATTGCTTGGGAAATAAACGAAGACTGAAAATAAATTCTGTGGAACGAAATATTGCGAGAGAAAAATTTTCCACGAGACTACTGACAGACCCTATTGTTCGTCGGTAGGTTCTCTTGATATGTGTGATATATCCCTTAGTCACTTCTTAGAATAAACGGGATTCACAATGGTACGTAGGGCCATTTTCTCTTCCTCATATTATAATAAAATAAATTAAAGAGGGTTTTAAGCAAACTACAATGGAAAACTACTCAAGTAAGATAAGTACTTAAAAGTTGGGCACTCTTTACATCATTAAAAAACCTGGTTTCGAAAACTCCATCTCACATTGAGTAGCCTACATCAGAGAAAATTCAAAAATTAAATCTTTCTAGAAATACCTAATATCGACTTGTTTGGGAATCTGTCTTTCCACAAACTCGAGCTTTATTCAGAAAAAATCAAGGACTGCAAAAAAAATCTAAACTTCATTATCAAAAGTTACATAAATTTGAAAATCCAAATTTCAGTGCTGATAAGTTGGACCAACTATTTTAAATGAAATTAAAAATTCGTAGAAGAAGAAATACGCGGGCGGCTGCTTAATTCCAACAGAGCCTACTATAGTCTGTCAAAGCTCTTCAAATCCAGAAATCTCACTATAACTTCAAAACTGCTGCTGTACAGGACCATGGTCCTGCCAGTACTCACGTATGGATCCGAGACTTGGGTGCTTAGCAAAAGGCACTCCGACCTCTTAGCCGCGTTCGAGATAAAAGTCTTAAGGAGAATTGTTGTCCCCATATGTGAGGAAGGACTATTCCGGAGGCGGTACAACCATAAATTGTACGCAATAAACCTTGAAGCAGACATAGTGATAAAAATTAAGCTCGGTAGACTCCGGTGGCCAGGGCACCTAGCTCGCATGAGCGAAGAGGAACCGGATCGGAAAGTCCTTTGTGGTACATTCTATGGTAGACGGCAGCGTGGTAGACCATGCTTGCGCTGGAGGGATGGCGTAGACCAGGACGCCGCCGTAAGCCTTGGGGTGCGCAACTGTGATGTGCTATCGAGTGCAGATTTAAGTCATGAGTCTTGCGGTGGGATTAAAAAAAAAAACTTAATCGTTTTTCTTTTTTTTTTGTTTTTTTATATTTTATTTTTATTTGAAATATTTAATTATAATTTTACATTATTTATATTATTATTCTATTTATTATATTTGACTAAAGAAGCCGCTGTCCTAAGCGAGGCTGCACTTCAATGTCAAGAGGAGAATTAAGACTGAACTTAAAGAATAATTAATCTACGTTGTGAACTATTCTACAGGTATACGCGAAGTGCTTCCCGTGGGAACGGAATGCACTTGTTTACGAAATATTCATATTTCATTTGAATAAAATGAAATATGAGTATTTTGTTTTTCGTCTGTTGGGCATAGGAGAAAAGGGGGTGTATCCGTTTGTGGATAAGTTTTGCTATGCAAGCAAAAATTGTGGGAAACCGTTATGGCTTTAATTCAAATGCCGTTAGGCAAAGGGGCGTTTGTGGGATAGCGGGTTTACCGTTATAGATGGAGGCTCTGGTGGGAAACCGTTATGGCTTTAATTTAAATGCCGTTAGGCAAAGGGGCGTATGTGGGATAGCGGGTTTACCGTTATAGGTGGAGGCTCGGACGTAACTCCTCCCCCCTTAAGATTCTGCTCCGGAGAATCAATATTTTTAACATTAACTTTAATATTTGTTTTTCGGTTTTTGCTTCTTGAAATGGTGAAAATTATTAAAATTAAGATTGATATAACAATGAAGGTTGTTCCAAAATTTATGTACTCATGCGTGATTGATTTTAATTTAATTTCTTCTATCAATTTTCGATTTTCAATATTTTTTAAATGCAATGCTTCTGTGGAATAGTTCATCATGATATTTTTTACTGTTACATTTTTAAAATTCGGTATTATAAAATTGTCGTAATATATAAAATTTTCGTATTTAACATTATTTATTTCTATTTTACAGTTTTCAAATCTTAGAAAGTTATTTCCTATTATATTTGTATTATAATCATGACAATTATGAGTTACTTGCGTAAATGGTAAATTTTTCGTTATTACAATATTGTTAGTTATTTGTTTAATTTCTTTGTTTTTATTTTCTTTAAAATTACATTCTGGCTTTTCTTTTAAAATATTTTGAATGCAAGAATCTTTTATTTCTTTTAATTCTTTAAATTTAATAGTTCCTTCCATATTTTCATAATTAATATTACCATCAGTTATTATTTTCGTATACGATGTTGCTAACTCTAAATTGTTATTATTTGGGATTGGTTCGATTAAAATTTTATAAAATTTTTTGTCAGAATACATTGGAATTAGTAGTATAAATATTATTTGATTTTCGTGAATAATTACAGTACTTTTTATGTTAGCTAGTTCATTTAGTGTTATGTTAAATTTGTCTATTTCTTTTAATGATAAAATATCGTGTCCTAAAACTTCCAGTTGGCTCATGAGAATATTTTCCTTAACTTTTTTGACTTGGTCTTCCAATAGCTGAATGTCGTATTGTATTTGAAAGGCGTGTTGCATATTCGATATTTCTGCGAATTCTTTGTTAATTGTGTTTCCTAAACTACTTAATTGGCTTTTAATTTCTAACTGCTGTTCATTAATATGTTTTGTAATGTTGTTGATAGCTTCGTTAAAGTTATGGTTGATTTTGATTTGTTCATTTAATCCTTCAATAAGATTTTTAGTATTTTGTTCATTTGTCTCTAAAGTTTGTCTGATTTCCATTTCGTCATCATAGTCCATTGTACCTGCAAGAATTTTGAGTCCTTTTCCTACGATATTAACGAGTCCTCTTTTTTTTCTGTCGTGATTATCTAATAGTCTTTCTATCTCTTGTTGTAATTGTATAAAGTTGTAAGTAAGTGTCGGGTAATCATTTTTGTGGTTTAGTTTATTTATATTGTGTTCTATAATTTCTATATTTTCTATCCATGAACTAATGTTTACGTTGTGTAGTATTTTTGTATATGTTGTTATGATTGGAATTTGTTGGTCTCTAATTATAACAAAGCCGTTTCCTGAATTTAGGTTCCGTATGTCAAGTTTCTGTCCATTTGTCGTTGTCGAAAGTATTGTCAGTATGAAAAAAAGTACCAGCGTATTTGTAAGTCCTGCTCTTGCTGCCGCCAATGCTGCTGCTGTGGTTGCTGTTGACTCCGTCATGTTGTTGTGTATTTTAATGTTCCGGAATAAGTTTGAAAGCTCTTCTTCAATGTCCATAAACAAAAAGTCTCTTTTTTTTTGTTGTTTCGAATTGCACTTTCTTAAATTGGTTTTTCGTAGGTTGTTAATAAGGGTTGTACTTTTTCGCGCTTTCCTATCTAGTTTGCACTTATTGTTAATAAGAGTTGCACTTTTTCGCGCTGTGAAATGTTAATAAGGGTTGTACTTTTTCGCACTTTCCCATCTAATTTGCACTTATTATTAATCAGGGTTGCACTTTTTCGCGCTGTGAAATGTTGATAAGGGTTGTACTTTTTCGCACTTTCCCATCTAATTTGCACTTATTATTAATCAGGGTTGCACTTTTTCGCGCTGTGAAATGTTGATAAGGGTTGTACTTTTTCGCACTTTCCCATCTAATTTGCACTTATTATTAATCAGGGTTGCACTTTTTCGCGCTGTGAAATGTTGATAAGGGTTGTACTTTTTCGCACTTTCCCATCTAATTTGCACTTATTATTAATCAGGGTTGCACTTTTTCGCGCTGTGAAATGTTGATAAGGGTTGTACTTTTTCGCACTTTCCCATCTAATTTGCACTTAATCGTACTTTATCGTACTATCGCGTTGTTCGTGATGCTTGTTCTTATTCGAACACCGACTGCGCCATTTAAGTCATGAGTCTTGCGGTGGGATTAAAAAAAAAAACTTAATCGTTTTTCTTTTTTTTTTTGTTTTTTTATATTTTATTTTTATTTGAAATATTTAATTATAATTTTACATTATTTATATTATTATTCTATTTATTATATTTGACTAAAGAAGCCGCTGTCCTAAGCGAGGCTGCACTTCAATGTCAAGAGGAGAATTAAGACTGAACTTAAAGAATAATTAATCTACGTTGTGAACTATTCTACAGGTATACGCGAAGTGCTTCCCGTGGGAACGGAATGCACTTGTTTACGAAATATTCATATTTCATTTGAATAAAATGAAATATGAGTATTTTGTTTTTCGTCTGTTGGGCATAGGAGAAAAGGGGGTGTATCCGTTTGTGGATAAGTTTTGCTATGCAAGCAAAAATTGTGGGAAACCGTTATGGCTTTAATTCAAATGCCGTTAGGCAAAGGGGCGTTTGTGGGATAGCGGGTTTACCGTTATAGGTGGAGGCTCTGGTGGGAAACCGTTATGGCTTTAATTTAAATGCCGTTAGGCAAAGGGGCGTATGTGGGATAGCGGGTTTACCGTTATAGGTGGAGGCTCGGACGTAACTGCAGTCTTACCTCAAATAGAACTGGGTTCTCAATGAGCTCAAATTTCTTGGTTTTACAAATAATAAAAATAAATTTGTTACAATATATTTTTTTTTGTAAAAAAGTTTCTGGTGTGATTTAAGCAAAAAAAAAATTTTTAATTTTATGACGTAAGATTAGGTTAGGAGGACAAAAACGGTTTCATAAAAATCTTATATTTCAAATCTGCTGAGCGCCTTCTTCACATTACCAAAGAGAACTAAAACTTTCAGCATTTACTGGCACAGGTGTGTGTAAAACAATTCCATGAGGATTTTTTTCATTGTCTTATAACGTGGACCTTAGTTATGCTAATAAAAGGTACACGATGGCGTATGTGGAACATAATTCATTCATAAATTCTAGATATCCTTTTTATTATTCTTTTTTTTATAGAAACTAAATTTTTTTGTAGATCTTGCCAAAGATAGATCACATGAGTTGAAATTGAAATAAAATTACTTCACTTTTCGATTAATTATGGTCTCTCAAGACTTACGTGTAACATAGCTGAATGAGGTCAAATACAAATTTATAAACTCTCCCTATCTACGAAATAAGCTTAGAAGTAAGCATCAGCAAACCCTATTTGCCTTGCAATCACTTTTTTCCAAAAAAAAAAAAAAATAATGAACTCCTCTCTACCAACCACGTCTGGCCTTGGCATCATCAAGAGACCCTAATAACAGGAAATACAAAAACAACAACAAAAAAAAAACTAAAAATCACTTCATAACGAGGGCGAAGGCTTTTGCTTAGCTTATATCGTAGATACATAAACCATCACCCTTAACCTTCCACACAGTTGGGGTTCCAAATATGCCGGATGGCTCTTCAACATCATGCCATATACAATTCCTGCTAAGGTGAGGTTGAGGATGAGGATGAGGAATGAGGATTGCGGGGATGGGTCACAAAATGAATTGTCTTCAGGGATAAAATGTTATCACTTTACAAAATTGCTCATTAGCACGTGCTAATATGGAACTTTCATCCCGTTTACCTTGTTTTCCTCCTCTTTTCGCATAAAGACTCGATCAAGCCCTCTTTCCATCATTTCAAAAAAGAACACCGCTTTTGGTATAACAAGGAGGAATATCTCTCAGTGAAGCTTCTGTTGAATATTTTATGTTCAACTTTTGCCCTGCGGGTGCAATTCTCTTGCCGAAAATTTCAGGTCATATGATCCAGACAAACGAGACATGGCGCATATAGCATCCCGGAGTTTAGGGTGATGAGAGGATATGCGAGAAAGCAAGCTAAGGGGAATCTGGCAGTTTTGTGTAAGGTAAAATGAATGTATGCGTAGATAAGCTCGCGAATTTTTGGCACTAAGTTGTTGTCGACAAAATTTGTTGTTGTTGCTGTAGTTAGGGTAAAATTGAGCAACCAACGAAAGCATATTAATCCGTAATGTTTCCAGAATGAGTTTCCTTTAGGAAAAAAGGGATGAGATTGTTTGTGCAAAAAGGACATCCTTAACGTACCGAGAGATAGTCCTCGGTATGTGTAACCAGTTTGCAATTACAATCATTGCATAGTGTAATTTACACCATTTAAAGTTTTAAGCCTTCTGTCTGGAGAGGGCGCGAAACGCAGCCGACACCAGAATGTGTTCACTGCTGGGGGGGGGGTGGAAGGTGTGTTGAAGAGTTAGTGGATTTCGGTTGACATTGTCGTTGGTCGTTTGTTTGTGTTTACATTTGCCAAGCAGATACTATATTTAGACACTATGAGTGGACGGACGGGTTGGGCTTGCTGAGCACATATGGTTGAAACGATGTTTTAACGTCCTCGTCGTCTTTTGTTGTTGATTGTGGGTGAGCGTAGGGTAAACAATAATATTCCAGATAGACAGGAAGTGGGCGTTTCAATGGGTAAAGAAAGAGGAGACATATGAAAAACAAGAGAGAAAAAATGTGACTTTTCGATGAAAAATAATAAAATCCTCGTCCTGGTGCAGTGCAGATAAGTCGCCAAAGTGTGAAATTGGGATTTTCTGCGTTCTAATGTATAGAAATATGTTTTCATATAAGAGTATACATTGTATTTGCAGGAACTGAAGTAGAAAGATTATAGATAGTGCAAGAAGGGTATTTTATGACATTGACGGATTAGAAAAGCAAATAATACATTCTGTTTTTTTTTTTTCGTTTATTTGGCAAAGGAAATAGTAATTATTTTATGTTATGACATGAGTTCGTATTAGGGCAAGAAAAAAAATAATTTTCGTTGATACTCAGTACCTAGTATTAGGTTTTGAAACTAAATAGAATGGACCTCAACCATGTATGATAATAGAGGTGATGTATCACTTGACGATGAATTGCGAATAGTGATGATTATCAAACCGAGTCAAACCGAGTTAGACATAAACCGAGTTGATTCGTTTTGATTTTTTTTTTTTCAATTGGAGTAAGATTTTACCGGAACCGAAACGAAAAACCAATTCGGTTTGCATAACCAATTCTGCAGTTTAAATTATTTTAAAAAATCATAATTTTTTTATCATGTTTCAATATTTCAAAACCAATACCTTTCAGTTCCAAAAATTTCCTAACTTGAATAAAAAATAAAAAATATTATTGCAGAATTTCATTGTATCGAAGTATGGATTCCCAAAAACTTTGAACAGAATTCAGAGATATGCTTCTATAGAATTCTTGTTCTTTAAACCTACTTTTGAAATTAAAAATATCGACCAGTTCCCAAAAATATAGTTAACTCATAACTTACAAAGCATAGATTTTTCCAAATCATTTACGAATTTTAGATAAAATTTTTTTTTTTAAATATGCATCATCCATGTAATATAAATTTGTTTCCAAGTAAATCAAACAAATTCTGAAATAGCTCTTTAAGAATAACTCTTCTGAATATTTTGTTTTAGTTAGAAATTTTAATCATCATCATCGGCTCGACAATCGGGGTCTGGTCTTGGACTCCTTCAACAAGTCTCTCCACCTACCCCGGTCTCCAGCCAAAGCCATCCAGTTACGCACCCCAAGGCTTCGGGTATCCTGGTCCACGTCAGCTCTCCAGCGCAAGCATGGTCTACCATGCTGCCGTCTACCATAAAATGTACCACAAAAGACTTTCCGAGCAGGTTCCTCTTTGCTCATGCGGGCTAGGTGCCCTGCCTACCAGAGTATGCTTCAAGGTAGATTGCGTACAATTCATGATTTTACCATCTGCGGAATCGTCCTTCCTCACAAATGGGGCTAACAATTCTCCTTAAGACTTTTTTCTCGAACGCGGCTAAGAGGTCGGAGTGTCTTTTGCTAAGCACCCAAGTCTCGGATCCATACGTGCTCTGTTGGAATTGAGCAGCCGCCAGCGTATTTCTTCTTCTTTATTATTATCGGCTGCTACTATTGACCCAAGGTATTTAAAGGATTGCACCACTTCAAATTCGTGCTCCGCTATCTTAATTGTTTGACCTACTGTTCTTCTCGCATTCGATGCAACCACGTACTTTGTTTTACCTTACCAGATTTTGTGCCGTCTGCTCGATCTGGATGAATGAATCGTGTACAGCATGTTCGTCCTTCCGATGATGTCAATGTCGTCTGCGTAAGCCCCTATCTGGCTGGACCTGTTGACGATGGTCCCTCTTGTTGCCGTGCCAGAGTCATGGATTGCTTTCTCCAACGCCAGGTTGAAGAGGAGGCAGTAGAAATTTTAATGAGTTATTAAAATTGCTCTAGTCGAATAGCTCCTGTTATATTTTCTCAATACAAATATGTATTGCAAAAGTTATCATAAAAGGATTAATTTTATTTAGCTTAAATAATAGGTATGTAGAAGAATACTTGCTTTGAAGTGTAGCAGATAATAAAAACAAAACTAAAAAAGTTTTTAACAAAAATCCCAAGGGTCTATTTAATTTTAACCACAAAACAAATAGAATATTTCTGCGGATTTCGATTCTTAATTAATATCAATTTATTTGCACAAATTCCCGCTTATATAATTATTCTCCAATAACATCAACCAAACTAACTAATTAAACCAGTTACAAATGATATACATAGATATTTATACTTCCTTAATCCTTAAATATATACCAAAATTATGTATACATACCACCATCATATAGCTTACCATTTCCGCACCATTCACTTAATAGCAAGTTGACAATTAATCATGCTAACTAAACCATAATTTAACGCAAATACTTGTTTAATATGTCACCCAGTAAATATAAATAATCTGCGAAAGGTCCTCTTCTGATGTTTTCCACTGATATAGGAAGCTATGTAGGTAGTTAGGTATATATATTACCGAACTTACACATACACTCAGTTAAACACGCGAAATTAATTACAATCCATAAAGCATTTCCGCCGCGTGCGCCACGTATATTCAACAAATATTTTCAGTAATTTATATCGCAGCTTTCAACGTTGGCATAACCACCAAATATTCGAATAAAAACAATCATGCCTCGCCACCACTTGCCATCATCATCATCATCATCATCATCACCTAACCAAAAATATTTACATAGCCAACATTCTTTGGCACAAAAATTAACCGGAAATAAAGCATTAAGCATTCATAATGGAATTTATATACTCAATTCATTCATATTGCCCCCCTTTCTCTATTTATTTACAGGATACGCTTCAGGATCTAGTTATCATGCCCCCCAGACGCACACACTCAAATAATTATTCTCATTCCGGGCGCGGAAACGGAGAGCAGGAAGATGGCTGCGAAAGAAAAAAAAATGTATGCCACCAACACCCACACAATTTATAATACACTTCAAGTAAGAACATCATTAATGGCAAAATTTGTGTGTGATGGCATCCTTAGCGCATCGCAAGTTTGTGTACAAATAACCTCGAGATGAAATGACTTAATTATTCTGCGTGAGATATGGGTGTACACAAAATAGATGAAAAAGACAAGCCGCTTCAGCCATGCCGCGCGACGTTGTCGCGTTGTCGCGTTGTCGCGTCGTCGGTCGGTCGTCTCATCGTTATCAGTCCCAGAGGTGGCAGAACTGTCACAAACGGCAGGCAGAGTTCTTTCATGTGAATTCTATTCATATAATCTTTACCAAGAAATCCTCATCCTCACAAAGGATTCATCAGCACTTGGTGATGAAGTAGAAGAAGACGCCGCACACGAAGAATAAGAAGAAGAAGAAGAAGAAAAAGAAGTGTTGAAGAATATCGGTTTTCTGATTACATCAGCGATTAATTCATTCCGCCAAAAGGCGCAGAAATATGACTTCCCCAAACTACATTATATTATAGTCTCTGAATCAGTTCAGGCAACCAACAGATAAACCCAAGCCAACCATTTGCCATTGCCACCATCTTTGCCAGACATCATCATGAATGAACATTTCCCTTAATCAGATTATACCCCCAATTGTTTGACTTTATATAAGGAAATTATAAGGGATGCTTTTATATGATGTGCTTGTGATGGTGGCTCACCGAGCGAGGTAAGTTATTATAATAAATGTTAATTATATTTAAATAACCATCATCATACCACCAAACACTAACTGTACACAATATCCTGTGACAACTGACAACACCAGCTATACCGCACCACCTGAACCTTGGGGACAATATAACATCAACAACAACACTACCGCACGCACCTGCTTGGCGGCTTGGTGGCTTGGCGGCTTGGGAAGGGGGGTCGATGATGGTGAAGCTCCACTTCCTCTGGCGACACACTTCGTTCGGGGAATTAAATTGAATTAAATTAAATCACCGTGTTGTGTGAATATTGTGCGTGGTGTGTGGAAATGTACGTACGTATATATTGTAAGTGACGTGCCGCAGTTATCAGCAATTAGGAATTTCTAACATGTGTTGTTTTCTAATAGGACTATATGAAAATTATGCTGCGTTATGAATAAATATGCAAACATGGGTCATGGGCTGTGGGACATTGGCAGACAATTTAAACATGCCTAACAGATTTTCAGCTAATTTTCATATTAAGTTAGATAATTATGTATTGTGTTATATTTTAGACAATGCGAACAGAATAGTTTTGTTGTTTTGGTAATTGGTGAACGACTTTTGAAAAAACAGATTTGAAATTTCCTTGTTGATACCTGTATGATTAGCTGAAATAAGAGTTATTCAAAAGTAACAGATTTCTTCTTCATCTTCTATTTCCAAGGATTGTTATGACTTCGAACTAGAATCGAAACGCTCCTAGTTCACTGTTCCTTATTAGGCTACACAAGTTTAAGTTTCACCGGGAAACTCAGAAATCGTGTGGAAGCCAACCGGTTGTAAATTGTTTCATGTATTACGTCACCTTATATCTCCAAGAGTACCGCTTTTGAAAAATGGAATGCTTTTTGGCATAAAACTGTAGTTCCCTTCCATTCCTGCAATAACACACACACAGGAACGGTTGAGATTGGTAAGCCACTTAGGCCCTGGTTCTTCGTGAACTGTTGCCCCTCCAATGCCATTTTGATTTCTTCCAAGAGTTCTTGGGACTGATTTTTCTAAGTTAAGAAATCATTCCGTTATCACGGAAGATGGTAAAGCACTGTTTCATTCATAAAAAGTGCTGGAATTACTGCTGACTGGATTACAAAATGGGCAGCATTAGGTTTTTGTTTTGTATTTCTCCAGAACATCCACCCTAAGCCCATACCTTAAGTGGTGTTGCAAAGTAGTCAGCAAAAAATAAGTGATTAACTTTCGGATGCATTACCTTTCCCTCAAGCGCAAGTTCAAGATTGTTATAAATAGCAAAGGACTCAAGATGCTTCCCTGAGGCAAATCAAATTTGATTGGGAATTTTTCGAGGCATTTCACTATTATATTGTCTTGATTTACTCGTACATGTCAATGATTATCGATGCTAATGCTTCCGGAACTTTAGAAGGCTGTGACATATTGGTTAATGCTTAGGAATGTATTGACCGAGGGTGTGTATGTGTATTTGCTTCTAGCATTTTCCACCGAAAAACAAAATTGTTTTTTTTTCTCGGGATACTGCCTCTAACGAGAAATTGGCAAAATTTCCAAGAGTATCTCTTGTCAAGAAATGAGTGCCTTTCACAATAGCCTTTCGGATTCGGGATAACATTGTATGTCCCTTCTAGCCCTGCCAAAGCATACTTACAAAAATGATTTGAAGTTTTAAGTTACTCAGGCCATGGCCTGATTTCATTGTCTTGTCATTCTATCAAAATTCTTGAGAAATTCTTGAGAAGAATCACGATATTTTATCACTTACAATATTCGATTCTTTTGCTCTGGATGACATTTGAAGTTGGGGTAGGCCAGCAACTTGTACTACTACGAATTATCTGTGGTCTAGTTACAATTGGAACAAAAAACAGGAAAAAAAACACGAGCCTGAAAAAGATATCTCCGACTCTTCCGAGTCAAGTATTGTAGACCTGTACTGTAGCGGAAAACACCGTTCACCACCTAAGCACAACTATCTAGCAGAAATTTCGAAAGGCAACATTAGTTAATAATATCTTATAAATTTGGTGAACTTCATCCCCGCCTCCAAACGGCTTCATGCTTCATAGAATTTTATAGGTTGTATTTTAAAGGAATGGTCCAATAAATGAGATTATCACTGTTGATCAACAGTGATCTAAGTGTTACGGGAACAAGCTCCGCCGCACCGTCAGCCCATTACTCTAACTCTGCTGCACTCAACAGTCCTCATAGTGTGTGACATATGCTTGGTTTAGAAGCAGTTATCGCAATTTCTTGTATAACTCTTTCCATAACAGGTTAGTCAAAGGTATCTTTGCTTCCACTGATTAGGTATTTAGTCACCACTGATAATTTACTTACCTATAGTCAAAGGGCATCACACACAGCTCTACGCCATTTTGTTTTTTCTCAAGAAAAGAGTTTTTGCTTTACATAATTTTATCCAACTTCTGTGATTCGTTTTGGAATTCTCTGTGCCAAGTTCTTCTCTGGACCAGAGGCGTTCTGATATCTTGAGTGAATATTTGCATTTTGCGTGTCTTGCGATAGTCTGACTAAATAGCTTTTGTTGGTCCGCAGGACCTTAAGTATAAAGGTACCCTAACCAATACCTCCTTTTGCGTTGTCAGATTTATTTAACAATTTTTTTTTTTCAAACTGCAAAATAACGTACAAACGATTTAGAGTATGTCAAAATCTTCAAAACTTTTGATTCGTCTTCCCCTAGTGTTTTCTTATGCGCAGTTTGACCCAGTCGAACATTTTATTTCTTTAGCTGCGCTTATTGGCCTTGAAATATTTTTAAATCACTTTGAATGCGGTTGGCAATCTAGAATTTCAATTTCTACCTTTATTGACATGAACGGAATACAATAGACCAAAATCGAGTTCAGCCATAACCCTCAATATTGGATCTGAAAATCCACAATCTCATAAAATTTGAAAATCACTCCACTATAACTACGAGCATATCAACCAAGGGTTCTACTCTATTTCCTGGCAATCACCCAGCCTTCCTTATATTGCATTCTCCTCTACAACAACACCAGGTCATCATTTGAACCAACTTCAGCTATTTGGGATAATCCTTTTGCCATTATGGCACGTGCAATGCCTTAGGCTGATGATTCCTGTTTAAGTTTTTGCCTACTATGCTCTCGATATGTTGCTCTGATGATGCTTTGCATTGCCTTGGATCTCGCACTCTATAGCCCGCAAAACCTAGAAATACCAACCAGAAAGATTAAAGCACCAAACCGCACACACGGCTGTCTCATTTCCCAAAAAACAGTACCTATAGTTGTTGTTGTTGCCTTTAATGGCAGAACATTCGGCACTGCAAGCATCCAGGCACACTCACACACGTTTGCAACAAATGCGATATGCCAATTGCCAATAGGCTCAATCGATTGCCATTAATTCGCCATTTGTATCCAATAGCCCTAACCTAGCCTAGCTACATATAGGTAGATGGTATTGATGGGGTCGATGAGCATTCAGCAGGCAATATAGTAAGCAGAACAGGAAGCAAACGGCAGGCGACAATAGAATCCCCGCCGCGCCACGCCGGCCGCCGCGGCGCACATTGTGGATGGAGGCGACTATTTTCATTTTGGGTTTTGTGGTTCTGCTCTTCGCTAATAGTCGACAATTAGACGAAAACGCTAATTTAGAGCTAACTATATGGTCGATGTGTTCATTGGACCAAATGCATCGCGGCGGTATAGATGCAGAGTCTGTCGCAGATGTGACAAATGCCTACCAGACACACTCAAATGCAAAATTTTTACTTACATTTTATAACGGAAAATGTTTAGTTTAACATAAACTCATCGGATGCACAGAATTGCAATTTAATGAATCGATGATTTTTATTATCACCGATAGACGAGGAGCGGCTGTTGCTTTTGCTGTTTTTTGCTGTTGCTGTTGCATAAGCCAGACAATGTCGAACGATGCCAGTCCATCGAATGCATTCCAATGAAAAACCAAACAAAACAACAACAACAACAACAAAAAAAACAGTCACCGATGGTATTTCGCCTCGGGACACAGAGCCAATTCCGTTCAATTAACGGAGGTAATTTGCTCAAATGATTGGAAAATATTTTCCATTCTGGTGGTGGCTATATAGTGGGGAGGAAAATATGCATAGGTAGTTAGAGGGGTGTGCCTGTTTTGCTTACAAAATGTGAATATGTGCGTGTGTTTAAAATGTTTGTATCGGAATTTGGGTTTTTGGTTTTTCGAAATATGAGATTTTTGTTTGAACTTTAATCCACTTTAAGGTTTAAATGGAATATGAAAGGTTTTGAAAATATTTTGTTTCTGTATTTATTTCTAATATAGGTAAATCATATTATTGGGAGTTATTTCTGCTTGTACACAATTGGCAGAATAAAACAGATTCGAAATTCACAAATTTAATAAAACTAAATTAACTATTTTTTTAATTTGTTTTATTTAATTTTCACACTTCATATGATATTAACAGTTGCAATTTTCTTTAATTGTATTAAAAAAAACTTAAATTGAAAATAGATTATTTAATATTATTTGTTTATTTCATTATCATTATTTTTTGGAAAAATAAGTAAAAAGTCAAACTTCAACAAACTTGCAAGCCAAATTTTGGTAAAGAGCTACATTTGTTTTTATCAAAAAATAAACATAAAAACATATTCAGAGATTCACTTATTGAGCTATATTACTAAGCTATAATTACTAATTACAATTTCATAAGATATCGGATTGATTTAACGAAGAAAAACTTATTGGCTCTTAAAAAAATTCATGAAGAGAAAACATGTTAATTTTATCTGTGATTTATCAGTGGATTATTCCAGTTCGAAAAGAGTTAAAAGTTTAATATGTTACTAGACCGAAAGGAGACTCAATTTTTTTAAATTTGACGAAACGTACGAACACTTTGACGACTTTGGTGTTCTTAACAACATTTATGGAGCAAATAGATTTTCTAATCGTACTCCTGTGCCAGCGGGAGAGCTTTAGAGGGATGCTGGGAGTACTCATGCTGCTTCCTCAGCATTGTCTATTAGGGCTCATCACCAGTCATATGTGACTGGAAACACTCTTCTTGGGAGTTTCGTTATTTTAGCCTACTGGGACCCAGCACATCAATGGTTCTGATAGCTTGTTCTATGGTGAACACATTTCCACAATATCTGCTCATTTTTGTGGCGTCGGGGATATCTACATCTGTACTGAAAATATGTGTCTTCCTTGTTTTTATACACTTCAGATTCTTTGCTGTAGTGAGCTTAGAGCAAGCTTCAACTACAGTAAGAGGCTCATCATAAGTGCATGTGTTAGTGGTTAGTAAATGTAATGAAAACTAACACATGCAACACATAAAAATATCTACATAATTACAAAAATTAAAAAGTATAAAAATAAAACAAAATTAAACAAAAATATACAAAATACTAGACATTCACGATATCTATTGTTAAAAATAAAACAATATCACGACAGAGGAGCACTGGTTCGAAACGAAATTTTTAGTCTTAATTTACTCATATTGAAGTCGATAGACAAATTGTTTAAATTAAAAAGCCTGCACATACGGTTCAAAGGTTCATGCAAGCCATAGTTGGTTCTATGGAAATCAACGTGTAAAAGTTCAAATCTTCGCAGGTGGTGAGATCCTCCGCGGTAGTTAATGCCGATGCAAGCTAACAAATCGGAAGCATCGATTTGACCATTAATGAGTTGATGAATAAATATAAGGTCATTATTGACACGTCTTTGATATAAAGTTTGGATTTGCAGAAGTTGGATTCTATGTTCATATGGTGGTAGATTGAACGGGTCAGTCCAAGGAAGGCCCTTCAGAGCAAAGCGAATGAATTTATGCTGAATTGATTCAATCCGACTTTTATGTGTTTCGTAGAAAGGGGACCATACTTGTGAGGCATATTCAAGATGAGGACGTACATAACAATTGTACAAAGAGAGAGTAACGTATGGATCGTTAAATTCCTTTGCCCAACGTTTAATAAAACCAAGCATAGAGCTGGCTTTCTTAACAATGAAATTTATATGTTCCGTGAACTCTAAATTAGAACTAAAATGAACACCCAAGTCCTTAAAGCTTGAGATACGACCTAGTTTATGCTGCGAAATATAATAATCAAAAGAATTTGGAAAACGTTTTCTTGAGAAAGTAATTGTTTGGCATTTAGCAGGGTTTAAAGTAAGACCATTTTTACTACACCAAACAGTAAAACTATCAATATCTGCCTGAAGAAGATGGTTGTCATGTTTGTCTTTAATTGTCTTGAAAATTTTCATATCATCTGCAAATATAAGAATCTCACTCGATTGTAGACATGATACGACATCATTTATAGCAAGAATGAACAGAAAAGGGCCAAGGTGGCTTCCCTGAGGTACGCCTGAATGGGCAATGAATGGACTAGAAAGACTATTGCGGAATTTCACCTGATAGGACCTATTTTCAAGATAAGATTTAATCCAATTTACAAAAACGGGTGGGAAACCAAAAGCTCTTAGTTTGAACAAAATAATATTGTGGCTCAATTGATCAAATGCCTTAGAAAAATCGGTATATATACAGTCAATTTCACTTCCACTTTCCAAGGCATTCGAGCATTTGTGCACGAAAGAAAGAAGATTTGTTACTGTTGATCTTTTTTGGACAAATCCGTGCTGTTTTTCACTAATTAAATTCCTGGTATGAAAGGATAGGCTTTCACAAACAACTTTTTCAAAGAGCTTTGGGATACAAGATAATTTCGATATAGGCCGATAATTTTTGATATCAATCTTTTCGCCTTTTTTAAAAACGGGAGTTAAAAATGATTTTTTCCAGAAGCAAGGAAATTTGCCTGATTTAATAGAGAGCTCAAACAAAAGTTTAAGGGGTTGAACTAGAATATGTCTACAATTTTTTATTACTATTGGGGGAACTCCATCAGGGCCAGAAGAATAGTCATCTTTCAATGAAGAAAGATATTCTAGAATAGTGTTTTCACGCAGAGAAATACTATTACAATTTGTTTGGGCATAGATATGGAAGTTTTTAAAATATTCTTCATCAACAACAACAGGTGCCTCAACGAAGGAGTTACGAAAATTATTCGCAAAAGCGTTGCAAATATCGGCGGTCTCACGTAACGAGCAGTTTTCATAAATAAAATTCGACGGATAGCCATCTGAATTTTTCTTTGAGTTAACGAGTCTCCAAAATGATTAAGGGTCCTGTTTTAAAGAATTTCCCGTTTCATTTACATAATTTGTATACAAAGTTTTTGAAAGGGCTTTAAATTCCTCGAAAAAAGAAATATAAGAAAAGTGGTCAACTGGTGAAAGAGTTTTTAAGTATAATTTCCATGCTTTATTTCTTTTGTTACGAAGTAATCTAAGCTCTTTCGTGTACCAAGCATGACGAAAATTCAAGTTTTTCGATAATTTTAATGGAACAGTATTTTCCACACAAGCGTTAAAAATATTATAGAAAATAGAAACGGCATCGTCAATATTAGAAGAAACGGATATCTGACTAACAATATCAGACCTAGTTAAATTTTCAGAGAGCAAACGAAAATCTGCCTTTTTGAAGTCAAAAATATATGAGCAATCGTAAGAGTTGCTATTTTCAGTTAGATGACTGCTCAAGTCAAGAAAAATATCCAGGGGAGGATGATAGTTATCTATATTAGTAATACCGGAACTAGATTCTAGAACAAGTGTACTAATAGCGTCAGAAGAAAATACTAAATCGAGAATTCGATTTTTTGAGTTTTTGATACAGCTTACTTGCTGTAAGTCAGTGCAACTAAATTTATCTAGCAAAAGCAGTTCAGATTGGGAAGAAGTTAATGAAGGTTCATAGAAGGTTTCATCTTCAGAGGGAACCCAGTCAATATGCGGTAAATTAAAATCTCCCAGCAGTAAGATTTCACTATTGGAGCAAGACACGTCAATTATAAAATCAATTGCAATAGAGAGTTCATCAAAAACTGACGCCGGACTTTTTGGAGGAATATAAGCATTTAATATATACACAACTTTGGACTCAACGGTCAACTTTATACAAATCAGTTCGATAGAGAACCTAATTGGAAATACAACAAGACAAGACAAAAATTTATTGCGAATGGCAATCAAAACTCCACCTCCTAATTCTTTAGGTTTGTCTTCATGACGATCATTTCTATAAACTAAGAACTCTTGACTAAAAAGTTCTGTGTCCAAAAAACTTGGATTAAGCCAAGTTTCAGTCAAAACAAAGACATCATGAGATAATGCTTGAGAGTTCATAAAAATATCAGAAGTTTTAGTACGTAGACCTCTTACATTTTGGTATAAGAGGGTGATCCTGTTTAGTTTTTTGCAGATGTACTGTTGGATAAATTTCGTGTAATTCTATTTTTACGTGTATTAGAGAATTCTTTAATAAGAGCTTCAGGAGGCCAAATATCTACATTGCATATTGAGTCAAAGAAAGAAGAATGTGTGACTATTTTAAAAGATGACACAAAACTGTTCACTTTACTAATTTTTGTACATTTAATAGAGTTACTGGTAGGAATACAATTGTTGGCTAACAGATGGGAAACAATATCTTCTGGACCAATATCAGTTTCTAGACGAGAAAAACATTTGTAACATTTACAACGATCAGCATTCCATTCCAACGATCGTTAATTCCATTTTACTTCTTAAGGTGTGAGAATAATGAATGCTAGCTATTATAAAATTTCTGCACAGCCAAGTCTCCATATTTTTGCTATCTGAAGTTTGGTCATTTTGGCCGGGAGCTCCGATTGTCGAACTAAAAATGCCCTTTCCCAATCTTCATCTGAAGTTGTCCAGAACAATCTTGAAGTCATAGTTATTCTTCCGACACATACATATTCTTCAGGAATTTGTGGAATGGTTCTTAGGCTGAATCCGTTCCCACTGCTGATGGGAGTCGAGAAAACAGACAGATCAGCACTCTTAAATTCGGGTTTGAAGTGGGTCGTGATCAAGCGCTAGCGTGTTCACATGATTTGGCATTAAATTTGGGAGATTTTTGGCGCAGGTTTTTCTCTGTACTTATGTAGCTCCCTAAAACGTTTAGAAAATTTTCTTATTTTATTTCAAACCGCATTTTTCTGTTTCCACTAAAACTAATTACTCAATTATTTCATCCATATCTTGTCTCGTCTCAGTAAAACACAATACCTAACCTATAGCTTTAAATTTAATTTTCTTCAAGAAACCTCACCAAATGACGTCCCTCCTACTTCCCATCACTACCTAATACAAAAGTCAAACTCACAAATTTAATCCCAATTTGGTAAACATCCTCCATGTTTTTTTTTCTTCTTCTTCTATTTTTTTGGTCTTCCTTTTATTCTAAAGCCCAAGTTATCTCTGGTATAGGGCTGCAAAGTCAAGACACTCCTTCCCAATGTTGACGTCGCATCTTCGTCGTCGTCGTCTACCCTGTCTCTTCTCCGAGCAAAGTTTGCTGCATATCCACATCTTCCAGCAATTTCCGATGCAAGAAAACTAAAAAAAAAAAAAAACTGTATCCAGCTGGGTGTCACCTCGGTAAAGGTACCTATTCTATTACATCTTACGTTTTAAACTCCGAAGACAAACGGAGACAGCCAGTCATGGCAACAAAAACAACAACAACAAAGACGATGACAATCTGTACCGCAAGCAAAGAAAATAGGATAAAGAATAAACCAGCTGCGATTACCTTACCTGCAGGTATACCTTAAGCTATATAGAGGTGCTTGCTTATACCTCACATCTTACAGACAACCCAAACCCAACCTTCTTCAACCTCTTCGTCTTCTGCTAGACTAAAACATCCTTTTCGATTTCCTTACACAACGGGTATATATTTGATTTTCCTTACCGTTTGTTCCGCACAGGATTTTCGGCATGCTCAATTTGCTCCTTCGTGTAGTCTCTCCTTGCTTCAGAAGTAGCAATGGTTACTTCTTGATTGCTCCCTTGATGGGATTGATTTTCAACACGTAAGCGTATGTACACCAAGTCAGGAGATATCAAGCAGCCTTTCAAGTAAAGTTCAACTGAGCGCATAATGTTCTCGCTTCCACTTGAATTCTCAAGATTTGGTTCCGTAATTTGCTTCAGACTCTAATATGTATCTTCTTTTTTTTTTGGTTGGTCTAACTTTCATTTCAAAAAGTTAATCTTCTTTAAAGGAGTAGGTAGTATAGGGATGAGTATCGTGGACAGTTAGGTTGTAGCAACGTCGCTTGTTGCATCTTCAAAACTTCAAATTTTTGTTGCATTTTTTAATGTTCTCTTTCAGTTTGAAGGACTTTCTTTTAAATGCGCTGTGGTAGAGGAGGAAAATAAAAACCCAACTTAAACGTGACTGTTTGAATTTTGTTTACTCCTCCTCTACCAAAGAGGTGAACCTAGGACATAAATCTCAATAATCGTTCATCATGATATGGTGGGTGTGATGAGGGCTGCAATATATGTTGTTGGCTTTTTTGAAATGAAAAAAAAGAAAAATAGCTGAAATGGATTTTGAAATCTCTCCAAAGCTAAAAATAAAATTCTTTAAAGAAATGCAGATAATGCAGAGAATAAATTCCTGAATGTTCAAATAGTTCAATAAAAACCTTTATCAATAAATTTTGGTCGAGAAATAATATCAGCCAGTAACTTGGACTATCTGGGACCCACTCTATTACCTGATATCAGTACAGCGTTCAATTAAAGAATTATATTCATTTAGTTGGCTTCAGACATGCAACAAAAAACAATCGGTTTCGGCAACCGACCGTTTCAGCAAATGACAACATTTTCGTAACCGGTTGGTCGGGGATAATTGTTTGAAAGTGTTTACGGGTAAGCATTTTGACAGATATGTTGTGAAACATGCCTAACAAACTAAACGGAATTAGACATCGAATTGATCATGATATTGAACGCAAAAGAAGAGGACATCCCATACAAGTGGAGAATGAGTTGAACGTCATCTAAATGAGCGACATCTAAAATAAAATTTTACTAACCTTTTTTCTTTTCGGGAAATAGATAACAATTTTTTAACAAGGTCATATCATAACATTGTAAAACTCAAAAACAAATGCTATTTGTCAAAAAGAGATGTCAAAACTGATTGAAAACTCTTTGGGAGCTACTGTCTAGTTATTTATGTTTAAAGAAAGCTAGGCTTGGGCTTTTAAGGTTGCAAAGACACTTTGTAAAGCACTTCTTCAGGTTTCTAAAAGCTAGAAAAACAATATCAACTTACATGCTCAATGTCTTGCTGTAATTCGTCCAGTTACGTTCAGACTTCACTTCAAATACGTCTTAAAAACAATTAAGCTCCCTAATTAGCACCTACTAAAAGTTCTACATTTTTGCCTTCTAAACAGGTGAGCAGTATTTATTGTGAAATGGCAAGAACTTAGCAAAGAACTTGGAGTAGAATTCCCGATAAAGAAGATCCGTCAACATTTCTATTTCAATAAATGCTTGAATTTAGAATTTTTTATCTTTCGTCGAGTTCGGAAATCCAAATAATTCCCAAACAAAATTATTGATCCCAAAATCTCCGTTGATGATCATACAATTCAATTATATCTTCTGGAGGATACTGATAGTATCACTTTTGGGAAGTTTCGTTCAATTTAATGTGAAGTTGTCAAAAGTGATATTGCATGTGACTATCACCATCACGTCACTAGCCTGGGGTTCAAATCCAGCCTGTGGTTCCTCAAAAAACATATCACTTGTAAATATTAGAATCCCTTTCAACTTAATCTTTCAAATTCAGCAATAAGTTGTAGGTTCCACCCATTCCCACAATAGCACGCACAAAGGAATGGTTGAGACCTGTAAAACACCTAAAAGAGCCCTTCAAAAACTGTTTTTTTAGTTCGGGACTTTATGAAGCTGAATAAATCAAAAAGAAGCTAATCAAAAATTGTATTTTTAGGATTTTTGGGTATGGTCATTTTCTAATTTTCACCAAACCACTTTACTGAGGAATTTATAGAATTGTAGGTGTTCTTTGTATCGAAAAATAAAAGAATCGAAAGCTTAAAAACTTAAAATTTATTTTACAACTTTTTAAAGTCCAATATAGTAATTGGGTGTAAAAAATAACCAAATTCGATCTTTGTTCAACTTAAATATCATTTCCAATAAAAAAAATGTAACCATATTCATTTCACTTCAGTTATTTACAATCTTCTTCTGCACAACAATGTCCTTATATCATCAGTTTTCATTGTCCTTCCGCAAATAAGATATACAAAGAAGTAAATCATTTGTAAACAACCAAAAGAATCCAATAATATTTGTGCTATTTGATCAATTTGTGCAAAAAAAAAAATAAAAAATCATAAAGAATATTTTTCATGTCCGAATAATTTTAATATTGCGTCTTATGAATTTTTTCCAATGTTCAAGAAGAGACAAAAAAAAAACCACCATCACTATTCATAAGTCATCCTTAGAGTGGCAGTGGCAAAGGACATCACAATTTATCGTACTCTCCTCTCAACCTCAACAACATTGTCTCTCAAACTGAGACTGGGTTTTGTGTAAGAGCTCTCCAGGCTCTATGTCATTTACCTTACAAATAAAAAATGGGTGAAAAAGAATTTCAAGTAAGAAAAAAAAAATTATTATTTTTATTATTATAACAAGTCACCACAGTAAAAAAAAAGAAAAGAAAATGTGCGTATACTCATAGCCAAGAAGTGTCCTTATTACGTTTACGTTTCCTTTTTTTCTTCTCTATCGGCTGCTGTCGTATTTTAATGCGACTTTATGAAAAATTCTTCTAAGCAGATAACTGTCATAGTTATTTTGTAGCCCTCTGGTCCTTCTGTCTGAGTTGGACCTTTTTATTATGCAGACTAAAAATAAAAGGATATAAAAATAAAGGTAAAAGGAATGAAAACAAAGGGTAAAAATAAATGTTGATCTTGATTATTGCCAAATCCTTGGCCTTGATTTATATAAAAAAAATAAACAATTAGTTTGCATTATAAAATATTGATTTTGTTAAAATTAGTTTATGACAGTTGAAGAAATTTTATGGGGTTTTTCATTGGTAAAAATAATCAATTATTTTTTGATTTTAATCTGTCAAAAAGCTGACTTTGACAACTAGCGTTTCATTGGGCAGAAATAATTGATTATTTTTTTTAATTGTAATCGATTTTGCAGATCTAAATTTTTCGACAGATCTACCCCTCCATGCACTTACACTAAAACAATTTGTATCTGTCAGTTTGATTGCAGTGGTTTATTATTTCATCAAGGATGTAAGGATGAACTCGATCATAGAGAACGCGAAGAAGTACATAGATCTTGGAATTATGTCTATCTGTCACTGAATTTTATGTTTTCAGATGATATTGGCATATTGGAAATTTTGTTTACCTCAAATGATACCTACCATACAAGAGTAAGGACTTATCTTATCGGTCTCTATAACTGACTGAGACGATTTTTATGAAATTCTATCTGAAAGCTTTTGAAATTTAACTATTTGGGTAATAATTAATGACAGAAAACTTTTTTGAACAGTGCATGTGACACAACTGCATTCTTGTTTTTCGATCTTCCTATAAAATGTTTAACAGATTTCGATCAAGATTTTTATGAAAGAAGTTTGTAATCAAAATATAAGAAATATTTTTTGATTTTTGGATATAGTCGTACATAAGCAAATTAATATAGTAATTTTTTTTCTATTTCCAAAATTGAGTTTTTAATTAATGTTATGGGAGCGGTGCCCAAATTGCAACTATTGTTTTCAAAATTCTGCATATATGTAAATAAAAAACAATCTATATATTCTCAAAATTGTGTTTTTTCCAAATTTTTTAAATGCTAAATTCAGCATTTTAAAATTCTGTTTCTATTTTTTGTGGTTTTAGAACAATGATTTTACAAATTTGGTTTTAAAAAAAAATTCTATAAATGTCGATTACAGAATCCAAACATTTCGATCCGCAATGATTAACAGATAAGTGTTCTCTTACTTTTTGCAATCTCCAAATGAATTGTAAAACAGAATGAAAATTCCTTAGCTATTTCTACTTTGTTGGGAAAGCCGTTTTTTTCATTACTTAACCTATTTTTGTAATATTTAAAATAAAATTTATCAAATAACTTAGAATTTTACACAAACATAATTTTGCATTATTTGCAAAATTTTAAATTGGAGAATTTTGAGTAATTTGAGAATTTTTTAAAAAGATAAAATGTGACCAAATAGAATTTTCAAAACCAGAAATTATACCATTAGACTTTTTTGTGGTGTACCTACAATTGACTGACTACATTAAGAAAAATGTTGTAAAGTTAACAAAACATATGGCTTTCAAATTTACAATTTAACAGAATTTTAAAATATCTTAAAATGCACATATGTAATTTGGAAATCATGAAATAAAGATCTCAGAATGGTAGAATAACAAAATTTGTTTTTTCAAAATTTCAGAAAACAAAAATTTGATTTGGATTTTTGATATTCCATAGAATCTTGGGAACTGAATTTTAAAATAAATACGACAACGACATTAATTTGTCTAACATTCCTTCTTAATGCCAAAAAAAACAAATAAAACAAGACACTTCTTTCACAAAAATACAATTACATTCTCAACCTCTAAATCTATTTTTCTACGAGATTTACAATTGATTTTCATTCTCATTTCACTGTCATTTTGACAGTTGACAGGGAATTATCTAGTAATCCCCTAATTACTTTCAGAAATCTTTTGTAGTTTTTTTTTTATATTTTCATTTTTTTTGTTTTACAATTTCCTTTTTATATTTCTATTTCAATTCAATTCTTTTGGTTTTCTTCTTCTGCTGCTTAATCGTCACTCATTTCCTTCGTGGAAATTGAAAAGAAAAAAAAAATTCAGAAAAAAAATACCATGCAAATAAAATGACAAATTCTATTGGCGACAAATAGAGTACGCTACTACCAAGAGGTTCTATGAGTGTCCATGGGCACCATCCTGCTGTATTATGTGCAGTGCCAGATTTTCAAAGTTGTGAAAATAGGCCTTTTTGAAAATGATAAAAAAAAGGTATTTGAAAAGAAAATGTCCTAGGCCCGATTTTTCAATGAGCTATTAAACTATGTAAGTCACAACAGTTGATCGACCAAATTTTAAGGTTCATTTCTTTTAGTTTTTTTTTAATTTTTTATAACAAAATATCTATGAAAACATTTTTTTTAAACCTAGGCCCAATTTTTCAATCCGAAGCTAAGTCTTAAAAATTGGATTTATTAATTTATCAGTGCATATTTCAGCATGTACTATAAGAAAAAGTTGAAATCCCAAAAACTTAAAATTCTAAAACTCCAAGAACCCATTTTCCTCTTTTAAATACAAAATTTGTTGGGATTTCAAATACGGAAATATAATTTTAAGAGTTCAGAAGTTCCAGAAGTTCACAAGAAGGGTTTGGGTAAATATCAAGACAGTTCGTACCGGAGGCAGTTCATACAAGTACACATCATACCCAGCTCATACCGACGGTCACTTCATACCCAGGGACAGTTCATACCAAACGAAAAAATGTTGGAAATGCAAAAGTGAGGTATGTTTGAAACCCCCCTTCTTTGACACACTAATGCGAAATTGGATGTATGAAGTATGAAGTGTCCCTCGGTATGGACTGGGGCGGTATGAACTCTCTTGGTATGAAGTGCGATGACAAGAACAAGAAGATGACACTTTAATCCCGGTTTTTTGGATTTATAATTTTCGATTTTGAGTTTTTAGATTACTTTTTTTTTTACAATTCTTAGATTATATTCGAATACCTAAAAATATATCTATAGGTAGCCCACAGTTATTTTTCAACTTTTTTGTTTGAACTAAGGCCTTTTCGTCTTTACACCATACCCCGGTCGTGTGTTTATTGCACACGATTCTGGTGCGTATGCCGCTGTTTCCCCATTGTGGACTCTTGTCATAAGGACATGAAAACAATTTTTCTTCCTACATCCGCCACCGAAGCCACCCATACCCGCACCCGCACCCGCAAGCAAACAAAGTTTATTATTATTCTTTTCTACTATTCTCGTGCCCCATTATACTTTTGTTTTGCTTTATTTTTATTCGCGATTCTTAAGACTTAGTTGCTGCTTGGTGTTTCTATTGTGTTTTGTTTGCTTTTTTTTTGTTGTCGTTGGTGTTTTGTTTAGCTCTGTGTTTGCGTGTGCATCCTTTCTGGGAATGGCTTTGCTGGTTAACTGTCAGAACTTTTGCACTTGAAGTGATTTATGTTTTGGAGCCGCTAGTCGCACAGTGGTGCTATAGTGCTGATGCGGTGGTGCGGTGGGTGGAGAGGGCGTGGCATGCGGGCTATGAAGGAAAAGTTTTCAATTTTCTGTGTTGCTCCTCTCATATTTTTTTTTTTATCTGCATCTGTGTTTCCTTAAAACCAGCCACCGCGTTGACTTTGTCCTGGCCTGACATGTACGATATATATGCGTACTTATTATTATATTCTCATCCGTCCTGTGGTGGAGGTGGTTCCTTTTGGGATAATGAAGAGACGAACGGCGAGGTGTAAGGTTATATATATATAGGGTGTGGTAAGGTCCTTGTGTGTGACAATTTAGTATCACATTAACTTTGTCGGAATGTTGTGAATGAGAGTGTGGAATGTTAACAATTATTATGACACTTTTAACGCTTAGGACGACACATAAGTCTTCTGTTTTTTTTTTAACGACCTTTTGAAGTAGTATTTAATGGGGTGGGGATTTTTTTTTATTGTTATTGACCTTTCTTTTCAGGTGACTAATTTTTTTTCTTTTTATTTTATTATTTTACTTAATAATACTCGTATACCGAACCACGTAGAACTCGGGTTTCGTTAGCAGCGGGCTGTTTTTTTAATACAAGTTCGTTGTCGACGAAACCTGCATATTGCGTTGGTAACACATCAGAATTGAGCAAAATTAAAAAAAAACTAATTAAAGAACTTTTTTATGAAAAATTTTTTGTTTGTCATGTGTTTGTTTATTTAAAAAAAAAAAATATAAAAAAATATATACTTTGTATTCAGGTACGAGAAGATACCTGTTTTATAATATTTTTTTAATTTTTATAAAAAAAAACTTTTATGTACATATGTATATGTATGAAGATAAAATATAAATGTTCATGTTAATGAACAAAAATTGAAAAGTACAAACATTATTAGAGTAGCACATAAAGGCTAGAACTACTCGCGAGCTCTAGGAGTAGAACAGGAGAGACGAAAACCGACTTTTTGGACGAAAAAAGAGAAAACATGAGATGAGTGCGATGGAGGAGATATAAGCAGGAATGAGATTCGGATGTTTTAGGGAAAGGTAAAAATAAAATCCAACACCGAGCCAGGAAACATCGTAAGTAAAACGGCATCAGTCAATGCTGAGGATATAGAAAGACTACTTGCCCAAGCTGCTAGGGAGATTGATAGAACTATTCAATTTAGGCGACGTAGACGAGCAATTTCGACCTGGATGAAGTGAAGACACACAGAATCCAAACCGCCAAATTGTTCAAATCGTCAGGTGATGACTTAGTTAGGAGTATGCAAATGCTTATCTGATAAATATTCGCGGTACTCAAGAAAGGACCCCCTGAACAGAGCAAACCCTAAAGGTATCACTCTTCTTAAAAAAAAAGTTTAGAAAAAGATAAGTTTGAAAAAAAAGGTTAAGTTAAATTTTAAAAACTCTCAAATAGTATATAAACTTCAATTTCAAAAAAAATTTTTGGAGTTTGAGCCGACTCGCTTTTCTATACAAAATCAATACAAATTCAATTATATCTGACAGTACTAATATTTTTCTTCCGAAATCAGTTTAAGGGCTTGCTTCACAAAGTCTGAATAAAGTTCTAACAACCTATAGATACCTCATTCACGTTTCATAATATTATTCAATTATAGCTAGATGTAGTTATTAACAAAAAAGTAACTGCCAAGGTCAGCCCGACCTTTTACAAAGAAATGAATAATGATTTTTTCTCTTCGCTATCACTAGTTAGCGACGCGACGACGGGCTGAGAAATAGAAAAAAACATTTTACACTCAGTCAGGAAAGCAAATTTACAATAGACCTAATAGAAAACAAATTATTGACAAACCCTAATTTAGAAAACGCTGTCATCAAAATCATACTTGAAAATCTGAAGCTTATTTTCACAAAAGAGAGGTTTTACTATAAACTTGTTTTTTGTTAGGTCTAGTGTATTCTTGCTTACGAGACTGAGTGTCTTTACAAAAAAATCACAATTCAATTTAATATTTTTGATATTTTATTAAAAATATTTTTAAAAGAATTCAAGACAATTTTTCTGAATCTGGAAATCTAATGAATAGCTATTTCGATTATTGTGAAACGCAAAGTTCCCTTGTGGGAGGATTTATTCAGCATTTGTACCAGTTAGCCATGAATCTTTCAAATGTCTAGTCTGATCTGATCTCTTATAGTAAAAAAAAAACTTTAAAAAAATCTCTAAGCAACCCCATGGTGAGGTATTAGCATGATACTACTTAGTAATTTGCTAACTTTTTAACATTTTATAATTTTAAATGTTTGCTAATTACGATCATATTAAACATTAAAACCAAACGCGCCTAAATCACTGTCGGTTTACTAGGGAACGGACATTTATAAATTTAAAAGTGACATTTAAGTTAGCAATAAAAAAAATATAGAATCTTTCACTTTTATTCAAAATATATCTACGGACCGATGTCACCTTTTTCACTTTCTAGTTCCATTGGGCATCGCCGCTGGCGGAGATCGCATGAGGCTACATAGACAGTAAGACGGAATGCCTGGAGTTACGTTTAAAATTCAAATACCACATTTACAAATGTTTTTTAATTAGTTAAATATGTACGAATACAAGAACATACGAAAAAAAAAAGGGAATTCCAAAACTAAATCAGGATTTAATTCAAAATCTATTAAGTCTTTGTTGAAATATGGGTATATGCAGATAATAGAACCCTCACAATTGATCAATACTGGTTTGAAAAAGTACTAAAACATTTAGAACGTTGTCAATATTTTTTGGTTTAATAATTGAACTCGAGATTTTGTATTTTTCGGGTTTTTTTTGGGGATATTTTAAAATTTTTGTCTTAAAACAAAATTAAAGACATCTGCCAATTAGAAAAATATTAAAAGAACAGTAAATACTATTTTTCTGAAAAAAATCAAGTCTTTTTCTTTTTAGATATTGGAAACAAATTTTTATTTTTATTTGGAAGGTAAAAATTGCTCGGTTTCCGATTTTATCAAAACCGATTAACAATCAAATTCCCAGTGACTAAGCATCTCAGCAGTATCTTAAGTATTTTGGACAAGAATTATATCTAATTTCAAAACCAACGAGAACTACCATATAAGGTTTAAAAAAAAAATTTAATTAAACCATTTAAAAATTATTTTGTATCCTATTAACTAGTTTCCAACAATTTTAAACGACAATACAAAACCTCATTTAAAACAATTAATGGAAATATTCATTTTCTCACTATCAGCTCCACCAATTTTGAATTATTTTATAACGAGGAAAATTTTAAGTGATATTCATATTTCAGAAAAATATTTCTCGGGGTTTTCAAAAAAAAAAAATTACGAGTTCGAAATTTCAAAAACTGGTTAGTTATTTTTTAACAACATTTTTTTAAAGCTTAAAGAATTTAAGTAAAGATACCTTCAGTTTAATCTTCTTATTTTTTATTTACCGACGATTGTAAGGATCTAGACTGCGAGCATAAATTTCTCACTCCCCTTCTACACTCCAAGGGGTTCACAAGGTTGACCTCAGAAAACGCCCGCCGACAGGCCACCTGGCTTTGGATTATTTCATGTCTGAGACCAAGTAAAGCCAAGTGTCATTGGATTTTTTAATTTAGAAATTCTTTCACCTGTCTTTCTTCCTGAATAGTGTGACAGATCGAACCACTTTTTTACATTATTTTTTTTATTTTACTCTCATACGTATTGTACATTGTCCAACACTGGGAATACTAGTGTGTACCTATGTAGAATTTTCCTTTTTTAGCCAAGCAGGAGGGGCATAAACCGATCACTGATGAGACAGAGACGCTTCCTTCGTTCAGAACTACTTTAAATGGAAACTCTTCGGTGATTCCTGAGGGGCATCTTACCTTTGTTTTGATTTTCATTTAAATGTCCCATGATCATCCTCACGTAGACTTCAGTAACTCGCTGTTGCTTAAGTGGAACACATACTGGATGCCCGTAGAATTTTTTTTCAAAATCAACCAATGAAATATTCAAATCTCTTGAGGAATCCCGATATTTCTCCAACTGTGGTTCATCAACCCGAAACAAACCAGAACCAGTACAACTTGATTGAACTGTAGCTGTTGAAATTTCATGTATCAACGTTTTCCTTATAGGTTTAAAGAAGATATCTTTCCCTCAACTGATTGGGCACTTTGTTATAGCAGATAAGTTTG
Source organism: Syrphus vitripennis (assembly GCA_958431115.1). Classification (NCBI taxonomy): domain Eukaryota; kingdom Metazoa; phylum Arthropoda; class Insecta; order Diptera; family Syrphidae; genus Syrphus; species Syrphus vitripennis. The sequence goes on along the minus strand of OY288110.1, from coordinate 96,543,846 downwards.
GAGATGACAATCATGAGATATCTAGATCAAGGACCTGTTTCTGCACTTTTACGGAAGCTTTTTGACTACATCCTGTGTCGGATATATTTTAGCTAAATTTTTCTATTTCACTGTTTTGCACGTAGCTTTGTTGACTGGAAACTGGAAACTGAAAAATTCATTGGATTCTGCAATCCTTTCAATCCTCAAATACCTGAACTAGGAAGACGACGTTTTCTTATTCTCTCATATAATGATAGATCTCCTTTAAATGACAACAAAAGTGGACAGAGAAGCTGAAATCGTTGTCCATTAAGGTAAATATCATTTCGACATAAAGGATTAGCCTTGGAACTTCCTCACCTGCTCAAGCAAACATGGGCAACCAATTGAGATGGTATAAAATTTTCATTATTTTGGTGGTACTGTATCTAGTAATGGGGAACGCGAAGCTTAAAGACCAAGTAACTACTGTTCAGCTCTAATGTTGCTTCTTTATGCAACATCTTCTGTCAAAAGAAAGCTGCAAACGTGTGTAAATATATGCCTGCGAAACATCTTGAAGATTTTCTGGCTCACAGTATCCCTTATGATGAACTTCATATGAGAACAGGGCAGGAGCTCATTGACTCTATCATACCAAGGCGTAAGACTTTTTCCTTGAGCGTCAATACCTAAAGTTAATTTAATGCTACAAGGAGGCCCAAGCTTCCATTTCTTCCCATATTTTGTTCCTTTTTATTTTTAGTTAAAAATACATAGATTGTAAAGGTTTTTCAAAATTTATTTGGTCGATGTTGCTTAGACCTGTCGCCATTTTTGACACAAAAAGTGATTTTAGATTGATTATGTTTATTCATTCTAGCTTTAGCTGAATTTAAAGCCTATTGCAATACAACGTATCTCAAAAATAAAAGACCTCCTTATCTTATAAGCCACAGGCAAACTAATGAGAAACATATCAATATGTATAAGATTGTTCGTGTACAAAATGTTTCATAAATAAACTCTTTTCCCTGTTGCTTGACTCCTTTTACTTAATTATATTCTTAATCAAATGCTTTAGAATATTTCATTTTCAAACAACACCATCACCCTTGTTTTTTGTCATTTAATTACAAAGTTCCTTTAATATCGTTAAATTCTCACCTTGTTTCGATAGAGACTTATGTAAGTTTGAGCATCACAAACACACACACAATCAACTTGCAACACACCTTTTATCGAGTCCTACGCTAAATTCAATAAAACGCTGCTAACCTATCACTGATGGTTAAATACGATCCCTCATATATTAAACTCTACTAAAATAGTCTTTTTGCAATTTTCCGTCTTCTATCAAAAGGTGTAAATTGCCAAAAGCACAAATTTTGTCGAAAAGTCTAACTAAGTGCATATTTTCCTCTATCGACCAAGATGAATTGCTTCTATATTGTATACAGGGTGTCATCTATACAAAATGGGGGGTCCTCCTTCTCTCTATTTAGCTCTGAGCCCCTGGTAGTATAGTTGACGACAACATCATGATGTAACAAAATTGAAATATAATTTTTGGTCCTCTTAAAAGTGCAATTTAGATGTTGGCTGTAGGTCTGGGTCTGATGGGGTGGGATGAATAAAAGGATGTGGAGATATTTTGGAGTCTCCTTGGAATACAGTTAACCATTCAGTGTGTTTACATAGCCTCTTACTTCGATGGTACTTAAATTGGATTGTAAATTCTTGAAGTGAGAAGTTGAACACTGAGTGTAGAGTGTAGAGCTCAGAAGCCTTGTCCAACCACAAAAATTCCCCAAAACCCCAAGGTTGCACAAAAGAGTCAACGAAAAAGGAGCCGTATTCCTGATGTTACTGATGCTTTGCTTGTAAACACACATATATAGGTACTTGAAGCTGAATGATGAGGACAACGATGTTCCAAAATGAAATTCATACGCTTTCGGGCGATGCTCTACTAATTTCAGGACCGGATATGAACTTCCGTAATGAAAATTTTTCGAACCGGAAAATCCTCTTGAGTTGATTTAGTGTGGGGTATTTTTTGGGGGTGGAAGTGGGCATCACGGCACGGCATCACTTGCCACTCTTTGAGGAGTCTATCTTCTATCGCAGCAGTAACAGCAACAGCAGCAGCTCCAAGTGCAAGTGGTGTGTTTACATTTTGGTTTGATGGAAATTTTTGTTTGCATCGAGTTTTTAGGGGTAAATGATTTTATATAACTAGAGTCTGTTGTCTCTGCTGGGTCTGGGTACGTTTATGTGTGTTTGACGGGAATATTGGAGTTGTAAGTGGCAAATAATTACTGAAAGCTGTTTCGAATGGTACTAATCGATTGTGGAATGACACTGCATGTTGAAAGTTGTTTTGAGCGAAAATTGAGTGATTTGAGGTGATAACTATTTGACTTGAGACAGAGTTGTTGTTTAAAGAGTAGATCATACCTCAATGATAGGCTTTAATATTCCAAAGAGGAATTTTCGGCCAGTTCCCGTTATGGTTGAGCCGTTAAGCATTAAAGACTCGAAACTAAAATAGCGTGTCCAACTTTAACTTCGGGGGTGAGGTGTAAACGCTCTGCTCAACAGTTTTGATGAACATTTTATTTCATTATGAAGCTTGGACTTTGCATTTTATATAAATATTGGTTTATAATGTGTTTACAGTTCGGGAATTATTCACGTAAGCACAGTCTATAGAAAAAAAATTTTACGAATTGACGTCGTGTAAAAATGTTAAATTACGAGACCAAGAAACTTTTTACCATAAATTTGTCGTGTTGTGCTGCTTGTTGCCTCAATCTTCAATCACCGGCCGAATCAAATCGGTTATCAGGAAATCGACAAATTGGGATCATCAGCAACACTAACACCAAAGCTTTTACTCCCTTCCACTTTCTTCACAATTTTACCGATTGCTTGCCTAATCAATTGACTATGATGACCATAATCTACGTTTGAATCAACAGTTTTGTAAATATTTATAATTTTAAAGCTTTGTTCGATTATTAAGCGATTCATTATTGTTAATAGCAAATATTCAACTAATTTTGTGACACTTCCGATGATAGTTGACTTTGACAGATGTCAAATGCCAGTGCTACCAACTTGAAGCCACAAAATGAATGACCCTGTACGTAATTTAACACAATTACCATTTCAGTTAGTCAAATGTAGCAAGATTGATTTCTGGAACGTGAGGACGCTTCTCGACAACGGAAATGAAGCTCCTCAAAATGATTTATTCCTACAGCTAGAAATAGTTCATGCGGTATATGTAGAATGGACATCTTAGAAGTAATCGAAGTTAGATGGTTGGGCTTGGGGAAGGTCTTCAAGCCGTATCACTGTACTACACTCTTCTGGAAAGACACCTGGCAGGCCTCGGGATTCAGGCGGCGGATTGTTCAACAGGTTCCTGAAAGCCAGGTTCCGACTAAAATACGCCACTTCTCCACCCATCCATTGTTACGTTGTTCTGACTAGGAGCAGGATTCCTTTTATAACCGTCTGAGTACTACTTATGATAGAACACCACGTGGCAACAACAACAATGGGCTCAGAGAGGTTATGGGAAAACATGGTTTTGGCAATGGCGAACGTTTTGTCGATTTCTGGTTTTGTCGGACAGACTAGCAATTTCCACCAACCAAACAGATTGACCACTTCGCGATCAGTTGGCAGTCTTCAGAGGTCCAGAACAGAAAAGACGTAGACATGGGAATGAACCGGGACCACCATCGAATGGTGCTACCGTAAGATTACGTTGCATTTTGGAGATCCCAATAAAACAGCAACTAGAGGACCACCTTTCACAAAGACTGAGGACCGTTATTGTGCTGTGAAAAATATTGCTGAAAAATAGTCGCAGAGAAGACATAGTCCTTGACTATCGGAAGAAGTTTAGGCAAGGATCGAAGAAAGGAAACACTTAAATCGTTCGTACACACGACGACGTACACGCTCAATATTCTTGTAAAATAGCCATTCTATTCGGGAACATTATTAAAGGGCTTAATATAATCGAACCTCTTATAATTGAAACAAAATTAAATACTATACGAGTAATAAACTCTTTGCCTGGCTTATATACAATCAAGTTCTGATCCAAAATAACATTTTATGTATTGAAACGGTACACTATGTCAAAAGAAGTAAAAGGATCCAGGAATCCAGTTAGGTCTCCTAATAACCCAAATTCTATGTTATCATCATATTATAATGATGTTGAGAGTTAAGGTTATTTTCAAAATGCCCGGAACTATAAAATTATCAACTTCAAAATTAGTACCCAAAACAATGAGAGTCCTAGAACACAAGAGATCTTTTCAGTATACTCACTCGTACTCGTACATATATGGTGTGTGGCAGCCACTCCCTTCTCGACCATATGTTATGGAAAAAATACGGAATCTCCTTCAAATTATTCCACTAAGAGCTAATAATTACATCAGACAAACATCATGTAAAATGGTCAAAAGCCATAATTCAGTTAAGTACCCTGTCGTCGTCGTCCGGTCCTCTGTATACTGGGCCGCTATCAGCCATATTTCATGCCATAGGGTAGCCATATTTAGAATGAGAAGAACAAGTATAGTGGGTATTGTATAGTATCTAAGAGCACCATCCTGACCAGGAGCAGCTCTAGCATGCAGCACATCAAACATCCTCATAGCTATTATTCCTACATACATGTTGATATATATCTTTGCATTGATGTATGTATAGGAACATATAATAAAATGTCATCATCATGTCCTTGACGGTGTTAGGCGGCATTAGCTTCCTGTATGCCTGCGCTTTCAAGTTCCCTCATCATACGGATGTCCATGTTTATGATGATGATTGCTGCGACGACTACGACGACGACGACAACTACAACTCTCTGAATCCGACAACGATGATGTTGTTGACGATGATGAGAGGTGGCCATGGCGATGAATGGCAGCGGTGGTACTCACTGTTGGTTGATGTGATACAACTGTAGCAGCCAGAGTACATCTGTCACACGAATGTTCATTTCTGTCAGTGGTCATGCAATTGGCTTTATGGCTATGGTTGCCGGGGCTTGTCCATAGGACTGCGTATTTTATACTGCATATCTGCATATTCTCATTCCTCATTTTCTCTCCACCTCCTCCCTCTCAATAACGCCTCACTCACTCGAAATGGCCCATTATGAATGGAGTGCTAAATAGAAACCCAATTGGCGCTCTGTACATGGCACACTGCTTCAGCTTGTCCCTTCATCACCATCATCATCATCATCTTCATCAGCATCATCGTGGGACCACTTGCGAATTATCATAGATGGGGACTTGTGGGCCGTACGTGGTGGTGAGGTGAATAATGAAGAGGTTTCTCTCTTCATGTGGATCCCAGTTAAAATCAAAACTTCAAATATCAAATTAGGAGAGCGTGTCTCCTTGTGCATGATGGTCTGGAGAAAGGGTATAAAAGTTTTGCATATGTCATCGCGATGCCGCCGCGCCACGCCGCGTTGCCGTCACGAAGAACAGCTATTACTTACTACACTTTAAAAAAAAAAAGCAGCTATGATTGAAATCAAATCTTTTGGTTCGGGTGGTATTTTTGAATATGGAAGCTTTGAATAGGAAAGACTGAGTCGGTTACAGCCTTCCACATTCTTGTAGTGCGGCTAAGGAAAGTTTAAAACAGTACGTCCGAAGTTAGACTAAACTTATATAAATTTTTAGCAGTGCGAACTTTACGGGTGAATTGTTTTAAGGGCGGAATGAAACTGGTTAATTCACTAGAACTCTATTTATAGAAAATAGAAATAGCGACAAAACATTAAGAGGCAGGAAATATTGGGGTGTTTAAGGGACATGAATGACTGCAGTATATTTCTATCACCCATCATTTTTAAGGCTTTATTATCCAAATACCAGAATTGTGAGAATTGTAATTTACATTTTCATAAACTCGGACTTTACTTTTTTCGTTTTAGTATAAATTTTTATAAAAATTTTTAGTCGTGTATTTGAAAATTTGTCATTCTCTTGCGTTTTAAATATTTTATTAAATGATAGATGGACAATCGTAGAATTGTGCAAAGCAGTAAAAAGTTATCATTTGAGGATAAAATAAATTAAAAAAAAAAGTGCACGGAAAAAGGACACAAGCACAACTTGAAGCTCTACATATCCATTTCAAACAAGAAGTCCATCACTGTAGTAATTATGACAGTGTTGATGGTACATTAATTAAAGTGGATTTGATTTATGCAATAATTCCATCGAGGGATAACAAATGCAATTAATGCAACTAAATGCTAACCTGAGTACTTTTTACTGCACATTATTATGGTGTGGGTGGTGCAGTTCCTTTACCTGTCGTTATATTTTTTTTTTTTATGAATTTATTTAGCAACATACATTTCAAGGGAAAATAAAGAGAAATATCAACGAAAAAAAATTAGCTTGCCACATCGACTTTCGAGTTGTGCAAAGCTGTTTCAGCATCGTTTATCTACGTTTGTACTACTTTTAGAAAATTGCTGGTTTGGAATTAAAACGACATTGAGCATTGAGCAGCAAGTAGCATCGAATAGCCAATAGCCAATATCAGTTAGCGCTTAACAAGTCAATAGTAGCGAGTAGTGAACTGCGAAAAACAGGTATCGTGTAGAGAGTAGTAAGTAACGAATCATGCGAGTAGCGAGTAGTTTTGAAGAAAATGCTGTATAATTTTTATTTTACTTTTCTAAACTTGGGTTTTGCAGTTGCTTCTTTTCCAAGAATTATTCACAGAACCAAGTAGTGAGTAACGAGCAGCGAGTAGCGAGTAGCGATGAGCTAATACTGAATTGGTAGCAGCGAATTTCAAGTAGTTTGTAGCGAAGTTATGAGCGAGTACAGAAAAGAGCACCAAGTAGCAAAAGAAGTAGCCTGTACAGAAGCAAGAACTGAGTAGTAGATAGTAGTGATCCGAATATGGAAGGAAGTAGTCAAATGAGTAGCGAAGTAAGTAGTGAAGCGAAGTGAAGTGAGTAGTGAAGAGTAGTAAAGCAAATACCGAAGCGAGTATGCGAGTAGCGAAGGGAGTACTGAAGTGAAAGCAATTTCAAGTAGCAGCTTATACGAGCGGCGAGCTATAAGTAGTGAACAGCGAGTAGCTAGTGATAAACGGATAGTAATATTCGCTACAAAAAAAAATAAAGAAGGATTTTCGAAATTAGATGCGTTACGATTTTTACTGCACATTTTTATTCTTAACTTAATACTATATTAAAAAAAAAATTGTTAGAATAAATATTTTAAGCTCTACTTCTTTTTGGATTAATTTCATTTTTAGCTCTTTACCATTGAAGGTCTAAGTTTGGAAAACACTGCCCTAAACAGTAGTCGTTCTTTTATTGATGTAGTATTTTAAAAGTTTTATCTTTGGAAGCTCTTTAACGATTCAAATTTATTCGTTTAACAATTCTCCTTCCTACTTAGCGTGAATATTTTTCAAAACTTCATTTTATGACAAAAAATTTTACAACTTTCATGCAAATGTTATTCTATTTTTTTTTTTTTATTGCAAAAACTATAACCACCCGGTTATGTGGTTAGTTAAAGTGCATTTTTCAAAGTGTCCCCTTTAATTGAATTTCATGTCAAAATCTACCGTTGCGCTTTATTTCAATAGGTAGATATACATAGATACATTTCTATACAATATAATACACTTCCACATCCGTATGTGCATTCATCCTTGAGTGTGAGTTTATGTGGTCGTGGTGTGCCTTTGGAATGCAATTGAATTAAATTATCTGCTTTTAGGAATAAATCCTTTGTGCTAGAGCTTATTGGTCACTGATACGATCTGACATTGTAGCAAAAGAGGAAAGAAGAAAAGAATACAAGAATAAAAATTACAAAAAAAAAAAATAGAAATAAAACTCAGAATAAACCAACCCACAACACCGAGGAAAAGTAGATATAGTAGCAACAACAGAACAGAGACTGAAAAAAAAGGATAAATTGTCCTTTTCCATTTTTCTACTTGACATTTTTTTTTTTTATTTTTTAACATCCAACTAAAATACCAGTTTATCAGATCGTAGGTGGACTCTCCTACAAACAACAACAGTTTTCTTTTTTTGCTAGGAAATGGAAAAAACAACTCTGAATAAGAGTTAAACTCTTTTGGGTTTGACCAAACACCCATAGCGAGGACATAGAGAAGAACAAAAAACACACAAAATAAAAAAAATGTCCGGTAATGCTGGAAAGACGACAAAAAATGCTGAAAAAAAAACTGCTTCAAAATCAACAAGGACGGAGGAGTCGCGACACTATACTCAAGCCAACCAATATTGCTCCTCTCAACCCTAAACCAAAAAGCTCCATCCCCAGCTATGTGGACTTTTCTCTCTGATCCGGTGCATCAATTTAGGTGCAAATTAGATTTCCCCTCACCTGTTCTACTCTGCTGCCCTCTTCTACCTGTTCAAATCCTTTTGAAGAAAAAATCAGAATAAACACGAACAAAAAAAAAGCAGCAGGAAAAAAATATGTTAGCCATTATCCATCCATCCAGAGGTGAAAGTCGGGGCGTGTAGCACCAAAAGAGAGAAAAAAAAAACTCCACCAACAAGCTCTCTAGCGAGCTGGACTCTACCTTCAAGTCGATTCGATTTTTTTTACTCTTTTACAGTATTCAACTGTGTTATTGGCTTTGTTCGAACGTCACAACCGATTGAAGTTTTTTTCCTTATCCGCAAAAACGAAAAAATTATATCGTAAAAACGTTAATTTTCATTCTCATCCTAATGATGAAGTAAAGGGAGGTGACTTCCTTCTTCTCTTTTTCCTTGCAATTCAGCTTTATATTCTGTGTCTGAAGTTTTGCCTGACTTAAAAGTGAAATCCTTTTGAACCTGTTGCTCTTTGAAAAAAGGCTCTCTCTGTGTGAAGGTGTCTTTGGCAAACGTAACTGTTTTTTCGTAAGGGGTTTTTTTTTGTATGGTTAGCGTGGTAGGTATAGGTACTGTCGTACGATATTTTTCTCCCCAATTTATCCGTTTATGGTTCTTTACCAAAATTGCCTGAAGATGTGGATTTTTTTTTCTAAATGCTTTTGAATGCTTGTTAAAACTGGAAAAAGTAGTAGTTTTTTTGCTTTAAAGCAAGTAAGGAAATTTTGTCTATGTTTTGCATTGTTGGTAAATAATTTTGAATTTTTCAGCTCAAGAAGATGTCTCCAGTACTGATATACATACTCGTACATATCAAATATGTATGAATTTAAGATTGCTGCTTTTGCTTTTGCTTTTGCTTTTGCTTTTGCTTTTGCTTTTGCTTTTGCTTTTGCTTTTGCTTTTGCTTTTGCTTTTGCTTTTGCTTTTGCTTTTGCTTTTGCTTTTGCTTTTGCTTTTGCTTTTGCTTTTGCTTTTGCTTTTGCTTTTGCTTTTGCTTTTGCTTTTGCTTTTGCTTTTGCTTTTGCTTTTGCTTTTGCTTTTGCTTTTGCTTTTGCTTTTGCTTTTGCTTTTGCTTTTGCTTTTGCTTTTGCTTTTGCTTTTGCTTTTGCTTTTGCTTTTGCTTTTGCTTTTGCTTTTGCTTTTGCTTTTGCTTTTGCTTTTGCTTTTGCTTTTGCTTTTGCTTTTGCTTTTGCTTTTGCTTTTGCTTTTGCTTTTGCTTTTGCTTTTGCTTTTGCTTTTGCTTTTGCTTTTGCTTTTGCTTTTGCTTTTGCTTTTGCTTTTGCTTTTGCTTTTGCTTTTGCTTTTGCTTTTGCTTTTGCTTTTGCTTTTGGTTTTGGTTTTGGTTTTGGTTTTGGTTTTTTCTTTTGCTTTTGTTTCTGCTTTTGCTTTTTTTTGTTAATGTTATCGAAGCAGTCATCCAAACATGACACACCCAAATCTACATTTTTTACCTGTCAAAATAGAATGAATCTTTAAATATACACAAACAAAAACAAAAATAAGAAAACTAAACATTATTTCAAAATATATACATAAATCTCTTTAAACAAAGAACAAGGATCAGATGTATCATCCAAACAAAACTCTTACACACCCCCCTCCACCCATTTATATGCCTTATGTCCTCTCTGACACAACGAACGTCTATCTATTTGGAAAATAGAATTCTTTAACGAGCATGATACGTACTCACCTGAAATGATATAAAATAAGAGAACCAAAAAGCAACAATGCGCATATAAGTATATAAATAGAATGGAATAGAATAGAATTTTTCAAAAAAGGATTAAACTTTATGAGACGTTCAAAATCCAGCTCCCCGAGCTCCACTCTTTACTTTCTTCATCTTTTCAAATACGGTTATGGCGTATGGGTGTTTGTCTGGACGAAAAATGTGGATCACCAACAATATAGAAGATGGTTGAAGAAGCGAGAGGTCTCTCTCTTCACTTTCCACCCAAAAAACACACAAGATACCGGTCTTATAAGTATATCCGAAAACACTGGAGGATATTTTATGTGTTTAGAGTGTGGTGTGTAGGAAATAAATCGCATTCGTATTTACCGAAAGGATGCGATTTTCAGTGTTTACGCTCATAATATCATTTCGTAAAGGTTTTCCTACGTACATATATATTTTCTACGAATATATATTTAGATAGAGATATCAAATTGGAGGAGACATCTTTTAGCTGCAGCACACGGGTGTCTTATACCTATTTGAGATATTCTTCTTTGGGTTCTCATTATATGGAAAGAAAATCCGGGTGCATCATTTCGAGGGATTCAACACAAGGATTTAGAATTTTCAATTGCAGTCGCTTGGGAAAAATTATTATAGGACGAAGATTCTGTTCGCCTCAATGTTTTGTTGAGTGGTGTTGTGTAAAGTATTTAAAGCAGCAGGGTTTGGTGTGAATAAATATTTGGAAATTTTCCAAATTCCACATACGCAACAGTCTAATAAGGATTTCGAAATGGGGAAAAAGTTTATGCACCAAAATAATTGAGTAGATTTTTAGACTAAAAATATGTTGGAATGTAAAATTTATCTTAACACTTGAGTTGTTAGTTGTTAAAAGTCTACTTAACTACATACTACTCCTAACTTAATGAAATTTATTTTTTTTAGGTCTTATTAATTTTGATTGGTTTTTCAAGTGTTAATACTTTTTCAGAAGGTAAATCATTATAATTTTTAAATATATTTCACAGTTTCAATTATTTAAAATCCGCTTCTATGGTTACAAACTTTAGAGAACTTGGTCAACTTTTTTGACTTAGGTAGTACCAATAATTTAAAAGATGTTTTCTGGGTGGAAAGAAGTTTTTATAAAGGTCCGAGGTTCAGAAAAAACATTGAAAGAATAGGAGTCGATTTTGTAGCGATCAAGTCGTTAATCCAGCTAAGGCTTCGTAGGTAAAGCTCCTGCAATTTTTGAGAGTTTAAAAAAATAAATTTTGGATCGATTCCTTTAAAACTTGTACAGATATATGTACTTGTATTCTGATGGGGAAGAATTTAGACTTTGTACAGATTTTTGGGTTTTGATTTTCTCACGAATTTTTTTTTATGTATAAATTTTTTTTTTGAAAAAAACATAAGATGGCATCCTCAAAAGATTTTACTAGGTATTGCATTGCTTGATTTTAAAACATTATTCGACAGACACCATAAAATCTGATATGGATTGCACTCCAGCAACAAAGCGTTCCAGAAGCCTATGTAAGGATCATGGACATGCACGAGTAAGTCAAAACAAAGGTAAGATGCCGCCAGGAATCTTCGAAGAGTTTACGCACCAGAATCCTCGCCTTCTGGAGGAACTGAATACATTTTATATCCTATCAATTTTCTGATCTTCAAATACCTATGTACATATGCATTTAGGACATCTATTTGAATGGAACAATGCTTCCCAAGTGCTTCCAAAAGTTTAAATATCTAGAATAAATGATGACGCCATCAATCAACGCCCCGGAACCTCACTAGTGGATGAGCATGAGCATTGTCATCGATTAAAGAAAAGAAGAAGAAGAAGAAGAAGAAGAAGAAGAAGAAGAAGAAGAAGAAGAAGAAGAAGAAGAAGAAGAAGAAGAAGAAGAAGAAGAAGAAGAAGAAGAAGAAGAAGAAGAAGAAGAAGAAGAAGAAGAAGAAGAAGAAGAAGAAGAAGAAGAAGAAGAAGAAATGCTCTTGGTTAAATAAACCATAGGTAAATTCATTTCAGTCCATCTCTTGTTGTTGGAGGCAGTGTGGTTGGATTAATCGCTATACGCTGCAGTTTGAGCAAGGCCATCCTATGAAAAACTGTAATTTTTTTAAAATAAAATAATTGATGGATTTCTTGTCCGACCTCAACGTAATCCATAGAGAGCTGACATTTGTTTTAATTACTAGAGCTGTACCTATTTAATAAGTTTTTCCTTATACTTTTAATATGAATTTCTTCTTTCAAGAAACCCGGAAGGAAACCTTATGTTTTTTCTTCTATTTTGCGTGGTTTCTTTTCTCTCAAAATTTGGCAGCTTTATTGATTTATTTATTAGTAAAGTTCTCTTAAAAAATCACAACCAGGAAATTGCATGGAATTATCTTCATTGTGCAAGAAGAAAACCAGTTAAGTCATCAATATCTGTCAAGCGATTGTTCCTTATAACCAGAATTCCAACCGCCCCCTTACCCCACATCCACTTCAAATACCTATATATCGATTGTTTTGTAAGACTCTATGTCTACTCTATCCAAACTCTTCAAAACCAATACAAAATGATTCCTTAGAATTTAATCAGCATTTCTCCGGTAATTTCCATATCAGCATCAGGACATTCATCTGACTCTTCTGAATGCATCAAATTTCATTGAATGCCAATTATGTAATCCAATAAACTGCTCGAAATGGTGTCGTCGTCACCAGTCCTCCAATCCAGTCGCCGCCCAGTGTCCGTTTTTCTCTAAGCTCTCTTGATTAATTGTTTATACCCTGAATGAAAATCCTATAAAATCTCTATCGGGCAATGTAAAAGGATATTTTTCGTTGCAGACCAAACTCGCTCCATAGCCATCATCAATTTTATCCGCAATCGAAAAATATCAACGAACAAAATACCTGCAGGTACAAGGTACATATCTATATATAGAGCCAGAGTACTGTGGAACACCATACAAAAAAAAAAACCATCACAACAACAAAATTTGAAACGCCCTTTCGATGCTTTCATCACTTGCCGGAACCGCTGAGCTGTATTCGTAATTCGATTGTCAAACATATTTGACGGTCAAATGGGTTTTACGCGAAAAAGGTCGCTGCATTTTTGAGCCCCTAAAAAACGAACAGAGCTACTAGTATTTGACAGTTCTCTGCTTGTATACATACAGAGGGTGGCGCTGAATTTCCATTCGATTGCACGCATATATGCAAATTATTTTTTGAAAATGGTTTTTTTTTTGTATCTATTTATATAAGCCTCAACTTGTATAACGATTTTGTTTTTGTTTTTTTTTTTTTTTATTTTTACTGAACGCCCCATTTAGTGTTGAATATTCATTTGACCGTTAATTATTGCCCAGGAGTTAAAGAGATGGTTCAGGTTTATTTTTGCAGGCGGTATTAGCACGTGTGGTTGGGAGCAATTAAGCGGAATTCCATATTATGTTGTTTCCGGATAAATGTAGCTACATATAGATATGGGATTTTTTCGCGGGGTATTGATGAGAGTGGTATTTTACCGATTACTCTTGCGGACGGTCAATCAAAGGAAAATTCTTCTAATCCCGTGAATGGTTTAGTAACAATGTATACTTCGGTGCGACTGATTAGGTACTAATTCAATAAAATCCAAACTAAAGTTTTCCATTTTCAACAAAAGAAATCGTCCTTTGAGAGATGCAAAACCAAAGCAATTAATTGCCAAGTTCAGAATCTGATTCTTAAAAAAATATCTTAATTGAAAAATTGACCAATTTTCGATCAAAAGGAAATTTACCAATAAATTAAAATCGATAATTATCTTTTTTTAAACCCATCTAACCAAGTTAACCGCACTGTGTGCGAACATAGAGTACATACAGCTACATGGGAAAACTTGCTCTAACAACTATTTTACAACGGAGAAAGATGTCTATCCATCCGGCAATGTTTTGCATGACACATACGCGGAACATAAACACAAGTTACAACCCTTTTTCGACTAAGTCAAGTGTGGAATATTATATATCCCACAAGGACGATGATGGAATCTGGAAATCTCTTTGTTTTAACCCTCTTATAAAGTGGTGGTGGTTTTGTTAAACGGGTTTTGAAAATATATAGGATGAAAATCGGTGTAAGGAGATATGGCTGATATAGTCCCTTATGACTAAATATATATACCGTATATATATAAATATGTATAATGGATGATGATCATCTTCATCAGCAAATATGTGTAAAAAGGATAATCGAATGTTTTCCACCCATAAACCATTTAATGGGCAACAAAAGAATCTGTTGGTGGTTTTATATTTTTTTTTTTGTTATATTTTTATATTCGAGGAAAAAGAAAAGTTATTTTTAAGAAGATAAGTATTTGGGAACAATGAGTGGCAAAGTATATAGAAATTTACCTGTGTTTTATTTTTATAGATCCAGTTAGTTACAAAAAATTTCATAAATTGGTCAATAAGATAAATTGTTTCAAAATTCTTTGATAACGTTATCAACTATATTTTTGTTTATCAGACTCTTAAATGTCTTTTGAATTATTTTTTGTATTAATTGTAAATTTTAATCAACTTATTCTGAAGGTGATAATGAATCCCCATATTCATAGTTCGCAAACGTTCAGAGCTTAATTATTTTTATGAGAGATAAGGTTTTTTCTTATGGAATAAATTCACACAGAGAAAAAATCAAGAAATGATCACTTCGCTTAGGACGTTTGAAATAGAAGATGTGCAGACATGGGAATTGCCTAGACCACTTGATGGTTGATACCGCAAGATTACGCACAACTGCAGTTCGGAGATCTCAAGAATACACCCACCCAAGTTAATAACCGATAGATTAAAGCATCTCGCAGTCCTGCCATCAAGTTTCCTCTTTTCTTAGATTTGATTTGACTTTATTCCATATTTTAGTTTGATCCAATTGATGAGAAAGTTAGCAATAGAAAACTAGCAAGTGAGTTATCAAAACAAGTACTCGTTTGTTTAAATTAACTTACTTGTTATGAATCCTTTTCCTAACGATTGTCGAATAAAAATTATATTATCTCTCTAATCTATAAAATAAATCATCACCTCAATTATTCACTTCAATACTATTCCCACAAACCAATTCCATAAATAAATTTAATTAAAAATGCAAACACTAAAATATTTTTAAAACCCGTTTATTTGCATCTGCACTTTAATGAATTTCGCTCAATTAAATTGTCGAACAATTTAAAAATTAAATATTCATCTATTAAGTAAGTATGCAAGAAAAAGTATGTACAATGAAAATATGGAGAAAATTTTAAGGAAACAAATTGGAAAATTTTAAAAGCTGTCATTGTAAATTTTTAAAAATTACTGCTCTATTAACTCACAGCTTTTTTTGTTTATGTTATATTGAGTATTTTATTAGTTTGACATAGAAATTGTACATCGCTTTGCCAAGCACAGATTTTTTTATAAAGGGGAATTTGCAGAAGATGTGACAAAGGGCTAGGGCATGTAAGTTGGACCAAGACAAGAAAAAACCGTACTGAAGAGTCTATTTTACTCCATTTAGGGGAAACATAAACTAAATTTCTGTTTTGAAACCTACATACAGTTTTTTTTTTCAAAACCAAAACTTTGGTTTTCAATTGTTTTTGTAATTATACTTTTTTATAAACAACTTCGTTATATTATAGAAAGAAAATTCCAATTTTTGAAACACTCTAGAAGCTAAAACCACATGAAACCACTGAAACCCATTTCAGTGTTTGTCTTTTAATTGATATTTCAGTTGGATATTGAAAAAAAAAATTCCACTTATCTATTTATGTATACGTTAAATTTTGAACAAAGAAAAAATTTGTTTTTCAAATTTCTAGTTCGAAAAATAATTTCCAAAAAACTGTGCTGTAAGTAATGCCGTTGTTTTTTTATAATTATTTTTCCGTTTTAATTCAGTTTTTTTTTTAGAAAATTACCCCTCCTACCTTAATGGGTTTAAATAGACTCAATTCTCATACATTTTTGTTTGTCGCTTCTTATGAAAATAAACTTTTTCAAAACTTGATACGAATACCACAAATTACCACCTGATTTGCAAAGGAATTTTTATAAAATTATGGCTTTAAAAAAAAAATTAAACATCAATATCATGAGTTGATTTAAAATCAATGGCATCATATATGGGCTGTTAGGTTAGGTTAGGTTTTATGGGCTGACAGTTGGTCTCGATACCGTCACATGTAGATCAATGTAGATCCATTGTGGTACCCTGAAGTGTTGTAAACCCCTTGAAATATTAACCTATGAGTCCTATGGTTCGTCCAACCTTTTGGAGGTTTTGACGATTTTCAGTAAGCTTTTGCTTGTGAGTTCTGATAGTTCTTCTAATTCGTTGTTCGTGTTTTCATGCTTGTCTTCGTCACCACAGCCTTTGCAAATATCATCGGTAATGAGTCCCATTTCCTTTTTATGGTAACCAAGAAGGTTATGTCCCGTTATAATGCCTTTATATGGGCTGTTAGTCGTTAAGCTGTTAGTCACGACTTAATTTTGTACAAATACCCAAAAATTAACAAAAAAAAAATAAATAAAATAAATATTGAAAACTTATTTCACAAATGAGCCTAAATAACTAAAACTAAGACGACAATTTTCTTCAGAAGCATAAAAGATGTCGTTAGTTCCTATGAAAAACAAAACTTATTTTAAAATTTTATTGACCACATTTGCAAAATTAGCGCTCATGTCGCTAAGGAGAGGAGAAACCAACGTGAAGTTGGCTCCTAGCAGTCCATTATACATTATAATAGGTCAATGACCGAGATGCCTTACAAACAAACTTAAAAGCTTCAAGTTGAACTAACTGTCTTTTTAATGATTTTTATAAAATTAATTTGGCCTTTAACTAAGCACTTTTATTTGTTGTACCCACATATTAACATTTAGTTCAAATTGAACTAAGGCATTTTCCGTTGTGTTAAATAAACAAGCTAATGATAAGTTATGATTTATTAGTTCAATAAAATATATCGCAATCTCACATAGGCGCACATAATCGTTCTAGTAATTTAAAGAGCTCGATTCAGGTTGTTTTGAGTTTTAAAATACCTTTTTTGCACAAAGTTAGATTTATAAAAATCAATGTATTATTTTTTTTTTTTGCTTTCGAAGAAAACGAAAGCAAGTCACTGATTTTATTACATTCTTATTAAATGACTCAACCGAGTACATTTTCGGAAGCTAACACAAGCTGATTGATAACGATTCGTTTATCTTCATTTCATTCATTAAGCTCTACTGCCGCTTTTCAAATAATGTCAAAGAGAGTGTTAACATTTCTTTAGTTTTGGATATCTTTGAAATTGTCACAAAATAATTCATTTAAATCGAATGAATCTTTTTTTCTTTGATAATAGCTATGTACGTTGGTTTATTTGAAAAGGTGTCATTTGTTTCACATTTCAATATTGTTTGATGTAATATGTGTTTCTTTCATTCACAATTTTGTGTGAAAAGAAATAAATTGTTATCGATGACAGTCATTATAGTTATGTCTTGGTGAGTCTTAATAGAGATACATAAACATATTCTAAATATAGATAGAAAAATATGGCTTAGCACATATTTCTTGTAAAGTTATTGAAATGTGCTTACTATTTTTTTTTTTTTGACTGTTTATTTTATTTCAAATTAAGAAAAACGTTTAACTGTTTATACAATAAATTGTTATACATGAGTAAATATCTTTTGCATTAAAAGTAGATTGTTTCAGTTGTGATAAAATAAAAGCTTCTGGCATTTTGTGACAAAAAAAAATAGTTGAAAATTTAAATTCCTCACAAGATGTGAGTTAAGCTATATGCAGCCTTTTGAATAAGTTCCATAATAATTAATTGCTGCTATTTGTTTACAAATAATTAACACTTAAGTGCTATTAAAAATAACCAATATTCAAATCAATTTCATTCGAGTTCAAGTGCAAAATAAAATTAAGAAAAAAAAAACATCATCATGCATAGAATCGGCGGCGTTGGTGGTGGTGGCAGAGGCAGCGGCGGCGATCGTGATTGTGAATCTGAGAGATGTTCCATCAATTTGACTAGTATATTACGATCACCACGAACACCCGTGGTATCGTTTAGGTAAGTGTTTATAAATATTGCAATTTTAATTCATGACGATATGACGAATATGGAATGATATGATGTACCGCATTTTTTTTATGTATTTATTAATTAAGATACTTATTTGATAAGAATCAATTTTTTTATTTTATTAACAAGTTTTCACTTTGAAGCTTTATTTTTCATTAATCTTGTTTTTCTAACTTGAAAATACAATAATGGTGTAGGAGTGTTTTTTTAGATTTCGATTAAAATTTTATTAACATTTCTGAACGAAAATCTATAAAATTATGTGTTAATGTGTCCATACTAAATTCAATGGGAGGTCATGAATTCTGGACAGTTCTGATTTGCAAATCTTTGTCTTTTAATTGACGACCCGCAATAGTTTTTTAGTAAATTTTCTCTTCGATTTTTAATCAAGAATCAAAGCGCTTTTTTTGCTGCATTTAAATTATTAGGCGAAAATTTGTTGTTTTGTAAAATTTTATTTAAATTTCCTTTCTTTATTTCGAAACCGCAGTTTTATTTTTATTATTCGTATCCCTAATGGCAACATAAACAAAATGCTACACAATAAAAATAATATTTAGTTAAACTTAATATTGCGAATTGATGAAATACGATTAGTCGTGCTTTTTTCCAAAGCCCGAGGGAATGTGACGAAAAAAAGATTACCATGGGTGGAAACAGTTTGTAGAACCTCTGCAAAAAAAATTCAAATTTGAAAAGAAAAATGGCTTGAAAAAAAAAATGCATGGTTAAAAAAACTTGTTCTTTAAAAAATCATAATCAAATCAAATTAAATTTTTGTGAATTAAATTCAATAATAAATAACCATCCTGAGTATTGAACAAAGAGTAGAAATTGTTCGGGACTTAGCTTAACCACGAATAGAAATGGGTCATAATTTTACGCAAGTTATCGATAGTTTGTATGGAAATCCCATTTTCTACTGGTGATGGTGTCCGGAGATCGATTTCTTCGTCAATTTAATGCTTATGAAATGCGAGTTAAAAATTGCGATATTAATTCATCAAAATGATGATTTTGCAAACTATAATATAACCCAATAATAAACACATGCCAAAAAATTAAAATGTTAAATGAAAAATGGCAAAAAGTTCAATACCAAAGATTGTATCTAAAATGTACTTGTGAATTGTTTGCTCATAGGTGACTACATCGATCGTTGAGCGGAGTAGAAATACCGTTATGGAGAAAAAAAATCAGCAAATTAAGTAGTTACACTATTTTCTCAAGTACTCATGATGTTTTTACTTTCTACAGCTTGTCGTTCTAATGTAATTTATCGGCAGTTAAAAGTTTTCAAAAAATTGAAAAAAAAGTTTCATAACTTACCTAAGAACGAATTCTATCAACTTCTCAAATTAACACCTATTGAAATAAATAAACCAACAATTTAGATACTTGTATTTTTGATTATTTTTAATATTGTTTTGTTGATAGAAAAATTCACTAAAAATCTCATCTTCCATTTCAAACATCCGGAAGTATCAATATTTTCATTTCGCTATTTATTAATTGGATGAAAGCAACTTTCCTTCAAATCAGTCAATGATCTTAAAAAATTCAAAAAAAAATAATAAACTGTAGATCTATAACAATTTGATGTAATTTATGCATATTTTGTAGATATAAGATAAACATGCAACCAATAATGTCGGTCTGTCTAGTGTAACTTTCAATTAGCGTTTAAGTGCGAATAATTTTTTTTTTAAATTCTTTTTATTTTTGTATCTGCGATAAAATTCAACTTAAGATTCTCGAATAGAATACAGTAGATGTGCTAATCTCACTCGATATCTGAACAATTGTGATCAGTTTCGGATTGCTTGTCACCGCTATAAGTAGTAAATATATAACTTTTATTTATTATGCCACTCGAAGCGCAAAATAACTCTTCACCGACGGCAACAACAACAACGGCAACGGGGGGTTTCTCCTACAAAAAGGGACATCGGGTGCACTACAAAGATGTCGACGGTAAAATTATAGTGTGCGTTCAGTTGCTGAATTGATCTGTACCTGTGATAAGTGTATAAATCTTAAAAATCAAATTAAAATTTATAAGTGGAAAATTATAAAGAGAATGTGTAATTAAAAACAAAAAAAACCTGTTAAATAAGTAAATATTTGAATAACCTTTTTCCAAAAAAAAAAAATCTGTGTTTTGTGTTGTGTTTAATATAAATTTAAAAAAAAAATCCGGAACTTGCAGTGTTTTGAAATATTTTCAATTCAAAGTATGGATGTCCGGAAAATATATGTTTGCTTCGCTAATGAAAGGTGTGCCTCTAATATTGCAAATTTATATTTTACGTGTGGATATATGCTAACAATTTATTTTATGAAAATTAATCTATATATCTACATAATTAATTTTATTCGAAGGAAGCTTATAAATTATGAATTTGTTTTTAACTACTTTGTATAAAGTGATTTCCACTGTTTATTGAATATTAAAAAAAAACCTTATAAAACAATAAAAAAATTTCCTTAACTTATCTTGCGTTATCTTATCATGCTTACTTGAACGATGATATATGTACGTCCTTCCATCTTATAAAGTGACGTAACACGAAACTCCCGTCCCAGCTTATCAAATTGAAAAAAAAAATATTTCAGTCTATCTATCTTTCTTGTTTGCTTTTTAATAACTATCTTCAATATATTAGACAGTTTGCATAAAGTGTGACAAAAGTCTAGAATATAGATTGGACCAAAAACATAAACAAACTGACTGTACTGAAATACTATTACTAGTTGCTGAAAAGATACAATTGAATTTTTCTTCTTTTAAAGTTGAAGTTATTTTTGATATTTATGTTGTTTGCTTAAGTTTATTTTTAAAAGTATGAGTCATAAAACCATTTGGGGATCATTTGGCTGTAACAGTTTACAATTTATTTATTATCAAGTAGAATCCAGGTTTTTGCTTAGAGGGATTTTGAAAGTGAAAATCAAATCAATGTGAAAATTACCTACTTTTACTTTTTACTGTAAATTTTTGTGGGTATACATATTGTTTGAAGCTAGCATTCATTTTTGCAAAGTATTTTTCCGATATTTTCAGTGCAATGAAATTCCATGTGTGCCACACAAATTTTTTTTAATTTTTGGCAAGATAATAAATGATGAGACGATTTAATCTATAGGCCCTTAAAAAATATTTCCACTTAGTCGTTGAAACAATTTTTTTTTTTGGATGCAATTTTTTTTTATTATCAATTTTCTGACTATGTACTTTTTAAAAAAAAATTTCTTACAACTTTTTTTTTGACAAGCAAAGAATGATGCGATGATTTAAGGATTTTAGAAAAGGCTCTTCCAAGTCGATGCGAATCATTCAGTGACTTCGGTGAAACAATAACGTGTTCTTGTGTAGTCGTCACCGAAGTTGCTTCGGGAAAGCCTTTGATCTGAATTTTTTTTAATTATTTTTTTGGCTATCTTTTTTTGTCACAAATTTTTGCAGATTTTTTTTCATTTTAGAAAAATGAAGAACGTTAATTTTATCTGTAGATGATTCGAAAATATTTGTATTTGGATGCTCCGAAAAAAAAAAACATTTTGACAAACATTTTTTTAAAAACTCTTTTTATTTGGACAAATTTACGTTTTTGATAATTTTTTATACTTCTTTTAACTTTTTTAAGCCAAATTCATTTTTACAAACAAATTTTTGTACACTAAAACTTCTAGCGACAAAATTTTTAGAATCTTAATTTGACATTTAGTTCCATGAATTTTTCAGTTTTAAACTCGAAAAATTCTTTTATCAAAACAAAACTGTTTACATGTGTATGTAGTATGTACCTAACTCGTACAAGCGCCTGACTGGTTACGGAACATATCCGCAGTTTGAAATTTCGGTTTATAAGCAAAATATCTAAGAAAGGATATGCGATTTTTTAGAAACATTTTTTGGGTTTTTTTTTGAATTTTGACAACTTAGTCAAATGAGACCGGAATTTTATGAATTTTGGGAGACTACCACTATAGACTTGCACAATAGTCTCGTCACGGACAAAATGTCTTCTTACTGAAGCAAAATTAGGTACATAATCGTATTTAACATTTTGAACAAAATTTTCAGACATTATCCTCCCGGATCTTCCTGATTTTTCTCAGATTTTCAGTATTTGACTTTATAAATTGAAAAGATATTTTTTTGTTTTAGACAATTGGCTTTTTCTCCTTACAGAGGGGAAATAGATCGCCCACTAATTTTTTGTCACACTTTATGTTAAACATCACTTATATAGTATATATAACATTAAGCAACCTATGAGCATTATTTTTTATGTAAAGACATTACCCAGACATAAAAAAAAATCTTTGCACATACATAAATAATTATCTCTCATTAACTATTATACTGTTGAGGTAAGGTCCACATTAAATATAAATAATTGCTACATACATAGTTGTTATTTTAGATATGTATAAAAAAAAGAATAAAGCAAGTCCATGCCCACTGTTTCATATAAATTGATTAACCCACTCATATTAAATATATCCCTGGCTCACCACCCTGATTGATTTTTTTTTTTAATTTGTAGATAGGTACGGTCTTATTACAGACGGTAGTATAATTATCTATACAATACAACAACTTTCCTTTCTTTTCCACCATTATAATTATTTTTTAAGTACCTAGAAGATGATGAATTTTTTGTTATAAATATTTACCTGTAAATAATTAATAATTCTATTGACTTTTATTTATGTAATATAAAATATTTGTGTTTTTTTTGTATTATTTATTTATACTGATAACTCGGGCGCCCATTCAATTTTTTTTTTTATAAACCAGAAATCAATCAAATTGTATAATTGACAATCATTCATAGCCTTCTGATTTTGTTTTGTTCATAGTAAAGTTCTTTTAGGAAATCATTGATGAATATTGTTAAATAAGAGTTTTCAGTTCTTTGAAAAATCAAGTAAATAGCAGTCTGGTTTAACTGGAGTTTTACTGAAGTAAAAATTATTGTAGGTACCTATTTATAAATATATTAAATGTTTTATGTTTTAATAAAGTTTTTGTGTAAATTAATTTAATCAAATATAAAATTTATCAATAAATCGAATGTGACAACACTCTTTTGAAGTGAAACTGAAGTTTTAAGAAAAAAATATTAACATACATACCTACAACTTAAAGCACTTAGAATCAAAAAGCGACATGATTACTCGGACTTGCTTTCTACTTATTTAAGGATATAACTCGACTTATCTTATTTACAATAACATTATAATGTAAGTGGGAAATTATTTGCGTGACATTTTTTGTAAGTTAAAGTTTTTTACCGAAGCCAATAAAAATAACGGGAAATAATTAGATAACTTTTTTTACATTTGTTCACATTTTTTTCGATTAAAAAATTAATGTAAGGTTTTGTAACACAATTGATTGATGGAGATGGACAAAAATATTTTTTTTTTCGGAGATTTCATTGTTTTTTTTTAATTTATTTCCAATAATTGTTAATAAAATTAAAAAGAAATTATTGAAGCCATTATTTATCAGACTTAACCAAAATTCTCTAAAAAAAAGCATCAATCTCTACATTTAATATTTTTAACATTGTCAAATTTAGCTAACCATATAATTAAATAAACAAATTAATTAACTTTATTAACATTAATTGAGTAAATCTATAAATAAGAGCCTGAGAACAAATAAACGTTTTCGTTGCTAATAAAAAATAATTTATATAGTAAATACATTCAGTAAATTCTTTCAAATTTGCTTAAGAATTTTGAAACCTGAAAGTGAGTAAAATTTTCAAAATATATATCATTTCTAATGCTACAACTTTATGGCCTTCGTATATAACTGCTTTTTGAACGAATCGACGAACACATTTTGAGAATATTCATTTCGTTCCAATTCTCCAAAGAATAAACAGCTTGTGCGACAAAGAAGTGCAACAAAAAAGTTCACAGCAAAAGTGAGGTTTGCTCTCGAACATGCTTTGTATATGAAAACTAGTTTTCATATACAAAGGAACATGGCTCTACACGGCGAATATTGAAGCGAACGAACACAAGAAAATCGAAATATTTCGAAAACAACGAGCCGTACGCGAACTACAAGAGGCTCAAAATCAAAATGGTGGAAGCACATAATATGGCTGACTTTTCCATTTGAGTGTTCGGAAAGCTAATTTTCGTTCGGTTTTGACATTAGCTTCCCACCACTTCCGACTGTTATACTGATAATGTTTTATAGCCGAGCCGAGTCATTCATTCCATCATCTAATCAGTGTTTTGCAAGGTACCTAAGCTACCCGTGTCCATTGTATATAAAACTTATAGTACTATCATCACGATGATTTTTGAGTTGTGCGCTGTGGTCGTCTGAGGGCGCACTTGTATGTACACAGAAACAGCAACCAGAAAGTTAGTATGTGCTGTGATCGCCAGGGGGCCGACGTGTGGAACGTGCTGATGATAGTACTATCTAAATTCATATACAATGCCCGTGTCCATTGTATATCAATTTGCATAGTACTATCATCAGCACGTTCCACCACGTCGGCCCCAAGCGATCACAGCGCATACTAATTTTCTGGTTGCTGTTTCTGTGTATATACAAGTGCGCCCTCAGACGACCACAGCGCACAACTCAAAAATCATCGTGATGATAGTACTATAAGTTTTATATACAATGGCCTAGGGTATATTAAGCCGCCAGGCAGGCACTATTATCTTGCTTAAAATTATTTTGCGGGTTCGAAGATACTATCAAACAGAAATAATATGTTTAATACTAAAAAAATGCATTGTGCAATAAAATTTAGACAAAATTTTGTCGATGAAAATTTTATTCTACAATCGTTTTTTTATAAAAAATAAATACTGTTTAAAAAAATTTGTAAAAAACAATTTTTAAAAATTGTGAAAACAAATTCAGTCAATTTTATTTTTCAATAAGGTAAAAAATGTTTCAAATTAAAAAAACCACACACTTCATAAAAAAATTGTTAGTATGGCCTGGAGCTTCCACAAATTTTTGTTTAAGTTCCCTATTTAATTTTTACCAACTATGTAATTATCTTTGGAAAAACCAAAATCTTAAAAAAAACCTTATATTTTTAATTTTTCAAAAAAACATAATGACTAACGAGTCATAAAAACAAAATCAACAAAGTCTTATTTCATAATAATCTATATTTAAAATAAATGCTCAGTGAAAAAGTGAGTTTAATAAATAAATTAAACTATTTGTGTGTTTGAATAATTAAATTAACTTATAGAAATTTGAATACTCAATAAGCAATTTTGCTATGAATAGAAGTTGTATTCATTGAGCAATTTCATTGAAGACTGTATAATTCAGTTAAACATGAGTTTAAACAGATTATTGCCATTACATTAAAGACTTGGATCGAATCTACATATTTTGTAATGTTATGATGCCTTCTATTAACTCGAATTTTTGGTGAAACAATTGAGTTTCGGAGGCAATGTTTTCATTTTAAAATAGAATGCTCTTCGGCTTTGGTTTGCGAATTCGAATTCGCAAACCTAAAAAGAAAGTCATAATTGGGTCTGTTTCATGTTAACATTGGGTCGACTTGGTCACCCTTAATTCGCTCCGATTTATTAACTTAACTTGACTTAAGCTCCGATTTATGTACGCTTTATATTATTTGCCCTTTTTTAGATTTGTCAAATAATAACCTGAGTTAAGGTAGAACTATAACCATCGAACGTCAGCTGAAGTTGTCATAAGAAACGATCAAACGAAGCGAATACGAGAAATTTATATGACGCGCCCATAATTGCGATTAGGTGCCTTTCGTTAGGCTTCGTTAACTTTTGCTATCGATAGCAAGAGCGCTCATACCACTCCTGCGAAAGTGAATTGACAGATATAAACGAAAATCAAAATGGTGGAAGCACACAATATGGCTGATTTCTCCATTTGAGTGTTCGAAAAGCTAATTTTCGTTCGGTTTTGACATTAGCTTGTTACCACGTCCGATTATTTTATTTCTGCCTTTACTCAGGGTTCGTTGACAGTTGAATGACATCCCCCTAGGATGGCGTAACCTTATGCTAAGTTGCATGCAGCAAAAAAATGCATAAAACCATTGTTTTTATGGGAATTTCCTCCACTGTATGTGTGTAATCTTAATATTTTCATGTACACAGTATTGCAGTAAATATTATGTAGGTACATTTTCTATACCGTCAATACAGAACTTTGAACAAATTCGTACAATCAAGTCCCTAGTAAATAAGGAAATATGTAATTTTAATCAGATGTTTTTTTTTTCTCATTAGCGTATCATTCACGTATCACGTTGGTGATTTATTTTTCCGTAAAACTTAAATCAATCAAAATTCACCGCAATGATAATAACCATCCATCTAAAATGTTAAAGCAAAACCAAATATCTACTTGGAAGTTAGGTTCATTGTTCACTTTTAATTCTTAAATAGATTAGTTAAACAAGTGTCTTGGAGGAGTTATTGTTTTTTAACATTTTCTTTTCTTCAATTCGATATAATTATTTTGAGTAAAAAAAGCTAATGAGAGTCAATAATTGTAAATGTAAATTCTTAAGTGTAAGGAATTTTTGAAAAAATGAACGATAAAGTATCGTTTCAAGAACCAAAGTACGTAAGGAACTTATACATCTGTGATTAACTAAAATTTTTGATTTCTAGAATAAAATGAACTTAAAATAGAAAAGAACAAGAAATTCCAGGTTGAACTCATCTAACTTTTACTTTGCACAAATTATAGTGATTTACCGTCAGGCATCACTGCAGACATCTCTGAAATTCAACCGCTCAACAGTTCAAAGCCACCAGTCGGTATATTACAAAATACTAGTCGGCCGAGAACTCCGAATTCCCTACCTGTGAATTCTTCCGACGACCATTATCAATCTAATCAACAATCACAATCAGTCACCGCCAACGGGGGCCAAGGGCAACAGCAACAGCAGCAGCAAAAATTTAATCGTAGTCCTTGTGATCATTGTGGATTTCACAATTTTCCAATAATGTCAAATGCAACTCCATTGCCCATAGCGTCTGCAGCGCGATCTGTTGAACAAAATACTACATCAGCGTCATCGCCCAACAATATGCTTGTCATTCCACATCATTCCAATATGCGACGAAATGACTCCAATTATTCAATTGGTATGCCAGTACAAGAGTTGGCTGTTTCACGAAGACCTTCACTGCTCTTACAAGAGATTCTCACAACAAGACGACCCTCCCTGATTTTGGGTAATCTTGGCAAGCGTGATAATTCGTACAAAACTCCAAAAACTATGCGGTACATCATACAATTTTTTTTTTTTTAAACTTTATTGCAAGTTGTTTGTAAATAATTTTTGAAATAATTTCAGCTTATTACAGGAGCATCGAAGTTGTGGTAGCGTTTTGTCTATCAATGGTGGGCCCAACGGAAGCATGGGTGACAGTGAAAGAGGCCCAAAAAGTGCAATGGCTAAAAATTCTAAATTTAAAAACCGACGAGTTGGAGAGTAAGTTTAGAAAGATTAAAGATTTGCAGGAATGCGTGTTAAATTTTTTTAAAATTTTCTTTTCAGTGATGCCATAAGTTCATCGTTATCAGCTCTTTATTGTAAGATTTTGGTTCTTATTGGAGTCTGCCTGCCAATAACGGAAATTATATCTCAACAAGTTCCTACTTATGTTTATCAAGGATTCTACGTTTACCTGTATAGCTTGAGTGTACTTTTCGTATTCTTCTTGTACATTTGCGCCTTTAGACATAGAGCGATTTTCAATGTACTTAAGGATTATCGTGAGTATTTGAAAATAAATTTCCAAACATAAACAAAGGTGATACCGAGAAATTCGATATTTTTTACTAAACTTAAATCTTGGTTTAAATCAGAGTTAAATCACTTCAGTTTCAAGACTCAAGATTGTGGCAATAACTTCCAATTAACGGCCTGCTTTAAACCACCCTTAGACCAGGTTTAATGTGCCGAAACCCGACTTTAACCACGTTTGTTCAACCTTTAACCTGGATTCAGACTTAATTTGTTTGTTGCTTAAACCGGGTTGAGCTATGATTCTAGTTATTTTAATTCATTGATTTTGGCGGATTAACTGTGGTTCAAATCTATTTCAGCCATATTTTCCTACTTGGCTAGTATCACATATTGAGGAACCTTGTACCAATGCTAATCCTCAGCTAATCCACCGAAATTCGAATATTTCTCTAAGGGCAAGTTGGGTCTTTTCTGGTTGTGATAACTCACACCAAGGCATGGCAAGGGTTTTGGGGATAAGAGGGGTGGGAGAAATGGATCCCTTTTTATCCCTCTTATAGCAAAAATTTATCGCACAACAAATTATCTAAACATTTCTGTTTCTTTCTTTCTTCCATTCAACAGATGAGAAAAACAACAACATTCATCTCAAAAGAAAAGCAGTTCGATTTGGAAGTTTCTACCTTCGAATTGGTGCAATTGCTTTTGCAATCGGAAATATGGTCTATTCCGGCCTTGAACTGGGTCAATTCTTCGAGCTCAATGGTCGTCCTGGCTGTCAGGATCCGTTCTTGGCAATCACACCGATTTCCCGGATTTCCCTCTGCATAATTCAAGTTCAATTTATCTTCCTCAATACGACATACCTAGATATGGCACGTCACAAAGTTATATGCCGCTTCGGCCTAATGCACATGGTTGCGACAAATCTCTGCGAATGGCTTTATGTTCTAGTCGAGGAGACAAAACATGAAATCTTTCATGTGGCAAGCCATGAAAACGATCACGGGAAAATGCATCCCACGAATAATGCCCATGAAGTTCTCAATTTGAGAGGTGGTGCAGAAATTGGAAACATAACATCATCAACCGCACACAGACCTGGCGGTTGCTCAAGAACAAATATAATGGGAGCCCTAGTACAGGAGGTGTCACCTTTCCTATTTCCCTGTACCATTGAGTATTCACTTATTTGTGCTGTGATCTTGTACGAAATGTGGAAGACTGTGAGGTCTATTCCTGATATAGCTAAGACTAGAAAGGATTCAATTATGCCCATTACCGAGAGAACGAGTTCCCAACACCAATTCTCCATAGACTGTTCACAATCCCACAAAGGACTCTTCGTGGGTATTCTTGTGATTGTTATGACGATCATCTCCATCATTATGTATTTTGTATTGTACACTCAACCCGGATACGAACTCATCGCCACGAAGGAAGTTACTTTATGGGAGACCTGCATCTATGCTATTTCAGCTGTCGCAATCATTACGGGAATCTTTCTTATGAGGGATCTCAAGTATGTGGCCAGTGATGGTCATCATCATTCGATGAAGTTGGATTTGACACTACTGATTGTTGCCCAAACAGGTGTTTATCTATATGGGATGTTCAGTATGATGGGCAGCTATTTCTCCAAATGGGACACAGTTCCTGATCGTGTGGAAGGAATCGTTGCTGAGATATGCAACCTCTTTCAAACCTCATTACAAACTATGTTCATCATTCACACAGTTCATCGACGATGTAAGGGTTCGAAACAACAGCGTCAGAAACCAGGTCGTGAAGTGATCACCTATTTATTGGTGGCAAACATGGCGATATGGTTTATTAATACACTCATTAAGGGACGAGCTATGTTCAGACAGACGCATCTGGATTTCTTCGGAGTGTGGGGCTGGACGATTATAACACATGTCTCAATGCCACTTGCAATATTTTATAGATTCCATTCGACGATATGTCTTTTTGAAGTGTGGAAAACAACGTATAAGGCCAAGTCTCACTAAATTGAAAAGGCTAATATTTATTTTGTTATAAGTTCGACTGTATATAAAAAAAATAAACCTTATGAAATTCAAAAAAAAAAAAACTGAAAATTATGTAAAATTAGAGTGATGAATACTTTTTGGGGCTAGTTTTTCCACAGTGGGTTAAATTAATTCCATGATTATTTAAGGAATCTTTGGTTTGGGTTGTTTTTCATGGATTAAGCTAATCGGATGACATCGGTTGAGTGTCACTATTCAACCAGAACCTTTTAAAGCTATGTTAAAAACTTTGCCTGGTTTGAACATACTGGCCCTTAGAATAGTCATACTAGATTTGGACTTTAAAAACTTTTCTTTGTTGAGCCTTTTAATCCGGACTAAAATATCTATCCAGATGTATTTAATCCAATCCAATATTTGCAAACCATCCCTGTACTTAATAATCTGTTTTAAGAACTGATGAAAAAAGTTTCATCAGTGCAACTGAGGTTGCAAATGAAATGTCAAACTTCACTGAAAAGTCTTACTGATTATTACCACAATTTCAAAAAAAAATGATACATGGTAAATAAAAGTTGTTTGTTGCAAGCGAAAAATGTCATATTAAAACTTATCGAAGCAATAAATATTTAAAAGAGTTTGGTGCAACCTTCTACTTTCTTTAAGTTCTAAGAATGCTAAAAAGCCATCTATTGCTGACTAACCAAACAAACTCTTGGAACAAGGAACGTGAACCCGTGTTGTTATAAATTTCTTTGTATTATGAAAACTATAGTACTGTCATGGCGAGTTTTTTTTAGGGTTGCCCTGACCCTTGTGGTGGCGCTGCAAAATGTGAGGTGTAAAATTCGATTTTGGGAGTCTTTAAGCGTCGGAAATTGGTGGTAGGAGCAAGAGGAGACTATTTTTTGGATTATTGCATCCATAAGCTCTCCGCAAAAAAAAGAGTAAGGGTTGCCGGCATACATTAGATGTCGCCCCATTCGACTTCCACCATGAGAGTACTATAGTTTTCATATACAAAGCATTGTATATCAATTTGCATAGTACTATCATCACGATGATTTTTGAGTTGTGCGCTGTGGTCGTCTGAGGGCGCACTTGTATATACACAGAAACAGCAACCAGAAAATTAGTATGCGCTGTGATCGCTTGGGGCCGACGTGGTGGAACGTGCTGATGATAGTACTATGCAAATTGATATACAATGATACAAAGTAAATTTTGATGGAAATCTAGATTTACCAATGAAACATGAATTTCATATCAATATTCCCATTTGCCAAACAAACCTTTTTAACTTTTGTTTGCCTATTCACCGCTTGAAGTATTCTCTTTATCTGTCAATCCAGTACAACAACCAATTTATATAAACATCCGCTGTGTCGTAACTATTAGTAAAAATTTTCAACCACATCCAACCTAGCTCTTGGTGAAAATAAAAGACGGCTGCCAAAAGTCATCCTTGCCTTGCCTGCCATTCGCAAAAAAAAAAATTCTGCGTCCATTTTTTGTCGTAGAAATTTATTCGTATTTTTTTAAACAATTCTTTGCCAAAAATTGGCTAAAGATAACTATTTAAATATCTTTGAACTTTTCCTATAAACAAAAGTCACAAAATGGAAGTTGATGATGAAGAATTCGAAGTTCCCTCATCCAGCAGCAAAGGCGAGAAGAAACGATTCGAAGTCAAAAAAGTAAACTGCATTAGAATTACACAAAAAATTCATTTCAATTAATGTTGTAATTTTAATTTTATTTCAGTGGAATGCAGTAGCACTCTGGGCATGGGGTAAGTCATCAATCACTTTTTAACCTTGGTCGATTCTTGGAGAACCAAGAAAATAGAAATAACAAAGAAATAATCTAACCTCCAAATGAGAAATTCTACAATCTCCACAAAGGACAACGAAATTAATAAGCAAAATGTGTGTCATTTTTTTTATATTTTTCTAGACATTGTTGTGGACAATTGTGCCATCTGTCGCAACCACATCATGGATCTTTGCATTGAGTGTCAGGCAAATCAGGCATCGGCCACCAGCGAGGAGTGCACCGTAGCCTGGGGAGTTTGTAATCACGCTTTCCATTTCCATTGCATCTCCAGGTGGCTGAAGACGCGACAGGTATGCCCATTGGATAACAGAGAATGGGATTTCCAGAAATATGGTCATTAAAGATGAGACTGTGCAGTTTCCCCATCAGAAACAAAAACAAATAAATTATCTCTGTAGTTTTTTTTTTTCCTTGTGCGCCAGCACTAAAGTAAATGATTTTCTTTTTTTAATTTTTTTTTTTGTTTGATGATTTATTCCTTCAGAACTTTAGTTGAAAGATTCAACATTCATTTTAAAATCTCAATGACATTTTAATAAAAACAAAATCACCATTATTTTGTATGTCTGTTTCGGTAAAGTCCAAAACTGGCAATTTCTACTAAATTGAATTTTAAGTTAATCTAATAAAGGGGAAATTTATGGTTTTGGGCAGAATCGAAACAGAAACGTTTTTTAAGACAAACATGAAAAAATCCAAATAACGTAAGCAATCTTCAACGGAAAATACGCACTTAAAGCCGGTCTGTTTACAGAGGGTTAAATTTTTAATACAACTTTCAGAGATTCCGGTTGAGAAGCTCTTATCAATTGAATAGCTTAATCCATGATTAACAATTCAAACTATGGGTAACTCGACAACCAAATCCACGGCATAATTCGGGGACCAGATTTAACACGGATCTGTTTGCTTTTTAACTATTCGCTTACACAAATGTTCTTCATAATATTTGATGATTCATTTCAAGTTGTTAGAATCCGGTTGTCTTTGTGGTGGGATGTGGGAGTAGGTGGCTTCTAGCCACGGTGATAAATTGTCGAGGCTAGTCGAGTACAATAATTTCTTCATCCAGCACCAGCAGTGAAGTCAGCTACCCAATCGTGTCTCAGGATGTCTCTTTTCGTTGATGATAGTTCTCGTTAGTAGGTTTGGGTTGTTGCTGATTAACTTTTTGATTTCTGATACCTCTCTTAGTCGTTGACGATAAAAGTGAAGTCCGATGCAGATCCGCAAGGATTTTCCTCCCGAATACTCCAAGCTTCTCCATACTGGTGAGGAAAGCAATAAGTGAGGATGTGTCGGAACAGTTCCTTGTGAAAACCAACTTTGTCTTCTGGGTGAAAGAATTTCTTTTCAGCATGAGGGGTTGAATGAAGGGAAAAGCATAATTTACCGTTATGCGGCTTGAAACGTAATCTCTCATCATCGATATTGTTAGATGGGATTATTCGGGTAAATTGAGGATGATGGTATAGTGTATAGCCGCTTGTGCGTTGTTGAAGACCCGCAATCTTTTAAAGCAAGACAATACGGCTTTGGCTAAGTCGACTTTGATGTTTCATCTTGTGAAGAATATCCTCTGATGATATTTTCATACATAAGAATGCTCATGATTTTTTTTTTTTTGTTTTTACCATACAGAATGTCATACAGGATGTTGACAACGATTTGCAGTCAAATTATGATTTTCTCTAAAGATTCTGGTTTTCTGAATGTACATATATGTATTAGATTTGTTCACAATGTAACGCCAGTATTATAAAAATGTTGCCATACTGTATCGGTTTATTGACCCTTGACCACCTGCCACCGGTTTTTATTATTCATTGTTACAGCAACAACTAAACGCTTACATTCATACTTTCCTACAGCAATAATTAAAGACAGATTTTATTATTTACTGGTCGTGTTTAAATCGATTAAATTAAAACTACACATCTGAGACCATTTTAAGTCGTCAAAACCAGATAAAAAATTGTTACTATTTGTTATCATATGCAGTTTTGGGGAGAAGAGAGCGCATTTAAACTGTGATTCATCACTTTCATTTATATTCCAAACTCCGCACATTGGACGCCACGAATGTTTTGTATCGGTTTGGCATTGATTCGGTAGTTTGATGGACGCGAGAGTGAAATCATACCAAAAAGGGTATTAAATAATTTGTACATACAAGTTTTGAAGGTCATTTCAGAATTAGAACCGAAGCTATAATTAAGGCATCCGAATGCAAAAAATTCCCAAATAAGCAAGAATTGATTAACTGAATAGATTATTCTGGTTTTTTATCTGGTCCTTTCTACTGTGTCCTTTACTGAAAATTTATTTTTTGAGTTAACAGAAAATAACTCAATCGAAATCGCAGAACTGCAATTTTTTTTTTATTTAAATTCCTTTTTACCAAACACCAATGAATTCTCTTGCTGGTTATTTAAATTTTGTCAGAAATGTAAAAATAAGAATCAACAATCTTCCAATTAAATAATAAATAGTTTCAATGATGTTTATTTGAAATTATGTTTTAAAATAATATTAATACGGATTTATTTTTACATATCAATTTTTTTTTTAAAGTAATAAAACATTTTATTTTGTGTTATTTTTTTAAATAAAATCCTTGGGGGGATGGGGAATATATCATGGCAGTTGATTTAAGTCTGCAAAAGGAATGAACAAAGCCTATACTTTATACAATACGCTTATGTTTTTTTTTCTTTATAATATATTTTATTAAGTTCAATATTAAAAATAAAATATTTACACAGTCGACAGAAGGTTACAATCATTTTATTTAGCCAACAAATTTAACCCATAAATTATTTTTCTATTTAATTTTTACAAGACTTAAATTTAATTAACATCGGCTTACCTTTTTTTTTTTTTGGTTGACTTCTTTAAAGCTAAGCTTTATTGGTTTATAATTTTTTAAATAAACTAATGATTTATTTTTAAATTCTAACTACTTTTTTTTGTATTACCTGATGTTATTACTTTTCATGATTTTTTTTTTATAAAATGAAGTGACCGAATGATGTATTTTGAAGATTGTAGAATTGGATGATTTGGCTTTCAAAAATTTCAGTATCGCTTTATTTAAATTTGTTATATTGGCTCCGATTTTATATTTAAACTAACAACTTTATCTATCCCTGAAATGCCATACTCATACTTATCCAAATATTACATTATACAAAAGAAGAGTCGTGAGGCATAACGATCAAAGTCAATTTTTGCCTAAAAATAGAATTATTTGAAAAAAAAAAACGATCAATGCACAAAAATTTAACTTTACCACGGGCTGTTTTTTTAGGGAAATTGTATTTTGCTTTTATAATCTATTTAAATTAAATATTAATTTTGGTTTTTTTTAATTTAAATATATATTTTTTTTAATTTAAATATATATTTTTTTTAAATTAAAATTATTTATCTGAGTGCAAAATACTATACATGAAAGTTTAAAACTAGAATTTTGCAAAACCAGAAAAATGTGACTTTGATACTTATTGCTCGCGGCCACTAAAATAATCGTCCCTCATTTCATGAACCGGCGTATCTGCTTTTACAACACTACTTTTGAAAAGGGCATATTTGGCTTTAGTCCTGCTTCAAAGCATTAAAGGAATCATTAAAAAAAAATCAAAAATTTATTCCAGTCAGTGAAATAGGAGACAATTTATGTGCATAAAATTTACTCAAAGCTCCCGAAT
The DNA here is from genome assembly GCA_958431115.1 of Syrphus vitripennis. Taxonomy (NCBI): domain Eukaryota; kingdom Metazoa; phylum Arthropoda; class Insecta; order Diptera; family Syrphidae; genus Syrphus; species Syrphus vitripennis. Next base: position 96,508,292 of record OY288110.1, on the reverse strand, counting down.
TATAAATATTTTTAAATAGATTTCTATATAAAGAAGGCTAAATATAAAAATATAAAAGCGTCCGAATTTTGATTAATACGTTTTCTCAAAATTATTCTATTTAGAAATTAACAAAATAAGCAAAGTAGTTCTATAAACAAATGCACTTGAAATGTAAAGTAAGAAACAAGATTTTTTTAAAATATAATATAAAGATAATTTAGAATATTTTTTACTTAAAAATAATAGAAATAATTTTCAATTTTATTAATAAAAAGATCAAAACAATCATTTAATTTCATTGATACCTTTATTTTGTCGAAAATCTGAAATGCAGTTTTAATAAAAATACTTTGAATAATATGAATTCAAATTTAAAACAATAAGAAATCTACCAAATTTGGTGCAAACCCTTCTATTCGTTCCAGGGTCTAGTTTAACTGCTGAATGTGAGGCTGGGTGACTTGTGAGATTTTATTGGGGATTGCCGGAATCGGACTGTAAATCACAATTAATACGAGGGGCTAACACAAACCGACAGGCATTATGACGAAAATTACTTTTTTGTAACTATTAAACTTGTTTACACTTTAGTAACTCGCAGTCTCGATACCATAAAAAAATTCTTCCATAAGAAACAATGAAAGGATCAAAAATTTCATAAGTATTTAAAAATAAAATCCTCGAATGGATTGTACGTACTTGGACCAATATGCGACTCTTCAAAATTCTTGCGGGCTTTCTGTAGAAATTGAAGTCATGTTTTTAGGATCGAAACAATACGGTTCTATGACATTGATTAACGTTTTTACCAAGTCAAGTTACACTTTTATCGCGTTATCTATCATTGTAATTTCAGATCGAGTTCGATTACACATTTATGTAAGTTCAAATGAGAAAACGTATAATTATTAAATTCTTATTGGGAACTTACCTCAAAATATATGTTCACACTTTTAAATGCTTTGGATCAATATAATAATTTGAAGAGAATTATTACAGCTCCAGGACAAAATCAAACAATTAAAATACATGCATTTAAAAGCGACACACACACAACACTATTTAGAGCTCAAAGCAACTTAAATAAAATAAATAGAACATTACATTAAAAAGACTAATTTTTTTTTTAAGCAGTTATTTTCCCTTTATATTTTCTAAATTAATTACTAAAATGATTTTTTTTTTTAAATAATAAAAATGAGCATAAACAATAAATTGCTAAGTAATGTTTATTTTTATGAATGCAACGTTTTTGTTTGTTTTATTTTTTTTTTTAATTTATTACTGTTTAGTGTTATAACTTAAAAACAAAAAATAATTAAACTATGAATATAACTAAAAATAGGATTTTTTTTGCAATGGTTGTTTTTAAGTTTCTTTTTTTTAATATTTTTTTCATTCTCAATTACATTTTTATTTAGATTATTACTTACATAATATATTATATAAGATAAATATATATAATATTTTATTTTTTTTTTTCAAATTTTACACTTTAAACATATCTGTTTTTTTTTTGTATTGTTGTTGCCTTAAAGTTATATTTTAAACTATTAATATTAACTGTACAGTGTATGTAATTGGATTTTATATAATTCCATTCTCAATTTTTTCATTTTCCCTAGAGTTCTTTTAATTTTTTGCTTAAATCTGCCATCTGCAATGCATAGAAAAAGAAAAAGTAAATGATAATAATTTGAGTGTAAAAATATTTTGTTTGTTTGTTTTTGAATTTAATATATAGTATATACAGTATAATTAGAAATTTTGATTATAAATAGAAGAAAAAAATAGAACAATAATATGTGTAACATTAAAGAACAGTAACAATGGATTGGGGTTGTGTGCATTTTATTATGTCGATATTTCATACTTAAAAAAAAAAATTAATTAATAATAAAACATCGAAGGTAAAAAGAATAGAATTAGATTTGTTTTTGGAGACGTCTCAATTCAGTCAGTTTAAGCTTACAAGAAATATATAAATTTATATAAAAATTTAACTTTGCCAATGACGATATTGAAGTGTTAATACAGCGTTAAGTTTTATATTTTTTTGAAAAATCTTACCAAAAAAAACCCTATTCTCAAGTGATGTTCAACGAGAATTATTGGATTTTTTTCAGTTGAGACTAATATGATATTTTTATCACCAGATGAAAACGCATTTCAACATTGCAAAGGTAATTAATATTTTGTATAATAAAATATTAAAAAAGATAAAATTAAAGACGAAAAGAATTACCTTTCAATAAAAAAGATAATAATTGTAATAAGTTAAAGCCGATTAATAAAAGGACGGAGACAATTCAAACAAATCTATTATAGGCGAACAAAACAAACAAATTTGAAATTTCCATTACTCTGCTCTTTTTCAACAATACAAACTATTAAGAAACACCAGTGATCCTCTCCTCTCATGGATATTTCTTATATCCTCAGATTTTTCTGGAAATATAATTTCAATAGAATTAAGCGAAGAACATTTACGGTAATTTATGCACTCATATAACAAAAGCATAATGAAGAAAATTCTTGATTTTCAAATACAGTGCTTAATTGTTTGTCTGCAATTTCTGCAGACATTCCATTCCATTTTTAGCAGAAAAAAAATAAAATTTTGAAATCAAATAAACTGTCACAATATGGATAATATGTTATACACGTTTAACATTTTTTTTCTTCTGAGGAGACAACATGCTTAAAAACGGTTATGGAAGAGAATCTGATTCTTTGTTCCTTTGGGTCCTACCATCTCCACTCTTAAAAGGATGTTTTTGGAAAAGATTTTGAGAAAATCTTTATTCTAATACAAAAAAAAATGCACACTATCCCTCGAACAGCAGTAGAAGCACTTGCAGTAGTTTAATGCGTTTTTTTTTATTTCGCGCATGCGCCTTAATTATTGTAATTCTTTTTCTCCAAAATGCATTTCTTTGCCCAAATGTCTCTCGATTCAATGCATAAATCTACAGTTTAAAAATAAGTGCCGCCATCAATTTAATACCATATCAACGCCATTTGGATTGTTTGTTGAGGTTTTGACGGAAGACATCAAACTTGAATTTGCAATAATCACAGGCGAACGAACAAATGGTGCGGCAAGAGCACACGAGCCGAATGTATGAGTTGTTGTCATTGCATTGGAAAGAAACGATGATGTTTGCGTTGCTGAAAACATAGGCACCATTGAGGGTGTGGTGGCCGATGTCAATGGTATTGGGGAATTTGTATCTTCACTTATCACAGATGATGTTGGTGAAGATAATGTTATATCTCCGCTGGAAGATGACGATGAAGTCACATTTCCATTAGAAGGAGGAATGTCTATAGTTTTGATTTCATTGCCAAAGATCAAACGCAGACGTTTCTTTTGTGGTATTAAGTGATTGGTAGGCGGACTGGGATAAAGAGGTGTCTTTGATAGAGAGACATTTGATGCTGCAGCAGCAGCCATCATCTTCTTGTGTTCCCTTCGTCGGTGGTCTTTTGATTTGTGTCGTTTTTTACGTTTCTGTGGAGTTGAAGAGACCTCGTAATCAGTTCCATTCTCTGAAATGCCTTCCATACGGAGAATCTCATATTCGACCGGTTCTGAACCTCCGTTCATACTGCTCTCATCCGATAAGCTTGTTCCCGATTCTATAACTTCGTCTAGAATCGGACTGCGCTTCATACGCAAAGTCAATTTCAGTCGTCTTTCGGGAGTCTTCAGCAAGGGCTCGGATCCTTCGACGATTATTGGCTGCGGTGGTGGATTTTGCGTTATGGCTCTACACTCGCTCGTCGAAGAATTACTCTGTTCGGACTCACTGATACTTTTCGAATGCTTGCGTTTCCGCAATACTACATTATCATTACGTGGTTTCTCTACGTTGTTGTTGAGAATACTGTGGGCACAGGTGCGACCATTACGACGCAATCTCTGAGTTATTTCGCCACTCATTGAGTTATTATCAGTCAAGTTGGCTGTAGAAATTTTTTGTTGCTGATATTGTGGCATTGATTCGAATGACGCACTAAGATTTTTTCTATAGCTCTGTGATAAACTTGCATTATTGGCTGCAAGATTGGTGAAGTTATTGGTGGAATTACTTAAATGGCTATCGGCGCTACTACTACAATTACTTAACGTACTTAAATTACTACCAGTGCTACTACTATTGTTGCTACTACTGCTACTGTTACACTTGTTGCTGCTATTTGTGTCATCGACACCTCCGCCACTGCTGCTCGTATCACTACTGATATTTAAAAGCTTTTTAGGAGGCGTCGCAGACATCTCAGCAAATTCTTCGAATGTATTTTTACTGTTACTACAGCTACTATTCGATGATAATAGTGGTTGTAATGTTATTTTTTGTGTTGTGGTTGTTGTTGTTGTTGTTGTTGGTGGTGGTAATGTTAATAATAACTTATTGCTACTTATTGTATTACTGTTAAGATTATGTAATTTTTCTACTACGGCAGTTTGTTGTTGATGTTGTTGTTTACTATGTGTCGCTTCTCCCTTCGGCGGTTTATCATGGACTAAGACGGGGATAGTACTATTGCTGCTTTCATTGCTGGAATCAACATTTTGTGGCTTCAATTTTCGACAATGATTTCGCAGGACACGGCCATTGGATCCACTACTCCGAGTACCATTTAATTCAACTATAGGCGGTGGTAAATGTGGTGGTGGTGCCACTACTGGTGATTTACAATACCTTACCACCTTCAAGCTATTCTCGTCGGCTGCACTTTCATGGTTTTCATTGAATACTATTGTTTTATGAATCGCATCGCTGGCTATACGATGTCCACTTTCCTCTTGGTCCTCATCCGCATCAACGTGCATAACTTCAGCTTGAGAGTTCCTAAGATTTCGCGAGCTACGCAAAGCAAATCGATGACTGTGAGGGGCTGGAGCATTAGCGTTCGCGGCAGCATTTGTTGTTCCATTTTGACGACGCAATGTGCGCCTTGTTTGGATGCATTTCGAAGCATTTGATGCTGGCACGGCTAGTGTTGCATTGTCGGTATCAGTTGAGACTGAGCTTATGCTACTGCTAGTACTATTCACACGTGCGGATTTTCTAAGTGATTCTCTCGCATGACAAGTGGTCTCAGTTCGCCCGTTTTGCTGCTTCTCCGGAACCATAGCGGCGCCATTGACGCCGTTTATTTTCTGATGGTACCCATTGGCCATGATCATTTCGGCGTCATATTTGGTCATACCTTTCTGGCGCAGTTCTTTCATCGTCAATGGTGCTGCTATCACAACGGCGTTACTCTTTCCATCACTGCTACTACTCCTATCACTTTGCTCGATCTTTTTCACCGCAGTACTATTCGAGTTATTATTATCTACTAAATTTAAACAACTATTTGTATCGGTGTTTGTGGTGGAATTCGCTCGGCTTTTAATCCGATTAATGCGATTGTCAGTCTCACGCAAACGATATCCGCCAGCCTCTTGGGGATTGGTTGCGCTGGCATTTGCGTCACCTTCTGTATGAGTGCCTTTTGTCTTTGCAAAGGCTCCAGTGCCGCGACGTTCACAAGTTTCACACTCGCAATAGCAGTTCTCATCACCGAAGAAATCTTCACCGTAAAAACATGTAATTTCTTCGCCAACTTCAATGTCACGCAGAACTTTTACACATGCTGTGTCCCTGCCAGTGGCAACAAATTTACAATTTGCCCGACAATCGTGATTTATGTAAGCGGCTGGGCCGAGCCAAAGTTGGGCACAATTCTTTCGGCAACTATACATCACAGAGAAGTCGTTTTTTCCAGAGTGCAATAGAGCTGCTTCTTCGGCCTCTGATAGCTCAGCTATACATCCGACAAGGCATTCTATTTTGTCATTTTTGTACCAACGTTTGGTTGAGCAAATTTTTGCCCCTTTTTGGCCTTCGAGAGAATAGCGATAGCAAGGTTCGATAACAAATCCACTGTCTTTGTCAAAAACGCGTAGATATCGGATGATCTGTAAACATATATATACAAGAATTAATATTGAATACAAATAAAATCCATAAAACTATTTTTATACAATAATAACAACAAATTAAAAATTTATACATACGTGATCGTGTAATCTTTTGATTGACACTTTGTTCTTATTTTTCACACATCTCGGTATCCACTGACCATTGAATATTCTCTTTACTGCTACCTCATAATTCTGGGTTCTTATAAATTCGGCAACAATTGATTTCAATTCATCACTATCAACTTTTAATGGACGGTATCGGATGTTCATTTTGTGCGTTTGAAAGCCTAAATGCGGATCAAGAACCAGGGATGTTGCTAGATCATCATTCTCAGATAGTTCTTTGGGTGTCATGCCAGTTGATTGGTGCAAACGGTAATTGGCATATGACATACTTATACCATTGCACAAGGCAAGTTGATATCCATTATTGTTGTTTGTCAGATTGTGGCCGAATGTACCGTGTCCATTGCTGGTGTGGTTGCCATTTGAAGATGCAGTGTTGCCACTGCTTCCACCACTGCCAGACGATGGCATCGAATAGTGGTGTGCTCTTGAAGAGTAATTAGTGTATCTGTTGCCAGTTTCACCTCGACGATGGCTATTTGAACCAACAACCATTTCTGCTATGCAGTTACTGCAATTAAAATAAAAAAAAAAATGGTCAATACAAAATTATAGAGAATTTATATTCGAGTAGATATTTACATCAATTCAAGCTCACTTCACTTAAAATCACACTCAATCATACATTTTGAATGGGATTTTGATCAATTCTGATTGTTGAAGGAATTTATTTTGAAACATTTATACATAAATTGTTCAGTTTTAAGAAAAAAAATAAAAAGCATGGTACATGATAGTTTTGTTAAGAATAATAGTGTGTACCCTTGTTTTATGGTTTGTCCCGCAAAACTGCTGTTCACTTAATTTTCGATTTTGCGTGAAACTCCCAACCTATCATACCTACATGCTCTGTAATGTGTACAACGCGCTTATCACAAAAAATCTAAATTAAACAATCGCAAACCGACGAGAAACATTAGCTTACGATGACGAAACAACAAGAACAATGTGTTGTTAGTCATATCAACATGTAGATATTATTTTGTCGTCGTCAGCGAATGTTTAGTGCAAATAATTTTGTCTCCACTGTTAGTAATTAAACTTTTTTTTTTTTAATCCAGATTAAATCCTTTGAATAATAAAACACAGCCAATAAAGAGACAAAATAGCAGTTAGTTTGATCGAAATAATATGTTTATGTTTCGAGAATTCTGAGATTTCTCAGCAAAAGTGGGCAAATTCTCAAATATTTTTAAGACCTCATAAAAACTCGCCAAAGTTTTTGAACGATAAATGCCGAGCACCCTATGTAAATCACATAAGAAACTTGCGTTGAAAGGTGGAACCGGTAAACGTATTAAGTATTAAGATCCAAACTTGATTATTTGTAATCGAATAAGAGAACATTTTTTAAAAATAAGGACCTATCAATTTTATGTTTTTAAAACATTCAATTTAAAATAAAAATAATTTTTCAACCTAACATTTTTAAAATTCACACTTGGCAATGCTATTTTTTGTACTAAACTTAATAAAAACAACTCCGGCTGTCATTTTATGTTTTTATCAGTGTCTGAAAAAAAAAAAAAAAAAAACATACTAATACATTCTCCATTCATATAATGTACAAATACATAATTTATGTGCTTTTTGCAAATTTATAAAACTTTCACACAAACTTCTATTTTCATTCGGCCAAGCACATGCGTAATTATTAAAAGAAAAAAATCCCACATAACATATGATTCAAAAGTTCTAGCAGAGAAAAAAAGAAATCATATGAACAGGTACCCCTATGTCTATATGTGTACATACCGAAACAAAACAAAGCGAGAGAGAACTAGCAATCCCCAATCCCCAGTCAAAAAAAAGCTTATTGAAAGAAGACCCTTTAGAGTTGATAAGAAAGGTCCGAAGTTCTTTTTTTTTTTACATTTTTGTTTAGCCAAATATAAACTAAAATTGTAAAACAATCTTGAAGGCATAGACAATAAAAAAAAACATTTCTTGCACATCCCTAATATAAAAAAAAAACACTCAATAAATTTGGGTTTTCTCACGCACACAAATTAAATACTCAGCTGTTACAAAATAGGGTGCTCTCTCCGATGAACAAACATAATTAAAAAAAAAAAAAGGGATGAAAGGCTTCCATCTCATCACACCGAAGACAAATGGCCGATTTTCTTTTTTCAACTTTTTCTCCATGGGTACTTAACCTTCATAGACACAAAAATGAGAGCACAAAAACACTCACTGATATATTAATATGCACTCAACAAAGGAAGCTTGCGAAAACAAGAAAAAATATTCTGTATTGTGAATAAATCATCTGCACTTCTGCAGTATACAATAAACCAATAAAACCTCAGATTTGCAAGCGCGACCGTCTCCATGTCGATTCTTCGATATCGAAAAATAAAAAAAAAAAAAATTATATAGGTATTCACTCGCTTGCGCTTTATCCAGGTTCGATACAACACTCACACACTCTCAATTCAGTGTCTACGAAACACGAAATTTTCACACAAATTTTCTTTTTCACCGCCGCCCTTCGAGGATTTTTTTTTTTCTTCCGATTCATGATGGCTTTTCAGCCATTTTCCAGAATTTAAACTCTTACCTTTTCAGTAATCTTTCCGCACAATGTTCTAACCATAATTTATTACAATTTGAGTAGACGTTACGTTGTTAAATTTTGCAAACACGTAATTCCAAATTCGATTTAATCGTAAGTGCTATGCTATGCTACGCCACTGTCCAGAAAACTTGCTGTTCTTTATCCAAATTAAATTATTCCTTTTTTATCTTTTTCGTTTCCTAATTCTGTAGCTGCTGCTGCTGGTGCTGGTGCTGCTGCTACTTCTTCCATCGACAACGGCGATGAAGCGAAGAGAGTGACAAACTATACGGCGATGTCTTCGAACGGCAACCGTGCGTTAGAAAAATACCAAGTGCGATAGAGGCAGCGGAAGGTATAGTGTCACCATTTCTTTTTTCGAACTTCAATATATATTTGTTTCTTTTATTTGACAACTTTTTTCAAAAGCAAATTATGATGTTTTCATCTCTTTTTCTTCAATTGCATTTTGGAAAAGCAAGACTTGCAAGAAACGTTTCAATCTCTTTTGTGAAAAGTTTTCTTACATGCGATGAAAAAGGTCGACCATATTTTTAAGTAAATCGAAGTGTTTTAACCAATATGGCGTCCTTTTAATTTTTTTTTTCTCTACGGCAACTTTTTTTCGATTTTTCATGCAAACGCAAAAAACGTTGTCAAATTATGAGTAATTGTTAATGGATATCCATGCTGTATGTTTTTGTATATTACTTTTTGAAGAACGCGAATGATTATTAATTTTATTTATAAATATAAAATCTAATTTATGATCCACATTATCACAAACACTGACCGAAAATTATCGAGAATTTAACAAGCGAAAAGCTCAAAATGAATGGTTTAGGTTTGGTTTCTCTATTTCGAAAATGGCGAAAAATTGAACACATGTGTTGTCTCTTTCGATTTTGTTTTTAGTGTTGTAGGTACATCTGTCGGCAACTAGTGGAAGTATAACATTTTTTTTAAAGCAGAGGTTACTTGATATATCCTCTGTAATGAAACCGTTTTTCATTTTGATTAATTAAGGATATTCACGCAACGGCGGAAAACACAGAAACCGGATAATTTTAACTCTCCGTAGAAACGAGCTGTAAAAATTTGTATGGGAAAAATATTCTGCAAAGCACATAAATTTATCTCACAGATTTGACGTAGAAAGAGAAGAAATAAACCTAAAGTTTAGAGAAGTAATTTGTGACGTTAAGTTTTGACAGCTGATTATTTCTCACATTTATGCAAACATTTTTATGGGGTGCTTATGCAAACGTCTAGCGGAAAATTATATCTTTCTGCAAAGCGGAAAATAATCTCTTTGCAAAGGAATACCCTTAAATATTAATAATGAGCGGTGGCACGGCTTTTAGGTATGACGTTTGTTTCATACAAGGACGAGAGTTTAAAATTTAAAACTCTATTGAATATTCGTGCAACCAAACATGTTCATCCAACGATGTTAAACACTAGCAGTCTTATTTAAAAACGCAACATAGAGCCTACATAAAGTTATGTACTCCTTTTAATGCCTCTAAACGCGGAAATGTTATTTATAAAACTTATGCAACGTTACATAGTGCCATAATAAATTAAACGCGTTTAGGGGTTGAATAGAGCCTACATAAGGAAATTATAGTGACGAAATGTCATTTTGATTAATGTCCATAATTTGTTTTGAATAATTCAAATTAAAAAATAATAAAAATGCCCTTCCAATTTACCTCATTTTTAAATTGTGTCTTCCACAAGTTTTCGGAGGAGTGTCTAAAAAGTTATATTAATTATATTCAAACATTTGTTTCGCTTATAATACTTACTTTATCGGAAGAATCCCAATTGACCGTACGGATTCGTTTAGCTTTCGGCGGTTCCATTATTTTTATTTATTGTTTATTATTTTTTTTGAAAGGTACTTCTCTACAAACAGCTGATTTGATAATGACAGTGAAATGGAAAAATGGAATAGATTTCCCCATTTTGGTACTTTTTTGACATAAGCACTGCATAACTATAATTTATAGGAACATTTTTTATAAATACGAATTTATGCAACGTTACATAGCGGCTACATAAAACCTTATGCACTGCATAACTATTCATCTGTTTAGCGAATTCTATTAAATAAGACTGTAGATATCATTTCGGCTTTAATGAGATCGTAGCATAAAAAGATCGTATTTTTTGGCAGATTTACCCCTCTTGGCACTAATAATAATACAACTTTCAGCTGTTAGCTTGACAGATGCAAGTTTTTCTTTTTATTTGTAATTTGTTTTGGTTTTGTTTAGTTTTGGTTTTGCTTGAGTTTTCATCTATTAAACAAATAAATTTTACAAAAAATGGAAGCAATTTTAAATGAATTGGTAGATTCATTAACTTCATCTTCTTCTTCTGAAAAAAATCAAGCGGTGAAGATTTTTTTGATGTGATGAAAATTCTATTTCAAAAAGAAAACAAAAAACGGGTTCCAGATTTTGTAAATAAATATTCGTTTACATGTAGGTACCTACACGAAGTTATACCAATACAATGACAAAAAAAAATCAATTCCAATTGTATTCCTTGGGCCACGAAAAACAATCAATTTTTTGATCAAAATCTGGATTACCCATGGAAAACCCCATAAGATCTTACTTTGTATATGAAAACTATAGTACTATCATGGCGAGTTTTTTTTAGGGTTGCAGAGGTCCTGGTGGTGGCGCTGCAAAATGTGAGGCGTAAAATTCGATTTGGGGAGTCTTTAAGCGTCGAAAATTGATGGTAGGGGCAAGAGTAGACTATTTTTTGGATTATTGCATCCAAAAAATAATAATAAATATCATTTAAAACCTCCATAAGCTCTCCGCAAAAAACAAAGAGTAAGGGTTGCATAGGTAAATTAGATGTCGCCCCATTCGACTTCCACCATGATAGTACTATAGTTTTCATATACAAAGGATCTTACTAGAACCGATATTTCGAACAAAAGCGTTATATCAGCGTTTGTGATTTCTCGTTAAAGCAAAACATTTTTATTTCATTCAGAAGGATTATATAAGCAATAAACATAGCAAGGAATGACTCTTTAAAGGCTTACCCAAACCAATGTGAAACATTCGGATACGTTTTTCGTCGTCACGACAGTTCCCTATCGCTTTCGAGTTGGTTTGGGTACGCCTAAGCATGGAAAGTAAAATTGTTCGTTGGGTACGACCATATTAGAATTAAAAACTGTAGGTATCAACTAAAAAAAATTAACATTCTGAGTAGTATTTATAAACGTGGTCTGACATTAGACAATTATCCATCTCTATCAATACTTTTCCGTACGCGTAGTATTGTACGAGTATTTAAAGTGTGTGCTCAACTCAAGAGCTCTTCATACGACAAAGTTGGCATCACCTTTAAGCAGCAGGCTAGCCACCATAACCTTAAATCTGTAAACGCAAAAAAAAAATAAAAATATATATTTTTCACATAAAAAACGTCTCGCTCGTTGTTCTTGGTCTTCTTTTGGGAAGAATATTTTTATTTTAACAAAACCTTATGGAAAAATCAGTGTAAATTATACGTTATTCTCGATTTGGTATTCAAAGTGAAAAAAATAATTGCGTAAAAAAAGTATTATCGATTTCTTCTATTCAAGGTATCGCATTTAAAACTCGACCTTTTCAAATCTATACTTATCGAACGGCATATTCTATTCTCCGCCATTATTTAGTAAAATCTTTTAGTAATTTACAAAATAATTTTATTAATTTCTGTCGGTTATCTTTCCAGAACAAATATAACAAAAAAAAAACAAGCAAAATGCCCAATATCAAATTACAATCGTCCGATGGTGAGATCTTCGACACCGATGTTCAAATCGCAAAATGCTCGGGAACAATCAAAACAATGCTCGAGGATTGCTGCTTAGAAGATGGCGACGACGCAGTCGTCCCTCTGCCCAATGTTAACTCGGCCATTCTTCGTAAAGTTCTTCATTGGGCCAACTTCCACAAAGACGATCCCCAACCCACTGAAGACGACGAGAACAAAGAAAAGCGAACTGACGACATCTCGTCATGGGATGCCGACTTTCTTAAAGTCGACCAGGGTACCCTATTCGAACTAATTCTGGCTGCAAACTATTTGGATATCAAGGGACTGCTCGATGTCACTTGCAAAACTGTTGCCAACATGATTAAGGGCAAGACACCCGAGGAAATAAGGAAGACCTTTAACATCAAAAATGATTTTACTGCTGCCGAAGAGGAACAGGTCCGCAAGGAGAACGAGTGGTGCGAAGAGAAGTAGATGCTGCATTTTTGTTTAAGGAGACATAATGAGCTAAGCCTTCAGTAGTGTTGTAGTTGCAGAAGAAGAGTATTTGGGGGGCGAAAACTTAAAAATAATGATTTGTTGAAAAATATAAATCGCATTCTTATTTCATTTTAGTTCACTCAGCTATTTTTTTTTTTTTTTGGGTAATTTAAATTGAATAAATATGTATTAACTATAATTGATTTTAAATCTTTAGAAATTAGGAGTATTAATGGAATGGCGTTAAGTCCTCGTAACTAAGTTATGTTTCTCCATACATTTACGTAAGTCGTAAAAGAGTGAAATTTATGTGCGGAAGGAGATGAACTTTGATTCTGGGATATTTACATATTAAAATTGTTGCTGAACTATTCGTGTGTTATTATCACATTTAAGTAAATTGGATCCTACAGAACAAGCTAGCATTTTGTCAATAACTTTTCTTGGTCTTGCTTGCAAACCCGTAACAGGATCTCATAACTTAACTAGTTTTTCATAACTTTCAACACAAAACTCGAGTAATTCACTGTACGTCTATTTAGCTACCGTATTTACTATTAACCCTTCTTTGGGATTCTCAAAATATTGGGAAGTAAGTCATCTCTTGGAATTTATTGTCTGCGAACAGAAATAATTTCGAGAGGGACTGTACTTTTATTTTAATTGGTTCATGATAGACCCTTATTGAAAAACTAGAAAGGTGCAAGGGTTTATAAAGAGATGTCTACGCAACATCTAGGGGATTTTCTGGCCAAATCGTATCTGAGTGATGAATTTCATGCGAAAACAGGGCAGGAACCCATTAATTCCATCATAGCAAGACGTTAGTGGCAGTGGATTTGGCCATACCCTTCGAAAGGGTAACAATTGCATTGCGAGTCAAGCGATGCCATGGACTTTGCATATGCAAACTATAGTACTCTCATGGTCATTGTATTTAGAGTTGTGGTGTGTGGTCGTGTGTGGTATAAACAGAAACCAGAAAATTAGTTAGGTGTGCGATTACTGTGAGGCCGACGGGTGAAACGTGTTCATAATAGTACTATATATCCTGTATCCAATGGCCATGAACCCTTTCACTTAGCAAGGTAGACAACCAGGCCAGGAATCAGCACAACTGGCTGGAAAGAGTTGGTTGGGATCTAAGTCAGTAAGTACCGAATTTTATCAAACAATCATGCAAAGAAGTAAAAGTTAACTTATGATTGGTAAATAGGTATATTAATTTTAAAAAAAAAATTGTCCGGGAACAACCCAGAAGTTTAAAAAAATTTTGATTCGCGAGACATACCTACCTAAATTAAATCAATTATAAAAATTGTGATAAAAAAGGTTTCGTAAAATAAAATTTTAGTCACCAAAAAATAAGGTTGAGAAAATGCCGAAAAAAAAATTTCAAAAAGTAATTCGTGAAAAAAATGTTCGTCCTTAAAGAAATTTGTTTGGTCTGTAGAACCAATAGGAAATTGAATAACCTATAGGTACATACATAATTATATGCGAAGCGTAGAGAAATCTTGTAGGTTTTTTCTAAAATATTTGTTTTTGTTTACTCGGTGTAGTTCCGTCAAGTACGGTTTTAACTTAAGTGTCATTCACATTAGCTACTTTTAAAGCTATTTCTCAAGACCAGCAACTGCAACCTGCAACAAGACGCAACCCACAAAGATGCGAACAAATAATTCGCACGAATTCTTACAATTCTTACTTGTGAGAATTGTAAGAATTACTGCATAACATAAGTTTCGTTAAACTTGCTGTCGTTAAATTTTGATTGAATGGGTTGCAGTTTCTCACCTAAACATGCCTTATATTGAGTGTTCGCGGACCATGGATATTTTAATTAAAGGCTCTTCCAAACTGAAAGAATAAGGTAAAATTATATGATCATTGGACGTGGTCGTACCCAAACGAATACAAGGAATTTATAAAAGTCTGGCACCCAATTGTGATTTTATAGGTTTCGTTCAGTCTGTAAACTTTCACTGATAACAAGAAGGCTAATCAACAGCTGCTGCGAAAGTGGAAGCCGGGTGCAGACATCAAAATGGTGATAACTTATTTGTGGCTTATTCTTCCTTATTCTAGCTTTTGATATCTTCCGGCGATTATAGTTCTACTTCAACATGTTGTTATTCTTGTTTCATCGTCGCCGGTGACTGTTGTGCTTCAGTTTAGGAGAGCCTTAAGACTAGGTTTAATTGATACATAATTAATGGCTTTGAATTTTGAAAATAATTTTTTATTTTACCTTATTTACATTCGCATGTCGCTGCCAAAAGACACTAGGTTTGTTCGACGTAACTCGCTCCAGGGCGCCCTGGAGAATGTCATTCAAATATCAAAAAATCCAGGTCAGCTCGGGTTTTAATTTTACATCGAACACCTCAGAGCTAGAAATGTTATCAGCTGATCAAAAGATATCAAATGATAACAGCGGATACGAATTTTGACAGCTCTAATTTGTCGCTCTAAGAAAAACCTGGGGTCGGTTGGAGTGCGTCCAGAGCTCGCTCAGAGCTCACATCGAACACAGAACAAATAAACTAGAGCGAAAAAAGAGCTATATAAAACGCTTTAGAGCGAATTCAGGGCGACCTAGGGCGACCCAGTGCTTACATCGAACAAACCTACTTTTAACTTCCAATGCGCAGTCAAAAAGTGTAAGCGAACCCTTAATCCCACTATTTTGCTTACAATACTCTTTTCAAATGCAAAAGGGAAAATTAAACCAGGCGATTCTCTTTAATTTTGCTAGAAAGCAACAGCTATACTAAATTTTGTTTCACTATCTATCCTTTTCAAATACAAAACTTCCTTTCTCAACTACCCTATCGACATATCCCTGCCTTTAGTTTCTGTAGTCAACTCTCAACTCCGTAGTTTTTTATCTTTTCTTTAAAGTTTTTTAGTATAGTTTCGCTTCAACTTCAACCGATTGTTGCCATGTTGTGGTATAAGCAATATTTGTTCTTCATTAAATAAACAAAAACTAAATTAGATAAACGTAACGTATCTTTGTACATTCAAGGATCTGCCTTAAATAAATAAATTGGTGGGCCAGTTAAATATTAAATAAGGTACAAGGAACACCAAGCAACATTTACCGACCGGTGAGTGAAATTGGTTTTTTTTTTTTTTAATTGACAAAAAAAACCACTCAATTACTACAAAAAAAAACTACCTCTAAAATAATAACAAAAAGGTATAAGAAAAGGTACGACAGGGGTGCGAATAATCATATTAGCCTTGTTTTCCCTTTTATCCATTTATGAATATATTATATGCTTCACTCTATTGAAAGGGATGATATGTTTGTCTTGTCTTAACTTATACACTTTATCTCACTCTTACACACATCATAACACCTAAATAATAAAGATAACACTATTTTCTATATGGAATTTGGAACAGTTTGAAAGTTTAGTTAATAAAAAAACTCGTGCGTGTGAACTTCTAAATTAGCGAATTTTTGCATTAATCGATCGTTTATGAATTAAATTGCCATTGTAGATTATAGAAAATGTGTTCCTTTTGGTACGGATTGTTAAAATGTTAGCATTGAAAGGCTACAAGGTCGCCATGTTTGTCAAATCAATGCCCTTTAATAAATCATATCAAACATTTGCCTATTTTTGTCGAATAAACGATTCGTTGTGAGTTCAATTGGGGAATCTAGACTCATTTCAGTGGAAGTTATTTTTTTTTGTTGACTTAGTAGTTTTTTTTTCAGTTTTTTGATCCAATCATTCAATTAAATAATAATTTGATATTCAGATTCACTCAATTATAAATGTGCCGAATTATAGAAGAGGGTGTAAAAAAGAAACGTACATCTCTCGCAACTGCTTCCCTGCTAAATTTGAGTGACATCTTATTCGGTTCTTTTTCGAGTGTCTTTGCATGTGCTATCAGTCATCTCAATTCTCAACGAGCGAGCGAGACGAGAAGTAAATAAACAAAATACTGTTACAAGAAAAAGTGTGTAAATTAAAATTCGCAATAAAGAAATGCAGACAAAATAAAAGATATAACATAACCTAAAAATAGCACTTTTTAATAAAAAAAAAAATATTTCTTATTTTTGTGTTAAAATAGTTTAATTAAATCATATTAAAGTCTTGAGATAAAAAGAAGATAGAGATAGGATAAATAATAAAATACAAATATTACAAAACTATCTACATACATAGTAGGTAGATATTTTTTGTCTTCTATAAATAAGTAACATGTGCTTTGTTGTGATTAAAAGTGATTAAACGCAAAATTATATTTCGCTATATTTGTAATTGGAATGTAGAACTTAATAAATAAAGACATAAAATTAAATTAAATTTAAGGAAATGTAAAAATGTTCTTATAGTTAGTTTTCATATACCTAATATGATTAACAATTTTTCATCTTACTGGAGTAATTCTTAAACCGAAACAAAGGTGAGTTTTTCTAGCAAATTAATTAGAATATTCTCAGTTTTTTTTCAGTATGGGAAAATTAAATAAATTGTGAACAGAGGTTTATAAAGATAAGGGAGTGCCATGAAATATTAAAATTAACTAAATTAAAAAAGGGTACATTTATGCTTGACTGCTTGTTTTTGCCTTAATATTTGCCGACAGTCTGGCATAGCTGCTTTTAGTGATACCTCATACCACGAGTTATTTTCAAAATAGTATTGTATCTTATAAAGACAGTTATTAAAAAAATGGTTGTTGATGTTTTGAATCATTTTGGATATTTATTTTATTGGTTTCAATGATTAATTATCAAAAGGTGCCAGTTCTATTGAAAATATGCTGATTAAGAGAGATAAGATACCAAACACAGCAATTATATTTTAATTTATGCTTTACACTAAAGTCACTCAAAATTAATTGTTAGTGTTTATTGTTCGCATTGATTTCTTTTTCCGACTTTTCAATCAAAATACGCTAGAACCACAAAACGTGAATAAGAAGAAATCTCGATAAAGTACGTATTTACTAATAACTAGACGGATGACCAAATGAATTGTTGAATTATTTCCAAAAAATTATTACTTGTAGCTTGGTACTTTGTTTCATTGCATGGTGACAAGAACCAAAATCGCTGACGAATAGAGCTATGGCCATAGGTGTGAATATACGATATTTATAGGGCAAAATTCTACCGAAAGGTTTTCAGTTCTACAATTTGTAGTAAAAAATTTGACAAACATTTTTGAAAATATAAGTCAAGGTAGTTTATATTGAAAATGTTTTCGAAGCGACGTAGTCGTAGCAAATGGTTACAACGTTAAATGAATAATTACGCTGTGATAGTTAAAAGTATGCTGATTTCAGTGGTGATATTCAAACAGTGGTCATTCCAAGTAGATGCTTAAAAAAAAAAAAAACTATTTAAATGTGTTCAAAAACAATGTAGGTATCACAATTTATATAGGTATGTCCACTTGATTCTCCCAAATCTTAAAACTATGAGTTTATGAAATTCATGACACATAAAATTAACACCCATAAGATTATAAAAATTTCTTTTTAATGGGCCAATAAGCGAGGATTTTTTGTGTTATATTGAGTCTCATAAACTTATAGAAGCTAGGTGAATACACTAGCCTTATACTCAGTTTTAGAATGAAAAACGCTCGACCCGATATCTTTAGTCATTGAAGTGACACCTTTCCGGTGCAGTCAACAATTTTCCAATAAAAGTCCATCTCAGGACAACTTTTCACGCCATTGTCGGTCATTTCAAATATCACTCAAGTGAAAAAATCTATGTTAAAGAAAAGGTTTTATCTAATTTTTTGGAACATTCACTATCCGAATCCGACGACTAGCAAGATAAAAATATTTACGAAAACGTTTACAAGAGGGGGGCTGTATTTTTTTTTCAATTTGGATACAGATTGATGAAATTTCCCGTTATAACGCAGTTAAACAAACAAACAAAGCATTACTCTCTCTATATAAAATTTTTATTTTAATAACTTGTAAGTTTAAGTACCAAAAATATCCTATCTACTTAACCAAGTTGTTATGTCCTCTCATTTTCTTTCAGCTGCAGAGCAAAACATGGATCAATTTCAAGCCGCAATTGACCCCCGTAAGCAGGAATTATTAGAGGCGCGTTTCATTGGAGCAAGGGTAAGTACAAAACTGTAAACAAATTATGTGTATATTTTCACTGTCTTTGGCTTTTG
This sequence comes from Syrphus vitripennis, assembly GCA_958431115.1. Lineage (NCBI taxonomy): Eukaryota > Metazoa > Arthropoda > Insecta > Diptera > Syrphidae > Syrphus > Syrphus vitripennis. The sequence continues at coordinate 96,489,184 of OY288110.1, read as the reverse complement.
CGCAGACTTTGTGAATTTGCCGTCATACTCTCTTGGGTTGGGACAAACACTGAATACACCAGACTTAAAATTGAAACCATGCGATTCATAAATTAACCCTATATCTCTATATATTGCGAAATACTAAAGTTAACAGTTATACAAATTTTATTGAGCGAAAAGTATTTTAATTGAAGTTATTGTACAAAAAAGTTTTAGTTAAAAAGTGAAAAAGAGAGAAAACCACAAACAAATATCTAAAAATGGAAAATCCCAATCTAAATCTTCCGCTTACAATAACTCCGGTTATAAATGGCAAAAAAGAAGAGCCATTGCAAAGGTCTAAGCCAGATTTAACATTTCACTGTATGTGTTGTCGGGCTTATTTTGTTCACCCTGGCAATTTGTATCTGCATATGAACTCATGTCATTTGGGTGTGGAACTTAAAACGGAAGACTTCGTAGACCAAGATGAGCCAATGTCTGACGAGGACGAAGAAGAACCATTTGACTATTCAACAGCCATGGAACCGGTGTGTGATCTTATTGATTTGAATGATGATGATTCTGATCATGATGACGACGATGACGAGGATGATGAAGACGATGACGACGACGATGACGAGGAGGAGGACGATGACGAGCCATCTGCTATGGAAGAAGATGAAAATTCAAGTAATTCCCAAACAGCTATGCCTTTGAATAATGAATTGAAATCTGAGGGGAGAAACAATTCGAATACAGATTATCAGATGGTCCAAATGGGTAATATGTCATTCCAATGTTCTCATTGCGAAGCATCATTTCCAAACGCTGGCGATCTAGCCAAACACGTACGGTCTCACATCACCAATAAACCTTTCCAATGTTCGATTTGCCAGAAGACATTCACTCACATTGGCAGCCTTAACACTCACATTCGCATTCACAGTGGAGAAAAACCCTACAAATGTGAATTGTGTCCCAAAGCATTCACCCAATCCAGTAGCCTAATGGTCCATATAAGATCACATTCAGTTAAGAAACCGCATCAATGTAATTTATGCGATAAGGGTTTTGTCAATTCCAGCAGTTTGCTTTTGCACATAAAGTCCCACACAGACGACGAGACGCATCCTTGTCCTGAATGTGATAAGGTCTTCAAACATTCTAGTCTCCTGTCGGAGCATATGCGTCTTCATTCCTACGATCTGGTGTATCAGTGTTCGATTTGTCGTACAGCATATAAGAGTTCCAGTGAGCTGGTGCAACATATGAAGGCCCACATGGGTGAGAAACCCTTTACGTGTTCCATATGTGAGAGATCTTTCACACAATCGGGAAGCCTCAACATCCACATGCGTATCCATACGGGCGAAAAACCTTTCCATTGCAAAGTATGTGACAAATCATTTACTCAAGCATCAAGCCTTACTGTTCACATGAAAGTGCATTCATTAGGAAATTTTGGAAACATGCAAGGGAATAGACGTTCCCTGCCATCACAGGCAATGGTCAAAATAGAAGATCAAACCTTGCTTTGCATTGTATGTGGCAGTGTGCACCAAGATGCCGTTTCATTGGCCAGTCATGTGACACAAAAACATGCAGAATTGCTTGATAATATGAGGCGACACGGAGACTTGCTACAAATTACTAATGCCGAGTTGCCGAACAAATAACTTTTCTTTGTATTTTTAGAAAAAAGTAAATTATAAAAAGCCATTTAAAAAAAAAAATTTATAAAATTCTTTTATGCTCCAAAATAAAATTTCAGTATTAATTTTTATTAATCTCCATATAAAATTTCAATTAAACCAAGATCTCTTTTTAATATATTTAAATTAAATAATCACTTTAAAATTTAAGTTAAAAACAAAACAAATTTGGTCTCAGTATAACATGACTGTAATACTCAAACGCACGTTTTATAAAATGTATGTGCCATTAAAAAAGAATAATATTTAAGCGTACAAAATTTAAAAATTATATTTAACAATAAGTTTATAATTTAGAATTTAATATATCTTTTTAAATTACACAAAACATTGCTTAAGCACAAGTATCTGTTGCTTAAATTTTTTTTCACAATTTTAAGAATATTTTCTATAATTATTAAATAAGAAAACAAAATGGCTTAAACTATGAAAGCGTTTATTGAAATCAACAAACTTTTAATTTGTGTACTCATAAATAAAAATGAAACTACATATAGATACATATTATGTTAAAAATAAGCTTTATAAATAAATATATATATATTATATAATGTATACAACAACAAAAACAAAAATCTTTTAATCAATAAGATCTATCGATCCGATATATTAAAAAGGTGGGTATATAACTGTTAATCTTTTAATGATTTATGTTCATTTGTATTTTGTTTCTATTCTTACTGTTTTTAACCAAACTATTTTTAAAACCTTAGCAATATTCTATGCTTGTTAAAATCTCTGTAATGATATGAAAACAAATGCCAACATTTTGTTTCAATTATGCCTATAACAGTTGTCTTAAGGTTAATCGAATATTCTATCTTGTGATTGGGTTCAACAACGGGATTTAAATTCATTTCATTTTGTTTCATTTCAATGTTCAATCAACCTGCAGGTCATACATGACCATTTTAGGTTATCTCAACTACTTCAAAAAATTGTTTCGTAACTTGTTTCCAACGTTTTAATTGTGTACTTAAAATATAAAATATATTTTTGGAAAATACTGCGAAGTTTATAGTATTTAAAGTAGAATAATCAGGCCTATCGAGACATGCATTTCAAAATGTTCGATCGGAGATAACTTTTCCTTGGGATTTTTTTTTTTCAATTTTTGTATTCCCAAAGGAAACATTGACATTTATCAGCATGTACGATGTTATGTATTCGGCTTCACTTCACTTTAAAAATGATCATTCCAACTGTTTGTTGATTTTTCCTCATTTTATGTACATATGGCCGTAAAACAAGTTGTTTTTAATGTTGGGTCATATTTTTTAAATTGAAAAGACAAATACATTAAAAATTGTTGGGTTATTAAGATAACCGCTTAAGGCCTAGTTTTCAGAATTTGATTTTAATTTTAGAAGTACCTACCTATTTTAATTTATGTAAGTAATTTTTTTTTTTTTTTATAAGTTAAAACTAAATTGTTAAAAAACACATTCCATATTTTGGGTTCCAAGTAAAATGGAGACAATCTTATTGATCAAAATTCTTAACAAAAGAAACATAACACATAAAAGAAACATTTCTTTGTCTGTGTCCGAACTTTGCATTTGTCGTTTAAGGTTCTATATTTGTGAATTTTTTTTTATCTTCCATTATTTTTTCCCTTTACTTCTACTCGGTATCATAGGCTGTAGTGGAAAAGAATCCCCGAAAGGAAAGTTTAAAAACAAAAAGTATGTAAGGTATTTTGTAATGTTTAATAATAATGTAAAATTCCACCCTTAAGAAAACAACCCTTAATCCAATTTTCTTTCTGTATTATTTATTTAGCCTATTTCTCTCCTTTGCATTCACTTAGGAACTTGTTTCATTTTGTTCTAACATTTTTATGCCACTATCACTTCCTTTCATCCGGACGGACAAACTCCTCTATAAACTTAAGCTATACAAGAACCTTAACTTCCGGCTAGGAGTAACCACACACTCGCAGCACGCATCCTGACACACATACCTACACACAAATTTAAGGCGGCTCTGATGCTGTTTGTTGTTACCTAAAACTTCCAAATGTTTTTGATGGGATTTGCTTTCTCTCTGCACATCGAAGTTTTAGAACATTCCAAACATACATATACAGGCTATTATGTTCGGTGCATATCTTCCTTCAAGCTCTAGAATTTTCCACTTCTAGTTTCGATGCGAAAAAGTGCACATATACATATAAATAAGTGCATTTATATAACACAAAAGGATCTGAATCTCGCTCTCGCACTTACGTACCACCTATACGCATCTCGATTCCATTTTTTCCTGGCCTTTTGTTTTTTTATTTGGAAGGACTGGTAGGGTATATCTCATCAATTTTTTTCCTTGTTCCAGGTAAAATGAAAGAAAAAAAAAACCTGCATAGATGTTTCTTATTAAATTTCGCGATTACATAATATCATCTCTTTAGCTGTCATTCCTCTTTATTTGAGCTTCTTTGGGAAAAAAGGAGAAGAAAAGTGTGTAGGTACTACATGTGTACTTAAATATTTGTGCTACCTACACAAATCAACCTCCACTATCTCATCATGGGGTGTATTGGAGTGTGGGTGGCTGGCGGCGGCGGCGACGGTGTGGTGGCCAACAATGCGGCAGGCGGTTCCGGACGGAAACTGCTAAAGCAGAGTGAACAAATAAAATCCTTTAGTTCCGCAATATACCTTGGATGAGAATGAGATCCTCTCTAAAAATCGACGAAGTATACATGAATTTATTGATTTTCCCAAATAACATTTGAAATTCAACCAACCACCATCGGCATCGAAAACCCAACAAGAACAACCAGCACTTCACCGCACCGCACCGATTGAATATGTTGGCGAAGAAAAACTTTAAGAGGAGAATATTTTGCTATGTTAGACATTTGTGATTGTGTGTTCTTCTTTAATATTAAAGAGCTTTTATCTTTTTTCAAGAAAGAAACAAGACAATTTTGAATTTATGGATTTAAACAAGGCTTTTGTTTTGTTTGTCATAATGATTCCAGGGGGCTTATAGGAATTTTGAGTACTTCGGAAAGTGGTTAAAAAAAACTTAACTCTTCAAGTATATAATATTTTTCGAATGGTCATGGTAAATGGAGAATTTTCATTTTTATTTAAAAAGGAATCAAAATTTTTATAGCGATTTTTATTTTGCAGTGTTATTTTTTTCTTGCTTTAAGCAAGCTTTAGTGCAAACAAATAATTTTTTTTATTCTTTTAAAGTTCAGTTCATCCAAATATCTAATGTGATATAACCAAGCCCATGGACATTTTTTTGCCATCAGGCTCAGATATCTAAATCATCTTTCTGATAAGCACATAAGAATGGTTAAAAGTTGTAAGTCACTCAGGCCCTGGTTCTCTATGTTAAATATGGTTGAAATCAAACGAAATCTGTTTGCTTATTTAAATATAAAACAGGAAAATTATAGGTAATCGGTATAAATGTAGTATATAACGGTAGGAAACAAAATTAACATTTTGTTAAATTCAAGATGGCGTCGAACGCGAAAGGCGTAGGAAGTCCTTTTATGATTATATTATAAGAATAAAAAACCCAGACTTCCTACTGGCAGGTAGGTGTTAATTTGTGTGAATCAGAAATAATTTAATTAAGAAGATAATCTGTAGATTTTGTTGATATGTATGTATATTAGTTCTCCAGTATAAATATTTTATATTAAAAATATTTGAAAAAAGTTTTTTATTTATGATTTTTTAATATTTAAAAAAAAAAAACTTAAAAGCATTAATAAAGTTACAAGAAAATTGCTACAACCCACGCATTACATTTGGAAAATATACATAAGTAATATGTTTAATGATAGGTCGTGCTGATAGTACACACGTTATTTCTAATTTCAATTTTGTATTGTCTAATGATAGAGTCGTTTAAGAGTAATTTTAGATCTTTGAAAACGACTTTTTTTTTTAAATAGGAGGTACCGTTAATAATGCCTTAACTGAATTATTTTTACTAATTGATGGTAGGCTTTACTAATAAAAATATTCACACAAAATTTTTGTTGACGTTCTCGGAGCCGCTTTTGATAAATTTTTGAGAAGAGTTAATATTGTCTTAATTCTGATTTCAATTTTTGTTTTGTTTTATAATACTTATGTACTTACTTACTTAGGTCCTCAGACCTTTTACGTCCGGGGGTTCCCTTTGCGGATCCTAGGGCCTCCACTACTCCTACGCGCCATCGTGTACGGTTTCTAGAGATGTACCTCAGCTCTCTCCAACTCTTCCCCAGTTGTGCTGATTCCTCTTCGACCGTTCTTCGCCAAGTACTTCTAGGTCGGCCCACTCCTCTGCCTTGCTGCGTGAGAAGGTTCGTGGCCTTTTCGAAGCGTATGTCCAATCCACTGCCACTTACGTTTTCGTATTAAAGAGTCGATGGGTTCCTGACCTGTCCTCGCATGAAGTTCATCATTGGAGATACGGTTAGGCCAGAAAATCCGCAAAATGTTTCGCAGACATCTATTCACGAACGTTTGCAGCTTTCTTGTGATAGTGGGTGTTAAGGCAGTACAAAACCAATTTTTATAAAAACTCTAGGAACTTCTGTTGCGAAATTTGAAATTTTTAATTTCTATTTTATTATTGCTTATATGAAATAGGTCGCACTAATATTAATACAGTTGAAAATTTTAATGTCGGCGGAGTTTTCGAGAGATTTGAAATTTTTGAAAACGGTTTTTTTAAATTTTCATGGGAGGTACAGTTGTTTTTGAAACTTAAATTAATTTTTGTTCATTACATTAAAGATGAGATTAACCATTTTGTACCAAATTTCCAAATATATAACAAGTTATTGTTATTGGAATATTTATCTTTCAAAACTAAAAACAATTTTTTATTTTTAAATTCAAGTATTGAATACTTTTGTTTAATAAATTTTAGATACTTATGTAAAATAAATTTGATTACGATGAGAAAATTGAAAATAAAAAAAACATGATTATGAAAGGTAAAATTTTTTTTACGAATTTCTATTTAAATGTAAGTTTTTTTTTTAAATCGTCGGAGCCACATATTTCGAGAAATATCGTATTTTCAAAAAAGGTCAAAAAGGGGCTAGTACCGCTATTTCTCAAAAAAAAAAAACGTAGCTCAACAGACAGATATACAGAATTGCGCGATTCATTATATTCTACTTCCATATCATTGGAATGGTAAGTTTGATCGAAATCTCGAGTTCGAATTTTTTTCACAAACCCAAAACTCTCACTTTAGAATCTATAGGGAGCTCAAAAAGAGAATAAAATTCCAATATAAATTTTAATTATTGTTTCTTCCCATTTTGGCTTGCTAACTTTATAGACGTAACTAAATGGTGTTGAGTCTTCTACTTGGCTTATTTATTTCAGTATTATATAGAATTTTTATTATAAAAACCCTTAACATCGAAATAAAAACTTTTATAGAAACGTTTTTTTCCAAAACACAAAAATTAGAACAGTGGTGACAGTTCTATAAATTTAATAAAGTGTATTGGATGTGCATTGAACTTGTTTCTTGAAATTATTTTTAAAATCACTCCTCCAAATTCTGTTTATTTTTATATTCAACAAATTTAAGTGAAAAAATGTGTATTACAATAAATAAATTAAATAAAAATCAAAATTGCTGAGGTTGAAGAAGGCATCTTCTAATTTTTTTTTTTAAACATGTTGAAAAGAGAAAAAAAAAATAGAATTCAAAATGAATTCCGGCAAACATGGAAAGCTTTCAACAAAAAACATTACAACCTACAACAAGCACTACCAAGAATTATAATATACGATTTTCAGTTTCATGTACTCGTACACGCATTGCAGGCCAAAAGCATCCTAGAATGTTCTTCTGATGATGGCAATGTGGCAGTAAAGCAACACCTACATATCTTCTTAGGCCAAAAACAGATTCATATTGTTGCCAGGCGGAACCGTGAATATAGTGCACGTATTTGTAGGTATATTTGAATCTACATATATTCTTTAGGAGGGGATGGGGCTCTCTTCCGGGTAGCTGCGAAAAGTCAGCCTTGAAACTTGAATATGGGCTGTTCATAGGACTGACCGATGCGATAAGGAAAAGCAAAATACTGCTCCTATCGTCGTCGTCGTGGTCGTCATTGAAGGCAGGTACATAGCCTTGGGTGTGCTATGCTATGCTGTGCTGTGCTGTGCGTATCGCAAAATTTAGACAGCAGAATGAAAAAGATAAAGGATATGCGTCTGCAGTGCCATAAAAGGAGCGACAATATTAGAAGTGTGGCCAAGCCACCACTAAACCAACCTGACCTTTCCCGAGCCGCTCCCCCGATCGTTGGTTCCGACAACCATCTGAACCATCTGGAGCAGCTCGTCCGAAAATTATTTCCCAGGACCAGGACACGAAATAGCTTGGCCCGTTTTTGTTGAAAATGGATGGCGCATATTCTCTCGTTTGTATGTTGTATATGTATAGTGAAGTGTTGTGGTATTCCTGGCATTAATTGGGTGGCACTCCACCAAAGTAGGTACACAGAGGTAAAGGAGGCTAAGAGCGAATGGATCGATTTCACAGAATGTGATTTCGTTTCGACTTGGTTATAAATGCGACAATGGCGGGGTGGGTGGGTTGTTGGTGCTCGGCCTCCTGCTCCTGCTCAATATACTTACCCGTTGCTCGTGCACAGTGCAGTGTGGGTTGGTTCAAGGGAATCCTGTCGAGCTTTACCAACTCGCAAAATTGATTTATATTTATTATGAACTAGGATAGATACACACATGAAATCACCATACATATAGTGCAAGCAGGACTAACCTTTCCCCTTTCTCGTTTACACCAATTGGTCTGTACTTCACTTTTTCAAAGTCCTTGGCAGATGAAGAGTGAATATGAGATTGTGTTTTTTTTTCCAATTTTTTTTTTTTTTTTAGAAAGGGTATGAAAAAGAAGGGTGTAGGAAAACCTACTTAAAATGTTGATGTGTATGTATAAATATATGTGTTGGGTTTTTCTTTATGATGCCTATACCCCGAACACATATCTGCGATATACCCTTCTATAGCATTGGATAAAGGTTTGGTTGCACTATAAAGGCTGCTGGGAAAAGATAGATGGGTGATTGCTATGCTATACTGAGCTATGGTGGGATGACAACCTGGAGGACTTATATTCTTGCGTTCATACATATAAGCTAAAAAAAAGTTCCTTTATTTTTTTTTTCTTATTTAAGGGTTTTTTTTTATGTCAACTTTTCTGGTAGAGCCCATCGAACAATGTATATTTATATCGCGCTAGGTACACTGTATGCTCATATATGTATATTTCTCTTGTGTGTTTTTTTTTTATTTCTTTAGCGATTTATATGTTTCGCGAACTTCACTCTGCAACGCCGTTAATTTTTTTTTTCTTTTCTTTTTTGTTCAATGAAATTATTCGCATGCGAAGGCTACGCCCAAACTATTATTTTGATTTTATTCTTTATTTAGTTTATATTTGGTAGTTTTCAACTTGGGAACATTCTGTGTGTTGTATTTCTTTGTGTGTGGAGATTGTGTGTGTGTGTGTGTATTTGAAGAATGCAAGAAGTAAAAACATTAAAGTTTCATTTATTAGCAGACATATCAAAAAAGAATAAGATATGTACTCATATTTAAATATTATTCCAAATATTTATTAGTTATGGATTTCAAAATATTTTTAAAGAGTTTACTTATTCAATCCTTACAAATGCAAAGCTCAGACGCAGACAGAAACATTTTTCTTACATATATATTTTTCTTTTGTTCGTCTAGTGTGATAAAATTTTAACATTAAAATTTTCTATTGCGAATTGGCACAGAGGTGAAGTGTTCGGATGGGAATCGAAAGGTTCGATGTTCAATACTCAGACAAAAAAAGCTGGCACTTGAAAAACAATAATATGTATAACTAAATGCAACAAATAAAATATTTTTGGCAGGCGGACATTTTTATCGGGTCAATGAGATATTTCCTATTGTTTTAATACGGACTTCTTTTTTGTATGTAAACCATTAAGAAATCTTATAGTTTTGTTTTTTGAAATTCATGGAAATCAAAAAGATAAATCAGTTACTTTTACAAAACAATACGCAGTTAAAATTTTTTTTTAGAAAACTTCATCCAATGAAAAAAAAAATGCTAACGAATTCAACTCGGTGAAGGAATTGTAAAATCCCGAAGTTTTTTCCGATTTTTCTCATATAATTTATATAGAAAAATCATAAGTGCTTAGCTCTAAACATTACAATTTGGAGATCATTTGTTTACAGCATTTATTCATATTATTCATACCACCTGCGGGCTCAAAAGGAGACTGAAAAATTAGAGGAACTTTATTAGGTCCAATAACATAATTAAGAATTGAAGTTTCAAAAATATACAAAAACTGAAATTTTATTTTCTACGTATGTATTTTGATTTTGAAAACATTTATTTTTTAAACCATCAACAAATCCAGTTATTTTAATTTATTTTGTTTTTTTGTTGAAAAGAAGTTGTATAGTTTTTTTCTTCTTTTCAATTCCAAAGGCATTGTTAGTTTATCCAAAATATAACGGGTCCGCCAAATAACTTTTTTTTTAGTTGAAAATGCTATAAAAAAAAATACTGAATATTTTCTCAAATTTCTTTTTTTATTTGAAAGTATGTACAATCCTTCCAATGGAAAATAATTTCATTCAAATGGCTGCCTCGGCTGGAAATGCAGTAGCCTACAAGATCGGTCCAATTTTTAAGCACATTGTCTCTGGCTTGTCGGCGTAACACTTATCTTTTACGGCACGCCACAAATAATAGTCCAACGGTGTCAAATCGCAGCTCCGAGGTGGCCAAACGACATCAGCTCTGCGACTGATAATGCGATCTTCAAAAACAGGGCGCAAAACATTAAGTGTAGCTTCGGCTGTGTGGAACAGCGCCGTCCTGTTGAAACCAAATGTTGCCAATATCCTCCTCTTCAATTTTTGTGAACAAAATTCGTTCAACTTGGCCCGATAACGATCGCCATTGACTGTAACGGCTACTCCTTGCTCAAAAATGGCCCAATTATGCCTCTGGAGCAAAATCCGCACCAAACAATGACTCGTTTTGGGTTTATCGGCTTTTCAATGTATGCGTGCGGATTTTCTGTGCCCCAAATGCGATAGTTTTGCTTGTTTACATACCCGCCAAGATCAAAATGAGCTTCATCTGAAAAGATGATTTTTTTTGGCAAAATCGGCATCTTCTCTTCTACAACATTACCATGATTTTCAAAGTAATGTCGCAATATTTTCCAGCGTTGTTTAAGCGTATACACATTACACAACCATATTCGTTCAGCGGAAGGATAAAACTAATTATCTGTCAAATCAGACATGAGCTAAGTGCTACCATTCACGAAATAAGCACTAGTTAAAAAATAAAACGTTAGATGGCGGTACCTTTAGACATATTGTTAGTTACAACACGGTCTTCCATTTGCTCTCAAACTTTCAAATTTATTCACGGGATTAGAAATGCGTGTCTTCATTATTTGCTGTGTATGTAATTGTAGTTCGGAAAAATTAAGTAATGTTCCAATGTAACTCCTTTTCCCTCACGGTATTTTGAGCAAACAAACGACCACAGTTGTCCTTAAGTACAACTTACAATAAAGTCCTTATATTTTAAGGATGATAATTCAGCTTTCATTTTGCTCGTGAAAATGTTGTCAGGACAGCATAAAAAAAAAACAAATTAAATTTGTAAGCATATTTTTGGATCTATTAGTTCTGTTGAGTTCTCTTCCATTGCATTGAATTAAAAAAAATATAACAACAGCAATAGACATTCGATCATATTTAAAACTTGTTTTGCAAATCACAAGCGCAATCGCAAGCAATGTCATTGACTCCATGATTGGCTGACCCCTTTCATTGTTTTTCTACGTTTTTCTATCACAGTGAAATCTCTCTTGGGCGCACAGCCATTGTGCAGACATTGTTGTCCGCCTTAGGGAGTTGTCCGTTTAAGGGAAATCAAACAAAAACACTAATTTTAAAAATTGAGATAATTCAATTATTAGCAGAAATAAATAAATAATCTTCACTTACTTAAATTAAATTAACTTAACTAATAATGGTAAAAAAAACGAAATAAATAAACTTCAGTTATTTTTATCATATGACGTGGAATGAAATGATTAAATTTAACACATTAATGCATATAAATAAAAATCAGCCTTCAAAAACTTTGCAAAAACATAAGAAGATTCGTATTTATGTATTTTTCAAAAAAAATTGTTTCAATATTTGTTTGTTTCGTTTGAGAAAAGACTAATTTATTTTGGAATCTAGCCTGTAGGTTAAACAAAAGTTGAACAGTTTTTCTTGGCGCAAAATTTTTAAAATTTTTAATTGAAGTAAACATTTCTTGGTAGGAATTAATTCGGACTCGGTCCTGATCCTGCAAAAGAAAATATTTTTCCATTCATACGAGAAATTTCTGTCCGTGTCCGTCCAAGAGAAACTGAAAATAATGAAACTTATAATGGACAATTTCCGTACAAAAAAATGTGTCCGCCTAAGGGGGGTGTCCGCAAAGGGAGATTTCACTGTATTTGTTTTTTTACTTTTTAAGTCTGAGTTTAGTGTGCGTTGTGTTCAATTAACATATCTAAGAGTAAGACTAACAACAAAATTAGTTTCCATTGTAAATTATTTTGTAGGCATAGGATGTTGAATCTTACGGCAGAGAAAATAAAAATCTTTAAGAACTGGAATTATCCAATTCCTTTTACTATGTAAGTACGGTTCAAACCTTAAAGTGAAGAGTACAGGAAAACCAATGCGTATGTACTGAATAATTATAAAATAAAACCAATAATATCTTTAACATTGATTCATTTTCTCTTCAACTTATTCTTTTAATTTTCGATTTTTTAAAAAATCTTGCTTAAGTCCAGGAAAACCTTTAAAAATATCTATACAAACAGCAAAGATTAGCTCTTGAGGACTCACAACTGTCCGATATTTAAACAAAAAAACAAACTTAAAAAAAGTTTAAACCTTTAACCTATATTCATGGTACCTAGACCATATTTTCTTTTTATCTTCCAAAACTATTTAACATTTTTTTCCATTAAAAAGTTACAGCAGGAAAACTGTCAAAATACTACTTAAATAAAAAAAAATCTATTTAGAACCAGGTTCTCCAGGATCAGAAATAAAAGATACCATTTATTAAAGTTATATTTCCGTTATAAATAATATTCGCAGAATGTTTGATACTTTGAACAAAAAACTAAAAAAAACGAAAAATGTCTGAGAAATTCGAGTTAACGCTTTTTAAAGTAAATTTTTTTTTTAAATGGCAGACAACCCATGTGCAGGGTTCCCAGATTGGGCTTTTTATCAGAAATTGGGCTATCTTTTTACAAAATTCTACACAACTATTTCAATTTTAAAATGGAAAACAATCCATAGACAGGCTTGCAAGATTGAGCCCTTTATCAAAAATGGGTTATTTATATGTATACGATACTTTTTTGTGCAAATAAATAAATATAAATATAAAACTTTTCTCCCTCACGTAGTCAACAATTTAGAACCACTTTTTGTTAACTGAACTCTGATGAGGATATCATATTTATAGACAGATTTTTAACCGTGAAACATGTTTGATAATATTTTTTAAATCTCCTTTTTTATGAACTATACATATGTTGTTTATTGCTCATTGTTTTTTTTAATGATATAAATCGAAGTTATCAGAAATGTTTTTTTTTTTTTTTTTATAATTATTGGGCTACTATTTATTTGGCCTACTTTTCGGGCCACACATTTTTGTTTTTAAATTGGATATGGAACTAGTTCAGAATATGGCCACCCTGTCCATACGGTGTATACTGTATTGTTCGAATTTTGTGGACTTAGACAAAATCCCCGAGAGCTGCAAATCTGTTTACCTATTTCTGTAGATATTTTTGGTTGTGAATAATTTTACTGCACTACAAACGTTCTCTTTAATAATCCAGAATCGAAAGATTTAATGGATTAGAACCAACCATATTAAAAAAAAGAAAATGTCACCTTTTGTTCCAAAAATTCTTAATTAATAATACATACGTTTTTAAGAAGAATGTACACTTCTTTGACGCTCACTGTAGAACCCATATTTTATTCCTATGTTTTCCCAAGTACAACACTGTTCATTTTTTTGTCTTCGAACACTAACAGTATCCAAAATTCCAAATACAAGTCCAATGCTTACGCATACATCTAAATTTTAAACTGAGCTCTCTCTGTGCGAAAGAGAGAACCATATCTTTTAATCAGACTTAATAGAGTGCTTGTATTGGTACTGTAAAGGTAAGTTCTTTACAAACAAAAACTCGTATATTCATTGTTTGTGAACTGTACATGTTCTGTTCGGTGTTTTATTTAGTTCTCAGACAATTCTCGCAGCGTCAAGATGTCCTCCACGTGGAACATAGAAAAAACGTTAAGTTTAATCGAAGATGTTCGCAACAACCCCTGTTTGTGGGATATAACTTCACCCTATTACAAACACCGTAACAAGAAATTTGCAATTTACGAAGAATTAGGTAAAAAATATTCAATGGCATCATCAGATATTGAGAAAAAAGTACAAAGTCTGCGGTCACAATTCCGCAGGGAACACAGAAAGGTAAAACACAGCGAGAAAACTATGAAGCATAAATGTAATTGGTTTGGATACAAACCATTGGGTTTTTTACTGAATAATAATCCATGCGGCACAGACGAAGGAAATGAAAAAAACATTTATGACAGTGCTGACGTTAAAATTAAATCAGATGTGAGTATTTTTTCTCAGTTGGTTCTATTTACAATAAATGTATTGATTTTTTTTGTTAATGTTTTTCTTTTATCGGACAGATGATTGAGAATTCGGTGGAAGATAACAGTGAAGTGGACTACAACGAAAGCATAGATTCTCAATCTCAAACTGTGACTGAAAAATGTGTTTTACAAACAGAACTTAGGGGACTTGAAAATGGCACTTTACAGTGTATAAAAACACTTATAGATGTCGTTACTAATCGGGATGAGTATTCAGCTTATGGAGACTATGTTGCCGACAAACTGCGGAAGAGCGGAAAAAGTAATACCGAAATTCATATTGCACAGCATCACATTGACAATATAGCATTCAATTTGGTAATGGGTGTTTATGGCCAAGGAGCAACAGGTGGAGCCGGTATTAACAATACAGTTGGTACAGGAAGTCCCAATTTAGCATTTAAGGAGGAAGAATTGTGATTTTTTTTATTATTTTTAGTTTTTAATAAATTGTACTTTGAATATTTAATCATTATTTTTTTTAAACTGGAGTTGATTTTTTGAATTATTTGTTAAACTTATTCATAAGATAGCCCAAACCAACATTATTTATGTTGCTAAAGTATTTTATTCTTCTGATAGCTTAAATATTTCAAAAATCCTACTTGAAATTTGGTTTTCTAATACATACATACTATCTTAGATTACTTGAACAAACATTAATTTTATTTTTGAAAATGACAGTACCTCCCATACTAATGTTAAGAAACCGGTTTCAAAAATTTTAAAATTTTCGAAAACGTACGTTCCGCGTTTTCATAAAAAAATAAGCTAACCCAGGGTTAACTCGGGGTGTAAGTGTTATTAAATCGTTTAATGATTACATACGATCACACATTTCAAATCAAAACTAAATCATTTTTTTAATTTCTTGAATATTTTACAATTATCATGGACGAAAATTGTAAATATCAAAAGAATTTTTTTTTATATAAAAACTTAAACAAATGTAAACCTAAATTGACAAATACACAAAAGTAAAAAGTATAATAAAATACTAATTTAAATATAAATTGAAGTGTATACTCACCCTTGACGTTCGCTGTAAAGTTATTCGCTTGTCTTATCTATGTATGTACAATATTTTGGTACTATACAATTCCTTGTTCATTTTTGTACGCGAACAGTATAAACACAATTGCTTATTCATTCTATGTCATATGTATATAAAATGCCTTAGCTTATTGTAACGTGAATAAAAGAGAAAACTATATATGTGCATGAAATAAAAAGTAGTGTTGGTGAAAAGCATGGAAAGAAAAAATTGTATATCCGTTTCTTGTGCAGGTACGCGTACGTGTATCTGTATGTATTTACTCCATCGTCATTTTGATTTTATTTAGTTTTCAGAGAATTCTCTCAGCGTTGGGATGTCAGTGTGGAACATAGATAGTACGTTAGCTTTAATCGAGGATTTCCGCGACAACCCTTGTTTTTGGGATACAAGTTCACCTGCATTCAAAAATAATCGTAACAAGAAAATTGAAGTTTACAATGAATTGGCTAAAAAATATTCCGTCAAACCATTCGAAGTGGAGAAAAAAATACAAGGCCTTAAGTCACAATTCCGAAGGGAACAAAAGAAGATCAAAGAAAACGAGAAAAATGGCAAGCCCAGATGTAATTGGTTTGGATATGCACCGTTGTTATTTCTACTAACAGTTGACGATGACAACGAAAAGGACATTTATGACAGTGCCGGTGTTGAAATTAAACCAGATGTAAGTATATTTATTTTCATTTGATTCTGTTTTTTGATTTTAACTGTGAATATTTTTTGACAGTTGGAGGAGAATTCAGTAGAACCCAATGATAGCGTTAGAAACAGTGAAATGGACTACAGCTACAGCATGGACTCTCAATCTCAAATTGCGACTGAAAAAGCAATTGTGAAAACAGAACCAATGGAACTCGGCACTGACACTTTAGAGTGTATGAAGAAACTAATAGATGTCGTAGCTAAACGGGATGAGTTTTCAATTTATGGGGATTATATTGCCGATAAATTGCGAAACAGCGGACGAAGTGAAATGGAAATTCATATTGCCCAGCATCATATTGACAATGTGATATTCAATTTGATAATGGGTGTATATGGTCGAGGAGCAACAGGTGGAGCTGGTATTGAAAATACAATATTAGGAGGTCAAAATTTTGCATTAAAGGAAGAAAAGATGTGAATTTTAATTTTTGTATTAATTTCTAAGAAATTGATGTGTATCATAAAATTATTAAGAAATAAAATTATTGTTTTATTAAAATTTCAATTTAATTTTCAATTTATGGGAGATCATTCTGAATACTTCGCTGTTGGGGCATTTCCTTCAATTTTATGGGTATCGTGGGTGCAGGGCTGTTTATTAATTTTGTTTTGGTTGAAGTTGGTCCTGTCAGAGCAATTAATTGGTAAATGCTAAGGTCTAAGAATCTGTAGATGTATTTAAATAGACACACGATTTTAGGTATTTAGGTACACTACACGGATTCTAAATGGAACTTAATTCAGGTGTTGCAGTTTATTTTAAATTTTGTTTTATTTTTAAAATAATTTTAAATGAATGAATAAATCTCCAACGCTTTTTAAAAACGTCTTTTTAATTTTTGTATTAAACATAATTATTTAAAAAATTGTGGCAATGCATTTTAACTAAATAATACTCCAGCAATTTGACTTTTAACAACAATTTATTAACATTTTAATAAAATTATGAATTATGTATTATTTATTTAAAAAAGTGCTTCCTTGTGGGTATAAGCGGGTTTTATTTTACTTATTTTCTGATATTAATATTAAATAGAAATGAAAAGTCATTTTTAAAAGATTTTTATTTTAGAAAAAGAAATGATTTTCCAATTTTTCGATTTTTGAATTGTAAACTGTTCTTATTTCAATTCCCTACATTTAAAAAAATTTATAAAAATCAGCATAATTTCCCTTATATTTCAGTATCAATGAAAATATTAGTTTTCCCAGTTTCATTCGCCTTGTTCTTCTTACTCCCATGATGACTATATATTTTTTCTATACAAAGTATTGTATTGTATACGAACAGTTAGCAAACAAATGCTCATAATACCATTTAACATTTATATTTAAATTCATTTTGCGCGAAAGAGAGAACTATATTAAATTTTTCAAACAACGGTTGGTAAATTCGTTTCAATCATATTTAAAAAAAAAAGTTTGGTTTTTTTTTTCTTGTTGTTGCTCGGCATTCTGATTTAACTTAGTTTTTAGACAGTTCTCTCATCTACAAGATGTCGTGATGAAATATTATGGAAATGACGTTAAGTTTAATGGAGGATTTCCGCAACAACCCTTGTTTGTGGGATACGTGTTCTGTTCACCTCTATTCAGATACGGTAATAAGAAAGTTAAAGTTTACGAAAAATTGGCAAAAAAATATTCAGTTTATGCAACAGAAATAGAGAAAAAAATGAACAACCTTAGGTGTCAATACAGAAGATAACATAAGATAAAAGAGTCCGCCGAAAATAATATGCAGCCTTAATGTAATTAGCTTGGATATATGTACAACATTGCTTTTTCTACTAAATCATGAACGCGATAAAGAAAACAAAACGAATCTTCATGACAGTGCGGGTTCGGAAATTAGATCAGATGTGAGTTGTTTTTTTGAGTTGATTCTATTTTATGTGTAGGTAGGTAGGTAAATACCTGGATTTCAGTTATAATTTTCTTTCTTTCTAAGATGGTAGAGAATTTTGTGCAACCTAGTGATGGCGCTATAAACACCAAAACTGACTATAGCGCCAGCATGGATACTCAATCTCAAACAGCGGGTGAGAACCCTATTGTGAAAACAGAACCCTGCGAATATTACAACGGCACTTTGCAGTGTATGAAGACTCTTATAGAAGTCGTTACTAAACGGGATGAATTTTCAGCATATAGCGATTATATTGCGGAAAAATTTCGTATAGGTAGCAGCGGAAAAAGCAAAACGGAAATTCAAATTGCACAGCATCATATTAGTAATGTGGCATTCAACTTGACAATGGGTGTCTTGTCTATGGTCGAGAAGCACTAAGTGAAACCGATATTTAAAATACAGCTGTACCGAGAATTCCAAGTATAGCATTAAGATAGGAACAAATGTGAAGTTGAATTTATCTTACTGTTAAATTGATTTCCTTCGAAATAATAATAATTAAACATTGTCTTATCATAATTAATTTTCTTTTATTTTAAATTTATTCGGCTCAGGTTTTTTTAAACACTTAATAAAATAAAATCGGTTCAATTTGTATGTTGTTTCAAAAATAATTATTTTGGTCTAGCTGCGTTTCCAAAATAAAAAATAAAACAAATTCCGACATAATTCTAACTTACTTATATATTTTTTTCTTTTTAGGTAAGATGGATGATTTGACTTTTATTTGAACTCGAATGTAAAATGTCCGATGTGTTTTGGTATGTAAGATAAGTTATTCTTAATTATTTACCCAAGATCTATTTATTAGGTTAAATCTGTTGTATGTATTATTTTAAATTATAAAAATATTTTTTAATCCGAAAATCTTTAGTTTAGTAAATATGCCGTCATCAGAGCTTCTTATATTAAGCTCAATTCTATGTTTTCAATCGTCAATCCCTTGCAGAGTTGCCATTATCTGTATTCGAAGATTGGTAAGGGGTTTTATTATTCTTAAATTGTTCTGTTTGTAATCGAAAAATTTAAAAAATTCACTGAGCGTTCATAAGTTTATGAGATTCATAACTCATAAAATCATCCCTCAATAGATGATATTTTTTTATTTTCCATGATCTAATGAGGAAGAATTTTCGGAGTTAAGAATCTCATAAACTTATGAGCGCTCGTTGAATAACGGCCCCTCAGACTGATCTGAATGATTTGGATACCTGAAAGTTTTTGTCGAACTGGAATTGTTGGATGTATCAATGCGTACTTAAAGATTATTCCCAGAATAGCCAATTTTATTGTAGATCCACTGCGAGGAAGCCTTGAGACGGATACCAGTACTGGCAGCTGTTTGCTTACAAAATATATCAGGGGATGCCAGATAGATCAGTACACCAAGCTCTGCGGAAGCAGTTGTGCGAATTGTTCCGCTTATGCATAGACTTACTGATTGCTGATCGCGCCACAGTACCTTCTTCTGGCATTAGATCTAAATATTTGGCTTTGTTTGTGAATGTATGTGGCGTATCTTTAATAGAAGGAGGGTCAACTACGGAATTTAACATTTTCTGAAGAGGAAATCTGTTTCTTATTTTTTAAGGTAAACCCCCAATCCACAGTGGTCTGTGCATCCTGTTGGTATAAATCTACTCACTAAAACCAATAACTTACAAAAAACTGATATCAAGAGTTCCTCAGTTAAGGGCAAAAGATGTTCACTTTTTAAATCCTGATGGAGGAAACTTGCATATTTCTTTTTGGATTGTTCCATGTCATAGACCACAGGTATCGTTGCATTTGTTTGATTCAGGTTTTTTGCGCCCGCCTTTCTTCCCGAGATAGTGTATAAATGTGGTGTGTTATTGCTTTTTGAGCTCTTTAAGTCTGGCAAAGCCAGCTTGGTAAGCCATGCTGTATTTTGTCCAAGATGTTATTTCTTACATGAAGACTGTCGGATTATGGTTGCTTGCTATTCTATATCACTCTTTATTACTGCGGAAGCTGTAATGTGAATCTTCTTCGTTCAAGCGGCCGTCAATTTGTTCTAATACGTCTTGTTCGTTGTCCAACTTTCCCTTCAGCAACTGTTCCATGTTCCGAATAGAACTACATAGGTGGATAAGAAAATGTATCAAATAATAGGTCTTCGATGGCTAAAGTGTTCCCTCCATCAAGCGCCCGTTGCACGGATCTAGGACTTATACGCTTCCCAAAGCATCTTACCTTTGTTTTGGCTGAATTTTATACAATCAAGAATTTTGGGGTCTCTTTAAACTGAATCTCGGTACCAATGTACATCTTTTCGGTCTTATCTGTTTTTGTGAAATATTGAAATATTCAATTTAATGTTTACGATCTCGTGGCCAGCCATAAAAACGATGCTTATTTGTCAAAATTAAGATGGCCTCCATCACTTGCTCTATTAATTTATACATATTTGGCAACACTGTTAACAGGGATGATACCATGAAAGTAAACAAATTAAAAGAATAAACAAAATGGCAACCCTCTAGCCTAACATTTTTTGAGTTTTCTCAAATATGAAATCGGTTTCTCCATTAGCAATAATATTAAATTAGCAAGAAGCTTTTTTTTTAGTATTGCACATCAGCTTATGTGAAGCTTAGAGTTGCGTTCGGTATGTTGCGTGGTTGTTGCACTTTCCTCTTCTTCGGCTATAGAGTATGTCAAATACACATAGGCAGTGCAGATACAGTCATCATCCATTTTTGCAGTGCTATGTTAAGTTTGCCATTTTATATTTATTACAATAATCTCTTTTCATTTCAATCTCTTCATCTGCATCAAACAGAAAAATAAATAAATGAAAACACGCGAACAGAAGGAAACCCCTTCGCGCAATACACCTCCCGCAATACACCTCCCTCCCTTTTGGTGGATTGTGGGATACCGAAAAACAAGACTGAAGAAAAAAAAAAACGAAGAAAATATGATTTTTTTTTCCCGTTCCTTTATGTATAAGTTGGTCGTGTGTATCTGTATTTGGTTGCACATTAATAAAATGCAAAATGCAGTCCGCCCACCTGCCTCCGTTCGTCCCCCATCAGGCATTCATCGCACCATCGACCACCTCTTGCGTAGAATGTGTACATTTTGTGCAGCTCTTTAACTAGGGCGAACGAAGGCAGGGGTGCTGCTCATTCTGCTCCATATGAGCCCAGCTGGGATGGCATGGGATGGGATGGGAACTCCAGGGAGGTGCAAAAAAAAATTCTAGAATAGTGTATACATTTAGATGCAGCAGCAGCAGCACCAGCAACAGCACCCAATTTGATTAGGGGGAGGGGAATGTAGCGGTATAAGAAGAGGAGCAAAGCAGCAGTGAGCACAATGATGGTTCGTGAATGGCATGGGCATGTTGTTGGAAGTACAGGAAGTGCGGGAAGAAGAAGCCAGGAGATGAACTGGGATAGGGGAGCAGCATAGCACCCAAACAGGCGAATGAGAAGGTCGAACATTTTTCGCATTTCCTCTCTTTTGTATTTTCTATGCCAAGTGTGCTGGTTGCTGGAGCTCTAAAGCTGACGCTGCTTGTGCTGTGCTATGCTATGCTATGCCTGTGCTGAGTGTGTGTGTTGACGATGTGATTAGGACAGGACATGCTATACAGCCAGTGGAACTGTACTCTATACACACAGTTCAATATCTCGAACTTTGGGATTGAACTTTAGAGATCTAAAGCGCACTCACACCCAAACCGCGCCGCAGTGGGCAACCAGCCAGCTATCATTCAGCAAGCAAGCAATAGCAGCATAGTTCTCTTCGGTGTTGTCGCGATGGTGACGCGGCGTTTTGTCCAGAAAAACCGTAGATTAATATATAAGCCAATCTCTTAGCCGTGTTTATACCATTATTCTATTTCCAAGAAACTCAGTTTTTTTTGTTTGTATTTTTTTTTTTGCAAATTAAGAAGACAAGAAATGAATTCCTCCATGGTGGTTATAATGGAGGTGAAGGTGGCAGTGGTGAAGGTGGTTATAGGTGGTTGGTGATGGTGGTGCGGTGGTGGCATTAAATAAAACAACAGATAAAAGTATATCTGTGTGAAAAAATAAAAGAGTAGCTGTAGGAGGAAAAATGTATCTTTTTCTTCTTGCTGTCGCACTGTTGCCTACCCCAAAAGTATATAATATACTTTTTTCTACATACACACAATTTATTATTTAATTTTTTCTTGTCGTATTTTTTTTGCTTTCTTATTTTATTTTACTTATTTTTTTTTCTTCTTTTTGTATTTTTTTATGCCGTTCCTTCGGGTTTGTTTTTCTTCATTTTTTTTTCGGCGGCGACGACAACGATGGCAGCCAATAGCGTTGTTGAATGTGTTAGTGCTACTTGGATAACTGTTTGACTCGGTTCTGCAGTCAGCGGGTTTTCGATGTGGTTTTGGTTTGTTTTCTTATTTCAAATCTCTCACCACATACAATTATAGAATTGTTTAAGTACATATTTAGAAAACACTACTTCGGACAATGTAAGGAAATGAACAAAAACAACAATAAAAAAATATACCTAACTAAAAAAACTTACAGTACTTTAAAGTTTAAGCACTTTGTAAAAATTTTATTGTGAAGTGTTTTTGATTTGTCTCGTATCTGTGCATTTGTCACCCTCTGGCACCACCCTCTCCATTAACCCGACCCTCCAATCATTTAATTATAATTTTAAATTCAAGAAACAAAAAAAAATCAACAACAACAACAACAACAACAAAAAAACTGATCAGGGCTAAACTGCATTTGTGTATAGATAGATAGATATATCCCCCATGTACCTATAGTTAATTTTGAAAAGTATTTTGTATCTATTGGTTTGGGGTTATTGAGATGCAAAATGAAGTGTTAGTGCAAAGTGCAAGTGCCTCGCGGTTTCACTTAAATCTGTTGCCAGTGCTGTGCTATTACACTCTTATACCAACTTGATTAATTTATTTTTAAATGCGAAGATAGAAAATAAAAACGAGAAACTGAAAAAAAAACATTTTGCTTTTTGTTTTGCTTGTGTGTATATTGAAGTGATTTTACGAGTAGATATTTTGAAACGTTGTTATATCGATTTGAAAAAAAGGATTTAATTTGTTTTTTTTTTTTCTTCAAATTCTTTTGCGGAGAGAATGTGCAGTGAATTGCAAAACTATTATGCAAATGGGTCACCTGACGAGCAATTTTACTACTACTATCAATATGTGAGTGAAATATGACAAAAACAAAAAAAAAATTACTCCATATTTTTTTTTCTAAAGTTAAGGTCTTATTATATTAAATAATTTTTTGTAGAAAAAAAAAGTAAGTAACCAATTAAATTCAGTACTTATTAAAAATGTTGAAATTTATTGTTGACCCAGTGTAATATCAAATAAAAGTAAAAATATCTAAGTACATACATATGTACATACATACATGAATGTACTTTCAGGTATAAAGTGGTTCTTGTCCATGTCTTTTGTTTAGAGTTTAAGTCTAGTTCGGCCAGTTAATAGTTTTTTTTTTTTCTTTGAAAAGATCTATTTATGACTGCAAACAATTTTGCTTAATAACCTAGTTAGTGCACTTTCTTTTTTTCTTTGCTTGATTACTTTTTTTTTGGATTATAATTATTAGAAACTAGCAAAACTTGGCAGGAGATGTCCCTACTACTTTTAAATCCATAAATTTTTTTTAATAGTGTATAAGCAGGTATAAAAAAAATTAATATTTTGACCATAATGCCGTCTATTGGGGATATTTTGATTTACACGTCATATCATTTTTGACTGTAAATTAAATGAAAAAAAGTTGCCTTTGAACTAAGTAATCTTGAGGCTACTTTAAATGATATTTCAATTTACCAAACGAACGGGAAAAAATTTAAGAAAAGTTAATAAAAATCAATAAAATTAAAAGAGAAGAATGCAATCTTTTCGCATACATTCTTAAACAGTTTTCTATTCAAAGATTAGTTTGAGTAAATTTGACATCACATAACTATTCATTTGGCCTAAAATATTCAAATACTAAAATATGTATTGCAATAATTCCCCCCCCCCCCCAATCTAAAATTTAAATTAAAATCACCCAAGATTGCATTCACAAAAGATTGCAATCTTTTACGATTGTGGTTCGTACAATTACCAATTTTTGGTTCAACATAAAAACATCCGACGAGTTTTGGTGAGCTTTTAGAAGCCTTTCAAAAAAGCAATCATTTTACAATCAATAGGTATCTAAAGTGGTTTATGATAAAATAAAAACAAAAAAAAATTGATTTTAAATCAAATTGTCATAATTTCTGCTTATCGGTAATTAATGTCTTTTATTTTGTGTGGCCAAATTTTAATTAATGCAAATTATTAACTTAATATGATTTAAAACAATAAATTTTTTTGTTTTTGTTTTCGTTTCATTGTATGAATCGAAAATTAAAGAAATAATTATTTGAATATCATTCGATCAATGTGATCGAAAATATTTAATTTTGTAAAACCAAATAACCGATAAGCAAGATACTTTAATTTAAAGTTTTGACCCACCGCTATCTGTCTACCTGTCTGTTTGTTAATATTTCAATTGACAGGCAGAATATGTATATCGTTAACAATGGAGAAAACTTTGATCCAAAAAAAGTGCGTATACGTCCCATTGTACCACTAGTTTATCGTTGTTCTTTAACTTTAGGGAGAATAAATTCACGTCATATTAAAAGAATCATTTTTCGGTTCGACTTATTCAATATAGACGAGTCAATAGCGAAAAGTTTTGGATGATTTGAGTTGTACTAAAATTATTCTCGTGAACCAGAGAGGCCTGATTCTAAGCAATACATTTCAGCTCTCTTTAACTCTTCACCAATTGTGCTGATTCCTCTTTCACCTTTTTTCGCCAATTATGTACTGCTAAGACGATCTGGTCTTCTGCCTATCTGCGTGAGGGGTTTCCATCACATCGTGTGACTCGCAATCCACTTGTCAAACTTGAATGAATGAAGTTATCGCATGAAGTTCATGATTGCAGATACGGTTGGACCAGGAAATTTTCAAGATTTTTCGCAGACTTCTAAATATTTACGAATTTCTGTCAATTTGCTAGTTACAGCAGGTGTGTGATTTTAAAAGTGCCTTAGAGTTGTTTCTCTATATTTTGGATAACATTCCAAACCAAGTCTCAGACCTTTGTCCGAGAAACCGTAGCCCTTATGTAATAATTTTTGTGCATGAACATTTTTTTCTTGGAAATTGTTTAAAGAAAAGTTTCAAACAGCAAAAACAACTTCTATTCTATGTGCATGTTCATATCTCTAGAATAAGTTTGAAAAAAATACGGAAAAAGTATCTGGTAGACAATTTCACCGCTTAATTTTTTTTATGGTCTGATTTGCATTAAAAATTTGAAGTTTGCTAGCTTAATGCATGTAATTTTTGAAGTAGATCAAATTTTCCATCAATGTTCAATTAAAAAACATATACGTAATTAGTTTAAACAAAAAATGGAGGAAATTTGTGAGTAAATAGTGACCTTTTTTTTAAAAATAATATAGTTTTAAAACCATTCAATTATGAAGATCAAAGAAATGGAATGTAAGAAAGTTTAATTCTTGAGTTATTAAATAAACAAAATTATTGATACTTATATTATTTTTTGATGGAGTTTTTCGTGCAATTTATAAAATGAATTTTAGCATTTAAAATTTTTAACAAATGTTTTGCAATATTTTAAGACTAAGAAAACATATAATCAAATTAAAAGAAAGTTTTTTTGGCATTAATAATTAGGCTCTGTACTGTTAAGTGTTTTATTTATGCCAGTAAATAATTTTTTTCCACTAATATTTAACGCAATTTTTAAATACTAAAAAAAAGTGAACTTTTGATAAAATTGGAAGAAACTAATTTTAGAAGAAAACATCAAAATATGCATCAAAAAAAGATCAGTATGCAACAAAGTTTTTAATTGTTCATTGGAAACCTATTAGATTTGCTTTGTATTTAAGTTAATTATGGTGCATTATATTATTATGTTATCGTAAATGCATATTTTATAAATCCTGTAACTTCGGAACGAGTTTTTAAAACTTAAAAAAACTATTTAAATAAAGTTAAAATAAATAAAATCGAAGTTTGAGCTTAAACAATCTCAAGTTTTATTTGAGATCGGCTCTTGTAAACCCATAAACTTACCCCAGGCTCGATAAAATAGCATCATAACCTCAATACCATTATTAGAATTATTTATGGCTATAATTAATTGTTGTTGAAATTATCACTTAAAAAGTGGAGGAGTAGCGACTGTAGAGACTGTGAACTGAAATTTTGGAGAAATTCGTAATGTTTGACCATATGGTAGATATGGCCATAAAATTTAGTAATGACAATCTTACACTCCGGTGTGGAGGCTTAGGTCCTATTTTTTTTTTTAGAAAATGTAAGAAACAAAGATCTAATCTTTGATTTTGTACTTGATGGCCATAACGATTTTCTGGTCAAATTGTATTCACCCCAGTATATGGTTGCATACGGCCGTGCAACAGTGGCAACACTGCAGAAATGCCGTGGATATAGGTTACCACCTAAAGAAAAGGGATGCTAGTAGAACCAACCTAACAGTGTGAACATACATGTGGTTAGGCAAGTTTTAAGAAATGTTGCCATCACGTCAAAATAGGTACACCAGTAGCCTAGTTTAATATCCGTTGAAGACCCATTTAAATCATCCAATTAAAATAAAACGATATAGGTACCTAGATCTCTTCCATATTGATCGTTTCTCTTTACACTACCAAGCAACTACATTTGGTTTTAGATAAATAAGTATTGTATTTGGATACTAATTAAATTGACCAAAAATCCCACTGTAACATGTTTTTTATAATAACTTCTTCAAAACAACGTAAAAAAAATATGAATTTTTTCTTATTTTTCTAATTTAATCGTTTCGATGAATCATAGAGGTATACATATGTATATACCTACGTAATGTACACATTGATATATGTAAATAAAACAAATAACACGAAAGAGCACACACAAAAAAAAACGCCATTTACAATAGAACACATAACAACCATTTCTTCACCCAAATCCCCCTTCCCGTTGCTAACCCCCCGCCCCTATCACCTTCTCTGAAAAAAAGCCTCACTGATATTATGTATCAGATTTCCGTTTAACTCTAAATTTACTTTTCGTTCTTTTCTTTATCAATCTCCGTCCTCACATTCTCTGCACACAATAATTTTGTATATTAAATTCCAAAACTCGCCTCCCCCGAGCCTCATCACATTATTGTAGGTAGATATACTTATATGTACTTATAAGGCACAATATTGCTGGGCAGGGCTCCACCTCAAAATATACTGAGTTGCTAACAGCTTTGACCAGGACGACGACGATGTTGACGACGCAAACGACGACGACGACGACAAACGGTGGCGATGGCAGCGCAGCATGGGCAATTGATTTATCATATCAACACAAAACCTGCTGTTAAAAAACCTGCAAGCAGCAACAGCAATGTGCGAGTTCCGAATGTAAAGCTCTACCTCCACCTTCATCCAATCGAATGGCATTCTTGAAAGTTTCGTATCTATAATTTGGCAATTGTTCTACTATATTTTTGCTTTAAAAGTAACTCAGAACATTGTTGTTGCAACAAGCTTGCTTGCTCGTGTTCTTTTTAAAAGTTTGAAAAAAAAAAAATACACCGTTGCCGTCGGTAATATTAGTTGGATCAAAACCTTCCACCGTTCAGCATATTAATGTGGGAAAATTTTTGTCAGCTTGCAAAAAAGTTTTTATTCACTTCCACACCACATAACAACCAAATAGAAGGTATCCCAGGGCCACGCAGAAGCTGTTGAAAATATAATGGCAACAATGACAGTGACACATGTCAAAACACGGTAGTTCCAAACGATAAAGAGACGACGAGAAGTCCACACTCCATCCCAAAAAGAACAGTGGCACGCGTCTGTGCGCCTTCATCGCTTGCAAGTCACTGACTGACTGTTGGGTTTCAGACTAAACGTATATAAATTTTACATGAACGTGAACTCAACTTATCGTTAGTCGCCCCATCAACTCTATGATAACGTACCAGCAGAAGCAGAGAATCAGAGTTGTGTGTGAATGTTGCACTGTCATCTCTCATAGCCCCAAGTGCTCCGAGGCCCGAGCCCCCTTGAAAACATTCAAGCACACATATGATGGCGAACAGCTGTTTTTCGTCTCTTTATCTCTTCTTTTGCTCTTCTATCTCTCTTTCGAATAATAATGGTGTTGTTGTTGTTGTTGGTCTTGTCGTTGTCGGTATAAAATTAGCAACTGAAACCACATGGTTGGTTCTATTTTCGCTAAACAAGCGAATGACGACGGCAGCTCTTTTTGTTATGACTTTTGAGTTCCGAGTGGTGTGGCGGAGACGGCGCGGTGACCGTCCGCCAGGCCTGTCGGATGTTGCTTCGATACTTGCTTTCGCTACTATACAACTTTGGCAGCATGCATGCCGGTCGGCCGTTCGAGCTCGACGAGTTTTTGTTTTCGTTCTCCATCCACCATTTTGCGTCAATTAAGAGACCGGACCGGGTGCTGTTGTTAGGTTATGTTTTATGTGCAGATCTGTGGAGTGTGGAGCGACGAGCGTCGACGATACGGTCGGAGTGGTGTGGTGTGGTATGGTCGCGGAGTCTTATCAAGATTATAATTATTGGTTCTGTTTTGCTTGAGATTTTCTGCTGTGTGCGGTTAAGCTGACGTCTGCGCCGAGTCTGGTTGCTTTGGATATGGCTGGTGCTGCTACTACTGCTATTGTAGCTGTTTAGGTGGAATTGGTGTGTTGCTCATGGCATTGCCTTAGCCGTATATCGTCATCACACACTGAGTTGTGACTTGCGAACACGTAACACCGACGACGATGTGTAGTGTTCTGTATCGGTTTGTCGGTCATGGAAATGGAATGCATGCATGGGAATTTAAAATAGATTATTGATTGTGTGTCAGGTTTAAGTTGTTTAGTACTATTTGATGCTTTTATTTAGTACTTTTTTGTGTATGAGTATGAAAATTAGTATTGAAATAATTAAACACTGAATTGTACATATGTAGGTAGTAGTTTTTATCTTTGATGTTTCGTTATACATAATTTTATGAATTTTAAAACATAATTTCAAATAAATAGACCGTTGAGGCAAGGTTAAAGTAGAAAAAAGATTTCTTTGAGTTCCTCTCCACTTTATATTCTGTGACAAACGTTTTGATATAAATAGTTTCGATAAACCTCATTTTTCGATTCTAGTTCTGTTTAAAAGTGGATGAACGTTTTTTTGAATGATGAATGTGTAAATACAGCGAATACACCTTTTTTATGAAAGTTAAATAAAAACTCTGATGATACAAAATTTTAAATTTTGTTTTACCATAGAACCGGAATAGGGTTCCTGGAAGTATTAATGTAAGACTCCTTTGGGCCGTTAGATGGTTAGATTAGGCTTAAGAAGCGTGATGATATGATAGGTCGCAAATACTTACCTTCATCTCTGTGGTAGAGTGGATCCATTCAGGAAATAGACACGAAAGGAAGAGGAAGAAAATATTGAGGGTGTTCTAAAATCATTATCTCTAGGTTTGTTCAGTGAAGCTGTTCCGAAAAGTTTGGGACAGTTTAGAACAGAAAATTACAACTTTTTGTTGTTCAGTGAGAAATTTTTTGATCCAAATTGTTCTGATTTGTTGTTCAGTGAGTCAACAGCTGTAGGTTATACTTTGTTTTCATTTTTTTTTTGCAAACAAATCAACAGGAAGTATAAGAAAAATGTTGATGAAAAAAAAGAAGAAAAACGCAAGAAATAACCATTGCTTCAGACGACGGTAAATCGGTAACAATAAATTGTTCACCCAATACGAGTCGCAATATACAACAGAGTATGTACTTACATTTATGTTTTATGTATATTTTGACAATTTTTAATTTAATTCTGTTTTTCAGGAATACAGTCAACAAGTATTTATGGCCAAGCTCAGGGAAAATGAGGAAAGGGACTTTGAGCTGATTCAACGAAGAGGTGACAGTTCATCTGTCACGTGACTGACTGTTCTAACTTGTCTGACATTTCTCATGTAAACTGTTCTGTTCTGCTCTATTCTGCTCTGTTCTGTTCTGCTCTGCTCTGCTCTGCTGTGAACTTTCCTTCCTTCATCGTTATATCAAGTCATTGGAGCGAGCAAAGTTTCACTTGCTTTGACCTTGTGAAAGTGCACGAAATGGCTTTGATTGTGGCCTTTTAAAAATGTCGGCATTTAAAAATATGTATAGAACTTAAATGTTTTCGGATTTGGCGTGCAATTGTTGGCCCTCTATTTCTCCGTCCATAACACGGTCCCAAGTATTGTGACATTTAATTAACTTTTATAATGGCTTATTTTTAAGAAAATGTCTCATTGAATTTATTTCTATTGGTCTTTAGAAAAGTTTCATTTAAATTATCAATTAGTTAATTTTCTTATACATATTTTAAAAAGCTTCTTTTGTAGTTTTAAACGTAAACTATGCTAAATTCTAAGTTCACAAATGAGTCAATAAGTTAGTAAATAGAAGATTTACTGGGTCTCTTAAAATCTGAATAAAAGTGAAAACCGTAGCATGGTACTATGTACTTCTTTAAATATTTAATCTCCAAAAAAATACCTCACATATGTCTACACATATAAAAGGTATAAATCTTCAAAAAAAAAAAAATAATAATAAAAAAAAATATCTATGTTAGTACTTATTTATTGAACCACAGCAACACTAAACACAGCGCCCACCATCTGTGTTTACATTATTCTCATAACACCGTGAGTGAGTAATCGGCTGAGAACGAAACAATATAATAAAAACGTACTGAGTGCATAATAATGTTAATAAAACTGATTTGCAGAGTCAACAGACAGTAATCGTATTTGAATTTTCCCATGGTATAAATACATATATGTAGTTCCATACATACTTACATGTATAGTGTATCTGTATCCATCTATATTATTTCTTCTTACTCTCTCTTCCGTCATTTCATTTATTTTATGTTCGTTCATGCGCACAAATGAACAGGATGAATTTTAAACACAAATTTTAATAATTATAGAACAAAAAAAAAAAACTCCTTAGTTAGCTCTTTCTTACTCATGATATTTTAAGCTTTAAACGATGGATGGATGAATAGCGGTTGGAATGTCCAGGGATGAAAATGTTTCACTTGTAAAGAAAAAAGCAATTACATTGGGAAAAAAATCTGACAGGCATAGTAATGAGATTGAATTCATGTTTTTACGAAAAATCATATTCGTCGCACATACTATTCGATTGCTAGGTGGACAAATTTTTTTTTTGTCTTGTAAACATTTAAAATAGAGGTGTTTAGTAAGAATAAATGTCTAGTTTTGTATTGAGTAAATTCCTTTTAAAAAAACGCATATTCGTCATTTTCCTAACTGGTCCGTTGTATGGCTGAAATCTTTCTACACAAATATAAGTAAAAACGTGCTATTCAGAAAAAAAGCGTCGAAACTAGCAAATGTCTATTTTTCCTCAGGGTCTGTTTTTTCTCAAAGAAGTCATATACATTGGTACTCCATTATTTGAGTCATTTATCAAAAATAATCTTAATATTGCAAGCTTAACTGCCTGAAGACACATCAAAAACTGTGGAAGCTGTGGAAGAAGAACTAGAGACCTGTTGATCAGAAAGTATCAATAGATTACTATTTCGCTCTGAAGGCAAAGTGATTGGTAAAATATTCCTGATAGCTTTACAACATGCGATGTAAGCCACCAATTGTCCCAGTCAACCTAGATGTGTGTTGAAGGTCATGTTGCTCGGAAGCCTCCGAGGTAGTCGATAATCTACGAGATCAAAAATGTAATGTGATCTCCAAGTGACAATAAGCTGTTGTTTCGAAAGCTACGTGAGGCGTGAAACCTTTTTCCATTGAGTCGTGAGTTGCGGTTCTAGTTATCGTTGGTTGGTCAAAAAAGGAGATAGCCAAAACTGATAATGCATAACTCTGCAATGAAATCAATGGCACGAGTACGATAACTTGGGCGCCGAAAATTGATAACGGTTTTTTGTAGAGGGGTCCAAAACAAGCATTTTTTACTATTGGAGGGGGGGGGTCTATCTTGCCCCGTTTGGGCGGGAGGGGCAATTTTATGAAAAGAGTACTAAAAGTGGAAAAAAAATCATTAAAAAATAACGGTAATACTTATAGTTAAGTTTAATATTGTTTTTTACAGCCAGTATTTTGTACTATAAGCCACTTTTTGAATCAATCAAAAATTATACACAGTTTTCGAAAAAATGAGTTTCAAACACAAAATTCGGGAAAAAAAAACACAAAAAAGAAGTTTGAAGTGTAATTTCTCAAAACCATAAGATTTCACATAATTTTTTTTTATAGAATTCGGTGCTCTTATTGATTCCTTATCAAAGACTGAAAACTAGATTATTTTATGTCTTCTAGTTTTCGAGAAAATTGAAAATTACGAATTACTTTTTTGTGAGTTTTTTATTTTTGTTGTTGTTTATATAAGATTTCTTGTCCATGTAGGCTTTTTTACATGAAAACAATGCTTGCACCCAGCATTACGGCGTATAAACAGTTGAGGTATGTATGGGGGGGCATGCTGCCCCCCTGCAACCCCCCTGCTTCGCCTCACTATAGGATTTGGGGTATGTGCGAGGTTTGATGTATGCAAAATTTGATATTTAAACAGTAGTAAAGTATAAACAGTTGAGATATGTATGAGAGGCATGCAGTCAAAAAGCTAAAATCTCATAAAAAAGTAATCAATAATTTTCAATTTTCTCGAAAACTAGAAGTCATAAAATGATCTAGTTTTCAGTTTTTGATAAGGAATCAATAAGAGCACCGAATTATATAAAAAAAATTTATATTAAATCTTATGGTTTTGAGAAATTACACTTCAAACTTCTTTTTTGTGTTTTTTTTCCCCGAATTTTGTGTTTGAAACTCAATTTTTCGAAAACTGTGCATACATTTTGCCTGATTTAAAAAGTGGCTTATAGTACTAAATACTGGCTGTAAAAAACAATATTAAACTTAACTGTAAGTATTACCGTTATTTTTTAATGATTTTTTTTTTACTTTTAGTACACTTTTCATAAAATTGCCCCTCCCGCCCAAACGGGGCAAGATAGACCCCCCCCCTCCCATAGTAAAAAATGCTTGTTTTGGACCCCTCTATAAAAAACCGTTATCAATTTTCGGCGCCCAAGTTATCGTACTCTCCCCAAATCAATGATTACTAGCATTTCAAACACTAAAAGTCGTTAATATACTATTAATTAAACCACAGAAATAAGGAAAATCTACTACGTACGAAATGTATTGTCATCCCTGGTTACGACAAACTGTAAAAAAACTACCTCTTTAAAACACCATCATCAGTTGAAGAAGAAATACATAAACAAAAAAAAAACATTTATCGCCTTTAAAGTTTTTACTAGATTACCAACAACTTACCCGAAAGCAATCTGAACGCCAGCTGGTGGATATTTCTTTCATCTTTTTTGTTCTTGTTTTCACTTAACGTGTGAAAAAGAGATAGTAGTATAATGTGTGTTGATGTGATGCACATTAGCCTTGTACCCCGCGACTTGAGGCCCGATAATAATAATTGAGCCAAAAACGAGGGCAAAGCAGATGAGACGAGAGAGCAACACTGTACAGCAAGACTAGGTTAAAGATACGCGAGTGAGTGAGTTGCATGGTGAAAACAGAAATTTTCAAATGTGTGCGTGATGTTATTTGTGTGTGTGTTTGTATCCATAGGAATAGGATCCATAGAAAAGGAGAAGGACTGCATTCATAAAATTCCAGAGATTCCAACAGAACTGGTGTTG
This sequence comes from Syrphus vitripennis, assembly GCA_958431115.1. NCBI lineage: Eukaryota > Metazoa > Arthropoda > Insecta > Diptera > Syrphidae > Syrphus > Syrphus vitripennis. The sequence goes on along the minus strand of OY288110.1, from coordinate 96,455,134 downwards.
CCTGTTGTTTGATGTTTGATGTGTACTGCTGTGGAGAGGTTGAATTAAGGGGGGACCTTCTAGCTGGTTGTCGGCCGATCGGATTTCGGTATTCGGTAGCGTATCGTAGTCGTAGGTCGGTTTTAGAGTGACAGGCAGATTGTTTTTGTTGTTGTTGTTAGTTGAATACCCAGAGTCCCAGAAGAAAGACTAGGACTGATGGGGAGCTGGTTTTGTTGCCTTTCAGTTCGTTTTGTTTGGAACCTGAATGGGAGAACATAATGAAGTATCAGTATTAGGAAAATAAGTAAAAGAAGTTTGCTGGTTGGTATGGGTATCTGGCATATTAGGAAAAAAGAGCGAGAATGCAAGCAAGGGCGCTCATGAGAGCGTCGTCAGTGACGGTGACGGCATGTAGCTGTATGGCGTACGACGAATGACATTGCTTACTGTGGTGGATAATCGTGCACTGGTGGTGATTATAGTAATAATAATAATAAAATCGACAAAAGCGGCAACCCACAACCACACACACCGGAACGAGTGCGCGGAACAGCGAAAAACGGCATTGCCCACTTTGTGTGTTTGTTGTGTCGAGTTGTCGTCGAGAGTTGGTAGGTAGTTATTGCCAGCTTTCTGTTTTTATTCGTTCTTTTGGTTTGGTCTAATTTTTTTTATTATTATTATTTTTCGCAAAAAGATGATGGTTGACAAAAGAAAAGAAGGCAAAAAAATGAGAACCAGATGCCAGAGACTTCCGACGACGACGCGATAAACTCTTTTAAGAGGAAAACTATAGTTGTTGAGCTATATCGACTTTTAAGTGCGACGCATCGCATCGCGGCGCGGCGGCGGCCACGATGTATATTTGGCTCGAACCTCTTTAAGTTAGGAGATTGATGGTTTTTAAATGGTTTGGAATGACGTTGTTGGCGCTCGCTCAATTTTTGAGTCAGTCAGTGTGAAGAAATGGCTTTGGTGATCCATATATGTTTCGTAACATCAAGTTGTTGACTTTAGTTGTTGGATATTCGATATACCCACCTATCTACTCAGAAGAGTGTGTTTTAACCCGCCCGTATATCATGACACTTGTTTTAAGTCTCAACTCTTGGGCCACCGTTGTTGGTTCTTGGTAGATGCATGGATTGGATATGGATAATGCTAGGGCGTTGGTGTAGTGTAGCTTGTACTGTTGAATTATGCATGGGAGAATGGGGGTTTGTGGTGGATGATGATGATGATGGTGATGGTGATGATGGTGGATGGCGAAACGAGGCAATAGTTTTCATCCATCGCTGTTGTTGCCGTCGTGTAGTCTTTTGTTCTTCTCTGTTAAGGCCTTAGGGTGGCTGTTGGGCTGTTGGGCTGCTGGTTGCCTAGCTGATAGTTTTTTGGAGTGTTAGTTGTTGTTTGACTGGATGCATGCTGCACTGAGGAGTTGCTCATTGGGCACCGCACCGATGATGATGGTTTTGTTCTCTTTCTCTCTGATTCTTGGGTTATTTATTTACTCTTTTTTTTTTGCCTGGTGTGTTGTTTAGTTTTGATAACAAGTGCGAATGGTAGCAGCAACTAGATAGATATTTGTGGTTCTTTATTTTTCTTCTTCTTCTTGTTGTTTTTTGTGGTGCCGCTGCTGCTGCTTGTTGTGTGTGTCTCCTTGTATTTTGCTTATATCAGGTTTCATCGGTCGGATGGCTGCTGGCTGACATGACTGCGACCACTATGTCTACTTAGTGGAGCTGTGGAGTTTTGAGATTTTTGAGCAAAAGCACGACGCGGCGCATGGTGTCGTTGGTTATATGTACATAAGTTTTTGATTGCGATTAGAAGGTATTCAGCTTGTAGTTTTCATAGTGTTAGTAGTAGTAGTAGATTGGAGCAACAAATAGAAGGATGTTGTATGCACATACGCTCTGCTCCTGCCGCGTATAGTGCGCGTTGCAATATATAATTTGTAGATTTTTGCCGACTGCATTCGGGGTGCCAAAAAGTATTAAAATACTTTTTTTTTGTTGTTTTCTTCGTTTTTTTTTGTTTTTTGGTTTCCATGAATAAAATAATATTGAGAGACTTGCGAGACAAAAAAAATAATCTTCCTTCTCAGTTTTCCGTGAGCTAACCTGTTATGAGGACATTTTCTGCAACAAATTCAACTAATGTCAACCTACCTATAAGCTTTATTGGATGGAATGTGTACGACATGGATGTGTGTGTATGTTTTGTGAATGTTTAAATTAATTACATTGTTGACAAAAAGTATAACTTAAGCCAATTGCTATGTTACTATTTAAAACTTCCTTTGAAGTTTCTTTTTTTTTGTGCTGTGTTGTTACGTAGAGAAGTGCATTAAAACATAAGAAATGAAAAAAGTAGGTAAAATAAGTGCCAAAACAAAGTAAAAAAAAGATTTCACCTAGAGATTATTTTATTATTAAAATCATGTTTGCATTTAAAAATGGTATAGCTAGTTGAAAAAAGTGTGTACTAGTGAATTATTATTGAAGTTCTTTGGATGTTGATTTGGAAGGAAAGAGAGAAAAAAAAGGAAACGAATAACTCGCAGTAATGAGGGAAAGAGCGAAACGAAACGATGCTGCGAATAAGCTTTACAACGAAAGAAGAATGAACCGATTTAAGGTTAGTTTTTCCTGTGTTTATGTTTTTTTTCCGTTTGTTTAAATAAATCTGTCGTTAGAAGGTACCTCTATCTAAACTTATCCTTAAGTTATTTTATTTTTTAGAAAGAGAACAATATATGTGCTGATTTGCACTCGCATTTTGGTGGTTGTTTCAGAACTTATTAAACACACTAGGTACAAGTGAAGGTATACTGAATTGCTTAACTTAGTCATGGTAATGGTAGTTTGATTTCTTGTGTGCATTTTCAAGTTTACTTTTGATGGCAATTATCTGGAGTGAAATGCAATATCTTATGGAAGTAGCCGATGTCTTTGTTCTTTTATTTTTCGGATAGATATTGGAATTTATAATTAAAAATATCGGTAACGACCCTCGAGATTAATTTGAAATCTAAGGGTTTTTTTTAAAACAGCAGTTTTTAAATGCCAGCTATACAAATATTTTGAAGTTATGGCTTATCTGGTTGATTACTGCATTATCTGGATATAATCCAGAGCTATATATCCGATGGTTAGCAGATCAATTCCAAAAACATTTGTTTTCAAGTCGCAAAGAAGGACGTCAACTGATCGCACAAATTAAATACCTGCTAATAAATAAGTAAAGTGGATCAATGAATGTCCTTATCTACTCAAGTTTTGTACAATCGATTAAGTAATTGGTATAGAAATTCACTCAGAGAAAAACTTCAGGTAAGTTTTAAACTTGACGGTACGACTGAAATTAGGTTCAAGAGTAAACTGATGTGCATTCCTGGAAGCGCGAGTATTACGGTTGAATCGTTTAAGGGGAGGAATACAACTGGCTTTTTCATTAGAGCATTTACCGTAAAGGTAACGATAAAATGCGAGGATGCAAGGAAAAAATTCTTTGGATGAAGTCAGACGGAGCATCAAATTCGCGAGAAGTTGAAACTCTGTCCAAATTAAGGCTTCGATAGAGAAAACAATAATGTATGATGTGCCTGTTTACCGAGAAGGCGAGAATTTAAACCACAGGAAGTTAAACAAGCGGTTGGTACTAGAACCTATTGTGGTTGAAATTGGTAAGCAACATCAATTCTTACGTAGACGGCGTGACCATGGTGGGGAAGGAATAATGGCACTAAGTTAAAGCCATGAATTCGATGGATATTGGAACAGAGTTTTGTTTGATCTTACTCGATTTTTTCGCTTATTACTAGTATATATGTTAAAATCGGCTGTAATCTTAGCCCCTTTCTGTTTGGCTTTTGGAATGATGACATTTAGGATGTTTTCTTTAATGAAGAAGCGACGTAGTTGATGCGGTTGGAGAATGCTCGCTATCTTGAAAAGTTATGCCCTTGAGCAGCGGGGAACTCTAAAATTCTAAGTGCGAATGATCATGGAAATGTTAGAATAAGTCAAAACCAAACCAAAATGTTCATCAAGAATCATCAAAGAGTTTCCAATGAAAGTTGGTGCACACAAGCGTCTTTAGTTCTTTGCTCTTTATAACTGTCCTTGACTCACTGCTTAACAAACCAGAAAGTTAATCATTTATTCGTTGCTTGAGATGGAGCCATCACAAGTGAAGATCATAAATCCTTACAGCGAGCATTGATCTATAGCTAGATTTTCTGATAGAAGTAAACTCTGCCCTTTTTCTAACCACCATAGCCTTATTTGAGATATTTAGTTCGGGGAGAGTACGATAACTTGGGCGCCAAGATTTTATAACGGTTTCTTATAGAGGGGTCCAAAATAAGTATTTTTTACTATGGGAGGGGGGGGTCTATCTTGCCCCGTTTAGGCGGGAGGGGCAATTTAAAAAATACGTACATCAAATGGAAAAAAAATAATTAAAAAATAACGGTAATACTTACAATTAAATTTAACACTTTTTTTTACAGCCAGTATTCTGTACTATAAGCCATTTTTTAAATCAAGCAAAATGTATGCACAGTTTTCGAAAAAGTGAGTTTCAAACTCAAAATTCGAGAAAAAAAACACAAAAAAAAAAGTTTAAAGTGTAATTTCTCAAAACCATTAAATTTATTATAATATTTTTTTATAGAATTTGATGCTCTTATTAATTTCTAATTAAAAACTGAAAACTAGATGATTTTATGTCTTCTAGTTCTTGAGAAAATTAATTTTATTTCCTTGCTTGAGTATTTACGTAGTCTTATTTTGATAGTAATAATCGAATATGGATTAAGATATACCTGGGATGAATTAGTTTTTATTAAATTCAGCTTATTTAAATGCCAAAGAAACTTTGCGTGCACCCCACCTTGCACCCCGCCCACCTTGCACGCCCCCAAATCCTATAGCGAGCCCAAGAAGGGGGGTTTCACCACCCACACACACCTCGGTGTGGCATACACCCAAACTCGCACCTACCCCAAATCCTACAGTGGGCCCAAGCAGGGGGGTTGCAGGGGGGCAGCATGCCCCCCCCATACGCACCTCATTGTTGCATACAACCAAACTCGCACACACCCCACTGTTGCATATACCCAAACTCGCATCTACCATTTTTACCATCAAAATAAGACCACTCAAACAAAAAAAAACATAAAAAATTGAAATATTAGTTGTGGTTATTTTCAATTTTCTCAAAAACTAGAAGTCATAAAATAATCTAGTTTTCAGGTTTTGATTAGGAATTAATAAGAGTATTGAATTCTATAAAAAAAAATTATATTAAATTTTATAGTTGTGAGAAATTACACTTCAAAGTTTTTTTTTGTGTGTTTTTTTTTCGAATTTTGAGTTCAAAACTCAGTTTTTCGAAAACTGTGCATACATTTTGCCTGATTTAAAAAGTGGCTTATAGTACAGAATACTGGCTGTAAAAAAAAGTATCAAATTTAATTGTAAATATTACCGTTATTTTTTAATGATTTTTTTTCCGATTTTTGTTCTTTTTTATAAAATTGCCCCTCCCGCCCAAACGGGGCAAGATAGACCCCCCCTCCCATAGTAAAAAATACTTGTTTTGGACCCTTCTACCAAAAACCGTTATCAATTCTTGGCACCCAAGTTATCGTACTCGTGCCTTTAGTTCTATAGATCAGTGCTTGATAAGTGAAGGACCTTTTGACTACGACATCAAACATTATAAAAAGCTGTATAAAATGCCGGGAAAACTCGGTCAATTGTATTGTGGAAAAAAGTCGCCTTATCTGAAAGAAATACTACGAGGAAGCTAGTATTGCCATGTACGTAGAAGATGCACTGAGAACCGACTCCGAAAGGCAATAGCAAACGATGGTCCCACAGTATCGCGAAAGTAGGAAAAGTGGAAATACTACTGAATGAATGAATAAATGAAAGCATTTATTTGGCCACAGGCAAGGAACAGTCTAAATCGGGAAGTCTGACGGCGTTTTCGGAGGTAAACCCGGCACAACCTGCAGGTGGGGCCTCATATTGAACAAGTGAAGTGGTAGAAAATGATGATTTATGAGCAGTTGTTTTTCAGTTGCTGTCGTTTGGTGCAACCAAATAGTACCTGTATAAAAAATATAAATAAATATATTCTCCATAATTTGAGCATTCTGTTGATGGTTTCTCGAAAAACAAGGTTCTCCAGCCACCTCGGTCCCTTTCTAGATCACTCTAGTTCTTTTTATTTACTACAAGTTGCTGAGATGCTTTGTGCTTTGTGATCCGGTCTGCCCTCTGGCCTGGACTTCCCTCTGCAGTTGTTTAAAAGATATTCCGAAGTGAAGCATTTTGTTTCATAAGCACTCGCAACACCTAGTCACTTCAGTCGTTAGAATTTAACTTCTTTGATCGGCGTCTATAGCAGACAGCAGGGTTGCAGTTGTATCATATTCTCTATTCTTGATCTACATTATGCAGTTGCTCAAGGAATCTTTTGCCTTCTCAGTCCAAAGAAGGAAATGGCGTTTGGCAGTAGTCAGTTTTCATATGATTTACCTTATATACTTTCCCTTTTCACACATTTTATTCATTCACCTATTTAATAATGTTGTAGAATAGTAATTTAATATTTCTTTGAAAACTATCTATATTTTAATTTAATTAAAATTTAATTAAAATTTTTGAAAGTCAGTTAAAATTAATTGAAATCTCGAAATGGTAAACAAAATACAAATTTGTATTTATAACTTCAAGAAAATGGTATCTATGTAGGTAGGTATTCGAGCTTCTTAATTTCAACCTTGGACCAACAAGCTTACACCGGCCTAAGAAAAAAAAAGCTCAATGCACCCTTTTCGAATATGTACATTCGTATTATGTAAACATTTTAATTTTCCCAAATACCTACGTCTGCTGTGAAAAACGATTTTTTCATCCTTCTAATATAAATTTCCCAAGCTCAAATTCCAATACCTAATAGGTACCTACCTATTAAAGCTTTCATCAACTTAAATTTATTTCCTTATTGATAATCAAAAAACGAAAAAAAAAATGACAACTTAATTATATCAGATTAACTCAAGCCCTCGCAAAAATATGGCCTTTAATTATAATTCATTTAACCTTTCATTTAACGGTAGTAAAAGTTGCCTAATTAAACTTTTTCCACACACACAAAATAAAAACAAAAAAAAAGCTCACCACAATATAGAATTAATAACTCTTTGCAACGTATAACAACTAACAACATTCGAATTAAACTCATTATCTTTTGCTGCAAAAAAAAAAAAAAAACAAAATACAAAAATAAACGAAAACACACACAATCTTAAAATAACGACTCGTCGAACAAACCACTTTCCATCTCCGTCCCTCTTGTAGACGAGTCAACAATCCGGCTCTCTTGCCGCTACTCGCTGCTGCCGCTGATAACAAAAGCGCTTTTTTGCAAGTTCATTGAACTTGCTTGTATTACATGGATTTGACCTGACCTAAAATACAACACGCTTATGTATGTGGAACAGAAATTCAACAGTGTGAAAAGCTGAGCAGCGCCACGGTCGGCAGTGGCAGCGGCAGCAAGCATCATAGACGACGACGATGGCGGCGACGACGACGGCAGTGGCAGTGGCGGCAACAGCAGCAATAGTATGACAGCAAAAAGTGTATTTTACCGTCCGTTTTGATAGCACACGAGTGAGAGAGCTTCGGTTTTATGTAGTAGGTAGAAAAAATAGCGCAAGAGAGAAAACCGATAACCAAAGCATATGATATAAAATGCGTCACAAAAATGTGCATTCGAATTGAAGTGGTCTCGCTCTCGCTTTTCCTATCGGCTTTCCGAACGAATAGTGTGCATGCTGCCGGAATTGGATCGGAATCGGACTGCACGTTATATTATACGGTGTCACGGACTCACGGTGTGTCGGTGGTGTCATGCAAAAAAAAAGATTCTCTTTTTTATTCTTGCGGTTTCTCTTTTTCATTGATGTTTTGTTGGATAGGTTAGGTTTAGGTCGTAGCCGTATTTGTAGCTGCTGCCTCCGTTCCGTTGTTGTCATCGCCGCGCCGTTGGTTGCCGCTACTGTTGAAGCATTTAAATTTTTGACAGCAGCTGTCATTGGGGATAATGCGCATGAAAGGAAATGGTATAAGTAAAGTATGTCTTATAATCAGGCAAATAAAATTTATACGGTGGAGGCAGCGACTGTTTTATATACATTATGAAAAGAGAATGAGTTGCAATTAAGAGAAAGAGAGAAATTTACAAATTATTTTGACTTGAATTGGAGCTTCGTTTCGTCTGTTCTGTTTCTGTTCTGTCTTGCTGTCCTTGTGGTCTGGCCTCTTAACACTTTAGTTCTCTGGTCGACCAATATGCATGTGATGTGCTTTGCTTTGCTTTGCTCCTCTGGTGGTGTTCCGGAGCATTGGGATTAAAGTGGGTATAAGTTTTGACAGCAGCAAAAAATTATTTAAAGAGAGAATGATGATAATTCGTTTTTCCTTGCTGCGCGAGGACAAAGAGTTGTATTTGTATGTATATTTGTGTGAAAATGAAAGGGTGGCAAAGTGGTGAGATATAAAATGAGTTTGATAGCAGGGAGTTGTATACGGTTGTTGAAGGTACCTAGGAAAGGATAGGACAAGTGCGTGAGAAAATTTGAATTACCTGGTTGGGGGGAAATTGTTGTTTGGCTGTGACTGTGAGACTGAGACTTGTCATTTAAGAAGTAGGTAGGTAGGTATACACATTACACACATTATGTAGTTGGGGTGAGTTTCGTATAATAAATGAGGAGTGGCAAAAAAGCTTTTGGGGAATTTTGCAAGTGGAAGAAAAGCCCACATGATGATGACTTTAATAACACACTGAGCAGCTTAGAGCGATGTGATTACATGTTTTTTTTTGTCTTTTTTTTGCCACGCAAGTTGGATTACATACATTATGTACATACATTTTTGATATATTTTTTTCTTGTTTATTCTTAGATATTTTTGTATATTTTTTGAAGTGGAAGAAAAAGTTTTTTTTTTTTTAATGCAGTTTGCGTTTATGATTTTATCATTTTTTAAGGGTGGATTTTTGTTATAATTTTCTTACATAACCAAAAGAAAAGTTGAAACCTTCAATAGAATAACGAAAAAAGCGTTTCTTGAGCTAGTTTCGATTTGAAACTAATTTCTTCTAATGTTGTAGTGGCAAATAGGAAGGTACATACTTCAAAATAATCCGATGTACAAAATCAAAAGAGAATAGAAAGGCTATAGACCGTGTAAGTTGGTCGATACAAATATATATTAATTTAAATGGGAAGTTTTTGAAAAGAGAATTTTGGAACCCTACTTTTTGAACATAATAAAAATTTACAAATTGTATTTTTTTTTGCAGTTTGCGTTTATAATTCTGTAATTTTTTGTAGGGTTGGTTTTTTGTCGTAAGTTTTCTTACATAACAAAAAGAAAAGTCGATACCTACCTAAAAGAGAATGAAAAAAAAAAACGTTGACCTAGTTTCGATTTGAATAAATATTTCAGTAGGTAGCTACTAAGCTAAAACCGTAGATATTTTTTAATTAAGATTTTTTCAAAACGCTTTATAAATACTAAACTAATATGTACAATTAATTTTTTTTTAGTTCCACATACGCCACAGTGAACTTGCTCTATGGGTTGAAAAAAATCTAGCTTTTGATCAAAAATTAATAATCAAATTCATGAGACATACATATACTTCATATTAAGTATATACATACATATGTACAATGTACATACATTTATCTTATAATTGACCCTAAATAAATGTACATACATATTTTGATCGAAATATGTATGTTTTGCATTTTTATTGGAGGGGGTCTATATCCAACGAACTATGAACGCGATCCCTTCCCATAGAATTTTTTTCTTGTGTTGACCCAAGTAAATTCAAAATGCATTTATGCAATGTCAAAAATTTATTTCATAGTACATATTAAAACTATTCATTAGTTTTTTTATATTTTTACCTTCTTTTCATGTTTTCTGTGTCAGAGAAAGTTTTTAAAAGAAAAAACTTCTATCGAGTTTCTATGTACGTACTACTAACTGTACATACAACTCGATAGAAATTTGACGATTCAAAATTTAAAAAAATATTTTTTTGATTTGTTTTTGAGATTTTAAAAATTCAAACGAGTAGAAAAAAATGAATAGAATGGAGTAGAATAAATGTATGTTATTCGGTAAATACTTGGAAGCTTGTATAAAATCTTATGTGTTTAAAATACATCTTACAAATATTTCTATACTCTAGTCAAAACAATTGAGGGATAGATTATTTTTCTTGTTTTTTTTTGTATCTTTGTGAAAAACAGTCGTAACCAGATAAAACCATTTTTAAGATTCATATTCCAATATTTAATTTTTTATATTTAAGTTTTTATTATTATGTATTTTGTGAGAGATTTTGGAACTAGAATGACGAAACGCCGTGTTTCGTTTTGATTAAAAAATATCTTACAAACTCTAAATTGATCTATACGAATATTTTTCTATGTTGAAAATGTTCAAAGCTTAGTTAAAAAAAAAGTTTTTTCCAACCTTTTTTCACAGATCTGCATTAATTAACATTTTTTTTAATCCATTCCGTTTTACGTTTAACCACAGACAAGAGAAACTTTTGTTGTGGTTATTTATGAAAATTGTATTTCAATAAATTAACTTATTAACCAGATATAAAAAAAAACTTGTGTTGTATTTAAAACAATAAGAAAATCTGATTAAATGTCAGAATTTTATTCATAAAATCAATTCGATTTCCTTATAAAAATATTCCGAAATTAACTTTCATTACAAAATATCAAAATAACGTGGGTGTTCATCTCTAAAAAGTTTTCTTTCTTTATGATGTTGTAGCGTGTTTATTTCAGTTCTGTTACAATTGAATCATTTTGTTGAAATTTTTGTTCGCGTTTTTTTTTTTTTTTTTGTTTAAATCGAAAAGCCAAAGAAACTTATCTTTGTTTATATTCAAAACATTCCTATTATATTAAACAAAAATGTTATTTATGTATCTGCGCAATTAATCTTTATCACAATTTAAATCTTAAAATGCGTCATTGCAATATGGCGCCTCTTGTAGGTACATACATACATACAATACAAAAATATATTATGTCCACGTACAGCTATTTCTGATCTCATTTTGTAATAAAAATTTACATTTTGTAAATTATTTTCCTTTTGTTTAATTATTTTAGAATCCGACAACAAGCGTCAGCCATCATCGCCATCTTGCATTATTATTTTATTTTTTTTTTTTTTACTTAAAATCGATTTGCATTCATGTTTTATAAGCAAAGGTTATACTTTCCGTTCGCCTTCTTTATTTTTTCATTTCATCGTTTTTCGTTACTTTTTTTGTTTGGTTTTGTATTTTAGCCATTTTGTGTTTCTTCTTTTTTAATTCACATTTTTCGCTTTTGAAATTTATGTCGTGGTCGCCATAGTTTGCTGGGTGCTGTTTTTTTTTTTTTTTGTTGGAGGTATAGTTGTCTATCTGTGCATTTTCGTGGTGCGCGCACTATTGTTGGTTATCTTATACGACGATTCATACGTACTTACACCTTAAAATGTGTCTATGTAAGAAGATATATAATTTAATGCAAAACTACATACATATATATTTAGAAGTAAAAATGTAGAATTTTTTCGTAGATAATGTAGGTTTGTATCTTCGTTGTGGATGCTTTGCTTTCTAATAATTTCCATCATCGCATGAAGCTGATGGTGGAAGAGTACCCTTTTTGCAGCGGTGCTCGTCTGTCGTCGCCGCCGCCGCCGCTGCCGCCGTCACCGCCTTTCATTCCGTATTCTATTGATGGTACATATTCGTATGGTAGTTTCGATATTCCTTTTTGTTTTTTGTATTCATCTACTAGTGCAGTGTTGTTGTCGTCCCCTCCGTCAGCCGCCAGCCGCCCACCCACCGCCTCGTTGCTTCTGCTGCTCCACCAAGCCATCTTCTGGATCTCCATCGCTCATGCTTATTTAAAATTCACATCTTGTTCTAGTTATAGAGAGAAGCGCTTGTTTGTGCTATGTTAATATAGCAATAGCAGTACGAGTATAGTGATAGCAATATCAAGCGAGCAGTGCGCATTGTGTGCATTATTATTATTATTATTATTATTTTTTCCTATTTGCTTTATTATTATTTTTATTATTATTTCCATTATTTTCGTATCATTTGCAAGGTAGTATGAGTGTATGGGATGGGGATTGGGGATATCTATCTTTCACAGTAAACAGATTTGTGTCCAACCATATATGAACGGAAAATTGAAGCGAAAATTTATCCGCATTTGGTATGGTGCTGCTGCTGTTATATTACTGTTGCTGCTGCTAATACTGGTGAAACTTTTGTCGATATGTTTATCTCTGTTTTGTACATGTATTTACAAGGTACCTACATATTTATATATGTACATAAATATTCATATGTACATATTTTAGAAGGAAATAAAGCGAAAAACTTATGTGTAACTTGTGTTTTACAATATAGTAGATATCTAGATAGATACACACAAATCTTTATATAAATATATTTAACAACTATTATTGTACATAATGTAAGTTCCTTTTGTGATATATGCTATGCATATAAGCCAGCTAACTATCTAACTGCCTACTTGTTATGCGTATCAGGTTTTTGGTTTACACATGGTATCTAGATAGTTTGAAAATTTATTAATTAAAGCTAACTACATACTTAAATATGGTTTGGTATTAAAATACTATTGATTTGCTAGAGGGGTTCATTAAGCTAAATGGTTTCTTACATTTTGTCTTTTATTTTTCACATTTCAACTTTTAAAGTAGGGCGTTAAAAAGGCCTAGGACCGGTTCTTACACATTCTTATAAATTATAGTAATCTGACAATTCAATTAAGAGTAAATAAATATGTCTCTGTAACAGCCTATGTCAGAATGAAAAGTGCGTAGGACGCGTCTTACTTGAGATCTGAGTTCGATTCCCAGCCTGGTACATTTAAAAGAGAAATGTTTTTTTTTTCACGGGCTGCTTTTTCTTGCGAGAAATTGACATATTCTCACTTTCTGTCTCGCCATAAAATTGTTTTTCCCTCCATTCCTACTTCTTCATTTTGACTTCCGTAAATTTACTCTCATACTTCTTTTACTTTGTCCAACACTGTGAATCGGAAGTAAACGCTCAACGATCAACTCTTTCAGCTTAGGATCAGTTTTTGATCACAGAAGATGGCAGAGTTTTCTCGCCACTTCATCCACACTACGCTTACGCGATCACAGGGTAGGTATAGGTATTTAGTCTTTTTTGATCTAATGCCGTGTCCATTTCCCTTCGTAACATCCATGCATACATCAAGTGCTCATTGCAGGACATAGAATCTTCATTTATGGTGTCTCTGTTGTCAGCAAAAGAATAACTGATTCACTTTGGGAAAGTAAAGGAATGATTTTTCGAAATTAACCAATACAGTATGCAAATCTCTCAATGAATCCCGGTTCCATTCTGATTCTTATAGTTTGGATTGCATCTGCTATTGATTTAGCCGAAGCAATCCAGCAAGGGTCGTCAGACAGCTGTATTTTTCGTAGATAGCCATCCAATACCCACTCAGCAATCCTCATAGTGTGACACATCAGCTTGATACAACAGTAGCTCCTAGAATTTCGTGTATGACCCCTCTCCTTTTGTAGATTGGAAGAAGGTAACTTTCCTCAAGGTAATTGGACCAAATGATCAATGCAGAAAAGCTTGCAAATGAGAATAATTATTTCGTATTTTGTAGCTTCGGAAACTTCATTTAAAAGTCCTTCAGAATACTGTTTTCATCTGTAAAGAATTCTGCCTTCATTCACAAAAAATTAGCCTTAAGCGTTGTTAATGAATTTTGGCGAACGAACTTGCTGAGAAGCGATCATTTTGAAAATAGTTGCTCCTTGCTCCTTGTTCAACATTTGTTAAATTCATAAAAAGTCTAATGCTCTACAAAAAGTGTCTGAAGTTTAATTCTATGATTTAGCTTAGTTTATACGAAAAATATTGAAACGTAACCATTCTCTCAGAAACGCATTGGTGAATATATTTTTGAAATAGTGTTTTTGGTTTAAAGTATTTTTAGGGCTCAAACAAAAACAATTAATCATAAAAACCCCCTTAAAAAATTAGTTCCTTTTCTAAAAGTTTTATTGTATCATCAAAAATAAGTACTACATTATGTATTTCTGTTATCAACTTTGCTTCTGTTCTCCATGAACAAGTCATAAATGTACTTCGTTCTTAATTAAATAATTTATTTATTTTTACTTTTCACCAAGAACTACATTCTAATAAAGACCTTCATTAAAAAATTATAATTCGTTAACATTAAGCTAATTTTACCTTCTTTAACTGACTAGGTTTATTGTGTAGGTATGCATATCATAGAAAAATAAATATTTAATTACCTCAACCTTTTTGTAACTCATAACAAGACTTGAGTGCGCGACCAACATGGCTGACAAAGTATATACATATGTATGTAAATATTTTTTTTTGTTTGTTTTTCATCACAAGGTGAATAGAAATTTTGTTAAAAAAATCAATACTTATACTAAAGAGCATAAGCAAAATATGTACAACAGGACAAAAGAAAACAAACGAAATAAAATAAATAAATGAAAAAGAAAATCAAATAAGGAAAAACAAGTAAAAGAAAATTAAGAAAACAAAAAACAAATTGCAATAAAAAATAAAAGCTCTTTAAAATTAAGAAATTCAACCAAAGTGAAAAGATGTGATATGCTTGAATGATGTACTTGGGGATCTATTAAAGCAGAAAAAAAAATAATTTTGATATACATCTTAAAGATACATGTATTTTACATATATATAAACAGTAAATGTATTAAAAGAGATACATTCACAATGCCCACAAATAAAATTTTAAATTAAAAAAAAAAATGAAAAGAAAAGAAAAAAAAAACAGAAAATCATCTATACAGAATCGCGCAAATGAAGAGCGAGTGAGTGGGTTCCATTTAATATTTAAGTTGGTTTGGTCGTTTAGTTGTGAGCCCCAAGTATCCGCAATGTCATAGATACATACATATATATATATAGGTATATACTTATAGATAGCACAATACTTTGCGTATTTTTTTTTATCTGCCTTCTCTTAAATGGTAGTAGTATATAACCGAGATGGCAGCCAGCAGCGCCACCTGCATCAACAGTGCCACTCACTGGTACAACAAAACACATAGCATCCTAGTAGCAACGAAAATAATTTCCGATATGGAGATACGACGGGAGTTGGTGATGTCGATGATGGAGTGAGGAAGTGGATAGGAGAGAAGGGGGAGGGAGTAGGTTGATGGGTGGTATAGGCGAGGAAATTTTTCTTTTAACATTTTTTTTTTCTATTTTTTTTTCTGGAGAAGAAAAGCTCCGCCACAGAAACATGAAAACGTCAGGCAATTCGCGAAGCGTCGTCGTTGCATTGCACATATTTTTTTTTCTGTTAAGTTTGTTTGGATATTTCAGGGTTTTTTTTTTTTTTTTTTTTTTTTGTTCGCAAAATTCTAGGGCGTTCCCTAAACTAAAACTTTTTCCTATGAACTACCTAATCTCCACCCTTCAAATGCGTTCGCAAAAGTTATTAGAACGTGAAAGATTTTCTAGGTATATTAACGCAAGCACAACGATTGTATAAGCAACCCTTCTCCTAACGTCCAGTCCAGTCGAATTTTCGCAATAAAGAGAGGAAACTAATTAAATTTAAGAAATATGGAGAACATCCGGTTCATCTGTTCGACCATTTTAGAAAATATAGGCGTGTGATGGGTGACAATAGAAAAGGAGGGTGAGGGTGTTATACAGTTGTTCAGCCAATATAATTTACTCTAGTAATTCGCCTAGATTTACATCGGGCCATCATGACAAGCGACTACTAAAATATCGATTAGTTTTGCATGGTGCACATAACTATAGTATAAGAGTCCTATAGTGCGCTTTGTTTTGTTGAAAATTTTGCAGGGCACATCATCAGTAGCACACAAAGGACGACGACGTAGAACGACGACGACGACTACGACTACGACTACGAAGTTGATGCTGATGCTGATGCTGATGTTGGAGGGGGAAACAACTCTGATGATGGTTGGCGATGGCATCAGCATCAGCAGTATAATAGTATAGTAGCGAATTTGAGTGTGAAGCATATACCCTATATTATTTTATGTATACAATACTGATCTCTCGCTCTTTCAGCTATTCATATATTAATACTTAAAACCATATCAAAACCGTAGTCATTTCAGCAAGCAGCATCGATTTGAAATAAAATGCTTGAGAAGAGTTGTTCAGCTCGTCCTAGCCCACACCCAGTCTCCCCATTTCCTTCAAACCATCATCATGTCCTGGAAAAGTCACACATTCCCACAGTCCGTATACCGTATACCGTATAACTGTTATACTATACTCAGTTTATATAGATGCGAGGAAATGAGATCAACCCTCACGACCCTCAGAAGAACGTCCATGCGGACGAATGGGTGGGCATGATGGGCACCAAACAAGCAATAGCGGGATAGTGGGCCAAGGGGATACATCCTATAGAAGCTATATGGTGTGAGAAAAGAACTGGGCCGAAAAAAAGGATTCATTGCTTCGTAAAATGCAAAATGCAAAATGCATCTCCCTGGGAAGCTCAGGAAATCCTGAGAATCATATTTTTTTTTTGTTTTTTGGTTTGTTTAATTTTTGTTTCTTCTTTCTGTATTGGTTATTTGTGCGATGGACACATACATGCACAAATGGACCTTGTAATTGTTGATACGATGGTGAAAGTGGAGAGGGGGAGTGTATAGGCTTGGTGAATAAACAAAAAATTTGTAGGCTTTTTGTACAAGCGTCCTGATTCTAAAAGCACACCATACTACTCTGGATTCATAGGAAATGTTGGCAAGTTGGGTGTTTTTTTTTTGTTTTGAGTTGAGTTTTTGAATTGTAAATCTTTTTTGCTTGCAAAAGAAAGAGAAAATACGAGAGTGGTGCATGTTATGCATTCTAATCTTTGGTGCCTACGTAGGAAGGTATGTGCGGGATACATGGTTTGTTGCAAGTCATGGTTGTCGTCTCCAAAACAAAAAAAAAAAAACAACAAAACCAAACCAAGTATATAAAATGTATGATAGATTTACGTTTCCCAGGATAGCAGGTGTTACAGAGCCTGGGAAACTGATTTTCCATGATATAGCCATCTACAGTACATCTCGTACCTACCTTTACATAAATGCATATCTTTCTTTCTGTTTTTTTTTTGTTGTTTGAAAATTTAAGTTTATTTTCTAAACGCACTCGCATTGAGTAAAGTTAGGAACCTACCTTACTTACATACACATCGCATAACATATATCTATGTTAGAACAAGCACATGGAAACGCAATAAACTAATAGAAGCTGGAGGCTGGCTGGTTGGTTGGCTGACTGGCTGGCTGGCTGCCACACTGTGGATGGGGGAGGGGAGTTATAAACATTAAAGGAGTAAGGGGAAAGGTTTTTATTTTTCCATATGTGTATCTGTATATGTATATCCTTTCAAACTTCTATAGGGACACAAGAGGTGGAAAATGAAAATTATATACAGGCGCGTTTTAGGAAGACCTTTTAAAAGAGAATATGCGTGTTTTAGATGAAATGACAGAACTTTATTATCCCATTTGATTTTGCTAAAGGATAGAAAGAGTTGGCGAATTTCCAGTATATATGTATGAAAGTGTATAGTGGCCAACATTCCAAATAGTATGTTTTTTTTTTTTTTTTTTTTTTTGTGAAGCTGGGATAGGAGAGGGTGTTAGATTAAAAAGATGTTACATCTCTGGGCTATAATAGATGAAAGCCAAAGCTAGACGATTACTTGATATGTGGCTGGCAAAGTGAGAACATCAGAAACAAGAGGAGTGCTTTGGATTTAAATTTTTATTTAAAATGGAAGAATTTTCTATTATTTTTGTAGTCTTTTTGTTTTATTTAACAATCATTTTAGGACAACTTTTTCCCCATTTAATTTTGTGCAATTCAACATACTTTTGAAGCGTGGCACACTTATAAGAATTGATGCCAATCCCCCCCCCCCCCCCCCCAAAAAAAAAAAATTCCCAGGAATCCGATTAGAGCGCTTCCGGTGTTGAAAAGAAACATTATTTTGTATCGATTTTTCACGTTTGTTTTAGAAACTGTTTCTCTTTCCAAAAAAAAATATTCTTTGGCAAAAATATAACTTTTTAAATTTACTAAATTACGTGGTTCAGCACTTTTTATCTTCCGAATTCGGCAGGTTAGTAGAGATTTAGCTCTGGTTCTAGTGTGCCAGCTAATCCCGTGTCCCAGCGTTTGACCACAGCTAATCCACCGAAATCGGTGAATTAAAATCCTGAACCAATGTTTAGCTACAGAAATGAACATTCCTTGCAGAAATGATGCTGTATTCGCCAAATAGAGTTCTTTCCTATTCTCCTATTCCTTCAGCTAAGGTTTTATAAATAAGTCATTGGATCTTACAAAAATATAATTGAAATTATTGAAATGTGAATGAAACAGAATTACGGATATGATTGATTCGGAAATGACGAACTTTTTATTTTTGGTTTTTGCTTCACCACTGTTGCCTAAAATTTTGGGGTTTTGAATAAAAAAAAATTAATGAGTCATTTCGGAAATCATTTATCGTCATCTAATTACTGCAGCTTAATTACGGTAGTTTAGGATACGGGAATGACGCTACGGAAATGACGAACTCGGTTTTTTTTTTTAGCTCTTTGTATGTTTTTCAAATGGGCAGCATGTTTTTTTGAATTTTTTATTAAATCAAAATTTCAAAATTCAAAAGTGCAAACAGTCAAATAGTAAATTCACGAATTTCATGATTGATTCAAAATTCAAAATCCCCCAAAATACGCTGTTTGGATGGACGTGGAAGGTTATGAAATATTTATTTTGGTAATATGAGATTAAAGCAAAACGATAAAATCACCTTAAAAAATTTGTTGTCCTTTTTATGAAATTATGATTTAATTTTTGAGTAAAACACGTAAAACATGCACGAAAACGCATTTGAAATAGTGGATGAATTTTAACATCTAAAAAACACCTTTTGATCAAAGGTATTTCTACCGAAAGTCATAGAGTTTGAACTCCAAAGTGGGTTAAGGCAAGGCTGTATACTATCATCTATACTGTTCCTGTTGGTTATTAGATTTGTACTACATACATATTTGTCTACGGAAAACGTAGAAATTCAGTGGCCTTTGCGATCATACCTCAAACACCTGAATTTCTTCATCAGCTCAAGTAAATATTTTTGGATAAACAGTTAAGATGCTGAAAAGCTTTCAATATCTTGGGGGTTTTGTCTTTACTAATGGTGTGACCGAACTAGATATTTACAGTCGAATCGAGTAATCAAAGGCTTCGTTCGGGATGCTGTCCGAAATATGTAGAAACCACTTCATAAGCTAAAAAATCAAACTACGACTGTCCGGCTCCAATGTTGTGAATCCATGTTTTCTTACGGCATTTTCTATAGTCTGTATACTTGCACTAATAATAGCTTTTCTTGCATATTTATTTTAATCAATAAACAAACTTTAACCTACACCAATAAATTTGCATTATAATAAAATAAATTATTGAATTGTAAAACAAAACTTGTCATAGGGCAGTCAAAAAGTCGAGTGCTTGTCGCCTGCTTTAGCTGCTCAAATACAACAATTTGAAAATTATTGTTCGTCCCAGAGTTGTTGTTAAAGCTTAAAACTAAAGCTGCTACCATACAATTACAAATTTCCCCTTCCTCCCCTTGATTCCTTTCCTATCTGACATCGCTGCTACTTCTCTAATGTATCCCGTTCCGTTTGTCCATATTTTTTTTTTGTTTTGTTTTGCTTTGTTTTATTGGTGAGTTATTTTTATTTATAACAACCAAATCAAACCACAAAATTGTATTAATTGCTTACGTGAATAATATCTCCTTGTTTTTATTCGCTCAATCAAGCTTTGCAGGTCTGCTGGTGTATTTGTATCTTGTATATTATATGTTTTATATATGTATTAAAAATATATACATAATGAACTACTTATGTACTTCAGAAAATACTAATAAGATATCTATGACAGTTCGTGATTTAATTTGTTTGAGGAATTTTTGTGTTAGCCTGAAGCTAAGCAGACAGAAAATAAAATATAATTATTTTCAATCGGCATACTGTCGATTTTTCTGTCTCATCCATCGGCTATTTTGTTGTTTTCTGCTCTTTAGCTATCATGTTTTATTTTTAGATCTTAATTAGTACAGTGTTTACTTTTTGCAAATATAATTTATCGACATGTAAATAAATGTGTATGTATTTGTGGGAATATAATATGTATGCAGATAGCTACTTAATGTGCTTTAAATGTTTCAAGAAAAGTCTAAAGATCACATTGTGACAAAAATGTGAATTAATTGTTTTTTTTTTTTTTGTAGACTTTCATTTTTTTTTGTTCAAGCCAAGCAATAGCATTTCCTAGTTAATAAAATATTGCTCTTAAACAATAATCTCAATTTGCATTGGTTTATATTTTTGGCAGGTTACCTATTTTACAAAATCAGCCATCTCAAATTTAGAGTTTAGAAAGAAAATAGGGTGACTGTAAGTGTTGTGCGTGAACTATTTTCAAGAAATGATGGATCTTGCAGTCAAGTTGGCAAGTAAAGATTTTGAATGAAATATTAACACTTGGATGAACTGCCACCAAAATTTTATGGGTTGGAGTTATAGTTATTTCATGACTGCTAGGGCCGATCATATAAAAATCCGTTTAGTGGTTCTTGGTATTTTATTATTCACTATGAATTATAAAACTTTTTGGCCATACGGAACTTAAACCTTAACTAAGCTCGCTCACAGCCGCATACGCATTGTGCTATTGAGGTGACTTGATCGTTTTCATCCCAGATTAGATTTTTATTGTTTAAGGTGCACTCAGTAGCGCCATGCGTATTTTTCTTTTTTTCTATAATAATTTTTGCATTTAAAAACGCCTAAAACTATACTTTTGCTAAAACTCCTAAAAGTGTAATTTTTCATTTCTTTGCGGTCAAAGTTTTTTTTTTTTTGGGTTGATTGCCTGTGTTTCTTTTATCGACTGATGGTTTCTGTGTTTTTTACTGCAACTATTTAAATAAGTGAAGTTTGCAAAATTTCCGCTTTAAAGAAATATATGGTACGAACCATACGTCGCATTGTAGAAATACATAAATGTTATTGTTGAAGATATTGTATTCTACCACTTTTCGTTTGATTTTGAGATAAAACAAAAAATTAAAAGAAAGTATACTTTTAGGCGTGTTTACTTTGAAAGCAGAAGTCCTTTGAAAAAATGCCGCGTACAGAAAGATAATTGAAATTTTTATCGAAATAGTGCTTCCTTGTACGATTAGACGTTCTCGAGATATGATCTAAAACGCATCACCTATTTTTATTTTAAACTAAGATTTAGATGATTTTGCATTACGAAAAATAAACCAATATGGTATATGAATGCTAAATGATTAACCCTTTATTGAATGTTTAAATTGTTGGTGGTCATTATTGTTTTTAAAGTTCACTTAAATATCTATGTACGCTGTACCATGAACGGTTCATTACTTTTATACGGTTACTCCATTTCGGTTCATTTCACTGCAATATTTGTCGTCATTTAAGGTTGATCAGAGAAAAGCAGTATTGCTGTTGATGTACGAACTCCGCACGAGGAAGGAAAAATACTCAGGAGATTCTTTCGCCAACATTCTTTAACAATGCTCAAGGCCAAGTTCTTGGGGAAGACAACAAAATTCTTCACAGGACTTTGAAATAAACTTCCTCCTCTAACTATTTTATGATTACACTTACGTCCCTACTTCCAAGGTGATGGAAAAGCTTAGGAAATATCAGAAGAACGAAAGTTTTTTTTAATGAAAATGATACCTGATTTTTCAAAAGCGTTTGATAGAGTTTGGCATGAATTTAATCTTTGTTGGTTTAGAAATTACCTTTCAGATGACTCAACTCCACCTTCTTCTGTCCAAAGCTTAAAGATGGGCTCTAAATTGCAGTTGTTCGTCCAGTGCGATTATCCCGTTTTTATACGTGAGAGTAAGTACAGCTGAAATGAAGATGCTACGGTATGATAACAAGAGTTAAAAAAAGAAGCAAGAAACTCTTGGAAAAAAAGAGAGTCGTAGATTTTGTAGTTTGTGGATTTTTGGTTAAAGATTTATGTAAGTTTTGTAAATTTTTGATTTGAGGTTTTGGGGTAGGGATTGGAGATTTGTGGTTAGGTTATAGTTTGACGTGGCTGTCAGGAAAACAGATGACGCACTTAGATCAGTATTAGGTCCATTGTGATATCACACTTGAAGAATGAGAAGATTGCCCTAATCACGGAGGTTTTGATGAAGCGCAAAAGACAGTATACGTCTATGTTGGAAAGATCACTTGGATCCCTAAAATAGAGATGAGTAGGTCATTTCTATGAAATAGTGTTCAATTATGACACCTATATAGCATATAACCTATTTATGACACCTGGCGCGTTCGTCGGCTTTACAAATTCCCGGAATGTCTATATGGCCCGGGCAGGTGAATGTTGAACTGATCTGCCATCTCATTGAGAAATGATCGACAGCCTTGGTCAATGATGGATTTGGTGGAAAGAAAATGCGGTTATCCGAAGTTGTAGACAAGATAGAGCTTCTATCGCTTCTATTCCGCTTGGAATACGCTGCAGTTGTTGCAGTTGGAAAGATAAGTCTGTCGGAGTACACACCACTACAAACTCCCTCTTTAGTGATCCACCCGTCAGTGTAAAAGCATATCGATTCATTGGATAAATTTGTAGTTATAGTAGCCCATCTTTATTTTGTAACTTCAAATTTTTCTTATTTATTCTTGAAGAAATAATAGCTGTTGGGTATGCACAAAAAGCATTATTGTAGTTCCTTTTTTTTTTCTCTATGAAAAAATAATCGACAAATGTCATTTAAGACCGATGGTTTTGGATACTTGCCAGCCAATATTTTTTGGAAAAATAAAATAAATTTTTTTTTGATTCAATTCAGAAATCAGAGTCTTTGTTTAGAACATTTGGATAATTTTGTAAATGAAATAATTTTTTAATCAAACAAATTTTTCGTATTGTGAATTTTAGTAGTGGAAATCCTTTCATTTTGGAACTTTGAAAAAAAAGATTTTTTTCATTGGATTTTTAAAGAACTATGCGCAGCAACCAACTAACTAAGAAACGTCCTTGGTGTTGACCAATATGAACAACAAACATTCACGACGACGTCGACGAAAACGGCAACGGCAACGAAGCCGACCACGGTGACAAAAATAAATCGAAGGACGTGCATGTAGATTGTGCCGAGCCACTTTTCAGTGCATACGCATGGTGTGGCCTTAGTTTTTGTTTCCCTCTTCGTGATGTTTTTTTTTTTTTTTTTTTTTGTTATACATTCAGATGAATAGGGACACCAATCATTTTCATATACAAACACAAATTTTATCCCTATGTACAATGCTAAGGAGGTTTTGTACATAACCATTCGATAAGGCAAAACGAAAAAATAAAAACAAAAATTACACAAAACGAAAAAAAAAAATGAAAATGAAAAGAAAAATTTCGCATAAAGAGTTTTTCTGCGTGGGGGTGTACTTACATATATAAATATAAACATAGTATGAGATGTAGATACTTTTTACATAAAAAAAATATACACAAATTTGCAGGTGGGCATCAGGCAGGAGCATATTATACAAATAAATAATAAAAAAAAATCATACCGAAGAGAAAATAAACTTGCAAAAGACGACTTAACAACAAAAGCGAAATCCGGCCATAACATATACCCGTACTACATGACTTTGATATGTGCCCTTTTGCAAGCATTGAGCACCAAGCACCTATAGTTCATGTAGGCTAGGTATGTGTATTTGTGTTTGGTTGTGATCCTTTTGGTTATACATGTGGTGGGAACGGATATAAATAAAATTCAATACAAACTTTATATCCGAAAAATCCCACACACAAACAAACAAACACACACATACCTAGAGACATAGATAGCTTTTTGTGTAGAGTAGATATTCAATATGACCAGAGAAAACTAAAATCCTAAAATGTTTACCTAACCAACAAAACGCAGTATCCTTGTTGCCATAGTTTGGCTGGTTTCGAACATACATAAATACAGCGGCCACGCGCACCGATATAGGACCTGGGGCCGGGGGGGTGCTTAGGCGCTAGGTAGGTGGTCGTTGGTGAAAGGTGGTGATAGAGGAGGGGAGAAAAGGGAGCAATGCAACCTCATCATCATCTAAACCTCCAACTCCATCCAATTCCATCCATGGTTGTGTCGTCGACAATCATCATATTCATCATAGCATCTTCCTTGTTCACTTCTTTATCCAAAGTTTCTTTATATGCTTTCTTTTCTGTCCTCCAGATGCCATCGCCATTGCCATCATGCCACGACTTCCTCTCC
Organism: Syrphus vitripennis; assembly: GCA_958431115.1. Classification (NCBI taxonomy): domain Eukaryota; kingdom Metazoa; phylum Arthropoda; class Insecta; order Diptera; family Syrphidae; genus Syrphus; species Syrphus vitripennis. The sequence goes on along the minus strand of OY288110.1, from coordinate 96,430,578 downwards.
CCTTGTCTGTCTGTATATTTTTTGTGTCTATGTGTGTGTATGAGGAATGTATGGGTAGTGGTAGAGTTAAGGAATATTGATTTTGTGAAATTTTTGTGTGTTACGTGGAATTCCTCGCGAATTTTGTTCCACTTGTTCTACTCGATTCTTTTTCTTTTGCATCCTTTTTTTCTTTTGTATGTACAACAGCCCCACCAAATGCATCTTTTTTTTTTTGTTTGCCAAATTCTTGCAGATTTTTGGGATGTAACATCTTACATAGGAAATAAAAAAATGTTCAAATCGAGATGAAGTAAAAAAGATTAGGTTTATGTAGCTAACTGTTTTTTTTTATTTTCGTTTCTTTGTTGCTTCAATATTTAAGTTTACCCTGCTTGCTGACTCTCTTTCCATGGCCATTATTGGACTTACATACATAGCTATTGCACACACTTATGCCTTATGTCGAATCTAGCAAAGATCATCCATCCATGCAGCACCTCTTCTAGACCCTGGAAAATATAGATTTGTGCCGCTATCCACCACCAACGATGTTGCTGCTGATGCTGCGTCGTGAAATATTCCGAAACAACCAAACCATGTATATCCGTATGTATGTACTTTGCAAAGCACCTAGAATTGCTGGTGGGTATGACTCCCTATGTACTTCTGAGTGTTGCATATTGCAATATAGGTAGGTAGTAAATGCTGTTCACCCAGAATCAGATCTAGACCCACCGCTCAAACGCTTGCCCAAGCATCATCATCATCATCATCATCACCACTGGCATTACCATCTTCATCATTCGAATGAACGTGGCACAGGCACTCTCAAAGTAGGTGCATTGCCTACCTACCATCATGATTATCATCATCATCATCACCATCATGGCAGCCGAAACACACAAAAACTCATCTATCGACCAATAGGCTCCATATTCCATCTAATATACTCTCTTCTCCTTCGCACTCGTTATAGTGATATAGTATAGTGATGTTGATATCCCGACCGACAACTCCGAAGGTGCAGTATGTCATCCTCGTCGACAACAACGTTGTTGTCGGCTCTCTAATGCAATTTAATTTCTAAAAGCGAAATTTTCGGGTGCCATAGCTTAGCGCTTGTAGTTCCATATATTAATGTCTATGAGTGTTGAATGTTGATATACATACATACTTTCTATGCATCGTGATGATGATATGACCGAAAACAAAATTCACATAAAATTTCGAAAGCTTTTCAAGATTTAAAAGGAAACTTTAGTAATAATTTTTATTCAAGTTTTAAGCTAAGTTGGCATTTTTGCAATTGTTTTTACCTCTATGAATTATTGTCTTAATAAATTTTTTGAAGTAAAATTATTTCTGTTTCGATTGTTCACTGTGGCGAATACGTACTTTTTTTGTTGTTGATGGGAAATGTTTGTTAAGAAGTATTTATTCCAAAGGAAACTACTATTTTTAAGGATTTGGTTCACTGCGGCGTATACGTAATTTTTATTATATTTTATTTTATTTTATTTTATTTTATTTTATTTTATTTTATTTTATTTTATTTTATTTTATTTTATTTTATTTTATTTTATTTTATTTTATTTTATTTTATTTTATTTTATTTTATTTTTTTATTTTATTTTATTTTATTTTATTTTATTTTATTTTATTTTATTTTTTTATTTTATTTTATTTTATTTTATTTTATTTTATTTTATTTTATTTTATTTTATTTTATTTTATTTTATTTTATTTTATTTTATTTTATTTTATTTTATGTTATTTTATTTTATTTTATTTTATTTTATTTTATTTTATTTTATTTTATTTTATTTTATTTTATTTTATTTTATTTTATTTTATTTTATTTTATTTTATTTTATTTTATTTTATTTTATTTTATTTTATTTTATTTTATTTTATTTTATTTTATTTTATTTTATTTTATTTTATTTTATTTTATTTTATTTTATTTTATTTTATTTTATTTTATTTTATTTTATTTTAAGTCTTAATCATTTAAGTTCAACGAATTGTCTCAATTATTTTTATATAAATTAATGCCGATGTTAATGCAGATGTATTCGTTCTGTTTGGATAGCTCTATGAAATAATTCCTGTGGCGTATACGTAATTTCTATTATATTTTATTTCATTTTATTTTATTTTATTTTATTTTATTTTATTTTATTTTTTTTTTATTTTATTTTAATTTAAGTTTTAATATTTTAAGTTCAACCAATTGTCTTAATTAATTTCATTAATGAAATTAATGCAGATGTATTCTTTCTGTTTGGATAGCTTTCATGAAATAATTCACTGTGGCGTACACGTACTTTTTTTTGTTGTTAAAAAACACATTTTTGTTTTGTGCTTATAAAAAGTAAGTCACAATTGATCCTTCTAGATGATATCTTCTTATTTAAGGAATTGGTTTCCTGTGGCGTATACGTATTTTTTTTTGATCATTTGGGGTAGTACTGGTAAATAGATTTAGTCAAATTAAATTGGAGAACGCTTAAGCTAATGAATGCGTATTGTCATAGTACATGCTTCATCGTTACTTGTAGAGTATCTGCTAGGATCCTAATGTCTGTGAAAGAGATAAAGTATTTTTTTAAAATAACTTTATCCCAAATATTAAGTTTAATATAAAACAATTATATGCTGCAAATACTTTTGAAGTGATAAAGCGAAAATGAGAGGTTTTAACTACGACTTAATCCATCATATATTAGGTATGTCGTCTATTTCATTTTTTGACCGGTTTTAGATTTTGTTACAGTTTTGAAAAGACGGCTTTCCGTTTTGTTTTCAAATATAAAGTTTTACGTTCACGAAGCTATTATTTGTAGTTTATAAATTGCATCTATTGCGGAAGAAATGATTTGTTTAAGAATTTCTCAAATGGAATACAAAAATATTTAATTTTAAAAATATCAAAAAAACTAAAAAAAAAACTGGGCTGGTTTTGGGCTTTCAATAATAAAATGCGAATCTAATGTTTTGTCAAAACTTTTTTCAAGCAGCGGTTGGTTTCCAATTCTCATATGCTTTTAACAATCATTATTTCTTAAATCTTGCTAGTCCTATTACAAATCTTTAATAATCTTGTTGATTATAACTTTTCTAAGACTGATTTTCAGTGAAATACAGAATTTTGAGATACAGGGGCCCTATTATGTAAAACGATACTCGTTGAAACTCTATCGTTATCGATAAAATGCGATTACGTAAAACAAAAATCGTTGATGTTTAACGATAATCGTTTTTACTAACGACTGACATTTGGCAGTCGTAAAGCTTTCGTTATCGTTCATAATTTCTTATAAAATAATTTGTGTCTGCAAACCCCCGGTAATTTTTTTTTTAAGTAAAATATAATCATAGTGGAATATAATAAAAGTGAAATATATCATAGTGAAAATTAACATTTTATGGTTAATATTTATTTTATAGGCTACCAAAACAATAAACACAATCAAAGCAATTGGATTTCCTCATAGCTTTTATGGAACGCAACCCAGGTGTTGCGAAAAATTATTTGCCCAATAGCCATTCAAAACAATCAAAAACAAGCGTGAAGTAAGTTGCGCTTCAAAAAAAAATAGTTTTTTATGTTTTCACTTGGCAACATCTTTCTAACGCCTTTTTCGTTTTACATAATCACTCTTTATCGTGACTATCGTTTACTCCAGTATCGTTTATTTGACTTTCGTTTCGTTTTACGTAATAGGGCCCCAGAATTACCAAAAAGAATAATAAGAATTTTGGCTCGCCCACGCTATAAATGTGTCGTTATTCATTTGATCAAATCCCGGCTTGGTGCTTAACCTTTTATTTGAAGAGTCAGAAGCTTGAATAATTGTTTTATTCATTCATCATCATCATCCGGTCTTGGCCTCCTTCAACAAGTCTCTCCACCTCTCCACCGTACCACGCTGCCGTCTACCATACGAGTAGAATGTACCACAAAGGACTTTCCGAGCCGGTTCCTCTTCGCTCATGTAAGCTAAGTGCCCAGCCCACCGGAGTCTACCTAGCTTAATTTTTGTCACTATGCCTGCTTCAAGGTAGATTGCGTACAATTCATGATTGTACCGTTTCCTGAAACGTCCGTCCTCAGATATAGGGCGAACAATTCTCCTTAAGACTTTTCTCCGGAACGCGGCTAAGAGATCGGAGTGTCTTTTGCTAGGCTCACAGGTCTCGGATCCATAAGTGAGTACTAGCAGGACCATGGTCCTGTACAGCAGCAGTAGTTTTATTCAATGCCTTGCCCAATATCTAAGAAATCGTTCTTATGGTCACTATCGTTAGCTTTTTTTGTCTATTAAACATGTACTTCAGATGTTAAAGTTTTAAAATCTTATTCAGATACCAAACCTTTTGTCTTTGTCTTTTTATGAATCTTGTTTTTTTTGGCTTGTTAATTTTGTCTTCAATTTTCCTATCATCATGTAATCGTTAGTTCTTTTTTGCATTGTTCAAGAAAACCATAGGAAATTACTTTTCGAAAGGAAAATATGTGTTTTTTTTCGGCTGAAGGTTTTTTCCTGCTCAAAAATTCGTGTCTAACCTTAAATACACATTTGTTGATTAATAATAATTATCAATACTAGAAATATTAACCATTTTCTGGTGCGATTGCATAACGAAGAAGTTATATAATTTTGGGATGATTTTTACCATTTTGCTCAAAAAAGGTCTAGTATTAAATTCAATCTATTTAATTCTAATTTTTTTTTAAACACTCAAACGGCTAATACGATAAGGAAACTTTTTCGATGCTAGAGCTTTCCAGTTGTTTTATGACTATGAAGCATAATTTTCCAACACTTTTCGACGCCCATTAAAACCTCGATTTGTTTCTATTCTCCAAGAAGTTTCTTTTAAGACGTCATTGTAAGCTAACCATCTAAATTCTATAATAAAAAAAAAATAATAAAAACCTACAAGAAAGGCATTCCAATAAGAAAAAAAAAATGTTAGAAATATGCACATCGTACTAAGATAATGTACTCGTGCACTCGTTCTCCATGATTTTATCGAAAACCAGTTTAAGCGGTTTTCACAAAAAATATATAAAATAAAAAAAAAATAAAAGAAAGAAAGATGGCGCTGACTCTTGGACCCATTCCAAAAGACATGATTTAATGTTGTCTTCTTCAAATTCTACTCCCTTCTATGTAGCTTAAGTCTCTTATTTCTATTGAAAACAGAAAAAAATCTTGGCTTCTTCAATTTTTTTTTTTGAGAAGAGTTTTTGTATCCAATCGCGATTTCTTTGGTGTGTTTTTCTATAAACCAAACAATCGCTGCCATCATTAGCTTAAGGCCATTGATCTAACTGTTTGTTGTATAGGAGGTGAATTTCGCGAAACATAAACCATTTAGTGTAGCTGGTCGTCTCATCGTCCATCGCTTAGAGTTTCTACACTTTTTCGCAAATTCTTCGATTCTCACTTTTGTTGTTGTATGTTGTTGTTGTTTTGTGATTATCAAGTCCAACAACACTACAAAATGATGTGTCTTCAGTCTGTCCATAAGTTCGTCTGTCGGACGGACAGACGGACGGATGGGACAGTCTGGAGGCTTCTTTCATCACAAATTCGCAAGAGAATGGTCGTGAAACGATGATAAAGAAAAAAAAAAGAAGAAGACTACGACGACAACGTCAGTCGTTGGAGCAACTACGGATAATTATTATTACTGGTGTGTATCATCGACTAACAATTGGGTGCTCCAAAGTGAAACAAACACACATTTTTAATACGCGGCAGCGCGGCAGGCCTTGGTTGGATTTGTATCTTCTTTTTTTTTTTTGCAAGGGCAAGCAAGGAAACAGACAAACAAGTGTCATTGATCCTTTGGATACGATGATGTTAAGAATGGCTTAAGTGGCCGGAAAAGAGTACAGATACTACGTCGTCGCGAATATGCTTGTATGATGTTGTGTATTTTATTTTCAAGACAATTCTTCGACAAGTGCTTGCATCATTTTAAATTGTTATGCCAATGGATTCCACGCTTTTTCTGGTATGTTTTAGGACATACTTTGGCTTTTTACTACATTTTCGTTTTAGCCATTTCGTAAATTACTGAAAAGTGTTTTGCGAATTTATTTTGACAGCTCCTTCCATTTTAAAAGATTAGGCAATTACGCCCAAGTAAAAAACGCCGAATCAATCAATTCGTTGTATGCTTCAGTATTTAAAATAAAAATTTTGTAGAAAGTTTTGAAACTGGCATTTTGGAAATTTTGAAAAATCTGAAAAGATAATCGCAAAGAAATTTGTGCAATTTTTTTATGATCATATTTTTCGAAAACTTCACATTACTTAGGTGACCGGATTTATTATGTCGGTGGGTTTCACTTTGCGAAACATAAGGCATCAACTCTTGCTAAGCACCATCATGAAGGTTTCCGGATTCGGCATTAAATTGTAGGTTCCCTCCATTCCATCACGCACGCATCAATGGTTGAGAATTGTAAGCCACTTGGGCCCTAGTTCTTCATGGACTATCGCGCCACCAAATTTATTTATTTATTCCGAAGACCTTAGCTTTATCGATTCCACCATCGATTCAACAATCTCCCCTGGTTGTCCAGAAATATCTTGAATAGATGATAAAGTTCCCAGGGTGATTCATATCTTAAGGCCAACGGTTTTAGCTTCCATCTAGACCCTTGTTGTAATTGGATGGTGATCCATGAATTCAATATTTTCGAAAACCCTAAGAGTATTGAAAGATTCTTAAAAATATTCAAAAACCCATATTGTCAATGCATTAAGATTTTTCAAAGTTTTTACAAATCGAGTCTAATATTATTACATAATATGGAATTTCGATTTTTTTTTGAAAAACCAGAGTTTATGCTTAAAAATGTTCGAAAACCAACATTAAAATGTTTAAATTTTCTCAGGCGATGTTTATCGAAAAGTTTCATTCTACTTTGGAAATATAGACTTCGATACAGGAACTAACGCCAAATTTTACAAGAATAAATATATATTTGGAAAATTTTATTTATTGGGGAAATGTAAATTTGGGCGATATTTCCAATTTTTTTTTTGGCGTTTTCAACAAAAAAAATATATGGGAGATATTTCCAAATTTGATGATTTTTCCTTTCAAAAACTTTAACTTTTGTAACTTTAAATTTGGTTGGAAAATTGTCTCAGTGGGATTCAGAGAACTTATTTCTTTTTTTGTACTGGAGCTGGACAGATTTCCAGATATTAAAGAATTTTACAATATTTCATTGAAAAGTTAAAATAATTTTACTACGCTTTAATCCATTGCGAGTTTAACAAAAACATAAACGCAGCTAATCTCTGATTCGCACCAGAAATCTATCTTTTTTTCATAGGAGACCTACATATTTGCAAATAGATACGGAGGTTGTATTACATTTTTGCGTTGGCATTTTCTTTCTTTTCATTTTTTCTTGTCTTACGTTTTATGTTTTTTTTTTGTGGTGCACTCTTTGCCCGTCATATAGTCAGTATTTGTCTGGTTTGAAAATGACGACTGACGACGACGGTTTATCCTGTCCGTCCGTCCGTCTGTCGTCGTCGTCATCATCATCATCGCCATCGTCGCTTGGTCGATTACATTTAAAATTGTTACCAACTTCGATTACATCGTTCCCGTCGATGTGTTTATTTTTTTGTTGCTTCTTGCGTTTCTCTAAAAAAAAATATAAAGAAAAAAAAAATACAGCGAGACTACTTTATACATTTTGTGTGTGTTGCTGATGTAGTGTAGGTTCACATTCTCATTACAGGTCATTCAACTAACAACAGATCGGCGCGGTGCGGCGCTGTTGTCTTGTTAGTTCAATTTTTTTTTTTTTTTGTTGTAATTGGCCGCAAAGGTATTTTTGCAATCGCAAAAATTACAGTCAAAGCAAACCATGTGGCAAAATATTTTTGCAGCAGACAATCAACATTATATCGCCATTGCCATGTACCTACTCGTATTTGCCTTATATTCATTTATTTCATAATATTGGCAATCAAGTGGCCATTGTTTCACAAGCTAAAAAAAGTTAATCTGTATGTTTAATTTTTTTATTTTTTTTTTAAAGTCAACTGTGGGCTTGTTTTCGATGTAATTTAAGATTCATTTCACCTTGCATCAGTTCATTTGGATTAGCACAAAATTCAGATGCAGTTAGAACTAAGGTTTTTCGGAAAACCTGTGTGGCCATTGGAATCTAGATCTTGACATAAATACTAAATAAAATAGTTCTTTATTTTTAGCGGGAAATAACTAAGAACTTAATATCCTTAACTAATTTCGAAATATTCGAAATATTTAGGTAAATGGGTTAAATTAAAAAAATATTAATTAATGAACTTAAGCAATAAAATTAAAAACGATAAAAAAAAAGAATAAACGATATTACGATACGTCATAAAAATGAACTTTAACTCCAATTTACCTAACAACTTTTAATTTGCTTTTTTTTAAATATATTTGATAATAAAATAATAATCGTCGGTTCATAAAGTGCTTTAAAGAACATAACCCTTTTTTTCGAATATTCAAGAAGAAAACTCAAAAATATCCATGCTCAATAAAAAAAAAATGTTCCCAAAAAATTTACCAAGATCGAACATTTTATGTATTGGCACCACAATTTTTTTTTAATTGTCCCTTAAAAAAAAAGATTTTTTTGAAAATGTTCAAAATTCAATAATTTCTAGAATTTTAATGACAGAAATTTGTAATAGGTAAACAAGCCTAGGTTCAATAACAGTCAATGGTGTAAATAATATTTTTAATTTTTATATTTTTCCCCTGATTCAGAAACGATAACCGAAGATTAAAAAAAAAATCATCAAATGCATTTAATACTGCATGGGGTGTGTGTGGATGTTTTTTCTTTTAGTTATCTATAGTAAATGAATTCTTACACAAAATCATATAACCACAAATAATGCAGTTTCAATCAAATAAATATTTTCTAAATAAATATTTATAAACTGCGGAGACAATCTTATTTTTATGACGTAAAATTAAGAATATTTTTATCAAACATTTTAGTTTAAAAATTATTTTTTCTTGAACTATTTGTTTAAAAAAAATGGATTTAAAAAAAAAAAATATAACATTACATTGTTTTTTTTGTGTGCATTTAATGCAAATTAAAATTTATCTAATCACAAATTTAATAGACATACATAATTAAATAAAAAACTGCAAAATTCAAAATTAACAACATTCAAAAGAAACTTATTATTTATGTTTAATTGTATAATATTTAATATAAATTTATTTCTTTTCAGGTAAGTACTTACTTAAACCGGTGAAATTTGACTAAGAAAACTTAAGATTTGGTATGGGGCATGTCCTTAAACAATTAAGCTATGGTAAGTAAAATTTTTAATAATTTCGTCGACTTAAGTAAAAGTTATCAGCTTCAATAATATATGAGCCATCTGATTAGGAATTAAAATAATTTTTTTGAATGAAAGCCAAAACTAAAAAAAAAAAAATTAAAACAAATCTGAAAAATATAGAACTTTCATTTTACCATCATGAAGCTATTAAGAGTCTCGGAAAAAACTTTGTCTAAAGTCCCAGTTTAATATTTTATTGGTGTTGATATGCGTCTCCTTGAAAAAAAAACGTATGTGTTAGCTTTCATAACTTAATATTCATTTTTATTTTAATACAAAAACCAAATTCAAACAAATGTGCTTAAAAAAAATCAATGAAATAAAAAAGTGCGTATACGCCTAAGTGAACTTGTGATCATTAAGTTAGCCTGACCATACTTTTTGAAAAAAAGTTAAATGGCTGGACAGTGAATTTCATTACTCTTTTTTTTTAATTCTAATTCCTATTGTTCCCAGTGGGTTAAGTTTCAGACAACTTTCTGAAGTTCTACTGATATGGCACTGGCCAACTGATAATGGCTGATTAGGTAGATCCATAATTCACGTCTAAAACTTAAGATTCTTTGTAAATTCGAAATTTAAAGGTATTTGTATAGATTAGATATTCTGACTAAATTATAAGTGGGATGTGCAAAAACCATATACTGTAAACGGATTATTTTTAACAGTGTCAAAATCTGCAGACGTCGAAAACAACAGCATTCTATTTAGAACTAATTCTTAGATTTTCTCAAATACTGCAACAGATAAAACCATTTGAATAGTTTTGAGAGTATGATTCAAGATTGATAGATTTAATATTATTTTGAAATTATGTAAAATTAATTTTAAAACTTAAATTTTTCGTTATTAAGTGCCAGTTTTGTTTTCAACATTCAAAGCTTATTAATTTAAAGAAAAACTTATTTATTTCAGCTATTAGTTGAGTAGTTCAGTTCAGTTTTTTTCTTCTTTTTATATCGAAGTTGCTTTTTGGTATTTGCATTTTTGAAAAAATTATGGTTTTAGAATCATTCGATTTTCAGTGTTTGATTTCAAATTGATAAGAGTGTTGCACATTGAAATCGAAGATTGAAGATTAGTTTGAACACAAAAAAAAAACATCAAAAACATCTTGATCTAAAAAAGTGGAAATGTGTTTTTGCTTCAAAAAAAATTGCATAACTTTGTGTGCGTCGCTGATTTAATAATTTTGTTTCCGTTTTAAGTCTTTTTTTTTTTTTTGTTTTTTTTTTTTTACAAAATTGCATTGTGGGAAGGAGCACAAACGGCGAGAAATCGAACCACTACTATTGGTTTCTGGTCTAAGTTCAACCTAAAGGCTCGATACGTTCACCACACTTATTACAAATCACCCTATATTTATACATATTTTGTAAAATTGACATGTTTTAAGAAAAGAATCCGGCAAAAATAATTCTTTCGTTTCGTCTGAATATCCAAATTATTCATTCAACAAATGAAACAATTAAAAATATTTGAACTCTAATAATATTCATTTAATATATACATAAGGTATCTAAAATATCTAATTAAAATTTTATTATAAAATTTTCTATAGTTTTAACCCCCAAGAGTTTCCATCAAACACCTTCCTTATTATCTAAGCGTTTAACACGCCATCCACCCAATAACCATCGACAACCCACCTTCTTATGCTCTATAGTTAATTAGCAATCTAAAATCTAAATAGAAAGCAAATCAAGACAAACAAACAAACAAAATACATTCTTACATTACACATTTTACATAGAAAATACCAAGAGACTTTTGGGTGTTTTTTTTTGTTGTTTTTGTTCAATTGTTGTTTTTGTTGCTGTTATATCCTACTGTTTAACTTCTGCCGCAAGGATATCAGCATAAGTCTAGCGATATTTGCGTGTATTTGTTTGCTGTTCATTCAGGTTTATGTACTTCTTCCTCTCGATATATTTAATATATATAATTCGACTTGACAGTCAAAAGTCATCCCCCGAAACTGGTGCTTCCTCCGCCAGCTTGCCTCCTTTGCGTGTCTTCTTTTTTTTTTCCTTCCATATCAACGACTATGAAGTTTGTGGACTTTACATGTAGGGAATAATAATTTCCCACTCAACATCGATTGAAATTAACAAAAGGACTGCTAGGTTAGGGAAAGAAGTGTGGAAAGATGGTTGGATGAGGTTTGAGAGGGGGGAAGGGGGTAGTAAAAAGAATTTTCGTGCAAAGGAAGGACACTGTGCTACGCGCAAGTTTTAGCCTTTGAACAGGCAAAAGTATTCGAGGAGAGTATATACTCAAGTAATCTCCAAGGACGAGTGGCCTAACTCCATCATCCTGCCACCATATTGATATGACCTCTAAAGCTCAGTCTATTTGAATCCTTGGGAGAGATATTGACTGTTTTTTTTTTCCTGCATACTCTTCAAAACCAATATAGAGACATCTTATATTTACGTCACCTTTTCAAAAGAGTCAACAGCAGTCAACCCATCACTTACAATTCTGCTTCTGCCAGTTTACACATGCGTTTTACAATACAATTTCAAAATATAAATGAACAAAAAAAGATAAAAAAAAATTTTTAAAGTCCTTACAACTTTAAGTGCAGTGAAATGGGGAAATACGTTACACATCAGGATTTATTCTAGAATGCCACTTCCAATACAAAGAGTATGAAATTTATTTGGAGTTTTGGGAGGAGGAAGAACGTGAAACGTGGTGGATACACAGGAAATGTCGTGTTTCGTTTTCGTCCTCTTTGCACACACATAACATATTCTTAAATTTTGCCAACCCAAAATTCCCCTCCTTCCCTTCTTCCAGTTGAGTGTAAGTCATTTGATTTTATTGTTGTTATGTGCTATATATATATGGTTTTAGGTTCGTTATTTGAAGTATGAGCTCGTATGGCTGCTAACTACATGCATGTTTTATCTACTTCTGTTTGGGTATATTTGCATAAGTATTTTTCTAAGGTTTTGTTGTCCTTTTATCCGCCATGTTTTTTTATTTAAATTTTTTTGTTGAAATTTTTTTAATGCATACGAGTAATTGAAAAAATAAGAAAAAAAAGATGTAATGACCAAAGTAAAAAATGAGTAATTTTAGCTCACAATGATTGTCTTTTAATTTACACTCAAAAGAATTTGATTTTTCAATTTAAAAAAATTAACCAACAACGACACTTGTATTTCTTTTAATTTTATAAATGTTACTAATAATACTTTACATTTAAATATACATTATATTGTTTGAATACCTTAGTTATTTTTTAACTTGGTTAGTTTTGCGTTCGGAGGAAAAATCGAGCTCGAAATTTTGATCAAACTTGTCTTTCCTGGGATAGGAAAAAGTTGTTCTCACAATTATGTAAGTTTATTTACAGCGATTAAAAAAAGATCATAAAAGTGATAGGTACCATTACCAAACATAGAATCATTTTTATTTATTTTAAATTTCCTTTAAAATTTTTCATCTGATTTTAATCAAAAATTGTGTGCAAAAGTACCTACAAACTATGTGTATGTTATTAACGCTGCGTACCCCACAACTGGAGTCTTAATATGATGGAGTGATGGTTTTTGAGAATCTGATCATTTAGGACTGAAAAACGGTTCGATGGATCAATTAAACAATTTACAGGAATATTTTTCATCAACATGTTATCTGTAAAATCAGTTTCTCTTCCTTCCAATCAAAAAGGTTGAATCGTAGAATTGTTCTGATGAAAAAGTATAGCACACTTAGGTGTATACGTACTTTTTTTCTATTTAAAAAATGTGCTAAAATTTTGTTTCTGCTGCTTTTGAATAAAATTCACCAAAAACTGGTTAACTTTTTTGTAGACATTTTTGATGAGTATTTTTAAACGTATTTTTTGATTTTTTTTTTTTACAAATTTATTACAAATTAAAACTTTCCATTAAGAGAAAATTAACATTTGGACGAGTTTGGCTCAATATAAGAATTCAATATTGTGTACTTTGCTCAAGGGCTATTTTCCAACAAGTCATTTATCTCTTTCTCACTCATCAGAAACCATCTTTCCCATTAAAAACTGCCTTTGAAAAAAGAATGCAAAACATACTTGTCCAGAAAAAATTATATTTCCCTTAAAAACTTCCACAGAATTCCCATCATAGCTAACCAAAAAAAAAAAAAAATATAAAAAAAATTAAATTGATTATGGACTGAGGCGAGAAAGAACCACCACATCTAACCTCAAATGGGTGAATAAAAAATAATCTATTTAACATTTATTGCTTATTTTTATTCAACATTGCAGTTTCGAGTGCAGCACGGACAACAAAAAAAAAACCCACACCTATAATACCCCTTCATACAACTACTCATAGTTCACATTTTCAAAGCGCAAGAACTTACAACAACAATAACAACAGCAACAAAACAAGAAAAAAGTACAAGGACATTTTTCATGCTCTTGGTTCGAACTAAAACAAACCCAACCCCAACCACCCCAAACCAACCAACCAACAAAAAAAAACCATCTACGAGTTGAAGAAAAAAAAATGCCATAACATAAATAAGTGGAAAACAAGAATGAGAAGAGAAGAAAAAAAAAATGACAACCTCCTGCAGCGAGTTGCGATTTGTGAAAAAATCGAGCCATACACACGAATTCAACACATAGACGCATGTGCAAGCAGTGAACGGGCATAATGAAAAGAATGTCCTGTGTCTCTGTGCATTGAAAAAGTCCTTCGGCCACGCCAACTTCAAATTCAACCATATTCCCAATTTTCCTACAAAAGTTCCATATGTAGATCCAGTAACAGGCGAACAGAAGAATTTGTTTCTTTTTTTTTCAGAAGCAAATTGATGGATAGCTAGATTCGTTTCCACTTTTCTGTGATTGAAGGATTTTTTTGCAGCTGTTAAAAAACAAAAAAAAAACAGTTTTTACTGGAAAACAGAACTTTTTTGCATCAGGAAAGATGTGTGTGTTTGGACAGAAGGTGATAATTGGATGTCAAATTTTGAAATGTTTTCGAAAAAGTTAGCGCAGAATTTCACTAACAGAGGGCATTTTTGAGAAAAAAAAAAACAAATTACAAATGCCCTTAAAATTGGTGCGAAAAAGGATTTCTTTTAAGCAAACTGCAGGACAAATTTGCACGATTGTCGCTTTCTAGAACTATTGATGTACCTTGCATGTCAATTAGCCTACAGATTTTTTTTTTTTTATAAAAAGCAGTACCCTAGTCCTTGGGAGTTCAAAGAGTATAAAAGACCCTTCGGTTATACTCAGTAAGCATATTCTACAAAGCGTGACGGATCAACATGAACATTTTTTTGTTTGATTCAGCTACGGTGTATGACTTCAAAATTCTCTCTAAAGTAGATTCAAAGATATCAAATCCAACACCTGAAAACTCCTCGGAAAAGTATAACTAAATTACCTTTTATAAAAATGTGTTGATACTAGTTCTTTATTGGAGCGTCCGTCGTATAACTTTCGGACACATTCCTTACTCCGTACAAATTATACTGTGCTTCAAAATTACATTTGTCTGCGATTTAAAAAAAATATGAACTTTTACATTCAAACTAATAATTTTTTAATTGATTTTAAAATTACACATTTTTTCACGTTTTTAAGACATTAAAAGGCATTTTAAGCTGCATAAGCTTATTGGTATTTTGTGTTGAACTGAAGTGAAGAATCGGTGAACAATTAAAGAGGGTTTAATTTTTTTGTAATATTATTTAGAACATTTTTCAATTTTCAAAACTTCTGAAGTTTGATTTGAGTGAAAATTCAATTTAGATTTGTGTTTCGAAAACCCCGTTGAAAAGTTTAACTTTAAATTCCAAGGGAAATTCTAGAGAAGATCTTTAAAATAAAATCAATTCAACATAAAAAAGCATGAAAAGAACTAAGTGAAAAATCGTTGAAGCCTGAGAATAAATTGAAATTTTGTTGGCCTATGAAAGTTAAAATTAATAAAATTAGAAAAAAGATTATACGCCCAAGTGTGCCACTGTTTAATTTTACTGATTATTGCAGAGATTTGAAGAAACGTATGTTCTAAAATACTCCTGATTGTGCATGGAATTTTTGCAATGGCATTTCTTTTTAATGAAAGCTTAAATTTTTAGTTCCATAGTTGTAAGAATTTTATTTAGGGACATAGATTTTGTCATTAAAGCGAGACATACCCCCCTGCCATTATCTATGAGTGGCACTTCCATCGAACAAACTAATCTTGCGATTTATCACAATCCATCTTTTGTGGAATGATCACATACTTAACGTTACCAAAAATGCGGCAAGATGTTTATGTTTCCTTTGGAGGACATCCAAAGCTTGAGTATAATTCCCATCTCTGGGCTGGTGCTCTAGCAACTTAATTAAGTCTCTTTGACATTATACAAAGACGAGCCTTCAAAATGATCGGAGATAGGAACATCATCGATACTTTTACGTCACTCTTTTTTCGTTACTTTTACGGTAAGTGCTCTATTGAAATAGCCAGTTGCATTCCTCCCCTTAAAAGATTCAACCGTAATACTCGCGCTTCCAGGAATGCTCATCAGTTTACTCTTGAACCCAATTTTGGTCGTACTGTCAAGTACAGGGATTCGTTCTTTACCCGTACTACGCGAATGTGGAATAACCTTCCACGCTCTGTCTTTCCCTCTCATTGTGATATACTGAAATTCAAGACTAATGTTCACCGACATCTCCTTTCAAATCCCCTCCTACTTACCTATAGCTCAAACTGTGTCTCTGACATATAAGGGGTACATAAAACCCCTTTAGTGTGCGCTAATTATAAATTATAAAAAAAAAATAAATAAAATAAATAAATACTCGCTTACTTCTTTGATTGTCTATTGAAAATAAAAGAAAATAAATACATATATAGTAGTTGTGACTTTGGAAAAAAAATACATTTTGACAAGCCAATTCTTATTTCTAACGGTATTTTTTTTTGACAAAATAAAATTCCAAAATGTGGTAGGTAAATTTATCTCTCATAGAATATTTTTTTTTTTGGTTTTCGATTTTCTCAAAAACGGTTCATCTGTTGCAATCACATCTCTTATAAAAATGCACCTAAAATTAATAAAACGTTTTTTATAGGGGAGAGGGGGGCAAAGGAAAACAGCAAAAAATCTATTAAAGAAAAAACTTTTGACTGAGGAAAAAAGATAAAAAATAAAAGTCTGTTTTCAAGTACCCGTTGTAATATTTTTTTCAATCTTAGTCTTAAGAATTTTTTGATAAAACGAGCTTCAAACTTCGCATAAATAGTATTCAATTGTTTTTTAAATTCGTGTTATGATATAATTAAACATAAATATTAATAGTTCAAATACTTTTCCAAATAATATAAAGCTCAAATGGAAAAGCTATCGTAAATTTTACCTCTACTGAAAACTTTACGTTTTTGTCAAGCCTCCAACTGAAATCTCAACTTTTCCAAAATTGTATTGTGTAAATCTAAAAAAAATATACCTCAAAAAATGTTCACAATATATGTACATGTACATATCCTCTAGGTACCAACTATAAATATTGGTTTTAGTTAAATCAAGTTATTTTAGCTATGTAAAGTCGTTGAGCCTTTCATTCTCCCGGGATCCATCTTTAATTTGATTTTCTTGAGCTTTCTCCTAGGCGCACATCACATAATATACGAGTATATATTCTGTGCAATTTGATGCATCTGCTCTCTGTGCATGCACTCTGAATGTACATACATATATACCAACAACACCATCTTCAACAACTGTCGCTCACTTCACGATTATTTTACTACTGTACCTATATATTATGGTGGAAGTTAGGTACACTATGTGAAAATGTGAAATTGCCTTTGCGTCTCCTTGAAATAATAAATGTTGCTGGTACTGTTGATGCTGCTGCTGTTCCTCCAATGTTGTTGGTGCGCTAGGTCGTTCATAGTCGTTGTCTCCATCACCTCATCTTCATGATGCCACCCTCAATCCAGAAGTTTCGTCCCATACCTCAGCAACAACAACAACAACAAAAAATAAATACACCATCCTTCTCCAGCTCCTTTTTGTGTGTTGTGTTGATACCTCCGCATCCTCGTTTATGTCGTATAGTCGTCGTCGTTCTCGTTGTCGTCCGGCGTCGTCGTCGAAGGAGGTTTGTTTTTTTTTGGGGGGGCTCACTGACTGACTAACTGCCTGACCCGACACCCGACCAACTGACTGCGGGGATTTTGCTCAATATATAGGACTCTTATACAAAAACAAGGCGGCAGCATGCGGGTTCTGATGATTCTCCATCACCACTGGGTAAGGGTATAGATAGATGGTCTCTGTGATGGCACACACCAATATCTACCTACCTACAAAATAGCATAGCATTCTCGGTTCTGGATTCGGCTTCGACTTCGGCTATGAGTTCGGGTTGATCTCGCATTGGTTTTGGTTAAGGTTTTTGCCATGTTCTATACACTCTCTGTCGTCCTATCCAAAACCAAATGAGTGAGAATCTGAAGAAAAAAAAATATAAAAATGAAATACCCGACCCGACCTGCTGCTGCTGCAAAATAAAAAAAAAAAAAAACAGCAAAAAAGCCAGTAGCAACACCACACAACTCTCGCATCGCAGAAAATAAAAGGAACCCAAAGTATAATAGTGTATTCCCATGAAATGTACTCATCAGTACATAACATACATTTAGTACAAGTAGCGCCGCCGGAAGTGACGGTTTTGCTCGTCTCCCATTTTGTTTGTTTTTATTTGTATGTGTGTGTGTGTGTGTTTGACTGAGTGAGTTTTGGATGACATCAAGCAAACTTTATCCCCCCAGCACAATAAAAATAAAAAATTCAACCGGTTAGAAGAAAAAGATTTCTTTTTGACTTCGAAATGGATTTTTCTCCGTTTGTCGTCGTTGTCGTTTTGGTCTTCGTCACCCGCAAACCTCAAAAACACCAAAAACTAAAACTATAATTTACAAAGAAAAAGGCGAAAACGACAACGACGTCAAATATTTGTTATGAATTAAACAAATTATGAACAATATTGTTTTTGTGATTTACGATATACATATTATTTTTTTTTTCATTTTTGTTGTTGGTTTGATATGTATTCGTAGATACAAGGAGAACTATAAAAACTAAACTGTATAGATACATTTGGTTCGTGGAAAGTTTTTGCTTTGTTTGTTTGTTTATTTTTTTTTTTTTTTTTTTTATTGAAGGCATGTACATACATATTTATATATTTTTATAAGTGCTGCCCTCTACATAAAAATGGTTTCAGTTGGTGTGAGAATTTATTAGATTACTCAACACCCATTGTTTGTATATTATATACTTTGTTGTGAACAGTTATAAAACACAAAAACAAAACAAAAAATACGAAAAAGGAAAAGAATTCATACATACATATGTATACATACTCAGGGGTGCGATATCAGAGGTGACATTCATTCTTCTGCTTTTTCTTATTATTTTTATTTTCTTCCTCTTCGCCGCCCACCACCCCCTCATTCCATCTCCTTCTCTTTGTTTTTGTAAATTTTTTTTTTGTCTCTGTGTTATTGTATCAGTTGTCTCTATATCTTTCGACTATAATATTGTAATTTTGTGTACTTTAATGTAATTAATTATTTATGTAAGTACAGATAAATGTGAAACCTAGAAAAGAGGGGATTGGGTGGGGGATGTGTAGGTGTTTAAGTTGAATTTGGGCGGCACACGGACGGTCGACGACGACGGACCGAGAGGAAATCAGCAAACAAACAAATTAAAAAAAAAAATTATATCTATCTTTTCGTTTCGTATCTTGTATTTTGCAACCAAAGGGATGAAAACAGAAGTTTTTTTTTTCATTTTTTTTTCTTCTTTTTATTATTATTATACAGCTTTAACTTGTATCGCGAGAGTATAGGTTTGAGGGTTGGTGCGATGGTGATGGGGATTGTGATAGGGTAAGGTGGTAGAGCACAAAGTAGAGGAGATAGAAGAAATTTTTTTTTCTGTTAAAAAAAAAAGATGGAGTTGAGATAAAGGATTTGAGTGTTTTTTTATTTTCTTTTCAATTTTTTTAATTTATTTTTTGAAAAATCAATATTTTTTTTTTTAATTTTTTGTGTGTGCTCTTTCATGTTTACAATATTAAGGATTTTTCTTTTTCTCTCTCTTTCTGGCATTGTCATCAGCATTTTTAATAAGTGTGTTTGCTTTTATTTGACAATGCAATATACAATATACCTGCCTATATGTTACTGTACATATAGTACATAGTACATACCTACTTCCTACGGTATCAGTATGTAGGAGATACCTAGCTTGCTAACTGATATTACGAAATTTATCAATCCTCCTTTGAAAACTTCAATTGAATTAAATCTCTTTTTTTCATATCAACAAAAACCACACTGTCGTTTTTCATTAAAAAAAATGTTTTGAAATGGGTTTTACATTTTTAAAAATTGATATTCTATTTGTTTTTGTTTTAACATCATCAATTTAATTGTTTAATCTTATTATAAGTTTTTTTTATGAAATATGAATTTCAATAAAGTTTTTGTATCAGAAACTTAAATAAACACTTTCAAAAGCTTTTATTTGTTTTATTCTATTTGTTTTTGTTTTAACATCATCAATTTAATTGTTTAATCTTATTATAAGATTTTTTTATGAAATATGAATTTCAATAAAGTTTTTGTATCAGAAACTTAAATAAACACTTTCAAAAGCTTTTATTTAAATCGAATCTATTCTCAAAACTATTGTATGAATTTGAATTGTTTGAATATTTAAAAAAAACACCTTTTTGACGTGATTTTTGAGGTTATGTAACACATGTTTTTTAACACACTTTTTTTATAATATTTGAAATTGAATTCCACAATATTGAGTTTAATACATGTTTTGGGGAAATGGTATGTCGTTTCTTGAAATATTACACAAATGGTTCACAATCAAATCCAAATTTATTTTTGGCTGAATGCATTTACCTACTCTCCGTGATTTCGTGCAAAAAGGTAAACTTTCATGGCACTGATGCAAATATTTTTAAATACTTTTTTTCACTCTAAGTAAATTTTTGAAATCGCATTCCAAATCAATTTTGAAGCTTATAAAAATAGATATCTTTTTAAGGCAGCAAGATTGCAATTATTTAATTGCAACTTTAACCACCCACCACCATAATGGCATTTTTTGTTTTGATCATTACGCAAAAAAGTAGTAAAAAGACCAATCCCAAAGACTTCAAGATTGCAATACTTTGATTGCAATCAAAGGATTTCAATATTGCAATCAATTAAAAAGAATTCAAAAATACTTCAAAAGGTTTGCAATAGTTCATAAAGTTTGCAATCAAATGATTGAAATCTCTTAACTGCTTCAAAAAGATTGCATAACTCAAATCGATTTGGAACTAGGTAAATGCTTGAAACAAAATTATACTTCAAAAAAAGTTTTGCATTCTTTTCGACTCTACATAAGTACGATATACCTAGGTATCTACATACATATGTATCTACTTACTAATCAATTTTTGCCTTTTGCAAATTCATCTAAGTGCACGATGAAGAAACGTGATATTGAAATAGAGAGAAATGAAAATACATATGTACCTATACACACTATGTACTTGTTAGTACTGCACTGTATTTTTTTTTTCATGAAAATAATTTATAAATTGTAATTGTAACTCATTTGCCTATCGCTCTGTTAATAAATTCATAAATCACCTACCCCTACTATTAAACATTTAAATTCACCACAATACATGTTCATATTGTTACCTACCACAATCATATGTATTTATATATACATACGAGTACATCGAACACAAAAACTCATTCAAACCTTAAAATAAAATTAATAAAGAAAAAAAAAAGAAACGAATCTATACCTATCTACTTATAAAACAATACCTCGTTTATACTATATATAATTTGCTGAGTTGTAATTTATTTTATAGATACCTACACATTCCGTCGCAGTGTTATGCGATTCTAATTTGGGTACCCATTTTAGTCTCATAGTTGCCTTCAAGCTTTAAAATACCTACATTTTATTTTCCTCCTTGTTATCTTTTCTATAAAAAGAATCTTTCTTAAATAAAAATATACTTATGTAGGTATTAACAAAAATAGATTTATTTATTATCTACTAGGTACATACATAACTAACTATGTATATACATTTACCTATGTTTAAAATTTTATCCTAGGTAGGTATTTATGAATAAATCTTTTCTATTTTGCTAATAAATATTTTAAGCTGGTTATAAACAAAATTTAACATAAACCACAAATTAAGTCTATTTATCTACACTTAATTACTTAAAATCCAACTCAATTAAAAGAGAAACCAAAAATGACAAGTACCAAAAACAAAAAAAAACAACACTTATGGCAAAAGCAACAACAACAACAAGTATTGTAGAAAAGAGAATGCGCGATGGAGAGAAAAAAATTGTCTGCATCCAACCTTCGTCGTCATAGCCGCCCCGCCGTCAACATACATACCATGATATCGCAACATCGCAAGGCAGACGAGGAAAATCCTACTAATTCGTATAAAACAATTTTCCATCCAAGTGCACAGAAGAAGAAAATTCCGCACATATCCGAAGTTTCCAACCAACACGCAGCAGAACACGAACAACCAACACAAGAAAAAACATGGCTGCTATGCACGCTGAGCGCCTGTTACATTGGCGGCTTTGAGATTTCTGTGTTACCTTGCTTTTTTATGGCGCTGCCTGTTTCG
The DNA here is from genome assembly GCA_958431115.1 of Syrphus vitripennis. Taxonomy (NCBI): domain Eukaryota; kingdom Metazoa; phylum Arthropoda; class Insecta; order Diptera; family Syrphidae; genus Syrphus; species Syrphus vitripennis. The sequence continues at coordinate 96,408,472 of OY288110.1, read as the reverse complement.
GCTTCGGTCTGCCTGCGCTGTCTGTCACCATCACACCACACATGCGGCGGCGGCGGCGGTGACGGTGGCGGCACGGCATCGGCACAGTGCCAGTGTTTTGCAAAATTGCAAATAATTCGATGCTTTTCGGAATTCGCTTTGAAAATACAGACATTTCTAACTCAACTCAGTCCAACTGAATTTTATGCTCGCCCAGCATTTTCCTCGAACATCGAATTTTACCTTCTTTGGCCTGTGCTGCCTTGCTTGCTGCTGTGTTGTGTGGATGTGGAATAAGATAATAAATCTTGCGTTTTTTTTTTCGCTCTCTTCTGTTTTGGTTCCCCTCCTACCGCACTCTAGCGGGCAAAAAACATAAACACACTCATACAACAATAAAACTTGATTAGTAAAAATTTGTATTTATCTACCTACGGTACGGGGTGGGTATTTTGTGAAATGTTTTGAATGAATCCGAACAGCTGACAGGTTGTGTTGTGACTTGTCATTCGCTAGTAGAGCCACTGTGCTGGTCATCGAACTGCTATCGAACTTGTTTGTTGCTCTCGTATCTGTCAGATACACAGCCACTTGACATCACACTTCTTTTGTTGAATGAAACAACAAACAGGGTTTAACAAAAAGAGAGAGTATGATAAAATGCAGGCGAACAACAAGAGAACAGTCATAATACAAACAGACAAACACTAAATGAATCACAGAAGAGAAAGAGAGAGAGAGAGAGAGAGTGAAAAAGAGATCAGGCAGGCCGGGCCGGTTCGATGAGTTTATCTATCTAATTGTGTGTGCAATTCCAATTCGAATTCCGGCAAGTTGGGGCTTTGTGGTGTGTGCTGTTAGATTAGAGGGCACGACTCCGACTTCCGACACACAGCTGTTTTTCGCAGTAAATTAGAGAACGAAGGAGAATATAGAGACAACAAAAATCAGAGAGAATAAGAAAAATGAAAACAAAAATACGAACGAATGCATTGCCATAGTAGAATCAGTGGGTATGGCATGGAACAACTATTGATATGGTTATGAGTTAGGGTAAATTGGGGGGAAAGGTGCGGGATTTGGGAAAAGGGTGAATTCTGTGATGATGACGAAGTTTTTGTATATGCGCGGATATGCCTGGTCGGTGCTACTCCTGCTGCTGGTTTTATGGTGTCGCTGTCGTCTACGTCGTCGTACGAGAATGACTATGCACAGACCGACCGACCGAAATCAGACGAGCAAAACTGTGATGAAGATTATAAAAATGTGTATAATCGTTGATGGCGGTGGCGGGTAAACTATATAGCTGGCAGCCTGGTAGTAGTCGTATTCGGTACTACGTCGGGTGTATTACGTATTTCGGAACTTTACTCCCGTTTTGTGTGTAGTTTATTATTATTATTATTTTTTTTTGTAAACTGTCTGTCGGTCGTTCGTTGGTTCGGTCGATTGAATCGGTTTATTTTGACCGATTAATTTATTATATTTGTGTTTTTTGTTCGTGTTTTGTATTTAGTGACTGACGCGGCCATCTTTTATAATTTTTTTTTTTTGTTTTGTTTCATGAAGGTACCTATTCAATTTATTTTGCGCAGCCATATGTACTCGTGTATTATGTTTTTCGTGTTCTTAAACAATCATCCCCCAAGACTATTTTTATGATGATGTAGAGCTTTTATTTTAATTGATTTTTCGAGTGTTAGTAACAATGAGATAAGAGGAATAAATTAAAAAAAAAAAAAAATAGAATGCGAAGATAAATGTTTAGGTTTGAATGAAATAAAGTTTTTGTTTTAAGAGTTATTTAGCTGTGGTGAGGATTGTTAGGAGAAAGAAGATAGGTACGTGGATGGGGTATTTTGCTTAAATTTGAATTTTAATATATAGGTAGGTACCTAGAATGATTGAAAAACTTGATTTTAAAATATTCTTTTTTTTAATAATCTTTAAATGAAATACATAGGTATCTGTTTAATGGTTTGAATATGAAAGTGTCGATTGACAAAATGTATTAAAATAACTTTAAAATATTAATTCAAATTAAATATTACTGGGCCATTTAGAAATAGAACTAAATTTCTTTTTGGCGAGACAGGGACCTACATAGGTATCTGTTTTTGATAGTATCAGTACCCAGAAATACCTATAGGTATGTAGGTTATTGAAGTAGGTAGGTATGGACCTATATAATTAAATTTTTGACTCTAAAATTTTAAAGAAAATTTTAAATTCTTAAATAAAATGTGAATGTTCAGCCACATTTTCTATTTAGATAAGAAACTAAATCTATTTATTTGTTATGATCTAAGATTCATGGTGGTGATTTATGCATTTTTGGTCGGCTTTATTATGTCTTGTGAATAGGCCGGTAATTCGAAATAAATATATTATTTGTTTAAATGGTCTTAACGCCATTTAAATACCTACGTATTAAAAAAAAAAAAAAAAAAATGCCAAAGAAATGAAGTTCAAGATTTAAAATATAAATTTAAATGAAAGCATTGAGCGCCATTACAGAATTTTGTTAAGTTCAAAGCTAGCTAAGATATAATGAAAAAATTAACTTATCAAGTTTCTTATGACATTTTAATAAAAAGTAAATAAAAGTTGGTCCCAACTTTGAAAAAAAAGGGATTATTGGTAAACAGAGATTCATGGTGCAAAATTGTTATTTGTTTTTATTTGAAAATTGATAAGTCAATGAATTTTTTTCTAATTCTGATAAGATCTTAGAACTTGAAATAATGATTGCGTTTAGTTCAAGAAAGTCCCGTTTGAAATTCTTAAACTTTGTCCTGCTTTCAGTGTATTGACGGTGTCAAAAGTGATGTGGTCAAAGATTAAATAAATGTAATCTAAATTACTTTTTCAGTCGTTGGGCGCCATTTAGAAAGATTATTTTACTTATGTACGTTTTAGACGCCAATTATTTCAAAATGTTGTTGCTTCTTTAGAGTGAAATGAAATAAGTAGATCATGTCCGAAATGTTAAATAAACACAACTAACGGCTTCACGTTGGGCGCCATGTAAAAAGTTTTCCTATGAGTTTCCTAGGGGTATTTGATGATCAATATACCTATCGTTAAAATTAAAATTAAACATGTTTAGTTTAAGAAATGATAATAGTTTTCACGTTGGCTATAGCCAACTTTAGAAGGTTGTATTATTGTTTTGACAGTTACAATTTAATTTTTGTGTCCGAAATTTATTACAATTTAAATACAACCAAAGGCTTTACGTTATAAAGAAGACATCTTTAGTGAGTTTGTTGTTCAGAACCTCATTCAATATTCATTCGATACTGAAAAAGTTAAATTTGAGGTTTAAGAAATGCTAATAGTCTTCACATTGGGCGCCATTGTGTAATTTTTCTTAAATAAACTCAACTACCTACTTTCTTTGTGAAATAGAAATAAAATTTGTTAAAAAAAAAACCTAATTTTAACTCATTTGTTCGCACTGCATAAACAAGCGCAACCCAAAAAGCCCATCACTCTGAATGGCTGAAGAAGCTTCACTAATTTACTGGACAAAGACAAAGAACAATCTGTAATATGTAGGTACTCTCCTTCGTGTGCAAAGTGTACCTACTAAAAAAAAAATCAACAACATAAATGCAAAGAGAAAAAAAAATATATTTTCTCAGAATAATAAGTATATCTACATTATATACCCTAACCGAGCAGCAACAATCCAATCATATTAAACTTTTGTATATTTGCTGCTTACCAGACCGATGAAGCGAGAGTATAAGAAAATCATGGTTAGATGAGGTGAGCTGTAAGGCCGAGGTGAGGCTTCAGGCAGAGAGTGTACAAAAAAAAAGTGTATCTAAGGAATTCGAAATTGATTTTTTTTTTTGGTGTGTTGTTCTGATGTCTCTTGTCTCTCACCCGCGCCCAGTTTGCTCTTGCTAGCATATATAAATTGTCGTCGATTTGATTATATTATATGTATGTACATATTTGACGCTAGTATTACACAAGTTTAGTGTTGTTGTATTATTATTATTCATTTGATTTCATTGTTTTTGACCTCGAAAAATAGAAAAATTATATACTTTTTTTTTTTTTTTTTTTTTTTTTTTACAAAATCGATTATCGTTTCTATAACAATATTGCCATTATCTTGTTGTTGTCTTCGTCTTCGTTGTCGTTATTGTTATTTGAAGTGAATTAAAATGTATTTATTTTCTCTACCTCAGAAATTAGATTAAAATAAACTGATTTTTGTGCAATTTAACAAAAAAAAAAGGAGAAAAACAAGTGACAGATAAAAGAAAAAAAAAAACAAACAAGGATTATCTTCAAAAGGAGAGTGTTTTTTTTTCTTCAAATCTGTTTGCTTACCTGGTTCAAAGAAAAAAAAGAAATTAAAATAAAAAAACGGGAACCAAGAAGTGAGTGGAAATAAAAACAATTCAAAAAAAGACGAATGTGAAAAGAAAGAAGTGGACAAAATAAAAATAAAAAAAAAAATAAAGGTAGAAGCGGTGAAAAGTATAGTTGAACTTTATGTTCGCATATCTACCTATAACTACCTAGGTACCTACCTTTCAACATCTCATCTTAAGAAGAAAAGAAAAAAAAAAACGTACTTTTTGCGTTTAACTCTGTGTGTCATCTGCCGTTTTGCTCCTTTCACACAGTGATTCGTATAAAACCATCGCAGTTTTCATCAGTATTTATAATTATATCTACCTACCATCTTTACTACTTTCGTCCGTCATCATCATATACACCTCTATTTTGTTTAATTCGTTAATGGAAAATGTAGCAGCAGCTGGATTATAATGAGCGCATGCTATTTATATGTGAGTACCTCTAAGTTATTTAAGAATGAAAAAAAAAAAAAAAAAAAAAAACAATTTAAGGTATTTCATTACAACGAACAAGAACATGTCATGGAAATTTTGTGTAGGTAACTAAGTATCTATCTAAACAGCAATATGTAGATATTACATCTATCTTAGACCTAAACCATATTTGAAGGAATTTACATGTTCTTGTTTTATTTTTTTTTTTGTGTTTCTTTCTCCTCCTTGTTGGATTTTTCCTGATTTTTTTCGTTTTTCTTGAGTAGGTTTTTCAATGTTCCCCTACTCTTGAAGAGCTGCGTTTCGCTTCTTGCCCCCAACTTCCCCTTTTTTCCACCCTGTCATTCCTTATTGTTGTTGTTGGTGGTGTCGTTTTCGTTGTGGAATGGCCCATGTGCTGCTCCTATAGAGTAAGTAGGTAGATATAGTTGATGGCTCGATAGCAGCGCTGTTGGGCTGCTGCTGCTGGTTAAAGATACATATACATATCTTATTATTATTTGAGTATAGTGTTTAGTTGGCAAGTATTGGTTGTTGGAATTGGAATTGGTGCGGTCTTGTTTTTGTTCATATTCCTCATCATTTCCGCTTATTATTCTCTCGTTGTGTTCTCTTTATGAAACAACGACTAACACTTTGTACAAAAATCAACTCTTGTTGTTGTTGATTTTATTCCTTCGTTTTTTTTTTTTGTATTCTTCTTTTTCTTTTTCTGTACCCATGTAGATACATAGTTATTATCGCGGTGGTGCTTGCAGTTTTGTGTACATTTTTTGTCACTTTATTAACTACCACGACAACGTTCGTTCAAACGGATCCGGTCGGTCATATTGTGAATAAAATTAAACAAAATAAATAATTCACCATACACAGGTGAAGAGTGTGTATTCCTACCTTCCTACTTTAACTTACCACACTCTGCTGGAATATTGATAAATCAAAAAAAAAAAAAAAAAATTACTGTGTAAATTCATTCGCTGGTGTCATTAGTGTCAGTGGAATTGCACAGAGATAAAAACGAATCAGCAGTGAAAACACAACAGAGACGAATGCCCGGGGAAGAAAAAGGTGCTCTAGCTCTTATAGTAGAGCAGTAAAACTAAAAAGTAGTGCGCACGAATCCATCTACTGTTTGTCGGTTTTATAGTTTTATTTAAAATAAAAATTATCTACTTTTGCGAAGAATGACTTGAGTTTTCTGCGACTGTTCTTAATTTTCGTCGTTTTGCTGCCATAGTTTTTTTTTGTGTGGGGTTCATTGTTATAAATTATTTTTTTTTTTTTGAAATCATCTTAATTTCAACACATTCATTCTCATTCAATAAAAAAAATTGTGATTATACGAAAGTTTGTGTGTGTGTCAAAGCATATTGCTTTCTAATTTTTTTTGTTTTAAACTATTTTTCTTGATGATTAATTAATTTATAGTACGGCGCTTTGAGTAAAAACCATTCCCAAACGAAGTGAATTCTTACAACTGTCATAAATATTATCAGTTCATAGAGCTGTCATTTTTAAAATCTATTGTGAATTGTAAAAAAAAATTATTAAAATGGTGGCTTAGTATAGCGGTATTAAACAACTGTTTAAAAAAAAAAAAAAAAAAAAGTGCAGTTGCATTGAGTTGAATGAAGAAAAGAAGTGCTAGAAATAAAGGCAAAGTGTGATATACATACCTACCCACATCCCAATCCCCAATGAATGTGTGTATATGTACAGCCTCTTATATACCTACCCAACCTACACAAAAATATAATAGTGTTATGTGTACATGATAAATTACAAAAAAAAAAAAAAATAAATAAAAATAAAAATACCTATCTACCCAAAAAAAGAGTGCAATGTTCAACCGAAAATAAAAATTAATTCCTTGAAATATTTTGTGTTAAATAAACAAATAACAAGCAAATAAAAAAAAAATTAAAGATTAAAGCACTTTGTCTTTGGATTATAAGTTTTTGCTGTCATGCACAATTGGCATCAACAATCTCAAACTCAACAATTTGACATTGTTCCTCATCATCAGCATCTACATCATCAACATAATAGCAACAGTAACAACAATAATGGAATTTATTACTTATTTTATAAAGATTTTTATGTGAGTTTTGTTGTTTTATTTTTTAGTTGTTTATATAAAGAAAAAAATAGCAAGATAAGAAATTTTGTTGGTTCAGGTATCTATCGGAAATTTCAACTTGCAATCTATAAAAAAATGTTCTTATTGTACCTATTAAGGTACCTATCCATATACCTATATACTAAATTGTTTAAACAAACAGAATGAAATAAAAACAAAAAAAAAACCACTAAGTTTAAATCATTTTTAATTGAAAACGTAAAACGAAAAATATTTTCTTGATTCGATGATGACAGCATTTATATAATGTTGATTGTCAAGTTATACATACATACATATGTACGTGAACATCATATGTATGTATGTATGTACATAGTCTATATGTTTGATATACCTATATTTTTAATTTCAAGGTCAAACAATTACTTATTGGTTATTACCCAGTTTCGGTTGTTAACTTATCGTTATTTTTTTTGTGATTTTAATTGTTACACTGTTAAAACTACCTAAATGAATCAAAGTCTACACAAATGTCATTCAATTGTAAAATAATTTTTGAGAAAAATTTAATTCACAATAACTTAATCTATTGTTATAAAAGAAAAACTTCATTTTAGGCATAAAATTTCCATTGCTTCATTCTACTTTTGAGTTGGTTGGAAAATTATTTACTCACAGTTCAACAGCTATATTATGTACGTTTGCCACAATATCATATACCCACCTACTTAAAATGACAGCTGGCGCTTGTCTATGATAAAAGAGAAGAAGAATACGGGAAGGCTCAGCTGATTTCTGGTTGAAACATACATGCATTATATACCTACGAATTATACCTACAAAGCATATGGATCATGTCGTGCATTAGAAGAATAAATGAGAGAGATCGTATGATGATAAATTTTACTTCATTTATGTTGTTTATATCATTTTTTTAAATTAAATTAGAAGCGTGGATTAGTAAAAAAAAAAAGAAAACAAAAGTTTATTGTTTTCATGTATGTATATATAATTATTTAGGTAGGTACTTACATTTTTTTACAACAACAACAAAAAAAAGTAAAATATCATAAACAGTAAACATAGGGTGTTGTTTTTTATAAGCATTCCTCTTGTATTAAAAAAAAATACTGACAAGTCTTGAAAATAGAAGTTTAAGATGTTTATAGGCAAATTTAACGCTTTTCACTGTCAAATTGTAAAAGTAAAGAAGGTAATAAATATTCTACTTCATTAAATTGAAGAACTTCACTGTAGCATCTTAAGTTATTTGGTAAAAATTACTTTGAATTTCAGTCAACATTTTAAACAAAACATTTTGAAAATTTTTTGTTTCCCCTCTTTCAAACCAAAAATAGGTACCGATCAAAATGTTTTTGAAGTTCTTAACTCGTGCCTAAAACTCATCAAGTGAGCTTTTGAGATATTCGAATTTAGAAGTGATTTGAGGTTTAGTTACACAGCAGTTTTGTTTTACTTAAAAACTGGGTCAGTATAATTTTCAAAATCCAGAACTAAGACTTAGAGCGTAGAAATTGAACTAAGACAAGAAAAAAATCGTATCAGAGGGATGTGTCTATAACAAACCGTTTAGGTGGGAGGACAAATTTTCTAAAAAAAATTACTTTAAACATAGAAAATATAATCTGAGCAAAGAACTACAATACTTACATTGTCGTACTGTTGCACGACAATTTGCTTTTGGATCATGATCAAAATTTTGAAAAAAAAACTCATTGTTTGTAGGTATCTACATTTTTTTTTTCAAAAACTTTATGTAAAGTGAAATTTTTGTAGTAGTTACATTTTCTCAATTAAAAGCGTGGTTCCTTTTTTCGAAACAAAATATCATTAATCGTTAAATTTTAACTATTAGATTATAATTTGAATCTATAAATTTGTTAATTTTCTCTTCTTCTTAAAATCTTATTATAGTGATTGCTAAAAATCTGATTAACTAAAAAATTTTGAAGTTTGAAGTTATTTATTTGGTTTTTATATTTCTACTTTCGAGTTCTATAGGCCAAATGTTGGATTCTTCAAACAATATCGAACTGGAGAATAAGACTTTACATTACGACGATAGAGAACGCGAAAAGGCCCCGCAATTCTTTCTGTTTGTTTTTCGATCTGTAATAATTTATCTTCTTAATTTACAACTAATAATTTGTAGTAGTCTGGAGCGAAATTGAAACATTGTTATTAGCTCCAAAGCTATGATCAAACTTAATTATCTCAGAAACGATTTTGCTGAAAAAATGCGGGTGGGTTCTCGTGGTTAATTAAAATTATTAAGTCAAAAACAATTTTCATAAAAAGATTTTAACGGCAGGCACACATAACTGCTATAAAACCAGGTTTTTGACATTCGCATAGACAGGTTAATAGATTGCAATCACAATATTTACGAAAGAGTTTTGAAAATTGACATAAAAATATTGTAATTCTGTGTATCTTTTTTCGCTATCCAGTGTTTCATTTTATTTATTATTTTATTTCGATTTTCAACCCTTCCAGCAGAAAGTTCAATACATAGGTGGCTTGTAGATTTTAAATCTTATTTCTTCTCATCTGTCTGTCTACTGCATAAAATGAATGCATACAAAAAAAAAATAAAAATCAGATCAAAAAGTATCAAATTACAAATTGTACCTATTGTTTATAAGAAAAATATTATTTTTCAATTAAAATAAAAGACAAGTAAAAAAATCATTCGATTCCCTTTATCATCACAATAATTGTCCTAATCCCTTTTTTGTCTGTCCCATAGTAGATACCTAACTTACTTGCTGTTATACTTGAATATAAAGAAATTCTTAAACATCAGCAAAAAAAAAAATACAAACAGGGATGCCTTCCGTTTCCGCAGCAGTTTCATTTACAACTAAACTGACTTTTCTCGTGTTATTTTAGTTTTGATTAAAGATGGCGAGCGATGTGGCGAAAAATCTGAATTACTTTAAAAAAAAAGCAGCCATGATGGAAAAATAAGCAAACAAGCTACATAAATCTGTATAATGTAGAAGTTGCAAACTAAAAATAATAATAAAAAAAAAAAAAACAGAAAAAAGAAAACTTAATGCCCAGTGTAGGTACGTATTATTTTATATGTAAGTATATATGTACATAGATTTGTACATTTATATATATACAGTACCTACGTATAAAATAAATTTCTATATAGGTACCTAGTCTTTATAAAGTAAATCGATAAAAAGAGCTTAACGGTCGCCGGCCGCGACGGACAACAACGTCGCCTTTTATACGATATGACGATGATAGTGGGTCTTTTGTCGCTTATTGTTGGTGTTGGCTTATGTTGTTGTAGTTACCGATGCGATAGTCCAAATGACTATATCCATTTTAAGGGGGATCAAGGGGTATGCATTCGGATGGAGCTTGTGTGTTTAATATAGGAGGCATAAGCAATTGCAAAAAACGGAGAAGAATTGACGAAAAGCCATAGTTGGTGTATATTGTTGAATCACGAGTGTGCAGATGGTTGGAGATTGTTAGACCAGGCAAATTTATACAAAAAAAAAATAAAAATACATACGAATAGTATATAAGTAGGTATGTACATATTTTCATATAATAAAGTTCGTTGGTGAGATGAAAACCACGAAAAGGGGAGCACATTGGCGCAGTGCGGAGAAAACATTTTCAACAGTAACATTAAGTAAAGTATAAAACAGTGCTATAACCGATGACAACTGTTCTTTTTGTTGTTGTGTTCATTCTCTCGCAAAATAGAGCCAACTTTCTATTGTGTTTATTTTTGTGCAATCAAATGATTTGTTCTAAATTAATTCTCACAAAAAAAAAATAACACAAATTGTAATATTGTTTTCAATTCATTTTATAACATTGATAACGGTTAATGGCTGTCTGATTAGGAATTTTGGAATTTAATTACTTCAAATAAATATAAACCACCTACTTCAAACTGACCTTTTCCCACTCGCCCGTTAAAACTTCTGATGTAGGTATCAAAAAATTCGAAATTTTGAATTGTCAAAAAATTTCTTTTCGGTATTATAAGAAAAATAAATTTCAAAAAAAATCATCTTTTTTTTCAAAAATTCAAATTTTAATTTTTACAAAAACTCACAGAAGGAAAAATCTTCAGAACTCTTTTCGACATAAATAAGTTTTGGCTCAATCGTTATAAAATACCGTTATGTTCGAAGATAAAAAAATTCAATATCAATCAATGACGTTAAATTCCTTTACTTTTATATTTCCTGAAATTGGAACCTGAAACTTCCCTTTACCAGCTAAGTTATTTCTTATAAAATAAGAAATAACTTGGGTTTTTGTATTTTTTAATAAGATATTCTATGCAAAAATAATATGAAATCTCTTCAAAAAAACTTCAATATGTTTTCTACATGAAATTATTCAGATTTCTTTATGGAAATATGTGAACTTTTCAATTATATATTAAACCTATTTAGGTTAAAATTTTCTTTTTTTTAAGTAGGTTTACTAATCTCATAAAATAACGTAATATATTTTTCAATAACAATCTTTTAATCAAAATTGAAAAACATTTAAAGTTTGATTTAAGTACCTCTGTTTATATGATGTGTAGAATATCTTTTAACATTTTTCATTACTCATAACTCATAAGTCATAACATTTAAAACCTTTCTTAAAATACTTTATTCCTATGTATATTGATTATAAATATGTATTCTGCTGAAATATAAGTACATTATTGTATGTAGGTACATGCGTAGGTATACATAGTCCCCTCTCAATTTCGTTTACAATCTTTATTATTTTATAAAAATAGAAACGAAAAGGGCAGATGAAAATCATAATAAACGACAACACACAAAAATTCAAGATCATTTTAATCGAATATAAAATGAGAAGATTCGCAGAATTTATTCTGGTTTTTTTTTTTTACAATAATTTACGTATATATGTATAATTCGTCATCTTTTCTGGACGCAGCAATAATGGAAAATTACAAAATTAAAATTTCTAGAGAAAAAATAAATAAATAGGTGAATACTAATTTAAATAGTACGTTATGAAACTTGTTTAATTCATATTGTTTATAACTTCATATGTACATAGGTAGATGTATATAAAAATAATATTTATACGTAAATAAAAATAGACTGTAAATTAAATAAATACAGGGTGTAAGTCATTAAATTAAGTAAAATGTAAAATATTTTTGACATATTGAAATAGATATTACTCAAAACTGTTCAAAACGAATTCATGGAAATTTTGTTCTCTTTTCTTTATTTAAAAAAAAAAACAGTCTTCAAATATGGGAAAAATACTCCCGAAAAGTAGACATTTTCAAAAACAAAAGTTTCAAAAAATTAATTCACTTGGCACATTGTTCAAGTTAATCAACTTAGGGTTAATTGATATTTCGTCCTTATCTTCATATGAATCATGAATCGGGATTTTGTTTTTCAATAAGTTAAGAAGTGGACTGAGAGAAAAATTTGTTTTTTCTATATTTTGCGTAAAATATGAAATATTAAATCAAAAATAAAGAATAAAGAATAAACATTGACCACGTAACACCCTATATAAATAAAAATTGTCCGGAGAGACAGCATAAAAGAATTTGAACTGCTTGTGCATTGAACATTTTTGTAGACTCGCAGGTATAAAACATATGTATATAATAAAAGATACAAAAAATAAAAATCTAAAATTATTGATTGATTGTCTAGCGGCTAAAAATAAAATAAATTAAAAGTAAACTAACCGAAATAAAATAGAGTTTATTAGAAGCACGAAATCAGGTTAACGCCCAATTTTATTTTATTATTTTAGTATAAAGATACAGATAGAAAACAAAGTAAAATGCATTGCATTTCTATTACATAAAAGTACTTAGATCCAAAAGTAGAAACAAGTTTCTTTTGCTGTATATTTGTATTTTTATATCGTAAATAAAAATCACAAATGCGTAATTAATAGTATACAAGTTCTGTAGGCATATGACTCAATCTCTAAATATATGTATGTATATACCAAAGCAAATATGTATGTAGTTCTAATTTTTTGTGTCACCCATTTGTTAAGAAATTGATTATAATATAAATAAATACATAAGCATATATGTATAAACCATACACATACAGAATGTAGTTAGGTATATAATATGAATCCATTTATAAAATTAACAAAAGGCCAAGGATCTCAAATATTTATCTATAGAATAGAATAGAAGTGTGTACCAATATACTTATGTGTTATGACGCATTTTCAACCCACGGATATTAGAGGGTTGGAGAAAAAAAAAATACAAAAAACAAGATTAACCTAACACGCATTTAAAACAAGTTAGATACAGGTTTCAACTTCCATGAAGGAATATCCTTATTGTGTGTGTCTTCTATCGGAAGGCTTTGCAAGTGGCAATATTTTTGGAAACAACATTTGACACAAAAATGAATAGCGAAAAAAACCACTATTAACATTGGTTTAAGTTTTCGAATCCGATTTCTCATTTCAACTTCGAAATCTGAACATATGTATGTGTCACGTATATGACAGTGGTAAACTTACGACGAACTAGCCCGCCGCATATTGTTTGGTGCGTAGGACTATCATGCTGGAGGTTTGAGTTCGATTCCCAGTCTCGTCCATCTAAACAGAGAAAGAGAGGCTTTGGGCTCTGGCCATAAATTGACAAATTCTCCAGGCAATTCTTGTCAGGAAAAGAGTGCCTCTTACTCTAGCCGTTCGGATTCGGCATAAGAATTGTAGCCCCCCCTCCCCATTCCTCCAATAACATGCAGAAAGGAATGGTTGAGAGTTGTAAGCCACTTAGGCTTTGGTTCTTCATGGACTGTGGCGCCACCAATTTTTTTTTTTTTAACTTACGAAAAAGGCGACGTGACGTTTTGGGATTTTTGAAAACGCTTGTGCCATTAACCTAGGATAAGATAAGATAAGATTGGATTCTATGATTTAAATCAAAATACATTTTTTTAAATAAAAATAAAATACCTCGACTTGAATTTTTTTTCTATATTCTGGAAAAATTTTGTTGGAGTATATTTATTTACATTTTGTTCAATTTAATTGCAATATTTTGTTTTCCATTTCTAGTTGTCCTTCTACAAAATTGATTTTCTTTTTCTCTTCTCTCCATTTCACTTGGTTGCACTACTTTCCTATCTATCAAAACAAAAATAAAAATAAAAAACTATTCCTCTTATTGAAAAACTTCAACAGGACAATTCAATTTAATGAGACATTTTATAACGGCTGTTAATGCGGCCATTGTTTGGATTTTATTTTGTTTGTTTCTATTTTTATGATGACGTAAATGTCACTCACACCCATCCAAAGTGCAATCACAGTACATTATAAATATATGTATGTATATTAACATTTTCGTCTTGTCTTTGTTTCATAAAAATAAATTCGAACACTTTTTTTTTTCTCTGCCGTCCGTTACCGTCGCCCTTGTAGCATTTTTGTTTCAATTTGTTTCTCTTGTTTTTTCGCGTCTACTATACATCTTCTTCCTTTTTATATTTATTGAATTTTTGTTGTTGTTGTTGTTGGTTTTGTTTATTTCAAATTGATTAAATCATTTACCTAACCTACCAACCAACCAATATATGGATGGATATATAGAAATCTTTAGTTGACGGACAACTTGAAACAGTACGGTGCGATAGGTTAGACACATTGTAATCTTTTCATCTTTTTCTTATCTCATCAATTAATGCCTATTATTAATATGTTTTAGGAAAGCTCAGAATAGCAACAAAAGAAGTCCACATTGAATATGATAACGATAAATGAATTTATACAACAACACATCTTATGGAGAGCTTAAATTATTTAAATACAAATTAATTGAGACAAATATCATAATACATTTGAGAATAAAATTTAAAAACTTAAAAAAATATAAAACTAAACGATAAAATAATATTTTTATTTTTATTTAGTACTTTATTGAATCCTTTTAAAATTTATAAAAGTTTCCACTAAATAATTAAGTAAGCATGGCTATGCGAGTGCCTCGCCACCGCCGCCGCCGCGTCGTTTGGCGATAATAACAGAAAATAAACTAAACTGAACAATAAAATAAAGTAATAAAATAAAATAAAATAAAATAAAATAAAATAAAATAAAATAAAATAAAATAAAATAAAATAAAATAAAATAAAATAAAATAAAATAAAATAAAATAAAATAAAATAAAATAAAATAAAATAAAATAAAATAAAATAAAATAAAATAAAATAAAATAAAATAAAATAAAATAAAATAAAATAAAATAAAATAAAATAAAATAAAATAAAATAAAATAAAATAAAATAAATTAAAATAAAATAAAATAAAATAAAATAAAATAAAATAAAATAAAATAAAATAAAATAAAATAAAATAAAATAAAATAAAATAAAATAAAATAAAATAAAATAAAATAAAATAAAATAAAATAAAATAAAATAAAATAAAATAAAATAAAATAAAATAAAATAAAATAAAATAAAATAAAATAAAATAAAATAAAATAAAATAAAATAAAATAAAATAAAATAAAATAAAATGAAATAAAATAAAGTAAAAAAAATAAAACAAAGGAAAACAAAGGAAAACAAAGGAAGGTAAAAAATAAAAACCAATCGAATAAAAAAATAATATAAAAAAGTAAATAAAAAAAACATGAAGAAAGTATGTATTCAACTTTTCCTGATGCATTTACTTTGTCACTTTTCACTTTTTCCATTTTTTTCCTTTTATTTCCTTTAAATTATCGAAAACGACAGGACCGATTCTGAAAAAATTATAACTCTTTTTGATTATATATGTAGGTACGCAGGAAAGGTTAAATGTAAGAAGTTGTTAGATATAAAAAAAATCATAGGTACAAAATAAGGTGTGGGTTGGGTTTAATCGAGTAGACGAAGCTCGCTGTTTATCTCGGCACCTAGACATACCTACTAAGTCAACAAAGATGGAAAATAGGTTTTTATCAAATGACTTGCAGTGTATGTACCGAGATTGTGTACCTAAAGTGTTGGTGATTTTCAATGGAGCTTTTATTTTCTTCATGGTACATGTGCATACAAATATCTCCGTCACTTTTTCTCGTTACTATTGTTTCAAGTTGAAATCTAAATCAAATGAATATAAATCGTGTATACGATTTAAATCACCCATCTAAATATGTAGTTAAGTTATTGTCGAAAAAAAAACAACCCAAAAGTCAATTCATACGGGGTGTGTGGTGTGTATCTTTTGTAGATTTTAATTTGTTTGCTCTCACCCTCTTTAACCATTCCGCATCTCCCCTGTTATCTACTTTATATTTATATACCTAAAATCTTTTATATACTTACCTATCCATCGACTTATTATGTATTTCAATTCAACAAAAAAAAAATACAGACCAAGAAGAAGAAGAAATCCTTCTATGTAGGTACCTCTACCTAGGTACCAGCATTTGAATATAAATTATTTATTTTGTTTTTTTTTTTGTGTTTTGTTGTTGTTGTGTGTGAATATCTACTCGTTGTCGTGTCGTCGTCTGAATCTGAATCTGAAAAATAAAAGATATATAAAAATGTGCCTAACCTAAACATATTCGAGAGAAAGATGTAAATGGACAACAAGGTCTAATTAAAATGAACAAATATACCGCTGTTGCCGTAACACTCACTCGGTCGAGTTGAAGTGGAATAAAACAGCAGCAGCAGCATTATCATCGTTGTCCGTATCTATATATGGAAGTTGTTGTCGTTTTTGATCATCGCCAAAGTAAATAATGTACATATAGTATACATTTTGTACATAATGACGTAAGCACATGCCACGTAGCTTAAAAGTGTAGAAACGTTTTTTTTTTTTTTTTTCCTCTCATTCGTTATTCCTTTATTAAAAGTATCTCAACTGCCTGCCGGAACATGGCGGAATATCATTTTGCGTATAAGTATATTTGATTTTTTTTTTTTCTTCATCATCATAATCATCATCATTATCATCGTCGTCGTCGATTTTCCTTCTATATGTATCTATCGGTTTTTGCCATACGTATAGATACTTATATATATTTTGCAAAATCAAGACAGCAAATAGATACAATATTATTGCTTTATATATATTTTCAATATATCTAAGTCTAAAAAAAAAAACAAAAGACACCATTTCCTTTGTTATTGTGGCTGTTAATATTAATCTCATGATTTGATTTTTTTTGTTTTTGCTTCTCTCTATTACCTGAGATATAAATAATATTTACATTAAAACGAAAGGTTATTTTATGATTGCCATATAGGCCTGCCTGCATAATATATGAATAAAGATTATGCCTATGTACCTATATATGTACATGCCTACTGACAAAATCACACAAATAACTAACATTTATGGCATTATTTTAATCTTTCTAATCCCATTTCAGTTCATATGATACTTTTGCGTACTAGACAGACAGGTATACTTACTTACTTTAATTCAAAACATCTGCCTGTAGGTACATATAAAATAGTCTTGTAAACTATATTTATCTATACAATGTCCCTTTTTATCTTTTGTATAATAAGATACGTCTTTAAATGTGTACCTGTGCAAAATTTCTTCAACGCAAATTTTCTCAGGTTTAAAAAACAATAAAATATTGTGGAAAAACCCGAAAGATTTGTTTTTGCACAAACAAGACTTTCTTTTTTTTTTTTGTCAAACAAATTTAGTCTAAGGGCGGAACCCTGTGGCTATCCCAACAAAATCTTAATGTTTGTTTCATTCAATACATATGTATATATGTAGGTAGTGAATAAGAGCTTAGGTATTTATATTTTAAACCACAACCAACAATGAAATAGCAGGTCGGTCATTGACTTTTATGCACAAGTGTAAGAACCAGAAATTTCTATGAATTTGTTTTCGAATGCATTTTTACTTAGAAAATTTTAATGTACTTTTCAAGTGAAAATTTTGATTAATTGACAAGTTTCGCAAACTGTAAAAATTTTTTAAATTAAACAAGGACTTAAAAAAACCGACATTTTCTAAATAAAAGGATATTATTTGATTATGATTATGTAGTTAAAAAAAAATCATATCTATCTCAGTCTCAGGGGATCTACATTCAACATATTTTTCACATATTTTGTTCATAATGGTCGGGCCTCAGAACAGGTGAATGTTAAGCTGTTCTGCCATCTCGTTTAGAGATGAACGACAGCTTTGGGCAGTAACGGTAGAGGTAGATTCGAGAGATTTAAGGTCTGCTTGGCTATATGAGCAGATACGGATATCCGAACGTTTTCTCTCAGCCAAGATAGCGCTGGCAATAAAAGGTCAGAAAAATGCTACAGTAATTAGGGATTCGGAAAGATAGACTAAGGTTAAGTTAGTCGGAGTACACTCCGCCACAAACTCCATCTTGAGTTTTCGACCCATCTGATCCGTATAAAAGTGAACCGAATCATTTTTTAGTGGTTCACCTTCCTCCGAAGATAATCTTGAAGGAATGGAATCTGTAGTCGAAGATCTGTTTTGGTGTTGTGTTATCGGAGTGTTCATTATTTGATTCATAGAAATCTACAATTCTGATATGTCCAATAGAGTTGTTGGTCCATTGAGAGTTCGCTTTGTTTGCCATGAATGTCGAGGGGTGTGAAGTCGAAGAGTATGTTCAATGCAGCTGAGCAAAGTGCTCCACTGATATAAATGCATGCTGATCTCTAGACCTTGCCAAGTTTGTCACAATACGTAACTTTATCTGGAGCACTCCGCTAGATTCATCATCATCATTGGCTTGATAACCGGGGTTCGGTCCTGGCCTCCTTCAACAAGTCTCTCCATCCATCCCGGTCTCGAGCCGACGCCATCCAGTACAATTCATGATTGTAGCGTCTCCGGAATCGTCCTTCCTTACATAAGGGCAAACAATTCTCCTTAAGACTTTTCTCTCGAACGCGGCTAAGAGGTCGGAGTATCTTTTGCTAAGCACCCAAGTCTCAGATCCATACGTGAGTACTGGCAGGACCATGGTCCTGTACAGCAGCAGTTTTGAAATCATGGTGAGATTTCTGGAATTGAAGAGCTTTGACAAACCATAGTAGACTCTTTTTTCTTCTATATTTGTTATCGGCTGCTACTATTGACTCAAGGTATTTAAAGGAGTGCACCACTTCAAATTCGTGCTCCCCTACCTTCCGCTAGATTGCTCCCCCATAAGAGAGTTTCGGTCTTACCATCGCAGTGTAGAGGCTGTATAGACCCTAAAATAAGACCTAAATATTTAGCATCATATCAAAAGAAAAATTGGAGCAACATTTATTGTTGGGGGAATTTTTTGTGGAATTTAATATTTCCTTGTAAAGAGGACAAGTTCTATTTTATGGCCCAGCTCACAATGGTCTGCTGATTTCGTTAGCTTGTTAATAGTAGTTTAAAGAAGATCTGTGAGAATATGGACGTGTTTCCTTGATACTGCTATTGCAACATCATCGGCATAATATGCAATCTCCTTGAAACCCTCTCCTTTTGGAATTGCCAGCAAATCATTGACAACTAAATTCCATAGAAGTGATGAGATGACCCTTCCCTGTGGCGTGCCTCTATTGAGGAAAATCCTTCCAATCTAGAGTTGATGACCCTGCTTCCAAACAAACAGGTCTATCAATGTTCACCTTCTGTCGTTTTGATGCTGTTGCAATTGCAAGGCTGCTGACATTATTGAAAGCGCCTTCTATTTCAACAAAGGCAACGAGAGTTTACTCTTTATAATAAAGAGAGTATTCGATAGATCGGAAAAAGTAAAGTATAAAGTGTAGTCTCTACCGATCTTCCCTTTGAATTAGTGTGATTATTTTCTGTAAATTTAAACAATTGGAGTTGAAATTTGAGTTTAAACAAATTATACATTCTGCGTATGTACGAGTAGATACGCAATAGCCAATAGGTATTTTAAGATTATTGAAATATTTGTTTCAAAAACATCCACTAGACTATTAACAAAATGAACAGTTTCGAATAGAACTTCATTTGGAAGGTCTAAGAACTTAGAAATCAGAATTGCTAAAGAAACATTTAGCTACGTATATGAAGAATGGAATTTTTTTTGAAGATTTTAAACATCTGATTGTATCTTATTGCAACCAGTTATTTATGTTGGTTTGATGCATTTTAACTCGTTTCTACTGCGCCGTCGTCAACGACAGTATATCATCGTGTTTCCCCTTTTGTTTCTTTTGGTTTTATTACAGCTGATGGTAATCATTACCAACAAAGGATTTTAATAAAATTCCAAGCACACGCATAAACTGAACTGAACTCAAAAAAAAAAAAAAAAATACTAAAAAGAACACAATACCAAGCAACCAACAAAATCAAATTTAAAAAAAAAAAGAAGAAATATTGGAACTTGGCAACAGAGCGAGCGAAAATTTTCTCATCTTATTTCTTTTTTTGTTGTTGTATTTGCTTTTGTGCCGCCGGTGACCTAAGTATATGTGTGCGTGTTGTCGTGCATATAACCTCGTATCTATCCATTTTGTATAGTTGGGAAGTGTATAGTGAAGCTCTGGAACCTTCCTTCATCATCATCATCATCATTATCATGTGGCGCACATAGATACAATTAATTTTTGCACAATCTGTTGTGTCGTTGTTGTTGTTGTTGCTATTTTAGGTGGCATAGCCTAGGCTCACCCCTCTCCCTCATTTAAACATACATATATATAGACACGAAGTACCAAAATAAACATACCTAACTACATTACCTACATTGAAATGCCTGAGAGACAAGAATGACAGAGAGAGGGCAGCCCAAGCGCCCAGGACTGAATAGAATACAAAAAACAACAACAACGGGACAAAAAATCGTACATATCTACAAAATGCAGCAATACAGTTTTGTCCCGCATATTTCCTCTTCGAAGACCTCGCAATCCCCCCCGACCCTGCCTCCCTTTAAACTGTTACAAAAGTAAGCATAGCTAAAAAGCTTCCGTGGGATGTTTTGTAGGTAGGTAGGTACCTATACATAATGTACCAAAGTATCTATAGATATTTTAGCCGAGGTCTTCTCTTATTGCTGCGTGCATTTTCTTCCGGTACTGGTGTTGATGCTGGTGATGCACTCACTATGCTGCAACAACACTCGCTGTCTATACACTCCTATTCCAAATACCCATTTCCACAGGCACAACCTCAGCCAGCCGAATGGAGCTTTATTCCCTGACTTAGGATGCTAAGTGCAGAGTTGAACAGAAACGAACACACATATTTTGTTATCATAATTCATCGAATGTGTGTGCAGGAGCAAAACGCATATACATCTCTCACCTGGGCAAGGTTGTTGTTTTATGCAACTCCTGATGCTCTTCGTGTTGTTGTTGTTGGTTTTATTTGTGTTGTTGAAATTCGTGCATTCATGCAGATATCCTCCTTACTTAGTTATACTATATACAATATGCACCATGCACCTGGATTGATAGTACCTTGGTCTTTATATACAATGCTGTTGAACCTACCACCTTACATACATACCTTCTCGGGTTTTTTTTTCTTTCTTTATTTATTATGTAGCCAGGTAGGTTCACAGTGTTACTTTGTCTCTTAAAATTATCTAGAACGCTCGCGCCTATTTTTCTATACCCATCCAAAAAAGAAGAGTTACATATTAACCTTCTTTATACCTAGCAATATTGTGCTCTCTTTTTTTTCTTGTTGTTGGTTTGCATATCGAAGAACAACAATTTTCAACAAAAATTCCGAATCAAACTTAGCCAACAAAATTTTATCTAGAAACTTCAGGAGTAAATAAATGCTGAACAATCTCGTATGGGATAATCTTTGTTCTTTTAGTTTGAATTTAAAATAACATGACTAATATGTTATATGACTTTTATTTGATCACCACTAATGTTGATGAATTTTGTTGGTTTTACAAAAATTTCAAAAGAAAACGAATATTTTTGATGATATCTTTAGATTGCATTACTCATTTGCAATTCTTCGATTATGATGCAACTCGTTGACTCATTATTCATTACAACGATAGCGCTGATATTCTAAAAATAACTTGAAATTTGAAGAAGTTTTTGAGGAAAAGATGAGCCATAAATAAACTTTTCAATTCAAAGCAGAGACATTTTTTTTATATAAAAAGTTCGTTTTGTCCGAAGAGCTTAAACTTCGTTACGAATAAAGTTTATTTTTTTATTTATCTGAAACCACAATAATGGATTAATTTACTTTAAGAAGAGTATTGAAAAATTGCTAAAAAAAAATTTGATAACTGATTTCATGATTAAAAATGCAAAAAAAAAGAATAAATCGTTTGAGTTTTTCGGAGAAAGTGCATATTTCATGAAAATTTTGTGGAGAGTAACTACATATTTCACAACTTTTTAAATTTAAATCTTGAACAAATGTATTTGCGATTTTCTTCAATAATTTTTGATAGCTTTTCTAAATTTATACCTCTTGCTCGCAAAACAAATAATCAACCAAAGCTTCCGTGGTACAATAAGCATTTAACAAACCTTAATAACGCGAAACGTAAGGCTTTTAATAAATATAAGCACACAAAAAATGAGTTAGACTATGCTTATTTTAGCAAACTGCGTAAAGATTTTTGCACACTTAATAAGTTCCTTCACAAGGGTTATATCATGGATATAGAGAGTAATATTAAGAGCAATTGTAACTTTTTTTGGTCATTTGTTAATACTAAAAGAAAATCTAACGGATTTCCTAAAAATATGTCTTATATGGATACCGAAGCATCAAATATTACTTCTATTCTTGATTTATTCGCAAGCTTCTTCCAATCTGTGTACTCAACTCCTGTTATGAATAACTCTCCCTGTATTCGCAATATACCAAGTAAGGTTGATATTGGCAATTTACAGTTAAGTTGTACTGAAGTGCTTTCAGAACTTAAATCACTCAAACCTAAGTTAAACTCTGGAGCTGATGGTATACCTCCCTTATTTCTCAAACTTTGCGCTACATCACTTTGTTATCCTCTGCTTTGTATTTTCAATAAATCTCTCTCTGAAGGAGTGTTTCTAGGCACATGGAAGATTTCGTACCTTGTGCCGATTCATAAATCTGGGTCTAAGAATATGGTCGAAAATTATAGAGGTATCTCTAAGCTCTCAGCGATTCCTAAATTGTTCGAGAGTATTGTAAAAAATAAAATTGAATTCTTAACTAAAGAATCTATATCTGAATTGCAACACGGCTTCATATCGGGGAGATCAACTACCACCAATATGGCTCTTTTTTCCAGGTATATTATTAATTCTCTAGAGAGTAAGTGTCAGGTGGATGCGATTTACACAGATTTCAGTAAAGCTTTTGATTCCGTGAATCATAGCACTCTATTGCAAAAACTAGAAATGTTTGGTTTCCACTCTAAGGTCCTGAGTTGGATTTCATCTTACCTCACTGACAGGTCTCAAAAAGTTATCATTGATGGCTGCCTTTCTAGTTCTATTACATGTACTTCTGGTGTCCCACAGGGTAGTCATTTTTCTTTTTAACATTTTCATTAATGATATCGCATTAGCTGTAAAACACTCCAAGTGCCTTTTATATGCCGATGATTTAAAACTGTTTTCCAAGATTAAAAGTGTTGAAGATTGCTACCATGTACAATCTGATATTAATCGAATTGCGGAATGGTGCAATAATAATTGCTTGAAGCTAAATATAAAAAAATGCAATGTGATTTCTTTTTTCAAATCTAAAAGCCACATTGAATTTAACTACTTGATTGAGTCCAACCAACTTACTCGAGTGGTAATAATCAAAGATCTTGGCATAATGCTAGACTCCAGTTTTTCTTTTAAAAGCCATATTGACTACATTGTGGGTAAAGCAAATTCCCTTGTTGGCTTCATTAAGAGAAATTGCGCTGATTTTTGTGACCCCTTTGCCTTGTTAACACTTTACACATCTCTTGTCAGGTCTATACTTGAGTATGCAGATATAATATGGAACCCAAATTTTAAGACATATTCCAACCGAATAGAAAAAGCCCAAAGGCGTTTCACAGAATTTATATTTTTTAAAATGAATTGGAGGTTTTCACCAGATTATAGGTCTAGATGTCTATTGCTTGGAATTAAATCTCTTGAAACAAGACGAACTATTCATGATGTGATGCTTGTGAGGGATGTGTTATGTTATCACATAAGATGCCCTCTGCTTCTCTCATTAATACCAATCTATGCACCACTCAGATCTTTTAGGTCAATGGATTTGCTTTTTGCACAATTTCACAGGACAAGCTACGGTTGCAATGAGCCTGTTTCTAGAGCTATCAACAATTTCAATGAAGTTTGCCATTATATTGACTTAAGTTGTCCTAGAGAATCTTTTAAAGCTTGTGTTTTGCTTATTTTTATTTTTTAATTGCAATGTATAATTTATTATAACCATGATTATTTATTATTATTACCATTTTATTAATTTTAAGCCATAATCTGTTAGCTGTAAAATTGCTTGTAGATGTAAATAAATAAATAAATAAATAAACTTTGTGCAAAACTTTATTTTTTCGCCGAAAATTTCATTTCGACGAATAACAATATTGGACAAACCAACGAAGTCAATTCTTTTTAAAATCTACAATTCACTTTGAATTTCGAATGAAGTTTTGGACTAGCATTATCCAATGCGTCACAAAATTTCTAGGAAATGTTTCTTCGTGATAAGATAACCAATTTTATTTGCAGTCAAGTCAAACAAGTTTTTTTTATCCAACTTGAGAACATCTCAAACAGAAGATGACGTAAATAATAATGTTAAATACATTTAAATCAAAAACAATTGTGTCACTCTAAAGAATGAGTATAGAAAGTATCAACAAAAATAATTGTTAAATGGATTTTTCGAGAATAAGAATTTTATATGAAAGTTTTTATACTGACAGCTTCTTAAATCAACAAAGTACGAACTGTAGAGATATGTTTCAAAAACCATGTAAAATGGATAAAAACAAACATGTTACAATAAGATTTCCTTAAAAACTGTTATTGATAAAGCTTCGAACTAAAAAAAAAAAATGGTTTATAAAAATAATGTTTGAGTAAATCATTCACGGAAATCGAAACTTCGATCAAATCGAATAGACCTAGATGTCAAAATCCAAACTAAGTTCAAACCAAATAGGGAATCAATAAATCAATCGAAAAGTGATGTGTCAATTAATAGAGTACTATGTAGTAGAAGAAGTTAACTACTGATTTTGTTATACTTTTTTAAAATAATATACTTTTTTCCATTTGTCTTAAACTCGACTTTAAACTATATGTTTAAATAAAATAAGTAATCCTGGTTTATTTAAAGAAAAAACCGACAGATTAAGATGATTTGTGTTAAGAGGAACTGCTTTATAACTATTTATGTAGAATTTTGAAAGTTGTTTCCAAGTTAACTCCAAATAGTTGTATTTTTTCCTTATTTTATTAATGCATTGTTTCCTACTAAACCAAGTATATACTTCAAGGAAACATTATTTCACACGTAAAAAGATTTAAGTCTAACTGCTACCTTCCTATATCTACTAAATAGTTTACACCTTACTATTGCAGTTTCGAGAGTTCGAAAAATATGATTTTTGATTTTCACCAGCGGGTATATCAAAATTAAATCTCAGTCGCCCTAAAATAAGAATAAAAAAATACAAGTGAAATATTGATGTCACATTGATGGTGATAAGTGCACGCACTTTTTTATTTTGACAAATAAATTCTTTTTCATTTAAGTTTGTGCACCTACTATTTCGGTAGCATACATATATTTAACACACATCAAAAACTTATTTTTTCAAAAATTCAGCAAAACAAAAAAAGTGAGTATACGCCATAGTGCACTTTATAATCGATTTTTAGTCTTCTCAGAGTATTGGAAGAACCTGTTATGTTTTTAAATCTTATCAGATATCACAAAATTATATCTGTTGCGTTATTTACTGATTAAGATTTAATTTTGATCTCCAAAACACAAATCTTTAGAAAAAATGGTATTTAAAAATAAATCACAATTTTATCTTATTCCTTTGAAAACTAAATTGCGTCAGTCACCATTTAAATTTACATAAAATAAATTCCGAATGCCGATAACAAACCGCAAAATATTTATTACCAAAGTCGCAAAACACCCACATGAAGGAGTGGCCTAAAATTTCGAGCTCGTATCGCATATATTAGAAATAAGTCAATACGGTACTAAAGCAAACTATGTACTCGTATGATGCCAAATATTTTCCTACGTCCATTTGCTTTTAGTATCGTTTTAAGTAGCTTAACATTTTGCGCTAATATTTCAAAAATTGAATTTGAATGTCCACCATGTTAGGTGACTACATTTTAAAATTTTTTTTTCATTTTTTCAAAAAATGTTCCTTGCCAATTTGATGAATGATAATATCAAGACTCATTAATTCACTCAAAACTTGGTTAGAAGAACCGATATCTACCTCTGAACATCTCTTAGAAAACATCTAAGATTTAAGATACACTCTAGACAAATTGCTTAATCTAGTATCTAATCAATCGATTTCTCAACTTCCACTACCAAATGAATCAACTCCAATATTGAAATTAATTACCCTAAATGAGAGCGGTCTCTCAAAGTTCGCCAATCACTAATATGCTGGGCTGTGCGCTCTGTTATATGCGAGACGACTACGACTCGTATATCCTTTAGAAATTTGCTTTCAATTGTCTGCCTGATTAATACCACTTAAACGTGTGTATTTGTGGATAATACTATTTTATCAAGTTTTTAGGGGACTATAATACTTGTACAATCCCCTCCTCCTTCCTTTACGCTTATAACAACTCATACCTATTGTTTTATATCTGTATCTATGTATATTTGTGACACACGACAGGACGAACTTAACATACATATATTTAGTAGCTATAGCTGGTGGTGTATACACTTTATGGTTCCATTTGGTTAGGTTGTTATGGATGTTCCTACATATGGCTGATGATGGCGCTGTCGTCTTCGTCCTTTTGCTCCACACTAGCTACATACTTATGCTATATATATGTATATTATGAATGTGTGTTTGCGGCATTGATACACATATGCTTGGTTTTCGGATCCCGGGAAAGAGTGTATAGTCGGCCATCAGTACTGTGTTTGTTTGTTTCAGCCATATTTAAATAAGTTGGAGCCCCGGCCGGATGGCTTTATATTGGTTTATCTTTCATTTGAACATTGAAATTCAGATATTGATTTGCCATTTATGTCCCATGGGAGAGGGAGTCACAGAGCACGAGTTATAGCTTTTGGGGAGTATAGCGACAGCAGCTGAATATGAAGAAGCAGAGGTAGCGAGAGGAGTGAGACAGTTGGATGTTTTTTTTTGGGTCGCTCACTCTGTTTTGGTTTTTGGTGTGGTGATGATGATTCAGAACTTAACAAAAAAAAAAAAACGTAGAAGCCATAACAGAAACACACTCACAAAAACACACACATCTCCAACAACACAGAATCGTACAAATTTAAGATATAGGTATGAGAAATCCTTAAGCGCTCTCCTTTGAAATCTTATTAATATTCTATGTCTCCAACGCAAACATTACCCGCCCAAGTGGTTGTGGGAGATTCAAGGATTTAGGTAACTGACTGCTGAAGAAGCAGAAGCAGAAACAGAAGAGGAGATTTAAAAAGGACGAAGCGGGGCCAGGCAGTCACTAGCCTATACCTATAGCGCTGTTGGTTAACATGGTTAGGTACATTGTTTCGTTTCAATTAATTGTACCACCTACTGGATGCTAGAATATAGAGTATCTCCACCATAGTTGTAAATAACATCATGGAACCACTTTTCTCTCGGCTACCGAACGTCAGAATAACCATCCCTCTAACAACAATCCGGGATTGGAGCTCATTTTTATACCACTTAGATGATTGAGCTTAGTTTCTGGTTGTTTCTGAGTTGGTGTGTGCTTCATCAAATCCATCGGATGATATGGGCTATACGTTTGGCTGAGATGTGAGAATATATTCTGTGTGCAAATGTGGACACATCGCATGAATGCTCGCGCTGTTTCCTCGACATTTTGTATGTGATATCCCCAATACGTTTTATCCTTTGTGCATATTTGTTCTGTTTCGTCCTCTTTTCATCCTTGACACCGCGCTCATGCCATATCATCATACATACCGTGCCGCAACTTTAACTGCGACGACGGCAGCAGAGGCAACATTGGTGGGGGTTGTGGATGGTGGTGGTCTTCTATCTCTGTATTGGTGGTAAGTTTTGGGGAGAAAGAGTAGGAGTAGGAGGAAGAGGATTTTGGTGCTTTTGTCGGGTAAAGTGATGGTGGTGGGATTTTATTAGATTTTTCCCAGATATATCTACGTTTGTTGTATATTCGTGAAAATTTTCGGAAACATTTCGGTTAAAGAGGATATTTGTTGCGAAGGACATTGCAAAAGGTTGAAAATTTTCGTTTCGTTTCATCTATATTATATAAATATATGTATGTATGTATAGATATATAAATATGTATATATATGTAGGTAGGTACATCAGTACTTGCTTTTTAATACATTATGTACAACGAGACGAAAATGAACATTTTATTTTTGTTCCTTTGTCGCGTGGGTGGGTGGCCAAAAGTGGGTTGGGGTTTGGGGTTTTCGGTAGGTAGGTAGGTTGGGTGGGTGGGTGATTGTGTGCGCTTTTCGAGTATACACGCCGCGAGAGTTCTATTTTATCGGTTTAAAAGAAAATACATATTAAATTTTGGGTGTGGCTGGATGAAAAGTATGGTTCAAAGTAAAACCGTAAAAAAAAAAACTTAAAATAAAAGGTGCAAACAAGAAGAATTTTGCTGGATTCATAGATTTTTTTGTTTTGTGTTTGCACCTGGGAACGACGTTATGTGCTTTGAATCTTTATTTTTCTGCTTATCTACTAGAACAACTCTCCTCTTTATGAAGATTTAAGACGTTCATTACTTTTTCATTTCCATTGGGAACTGTTTTTTTTTTAAATGTGCTTCATCTTTGCCTAGGTCTTATCCAATTCCACAATTCCAAGGAAGATGTTATTTCTAAGAGATATGCCTGGACTTGAAAAAATAATTTGTAGAATGTTATTACTTATTACTTTTGTTAAAAAAACGTTATCTTTACATTAAGTAAAGCAATTAGAAAATAAGACTTACAAAATTTACTCCTGGGATAAAACCAGGAACAGTTAAATTTCACAATAAGTGTGATTGGCATATCGAACGGGTCACATAGTCCATAAAACCTTTGATCAGTTATTTCTAAAAATTATCAATTTTAGTCCAAAGTTTTGTAAAAGTTCATTAAAAATTTGCTAAATATGGAAATTTGTGTGTCGTAAACATACAAAAGGTTCATTTATTCATTTCATTGACGCTGGTATTTTAAGGAATGTCATACACATATTCCTTATGAACTTTCAAAGTTTATAAACAAAAAGTAAAACTCAAATTGCATGTTTTGGGAAGAAATAGTCAAACACACATTTTGTCTACTTTGGCACAATGACAGCTGCGGAATGTTAGGAGCATTATAGGGACTTGAAGACATGAGACTGACAGTTTATAAGTTGTTGAAAAAAAAAACAGGAATGAACTGTTTTTTTGACTGCAAAAAGTCAATAGGACATAAAAAAAAACAATGCACCTATATTTTCCTTTTAAAACATTCTTAATAGTTTACATAAAAAAACGCCAAAGTTTCTATTTTGGCGAAATGTAAGCTATTAGGACTTTTTTACGATTCACAATAAACACATCATAAACGTCAAAGTCTTTAGTTTGGCACAATGACAATGTAATAAATATGCTTATAAGAGAGTAAAAAATGAGAAACGTCGTCAAAATTATACGGTTGAGCTTATCTTCTTTTGTACAATATCATAATTCGTTTTATTCATATTGTAAAACGTAAATAAATAATTTATTTGCTTACAAATTAATCATATCAAAGTCTTCTGAACCCTTTGGAATAAAACTATTGATTAAATTTTAAAACCCCTTAGTTTGTTGACAAATTTTACTTAAATTGTCTTTCATATTTTGATTGATGATTGTTTGACGATAGGTTTTATTAGAAAGTCCTAAAATACAAACTTCTGGAACCACAAATTGTGGAGCCATCCCTGTACAAAAATTGACAGTTGATGAATGAGTAGTAGGTACCAACCTTAATTTCTCAACTCGTCTCTTCCCGTTAATTACACAATTGATATCAAAAATAGATATTCTTCTATAAGTGTTTTATTAGATTTTTTTTTAAATATTTAGACGCTCAAACATAAAAGTGGCATGTAACTAATACGAATTTTCAACAAAAATCATTGAGGACCAGTTTCAAAATTAAAATAAAAAGCATATTTTAAATTACTACTGCGAAATTGACCATAAACCGGTAAAAAAAAGAAAAAAAATCCTACCTACCTACATGAAATATAAATTCATCGAGAATGTCAAATTAATGTTAAATAAAATGTTCCTTTTTAACCCCTGGAGTGAGAGAGAGCTTAATTATTTTCCATTCCTTCCCGTTTGGTTATCGATCGTTTTTGTTCGTTCGTTTCGTTTACACTCTTGATACATAAATGCATTTTGCCAACACTTTATTTTCTTCACCATCATCAACCACATTCGATGTCATGTGCCAAACCAATCATATATCCTTTATTTTTTGTTTATTTTTTTATTTTCTTCACTGCTCTGTTCGTCCTTGTTTCTCCCCTCTTTAGTACAAAAAAAAAAAAGTATAAAACAAGTAATTTTCTTCTCTTTTATGTATGTGCGATGTCCTTTGTTAAGCTTCGTATTTTGTTCGTAGGTATAATCCATGCAAATTATTCTGGGTAAAAATGAGGTAAAGTTAAGAAGAGCATAGTAAACGAAGTTGATTTTCTTTATTAATTCATTTCTTTTTTTTTTGTACTGTGTGATGTGGTGCTGTGTGAAAAAGCAAGTTGGAATGGAGTTGAAGTTGAAGTTAGAGTTCGGCTGTCAGAATGTTCATGACTGTTGGGCATGTGTGAAAAGTGAGAACTTACACGGAGAAGAATGCAAACAATTTTTTTTTGTTTTTTTTTTAGCTAAATATATTTACATAAGTATTAGACACTTTGCTTATAAAATTTGTATCAAAACCTTTTGTGTTTTTATACCTATCTACCTACTTGTCTATTATACATTTAGGTGGGAATACTTATTATATTCAACCGGTAACTGAGTATACGGTGGTTGATTTGAGTTCTGCCACGTCATCATAGCCGTCCTCTCGGCAGTCGTCACCGTTACTGTCACCTTTACAACCCAACCGCGCCCGATTATTCCACTGGGTAGCGCACTGATAATGAGTAGGAGGACGAGGAGGATAATCTTTTATTGTGTTCATTCGCCTCGTTCTATGTCATTTCCTCTCCACACACCTTTTTCTTGTTTCTTTTAACTTTGTTTTGTTTTCTTATTTTTGTGTTGTTGTGTGTTTTTTTTTCGCTCATATTTTGTCAGTGATTGGGGATACTATGCTGGGACAGGGAGGCTTCGAGCCTGGCCCTAAGAACCCTCCTATAGATAGATACATTTCATGCATAACAGTTGCCTTTTTTTTATTCTCTTTATAACATCAGTGTCGTGGGGTGGTCGGCGGCGGCGGTGAGATGGGAGGTTGGGGTTGAGGGATGGTTGGTGGCGCTTGTCGTCGTCATTCGGTTCTGGAGGTTGGGGGTAGGTTTGAATGGATATAACTGGTCGTTGATGGTGGTAGTAGTGTGCGATGGTTGAAAAACTTAAAGGTTCCTGGAAAATTTTGTTATATCGTTCTTTTTCATTTTTAAAGAGAAGCGTGTAAGATTTTTCTCCTTCAAGGGTTGCTTGCTCTATTCTCTATACACATTCTGTGAAAGAGTTATATTTTTTTTCTGTATTATTTTTTATTTTTTTTTTGTTGTTGTATTTTCTATGCCTTCTCATCTTTTCTTTGGCAAGTTTTGCGGAAAGTTTTTATAATATGGGTTGATGTGAGTTCCATTTGAACACGGGTTGGTTATTGTTGGTTTTCTAGGGTTGAAATTGCGATGCAATTAATTCGAAAGCTTTTTGTTTTTTTTTTGTTCTTATATATTTTATTCAACATATACCTACTCACATAATATTAAATATATAATATACATTGTTATGTTTATATAACATATATAAAATTTGCTTTTATTAACTTAAATATAATTAGTTTTGTGTACCTTATTCATGCTTATACTAACTTTTTTTATATTTTTCCCTTTTCAGGTAAGATTTGAACTTTCAATTTGATTTGCGTAATTGTGTAAATAAAATAACAAAAAAAAAATCCCAGAAATGATTCGATATTATGTAAGTAGAAACTTTTTGTTATAACCTTTTTTTTATGGTGGAATATAAACTTAGCGTGACATTTTATTATATTTTTTTTTGTTCTTGGTGTTTGGGTTGTTATTCTCTTTAAATAACAGAAGTTTTTACAGAGAATAAATTTTTCGTAAGTATCTACTTACTGAATTTCGATTTATTGAAGCATATTATTGGTATTTCTTACTTAGAATTGCTTTCCTTTTGTATCTATTTAAACCTACGTACTTTTTATTTATTTTTATGAAATCCAATAGGGATAACTAAACCTACGTTTAGACGCGTGTATGTGTTTGAATTTGAATCAGAAAAAAAGAAAATGAAATGAGAGTTACAAATTACCTTACAAGATTTTTTTTTATCTTTGTTATCTAAATATTTTGTTGAAAGATACTTTATTTACTTAATATTCTGGCTTTGAAATTGAAAACAAAATGTCGAGTCCGAAAACTTTTTTAAAAACAATATTTTTTAACGTGAAAATCTTTATTAAACTTTAACTTTTTTTATTTTATTTTGTATATTTATTTTAGTTAAGTTAAAATAAATCAAAACAGTTCGGACTCTGTTAATAAGCAGACAAAAATCAACGTAAAATGGGAAATCTTAGCTTTCATGTACTATGTATATCCGTTGTTGTAAACGGGTAATCACTCCAAAATGTAACCAAAGTAGTTAATTTTCTTACTGAAATTAATTTTCGTAGAGTAAGTTAGGCAAAATATAAAGTAACCAATCGAACGATTATTTTAAAACAATAATGTCTCAATTGAGAGAAAACAATTTAAACCACCCAAATTGATGCTTTGACACAAACTACAAATAACTAAATTGAGAGACATCTATTTCAAGTACAAAAATATTTTATATTTTTAATAAAGTCAGACACGAAACATGACCACAGACCACAAGTACTATGTATTTTTGAATTGAGACAATTTACTTCCAAACTTCGAATAAGGTTGAACTACATATCGAACTTCCTGTAAATTTGGTTTTGAGTTAAAATGCCGTTGCGTTGGTTTGATAGTAAACCAAATGACTTGCTGACACACAGCTCAACTAAGTAAAAAACTTCAATCAAAATCATTTGATTTTCTTCAAATCAATCGAATTTTCACACTTATTAAATGAATTAAATGACAAACCCACACAAAAGTTTGTTTGATCAATTTAACATTGAAATGATAACGAAGTTGACAAGTGTAGGGAGTGCTTAAGATGCATAGGAAAAAATTGGGGAACATCAGTTCGAAATTCAATAAAATAAAAAAAGGTGCGTATACGCCAAAGTATACCATTATTTTATTAACGTATTTTAAAGGGTATTAAACTATTGCATACGAAATTATTTTGCTGTTCGACTTTACTTATGAAGCCATCAATCGTCTTAAAGGCAAATTGGCTAAAGCGCCCTCTGTCGGGTCCACATTGTGTCGCTTTTTGACACAAAACTAATTTAAAAATATTGTGAATATTTGTAATTTAATAAAATTCCTAAAAATCTCGGCATCACTGCCACCTATCACATCACTAGGTTGGTATAAAAAAGATGGCCAACGAGGTAGGGTAGTTTATTGTGAATTTTTAAAAAGAATGTCAAAATTAGAAAGGGAAAAAAATATTAATTTTTGATTTCTGACCTCCAACATGTTGGATTTGTTGAGTTCAGATTAAAAAAATTTGTTCGTTTAAATGCACAATATATGGTTTGTACCTATGTATGTACATACTCATTGCTACCTCGCCCTCAAAGTTATAAATTGCTTGAACTATAACTAACAAAACTATGGCTTGAACCGTTATCCATCGTTCATATAAAACAAGATAGGTAATGGAGAATTATACCGGTATATAGACTATAGGGACTATTCACAATCGGTGCATTCAGTCAAAGAGTGATAAGTGCATTTTTTTCCTGTTTATTTTATTTTTGTTTTGCTTTTTTTCTTATTTCTTTTTCTGTTATATCACATGCTTTTTCTCCAACTCGTTTACTGTCCACTGATATGGGAATGGGGAGCAGCAATACAGTGGACAAAAAAATTAAAAAAAAAAACTAAAACCCATTCGGTATATCTATATACATTATCAACAACTGCAGTCGGCCATGTTTATTTTTACATATATATTTAAAAAGGTATGTGTATATATGTACTTGTACATATGTATATCTACGTAGGTATATGAATGTAAGTTTTCGATTAAAATAAAGTGCGACATATTTAGTTGCATCGTCGCACTAACTTAAAAAAAATATATTTATCTTCGTTCAGTTTTCTTTTTTTTTTTTGCTATAAAATCATCAAGCAAATGAGCAGATTAATCAAAGAGTAGGAACAAATGAGATGAGAGGGTAAGGAAGTTATTGGAACAAAAGCAGACAAAGGCTAAATCATCTTGAAAGTGCATAAGAAATTTATCAAGAATAAAAACAAAAAATAAAAGAGTAAAAAAAACGAATTAAATTGGTACGTACAGATATGTATGTACATATATGCACAAATAGGTACATATGTACATACCTACCTAAGTATATAAAAGAAAGAAAAAGATACACATTTATTAATTCAGATTTTGCATCCATTAAATGGTAGTAAGCTAGTACCTAGGTTCCTACTGTATCAGCAAAAGAAAAAAAAAACCGCAGCCATTTTGATTTTTTTATCTTCCATAGATTTGATGATGACATAAATGAAAATATCCATCTCTATGTAATATATTTGCAAAATTACAAAATGGTGTTGTATGTAAGTACCTATATGTATATATGTACGTTATTTATGTACATACGTATATACATATATGTTAGTACGAATGTTGAAATTGAGTTTTCTATTTTTTTTTTCTTTTAGCTGCACAATTTTTTTTGCTTATTGCTCTTCTTCTCTATACTTCTTTTTCGTTTGAGTTTTGTGTATAACCATCGAGCTGTCGTCGCCATTGTGTGACTATACTCTCCTTCTATTCCCTATTGCGCTGCCCCTCTGACAGTCCACCACCCAACCTCCCTGCCAACCCCACCCCACTTCGTACTTCCTCCGTCCGTGCCAACTCATTTTTTCTGACTTTGTGCAAAGACACAAATTCCGTTCAAATCGAACCGAGAAATTCGCTTAAAATCTGCGAAATTGTACATGAAATTTGAAATTTACTCGCTGCTGCTGCTGTTGCTGTTGTCGCTGCCGCTGCCGTCGCACCGCATCGCATCGCACACGTAATAGGTAGACCTGGGTAAAGTTAGGTAGGTACCTAGCAAATGGTATCTAGATATGTCTGCACAAAACAAACCAGCACCCTGATGATGATGATGGTATAGTATACTTCTATCTATAGATATCTAAGGTGAATGTAAATTTGTGTACATACATATATAGGTTTTTCAGAGGTAAAAAAAAAAACAAAGCAAAAATATATTCTACAACAACAACAAAATATTTATATTCATTTTAGTATACTTCCCCGAGAGTCGTGGCATATTTTTACATGAATTTTATTCCTTTATTTTTTCATAATGTAGCTACCTATAGTCAAATCTAAGCAAACGTCAAGCGCTTGACAACAACCTACACAGAAGTTTTATATTTATCTATCTATCTATACCTACTATATATCTAATGGATATTAATATATTTTTGGATTTCAATATTATTGTAGTGGTTTCCATGTTGCAGTTATTTTAACTGCCATATTCGTTGGATGTTGTTTGCATTTCTTATAATTTTTTTTTTTTCATAAGATTTCTTAAAATACTTCATTATTGTGTTTGTAGATTGAAATTATGGAACGACTTAATATATACAGAGCTGGAACGTATTTTGCTTTGCATTATTTTGTTTTGGTAGGCTGGAAGCTTTTTTGGTTCTCAACTTTTAGTCAGCTGACACTCATTGTTAAATATAATCATCTATAGATTTATGTTTTTGGCAAAACTCAATTCAATTATTGACAGCTCAATAATCAATAATCACAAATTCTTATAAAACTTCAAATGCTATACAATTAGCAAAAGACAACAAATTTGCCAAAATTCTACTGACAGCTTAAGAAAACAATTTATCTTTGTCTTTCCTCCTTCTAATTTTTACTGTTGAACAAGAACAAAATCAATAGAACTTCGCGAATTATCGTAAACTTTTATGAAAAGGCAGCGATCAGAATATTTTTATTTTTAATATATTTCTACCATTGGCCTATTTTCATTTTCTAAGGAATTTCCTAGTCGCAAAGACATTGTTCGAACTAGTCAAATTGGTAGTAGGACGTTTCAAGAATTCACAATAGATAAGTAGCAATAAATAAACTTCAAGTTCTTCGATGGTAAAAATCCCAATTGGGCTGTCATTGTCTTTTCTCTTTCTTAAACCAGTTCACACTGGCCGGAAAAGCGGTTGTGGCGAAAAAAAAATGATTTTCGTCAAAAATCTACAAATATTAAAAACACAGTTTTCTTCCCATAAATTTTTGATAAACCTAAAGTTTTCTTTAAACAACATGTATTAAATAGCATCTATCAAAATGCATTAGCTTTTTTATATGAAATTTTGTTCGACTGTTTATTTTTTAAATTTTGAAATCCGGAAAAAACGGTATTTGTTTAACGGTTGAAAGAAATTGCATAGTTTTTTATGTCAACTTTTTTATATAAACTTTAATATAATATTTGTTTATAAAAAGAGAACTATGTATGTAAAATCGAGAACTTTCATCTGCTGATAATATCCTCTGGAAATAGATGCGCAGATTAGTTACGCACCATAAGTCCACCAGAGG
Source organism: Syrphus vitripennis (assembly GCA_958431115.1). NCBI lineage: Eukaryota > Metazoa > Arthropoda > Insecta > Diptera > Syrphidae > Syrphus > Syrphus vitripennis. Next base: position 96,371,444 of record OY288110.1, on the reverse strand, counting down.
GCATTTGTTATGTAAGGAAGTTAGTTTCAGATAAATGACATGATTTGACACGTAGACGTCATTTTGTATTTTTTTATACTCTAAACTTACTGTGAATTACAAACGCACTTTTTTTTTATTGCTTTTGCAACAAAAACAAAGTTAAGAAACGAAGGAGTGATAGAATCATTATGACATACATACATAGAATAAAAGATATTTTTTGTTTAAATTGGAGAATGTTCTCGAGCACCTACATGAATATAACTGTCGAGTACATAGTACATTTTTTTTTTTTTTGATGTATATATGTAGGTATAACCCGGGGATGCATTCGCGGTGCACATAGCATGAATATACTATAAGCAAAGCATCCCCTTGGAAAATAGCATCAACCCACTTTATTTATGTAGGCCCCATTGTGAATAGTGTGTCCTGTGTATAATAAAAAAAAAAGAACTTCTTATTCCGCCTGTTCTGCAGATATAAGTCTTTGTTCTGTTATGCCTATAGTACATATATACTCTCCGTAATCCTGTCGTTCATAGTCGTCTACTCTCTATACTGTATACTGCCTTTTGATAAAATACTGCACCTTATTTCATAGAATATTGATGTATTACTTTGTGTTTTTCATTTATTTTACTTTCTTTTTTCTGTTCATTTTTCATCTCAATTTTTTATTTGCCATAAAAGGGCAAGTATTGGGTCATGAAAAAAGTCCTTCAAGAACTACAATATTGTATAAGATGAGATTGAACCTGGCCATTTATTGTATATAATTATTTCTGAAACCTTTAGAAATTATTCAATATTTTTAGTTTTCAAACGCTCCCATGTCACATTAGAATTGTAAAATTATTCTACCTATATATTGATCAAATTATAGTTCAATTCTATGGGAATTTAATAGACATTAAGAAACATAACATCGGGTGTTCCTCAAGGATCAGTTTTGGCTCCATTATTGTACATAACCTATGTTGCAGATTTTCCTGAAATATGGAACTGTGAAATAGCAATGTTTGCAGATGACACCGCCGTTTATAGTTCAAATAACTTCGGCCATGAAATTGAAAATGATTTACAACATGCGTTAAACAAAATCTACGATTACTTCAAATCATGGAAAGTCAAAATAAATGCTGACAAAACACAGGCCATATTTTTCACTAGAAAAAGGAAAGCCTGTGCTTTACCACTTGGTCAGCTTAAAATAAACGATTGTGATGTCCCGTGGGTTAATTCTGTCAAATATCTAGGTGTATATTTAGACAAGACATTAACTTTCCGTGACCATATCACAAATACCCTCAATAAAATAAGCATAGCTACTAAAATGCTATACCCCCTCATATGCAGGAAATCTCCCCTGAGTAAATATAATAAAATTGTAATATGTAAAGTAATTTTTCAAGCCATATTGGTCTATTCATGTCCAGTATGGGGAACTTGTGCCAAATCGCACATTAAAAAATTGCAAATATCTCAAAACAAAACTTTGAAAATGATGATAAATCTACCTTGGCATTTTTCCACCAAACACTTACACGAAGAAACCGGTGTACATCAAGTTGCAAAAAAAATTGAAATTCTCAATCAAAGATTTAAATTAAGATGTAGTGATTCTACGAACGTATTAATACAAAATTTAATAGATCAATAAAATGTTATATGAAATCTTTATTCTAATTAATTATTTGTATTTAGAATTTATTTACTTTTGTATTTATGTTAATTTATTTATTTATTTACTTTTGTATTTATGTTAATTTATTTATTTATTTACTTTTGCATTTATGTTAATTTATTTATTTATTTACTTTTGTATTTATGTTAATTTATTTATTTACTTACTTTTGCATTTATGTTAATTTATTTATTTATTTACTTTTGTATTTATGTTAATTTATTTATTTATTTACTTTTGTATTTATGTTAATTTATTTATTTATTTACTTTTGTATTTATGTTAATTTATTTATTTATTTACTTTTGCATTTATGTTAATTTATTTATTTATTTACTTTTGTATTTATGTTAATTTATTTATTTACTTACTTTTGCATTTATGTTAATTTATTTATTTATTTACTTTTGTATTTATGTTAATTTATTTATTTATTTACTTTTGCATTTATGTTAATTTATTTATTTATTTTCTTTTGTATTTATGTTATTTATTTACTTTTGTACTTATGTTAATTTATTTATTTATCTGTTTAATTATTTATTTTGTTTCCTTTATTTATTGATCATTTATTTATTGATTGATTTGTTTATCTATTTATTTATTTATTGTTTATTTACTTACTACACATATTTTATTCCACTGTCTGGTATTCCTTTAGATTTTAAGTTTTATTAGTTGTCTTTATTTTCTTTTATATAAAATTATATATAAATCATATTAAATGAAGGTTTTTATTCATAGTTTTCCTTCGAATGAAATTTCCAATTCAAAATTAATTTTTAAATGTTCAAAAAAAAATTTTTCAGTTGTAAGATATAGTTTAAATATCAAATCTCTGTGCAAGCTGCGTACTTTTAAAAGATTTGTAAAGCCTTTATCTATGAAGAAAAAATAAAATAATAAAATAATAAATAGCTGATTTAGTTTAACATAAATAATTAAATTCTCTTCACTAAAATTTTGATGTTTATGTTGAAGAGACATGTTTCATAATCAAAATTGATAAACATTAATGTTTCTAAATAAAACCATGAGACATACGGCATACCTAGAATGTCATAATATATTCGAAAATAGATTATGAATAATTCGCAATAATTAATATATTATTATTGTATGAGCAAGAATGTGCGACTTTTGTGTGTGATTTTTTTTTTGTGGGTGGATGATGGAGGATACATAAGAAGAATTTTATTCATGGTTGGTTTCGGTTTTATTTTTTTTTGTTGTATTCTTGTTATTATTTTGTTTTGCAATTCACTCCAGTTATCCCCCACACTGTGAGCTTTATAAAGCTCAAGAGAGTCATCGAGGAAGGATATATTTTTTTTTCTGAAGGGCGAAACGGATGATTTTGCTGTTGTGTGATGTGTTGTGTTGTGTTGAGTATTGAGTTGAGTTGTGCTGTGCTGTGTATGGGGTGCACAAAGAGGATGCTTTAAAAGTGATGGCAAACAAACCTGAACTGAAATTTTCTCCTATACCGAACCGATTTCGAGAAGAGTTCTCACTCGCCTAGTTTAGCTAAAAAACAAGTGAACAAAATTTCAACTCAGGAAATTAAAGGGAAAACGTTTTCCCATAGCCATTTCACTTCTGTTGCACCGCTGCTGCTGCCATCATCGTTATAGTTTTTGGGTTACATTTGTGTGTTCTCTGAATGGGGGGGTGTTATACTTGGTGGTGGATTTTGAAGGCTGGCAGTGGTTCTGATGGTGGGAGTGAGAGTGGGAGGCCAGCTTCACAGTTAGATGTGTGTTTAATATGGCAGAGGGGTTAAAAAAGACGAATGTTTATGTGTATAAAGCTTACATATTTAGGCGTTAAAGATTTTTCCTCCGCAACTTAGTAGGTACCTACCCTCTATGTGGAGTGAAAAAGGATGGAATGTTGTGTAAGTAAGGCTAGATGTTGAGCTTTAGTAGTGTCGTACATTTCGTTCGTATTGTTAAATTTGGAGGTTGAGTAGAATATAGGGTTGGGGTTAGGAAGAGTACTTATAGAAATATAAAGTCGGATGTTGAAGGTAGTTTGAAAATATATCAGTTTTTGGTTAAAGGTTTTGCACTCTCTTTTCAAAAAGTACATAACAAAATATAGGCATATGCTTTTTTTGATGTTGTGTGGATGAAGTATATGGTTTGTTTTTTGTTGTTGTTTGAGGTATGTACATAGAATGAACTGCATACCTACATATACATTTTAATGCGTTTTCTATTTGTAAGTTATAAGAAAGAGTACAAATGGTTGGAAAACTGCGTTTCGGAGAGATGTGAAAATTAGAATTGGTAGAGAATATGTGAATAAGCTGCAGTGGAAAAAAATTGTATAAATCTACGAGAGGAAAGCTTTTTTCGCACTAAATACCTACATATGCACATGTATGTACCTATTTACCTAAAGTCGTATGGTCTTAGAAAGTTCAATGAAAAACGCTTTGTTATATCAATTTTCATTTGATATTTGGTAAGAATTTGAGGAGTTGACTTTACCATTTTTTTTTTTTTAAGTTGAGTCTTATCTACACAAAAAGAATCATACAAAAAAAAAGAACCGCAAACAAGCTTCTACTTTGAATCATAAAAAAAAACAAGTATTTATTAAAATTGGTTTCTTTAATATTTAAGAAAAGAATGCTACATGTGACAATCATGTTTAACAATCAATTTAACTTTTTTCAAAATGAAAAAATGGTCCCTCGAGCCGGAATGTTAAAGCGAGTTTTAGGTATGCAAAAGCATATGAATGAATGCAAAAGCATATGAATACATGTCCTAGAAACTTTATAGACAATCGGTCAATGTCCTAAATATTAGAGTAGATGAGATGAATGAACTTAACTGGCTCAAGTATTGTTGAATGCTTGCTTAAAAATATTGAGATATTTACATGAAGTTACCCACAACAGGTCAAATTTTCGATTGGTAAAAAAAACTTACTTTAGTAATAAAAATATGTCTTTCCTTACATCAACTTTAAGCCCAAATCTCCGAATGTCCCGGACAAGAAAAATGACTTTGTTGTTTTTACATCGTTTAAAAGTCAATTTGCGAAAAACTCGTTTTTTGATTCTCAACCTTTTGTACAAAGTTATGACTACGTCATTTTTCATCAGATCATCATCTTTTCTTTAAATACCTTCTAATTGCAGAAGAACTAAACTGCTTTTCTCTAAAAAAAATTGATTTTTCTAGATATTCGAATTCAAAAGTATTCAAGCGCAGGTTTTTATCTATGTATGTTTGAGATTATGTAACTACAAATTACGCACTAATCCAGTGCAATCCAATACCAGAAAAGCTGTTTTTGGTAAATGTCTTTGAAAACTTATAATGCTCTCACGCTGCACTTTCACTTGTTGTCGTTTGACGTTTCGATTGTAACTTGTTCTGATATTTTTCACAAATCTTTTCTGTTCTAATCTGTTGTAAAATTTCTCTATATCTCATGCGTACCAATCAGGCCTTACAAATAGACATATGTACCTACAATTAAATGAGAAAAAGAAATTAGTTCGGAAACCGTTCTTATCTCATACATACATAGTTTGCTATATATTTATCCTTAAAAAAAACATCAAAATGCCTACCTATAGTGGGTACACCAAAATACCATATTGAAAGAAAATTTCAAAATAATAACTGACAACACAAGATGGCTGACAAATACAAAAAAAAAAAGACCCAACAAATTTACTAACTAAATCTACCATAAATCTATCTATGCTTTTCACCCCCGCTGAACATACGATGCCCGTTCTCATCTACATCATAGATATATATAAAAATGCAATTGTGTCGGGTGTGGTTCAGTGATGATGCTTTCTCACCTCTTTTTTTATGTTTTGTTTTCCTTCTTCTTAATGGTTTGTCTGATGATGCTGGCCAGACCATCATCACTAGCTTATATTATATTCTTCAATGTTTTCTCTTGCAATTATCTGCTCGTTTTATTGCAATGATAGTTTTTTTTCTGTTTTGTTTTATATCTGCTTTCAATGTGGCGAAATTGTAGTGTAAATGAGATTAAGTTTGCACAATATTCACACATATTTATCACAAATCTATGCAGAAGAAGATAAAAATATACTTTGAAATAGACGGAGCCGTAATTGGGGACTCCTAGGGCCCCTGGTTGTAAGTAACTTTTTTTTCAACATAGCTCTAAAACTGGTACAATTCAAAATCCTTATGTCAAATAGTTCTAAAGAATATAAAGAATACGTAAGAAAATTTTATTCACGAGATTACACGTCCAATGTAATCGTAGCCTTATGATTTATTTCCATTCCATAAATTAAATTGGAATGTACCTTTAAAAAATCCGAATGGTGACTAATACTAGGTTTACACACAAAGATCTAATGGCCGGTTTGCACCGTCCTTGAATGACGTTTATTACAAAAATACGTAAATTTGAAATTTAAATTTAAAGAGTTCAAAAATTAATTGATACAACCGAACATATATGTATTACTTTTTTAATATTTGTAATCCAATTTTTTTTTTAAATAGCTCTTTTGGTTTTGAACACGCCCAGTATTATTGGGGCCTCTACCACATGACCCTTTCTTTATATTATCACTACGACCCTGCTTAAAGACATTCTTATAAAAAGAGCAATAAGAGCATGGTAAATAAATCAATCTGGGTTTACATTAAATGTGTAGTATATATACGTTTTCTGCAATTGTATTCATTTTTATTTTATAGAATTTTTTCATAATTGGAACTTGGGGCCATTTCCTTTTTTGTTCATATTCTGGTGGTTTCTTTGTGTTTTGTTGAAAATAGTAAATGAAAAATAATGACCATAGTGAAAGCAAATAATATAAAAATATTTAATAGAAGTAGGTACCTACCTTCACCACATTTGATTGAATTATAAGAGTTAAAAGAGAATGGAAGAAATGCAATTCACTTCAAAGCAGCGCCGGATCTAGATTTTTTAGGCCTTTAAGTTTAAGTTGTAAATATTAAATTTAATGTTATTACTTTAAGGATGTTATGTCTTCCGAAAAAAAAAACAAAGTTGCCAAAGTGGATCTAGTTATATTGGTTCCGATAAATATTATAAGCTAACGAAGCAGGATAACGATCTGTTGCCACTGAGTATTAGATATGTACCCACAATGTTAGTAACAAAAATAAAGCTCGTTTAAACAGTTCTAGTCATATCTTTTTTTACTCAACTTAAAACTATCTTAAGCATTAGATTTGTGTCTACTTAGGCACTGTCTAACTTTTTTTAAATTGGTGAAAAAGAACAATGAAGGCTGTTTTTGAACATTTTTTCGCAAGCTGTTTTAAGTTAGCCAAAAGGATTTCAAAGTTAGGTATATTTATTGAGCTACGTATTAATTTCTATTTGAAAATTTGGATTAAATGTGTAAAGTGTTACCACTTTATTAAATTAAATGTCAAAAGTCGAACGGACAATTAAATTAACAAGTTTTCATCTTTGCCAATCAAATATAAACATATATTCTTAATTTAAACAAAAAACAAAACTATAAGATTAGAATAAGAAGAATTATTGTATTAGTTAATTAAGACTGTTATGAACTCGAAATTTTCTCCAAATTTGTTAAGTAATTCTCAAATACCATTCAAAAAATCGTAGGACCTGAAACGAAACTAACCGAGCAACTTTGACTCATAAAAATATCTATATACATATATAATATTTTATTTAAACTTTTGAAATATTGCATAAATATCAGATATTTAACCTTCAATATTAATCAAGTATGTATATATGTAGCTGTTACAATTGCTTCCTAAAAACAATTTCATAGACGTCATACCGTTGTCATAATCTTCAACAAATTAACCTCTGCTAAATTATTATGTCATACATTTGTGACTTCTGAGCTTTATTTCAATTTGAAAAAAAAAAACAAACAAACAAAAAAACAACTAGACAACTTTAAAATCGATTATAATTATACGAAGGTATGTGCCACCCCTCACAACTGAAATACAGTTAACTGAGACAAAAAAAATCCACACAAGCACAAAGCATTTATATTTATATTGTACATATCAAAAGATAGGCACAAACCTATCTACCTTGCCTTTCCGAGTTACAATATAAAAATTTCCATAAATAAAAATATGTACATAACATATTATTCTCATGTCATAACTATAATAACGCCATCTTTTTCTAATAATACACCATTTAGATCTGTTCGATTTGCTTACATAAAATAATTCACAATAGACTGAGAAGGAAGCTATTTATTATCTAGAGATACAACAGTATAATTTATTATTCAAATTCAAATCAACGAAAGCACTGTCATACACCGGCCGCCGCCATGTTTGTTTTATTTAAATATACATATATATTTTCTTCTTCAAATTAGAATCAGCAAAACAGCCATCAGCGTGAAGTTAAAGGACTCTCTTGCAGTTCAGTGTCAAGTAAAACAACTGCGACTAGCAGAAATATCTTCGTCACCATCATTATCGTTGTCATAGCACCAAACCACTGAACGAATGCTCGCATTCAAATTAACGAAAAAGCTAAATGACTTTGTAATGGTGGTTTTGTTTTATTTTTTCTTCTTCTGATTGTTTTTTTTTTTTATTTTTTTTAATAAATAAATAGTACATTCATTATAAATATAGCAAACAAGTTGAGTACAAGGGGAGTCAGAGTAAACAAAAAAAAAATTAAACAACTAGTAATATCGAAGCAGCTGTCACACGAGCGAACGGTGTGAACGCGCATAATAATAAATAAAATAAGACCACAGAAACGGAGGAGAAAATTCGCAATATAAAAAAAAAACAGAATTCTTTCAACTTTTTCGCGTTGCCGGTGGATTACGAGTATTTTATAGTATAGATATACCTACATAGCACGAGTAGAGTATAACATGTTTAAAGTGTCTAATTTTGGAAATACAAATCACAAATTAGTTGTTGACTAATCACCGAATCAGAAGACCATAAACTGCCAGTTTATTTTTCGTTAAATTTGAAAATAAAAAAAAAATCAAATAACAAACAAAAAATAATGTGAATATTTATTAAAGACAGAAAATAGTTGAATAATATCAGAAACTATTTTTAATTTACAATGGTATGTATATTGGTTCTAAATTTAAACTTAAAAAATTATGCGTAGTTTTTAAATTTCAATTGATACAAAAATACATTCTTATCGTATTTTTGAATTTATTTTCATTCTTTTTCTCAACTTTTTCGGTTCTTTGCATCAAGTATGTACATATGCATTAAATATACATATAATACCTATATTCATAGCATGAAAGAACAATAATACGAGGCTATCTTGATCGATAACAGCACTGCCAGTAGGGGCCGGTTTATTATATATATGGACATACCTATGTAAAAAAAAAACAAGTTTAAATTTTTATCAAGGTTGTTGAAATTTTTATTTTTTATATTTTTTAAAGATTTGGTTATCAAAAATTAAGTGATATAATTTGCCTTAAAAGAACCAAAATGTTTTTATTATTTTGTTATTATAGAATAGATAATTTACCTACAGTGGTGATAGTCTGAATTTAAAACGACTATACATGTATTTATTACAAATATTTCTCACGCTAGTCCTCACTTAAATTTAAACCTTAATTTGTTTTTATTTTTATTTAATTGATGAAGTTTGACAGATCTAAATCTAGTTCGATGTGATAGGTTTATGGTCTAGTAAATTAACATTTTTTGTCACTCTTAAATTTAAGTACTGTTAAAATAAATTACATCTAACTTCAATTTATTTCTTGTGTAAAGTAAAGGATTGTTCGCTTTTGTTTTTATTTTTATTGGTGATAATAAACTTTCGTACTAAACTTTTAGCTTAGAGAGATGGAATTGGAAGCCAAGCAAATTAGAATTCAAGTGTCAGTTTTTGGCAGATGTATTTTTGGTGAAACGGCAGAGCATTTGTAATAAGAACGCTTTTCTTGTCATTTGCGAAACTACCTTAATTGCCTCTAGGGTAAACGTATTATTAACAAGCCCAAATAGCGAACACCTTGTATCTTTCATTGTTCCAAAGTGTGGACTTTGACGTTTAAGTTTTTTTTATGTTTTTTTTTTAAGTCCTCTATGGCTTTTCCGCAATTCACAAAAAGCAAATAACAAACTGTAAATCTTGACATTGGCAAACTGACAGTTTGTTAAGGTATTTTATTGCAGTTTTGTCATTCACAATAAAAATTTTTCTTTTCTATTAATAATTCAAAAAATTTATTTCGAGTGTATGACAAGCAAATTTTTTGAGTTTTCTATAATATGTTTTTATATACGAGTTTCCCTTGAAAATATATAACCAAAACAAAACTGTGAAACTATTATAAATCTACAATATTTTTACATATTTATTTGAGTTCATAATCTTTTTTTCATTTTCCACCGCAATTGACCTCTCCAGAAATATAAATGCATTCATTTCCAACGTGCAAATCACAAATAACAAAACCTCCCATTAAAAACATTACCTTCATAAAAATAAATTTAAATTTAGATTTTTATAGTTATATATGATAGTTGTGTACATTTTGTATACCTATTCATGTCCATAAAATATTAAAATATAAATCAACTTGAGTTTACTTAATACACAAAAGTGAATGTTTGTTTTTGTTCTTTCAGTATTGAAAACACTTTACTTGGCAACGCTATTCATGTTGCCTATTTCCACCACCCGGCCTCCCGTAATCGGTTGGTATATACCAAAATAATCGCGCAGCCACCTTCATTGCTCCCTTTTAAATACCCCTTGAAAATGTTGCGCATACATTGCATTCTACTTCCAATTTTATTATTATTTTGTTCAGTCTTATTTTATACTGACAAATTGTAATTGGGTAGGTACCTACTTCTAGTACTTATAGACAAACTATAGGTACATACAATATAAATAAAAAATAATAATAATAATAAACTTCAATACTCTTCGCGTTGCCATACATTCAGCATTATATATGCATAAGTAGGTAGGTAGATACATTAGTACAATTATTGTGACTTGCAATATGTACTCGTACGTATCTACAATGTAAATATTCTCTAGCTGAATATCTTTCCTTTTTTTTATTTGTGACTTAATAATTTTGTATACGTCGCCCGTTACTGTGGGATATTAATATGTGATTTTCTCATTTCCTTACATTGGAAGTCGAAAAAAAGTTGTGGGCATACCTACTTACATTTGCCTATGTAGGTACCTAACCTGCACTTTTATTGATTTCTTGGCAAATTTTCTTCCAAACAAAAATTAATAAAATTATTTTGCACACGATTAACATATTATGTACATACAATCATTTTCTCTTTCTTGCATAGAATTTTTAAATGGAAAATTTATTAATAAATAAGAAAGACCAAAAACAAAATGTAATCGGTGCCTTATCTTAGGAAACCTGACAAGGTCACAATTGATGATTTGTAATATGTATTATATTTACTTTCTTGTGCTTTCACAAAATGTTTATTTATTTATAATTTCTACTTTTATATGAAACAAAATATCAATATTAACTTAGATTTGTTGTAAACACTACGTACATACATATGTTGTCATTTTATTTTATCGTGACTTACATACATCAAAATTTAAAACTGAAAAAGAACTTGATTTTTTTTTGAATAGCTAGGTAAAGTAGGTTGGTCATATTTTCAGATCGTTTACTAAGAAAATCTGTTAATTTTACAGTTGTCTTAAAAGGAGGAAGGTACTTTTAAGTTTTATCATAACATCAACTATCATTAGTAAATTTAAAAGTAAATCAACTTGCAAGATTGTGAAAGTTTACGTTTTTTATTTATAAATATAAATACAACGATTTACCTTACCTACTTGAATACCTGTGTGCATACATTTTTCTCGCAAAAAAAAAAAATATATAATATCACACTCTCTTTAACATTGACCATAATTTAATAAATTTTTTGTATTCACCACATTCGTATACCTACCCATTCAATATAAAAATAAAGTCAACAACGAAACTTTACGTCAAAAAAGCATTTCTCATTTAGTACATCTAATCATTCGAAACGGAACGTCTTGTTTTCTTTTGACTATCTGTTTAAGTGACGTTAAAAAAAAAAAAAAACAACAACAAAAAACCACACGAATATCTTTTGTCACATTGACCTAGCAACGGCAAGACATACATACATATTCATACCTTCCTACAAAATAAATTAATAGAACGCAAAATATGTACTGACATAATTTTTAGAGAAAAGTTAACTTATAACTATAAAGCTTCTGGTTATTTTTAATTTTGTCTACAAAAAAAAAAAAATTTGTAAGACAAAAACAATAATAAAAAATATATAGATAAATATATGTATAGGTTAGGTATATATTATAAACAATAAAGAAAAAATAGTATTTTAAGTGAGAATTATAAATGAGTTGCGGAATTACATTTGACGATGTTTGTGTATGCGAGAAAAATAAAAAAGAAAACAAAAAAAAAAAAACTTTAACAAATTGCGTACTTGTGTGTCAAGGTTTGAACAAAATTCAGTGCCATAACGGTTTCTCATCGTGTTAAAACATTGATTTGTCAGATAAAATAGCTTTTATTTTGTTCTTAATCGGTTTTACCTTACATATCAACTTTTTTTTTTATTGAATCTTAGTTATTGACAATGTGTTTTTAAGAACAATTATTACAGTTTATTATTTTATAACATTACATTATAAAGAGTCAAATGTGTGTGCACCTTTAATTTAATTTTTTTTTTAACAACTGCGATCATCAATTCATCAAAGATCAACTTGACCTATTCACAGTAAGTTTTTTCTTTTTTTAAATACCTAGTGTTTCTCCAGAAGGAAAATTGTGACTTGGTATCAAAGGACTTTCTCAAGATTCACTATAGTAAAATAAGATTTATTCAAAAAAATTGTAAAAAAAACTTTTAAAAGATTCAAATTAATAGGTATGCAGGAAGCACAAAATAAATATAGCTTGTTTAAATAACTATAGCTAGGTACTTGTTAATTGATTGTTTATTAATTCTTATCTACAAAATATTGGGTAGTAAGGTTTGTTATATTATCGATAGGGGAAAAAATGAAGTAAAAGCAAACAGTAAAATTTAATGGTTTTGAATTTGTTAGACAATTTCATTTGGCACATAAGTAGGTACCTACTTTAATTGTGATCTTAAGTACCATGCTTTAAGTATATGAATATACATATTAGCAATGTCAAGTAGATAGGTACCTATTATAAAGTTTTCAAATGTTTAAATCGAACTTAAAATTAATTTTTGTCAAAAGTTTCTGCAGCTGTGATGTTATACCTTTACTTATCTACACTCTTGTATAGAGCAAAGTGAAAAACGTGACATAAGTAAACGGCGTTATTTAATTTTATCTGACAAATACCTATCTATACCTATAAAAGTAAATATACATAGGTATACAAACCTAGACAGGTTTATCTACACATATGGCCTAGTATCATTCCTTCATAGGTATAACATTTTAACGTTTTTTTAAGAATGTTTAATAAATTTGTATTCCTTATTTATCTTTTGAAACGAATTAATTTGTTATTCTTTTTCGTTTATTCATACCTATAAGCTGTGTATTTTTTATGTGTGTGCAACCACTTTTTTTTTGTCTACTTCTTTTCTATTCGTTCTTTGTGTTAAACAGAAGAAGAACAAAAATAATAAAAACTGCAATGAGCCGTTGTAAAAATATGCTGCCGAGATTTCAAGTATACATACACATTATAAAATGCTTTTGTGGCTACATAAGTATAGAAAATGTTGGCGGACGGAATATGCGAATCCCGGCATTGCCCATAGAGTTTATTAACCCCACACAAACAGCGATATGTAGGTACCTACTCGTCTACCTTAGCCTACCAACAAACTCTACCGTGCAGCATAAAAGAAAAATTACATTTCTCCATTTTGTTGCCTTTTATGTTCTCTTATTTTGAAGAGATTTTGTTCTTTTTAAACAGTTTTTTTTTTTTTTTAATTAAAAGAAAAATCTAAAAATGGCTAGGTACCTAGGTATAAGTTGCATTTTGCAACTCTGACAGAACTACAATCAACTGCCATTATAATTCGCCATATTGTTTTTTCTCCCACGTTTCAATTTAAAAAAGAGTATGTATGTAAAAAACAATCATAGAGATAGGTAAGTACCTACGTATAGATATTGTGCTAATTTCTTTTTTTAACAATAAAACATTAAAATTAACGTTAACTGCTCTGCTCGTCCGAAGACGACGCGACGCGCGCTAGTTATCACAATATTTACCTAGACTGACGTCACATAGCCGAATACACGACATGTTTCACTAAACACAAACACCTCTCAACTTAACTTAACTTAAAGCCAGCTATCGGTCGGTATCGGTATCACCTATTCCGCCCCCCATCAGCGCCCTCTCTACAACAAGCTTCACAATATAACCAGCCGATGCAGAAAGTGTATCGGTATGAGATAATAAACTGGTTGAACTTGTTTTAATCCAACCCTGTGCTACGACTGAACAGCGGGTTAAGAGGAGATTTTTTTTTACAAAATAAAACAAACAAAAAAAAAAAATAATAAAGCGGAGAGCACGATAAAATAAAGAAAAATTTGAATTCGACAGGAAAATGGAGAATTCAATTGTTGTTCTCTCATAGTTGCATTTTGTATTTTCCTAAGAGGAGCACAAGAATTGAACTTGCGCTGTATAGACCTTGTCATACCTAGTTGTTCCCAAAATTCAAAATATACTTAATCAGTAATAGTTTGCAAGGTAGGTACCTATGTAGATGTTTTTTGTTGTTTTTTTTTTATTGAGTTTAAATTGAGAATAATTGATATGAAGCACTGTACCTACGTATAACTTATTCCTACATGTTCACAATAATTGAAATAAGTACATACCTACTCGTACATAAAAATGTAAAATGAAATTAATTTAAAGTAGTTAATATTATGATTTGACAAGTGATTAAAACAAAATTCATCACAATGATTAATTATTGTGAATTGGTTCATAACTTTAAAAATATTGATGGCATCAACATGTGAACTTTGATAAGTTCACAGTAGTTCCTTGTTAATGAGAAATCAATTTGAGCTCCTGTCACACTGTGTGCAGTGCACCATATATGAATCTCATATTCTTGCTCCAATAATTCCTTTTTCTACAACTAAAAAAAATGTTCTCTCTCTCTCTCTCTCGCTCTGTCTCTTTTTTTATCTCATGCAATTTTTCATTTATTATTTACATTTTTTTCTCGTTTTATTATCTTTTGTGTAAAAATGACATATAGTAGTGTGAATGGCGGATAAACGATAAAAAAAATATTTTTATTGAAAGCTCAGTCACCGCAACGAGCGCATGACGAAAGCGTCAGTATATCTGTAGACCGGTCGAGTTGATTTTTTTTTTTATTATTATTTTAACTTATTTTGTTTTTATTCTCAAATTCGTAGCAGTCGTAGGTTTTATGTGTGTGAGTTCAGTAGAGAAAGAGAAAATGAAAACAAAACTCAAGAAAAAGACAACAACAAAGAGAAAAAGCTTCAAAGTGAGTGTTTGTGTTGGTCGCCTTTTTTTATGTAATCGGATCATTGCTTGCACGTGCTTTGGGGAATTAACAGTACAATAAAAATGCAATACAAAGTTAATTATACCTATTCCCATAAAGATAACGGTATTAAAAGTATTTTAGTAAAATGTCAGTTTGACAGTTTGATGATAAGAATCACAGAAAACAGCTCTTTTGTTAATTTGAAAAAAAAAAATTAATTTTGTTGACCTATTTACTTATTATTTATATACATGTGCGAGTATATTATTTACTTTTTTGTATTATTATATTTTTCTATGTTCTTTCTCTTCGCCACTTAACTTGTGTCTCACACATACATTCAACAAAAAATAAAATAAAAAGCATACATCCATCTAAAAATAGGTAATGAAAATGAAAATTTTTGCGTGACGACGACAAAGTGACGTCTCGACCTTGACTCCAACAGAATGAACTGTGCGGTTGTGATGAGGAGCGTTCGTTCGTGTAGTGTGCTGTGCTGTGCAGTGCATTCGCCTTTGAATTTTATACGCCTAATTATGTGTATAAAGATGTATGAAGTGTTGCCGTTGGCGATGGTTTTGGTGAGATGAGGTGAAGTCCGTTTGGGGTGTTGAGTTTTGTTGGAAAGGGTTTTTGTTGTTTGTCTTTTTGTTTCGTGTTGTTGTTTTTTTTAGATGTAAAGATGGTGGTGAAGATTAGGCGATCATGGGAGAACTGGTTTTTCTGTTTTATGTTTTATCTTTTATGCTTGCCGTTGGCCGGTTATGCGGCTGATGTGATGTCTGATGATGGGTTGTGGAAGATGGTATGTTTTTTTTTTGCTTAGCGGTTTTGTGATTTTTCTTGGTCTCTTTGCTCCAAGAGAGGGTAATATATTTATGTAGCTTTTTTTTGTATTATGGACATACGTAAGTGGATATGTATATCCGCGTTATTTCGCATGGAATTGAAGTTGAGTTTTTATTGTACTGCGAAGTTTTATGAAGATAATTGAGTGTGATTCACATACATGAGTATTTAGTCCATGTTAGGTGGGTAGGTAGGTAGGTAGATATAAAAACAAAATGTTTTAAGTTAAGCAGTAAATGATTACGAGAAAGAGATAGAAAGGTTAGTAGCATTTTTTTGCACAGTGGATGGGTGAGTTTCTAAACTGAATAGGTAGGTAGATATGTATGTAGGTACCTGCCTATGTACATAATTTGTGGTTTGATGTTACTCGATAATTTAATGCCAATTTGAGACATAAACGGGAATTGAAAAGAAAACAGTCATTCTGATTGTTAGTAGATAGGTATAGTTATATACATATGTATGTACATACATAGGTATATGTAGGTACCTATCATCAACAATTGTGAATTAAAAAATGAGGTTTTATTACCTACTTAATATTAATAAAAATGAACAATTAACGTAGATATCTAAACTATTGTGATTGCTGAACTTAATCATGTACATAATATGTAGGTATGTACATATGTACATATGAAGGTAGGTATGACCAGACCTACATATGTATGTCTGTCATTAAATGTTATTTATTTAAATGCCTATTGTGAACTTAACTAGGTTTGAATTCATTGTGAAATTTGAATTGATTTAGTTTAGCAGTGCTTTTTCACAATTCACAATAGAAATTTAGATTTATTTGCTAATTAAAAGAACAATTTAATGTCGGTATTTACCATGGGCTCATAAGTATGAGGGACTTTTAACTCAAAAAATCCTAACTCATTTGCTCATGAAAACAAAATAGAGAGAGGACTTTTAGACCAAATAAATATTTGGCATTTCTTTGCTATTCGTCTTGGAACTCACAAAAAAGTCTTTAGCCTTTGTTCAAAGAAAAAAGGCCTACGACACCGTGACACATGTTTTTCAAAAAGAAAAAGAATTTTTGATGAAAAATAAATTAGCACGTAGAAATGTAACAAAACAAAACCATCCACTTTGTTTTGAAATTTTATACCTATTGCCAAACCACTTTAGTGATGGATTTTCCTTTTGACTTTGACAAATTGGTAAAATTCATGTTAAAGGTACCTATTTTCTGTTTAGTTAATTTTTTTGTATTGCTAATTTTAGGAACATAGGGCTTAAATTATTCAAAAAGTGAAAAACTTTTGTTAATGGATTTCATTAAGGTACGAAAATCGATAGGAAAAAGTGTAAAAAAAATGCACCCATCCACTTAAGCTGTACACACAGAACTGTCAACTTATTTTCCTAAGATGAAATTGGTTTTGATGTTGTTTAAATGTCAAAATTAGAAAATGAAAAGCAAGCATTGAGTAAAAGCCTAAAACTGCCTTAATGCAGTCCATTCAAAATAATTAAAACTTATAACCAGAAAAAAGAAAAAGACGGGCCATTTTGAACCTAAACTTGAGCTGTTGTAACAGTTTACGATAGATCGAAAAGTAGATCATAAGAAATTAAGTAAAACATAAATACTTAAGTTTGGTACCAGCAAAAGTTTGGGAGCATAGGTACGTACATAGATATTTCAAAGTCCTTCGAACAAAAACAATAATTTTGTAGGTATCTTATGAACAATCAATTTATCCTGTGAACACAAAATTTATTTAATATTTGATGGATAAAATACTTAAAGCAGTTTCACAGTATTTTTTTACCAAATTTATAATGCAAAAATTATTATTGTTATTATTTAAATCTCGATATCGTTTAATTGATCATTTCCTATTTTAAAAAATAATTCCGAAAACACAACAAAAACTGTACAAATCAACCTGATGGCAACTCTTTCCAAATCTTAATTTAATCTAGACCGAATGTATGTATGAAGGTACGAGTAGACGAAATACGGAAACGATGGAATGTTTTTTTTTTTTTGCATTATTTAGATATAAATATTTATGCAAAAACGCTATATTATCGTGTGTATGTGTTTTTGTGTCTCTGCCACTCGTTTTGTAGTCTACTGATACTGTTTCATTCACAGATTAAACCAGCTGCCTTTTTCACTCTCTCTTAATACACAACGTCATCAACATCAAATCAATTTATGCAACTTCTTCTCTGGCTCTACCGGTCGGTCGGTGGTAGTCGGCAAAGTAGTTCACTCTCTATTTAAAAAAAAAAAATCAATCTTTTCTCCCACTCGGAAACTAGTATAGCTTTATCAGTCTTTTCGCGTTCTGTGCAAGATTCTTTTTCTAAAAGACATCCTTTGCCTCTGTCTATCTAATAGTCCTCATCGACGACTGCAACAAAAGTTGTTCTCTTCTTTTCCGGCCAATTTGAAAAGGAAATTTGCTGTCGCCATTTTGTTTGAGAGGGCATTATGTCGTCGTCTCCGACTAAAAAATAAGAAAATAATTAAACCATCTCCCTCCAACTAACAAACAATAATACTTAAAACAAAAATGAGACACATCTATACATGATTGAATTTTTGGAATAAAGTGGAGAAGAGATCCATCATACATTTATAATTCCTGTCTTTCTTTCGCTAACACTTGTGTAAGAAAGAAACGTTTTCTCTTACCATCTCTCAGCAGTATATTTTTTTTTCTCCATCTCCATCGTCTTTCTCGTCCATCGGGAACGAACACAAAATCAGAGTTTTTTCCCAACTATAATATTTTGCATCGTGAAAAAGTTTCTTTCTCTCTGCCAAAAAAAAAAAAGTTCAACAAAATTCTTCAAATTCTGTGATAAAAAATACCACAAAAATTATTCTCGATTATTAAAATCTAATTGTAATTATTAATAAGATTATTTTTGACATTTTTGTCTAAACCGAAAAGGGGTGAATTTTAAGTTCATAATTATTTCTTTTTCGGATGCGGTTCGGTTTTCGGTTTTCTCGTCGTCGCAGTTTATGTATATGTGTGAGTGTAAAAAAAAAAAAAAAAATGAAATGAGAAAATGAATTTGAAGAAACGGAGACATCTTTTTTTTATCGAGAAATAGAAAAGACATTTTCGAGATGAAATTTTAATTGGAAAATATCGTATTGGAGAATTGTTAAAATGTTTATGTTTTCATCCATAGGAGTTATACTGTATTATGAACATTAATTTGTTAATAAAATAAACGAAAAAAAAATCGGTTAATTTTATAGTGTTAAGAGATTTTTCATCGAGTCTCGATAGTTGTAGCCTGACAAAATGAATTTCACCAACACAAAAGGTGCAGAACTTTTTTCTTTTCTTGTGTATTTTTTTTTTATTATTATAGAAATGTATGGTCCAGTCGAAACTAAAAGAAAACTTTGTTCGGAATGGACTAAATAATGTATATTTTTGATGGACTAGTTTAATAATCTTTTCTTGTAACAAAATAAAGACGATACGAAGTATAGCAGTTGAAAGTTTTGAAAGTTCATAATAAAGAATACAAAAGGTCTTAGACATTCACTTTCCCTTGTTACAGAAATTGGCTGTATTGAAGTAAACGAACAGCACTAGCTATAGTCTTCGACGATATTCACATTGAGCAACTCATTTTAACTCAAAAAAATATTCTGGAAAAATAAATGCGTTCAGCTCAAAGTAGAAACATAAATTCCTATCAAAATACCTACAAATAGTTTGGCGCATAACTTTGTTAAGCGCTAACTATTATAGACGTACGCTGTCGGAAGATAATGTCACAAACCAAAGAAAAGAAACTTTACAAGCAGTCAAGTCGAACATTCAGCATTATTGCACACAAGTAAAGCCTGATTTACAGGACTGGCAATTGCTATTTCTTTAGCAGATAAAATGCCAAAATAATCGTCGGGCATTAAGCTCCATATTTACCGAGCGCTTTTAATTTAAATTATTTTTTTTTGTTCTTCACCAAAAAATGTCAGTTTTACTTTGTGGAGGTGCGTCCTTCACTGTCGAAAGCAAAAGTTAAAGCAAAAAACTCAACGAAATGGAAGAAAGAAGAAAGGAATATAAAGCCCCAACTAAAATAAATTAAGCAAACATAAGCTTATGTTAAAATCTGAACGAAACCTGTGAAACTCAATTATGCGCCGAGCCGAGAAGCTGGAATCGCTCTTGCAAAATTTTAAGGAAACTTAATGAATAGCTTCTTAATTGCTTTGGCGTATTCGATAATTCACTTATGAGTTCATAAAGGAGCTTGATTGGATTATAATTCATATAATCCATGATAATAGGAGTAAATTGAATATTTTACTAACTAGCCTTTTTATATATATTTTACTATTTAGCACGATCTGAATGAAGATATTATAGAAATTTGATGATATGAATGAGATTTCAAAGAAATCTTATTTAAATTTTGTTCTACAACTCGGAAATCTCCAAATTTTTTACTAAAGCTGGGAAATTTTGTTTTGTCTAAAAATAGTACCTATTAAATTTTGTTATTTTTGAAAAAAAAAATTTTCCTTACTTTGAGAATTAATTAAAATTTTTTTTTTTTTATTTACAGATGTCCGCCGGCGCCCAATTGCAGATGGCCCCACAGACGACGTCGACCATAAGCCATCACCAGCATCACCAAC
The DNA here is from genome assembly GCA_958431115.1 of Syrphus vitripennis. NCBI lineage: Eukaryota > Metazoa > Arthropoda > Insecta > Diptera > Syrphidae > Syrphus > Syrphus vitripennis. The sequence continues at coordinate 96,350,716 of OY288110.1, read as the reverse complement.
ATCATTTTACCACTAATACACCACAGCAACAACAGCAGCAGCAACAACAGCAACAAACACAACAACTTCAGCCTCAACAACAGCAACAGCATCATCCTCATCATCCGCATCAAATTCAACATCACCAACAACAAATTCAACAACAACCACACCCACAACAGTTACAACAACAATTACCCCAACAACCACAGCATCCACAACAACACCAACATTTAACGGGTCATAGTAATCCGGATTCAAATATGAGCACAGGATCTTCACATAGTGAAAAGGATGTCAACGATATTGTGTACAATTCGACATTAGGAGTTGGTGGTGTTGTTACTTCGTCGTCAGTTGGGGGCAATATTGGTGGAGTGAATCCAAATAACGGTAATAATCATAATAACAATAATAATAGTAGCAGTTTAGTTGTAGGCGCAAGTAATTTGGCTAACGTTGGAGTTGCCGGCCTAAATAGTAGCAGTAGTAGTACTAACAATAATAACAACATCAACAGTAATATTAACAATAATAACGGTACTCTCATGAACACAGGCAACATGGGCGCACTGGAGAAACTGCCACGAACTCCGTCGGATCGTAAGCGAAAACGAAAAGCGCCTCCACCCTCAGCAGACGATAGTGGTGGTGGTGGCGGTGGTGTTACCGGGGGAGGCAATTCAGGAGGTAATTCTAGCAAACACAATCCACGTCTAGTGCTGCAAGTAGGCTCAACGAATTTCTCCTTGAATTTAGGCAGTACGCAGGCATCGGCGGCAGATCGTTGCGGTATGCCAACAACAAAGGGTGCCCGCCTCGCTATGCCAATGAACGATGGCAAAAAGATAAATGATTACTTTAACAAGCACACGGCAAACAGTCCAATAAGGACGCACGCGGGATCAAAGTCACCATCGCCCTCGCAGGGCGGTGTGCCTGTCGTCAGCGCTAGTGCTGGCGGTTACCCACTATTTCCACCTAGTCCACAACAGCCGCCAATGGGCGGTATGACTTCCGTAGCAACGGCGGCAACAGCAACAACACCTGGCGGCGGGACGCCCGGCGTAGTCGGAATGAATTCCGTGGCAGCTGTTGCCGAATATCACTACAATAAAAATCGTCAAACTTCCATGGTTCCTCCGCAGTCGCCGCTGTCAACGGTGATGCCTACGTCAGTGTCGGGCAGCAGTTTAGTTGGCAGTGGTGGCAGCAGTGTGGTTGTGGTGCCCGGCAGCATTGGTACAACACTGGTGAATAGTACAAGTTCGATAGTGGGTGGTAGTTGTGGTCCGCCTCCACCGCCACCACCTCAACTCAGTACGAATTCCCAGCAAACCTCCCAACAGCAGTCGCAGTCGTCACAACAGCAACAACAACTGCAACAGCAACCATCCCAGCAAACAAACCTGCCACCTAACCAACAACAACAGCAGCAGCAACAAACGACGTCACTGCTGCCGCCACAACTTCACTCACATCATTCGCTTTCCATGCAAACCAAATCGACCCAAACCGATTTTACATACATGGAAATGCAGGAACGAGATTCAGACATTGAATCAAGCAAAACGCGACTTGACGAACTGACAAGACTGTCTGATGAGCAAAAGGGCCAAATAGCCGCCCATCAAAAGCTCATCGATCAACACAAATCGCACATTAACAAGTGCATCGACGTGGTGAAGAAGCTCTTAAAGGAGAAGAGCAACATCGAGAAGAAAGAGGCGCGGCAGAAGTGCATGCAAAATCGGCTGCGTCTGGGCCAATTTGTGACCCAACGGGTGGGAGCAACATTCCAAGAGAATTGGACGGATGGCTATGCGTTCCAGGAGCTATCCAGGCGGCAGGAGGAAATCTCTGCCGAACGCGAAGAAATTGATCGTCAGAAGAAGATGTTAATGAAGAAACGACCAGCGGAGAGCGGCCGCAAGCGAAATAACAACAGCAATAGCAGTAATAATGCGGGCGGTGTTGGTGGGGTCGGTAGCGGTGGCAATTCGAATTCATCACGTGGCGGTAGTGGTGTGGGCAATGTTGGCCTTGGTGGTGATTCTTCGTCTTCGACGTTGCACAATGGTGGCGGAGTTGTTGGTTCGGGCAGCGGAAGCAGTGGCATTGGCAGCAGTAGTGTTGCCTCCGATACGGCAACGTTCCTAAAGCCAGACCCAGTGTCCGGAGCGTATACAGCTCAGGAATACTATGAATGTGATGAGATTTTAAAACTGCGACAGAACGCCCTCAAGAAGGAGGACGCCGACTTGCAGCTAGAAATGGAGAAGCTCGAACGTGAACGTAATTTGCACATAAGGGAGCTGAAGAGAATACTGAATGAAGATCAGGTGAGTTTTGTTAATGTTACTTTTTTTGGTATTGAAGAGTATTTTTTTTTTTTTTAATGAGTACCGCCTAGCATTTGACTCAACATTCAAAAGTATGACGTTCGTATTTAATTCAATTGACTAATGGTATAATGCCAGGAAGAGGAAAAAGCGAAGAGAATAGTTAACTTTTATTTCTACTAAAACAACCCCTTAGTCCTGAGCCTTTATTATATTTAAATAAGGGTGTCCCTCATTGAATTTTGATACGCATTGGATTAGAAATAAATGAAAAAAATATGCTCTAAGTTTAAAGTTTATATATTAATATTTTTCTCCTTTTGAGGGAAATTTATTTTGGGATCTACACAGGTTTCATGCCACGAATAAAACAATTTGAACATATTTCCCTGATTTATTTTTCAGATTTCTAGAAATTTATATTTTTAGTTTGAGTCTATAAAAACATCATCATGTCCAATTTTTTTTTTCGAAAACCAGTCACAAATTACACTGTTCAACAAAATTATATTTCTTTATTGCAAAGAACCATGTCAATTTAAAACCTGGCGTAAATTTTTTTTATATTTGAAAAAAAAAATCAAATTGCTAAGTGTAAACTTTTAATAAAATTAATAAGATTCTCTGAAAAAAAAAACTCAAGAAGGACAAAATGTCTAGCTACCAAAGAAAACTGGCCATAACTAGATCCTAAGCTTTCTAATTGCTACCTCATTGGTATTATAAGAGAACACTGCCTTATAGGTAAACACGCCACAATACTGGTCGTATTCATCAATGCCAAATTAGTATTTTTTTTACATATTTAAGGTTAATGTACGATCATAATTTTTTGTTTGTATTCACAGTCTCGATTCAACAACCATCCAGTGCTGAATGATAGATATTTGTTGCTTATGTTACTTGGCAAAGGCGGCTTCTCTGAAGTGCACAAAGCATTTGACCTAAAGGAGCAACGATATGTTGCATGCAAAGTGCATCAGTTGAACAAAGATTGGAAAGAGGACAAAAAGGCTAATTATATTAAGTAAGTTATTATTTTTATCACAAACAAATGAAATTTTTATTTAACAACTTTTTTTTTGTGTAATTTTCCAAATAGACACGCTCTTAGAGAATATAATATTCATAAAGCCTTGGATCATCCTCGTGTAGTTAAATTATATGATGTCTTCGAGATCGATGCGAATTCATTCTGTACAGTTCTTGAGTATTGTGATGGCCATGATTTAGATTTTTATTTGAAACAGCATAAAACGATACCAGAGCGTGAAGCCAGATCAATTATTATGCAGGTAAGTTTTTTTTTCTCGGATATAAGATTCTTCAGAAATGGATTGAAAGTTTGACATGAGAACTGTTTTTTAGAAATTTAAAAAGGACTGCATACTACTGCCTTTCTAAAAAATCTCTTCTTTTTTATTGTTCATCAATTTTAGGTTGTTTCCGCATTGAAATACTTGAACGAGATCAAACCACCTGTGATCCACTATGACTTGAAACCTGGCAACATTCTTTTAACAGAGGGCAATGTGTGCGGCGAAATAAAAATAACAGATTTTGGTCTCTCAAAAGTGATGGATGATGAGAACTATAATCCGGACCATGGCATGGACTTGACCTCGCAAGGGGCTGGAACTTATTGGTGAGTATGTGTGGGGCTTTCAATTAGTTAATTGTTTGTGTAGTATATTAAGCGTGTGGGTGGTAGAAATGTTTTTTTTTTTTCATTTAAATTATTTATTGTATAAGATTTGTGTGTTTTTCAATTTTATAAAGGTTCAAAAAAAAAAGAAATAGTATTTATGCAAATTTTTATTTTTTAGGTATCTTCCACCAGAATGTTTTGTTGTGGGTAAAAATCCTCCTAAAATCTCATCAAAAGTCGATGTTTGGAGTGTCGGTGTGATATTTTATCAGTGTCTGTATGGCAAGAAGCCATTCGGCCATAATCAATCTCAAGCCACAATACTAGAGGAGAATACAATACTGAAAGCCACTGAGGTTCAATTTTCCAATAAACCAACAGTATCCAATGAAGCGAAGGTATGTTTTGTTTTTGCTTTTTTCTTCTTTCTTGATTTCCAATTATTAAAAAAAAACATTATTATATCTGTAGAGCTTTATTCGAGGCTGTTTGGCATATCGCAAAGAAGACCGCATGGATGTGTTCTCTTTGGCGCGGCATGAATACATTCAACCCCCGATTCCAAAACATGGTCGTGGTCAATCGATGACAGCGGCGCAACAACAACAGCAACAGCAGCAGCAACAACAACAGCAGCAGCAGTCGTCTTCATCACAACAAAATTCGGCGCAAACTTCATTCTCAGCGGGCATGTTCGGTAATTTAAATCAGTCCAGTTCGTCCTAGCTGATGTCGAAACGTAATTCGAATTCCTAATTGCTGAAATTGATTGCGACAGCGCCGCCGCCACTGCCACCGCCACCGCCGCCGCCATCACTATCCCAATCACCGCCAAAGCAGTCGTCGACGCCGCCGCCGTCATCATCGCCAACCAGCACAACTCTTACATTCGCCACGCCGAATAATCCACAACCAGTCAAGACAACGAAAGTTAAGATGACCAATAATAGTAATGCCAGTTGTAGAACTAGCATCGCTACAAGCATACCCACAAAAAAAACGACAACAAATTCTCGAACGACGAGACCATTACCACCACCAGCAGCAACGTCAACAATAGCCAATCGACGTCGTCGAAAACCATCGGCGTCGTCATCGTCGTCGTCTAACACCGCCAATACATCTTCCACCATCTCCAAGCGTAGCTGAGAGAAGAAAAAAAGTATCAAAAAATTAGAAGGCAAAAGAAATCAAAAGAAAAAAGTGATTCCATAAAACAAACATAAAAAAAAAACCTTTTTCTATTAGATGTCGCTAGTAGTGATGATACTTTTTTTTAAAAGAAATTGTGATAGAAATTGACAGAAGATAATGTTCATTCTCTCTTTCGTTAAAGTCTCTCTTTTATCAAAGAAAACCAAAAATAACATCACAAAAAGATAAAAACTTTTCGTTGTGCTTGACGTCTTTTTCATGTTGAGGTCGAACAAATTTGTTTTTTTTTTTTCGATTGGATTCTCAATTTGACCACAATTTTTAACATTTTTTTTTTATTTTCGATAAACTTTTGTTTACTTTTATTTTTTTCAGTATTAATATATGTAATAGCTTCCAAACCAAATTTCGTTAAATTTAACTATTTCAATTTAAAATTTATAAAAGGGAGGTAACGATAAGAGAATGATGAAAAAAAAAACTATGAATAGATGAGATGGCGGACATTTTTCATATAGAAAAATAAACAAAAAAAAATCAAATAAACGGATAAGTTCCGCTTCCTCCTAGAAATCCCTTGAAAATACTTAGAAGTGATGAATAGAATTATGTAAATTAAAAAAAAAATTAAATATTGACTAACAATATTTATTGTACAGTTAAAATTAATTTAAATAAAAATAGAACTCGGAAGCTGAAAATTCGAAAAATGAAAGCAAAAGGAATCCAGATAAATAAACAGGAAAATATCGCAAAATAATTAAAAATAGGTTTAGGAAAAAAAATATTAAACAAATGAAAGTAAAAGCGAAGATAAGAAATAAATAATAATAAAAAAAAATATTATTAAGAAAGTTATTAATTAGTTATTAAACTGAATAAAGTTAAAATCATAGGATGAAACAGTTTCATTAAAATAAATATATATATATATATAGTTAAACATAAAACAAAACAAAAAAAAACTAGACAGTAAAGTAATTAATGAAGCAGAGATAAAAATATTAGATTAAACATAAAAAAAAAATACAATTTTAATGAAAACAATTTTTTTTATTATTATTATTACCAATTATTATATTATATTTTTTGTTAGTTTTAATTATTATATAATTAAAAATATTATTTTAAACAAAAAGAAAAACAAAATTGATATATATATATTTAAATGATTATATAAACTAAATAACACACCCAATGTGAAAAAAGTAAATTGTCCCTATTGATTGCATTAAAAATTTAATTTTTATCAAGAAAAAAAAAACAAAAAAAAAAGGCAGAATCAATGTGTATAGTATGTATGCAACAGTAAACATTTTAAATATATATAATACAAATTATTATGTATACACAGTGAATATATGTATTTGTATGTAACAAAAAATAAAAATAAATATTTCAAAGCATATTTCAATACATATGCGCATGGTGTGTCTCTTGTGTATTTATCATTATTGCAAAATAAAACAAAAGAAAACAAAAATATTATGATATATTCTCAAAATATGTAAGCATGAATATGGGAAATCTATATAAATATATATATATATATATAAAAGAATAACGAAAAATATAAGTATAAATATTAAAATTTAAAATAAAAAGAAACAACATTTTTTGTGAATATAAAAACATAAGAAAACTGAATGATTATTTGTTGAGTATTTTACTATCTAATTAATAATATTAAAGAGAATGATGATGAAGAATGAAAAAAAATATTAAACTAAACAAAAATAAATGCGAAAAAGTTATTTAAAAAAATTTAATTATTGTATTATTAATGAAAAAAAAAAAAAAAAAAAAAAATAGCAAACAACTAAAACAGTTCTCTCCGCTCTGGGCGTTGTTTTTAGCGGATTATACAAAAAATTGTCACCACCCTCCCATATAATAATATATACCAAGACTACCAACCACCACCGCCTCCAAAATTCAAGAAAAAAAAAAACATAACAGACAAAATACTAAACATCCATCAAAACAGGCAAAAACGAAAAAAAACGTTACACATCATCGGGACAAGTTATTTATTTATTTAAAAAAAAATTAAAGAAAGAAAAACAAAATGGAACTATATAATAAAAGAAATAGAAATTAAAGACTCTTCTTTTTAATTGTTAATCTCTTAAATCAATTAAAATAAAATAAACTATATATTAAAACAAAAATAGAAGCAAAAAAATAAAATCCAATACAATTAAAAGAAACAATTTCCAGTAAATATTTAAAAAAGAACGACAATGCAGAAAAAACACATAAGTTAATAATAAATAATAAAAAAACATTTTTTGATTATTATATTACTATAGTGGTAAAAAAAATTAAAAAAAAAAATGAAAAAAAACTGGCAACAAAAATCAATAAGATTAAATTAAAATACAATTAATTAAAAATAAAAATTACAAAAAAAATATTTAAAAAAAATCACATTAGCTTTTATTTGGGTTAAAAATGATTGGGTGTTGAGTGTGGCCAGAGAAGTTGTGCTTGCTTGCATGATAAACCCATGTAAGTCAGACTTGTTTTTTACAAAACTGCGAAATGGAATTAGTATATTTAATAATAGTTCAGTGAAGTTAGGAAATCAAATCGCATTTTTTGATGGGCACATTTTTGCACGGTATCTGTTTCTCCTGGGCTTAAAAACTAGAGCCACCATCTTTGAAAAGAGATTGGATTTTATTGAATAGTAGTAGTAGATTTTATTGAGTAGCTCGTTAGCATTTAAATTTCGGTACAGCAAAATTTCCAATGAACAAATATTAGAGAATTAAATTACCTATAAAACAAGATATGAACCATTATGTAAGTAATTTTTTCTTTAATGCATAACTATTCAACAATGCACCATGTTTTTGGAAGTGTTATGACGTTTCTTGAAACATCTCAATTTGCGCAAATTGATCAAAATTATCCAAGGATTTTGTTGCGGAAAATTAACTAGATTTATTTGGTTAAAATTATTAAAGAAACACCATTATGATGGCCCTTTGTATATGATAACTATAGTACTCTCATGGCGAGTTTTTTTTAGGGTTGCCCGGATCCTGGTGGTGGCGCTGCAAAAATGGCGGTGTAAAATTCGATTTGGTGAGTCTTTAAGCGTCGAAAATTGGTGGTAGGAGCAAGAGGAGACTATTTTTTGGATAATTGCATCCAAAAAATATCAATAAATATCATTTAAAACCTCCATAAGCTCTCCGCAAAAAAAAAGAGTAAGGGTTGCCGGCATACATTAGATGTCGCCCCATTCGACTTCCACCATGAGAGTACTATAGTTTTCATATACAAAGGATGGCCAAATTCAGACCATTATGATGGCCAAATTCAGATAACTGAACTATATAATAATAGAAAAATTGATGTGCGTACACATTCTAGAATTTACAGTTTGAAATAATCATCTTATAATGATTTCTACCTTATTTTAACACCCTGGAATAATCAGTTGATGCACTTTTCAATAATTATAAGGTATCTCCTACACATGATGAATATCAAATTATTTTTTCTTGATTATTATGAAAAAATCATTTATACTCTTAAATGGTACCTCCCATTTATTCTTTGCTTATTTTTTCACGCTTTAAAAAAAAAACACTCCCAAAAAAACCCTTTTACCTTATTCATCTGATTATTGATTTTCATGACTGATAAATCATTGATGGCAGGTAGTATCAAAGTTCCATTATTTTTAAGTTTATTAAATATTAAATTGATAATGGTTTTATTTGATTCATCATTAAAAACTTACTCAGAAACATGCCATAATCAAAACCGATATTCTAAATTGCTAATTGAGTGCACTCAAGCAGGATGCATGTATTTTACTGAGTATTATCCTTTAAACGATTTTCCTTTTTTTTTTTTGAGCTGAGTACTAGAGGAGTTATTCTTTAAATAATTTTAACGGTAACTTTTGAATTTTTACTACACTACCGACACATTTTAAAGCAGTAGCTCCATCTACTTTTCTCTAAGGAAATCTTTTCGCAACTGTCATTTATGTTGACAGCTCAATTTTTTTTAGACAATTCTTACCTATACCTATTATTCCTACTATATAACATGTAGGTATGTTTGCGTCCACACCAAACTGATATCATTTATTTAATTTTTAAAAATGGCTTCTCCCATTTTCATAACGAACGATGAAGTCAAAAGTGTTCTTACTTGGCCATTGATCAATGAATCCATCGAAGAAGCTTTTAAATCAGTTGTAAGCAAAGATAAATCTTCAGAAGATCAACCATATGCCCACCAGAATGCTAGAACCCGGACATCACCTCCCAATAACCAAGCAACATTGTTTACCATGCCCGGATTCATTGGGAATCATAAAGTCAGTTTGGGCGATGGCGATCGCAAGGCATTCCAAACCCTTGCTTGTAAATTAGTCACATGGTCGCCGAAAAATTCACAACTGAATCCACCAGTACCAACAATTCTAGCTAACATTTTGCTTCTTGATGGCGAAACTGGCCAGTTAAAATGTGTTATGGATGGAACACTTATAACTGCCTGGAGAACAGCTTCAGCATCAGTTATAGCTACAAAGCATTTGTATTTCGGTAGAAAACATATAAATTCTTCAGATGGAGTTATATTGGCAATTATCGGCTGTGGAGTTCAAGGTGAGAGTCATGCTTTAGGAATGTGCACAGAGTTCAAAGTCAATGAAATTCGTCTATGGAATCGAACTGCTAGTAAAGCAGTGGAACTATCTTCTCACTTGGACACGGCTAGGGAGTCATTTTTAGACCCAAATCCCATTGTAACAGTATGTCCTACAATCGGAGAATGCGTTGCAAGTGCAGATATTGTTGTCACGGGAACACAAACTGATGAACCACTATTGCACTTGGATATGCTTAAAGAAGATGTACACATAAATGGTAAGCACGTGGAAGCTTTATATCAAATTAAATGTTTATCAATTTTGATTTTCTTTCCAGCTGTTGGCGCAAGCGCTTCACACTACAGCGAACTTGGCCAAGACATTTACGATGTAGCTTCTGTCTACATCGACTACTGGGCTAGAGCGAAAACCGAACTTGCTGGTTTAAAAACCAATATTGTATGTGAAGTGGGTGAAGTTATTCTAGGTGGCGAGAGTCCTAAAAAGGGCATTTCGGTATTTCAGTCTTTGGGTAAGTAGATGATGCTTGACATAGATTTATAAAAAAAATCCTTGTTCTACGCTTATTTTTGTATTTTAGGAATGGCTGTTGAAGATGCTGCTGTAGCTCAAGCTGTTTATCAGAATCTAAAGAAGTAAAAAAATGCGTATTATGTACAAAAAATTATACAATATCCATTATTATAAAATTTTTTGTTCACAAAAAAAAACATTATTTTTAAGTTATTTTCATGCGATTTTATACGAATTAATAAATTTAAAAAAATATGGACACAAGAGGTTTATGAAAGAAATAGTTGTAGCTTATCTTATCAAAGCGATTTTAATCAGAAGGTGGAAGTCTGTAACATAACACGTTGGAATATTTCTAAGAAAATATTTAATGGACATTATATTTAAATAAGAGTTTTGTAGATGTGTAAAATGTAGATACGAACTTTTAATCAAAATTTTAACTATATGTATATCGAATTCTTCATTGAACATTTTAATCGTTATTTTTGAGGCATTTTAAATACGAAATTAATAATTATTTTGATTCAAAATTAAAGTTTTGAATTTTTTATTATTTCTATCGAAATAGATCTTTCATTTCGAAAAGATTTTATTCCAACAATGAACTTAAGGTTTTAAGGTAATGCCCTAGAAGCGAAATTGATTTTTTTAACTCCAAAAACAACTACCTATCATATTACCGTTAAGACAAGACATATTTACCTCGAAAACGGCTATAACGATTTTGATGACTTTTTTAAGTGAATAATTCAAATTATTTAGTCGAAAAATATTCTGAAAAAAATCGTTATGAACAGTACTAGAACCGGATTTTTGGTGAATTATGATTTGCGATTAATGTTTGCATATCAAAATTTTCAAAAAAATATTTTTTTGGATTTTTGAAAAGAAAAAAATTTTTTTTTTTGAAATTTTCTTTGATGAATTTTCAAAACGAACAACAGGAAAGAGGAACATTAACGTCTAAAGAGAGCAACATCTCCTTTCGCCAAACCTTTGCCTTTTGAGTTGAACAAAAAAAAATGCCAGTCACGAATTAAGTCATATTTCCAAAATGGAATAAAAATAATAAAAAGTTGAAACAAAAATAGTACACATACGTCATAGTGCACGGGAATTTCAATTCGTATGGTGTCGGAGGAGATCGATATGTATGAACCTTTATTGGATTTATTTCTATTAAATCAAATTAACTTATTTAAATAAATGGTTTCAGTTATTAGATTACCTAAAGTTTTGAATTCTAGTAGAAAGTAAGATTTATAATGATAAAATAATATTGTGTTCAAAAGGAATCGACTTAATGAATTTAAATCGTTTATGGGCTGTCATTTTGAAATCTTTGGAATTTTAATGCATCCATTCATTAGATTAAAAATAAATAAAAACAAAAACATTCTCCAAGTTTTTATTTTTTTGCTTACCCTTATGTTTTCTGACATTTAATTTTCAAATTTTTGTTCCGCCCAAAGTAAGTGTTCAGAAAAATTTTAAATTGGCAGACTTTAAATTCATAAAACCATATTAATTTTTATTTAGATTTTTATAAGTTTTGGGTTTTCAGTTTCAGCCAAACTAGAAAACATATTTTTGCAAACAAAATTAATTATAAGAATTTTGTCCAACTATCGTGAGTCTTCCAAGTAATACATTACCCTCGACCAAAAATCATATAAAATGACAGCTAAGGGAAACTTATTCAAGATACCAATAAATTCTGAAGGCATTTTCGTTCTCAATGTTTGAAATATTGAAGAATTTCTGAGGAAGTTTTGTTCCGCGTTTGCAAAAGATTTTTAAGTGCTTATTCAAAATTTGAGGCTAAAAAATGCCATCTCATCAGTGAAATTTAATGTTACTTTGGGAATAAAGGGATTTAGATTTTGACCCAGATTTATTTAAAACTTAATTCTAACAAAAAAAAAAATTAACAGAAAAATCAAAGTATACATTGTAATATACATATGTCGGTTAAGAAATAAGTGCTTTTAACAGAATTAAAAAAAAAAAAAAAATTTGGAGCCACAATTTCGAATACAGAATTTCTGTTCTATTTTAAAAACAGAATTGAATAATTACCCGGTTTTATTATTCATGCAGAATTACACTACTAACCCGATTCAATAGACAGTTCTGAAAAGGAAATATTACTGCAAAAACTGTAATGAGAATAAAACATTTGGATACTGAGGCGTATACGCACTTTTTTTTTTTTAAATGTTAAATATTGCTCTGCATCTGTTGGCTTAAGTGGGCCATATAACGGTAAACTCCTATTTTTTGAAGTGGCACTATACTATAAAGCAGGTTTTTGGAACTGGAACATCCGTCTTTGACTATTTCAACAGCCTTATCTACTTCCTAAGTAGTCACTTTTTCATAGCTTAATCGTTTGTCGGGCCTCACGTTTCCCAAGATAATCATTCAATTTCTTTAAAATTCATAACAATATACCACTAAAAAAAGACTAACTATATCTAGATACCAAATAAACAAAACAAAATGAATGTAATCCAAACCCAAAGAATCTAATGTCTTTTGTATCTCATAATCATAAACAGATTTAAAACTTACCAATGCTTTTGCATCTAGCATGTTTAATGAGTATTAAAATTTAAATAAAACGATTATCTTAACAAATCGATCTTAAAATAATTGTGGAAATTATAAATTTATCTACTTTCATTTTCAATTTATTTATTTTTTTATTGTAAAATTTAATTTGCTATTCCTCGCCCATTAATAAAATGAAAAAAAAAATGGTTAATTAATTTTCTGCACCTTTATTTTTCGCTCGCATAAAAATAACAAACTATAGAAAATATTACATAAGATAATTTGCCCTTTCAGCGTGCTATCAATCGGCCGCTTAACATCCACTTTAAGTTAACCCAAAACAATCTCTATTTGTTTTGTTTGTTTCCAAATTTAGTTGGAAAGGCTTTGCTTTGCAATAGCCTGCAGGCGTTTGCCGAACATAGCTTTGAACACCCACCTCTCTTTTGTGGTCTCGATAAAAAAAAAATGTATAGTCATGATTCGGACCTTTAATATACGATACAGAATCAGTGATCTATTTAAATCGATGGTTAAGCAGGTTAAGCAGAGAACCAAAGCCTTTAAAGTTTTATTTAATTTTAGCAAAGTTTTCGAAAATCTTATCGCAAAATTTAGATATAAGTAAAAGAGTGGAATATATCAAAGATGTATCCCGGTTTATAATCAATAACACACTTTAATCAATAAATCGATTCAAACAAGAGTGCTTCACCTCAACTCTGGTGGCTTGCCCTCTTCTCCGATTAAATAGATACTATAAATTGAGGTTAGTGCATGTCTTGCAATTGGGTGTGTAACGATCGCGTGCTTACAATTTAGTCGACACCACTTTGCAGTTCCTCTAAAACTAACAGAAACAGATGCATCCAACTATGGAGAGGCACATAGAAAGATTTACATTTGAACCAAGGACTTTTAAGTAAAAGTAATGGCAAGACACTACTAGCTTGAGGAGGTTTTGATGGCAAATTAAAATCTAAAATATTTCTATCGGTTTTTACATAATTAAACACTTTTTTCTTAAGGAAACATATCGCATGTAGGCATGGAATTTAATCAAACATCTAAAAATTATAGTTAAAGACTTAAACAAATGCATATTCATGCATCAATTAATTAGCACTGTTGAAATAAATATAAAAAAATTATTCACTTCGAATACATTAACCCCTATTAGTTTAATTGCTTTTCTAGTCTAAAAGTTCCCTACAGTGTACCAATATTTGTATATCTTTGATTACTATTATCTTTATATGCCAGCCACCCCTGCAAAATAATTATATTTTATTTTTCAATCTCGGCACGATTAAATCAATTTAAAACACCAAACTCATATTAAATGGTTTATTTTTTTTTCCTTCTTAATTTGTTACTAGTATATAGGTAGAATACCGTTTTCCATAAGTGTTGGCGCAACATGTGGGTACTTCTTACAGCAGGCGAACGAACCCGCACCTTATACCTCTACTTCAATATGTAATTCAAATAGAGTCCAATTTGAAAGGAAAGTCTCTTTTGACATCGTGTTGTGTCCTTGGATGGTTTAGTTGGTTTGGAATAAGTTTGAAAATTCATAAGCAATGTGATCACAGCTTTGAGGTGCATAAAATAGCACCTGAATTTGGGAGTGCTCAATGGGTGTTCTGATTCTATATTGTATTAGGTACGACAATACACAACATGACTTAGCCTTTGACTGACAATCAAGTTTTGCGCGGGTTATTGTACGCAAGATATAAGCTAAGTTGAAAACAATAAGAAGTGGGCGTTAAATTTATTCAGGAAAATTCATATTTTTTTTTTCCTCATTTTTGAAAGGTAATCTACCTCCACAGTGAACTGTTAGTTTACCGTAAAGCTTTATAATTTAGATATTTACATGTTGTTCTTTAGTACAGTGGGGCTCAAAAAAACTCTCCTAATTAAACCCTTGCCAACTCTTTGGCTTCAACTTGCTCGTACATCGTTCGAGCGTGAAAAGTGACTCCTGTCTGTTTCATAATGGTTGGTGCTAGGACTGTCATGGCGGAGGTCTGGGTTCAATTGCCACTTTGCCAGCCTCGTTCATCTGAGAACAGAAATCTTTTCTCACGGTCTGCTACCTCTTGCAAGAGTATCACTTGTCAAGAATAAAAGTGACTCTCACCCTAGCCGTTCAGATCTGGAGTAAAATTGTAGATCCCCTACACGCACACGGGAATGGTTGAGAGTTGTAAGTCACTTAGGTCCCGGTTCTTCATCGACTGTTGTGTCACCGAACTTATTTTTTTTTTTACATTATATATGCTATAAATATTTTTCATCAAAATACGTACGTTTACTTTTGACAAACATTTTTATCAAAAAAAAAAACCAATATAATTGCAGTGCAATTCGTTTATTTATTATTCGAATAGGTATCAGCTGAGTTGCGGTTCGGTGACTTTAGAAATAATATTGTGGGTGTCATAACAAACAAATCTATATAATAACTAATAACATGACTTTAAAGCCACATGATCTCGTTTAATATACCTTTATTATTAGCTTCAAGCAAGGTCAATGGTCAATTCATATTTCACAGGAACAGCAACAAATTTGCTACGCTAAATAGTTGAGAAAGAAACGGTTATCCATAAGCTATGAAACAATGAGTTTGACGTTAGTTATTGTGTCAGAATGACATATTGGCATGTTGAGTAATAAAAGTGGCACTTTGGTGCTTTATGCCAATAGTACCTATGTATGTACTAGAAGGCGGTTGTATGTTTGATACGGTTTGCCTTTCGATCACGTTGTTGTTGAAATAGGGCTGCTACATAAGCCACTGAGAGAGCAGAAAAAGAAAGGTGTGGCTGTTTGTGCTTATCATATAAAAACTGCATTCGTAGGATGTAGATACCTAGACCTACCTACATAAAAATGTTAAGTGGAACAGCAGCTTTCAAAAAGTCATATTGCCTGCCGCATGAATGGCCTGTTCATTTCATGAATCCAATTCAAATGTAGGTAATTCGCGGGAAATTTTTCCGTCATTCACTCATTACTTTGCTGAATTTAGCATAGAGTAAGATCGGATTCAGCCAAAAAATTCTTGTTGGAATGCCCCTTTTGCATGCAATGCAACAAGACTATTGTGTGTTAGCAAAGGAAAAAGTCATATGGGAAAATTTAGCACAAGTACACAATGTGAGGGAATAAGAAAAAAAAACTGTTTCATTGTCAATGATGTGACCTTTTCTTTGCGGTGGTTGTGTGACAGTTGGTATTTTCTTTCAAGAGATGAATTAATATGGTAGCGTATTTATTTTTACATATGTAGCTACCTATCTGATGGATGATAGCGCGCTATATGAAGCTGTCAAAACCACAATGACAATCTTAAACGCCAGTCACAAAGTTTGGTTTATTTGTTTTTTTTTTTTTTTCAAGACAATGGAGATAGCTGTTAAGATTTAGAGGTTGATGTGCTGATTTATTCAGTCACAATATATTCAAGTCGACATCTTGAATGAGTTTTAAATTAATTATAGGGTAACCCGCTGTGGAACTCTCATCAAGCAAAAGAAAGCATAGCTTGCGTTTTTCTCTACATCATCATCATGATAATCTCGATTTGGTTAAAGGAAAAGTTTGCATTTTTTATTAGCTAGGGTGAAAGTATATCGACCGCTAAGGTATTGATCCAGAAAAATGAATATTAAGATGCATCTGGTTAGTGGGTTGATGTTATGCTTGAAGGAGATTGTAATATGAACTCAAAATGATCAATATGCATATATAAAGAAAGTACCTTTACCTACCTTGCCTATCTACTTATATTTTATGTATGTCTGATGGTGAAATGATATACCACATTTATTTTAATCAAACCGAATAGGTAGTGTAATCGATCGATTTATTGGACAAATTGATTTTGATAAAGAGCTATAGGGATGCAGCACGTGGCTGAATTATACATTAACTAGAAACTGATCATGAAATTAGACGGTAAGATAAAGATATCGATTTGAAGTTAAGACAAATTGGTAGAAAGAAAAAGCTTTACTGTACAATAATTTTTAACGGATGAATTACACACTGGTCAAAAATTTGAGGACATGGTTCTCGTAAATTATAAATTATAAAATGATATAAAATCTAATCATTCTAAAAAGGT
Organism: Syrphus vitripennis; assembly: GCA_958431115.1. NCBI lineage: Eukaryota > Metazoa > Arthropoda > Insecta > Diptera > Syrphidae > Syrphus > Syrphus vitripennis. The sequence continues at coordinate 96,333,737 of OY288110.1, read as the reverse complement.
TTTCTTGAGTTAAATATTCAATTTTGGCTTAATTTTTGAGTTATATCACAAATGACCTTTATCTGAGGAACGCATGAGGGAAATTAATAGCTTTTTTGGTTTTAAGCATCCTTAGTTTTGGATTATCTTTTTTCCTCTGGGTTTTGTATAAAATTAATATTAATTGACCAAAGAATATTTTCTGAAAACAATTTGAAAAAAAATGGATACATATATTTTTTTTTAAATTTATTTTTTGTTTATTTTTCTTCAAAAATTCGTACATTTTTTTGATACGTCGGATAGCATCTTCAGTTTAAATTTCGAAATTGTTTTTTGACTTCTTTTAGCTTTAGCAATTTTAATGGTGAATACTATGTCTTTTCACATTTCTCCCTGTGATATTTTTGTTTTTATTTTGTTTTCCCTTACTCTAAGGCACTTTAATATAGCAACAAGTTCTTGTGATCCAATAAATAAGTACAAATTATAAGTACAAAATATAAGTACAAATTCAATTGATTAGAACATTAATTTAAACACAAATAGTAATTAGAAATGTTTGAACACACATTTTTTATTTAATTTTAAAGTTTTTCCATAATTTGCTATCCATATGTTCCAGAAACTTACTACTACTCCATTTTGTTTTCTCAGGACATGTCTATTAATCGTTTCCCAGAATATTAAGAATGAACTGGGAAACACCATATAATAACATTGCAATAATCTAAAAAAAATACGTATACGCCACAGTGTCCCATACTAGTTTTTAAAGACTTTCCCAAATCAATGAGATACATTTAACAAGACGCTATTCTTATTTTTTTTTCGTCTTCACCGAATGTTTCTCACCGATTTCACACTGGTTTCTGAAAGCCATCAATAAAAAAAAATCGTTTAAAAAATAACAATAAAGAATATTTTTAAGGAACAACACACATGAATACTTGCAATTTGATTATTTCATCAAATGGTCTTGGGAGCAACACGTTTTGCATAAAATATAAATTAAAACAGTTTTTTGCTTTTGATTCATCAAAATTACTTCAATAACATGAACAGGAACACAGGAAATCAACATAAGAGCACCCTTGACCCATCAAGAGGTCAACTCGGACGTACTTTGCAGCGACACCAATTTCCAATAATGTCTACTTCATATACTTCAAGAAAATTAGGCAAGACAAATTAACAAAAAAAAAAAATTATATTGCAAAAACATAAATTTCAAGAATCGAACTCGAGACATTAATCAGACTATACTTACATTGTCTTACTGACTACTGAAACGATTTTCTGGTAACAGATGATCCCATAGCGGAGAAATTGAGTGACTAACGTATTTGATGAATTTTTTTTTAGGGGTTTTTGTAAGAAACTAAAATTATTTGGTAAAAAAACATGTTTTTCAAAAACAGTTATAAACGTCAAAGACGCACCTTATCCCTCCTTCTAGATTAATTTCTGCCATTTAAAATAAAAACTAAAAAAACATTATTTTTGGCATTTGTTTTATAATCCTAGGTCTTCGTTGACGTGACTGGAAATATCCGATTACAGACTTGTTTGAAATGATTATTATTTGTATGATTCACTAAAATTCCGCTATAAAAAAAACTATTCCTTACAGTTATAATCTTGATATGACTAAGACATAACCGCATGTGAATGTTACCAATCTAATTCAATTTGATAATAATTAAACCAATAACTTGCCACACCACTCGACCGGTATAAACAGCGTAATAACACGTGATTACAAGAACTTGCCATACAATATTCCCATACCACTTTTTCCTAATTAAAATCAAATGAATATTTAAGAAGTACGAGTAAGTACAGGCAAAGTAACAAAAAAAAAAACCTCACCTACCAATTAAAATTCAAACAAAACAAGTGCTACATTATAAGGATTGTATTATAACAATTTCAATTTATACACTTATTTACACACTATTTTTAATTAAAATACATTACTTCCCTTCGAATTATAGATAATCAATATCCATATCACCCTCAAGTCGATTTGAAACAAAACAAAACAAAAAAACAAATTTACCTAATTATACAATTCGCATAACAATTTTCTCACAACAACTCTCAATCGAACTTTATTCCAAGTTGCTTTTTTAATAATTATGTATTTGATTTGAAGCAAAATAAAAAAAAAACGGCAAAATTAGTCACGATCAATTCATTTGAATTGCCATAAATACCATAAATGCATGCCAGAGCAAAGCTAGTGTAAACAACATGATGTGTGTTGGGCAGAAGTAGCCGCCGGAAACAGCCTTGGAGTTGGATTAACAAAAACATAAACGAAACTGCGGCGAGAAGCGAGATACGCAAAGATAAATTTACTACCAGTCCTTCCAAAACTGTAGCCAACTCTAGTAAAAGCCAAAAGCTCTCTTTTGTGTGCAGACCCGGAGTTACTATAGCAATGAGGGGCGGCATAATGAAACCCTACAACTACTCCAAGTCTTTAAAAATGAACACCGTAGATATTCTTTTTATTTAAACGAATATTTTTATTGAAATATTTAGACACCATGTCCCAAATTTTTTAATTATTGACTAAAAATAGATAAAATTTTCTTTAAATTGTATTCAATCGCCTGCAAGTCCGATAGTACAATTTTTATTTTTTTTTCATCACATTATTGGCAAATAGGTTTTTGTGAAGTAAACGGATAACCTATTATTTTACGAGTTATTTTGTCGCTTATATTTTTGTACTTCTTGCTTTAATTATTATATTAAAAATTTTCCAAATTGTGCTTTAAAACACCATTATTTCCGCAACATTGAGAGCGTTTTCTTAAATTTTTTAACTAACGCACGGTTGCATACTTTTGAATATTATACTGCTTTGATAAATTTTAAAATGACATTTATTTGTTGCACCAAACAATTTAATTTCTAAAAGCCAATGAACCATTAAACTAAAATGCCGACCGATGGTGTGGACGAAGTGAAGTTTGACATCTCTTCATCTGCTATCTCACTTGCACTGGTTTAACTTTTTCGTTAAGTTTACAAAACTTATGATAAAATTTAGGGGTGGTTCACAAACAATGAAGGGCATTGGTGCAACCCAGATAAATTTATAATTCCGATGTATGAGCATTTTAGCAAAAATTGGTTTTATTGGGTGCAACTAGTCATAAAGTTTGTTATATTAAATTGAATTTAGATGCATTTCGCAAAGCTTTTTTGATGTGCTGCCACATTTTTTTTTTGTAACTAGAACTTATAATTTTACAGATTTCCATCTTTATAGCATAGTTACCAATTGGAAATTTAAGTACAACTCTGTGCTTTAGTAAGTTTTGCAGTGCAGTTAAGGGTGGGTCAACATTGAACAAAAAAAAAATGACTTTTAAATAAATACTTAAATTCAGTTTTGCAATGGCAACTCCACCTTGCATTTTGAGATATTGGCATATGTTATAATTATTTCCATCTTTTGACTTAAGCTTTTTAGATAAAAAAGCTTGCAAAAACAAACATGTCAAACTTTATGTTTGAAATGTATTATTGCATTTTAAAAACAAAATGGAGCATCTGCAAGTAAATATGGACATACCTTCCTAACTATATTTAATTAGCTTTAAGTAAATAAATGACTGGCTCTTTATAGGGAAATTAATTTAACATTTCTTGAGGTATTTTAGAAGTTTCTTTAACTTTTCATTGGGAAACATTATTTTCTTCTTGTCGCCCTCTTGTTTTCAACGCCCGCGATACTTACCAACATTTTCACTGCCAAATTTCAGCTTTTGCCGCACATGACGTCATTAAAGTCACACTACTCTCGCTTAAACTTACGTCACAGTTTTCAATCTTTGGTTCGGGTGGTTAAACTGCTGTTGCTGCTGCTGACTTACAACAGTCACTATCAAGCTTATTATTATCATCAGCTGTCTTCGGTCGACCGACGACGACGACGACGAAGACTCCAACGACAACCAATGCAACGACCATGCCATTCTTCAACATCTTCTGTGTTACTAGAGTAAAGGTAAAGTCGCTCACGAATCACGATCCTAACCACACTCACCGATCAAGCATTTTTACACATTGCATGAATTTGCTGGTTCACTTTTGGCGACTCTGTATTTCTGTTTCTGTTGCTGTTTCTGGTGATCGTATAGTCTGTTGGCTGCAGTCTTTGCGGGTTGTTAGTTCAGTTTGATTCAGAGTTTCGGGCTTTTGAGGCTTTCATCGCGCTTACTTTTGCCAGTAGTTAATAGTAAGTTGTCTGCGATCAAGCGCTGCAGTAAACTATCGTCGGCACAAGCGCTACGTTCTATATTTTAACGTTGATCGGTCGCATGATCGGACTTCAAATTTGTACATGTTGAGCAACCTGTTAAGGTGATTTATCGGGATATCCCAAAAAAAAATATCACAATTAAAGTCGTTTAATTAAAAAATTAAATTCTTATAAATTATCAAGTGGAAGTAGGTATGTTCATGATCGTTTTGTCCTCAACTTAGAGAAAAAAAAAAGTGATCGAGACATATACTAAGCGGCTCGAGGGGATCTTGCATAATAGGGGGCAAAAAAAAAGTACAACGACAACGTCGACCGACCGTCGAGACGATTGAAGTCGTTGACGACAATAACAACAACGACGACGATAAGATTTGCGTCGCTTAGTGAGAATATAGCCGAAGCGAGTGATCTTTATTTTTTTTTTGTGTGGTATGCAAACGATCGTTGCGGACCAGAGAGTTTGCTAAATAAAAGTGTTTCAAAAGAAATACCTTTCAGGCGGGTTGTTTAAAAGGCGCGCGCGCACACTCTCATAATACGGACGACGACGAACGTCGCGACATCGATGTTGCATTTTGGAACTTATGTACAAAAAAAATCGTGGTCGTTATAAATTCGATTAAATTCCTTGCAAGTGAAGTTGGGCCAAGAAGCTCAATTGAGCATTTGGCGGGACGCAATTATCCGGGCTCCAGCTTATACAAAGGCATGAGACTTTTCTCCAACAAAAGTTCGTCTAGGTACATATAGTTGAAAAGAGGAAAATCAAAAAGAAAATAATTTTCTGGACAAACTTCCACTTCTGATGTAAAACAAAAAAAAAAAAAAAAAAATATTTTTGATCGCGTTTGTTGCCTTTGTTTTGTGTGTGTCCAGAGCCAGTGGCGACAGGCCAAAGTGACAGTTCGAGCTGCAAAAAAGAGCAAGCACGATTAGGTGAGGAGATATAAAAAAAGATATAACTTCTCTACCAACTTGTTACAACGAAGACGATATCAGACATTTAAATAAGTTGTAACTTAAGAAGCGGCATCTGGAGGAGGTGAAAGAGGAATACAATCATAAAAGTGAGTCTATGCCATTTAAAGATCTTGCAAAAAGTTTTGCATTAAAACTTTATACATATATGAGAGGAGGGTACATCTCTACAATGGGATGCTATAGACACTTTTGAGTCTTCTATTGTTTTGGTTTTATCTCTATGCAGTCGACAGACTATTCTATGTTTGGTAGAAAAAAAAAAAACTTTTGTATGGTATGCAGTATGTTACTCTGTCAATCTTTGGCTTTATTACAATAATATATTTTAAGGAAGGTAGGCTAGTTTTTTATGGCTAGTGAAAAGTTGTTCAAATTAAACAAATATCAACAGGAACATGATTAGGAATGTCACACTCATGTTTGTTAATTAACATAATGTACCTCAGTACCTGCCTACGTATCAGCTTTAATATTGTTTGAACATGTTGTAACCTTTAAAATATTTAAATAAGTTACAAATTTCAAAAAGCAAGATACTACAAATTTTAAGATTTAGAATATTCACAAGAATTATTTTTGTTATTGTAAGATTTCTTAAAATGTGTCACTTGTTAGTTGTGGCTTGTGGTTTCAGTTTCTGAATTCTTCTGTGGACATATTATGTACATAAATAGCGTGTTTAAGTTAATCAGTGAACTTGTGAACAATCCCATTGAATTTATTTAACATTTGAAGTTAATTTTGGTATTTAATTTCATAAGCAATATTTCCGTATCAAAAAAGAATTTATTCGTAAGAATTTTTCTCCCCTTTATGTTTTTGGGGTTTGTTGAATCCGAATCTGATTTTTCCCCACTAAATTTCGTGACGCAGAAAAATGCAAATTTTTATAAAAAACCATTTTGTTTTTCAAAATTGGCATATAACTCAAATTTATTAATATTTCGTAAATGATGTCCAAGTTCAACTGAAAGTGTAAGAAATTGTAAGTTAAAATTCTTTTATTAGCCATCAAACCTTTTATGCTCAACCGCGATTTTAAAATTTAATCTAGTATCTAAATGGATTCTGAACAACGCTTTTTGGGGGAAAGAATTTTACTTGAGTATATGAAGAGTTTGACGGAATAAGACAAATTTGCTTACAATTCGTAGGAAATTTATTGCACTTTTAGTTTGAATTGGACATTGCTAGTTTCGAGTTATAAGCCAAAAATTTTTATCTTAAAATGTTGGACCTGCAATTAAACCTAAGTATAAACGTAGCGACAAAAATTATTTTTTTTAACTGCTCTTACGATTCTTTATAAAAACTGATTTAATTTTTTTGGGTTATTTTAGCAATTAGATTTTTAAATATTAGAATTAAAAACTTCTTAATTTTGGTGTAGAATTTCATTCGAATTATAAGGACCATCACATTTTGTTTGAGAGGTACTATTCTGAGAAATACGAACTTAAGATTTGTTGAAATAAGGTTATAAATGTAAAAAACAGCTTTCCGCTTAGTAACTATTCTTTAAAAAAAAATTAAGTTACTGTTAAGTGATTGCCATTGTACTTGAAGGAGAATATTTTTAATCTAAATTTGCAGTCTTAGTTTCGTGTATCTCTTTCAAATCCTAACTCCATTTGGGCTAGGTGATATGTCATCCATGCATAAAATAATTTTGCATCTACTGCAGGTGGCAGGCGAAGTAAATGTTACCTTTTGACGCTGATTGTGTTTTGCAGCGGGTTTCTTTCAAGGTTTCATTGTTCATAAAAAAAACTACGTGTTGATATTTGAAGATGCCTAGCCTAGAAATAGTAGGTTTTTCATGCATAAAAGACAAAAAAAAATGTCTTACTAAACAGCTGTGATGTCATTTAAAAGTAATTTATTATCCTTAAGATAATTCACAGAATCCAACCTTTTAGTATATTTACGCTTCTTCTGTGGCCTATGATTGTGGTTGATGATTTCAGTTGATCTAGCAGATCATTACTAACCCATTAAAATTAGACAAAGCAAATCTCCAAACTTGTAAAAAGAAAATAAGGCCGACAATGCAGAAAACTTATAAACCTAAGAAGAACTTATAGAATTTGATTCATGTAAAATGTAGAAAAAGGAGACAAAAATATAGTCAAAAAATGTAATGTTTGTACATGCACGAATATTAGTTTTTGTCAAATTTTTTTCCAAGTGAAAGTCTAATTTTCTTGGAATGTGATTTTTAGTGTTGGATTTTGAAATTTTAAACTAAAAATTGGATCAATCATTTTGTTAACTTTAGACGAAAATTACAAATTCTTCAAAAATATTTTCTCATTTCGGTGTGCGTAAACAGTTTATTTCAAAAAAGTACCAAACAGACATATTGGCTGAGTGTTTGCCTTTGAGATGAGTATCAAATCCCAAATAGCTGGTAATATTTTATTTCTAAAAATAGTTTTTAGATCCGCAATCAAATAAGTATGAAAATATTTATTTAGAGTTTTATTATTATTTTTGAAAAAATATAACTGTAGTCCATGAAAAACTAATATTTGTGAAATTTGTCGCCGACTATCTCTTTTTTTTCGACATTTAGAAATAATAAATTTATTCTAATAACCTTGACATTTCTCACACCAAATTTATTCTACATGCATTCGAGTGTACAGGGTGCCTCAGAAGTCATGGTTCAAACTGAAAATGTAGATAGGCCAAGTCATGACCTCTCAGAATATATGTAGTAAAGTTTTTTTTTTTTAAATTCCTTTAAAAACCGTTATGTTTTTTGTTAAAATTCAAATTGAACCTCTACCCAAAAAATATTGAATTTAGAGCTGTAGCTTTTGAGAATACTGCAGTAGTACAACAGTAATTAACTTACACCTACGTACATATACGTTTTTTTAATAAACCTATGCTAAACTTTGATAAACCTGTTTTAAACTTTATGTGTAGAAATATATCAGCTACAATGTTCAATCTGTTAAAAAAATGGAATTTGCTCTATTTTTACCCTCAGAATCAAGAGTACGATAGGTACTAAAAAAAAAAGATTGAAACAAAACAATAAAACTTCCCACCAAAACTTGGATTTTAAGAAATTTTTTGGAATAAAATTCTATTTTGACAAGATTATTAGAAATATTTTGATTTGTTTTAAAACCATGCTCGATTGTTTAATATTTATAAACTTTTTGAAAATATAACAAGTTTAAAAAAGGGGAAATCAGTATTGAGCTATGGGATTTTGTTTTATTATTTGGCTTATTCAAACTTCAAGACTTACATTTTATTCTAAGTAAAATTCTGAAACAGTAAAAATATTTTGACGCACAAAGTTGGAATAACCTTTAATCAATTTAAATCCAAAAAGCAACAAAATTGTTCCAAAATAGGGGCCTATCCAAATTTCAGAAAAACAGCCGTTACGTTAATAAGTACTACCTATATTCTGAGAGATCATGACTTGGCCTATCACCATTCATAGTTTCAAAAATGCGTACTGTGACACACTGTATATCAACCTTTTTAGAAAATAATTGTTTCCCTTACTTGGGACTTTTTTCACGACTTGTTTTTTTTTGTCACCTTTTAGTCTTCACTTCCTTCAGTTTTCCCTTTATTCATCTCAGATTTTTATTTAACCAAACACCTTTTATGGTATATAACACCTCTTAAAGTTCTTAAAATTACGTAAAGCCACTTAATGTCCAGACAAATCGTACTTATCTCCTCGATTTACAAAATATTGATTACATAACATTTACTTTTATAAACAAAACTTCCGGCATCTTAAAGGTACCTCTAGACAACGACACCCACTCTGAGTTAACCCCCAACAAAAGTAATAAATCTTTTGATTTATGTATTTCAATTATATACCCACTGCCAAAAAAAAAAAAAAAAAATGGTTCGTTTAAAGGCGCACCTTGTGACAATGGAATTTGGGTTCTGTATCTTTATTTGAAAATGCGGAACATTGACTCACATTTTTTTTTTTCGAATTTAACTAGATATTTAATTTAAACCAAAACTTTGGCAATATGAAGGTCAAACATTATGGGAGGCTGAGTAAGATCTACTTAAATTAATTTTCGTGAGGTGTAATTCATGACTTCCATTCATTCCAAAAGGAAATAATACAAAATGTGCATTATTTTGTGTGCTTGGTGAAACTATCGAATTTCATGAAACAAAGTAAAGTGGCCAACAAAAGCCACCATTGTGTTTGGTGTTTAAAAACAAAATACACGCCTCCTTCAACCTTGCTAAACATTTTTGGGATACGAAATATTAATTGTGGTGTTGAGAGAAGGGGCGTGAAATATTGAAATTCCCTCACACTTTATATTATGGCTATGGCTATGGCTATATGAGCTTTGGATTAAAAATGCAAACGATTTCAAAAGTGCAATGTTGCATGGTTTTTTTTTGTTGTTGTTGTATTGTTGGTGTTTTGTATTTCTTCTGTGGTATATTCCCATGGCATGTTGGGGTAAAAGTCAATTAGCTTATGGTTGGTTATTGTTTGCCATTAATGATGTTGTGGTTATTTCTAAATTTTTGTATAAGCCGTTTGGTTTTCAAGCCAAATGTATCTATTTCCTTTCTAAAACAAAACAAAAAGACTATGATAGAGGAGGTATGGAAAAATGAAATAATAACATAACATTTCGTTGAAATTATCAGAGCGTTTAGGTTTTTTTTTTTTTTTTTAATTTTGGAGTATTTTTGCGTTTTAACTTGAAAGCTTGAAGTATGAATTTATTTTGCCATCATCAAAAAAAGTACAATTTTATATTTTAATTGATTGTAGTAGGTAAGCAAGATTAAAGTCATTTTTAAGTTCTTTTAATGGCTTGAATGTTTTGCTTCAAATACCAGAAGTCACAGATTTAAAACTTACCTATGTCTTTTGCTGATATTCTAATCTAGATAGAAATGATAGTTTACACTTGGTTGAACATTTTGTACCATTTTGCTAACTATATTGTTGTATGTTGTCAATATCTGTATATAAATTGACTTTTTGGCACAAATAAGAGATTTTGTATGGAAAAGAAATAGTGCATAAAAGAGAAAATGAATATATTTATGATTAATTGTCAAAACAATAATGATGATTCGGCCAAAAGCCAACAGCCGAATCTAGAAATCATAAATTAACTAAAAAAAAGATAACTTTTAATTATGGTTTTGTTTAATGAAATGCAAAGATTATTACAAATAATTAATATCTATATAAACCTACAATTTAGTAACAGTTATGCAAATTTATTGGCCGTTCAATTAAGAAATAATTTAAGCAATATGTATCATGCTTGCAGAGAATTACGGTAAACCACGAAATCTTCAGAGACCATGGCTAAAAAGTTGAAAAGTTTTATAAAGTGAATGGGGTTTTTTGAAATTAACTAAATTTTTAGGGAAAATTTATACCTTAAAAGCATATTGAGTGATTATAAAACTTTTTTGTATCAAATCTATGAAAGGAGTTAAAGCAAAAAAGCAGTTTTGAGATTTTGGTAAGGTTAGATTCAGTTCTTTTTTTTTTCAAATTTTGAGTTTGAATTTTTTTTTTTTTTTTAACTATGCACTGAAACAACTTGATTTGAAAATTAAGTTGAAAGATGGAGTAAATTTATTTTAACTTTAAACTTTTTAATTTTGAGCTTAGTATCTTAATTAAAATTTAAGGAAATGTTCTACATAAAAGTTCAAAAGCTGTAAAACGTATTGTTCTGAAGATATAATTGAAAACGTGTGCAACCTCCTTTTCCAATATGGTGGACAAATGGGGGAGCTTTCAAAAACAAAGCCGATTTTTTATAAAGGGTCCGCCAAATAACTTTTCTTTTTTTTAAAATGCTATAAAAAAGAACTACAGAATATTTTCTCAAATTTCTTTTTTATTTGAAAGTACAATCCGGTTAATAATGGAAAATAATTTCATTCAAATGGCTGCCTCGGCTGGCCATGCAGTAGCCTACACGATCGGTCCAATTTTTAAGCACATTATCGATTGTGTGCAGCTGTATTTCACCAATGGCTTCATGAATATTGTCCTTTAAAGCGTCAATTGTCTCTGGCTTGTCAGCGTAATACTTATCTTTTAAAGCACCAGACTAAAAATAGTTTAACGGTGTCAAATCGCAGCTCCGAGGTGGCCAAACGACATCAGCTCTTCGGCTGATGCGATCTTCAAAAACAGGGCGCAAAACATCGAGTGTAGCTTCGGCTGTGTGGCACGTAGCGCCGCCGTCGTGTTGAAACCAAATGTTGCCAATATCCTCCTCTTCAATTTTTGTGAACAAAATTCGTTCAACATGGCCCGATAACGATCGCCATTGACTGTAACGGCTACTCCTTGCACAAAAATGGCCCAATTATGCCTCTGGACCAAAATCCGCACCAAACAATGATTCGTTTTGGGTGTATCGGCTTTACAATGTATGCGTGCGGGTTTTCTGTGACCCAAATGCGATAATTTTGCTTGTTTACATACCCGCCAAGATCTAAATGAGCTTCATCTGAAAAGATGATTTTTTTGGCAAAATCGGCATCTTCTCTAAGTCGATCGCAGGCCAACTTAGCGAAAACGCATTGTCAGTTAGCTTCAACGCCTGAACAACCATATTCTTTCAGCGGAAGAATAAAACTAATTATTTGTCAAATCAGACATGAGCTAAGTGTTACCATTCAAGTAATAAGCACTAGTTGAAAAAAAACCTTAGATGGCGGACCCTTTACCTGCACTTTACAACCCGAGACAAAAATATTTTCCTATCCAAAATTCAAGGCCAATGTAACATTTCAATGAACTATAAGAAAAAAAGTGAAATTTCGGTGCTTGCAACCAACCGGCTATAAATTTTGTAACTGACCATATTTTTTTACATCATATCACATAAAATGATTTTTAAAATTTCAATGATCAATGATGTGGTACTCGTAGTTCATCAATTAAATATTGAATTTTATTCTGTGACAGAAATAATAAAAAATCATTATCGTTAGTTTTGTATTAAAATAACATTTTAATAAGTGTTGAAAGTTTCTCAAAACTAAAAAATTTAAATTTTCAAAAAAAAAAATATACTCGTAAATATCTAAGAAACTTATTGAAATTTTTTAATTTTAGTAATTGTAAATTTGTTTTATTATTATTTCCAAAGTAGACATCACTTTGGTTTTTTTTTATATTTCTTTTTATGAGGTTGAGAACATTAACTCTTCCAGTATCACCCGAGCACTCTGACTTATTATTGATTTGTAATGAAAAATTCCAGTGTTAAAATAAAAGTGACATGCCCTAAGCCACAGTTTAAAAAATTGCTTTTGCTGGTGTTAGGGTAAGATAAGTGAAATTCTGAAAACAAAAAAATAATAATAATAATAATTTTTATTTTGTTAAAATGAAAATTAAAACCAAAACAATCTAAATACATATTTCAATAATTGAAATAACTACATTAACTACATTACTTCATTAAAAGAATTCAAATGTATGGTTTTATAAAAACTTTGCCCAGAAAAACCCACAAAATCCACATAAAAATATAAATTTATTACAGATCATATAAAAATGTCATTTTATGCACAAGCTACGAAAAAGTAAAGCTATATGAGGACGAGGAGACCCATTCTCTTTAAAGATTTTGCCGTTTTAAAGTTAACATGACGGGCTACATGTAGAGACTTTTACAATTTTTAAATAACGTCTCAATTTAGCGTTGTATCTCTATTTGGGTCTGATGGTCGAAATAATATAATTATTAAATTCTTCAAGTAAACAATTTGTCGAGTTAAACTTGACAATAATTAAAAAAAAAAATATATGATCGTAGATAATGGACATACATATTGGTACTTTAGTCATGAATTAGGATTTAGTGTTAATCGACTTTTAACAACTTAAGATTAATAACAACCACATACCACAACCAAGCTCACTGTGGTTAGTTATTAAAATATTTAAAAAATCTTAATTTAGGTGGTAAACCTGTAGTTTTTGGTGTTGTTGAAACTTACCATTATAAGCAATAAATTTTAGTTGGAATTTTTTCTTGGATGATGACTTGTTTTTTTAATTATTCTTCATATTTTGCAAAAAGGAGGTAAAAAGGAGGTACTATACCTAAGTATAAATATTAAGTGTTTTTAAACTAAATTTTCAACATTATTTGTGAGACTTTAAAAGCAACTACCTCCATACTTCAACAAAATAAACAAAATATTACAAAAACCAACTTAAAAATATGGAAAAATTATATATTTAAACAATTTTACTTAATTGCGTTTCCGTTTATAAAATATTTATTTTACAAAAAAAAAAATGTATCCAGTGTAAACTTGCCCTTGGGCAGCAAGTTAAAAAAGGCCTACACACCTGCCAATTTGTAGCAGACAATTTTATTTTCAACTGTGATATTTAAGGCTTTTTAAACTACTTTTTAATGATTATCTTTTTCTAGAAAAAAAATTATAAGCATTTAAGTAAATAATTTCAAAATTTATGATTTTCGATTTTTTACGTTGATTTTTTTGTTGAAAAAATTTTCGAATCAGTTGTTTTGTAATTTTTTTAATTTGTTTTAGATTTTGAGTTTAACCAATTTTTTTTTTTTTATAATTTGCACCCACACAAGGGATTTTTGTATATTCTTTTTGTGCCAGAGACACAGTGAGTACATTAGGAAGAAGGGAAGGGGTTGGAAAGGAGGTGTCGATGTACATTGGTCTTGAATTCCTGAACATTGTAGTGATCGGGAAAGACAGAGTGTGGAAGAGAGTTCCACATTCACGTAGTACGGCTAAAAAATGATTCTCTATACTTGAGAGTACCTCCGAAGTTGGGCTCGAGGGTAAACTGATGGGCATTCCTAGAAGCGCGAGTATTACGGGTGAATTGTTTGAGGGGAGGAATGCAACTGGCTATTTCACTAGAGCAATTACCGTAGAAGTAACCAATAATATTTAAAAGTCATCAGTCCTCTCGGAAACACACGAATGAGTTTCGAAGGATTTTTAGTGTTAAGCATTTCTAAGTCTTACAAACACATAATAAATCATAGAAACCATTAAAAGAAATTGTGTATTTCTTAAGGTTTATTTAACAGCCTATAAGTGCCTTAAAAGAAAAAACAACGAAACGCAAACAAAACTTAAACTTTGACAACGATTTTTTTTATTCCTCTTTTATAATATCAAAATTCTGTATATCGGGTTTTTGACATTTGAAGGTCTAAGAAGGCTTCCAAAATTTGCAACATACACACTTAATCATCATATCACTTACAAGTACCGCCATAATTTTTAGTCGCTTAATCCAGATTTAAATAAATTAATCCAAATAAATCCAGGCATATCAGGCATATTAGATACATATGGGTTTAATTATGAATGAATAATTTGGCGGTTAGACTTGAAATTTGATAAAGGCATACGCAAACCATTGACATTAAAAATATCTTAAAGCATCAGTGCTCTTATTGCACATGCACATATTGTTTGACAGTAAATGAATATCAATCAAAAATATAACTTTCTTTAAGCCACAAAAATAAAAATGATCTACCTATAAAAACTTTGTGATCAATTGTATCTGAAGCTATAAAAATTTCTTTTATTCTTCATTTTACTTTATTGAAAAAATCTGACCGAGTTATTATGCATGAACTTGAAATTATATATTTTCTTCTTTTATTTTTATTTTTGCTATTTTTTTATTTTATTGAATAAATCATTATAAGAATGAGTGACATCCCAATACAATGCATAGTGGGTTTTATGTAAATATGTGATTTGTTTAAGATTGGAGTGCATGCCTTTTGAATGGATTTATAACTACTTGACAATCGACTACGACGACGTATAAGCAAGATGTAAGATGATGACCAACTGACGACATTTATATTCAGATTAGCATTTCATTTTAATGTGAGATTAAATTGATTTTTAATTTAACACTATAAATTCAGATTTCAGTTAGATGATATAATAATATTATGGATTTGTTTATTTGTTATCTTTGTTTTGTTATTTATTAATAATTGTGTTGTCATAATGTGCAGTTTTTTAAGAAACTTGTAAAGAAAACAAATTCAAGTGAATTCAGGTTCAAATGTACAATACTGCTTACATACTGCTTACATACTGCTTTTGTTTAGAAATAAACAAGTAGTATTCTAGATATCTATTGGATTAGATTGATAGGTGATCTATATTCGATTAAATTAAGATCTATTTTATTGAGAAATAAATATGCTTGGATTAAGTATAGATACTAAAGTATGTTAAAATCAAAAGAATTCAAGAATTTGACCTTAGTTTGTATTTAAAACGCGCCGAATGTTCAAATAGGCTAAGTTTCATTTTTATTTTTTGGGACTATTCTCGTTCTATGATAAATTCGATGAAATTTTTTTTTTATTTTTTTCAATGTAAAGGCTGAATTTTTTGATTCTTTTTCTGCGTTAATTTCACATTAACTCCTGTAACTCTATATAGTACATACAAATATACAATTTTTTTTTTAATTTTCACACCAATCGATATTTCCTTTGGAAGTCTACTCTTCTTTAGAAAAATAAAATTCAAAAAAACAATTCACTTGAATTTTTGATTTGTATGTCTTCACACTGCCAAGGAAATATAAATTTTGTAGTGTGAAAATTAAAATTTTGCGAAAATGATTTAAATTTACGGTGTGAAAATTAAGGACTCGTGCTGATTTTTTTTCAAAATTTTCGTTTCGCCATATTTTAAACATTCTAACGTAATACAAATTTGAAGTCTGAAGATTATTTATGTAATCAAGGGAATTTTCGTATCAAAATAAAATTTCAAACTCGCGCCAATTTTTAATTTCAATTCAATATGTAGGTAGTGAAATTTCCTTAAAAACCAACAACCCCTATGAATTTTCATTATATTACAAACTGAATACAATTTATAAGAGAACGCACACAACATTGAAAAAAAACCATTTGGTTTGATTTCCAAGTGAAATTTGGTCTTGTTTCTATTTCAAAAGCAAAGTAATTGCAATTTTTTAATAAATTTTTAACATTATTTTCTCGTCTATAAATGTCAAAAAAAGAACAAGAAAAAGAGAAAGTACGAACAATTAAAAAAGTCAAAAGGATTCGTGCATTGAGCTATTTTACTATGAATATTTCTAAAAGCCACAGACAAATAGTATTTCCATATATTTTTGAAAAAAAAAATCTTATTGATCTTAACAATTATTGAACTCATAATTGAAACTAAAAACTACACTAATAATAGCCGTGTAAAATTTTTACACACAAACAATAACAAATAAATTTATTTTCACTTTTTGTTTTGCTTAGAAACAATAACAAAGTTTTTATAATCACTTTTTTGTTATTGTTTTTGTGTGTAAAAATTTTTGCTGAGTTGCTATCAATTGTTCATAAAACACGGCTAATATAATATCCTTATTTTTTGAAGAAGTCAATTTATAAAAATTCAAATTTTAAAAATGTAATGAAAAACACAACCAGAAAAGAAAAGGTTCTGAAAGTTCTTATCGCGAAATGAAACAATAGAAGTGAGCTCAGAATTTAGTTGGTTTATTCTTCAGTGAATAGTAAAATAAAAAAATGAAATACTTGGGAGAAAATAATGAAACGAAATATTAAAATATAAATAAATTACAAAACATTTATAATTTTTTTTGAATGGTTGCCATTTTTATGAAAAGGCCATTTTGATTTTAGACTTTTTCCATTCTGGTAATAAAATATCTTTTTTGAATAAATATCATTTTTCATGTCGATATTTTGCTTCTGTTTACTATGGTCCTTTTTTTCTTTGATTTATAAAATGTTTAGTAGATTTTTTTAAAATTATGAACGCTCACACCAGTTTAAAATTTTGGGCCTTTGCTTTCATTTCCTTTAAATTGTTTACATTTTAAAGATATATGTAGGTACATACCCATAAAAGAATGAAAGTGTAAATATTTTTGGTCATTAATGTAATAAACTATTTTACAATTAAATTTCCGATGTCACTCATCTGTAAGACACATACAATTTTTCAAAATACCTCCAACCTATTCCATGTGGGGCATAAAAAAAATATGACATATCTGATCATACATCAAATTTGATCATTATAATGTGCTGTCATTCTAACTAGTAACTTCAGTCAGTTAAATGATCAATCTGTCATATCTTGTCATCATCAACCACTCAAATTTAACACATAAAAACCGTACTAAACGAGATCGCAAACAAATCAAACAAAGTTTTTTTTATACTTCATAAATCGCCCACTCACACTGTCACTATAATGACAAAATGAAAAACTAAAAATGACAAGCTCTCGAAAAACCTAATATTACCAAATTTGGACAAAAACAACTTATTGAGGTCTAAATTCGTGGGCACATTGTTGTGGTTTTGCAAAAAAAAAAAAAAAAAAAAAAACAGAAATTGTAGTTACCTACATTTTATTATGATTTATGGACCACACACTTCATTGTGCATTGCAGATCTTAATCATTAAGATCTATGACAATGACCTCCAGCGACATATCAGTTGATGGTGATGCCTATCCCCTTGTCTGAAACTTTAACCTCAAACAAAGCAAATAATGCTAAATCGATTAAGTCGTGTTTAATTGCTTTACATATCTTATAATGTTAGTTAAAGAAATAATCACAAATGGGAAAACAGACTCAATATGGAATTCATATTTTCTCACACTTCGGACAGTGGGACAGTATTTTCCTATATTTTCAAAATTTTGAATAATCTAAAAATAGAACAAGAATCTAATTAGTTAATTTTTTCAGCTTTGAATCAAAATTGTCGTTTGAAAATAATATTTATAGAAAAGTATTCAAGGAAATAACATGATTTGCAAATTCAAGTGAGTGAGATGATTCACTTTCCATTGCAAATTAATTTAAGAAGTAAAAGTGAGTGAATGATTTTCTGTTTCATTATTTTTCCAAGATTCATTCCTCCGAAAGTGCTTGACCGATTTTCATGAATTTTTTTGTGTATATTTGGCTGCCTAGAACAATACCGTTTTAAATTTCACACGTGTAACGCATTTTGTTGTCTGTTTACTTGTTTCTGTTCCAATTTTGCCAATTATTGTTGCCACTGTGACTCACCTCATCAATGCTGATCTCAGTAGCAGCTCATCAAGGACATTTTCGATATCGTTTTACCCTAAGTTCAGACCACTTTTGTATATAATTAATATTCAACAAATTAAATTCAAATAAACTCAACAACATTTGCATTGATTTTTTTTTATTGTTAAACTCATTCAATTATATTTTATTTGAGAGATGAAGGTGCTAGAAAATTGTTGTGCTGTCAGATTCAAGTAGATGAATGGAGTCAATACCTTGAAGGAGGTGTTCTTTATTTTTTAATTATTTTCCAAAGAAACTCTTAATATGAGCATGACTTTTATACTCGTCTCGTATGTATATGACGCACCTATAAAATAATATTGAGAGTTTTATTGATTAAATGTGGAGGAAAACATAAAGCCTTTTATATTCAAAACCAACAAATCGTGAGACTTTTTGTCTTGAAAATATATAGTTCATTTGATATGTTTGATTGGAATTTAGTTATTATGTATAATATAGTTGACTTTGAAAGAAGCAAGACAATTAAAAAAGAAGTCGTTACTTAATGATTTGTATTTAGAGTCTCTAAATACATTGTAGTATGACTTCTGAGGGGCACCTACTTTTAAATAGGTTAAGATTTTAAGCAAATTTTGGAGTGAACAAACATAGTTTTTTTTTAACAGGGGTCTAATAATATAAAATATAAGTACTCGTAGATACGAATTGTTTTAAATTGTGTTTTATATCTTTATTGAAAAAGAATTTGTATATCATAACTCTCATAAAAGTGATAGTTAGTAGTTTCAAATACATTGTATCCTAATTAACTTACTGAGTGATTCAAAAGTCGACAATTTATAAAGACATGATTTGAAATGACCGGCGGATCCTGAGGCCACTCAACAGTCACGAGGTGATGCAATTTCAATAACTCAGTGACGTAAGTAACTAACTAGCTACAGAGATGACTTGAAAGTTGAAACCCAGAGTGTCCATGTAGTCGCCTAATTTGGAATTATAATTGCTGCAATTTCAAACCACAAAACTATGAGGATTAAACAGAGGTTCACTAGAGCGTATACGCACTTTGAAGAAGAAAACATTTGTTCCTTTTGCAGTTCTTCATATTTTACTTAATAAAGGGTATTTTTTATAAGAGGTATAAAACTTTAAGTTGGCAACACTTTGTAAACTGGCGGCCATTTTAACAGATGTTAAATGATTTGTGTATAGTTCAGTTTGGCTGATGGGAGCGTTGCCAACCACTTTTGACAAAAAAGTGTCTTACTTTGAAAAAAAAGACGCCTTTTTCATTAAAATAATTTCTAAAATATTTTTTTGGTAAAAAACTGACATTAGATAAAAAATTAAACGCAAATATAAAAAAATAACAAAAACATTTTTATTTAATTTTAAAAAACAATTAAATATTAAATTTTAAATATCTAACAGCCCTATTCTCCCCAACATCACTGATACTTCACAAGTCACAACTAGTGGTGAAATTGATTTTGTGACTTTTTCGTATTCTCCCCCACGACGGTCACAACTTGTGAGAGTCACAAAAACTATCGAAATTGTGATCTCCTTCTAGGCAGGTCACAACTCACAAATTACTTGAGTTTTGATATTTCGTTGTACAAAAGTTTCTAATTTTGCATTTGTGAGATAATAAGGAAGTGGATTTTATTTTATTACATCTTATTCAAGATGTTTTATCCGAAAACGAAAATTAACCGAAGAATTTTTAACAAATCTATTATATTTGTAGATTGCAGCGAAGAAGGCTCTTAAGAATGTAAAGTAAATAGAATCAAAATTTTTACATGGCGTTGATAAAGTTCGGTGGATGAGTTGGGTCATTTTTGCTGGCCAAAAGCTGCAGGTAATCCCCCCAAAAAACAACGAAATACTCCAACTACTCCACCGTAGTCTTTTTGTAGTCTTCTTCTAAAAATAAATTAAGGTATTTTTACTCACTTTATTGTTAAAAATATGTAATTAATGTTAATGCTTGCATTATTGAAAATTTTTTTGTTTAATTTTTCAATTTGGAAATATGTTCTTGTTTTTAATTATCAGCTGTTCCAAAAGTCACAAAAAAATTCACCTTTGCTGTGGTGAGTTTCGTTGTGAGTTTTGTTGTGACGATTAGGGGGAGAATACCAAAATGTTATCGAATCACAACAATCCTCACAAGAAATAGTCACAAGAGCTTGTGACTTATGACTCCTCACAAGGGGGAGAATCGGGCTGTAAATCACAGAAAAGGATTCTTTATAGGAACAACATTTTTGAATTTTAGTTTCATAAGTAGGTACAAAAGTGTTGGTTACAAAACAACCATATTCTTAGCCCATTAGATCGTCTTCGTCCTTAAAATCATACATTGATTTTTGAAATAACGACATGTGTGTTTGTTTAAATTCCAAATCATAGCTTTTTTTTTCTTTAAACAGCGACTTTGCATGCAGAATTCCACTTAAGGTATCTGTATTAAGCCTATTTCTGAGCTTTGTCTTGTTTAAATTGATGAATGAAAAAATCCTTTCTGCAGTGGCCGAAGAATTCGACAAGCAAAAGATATGGTTAATTAATTTTCCCAGAAAAGGAAACATTTTACAACCAGAAAAAGTGTTCCGAAAATGAACAGAATTTGAAGGTGGAAACAAATTCTTTAAGACCGAGGTTACATTTAAAATTCTTTTTCACCTTGCGTTAAATAAAAGTCAGGATATTGAATTGAAAAAAAATAAAAATAATTGATAAAAAAAGATGCATTTTGAAGAAAAAATGAGCCTTAAAGACTTAGCTAATGAAATAATGCCTAAAAGGCATAAAAAAGCCTAGGTTGGCATCGCTGGCTGATGGGCTCATGAACTGGCTGACTCTGTAACAGTTACTAAAAAAATTCCCACTTGGTTGTTCCCTGAGAATATTTTTTTTGTCAGATGTTTTGGTGCTTTTGTTATATCGTTTTTTTTTTTTGACAAAATTTTATTTTTTGACAATTTCTCTGTTTGTTTTTTTTTTGAATTAGTTTTGAGAAAAGTTTAAATTTTTTTTGTTTCAAATTTCGATATTTAGCACCTTTTCATTTGTATTAAATGTTTTTTATTAGTATTAAAATACATATCTGTTTAAAAATTTCTTGGAACCCACAAAATATTTCAATCAAAAAAAAATGTTGATAATACCACCTGCTTGGCGATGAATTTACCCCAATTACAACAACGGTATTGAGTAAGCCGGCACCTCACCATTTAAATATTATTAAAAATTTCGAACGAAATTGCCAATCGTTTCCTTAAATTTATTATTTAATTATATAATTTTGCCAAATATCAATTATGACTTCAAATTCCATAATTTAATAATTTGTTTCTACGTCTCAGAACCAAATCATGCATTACGTGCATTCGTTAAAGTTTTAATAAGCTTCGCAAAAAAAAATTAAATAAGATGCCTTCGGGCTCAAAGTTGACTGACCATCCATTTGAAGGTGAAAGAAGATTTATTATGAATGAAAAATAAGTAATAAAATTTTTCTTGTTGTTTATCAAATTTTAATCATTAACACCTTTAATCATAAAAAAACAAGTTTCAACTCCTTAGTGCAAATCAAGATTCAGACTCGAATTGGCATGCATGCGAATGATGACTTAATAGAGGTGTAAACATCGTACATAAAGATATTTGTGCACACCAAAGTAATTAAACAAAAATTGCTGCAAAAAAAGTTAAAAACGAAACACGCATAAGTGCGCGTATCAAATTTGTTCAATTACTTAACAAATAAATTGACAGCAATTATGGAAACTGAGACAACAATAACAAAAATATAATAAAATTATTATTATCTTCTTGATCAAAAATTGCCTCCAGCCTTATTTATACCGAATCAAATGACTACAAACGACTGAAATAGTCGTGGTCTGTTTTACAATAAACTTTAGGTCTTGAGTATCAATTGAGTTTTTTTTTTGTTGTTGTTTTGTTTTGTTATTTTAATTGTTCCAAACATTTAATGGATATAATATTTTCTAATGATGTTGTCTAGAGGTCTCTATAGAGTCGGGGCGCTGTGGAAGGTTATGGAGCAGACTAATGGGGTGTCATAGAGTTAAAGTTCCCATAATAGTTTGTATTTTTACTATATTTAGAGCAATAAATGAATGAACAACAAAAAAATTAAATTATATTAATATAATATAATTTTTTTGTATGTTAATTTGCAGTAGTTAAACTTGGAAATTGGAAAGCAAATAATATGTAAGGCGGAAAAGTTTCGAGCAAGGTCTTGAGGTTGCTTTCAAAGTCTTGTCGACGGCGGCGGTAGGTACTTATTGCAAATATTATTGTTTAAGTTGGACTTAAACTATTAAATTTATGTACTAATTGTAAAAAAGTCACAATATGGAATAAATTGTGTTATATTTGTTTATTGTTTTAATCTTTTGACATAACGTACTATGGCCTTAACGGCTTGTTAGCGAGATACATACATTAAAAAAAAAACATAATATATTATAATTAACAATTGAAATTAACTGAACTTAGGGTAACAGAAAAAAAATGAATAAATAGATCCTATATAATAAATAAACAAATAATGAACTGTTCGAGTACAAAACTTTCAGACATTTAATAGTCTGGCCTAAGAAGGTGATAAAGAAATAGTTAAAGTAGGCATTACATAATTACAGCTTGGACTCTAAAAAAATATTCAAGTTATATTTTTTTAAGGACAAAAAAGTCTTCTTTTATTTTTACTGTAATTTAATTGTTTTTTGAGTTTTTTCAATACATACTTACAAATTAAAAATAAACTAAACTTAGGTAGGTACAAAAAAAATAGTCAAAACTCTATTCTTTAATAAACTTGTCGTCGAATGTTAAGAATGGCATTCCCCTAAAAAGGGAGTTTAAGTTCTTAGATTCCGCGAAACGGTCCAGTTAAGATACTTTTAATTAAAAAAAAAACTGTTTACTAATGTAGCGCCTGTCTGACGACTGAACATGCCCTTAGCGGAGCAACGGAGTTGCGTAAGGGGGACAGTGCCCTCAAAATAGGATTTAAAATCATTGAATTTCAACCCGAGAAGCGGGAAACCCAAGGTACTGTTACCTCTTCCGTTAATTTAACTATAAAGGGTGGCCCACGAATTGTGCTACAATGAGAAATTCAAATAACTTTTTTTTAATCGATGAATTTCATTTTTTTTTTCAAATAAAACTTTATTTTAAATAACTTATTGTTTTTAAATATGATAGACCGCAAATGACCTCCACATATGCGGAAAGTGATCACCAAATTGTTAATTGTGGCCTGAGGGGTTAAAGCTAAGATCGCCTTAATTATTGTCTCAATAAACTGGTTCAAACGCTTGGATTTGCTACGATTCACATAAACGGTGAATGATAGTCCACCTCCTAATAGGGAACTGTACTTTATAAGATAACTGTACTGCAAAAATCCATCATTAAACCCCTTTTCCAGATTTTAGAGTCAAATTTTGTGTTTTCCAAGCCCCGGGGGAACTGACGACATCAGAAGAAAAATGTAGTTTCCATACAAACTATCAATAAGAGGTATGAAAATATGGTTTGAAGCCCATCTATATCCTTCTTTAAGCTACACCCCGAATATTCTCTGGATTAAGCTGATTGTCCTATTATATACATAGGTATGTTTGAACTACTAAAACTTAAATTCAGTCTACAAGAAGATATAGAGATGAAAGATTTGTTCGTTGGAGTTGCGGTGGCGAAACAATCCTACTAGACCCAGGGAAGAAAACGTAAACAAAATCTCATAACATGCAAGTTGTTGGTTGTTTTTTCGTTGTGTTTCTAAAATAAGACTTTTTGATAAAAAATACTGCCAACTTATCAAAAAAAAAAACATATATTGCACCAGGATCCGAAACGTATATGCATAAGAAATAATTGACTAGTAAAACGATACATTTACTCGTTACTCGCTTTTAAAAGTTTACATTCCAAATCATTGATCAGGAAATAGACACAACAATGGCAAAGAAATGCTTACCTAAACATTAAATGCTTATATGTACTAGATTCACAATATCATCCACATAAATTAGATGTCAAAATTATATTCTCTTAAATTACTTCAAATCCTAACTTGAAGAAAAAAATGTGCACATGTAGGTCACAATTAAGGGAAATATTATTGCGTCTGGACAAATTGTATTGACTTAACCTTCACAACAACTCGATCAATTAGGGTCAACGTTTTTTTTTTTTTGTAAATTGAACGCAAATCAATTAAAAACATACCTACCTAGCTTAATTTGTTGCGTCATCATCGCCATTACTCAAATGAAAGCTAATTTTGTTTTTGTTAAATCATAAAGCACAACAAAAAGCATTTCATTGCATAAAAAATTATTTTTGTATTCGGCTATAGCTAATTTCTTAACAAGACGCCTTTCAAAAAAAAAAAAAAAATTTGTATAATCACTCAGTCTCTGTGAGAATTCACAGCGGCGGCGTTAACATCTTTATTGTTTAATCACAAATTTAAATAAAATATCTTTATGATGCCCTCTGGACCATCTATCAATTTGATAATCAAATACTATTCAACTTTGACATTGAAATTATGTGTTGAAAAAAAAACGCAAAAGGAGAAGAAATTATTCAAAACAAAGAAGACGATAGTTGATAATTAAATATCGTTTAGAGTGAGAGCAATAAAGATAATTTTTAAAAAATTCCACAAAACCAGTGAAATTTCATCTCTTGGAAATTATGCCCTACTGAACAAATCAAAGCAAATTGAAAGTGACAGAGCTAACCGCGTTAATTGCTGCTCAACAACTTGAAGAACTCTAGACATGACATTCCTTCTCAATGCAATATCAATACAGACTCCGACAGCAACTATAATAGAGATCACATCATTTTACACATCACGTCACCCGGAGGCTGGACCAGTAGTAGAGTACATAAATTATAAGTTAGAACTCTTCAATGTCACGTCCAAGACCTAGATCATAGAAAACCGATGCTGCACGTCTTTGTGATGTAATTGACCGACATCAAATAAAATCATGTCTCGAATCCTAGAATTAAATTTGTTTTGTTTAGTTTCTTTTAAATGAAAACTTCTAAACAGATCAGAAATAAGATCGCGCTTACAACTTAACTTATATAATATTTTATTGTTGTTCAAGGAATCGTGCTTGGTTATGTGCCATGGAAAAAATATTTGAAGTGCATGTCAAGTTATTTATTTGTTTTATTTGAAAAAAAAAAAAAAATATTTAAGATTATAAGCATAATGTTAATTGGTCAATGGGGTGGCAAGGTTATTAATAATATGCAGATTACGGCTGTCTTCACGCGAGTCACCGCTTGAGTCTAACAACAACATTCTTTAGATTTAATAGCTTGTCATGAGTGGCTTATGGGTAATGCAGATAAATTACTATAAATACATTATAAAAAGATAAAACACGGATTATTGTCAATTGAAATATCTAATATTAAAACACCTTTTAAGTTTTTTTAGTTTGATTGTTGATAAGAGTCACATGCTCTTACATGTTAAAATTGAGTGAACTTGAAAACATTCTTTTATGTTACAATTTTGTTATGCTTCGCAATATTTTTTTTACTTTTTTTACTACAGTGGACCCATAATTCGTTATAAAAAAAATTGTGTGTAACTAAGCCAATGATTAGTTTAAATGATAGAAAACAGAAAAGTTTACAAAATATTAGTTGCTTCAAGTTTTTAACTGGAAAGTTTTGGGGAACTTACTGCCCTCTATTATTTAAGAGGTTATGTGCAGAAAGAATTATAATAAATCGTGTTAAAAATGTATAGTGTTTGCTTCTGGAACAATAAAATGCTGTTTTAATTTAACTTGAAAAACGTCATGATTTTCAATCAAAAAAATTGACGAAAAATTTGATGGTTTTTAAAAATTTTGACACACCAAAAAAGAAAAAACTGTGCAGTAGAATCAATCCATCTTTTAGCCAGCCATTTTTTCAAATTATTTAAAAAAAAAAAAAACAAAATTATCATTTTGCTTCAAATAAATTAAATCTCATTTTAAACATAAAAATGTCAATTTAAAAAAATTAAGTTTTATTGTAGTTTTTTCAGTATTTTTGCGGTTGCAGAAAACAAAATATTGAAATAAAAGTTATCTTTATCGATTTCGATAAATGAGACTTATGTACTTCTAGGCATTCGACACTGAACTGATCTGAAGCAGCCTGAATATTTAGTCTAGTCTATAGTGGACATTCCTAGTCCAAGGCCACACTGATATTAACCTATTAGGTAAAGACGACCATTTTTTGCAGATGAGCTGGTGGATATTCCTACTAAAGTAATGGCCTGTCGCTTTGTAAAATTCCACCAAAATGCTCCCTTTATCGTTATTGGGAAAAAGGAACGTTCGAGACTGAAACCTCTCAAAACCGTTATTTATTATTTATGTTTGTCAGGTATTTAAACTTTTAAAAGTTGTGCACAGTTAAATCTTCATTTTATTTTGAATTTAAATACCAAAAAATAAAACAAATAAATAATAACAGTTGGATACATATAATAGAAATTAACTATAAAGGCCATATACACACTCGAAAAACAACTGACTTTTGGTCTTTAACAATGATGGTCTTGTCGCAACGGTTTCGGAATACACTTGCACTCAAGTTTTTTTTTACATTAATAATTACTTAATAATATTTTTCCGAAAAATCTTTCGTCCTAAGAAGGGTACTTTTACTAAGATACTTCAAAAATAATTAAAGTGTAAAAATTAAATTGCTTTCAATTATTTCTCATTACTAAATTTTTTTGTTTAGCAACAAAAAATATTTCCAACATTAAATTCCACAATAATTGCATCTAAATGTAACTTGCATTCCATCACAATCACAAACCATTGCAACTTAACACAATGCACAAGAAGTGTGAGCAAATCAAAAATGATTTAGTTTTGTATTTATTGCGCTTTGATTCACATAAAAGAAAAACTTAAAGTTATTAAACTTGATCAATCGAAATGCAGACTAACAATTTAAGAAAAAAAGAATTTTGGTTAATAATTATGACGCCGATTAAAATTTCCATAACATGCTACACTGGTCAAACATCATTTTTATACGCAACATTAACTTCGGAAGTTTTTTTTTCTTTAATAACCACCAAATCAAGTTGAATTTTGACAGTTAAACTTTACGAATGATTAAGTGATTTATAAGTCGAACTGGGTTAATTGATTCAATGGTCTCTTTTTTTTCAGCTTTCAATGCTATTTAAGGTTATTGCTGCGACAATTTGATTAATTCCGTTACACTCATTTGAAATTGATTTTTTAAATTTAAATTTCAAAAATAGCTGCAACGGATCTTCTTCCACTAATTTCAGGGATAATCAAGGTTTAAAATTGTCTCATAGCATATTTCAATCTCAATCAATGATGCAACGTCAAGGCCAATCAATGTGCGTTGCAAGATAAAAAAAAATAAAATAATTGAGATATATGCAATTGTCCGTTGTTAGTAGCCCAACACTCTTTTATCTGATTAGAGGTGTAGCCCCCAGGTAAAAGTCTTAATACGAAGACAATAACTTTATTGACACCATCATTGTAGACATGGTTGTGGCTGTCTTGCCTGCAATCAATATCCATGCGTGCTAAAGCAAGCACGTTTACCCGCTGGCGAAAATGGTTCAGCGTTGTTTGGCTTAGCTTTTAGCAGTGTAGCACGCCAAAGTCATATCTGAAAAAATCTGACAAGATAATTTAAAATGTCTTAAAATGTTCACCAAAGGGATCAACATCTTATAAAACAATTATTGGGATTTACATTATAATATGATTATTACAAAATACAATTATTATGAAAGGTATATGAATGGAAACCCAAAAAGATTGTGAGAGATCCAATTAGCGGTACAATGGTGGTATGTTCAAAAGTGTCGGCATTGTGGAATTTGATTGAAATGTAAGGTTTGGTGTGTTGTGAATTATCGGTTATTTTTTTTTTTTTCAAAGACCCAATAACATTGAACTTGTCCATATGTTTGATTAGCATTGTTATTTAATAAAAATAAAAAGATGATTGACAAATGCTTTTAAGCTTTATGTTTATTTATCTTCCGTTGTCCTCAAGTTGACGTTTGACCAAGTCAAAAAGCCTTGAAATTAATTTATTTTTATAAAATATTGTTTTAAGGCTATTTCAATGGCAGAAGCAGGTATACTTCAAACTTTCTTTTATTAAGAGTTAAATTATATTGATTTCAGGAAAGAAAATTTAACTAAAATGAATTAATGAACTAGTTGTCTGAGTTCACTGGTTTATTGAACTAGTTCATTCGAAAAATACATAAACCTAGTACCTATACAGAAATAATAAAAAAAAACTAACAATTAAATGGTTCGGACTTTGAAAATTGATTTGGGTTATTTAAAGCAAAAATACGAATATGGTTTTTGAGCTGCACTGCGGCTTGTAATACCTATAAAATCAAGGAATGTGATAAAATTAAAGTCCGGATAAATATCATTGCTATAAATCATTTTTAATGGTGCGTAAAAAAACTTAACTTTGAGTAAAATTATTTTTAAATGAGTGTACCACCAATTAATACGGGACTAGAATGTAAAATATCAAACAAGGCCACATAACATCAATAGAGAACAATTCTAAAATAAAACTCAATAATTTATTCCGCTTGGATTCTTCTGATGACATTTTTGACAAAGATATCTTTCTTGGTTAATAAAACTTGTATATACTGACTGCAAACCGCACCTTTAAGTGGAAGTCAATGTTAATCATTTATGCTGTCTCATGTTTAGGTAGTAGGTACCCCGCTTAAATTTTATTGACCTTCATTTCCTTCAGACTAGATTGACTAATGTGCGCGCATGTTCATTCATACAATCGATGGGAAATTTATATGCCCGGATTTCCATGCAAAACAATAGACACAAGACTCTTAGACTATGACGAAGATTGACCCCTGGGGTTAATTTATCTGACAACTAAGATCATACTGAATGCCATACATTTGAATTTTGTATAGTAATGGGTTGAGAACAGTTTTTAAATAGTTTGTAGATATTATAGCAAAATGCTACATATTATTCTTTTGTGCTATTAAAACAATATCAGGTTTAGTGTGGGAATGATCTTTGAAGCTTGCATTGAATGCTGTTAATTTGTGTAATTAGTTTAAATAAATGATCGGTAATTACTGAGTTTTATTTTTTTTTTTGATATAATCTTACACCATTTGGTGTTGCTGCCGTTTTTGACAAGGTGAGACCAGTTTTTTCGGTTCAAAAATTTTTGGCATGTTATATAAATTATGTTTTGAAGAGTTTCAAGAACAAGTAAAAATGATAGTTAGATAGGTTTGCTAAAAGAATAATTGGAATGTACCTACAGATTTATAATTGATATCTTTTGAGGCTAAACATTCACTAGTTTTTGGACAAGTTTTCATGGCAAGGTTTTAGGTACATTTTTAATTATGGAAGAAAAACAAGATAAAAAGAAATAAGGAAATAGATGCTATTTTGTGTAAAATAATAATTTATTGCTTATGATAAAATCAAGGTTTAAATATTATTAAATATACATGTCAATTGCTGTGAGTGTTTGCATTAGTCTTTTTACTCGACAATAAGATCCGAAGAACTAACATTAATAATAGCCCTCAGATTTTCTTTAGAGCTCTATTTGTTTCTGAGCTGAGTTTGGCAAAAAAATACTCATAATCACAATTTTAATTTATGTACTCGTATGTAGTACTTAAATTTAAATTATGAAATAAAATTGAATATATTGATTGACAACATTTTTTACATATAACATATAATAATAAAAAAAACTTTGGGGTTAAGAAAGAGCCGCCATATTGAAAATGATAATGTTTTAGATTTTATTTGCCAAATATTGCAGTTGGTATTTCATTTTATAATGTAAACAAAGCTTTAAAATGAGCGATCAATTCAACATCAAACGACAACCTTAAAAGTCAGAAATGAAAAATTGCAAAATAAAGGGTTTGGTCGTATTTTTAACTGATGATGTTCAAAAGAGGTTTTTGTAATGAAGACGTACGCAATAGATAAAACCTTTAACAAAAAAGTTTCCAACAAACAAGAAAGTTTGGCTATTGGCTTATAATTAGAAAAATTTCCACAGTTTCTCTTTTTGTGGATAGAAATAAGAAAAACTTTTTTACGAATTTTGGGGAAGCACCATGTAACTTTGAAATAGAAACATTAAAGGTGTGTGCCAGACTGTTACATGCTGGGATTTCTGCTGAAAGTGCACTTCTCTTCCTTCTGAAGATACTCTTTTGAGTGATATTCTCTCTGACAGTTTCAATAATTGTCCAACATTTTCATCATCATCGGCTCGACAACCGGGGTCCGATCCTGACCTCTTTCACCAAGTCTCTCTTCCTATCGACGAATCTCAAGTGAGTTCTAAATTTGAAAAAATAACAATGCAAAGTGCAATACGTGACTTGAAAGTTCATAATTTTGAATATTCAATTATTGTTCTTTTTTCATTTTTTTTTGAAGAAAAGGACAATTAATCGGAGGCAATTTAAAAAAATAGTGGAAATGATTAATCATCTTTTGTTTACTTTTAAAAACAACAGATAAATAAATTAAATTGGAAACTGACAGCGTCGATAGCAAAGTTCAGTAAGAGTTAGGTAATTTTATGAATCAACATTGAAGTTTATGCAACAAAGTTCATAATTAGATTTTGCATCGGATGCGAAAGGACAGTGGACTTAACTGCGAGTAAATTTCTGCGAATTCTGTAATCGACTTGACTATCGCAGGAATTGAAATATCTTCGGTATCTGAATTGTAAATAATAAGAATACATCAGTAAATAAAATCATTTAAATTCTTTATCTTAAATTGATCATTCAACTCTCCAAGTCTCAAGCCTTAGCTATTTATTATCTAATTATGTATATTAACCTGGACACCTGTTCATTACTTTCAATTTACGTAAATATTGTTTCTCAACCACTATTTTTTATTTACTACTGACTGTTGAGATTTAAAATTTAAGAACCCACATTATAACCTATGCACATAAGTTTCCCAATGATAATAAATTTAAAATAACGTTTTTTTTTCCTTTCCAGAGAACTCGCAATCAAATTGAAGTGGGCTTAAAATAAAAATCAGACTCAAACTGAACGACTTTTTAATTTGATTGAAACGCATTTAAACAGGTGAGTTTTATCATTAACCGTAATTCATATATAAATGATTGTAGGCAGCTATGTATATGGCATACAACTTCACCCATATTCACAATCTCTAATTGACTCTAATTAGACATTTTGATTAAGCAGCATGCCCCAATCAATATTTAGCGAAAAGCACTACACCCCACTCCCATTCGATGATATATGGCCAAGTTGTCTTTTTTGAAAGTCAAAAGTGCACCTCCTTGTATATATTGCACTCTCAACAATTGTCCGCCAGGTTTTTTTTCGAATGGGAGCTACCACCAACATTGCAGCCTCGATCCCAAGATAATATACCTACAAAAATTGCCATTAAAAGTTATTGCATATACAAACGTATGCATTTGAACAAAATCAAACCAAATGGAAAGGCTCTATATGTCCGTTCGTCCGTCTAAACAACCTACCAACAAAATGTCGACGCGCAACTATATTACAGGTGACCGAAAATTTATTATTTCGTTTTCCCGAAAAAAAAAACCAATTCTATGCCATTCCTAAACGGGGAGCAGCAGTTCGCCACCAACATTACAATATATACCGACAGAGATAATGAAAACGTTTTAATCTTCTAACAACAACTCTTCACTTGCGGCTTTGTAGCTAGAGAAATAAGGCTAAGACAAACAAAGCTCCCATAAATCTGGCCACCATCCAGTCTTCATATCTGATTCAAAAAAATGTATCTCTCTCGAGACTCTATAATAATGAACTTTAATCCATTGATAGGGTCTGAATATATGTATATAAAAAAGCCTCCCAAACACCGACCGTTAGCACTCACAAGAAAAACAGCCATACGTGAGCGGCTAAGTGCGCTCAGAACGGGTAGGGTGTGTCGCTGCAGTTGGCCAAAAATGCACACCACATTGCATGCCCGTTGAACCGTAAATCGAAAAAGTCGGTACGTAGGTACACTGGACCTGGGTTTTGCATCTATAAAAGCTAAGACCCCCTTCGCACTCTCTTGATGTGTAAGCCCATAGGAATTTCCCCCCATAGAGCAATGGCTTGAGCGGTTTTAGTTGTGGTTAACCGAAAAGCGTGCAGATCTTTTCTACGATTGCAGGGATTTCTTTGTTTTCGGGTGCAACAACTGAAGTTGTTTTTGGTCCTTTCGTAAGCCGTGCGAACACTTAAAGGTTAAGTGGTGGGAAAATGGCGATCTTTTTAATGGCGGCGCGCGGTGGCAACGGTGAAAAGTAGCAACTAAAATTTACCATACAACAGGTACTTTTGCGCCTACGCGCGTATTTTGGGCGCGAATGTTGAGTTTGATTGATTACAGTTAGAATTGAATGTTAGGTAATTTATGTTGCATGACAACAACTTACAACGATAACGACGAGACATCGCATGCCACAAGTGTCAACTGCGCACTCAACCACTTGACAGGCGGTTACATGTTGAATTTGTTTTTTCGATTAGGCGAAAGGTGCACCTAAAGTCAAAGTCGTTTTTTTTTTGTCTGTTTTGTTCGAATAGGTTAGGTATGACTGGACTGTGTTGTAAGGAGTGTGGTTATGTATTAGACAAAAAATACAAGAAATGTGTAGGCCTCTCTTGTCAACAGCATCAGCATGCAAGCTTAGATTTTTTTTTGGGGTCAAGTTAGTAATTGGCTAACAGGAGTCAGTTTTAACACAAGTTACCACTAAATCACACTTCCATTATTTGAATTGAAACAAGTTCTGGTTTTTTGTCAAGGCTATATGAATTCAGACTAATGAAGGTGGTTTTTGAAAAGGTGTTGGCTTTAGGAAAACAAACTTTTAATTTATTTTTATATTTATTTACATAGATCAAAAATGTTTTACCCAAAGGAATTCCTGTTTTTTTTTTTTTGAAAGTTGAATTGCTTGGGTTGGTTGGTCTTCTGCACTATGTGCGTCTTGCTGTTAAAGAACAGATAAAAGAATAGATGAGGAAATTTTGTCCAAAATGTAAATTTGACAATTTAGTTCCAGGAGAATTAGATTTTTATTGATTTGATGACGAAATATACAATTCATTGATTCTGTTGTTATTCTAACGCCATAATAAGAAATGAAAATTTTCAAAAGCGGTTAGTGTATTCCTTAAACGATATTAAAGCATCTTTAATATCCATTATGTGTTACTTGGATAAAAAAAAAGAAATTTGCTAACTTTAAACTAATTCAACATTACCCTGTCTTTTTACCTTAAGATAATTCGCCAAAAGCATACTTTATCTTAGTAGAATCTAGAATCACGATCATTTCAACGTTACTTTGACGTTTATAAAAATGTAATAGAATATTTTGTTTGCTTCTGCAGTCATATTCACTTTGATTGAGGAAATACGTCGAAACTGGTTTGTAAATTAACAAGCTCATGAATTTTTATAAATCATAGGGTACCCGGTTATATTTCGGCTACTCGTTTAAAGATCAACTTCCTATTCACAGCTCAATTGAATAAGTATAATTAAATACAAACAAATTTATTGTGCTTAAAGTTTTACAAATAAATATGTAGATAAATGAAATCATGTACAAAGTATTTCTAACTCAACATAATCTTATAAAAGGTTTAATAAACGATTAATCTTGTAGTTTAATCATGCCTACTGCATTCTCATATTGACAAAGACAAAGCAAAATCTTTCTGTCAAAGTAAAAGACATCTGCTTATACCTACTTTGATTGACTGCTTCAATAATATTTTATCTCCTCTTTCCATCGACTATGATCGGTGTGCCTTTGAATTTTTTATCAGTTTGATTATAAAAACAGCGATGATGGAAAGTGGAAAGTGTTATTGTGGATAATCAATTTGTAAGCGCAAAGTAATAAAGTTCATCAATTTATCAAGATATTGAAATTGATGCACATGGTGCATAATAAATGTTAGTTACGTTCATTTGTATCTCTAGTTTTTTTTTTATCCGCGTAAATTAATATTTGTAGTACGTATACGCATTTGCTAAGCCTGAGAATATTTTTTTTTTCTTAGCAGATTTAATTATTTTTTTTTTTTTGCTGTTGAATATTTGGAATTGTTGAGCGTATAATAGGAATGTTAGACCTACCTGTTTAATGTTAACTAGAGGTTATGTTGACAAGCATTTAACCAATGAAAAAAGATGATAGATTTATTCAGATGAATATATGCAATGGACTACCACAGCGTATGACCGATCGTCACTATACAAGTAATCGTCATAAGATTATAAATTTTTTACTGAGATTCTAACATCATGTACATAAAGCTAAACCATAAAATTATGACGCCCGAACAGTGTACAACCGTGCGTTTACTCAATATTTATTTTATTTTATTGTAAACTAGCAAAACCCGGCGAACTCCGTTTCGCCACCAGATGGCTTCGTTTTTTGAACCATTTCGTTTGGGGATTAAAAGATGAAGAAAAATTATTTTTTGTTTTATATTTGAAAAGGAAAAATTTTATTTCATTTCACAACAGTAATGAATTCATTTCGATTACAAAAATGAAGTGTATTTTAGTTGAACTTCTCTAAGTAAAAAATGAAAGTGAATCCAAAGTAAATACTGAATCGAAACGTTATACGTGTCATCAAATTATCCGTTTCATTGAAGTGCTCTTTGGTAAACCACAGTTTTTGTTTTTTGGTCTGACGTTAACACAAACAAAGCGGACGGTTTCCCAACTCGTGAACACGCAATGTATAGCTGCACATGTGAAAAACAATGATTTTCTAAATTTATCCCGCAAACACTAAGCGATTGGCCTTGCGACTTTTTAATTGTCATTGCGAACGCAAGGCGAACGCAAGGCGAACCGGAAATTGCAATCGTTTGAAGTCAAACGGAAGATCAGTCGGAATCAGTGGTATTTGAGGAATACATACATTTTCACCTGCGTACTTTCCGTTAATTATGGTTCCCTCAATCAAATCCGGCATAAGTCTTTTCACCGCAAGTCGAGTACCGTTGCAAAGTCGCGGTGGATTCAAATTACGCAATATCATAATAACTGAACTAACTTTGAGTTGCAAGTTATTTGGTGGAAATCCTGGTAACTCCAGAGAGTTCAAAAACTCCGTTGGATAATTTACTACATCATCGGGATTTGTTATGGAATCAACGGATTTGTACCAAATCGCCATCGATTTTTGATTGAATAGTGAAATTCAGTGCGTGTACATCATTATTCTTTGCAGCGAGAATTGCTCGTTGACTTAACTAAGCATAATTCTGATAATTCTCACTAATGCTTGGGAAAACATTTTCAATAAGAGCTAATTGAGAGTCTACAAATCGGCAAAAGTCGTTGGTAAGAATAATTAATCCAGTTGTCGTATCAACTGGGACTTTTCCATTTCCAATAGCTAACAATTGTTTGGAAAATTGTGCAGCACTTTGATTATTTTGAAGTTGAACTCTCATATTAGTGGTTAGCGATAATGTTTTTACGTTATTCCACAAAGGTAATGCCTTCAGGCAAGCATTCAATTCATCTGCAGGCGTTCCACGGGGAATTACTGGAAACGTCTGCCTGAAATCGCCTGCCAACATTATCATCAAGCCGCCAAAGAATTTGTTACACAATACCGGTTTGAAGTTAGTGTTTGAAAGAACGTGCGCATAATAAATATCACATGAAATTAACTGAGCAGAGTACAATTAGTAGCTGTCAAACAATGTTTCAGGCACCGGCGCCATCTACATAAAATGAAACGTACTTATTTTCGTGAGGGATACTCACACACCATGTACTGGCGCCGCCGTTGTAGTACATGCTATGTATCAGAGATGGCGCTTTATGTGAAAAATGATTTCCTGCTTTTCTCTTGAAATTTTTCCTGAATTTTCTTTGCTATAAACCTCACGGACCCCGAGACCTTTCCAACAAATGCAAAACCGTGGAAATCGGTTCGTGCGTTCTGGAGTTATAGCGTCAGAACGTAAAACCCGACTTATTTTTATATAATTTTAAATTACGTATTACTCGTACCAAAAATGTATGCGGGGGGTCTAGGTTCGATTCCCAGCCTCTTTCATCTGAAATGTTTTTTTTTTCCACGGGCTGCTGCCTCTTTCAAGAAATTGGCAAATTATCTTGTCAAGAATAGAGTGCTTCTTACTCGTAGCATTCAGATTCTGCATAAAATTGTAGGTATCTCTCTAAGTCACTTAGGCACTGATTTTTTTTATATTCGTTTATCGAGTTTTTAAAATTATTAAATAGGTAAGGAAATAAAAAATTATTTTTGCTTTTATGGCTCATAAATTTATTTCTTGTGAATTCAGCGTACTTGTTTTCAATCACAATATGCAAATTTCCACAGCCTGTTCAGTTGCGAGATGGTGTTTTTTCTTTCGATTTTGATCTCCGTAGTTCGGTTTAAAAGGGTTTTGCAAATAAACCAAGAAACACAAGATGACCTTTCGACTTTGACGGATTACGTTTAAGCGATTGGTGCATTGAAATGTTCAATTTTATGTTTAAAAAACACAGTTATTTGAAGATTTTCCTTAAAGATAAGTCAAAGGCTCTTGGTAACAACACCGAAGCACGAAGTAAGTCTCTTTCCAAAAAATTCAGCCTCGTCTCGGATGCCTGGAAGTTAGTCTAGTCTCGGTCTCGTGGCTAGCACTAGTTGTAAGATACTCACGATCCACCTTTTTTTTAGAGCAGTCGTTTTATCAATATTTCGTCATTCAAAAATATTCCCAAATTACAAGTAAAAACAATCATAAATCCCTTCGTCACACATCCCATAGGCAAAATAACACATATTGTTTGAGATAATCCAAAATTACCCAACTATTACCCACAGTCAATTGTTCCAGCTGCGCTAGATGTCCATAGATACATGTACCCGGTACTCAAGCAGAGCAAAATGACAGCTTGAAACTCTTCCAAACAAAAACTTGCCAAACGCCTTCTTCTTTGCCATCAAAGTGTATCTGACGGATTAACGTGCACAAAGGTATTCCATAGCCTGTAAAGCAGCAAACTATATAGAAATACGATTGCCGTACTGAGTGAGACTCCTATTGTTAGCGGCAATTACGGAACGTGGGTGAACTGCCATCACACTTCACACTGTAGCAGTGAATGAATAGTAATTTAATGGAATGCAGAAGGTAGATTGACAGATTTAATGGCCAGATATAGATGCAAAAAGTCGTTGATATACTTTCATTGTAATTTTCGAGGATTTTTTTTTTTGCTTTTTTTTTGTATTTAACTGAAAGGCTTCACGCGTGTCAAATATACAAACAAAAATTGCATTCTATTTTTGGTCCTCAAAAGACCTTTAATGAAGTCTTCATTAAAAAAGAACTTTTGTAAATTGACTCAATTAATGAATCACTTTTTTTGATAAAAGAAGATACTTTTGCAATCAGCAGCTGTCAGAAAGATCCTTTCTTTTTTTACTGTAAATGC
The DNA here is from genome assembly GCA_958431115.1 of Syrphus vitripennis. Classification (NCBI taxonomy): domain Eukaryota; kingdom Metazoa; phylum Arthropoda; class Insecta; order Diptera; family Syrphidae; genus Syrphus; species Syrphus vitripennis. Next base: position 96,295,695 of record OY288110.1, on the reverse strand, counting down.
ATTTATTTTCAACTTTATGGGAATTTTTTTTCAGGAATTTGGATCAACATTCTGGAGTTAAGTTTTGATTGTTATTATTCAATAAAATTGTACATATACATATGTATGACATACATTGTATGTACATATATAAATATAAGCAATTGAATTGCCCTTTAATTGAAAAAACAAAAACATTTATTCGAATTAAGCCATTTTTTTTTTTGAAGAAACAATAATGTCAAAGTCAGAGGTCAGTTTTGATAAATTCAAGTAAAATTGTTTGTAGTGCCCTCATTCATCTGTCACGTTTTTTAAAGCAATCAACCATATACTCGTAAGTTATTCAAGGTTTAATTTTTATGTATCATGAAAGAAATGAGAAAATTGAAACATACATGCTAATTATTGTTACTATTCATCTGACATTACTGCAGACGATTATCGCAAGAGTATTATTATTATGAAACAACAAGTGACCGTGACATGGTAGAAATAAAAGGTCTTCTAGTAAGAAAATATCATTTATTATAAATGTGAAATTCAATTGATAGGAAAAATGTTAAAATTAAACAAAATTAAAAACATACATACATACGTGGGTATAATAGTAGATGAGTACTATTTTATATATATGTATGTATGTATACGTGATTTTTATCGCATAGAAAAATACTGAACTATACCGATTAGAAATCATCTACTGAAATATCTACAGGCAGCAAAGTGACGTGAAATTCACGTTCTCATTTACTTTTACACCAATAATTAATATTATAATGTAACTATTGTTGAAATTAGGGAATTCGCTGAAGGGAATTAAAATTTGTGTCGTGAAAGTTAAAACAAAAAAAAATCACATGAATTTTGTAATTTATTTTTCACGCTACAGGGAATTTACTTTTTGGAAAATCTTTAACATTCACACCCATAAGGTTATGTCATTTTTAACCCTCAAATAATACCTTTTCATTTAGAAAATTTGTAATGTTTATAACAAAAATTGATGTTCTAATGAACAAATTTTAAATCTAAATATTTGTGGTGTGAAAATTAGAAGTATCTACAAAATTGGGACGGCGAATAGTTTTTCTCTGTTCTTCACTTATAAATACAAATTCCTTGAGTTACGTACCAAAAAAAAATCTTGAAATAAGTCCAAATGGGATTTTTGCTCTTCCAAATTGAACAAAAAAAATCCAATAGAATATTTAAGGCAGGGGAATCTAAAACAATTTTTCAAAAACTTTTTACTCAATCAACTTTAATTTTCTATGTTCTCATAACTGGTTTGACGCATTGAGGTACACATTTTTTTGAAAGAGTTTCTATAAAATCTTAATAATAATCCCAATCAAAATTTCCGAAAATTTCTTATTTTTGTGATACCTTTTTTTTATAATTTGCGAGCGCTCGAGGGGATGGTGTACCCTTTATATGTTTTTCAACACAGCGCGGGCGTGAAGGATAGGGATGGGAAGGGAAAAGTGTACGGAAAGGTATGTGGCGCGAGGTACTGAGACTGAAGGTGGTGGTTGTCTCAGATATTCATGTCGATTACAGAATCCGCAAAACTCGATCCGCAATGATTCACAGTGTAGTGTTCTCTTTTCTTCTCATGATAAATGAATAGGTGGGAAACAGAGCTCTAACTGCGGATAGAGTTTTGTGGATTCTGTAATCGACATGATTATCTCCAGGGTTGGCGGCTGGGCCAAAGCGGAGAAATTGCCGTGTCTTATATCTATGTCCCTTTATAATTCGCATTATTTTGTTCATTGTCATATTTGTTGGGCATACTAGTATTTACTCAATCACATGTTGTTAGTGCTATGCCTGAGCAACATGTAATGAGTAAACCAGCGGCCCAACAATGATCAATGATAATGATCATTAAATAAAAAATTTTAACAATTTATCAGAAGGCAGCCCCAGTTTTTGGCTTATTTTAGCCAATATTAAACCTTGAAATGGTGATTTGTGGTAATTTCTTGTTTAACAAAATAATATTAAATTCATACCACAAATTTGGATTCGAATTTTTTACTGTTAAATTAAAAAAAATTATTTTTATTTTCATTGTACATATAACTTTCAAACCAAAAAATAACGTTTTTGAAAAACGATATAGAACCCAAATATGTTCCTCAATAAATGAAGAATTTTCACTAATGGCTTAGTAAAGATAGTCATGTCTCCTATGGAAATATAATATGAAGATGAGGAAATCATTTTTTTTCATAAATTTTTTTATAAATTATATAAATACTAAATTACGGTTCATATTTATCAGTCAGTAATCAAAAATTTAGCTCCGTCTTTGGTGTCTTGAGGAATGCGAACAAAAATTTTCTTCTCCATCTTGATTATAAGAAAAACCCTAATTTTACATTTCCAAACTAAAATATGTTTAAAACCTAATAAGTGTCTTATATAACTTAAAATTAAATAAAATATTTCAATTCCCATTCAATATTTTGAATCAAATTGTGAAAAGTAGCTCAAAAAACAAGAAGTAAAGTAATTTTGTAATCACATTCGTTTCCAATCAAAACATAACCAACCAACGCATAAAGCATTCAATTAAGTAAAATACACAACGATGATTTATTTTAAACATGACTTCTTACAAGCTTTTGACGACAAGATATCGAATAAATTCCTAATAAATATTAATATCAAAATTCAACTTGGAATCAGTAAGCTCTCAATCAAAGTCCAACATGTATGGATACAAAAAAATATGTATAAAAATCATTTAACTTAAATCATTTTGTTTCTCAAAAAAAGAAAAACAAAAAAAAACAAGTGTTGGCTTCTTATTGGTTCCCCTGTAGACAATTCACTAAAGGTAAAAATGTAATACAGTAGATAGTCGTATATACTTGCTGAAGGATAATATTAGTAACTGAGTCAACCAACTAATACGATAACTAAGCTACCTGCTGCAATTTCTTGTAGTAGCCCGTGGCAATGGCAGAGATCGGTTCGATTCCCGGCATCTTCCATCCAAAAACAGCAATGTTTTTTTCATGGGCACCTGCTTCCTGCGAGAAATTTGCAAATTCTTCAAGATCTTAACTGGTCAAGAATAGAGTGCTTCTAGCCCTAGCCAATGGGATTTGACATACAATTCTAGGTACATCTCCTCCATTCATCCAATAAAACACACACAGGAATTGTTGAGAGTTGTAAGTCACTTAAGCCCTGGTTCTTCATAGACTGTTATGTAACCAAATTTATTAACTTCCCATAGGGAGTTATTGTAATCGGTCCGATTTGTCAAATTGAAATTTTTGACATTTCTCGACGTTTCAAGGTCCCTAGAGCCTATATCAATCATTTTTAGAGAGATGTATGTGTGTGCGTGTGTACGTACGTTCGTACGTTCGTACGTTCTGGTACCATATTTCGTCGTCGATATCTCAATAACGAGTAGAGATATCGACTTGAAGTAAATTTTGTTTCACAGATAATAACTTCGAAAGAAGCTGAAAGGGCGTTTATTAATATTCAATCAGTTGTTTTTTTACTATAGCAGTTTAAAAAAAAGTGAAAATTTTGGTTGGGCTCAAATATCTCAGGAAAAAATAATGTTATTGACTTGAAATAAATTTTATTCGACATATTATGACGTCATACAAATTAAATATGAATTTGGAAAAAAATCAATATACCGTTATTTTTTAAAATCAAAAAAACTAAAAAAAAAAAATTTTATAACTCGAATATCCTTAGATGGAAAAACGATATTAACTTTAAAATAATTTTATTTTACGAAAAATGTTATTTATGACTACTGGTGAAAATTTCAAAAAAATTCAATGGACAGTTTTTTTACAAAAAATTAAAAACTACAGTATAAATTGTATTTCGACTCAAATTTCTCAAAAACGGGTAACGATATTTACTTCTTGTTTGTTTTATTTTCTACATAACATAATTGTTAGCAACTGATAAAATTTTGACAAATATTGAATGGGCATTTTTTTAACAAAAAATCAAAAACTGTTAAAAATTCTAAAGAAAAGTAGTTACAATTGTATTTCAGCTCGAATATCCTGAGAACGACCAACGACTGTGCCTTCTAAAATATTTAATTTTATACATAGTACAATTTTTTATGAAAGGTTGAATTTTGACAAATATCTAATTGAAAGTTTTTGACAAAAAATATTTAAAAAAAAAATAAACTAAAAAGTGGTAAAATTGGTTTTTCGACTCGAATATCTTGAGAACGAGCAATGATATTGACTTTGCCATTAGGTATTTAATCTCTATAATATATGTGCATTCCGTAAATCTCTTTAAATAATTAAAATGCTTTTCAATCTTAAAATAATGATTGTTTGAATTTAACAGGTAAAGTTTGTTTCGCAGAAAATTTGGTTATTTGAAAAAAACTAAATATAAAGTTTTCAAGATCACAAATGGGAAGTTATCAGTGTGGGTCGCACCCAGCCTCTTTTTTTTATATTGAAAGCCTTAGGAGTTGTAGCTAACCGATTTTTCTTTTTGAAAAAACGACGCTCAAAAACTCCCCAATTATCTTTGGGGCCGTTTTTGTTTTAAAGTTGCATCATACTTTAAAACAAGTCCATAAAAATCGTTTAAAAAAATCAACAAAAAACCAATACGCGACCTTAAAAATCAAATCAAAAGTAATCAAAATTGTACGTATATGTGTTAAAAACTAGCTGCCATCCATGGTCATTGGAAGACCATGTTGGCTGGGAATCGATATGAACTTTCAGTTAGTTCTGGGACCCGGGGCGTTTTTGGACAGCAGCTGTATAATATTGAAGCTGCTGCATGCCCATGCGTTTTCTTTTGAGTGTTTTGCAATCTCGCCACTCTACGAGTACAACATGCTTTGGTGCAATGCACCCACCAATCGGCTTTTTGGTTATGGTCTAACGATTCAAAAGATAATAGCTTAATGTTTATGTATACATAGATATACGTTATGTACTATTTATTTTTTTTTTCACTTAAGTTGGCAATCACCTATGTTGTCTCAAGGTTGTGCAGACAAACCCCTACAGAACGTGTGTCTGTTGCATACGTTGTTGACGACCACGACGATTGGGAACGATAACGTTGAAATTTTTTCTTATAGGTATAAACATACCTAGTAGCCATATTAGTAGGGTAAGAACATTTACAGTTAATACGGTTTTCTTGTTAGTATTTAAGTGAATATTAGTCAGTTTAATTGGAAAAGCTCGTATTGAGGAATAGACCTACAACCAAAAAAAAAAAAAAAAATTCAACAAATTAGAGCACTGATTACAGTTAACGGTTCATTTGACTGTACATAATAAATTGGCCAACTAAATGAACATGCAAGAGAATTTGGAAATCATAAAATACGATGGAATTTATTTTGGTGTTTTGTTGGTTAGAAATCGGAACAGAACATTTTCATAAGATAACGTGTGGAAGTTGAACTTGTTATTATATTTTTTTTTTGCTTCTGATTTAATATAGGGAAATAAATTCAAATAGTTTATTGATGCTATCATAAATTTTAAGCAAGCTTAAATTAAAAACAGCTTCAAGGCAAAATTTGAGTGGTTCTAAGCTATAGCTGTACCTTGAGAATATATTTAACACAGAACTAAGCCAGGAACCAATTGAAATATTTACATACATAACGTTTGCTAGTTATTTTACAGGAAAGTAAAAGCAATTTTGTTGAATAACGTTATATTAAAAAATAATGATTTTAATTACCTTAAAAAAATTAGCAAATCGTTGAAGACGTTTTAACTTTATTCTAAGGGTTATACAATGTACAGTAATGGGTCATTTATTTTGTGGGTTCAAGTTGCTAGCACTGGCATTTCACATCTGTCAAACTTAGCTGTCATCTGAAGTGTCATAAAATTAGCGAAGTGTTTTACAAAGCGCTGATTCAAGTGGTATTCACTTTTCGCGATGATTATTGCTGCTGCAAGTCCATGTGTTGCTGATGATCCGAATTTATCTGTTTGTCGTCATTTTTTGGCCGGTGGCGATTGAAGATCATCTCTTGAACGATATGTGGTTTAAAAAATTATAGCTTTATTGCGTGATAAAATTCGTCAGCAGGATAGTGCGAATGACCCTTTGGTTTCCGTTATTTTTTTTCATTCATTGACTTCATTCATTTATTCCTTTTCTAAGGCACAGTACACATATTGGGGCATATTCATAGTCAAATTTTAGAACCGAGTCCAACTGGCCTCGAGTCTAAAGCTAACACACAGGTTAGAAACAGCTGCTATTCATAGAGAATTTTGCAGCTCTGTTTAGTAAAAAACAGAAATCTACTACAATTTTAGTAGTATTGCCCGTCAATCTATTGAAATTCAATACATTTTTTGACAGATATAAAAAAACAACTTAGTCAAAGAGTCAGCCGTTTTTAAAGTTGAGCTCCAGTTTATCTTTTGGACCCGGGTCGAAATTGTCTATAATAACATAAACTCCAGGTTAGCTTAGAAGAGACAAATAAACAACTTGTCAGACGACTATGAATATGCCCCATTGAAGATAATATCATTAGCATTTTCATTCTTGTTCTTGTTCTCTTCGGCGCATCTGCCAAATCAGCTGAAAATGGTGGATGACGTGTTAAACGTCAAAGTTTTTTCGACTAGTGTTTACTTGTTTGATTTTGTTTTACAGAACTTAATTTTTATCACCGGTGCGGCCCTTTTGAATTTTTTATGACAGTTCTCGGTTTTGACAACATGCGCAATATAATACCTTTGATTTGTGTACTCTGCCAAATAATAATCTCAAAAGTTCCAAGTTTAAAGGAATTCGCTTAACGCTTTACTTTATACCTTTTATGGACGGGACACATCATTTCCAAGTTTCATTGGGAATTGATTTTAAATTCAATAAAAGGACAATACTGCAGTTGCGCGTTGTAGCGGATGGCCGGCGATTCCTTAGACAAATTTTTACATTAATTAATAAAAAAGTCAATAAATAATGTAAAATAGATCCAGCCAACAAAGTGACAGTGAGAGTTAAAGCAATCTCATTAAACTGAGTTCCTTTGTACAACCTTTCTTATATTATGCTAATCTTTTGGCATACTTCATTAATTTGTCGGGTTAAGCATATCTTGCAACTTCTATTTTTATGAGATTCAAATATATGAAGCAAATACGTTGATTGATCTCATTAATATAAATAATTACTAATAATTTGAGTTGATGTCTTGAGTGCGTGTTGCTATTCAATAAACCAGCTGCTTATTGAATAAATCATCGTTCTCTATTATTACTTACATATATGAACGGACTTCAATAATAACCACAAATAATTGCTTACAATAATTTATTTAATCTATTTAAAAATATAGTTTCTGACACATAAACTTGTTTTATTCCTCATCAACACTACAGCAACAACCTTAAGTAAATGCGAACACATTATACATAATTGAGATTGAGAATGCAGTTAACATAGATGTTATAACAAAATTCTAATGAAGAATTGAGGAATACCGAAAACAATATAGTTTATGACTCATGAAGTTATAGCTCTAGTTAGATGCTAATAAAAATTATAATTTTTTGTATTAAAAAAAAGAAAAAAATGAAGAATACTAAAAATAGTATTAAAAAATGATAAAAGACACCGCTGTATAGAGATGAATAAATTTATTTCAATTTAACCTCCGCCAAAAGCTGTTGTGAGGTACTAAGTTTTTATAAAAGTGTATTCTTATACAAGAATTATAATATACAGCATTTTTTTTAACTTCACCAATTATTAATTAAAAACAACTTGTTTTTGGTTGTAAATCAAAAAAAAATATTGAATGTCAACCGTAGATAAATGCAATAATTTTTTTGTTTTAACCGCAAGGTTAAGGTCGAAAGATCGTCAAGCAGGTAATAAATGATTTTCCATGAAACTTGTTCTGATTCCCTTTTTTAAATACTCGCAATTTCATTAAAAAAAAAAAACAAAACGTTGTATTCTCCAACAGAATTATTCTAATATAAAACTTGTTTCAATTTATAATTTGAAAAAAAAATACAATTTGTTACGATAACGCGTGTTGTCATAATTTTACTTTTTTTACAGTTTTAATTATAAGTTTAATGTTCATACGAACCATTACCAAGTTAATATGTAATAGAATGTACCTTCAACTTTTGTCGGATAGTAATTTGAATAATGTAATCAAGATGTTGTTTTAATTTATATCCGATTTCAATATTAACGTTTATAATATATGTATCATGCACATTATAGTACAAAAAATTATACGTATTTAGATTAAGAGACAAGTCATTCCAAAACTGTCAATATTGGAGTGACCAGAGTCTCTCAATAAACTGTCGACATAAAAGTACTTGTACATACTCTTTTCTTTAGCAAGGACCTAAAGGAAAATCTCAACCTTTTGACTCTCAATTTTTTGAAAAAAATATTTTTTTACATCTGCATTATTGCATATGTATATGTATGTACATGTACAAACATACATATGTATTTTTGAAGTACTTTTCCAAAAAAAAAATTCAATTGGTATTTAACAAAATATACTAAATTACGAATGAATTATAACCCATTTTCAAAATATTTAGTTTTCGAAAAAAAAAAAATTTGAAAATTTTAATGTGAAATCATATAAAATTATGAAATTATAAAAAAAGACCTATTTCATAAAAATTTTGATTGGAATCCGCCAAACCGTTTATTAGAAAACCGAAAATTCAATTTAATGGCAGGTACCGTTAAAAATGTTTTTCTTTTTTAAATTCAATTATATCTACTCACAAAACCCAAAGAAAAAATTACATACATACATCAAAATCGTTAGAGCTGTTTTTGATATAAATAAGTTTTGTATTAACGGGTTATATGACAGGTACCGTTATTTTTTAAGTTAAAAAAAATTCGAATTCCCCTAAAGCGAGCCTTAAGTAGAAAGTTTCGTTCTAGTAGGTTAGGCTATAGGTCGAAGTACATATACAGACATAGCGTTATGTCGGGTTTGATTAAGTTCTCGCCCAAAAAAAAAATTTCAAGTAAAAATTGCTTGCTTTGTTCCCATTTTTTTAGAATATTTAATATAAAATTAATGAAATACGTTGTAGCGCACGTTGTAAAAATCGGTTGTTCACATTATTTCACGTTTTCAAATCCAAAATTTTCGATTTAGGCTTCTTTCAGTCATGTTTTGGATATTCATAAAACGAATTTGGTATCATATCGTATCTCGAAACCCTTTAGTATTAGGTTTTTTTTTTGTAATACTAGTCTTGAAGTGAATCAATAATTGTAATGTAATTTATTTACGGATTTAGAAAACATTTTAAGAACCTCTAAATGAACGAAAATAAGCACACATTTTTTAATTTACAAACATACGGTGAATTGCATTGCATTTAGATGTTAAATCGATTATCTGACTGCTTTATTATTCTTTCTTCTGAAATGCTGTTTTTATCCAAACAATAAATGTTATATAAATCTATATAACAAATCTCTCCTTGTTCAATACTCCTGTTGTAGTCATTAACTTATGAGCTAAAATCGATTTCGCAGAACATTTTTTTCACCCAACATTCAAAAAGAATTTTTGCTCTACAATTTGTATTAATTTATCAATCTGAATATTTGCCATTATAAAGTATTGATAATAATCCAAATAAACATAACAACCTGACAAAACAATTTTCCATCGGTCCTGCTGTGTGCGCGCATTGTGCGCGTGTTTACAAATCACTATACGCACCAAGTTGCATGTCGTTCACTGGGGCGTATACGCACTTTTTTTCGCTACACTGCTGATTTGTTGATTATTTATTTTATTGCTTCGTCAGCATTATGCAATAATACCACTGATCTGCTCTACATTAAATAAACCTCAAGCTCTTCCGCTTAAATATGGTGATTTTGTCTCAACCATCAATTTAAATTCTGACCTGATACGACCGTTATCCGTTAGTTGTTACGAGATAAATATTAACGATGTTTCTATGTCGTAATGTTGTAGTTTGGGCATTTCTGTGAAGAAAATTAGCGATTCTATGCTAAAAAAAAAACCTATTTTTGTCCACCAAACGTCAACAATGTAAGAGTGTTACGGTTCAGCTCGCATTATTATGCCCCAAAATCATAATGAATTATGCAGAGGGCGGTCTCGAACTGTTTTTTATTTGTTCAATACACTTTCTCAATTTCTTTGTATTCTAAGGCGCACCAAGTTTTAAGCGATCGCTCGACTTGATGAGAGCGGCATGATCAGAATTTAATTACAAAACAATTTGAGGAATGGAAAAATTGATTTTGCGATGTCCGGCGTTGTATGTACGACTGGGCCAGGCGTGGCGGGCGGGCGGTCGGCGTGCGGTGTTGTGACGGTTTTGCTCATTGCGGTTGCATGCAATGATTTGTTAACATACACACCTTGCTGCTGCTTGTTGGTTTTCCGATGACAAACTATGAATTGATGAACACGGGACGGACAAATGCAACACCAGAAGCTGATTAGTTCCCATCGAGCCGGTTATGCGAACGTACCAACAATCGGACAAATTTTACTTTAGACCAATAAGTGATCCAAAGATCTATCATCAGCTAGGTGTGATATTTTATGCTGGATACAAATTGTGGCGGGATAGAGTGTTGTGATTTTTTTTTTCTCTTCAAGCAAATGTTTGTCTTCGTTTCTGAATCATTTGGTAATTTGACGGATTACTTTAGATGAAAGAATAAATAAATTAAAAAGAATTATTGTGTGTTTTGTGAGTTAAGTGGATTTGAGTATAACGAATTGTTTCTTATTAGTGCTATTTAGTATCGCTGGTTGGATAATTTATTGTGAGAGTGTGCTTTGTTTTTGTTTTAAGCAGAACAATTTGTAAGCGGATCTTTTTTAGAAGTGATTAAATGGTGAGTGTTTTGTATTCAATTAAAAAAAAGATGAAAAAGGATATTTGACATTTTTGGAAAGGAGGTAAGAGAAGAGTCAAGAAAGATGTTTCCCCTTGTTCTTGTTTAAAAAAAAAATCTTATTGTGTTCGAAAGCCTGTGGACCAAAAAGAGGGCTTGAGGATAAAATGCTTTTTATTGGTTGAAATGGAGCTTAAAAGTAGTATTGATTCTGTTTACATTGGATTATTATTGAGGAATGATTTAAGACTGTTTATTCACAAAAGCAAAGTAGCTGTAGAGTGAATTGTTGTGTTTGAAAAGAAAATGGCTTAGCATGAGATAATTTTTTGTCAAAATAGGAAACAGTGGACCTAAATATTCGTTTGAGTTTGAATAGTTATATTCCGAGAAAAATTTTAGATCCTAGTTTTAGGACAAGCGATAGCTTTTTGGTATTAAATCGTAAAAAGATGAATGGAAAAGTGTGTAGGGTGTCAGTTGTTTTTATTGCAAGACCATAGTCTTACATTGTTCCATTGTATAAAAAAAGGCGCTGTTTGAATATACCAAATACACACACAGCTTTAATTATGCTTAGCTATTAAAGTTTGAAATATTGAAATAAAAGTAAACTCCATAGAAACAGTTATTTCCTCAAGCCCACAAAGTAAATGTAGATGCAATTGAATTTTGAAGAAACGTCTTTGCGAATGGATATGACCTCCGGTATTTACTTTAATCTGAAAATTCATTCAGGTTGTCATGATGCTGAGGGACTCTTTATTTTTGTTTTAAAAGGTAAAAGTAAAATAAAGTAAAACGATTTGATAAAATTTTTAAACTTATTTATTTAATAACAATCAAAAACCTAACAGTTACATTTACATAAATAAATTTGAACACACTTTTCTTTGTTAACAAATAACTTTAAAATGGAATAAAACAAAGATGAATTTTTAAAACTGTATTTAAAGAAGTACGAAATAATGATATCTTTGTCCAAATACGGCAGATTTATTTATTGACGAAGCCATTCAATCAAAAGTATTGGACGATTATGTTGACCTTAAAACGGACTTAGTCCGTTCAGCTCAAGAAATATCTCGAAGAACGGAAGCTTCTTAATGACCGGCAATACGGGTTTCGTAGCAATAGGTCCACCGGTGATCTGATGGTATATATCTCACCGAACAGTGGAACAAATCTTTACATCGTTTTGGAGAAAGTAAGATTATTGCACTTGATATTTTAAAAGCATTTGATAGAGTTTGGCATCAAGCTCTCTTATCGAAAATGCGTGTATTTGGTTTCGATGAATCTCTTCTTCGTTGGATTGGAAATTACCTTTCGGACCGCGCAATACAAGTTGTATTGGATGGTTTCAAGTCTAATACCCGTTAAATAAATGCTGGCGTGCCCCAGGGCACCGTTTTGTCTCCGACTCTCTTCCTAATATTCATTATCATTAATGATCTTTTGTCTAAAACTTCTAATCCATTAAATTGTTTTGCTGACGACAATACTCTCAGCTTTTCATATTCGTTTCTAGATTCACATCCTTCTTCTTTGAAAGTGGAACTTCAACGACTGCGTATGATTCGCTCATTAAATTCTGATCTCGACAGCATTGTCCAATGGAGAACTAAAAATCGTGTAGAATTTAATGCTTCGAAAACTAAATGCTGTCTTCTATCGTTAAAGCAGAACCCACCCCCCTTGCCACTGTCCATGAGTGACACTTGCATCGCGGAAACTGAAAATCCAAAAAAGAGCATTAAAAACGATAGATGATAGAACAGCGACAGAAACATTAGCATCCCTAGAACACCGTCGTAATGTTTCTTATTGTTCTATCGCTATTTTCACAAACAGTGTTCCAGTGAAATAGCCAGTTGCATTCCTCCCTTTAAACAATTTAACCGCAATACTCGCACTGCTAGGATTGCGCCTCAGTTTACCCTTGAGCCTAACTTCGGACGTACTGTGAAGTACAGAGATTCTTTTTTTAGCCGCACCACGAGAATGTGGAATGCTTTACCCAGTTCTGTATTTCCCTCCCACTTTAATGCTCAGAACTTTAAAACCAATGTGAATCGGTATCTCCTTTAAAATCCTTTGCCTATTTTCCTAAAGCTCACAATGTGTTTATCATTTTAAGGATATTAAAAAACCCCTTTAGTGTAAAAAAAAGTTCGCCATATGCATTTTGAACAGAAATATGATTTTCAAAATAAATTTGTACAATTTGGAACTGTTGTTCTGGCGTCAATCTATTCATGCTAAAATGCCAAACCAAACTAAACACAAACCACTTAACATCTGTTTTAACGGCCGCCAGTTAAAAAAGTGATGCCATCATAAAGTTCTATACATCTAAAAAAAAACACCCAGTACTTATGTGAGCTAACACGATTTGACAAGTTTGATGTTAACATAAAATTTGTTCCGTATTGTCTATCATTGCAAAAATAAACATATTTTCTTTGAATATTTATAAATAGTAAGGCCGTGTTATTTGGTATTGTTTTATTTTAGTCGTGATTTACAATAATTGTATCAGAATACGATTTAAAATCATGTCACCAAATGTCATGTTTATTTTCACAAATGTGTTTGATAGTGAATTAATTAATTGTTTAAACTTTGTCAACTTTAATAAAAGGAAATTGTTTGTAATATCTGATATATGTATATGTAGGTTGTAGTTTGTAAAATAATGTTTCACACTACACTTTATAAGTCGGTTCAAGTTCTCATTGTCAACAGAGTAAGTTTGTTGTGTAAAAATGAATTATTAAATTCTCACTTCTGTGTGCTTTACATTTGCAGGGACAATATTATAAATTATAATTAATAAACTCTTGAGTGTAAACTGCACATGCAAGTAAGTTAAATAATATTAGATATTTGTATTTCTGATTGTTATTACAATTTGAGTTAAATATAGAGCTTTTGATTTTAACCAAGTAGTACCCGCTAGGACACCGGGCAGTATTCGCAAGTGTAACGGGTAGTATTTGAAAGGATACCCGAATATCTGGGTATTACTTGCGTTAACTTTTACTAAGGTACCCATTAGATGTCAGGTACCCGAAACATCACCAGCTATCAAAAATATTGCAAGGTATCGGACAGAATAGTCGGCTACCCGATAATTTATAAAAACAACCCCAATGAAACTGTTACCCAGCCGAGTATCCAGCTACTTCGGTAATATCAGTAAAATTCGTGAAAACGGCTACTGCCAGAAAACTCCGGGTACTTAGCTAACTGGTTATATTCGGAAACTTGGGGTACCTGGCTACACGTGTAATACCCGGAAACTGCAAATAACTGGCACTAATATCCTGAAACTAAAAAAGCTCTGCTAGAAACTCCAAGCAGCCTATCAATGTAACGGGTACCCAGTTATCAAGAGCTCTAGTTGAAAATAGTAAAAACTATAAGAGTGTCTTAATTCAGTAACATAAAGTTGGAAATAGTTTAAGGTTGATTAATGATTAAAAGAAAATTAAAGGGATCCTAAAATTTAGAAAAAAAACCCCCAATCATTTTTTATTTGGGAAAAATATGACCACAAATTGAATCATTGTACTAAACTTCAATAATCTTCTGGAAAGTTCATCTTACCGGTCAAGGTAAATACAATTTTACCACTTCAACCCACAAAACAAAAAAAAAACACACAATACTCACATTAACGTGAGAAAAATATATAAATAAAATCTTAAGTGGTCTTAAAAATAAAATTATAAAAATTCCAATCTTGTTATTAAAGTCGTCATGGGTTCAAGGTTTTATCTTGGGGGATGCCCTGATGAGAATTACAACTCATTTATAATAATTCGTTGGCCGATTACTTTTCCCTTTGTTAGTTTGTATTTCTGACCACAAATACTCCACATGAGGTAAAATCCATTTGATGCATAGGAAGAGGTGAATTTTGTCCATCACATGCAACCGATATATAAAATCAAGAATTTCATTTATATTGGCAATACCTAAATTTATGTCGTATTCATGTTGTTTTATATGGCATCTTACTTAAGATATACTTTTATACTTATTACTATGTTATGATTTAGTTGTTATTGAGTTTTCGTGACTTGTCTTAGCAAAAGGTTGGGGTTGGTCACGTTTTGGTAGACATAAATTCTGGCAGCAAATGAACAAGGCGGGCAGCTTTGTCTAGCATTATTATGGCTGCACACAAGCACATGTTTGTTAACTGATTGAAAGATTGTCATAATATTTGAATAGAAAAATATTAAAACTAATTTTTAAAAAGTTTTGAATAGTATTTGTCAGTATGAGTCACTCCGAATTTTCTGGTGACTGAGGAACACACAAATATTATGACACATTCTACACGATGATTAAAAGGTTAAATCTTACTTTATGACAAGAGTACTTAACACAAAAATTCTCAATTAAATCAAATTTCGATAAAATCAAAAACATGGTTCATTCATCTTTTCAGATGACAGCTTTTTAAAAATACACATTGGTCACGTAATTTAACAATAAAATACAAAATTTTAATGCGGCAATCAATACGTTGTAAAAAAATTCTAATTATTTAATTGATTAATGTTAATCTCTTACTACATTAAAATTTAATTTTTTTTATTTTGAATAGTGCCTTTAATAGTACCCAGTTTCTTGCCAAAAAAAACTCCAGTTTATGACAAGTACCATTATTGCATCAAAATCGTTTGTAACGGTTACCGTTATTTTGGATCTTAAAATCAAGTTTCTTCTGTGCCTCCAGAGACAACGACTAGACAGACCAACAAATAGACAGAAAATAGACAGAATTGCCGGACACTATTTCTATCTGATTTCGAATAAAGCTTATTATACCAATTTTAGATTTCATGGGCAATGCCCTTTGCGAAAAAGTAATAGGTAAATCCTTTTGGCCTTGTCTGGTCTTGCCTTTCTTTTAAGCTGTTAAGACTCAACAGAAAGTTTAAGTTAACTTCCATGCTTGGCGACAAGCTAACATATATGTGGCGTTTAGAGCGTAGGTCACTAGGAACTAGTTATTTCCCCAGTTAAATAAATAATCTTTTCTCAAAGTGCAAGATGCGGGCACATTAATCAAATTAAAAATATTCATCATCATGAATCATAAATGACTCTGCTGCATTGCTGTTGTTGCTGTGGAAAAGTCAAAGATCGTATTATTTTTAATTTTTTTTTAAAGATGCAATGATGATCCAGCTGACGACACAAAGTCATCAACTCAACATCCAGTTTGACATTTTGTGAATGAAGCACAAACCTGACTTTAAGTTATTTAACTCACGTTTTTCTTTCTAATGAAAGTGAATACAGTGTAATCTGCCTGTCATATCTTATTGTCAACATTTTTCATTATAACACGTTTTTTTTTGTATAAAAATAAATGTACGAGTATATATAGATTGTTAATAATAGTTTTAAAATTGAACCGGACGGAAAATTTTTATTTCCATGGGCAATTATATTTATTATGCATGGACATGGACATTCAGGCTGGTGAATAAGACAACGTATTTTTAACTTTTTATAAATTGAAAATGACGTTGTTTACGTCCGCTATTTTAAAGTTGGGGTTAGAGTACACTTTATAAAAAGATGATTATGACATATAGATGTATAAAATTGTTTTAGAAACAAAAAACCGTCAACCTTTTCTCATGTGAATGTCATTCTTCTGCTTTCAAACCCAAAAATCCAATTATTTGTTTTATTTTAACATGAAATGTTTCAATAATTCTTTTAAATGAAATTTTGAATTTGAAAAAAAATTAAATTGGTTTAGCTGGGATTCCAAAATGTTAAGCAATTGAGCAGAGGAGAACAGAGAGACTTGATTCCTTTTTGCAAACAAAAAAAATTACTAAGCCCGGTCACACGAAACTTTTATAAATATTTATTGCTTCTATTAATATAAGAAATAAAATTAATCCGTTGAACCAAACATTTTTAGTTCTAAAAGCCAATAAACGTTTCAAAACTAAAATGCCATTTCTCTCCAGATAAATTTTAAATATATTGGGCCATATTCATAATCAAACTTTAGAACCGAGTCCAACTAGCCTCGAGTCTAAAGTTAACAGAATTTGGCAGCTCTATAAAAAACAAAATTCTACTACAATTTTGAAATCCAATCCATTTTTTGACAGATAGAAAAAACAACTAAGTCAAAGAGTCAGCCGTTTTTAAGGATTGAGCACCAGCTTATTTTTTGGACCCGGGTCTGAATTGTCTATGAATAACATAAACTCCTGGTTAGCTTAGAAGAAACAAAGAAACAACATGTCAGAGGACTATGAATACGCCCCATTGCTTCCAACTATGTATTAACACATGTATCAGTTTCATATACTTTGTCCACATTGTGTTAATACTCTGTATGATGGTGCGAAAGAGCTGTTCATTAAAGTCTGACATCTATCATATTGCTATTTCACTTACACTGGTTAAACTTTTTCGCTTAGTATAAAAAAAAAACTGATGATGAAATGCAGGGATCGTCCGAAAACAGTGAAATAAATTGGTGCGACTCAGACAAATTTATGAAGTCGACAAATTTATAAGCACTTAGCAAAAACTGGGTTCAGTAGATTTTGGGATATCTGCCTTAAAATTAAGGTGATGTTTTAAATATATCGATTCACCAAATTATTTTTTTTTAATAATAAATTAATTTAACGAAAGTATTCTACAACTAAGCAATACTGAGTAGATTTTGATTCCTTTGGTCCCTTTTGAATTCTTGCATCGAGATGGTATCGCTGGATCGTGGGAATCAAGTCTCCCAGTTTGAGTTTATAATAAAAAAAAAAATACAACAAATACAGATTCTGCCGAGTCATTTAGGAAATGGTAAATTAGCTTTTTTTTTAATTATGAATGTACATTGTACATACTCGTATGCGTGGTTTTATGCAAAAAGTTCGTTATTTTTCAATACTTTTTTTTAATAATGTCTCCTAATATTTTGGATTTAAATTTCTATTTTAAATGGTATTTTATTTTGCATTTGCACAACTGCGTTTATCCGCCATTTTATTTCCAACTTAACATTAATTAAATCTTTAATACTAATTGAGACAGCAGTAATTCTTTGGGCAGTGTCCTATCAATTTTTTAAATAATTGATTTATAGAAGTTACACAATATTTTAGAATTTTTTCATGAAATTAGTTATTCGTACATATCAACTATTATGGTGTTTTGTATAGTGTGGACTATTATACGACATATTAATTTTTGTTCAGTGCTATACAAGAGTGTACCTCTATAGTTTTTTTTTTTCTTACATTGCATGCGAGATAAATTTAATTGTAAGACGGTCTCTTTTGAAGAAATTTATTGCATTCCCTAGGGAACTAGGTTAGTGGAATAAAATTGTATAGCAGCAGACAAGCCTGGATTAAGATACAGATTTGAATGTCATAAATTTTGCACTGTAAAACACATCAAACTGAACATGTATGTAGGTATGCATAGGTACATATCTAATTTTTAGTGAGCCAGAGAGCAACTATAAGATGGGCTGCAAATTAATGGCAAAAAAATCGTATATATGCATTCAACTATAAAACTGTGAAGCTATAAGACTTTGTTCTCACCTATAATTTGAAACTATAAATCCAAACAATAACAATTGTTTCACAATTTTCACTTGTGAGAACTTGCTTTTACTCGTAATTAGAGTTTTATTGTGGTGTCTTAGCTGCGACGAACGGCGACGCTGATGTACAATTCAATTTCGCGTGCAAATATTTGTTGGTGAGATTTTTCAAGGGCTTTAGATCTAATCACGAGATGCTTATGCTATATAGTCTTACAAAGATACAATTGAGGATTAAGATGATTTTTCTTCAACACCTTTTCATGTCACTTTTTATAATGGAAATTAGTTTGAAATACATTTAAAAAAATGAGGACTCTCCATTTAAAAAAAAAATGAAGATTCAAATGAAAATTCTATTAGAATACCATGAAAATTTTTCCTTTTTTTCAGATTAATAATAATTGGCAACACTTTTTCAACTGACGGTCGTTTTAACAGCCATTAAAAGATTTGTGTTTATTTTGATTTGATATTTCAACATGAATGCATTCATCCAATTCTGCAAATTTATCTCAATCCCGATTTTTCTTAAGGGAATTTTATTTGGCGATGAAGCTCACTTCTGTTGAATAGCTACGTCAGTAAAAAAAAACTGTCGTATTTGAAGTGAAGATAATACTCAAGTGTATGTTGAGACGAATCATTCACAAATCCGTGATATCTATTTATGTCTATGAAAGTTTCTCATCTCATGATATGTCCATCCCCCGCATATATATCTATGCCTCATCAAAATAATTAATGAATTGACAAAACAAAAATAACAACGCAAATCTTTAGTTTAAACCAAATACAAATTATTTAAAATTGCTATCTCCGTCCGTGTTGCAGTTGTCTTAATAAATTTCTATAGCTGGGATTTTCCCTCAAATTCATATTCAAAGTGCAAATGCAAAAAAAAATAAACAAATATTTCTCACATAACATTGAAAATTGTCACAAATTAAAAATAGACATCATCGCTCACTTTTAAGTGCTATTATATCACAGATTCATATTATCTGTGATCTATAGCGCTATTGACCGCAGTAAAATAAATATCCAAAGCTATATTCCATATTATTGTTGAAGATTCATCTAGAACTTGGCTGTGCACGCGGAGGAAGCTTATCCAAACATGGGACCGGCCGATAGGAAATGTTATTACGATTTGCGACTTTGATGATCACTTTTGTTATTATAGTTTGTGAATTCATATAAAGCTGCTTTGGGTCACCCACATAATGTGCAATGAAAATATTATTGAATGGCCCTGTAGTAATAAACTTTCTACACCAAGAAAGCCAACCTGTTTTTCTAGACTTTATATGGATGTAGGACAAAAAGAATGTGCTGTAACGAATTTCTTGAAATTTTACAATTTTAAGTGAAGTTTAAAGAATACCTATTAGGAACTCTTAAATATTTCAAAACTTCAAAACATGGATGTTATCACAAACGGATTTACGCTACAAGGAAAATTGTCAACAAGATAACATACAAAAATCCAGTTTTCAAATATTAGAGGCAGAATGATTTCCGCTGAAGATAAGAAAGACGAATTTTTACTTTCGAAGATTTTGCTTTGTCAAAATATATGCAAATGAATAAATTTCCTTTAAGATGAGTACTTGCTGACATTGTTATTGTTATTTACGTTGAAACTTTAAAGATAAAAAAAATTAAATATAAACTATAGCACAGGAAAACGATAATGCTGATCTCGTTACATTCAATAGCTTTTTTAATAATGAATAAATAAAAAATGCTTTGGGCATATTTAATGTTTTCTCCACAACAACACCAGCTAAAAATCATTCATAAAATGAACATTAGTGATCTATAACTGTATTCAGTCAGTATTAAATCCATTAACACAGATTGCTCTGTTTTATTGTGTTACATAAAACTTAACGTACAAAACAAGCAATTTAATTGCGGAAGAAAACACCCATAACTTCTTTTCGATTTCCCTTTTCTCGATTTCCTGCCAGACATGAAAAAAATCAACAACAAAAAACCCTAGACAGCAGACACTACGGCAAATGTACTATCAATAATAATTATTAAACTATGCACAGTCTCAGTCCATCGAATGCAAAAAACAACAACAACAAAAAAGCGTGCAATAAAAACTTCAACTAACACCACACTGATGACGATAATTTGTCTCTTTCATCTGCACAAAGTTTAACTTACCCACTGACTGATTTAAACGCTCATGCAAAATCATGTCACGAAGAAATGAAACAAACAAAAAAACTAAAACTATACAACAAATGCTTACACAACATCCCTGATGTGCTCAGCAGTTCATGTGACATACCACAACGTCATGTTAGTATGATAATCAAATAAAATTATAAATGCCAGCGACTCCACCTTGTAGTGTAATGTAGTGTCACCTGTGGTGAATATAGACTTCCTCTTGGCACAAGAATAAACTGCACCAAACCTTTTACTGTTTTTTTTTTAATATTTTTGTTTTTTTTCTAATTTGTATTCTTCATTGTGTGTACATAATTTAGACTTTAACTTTTTCTTTCATTTCAGGTCTGCATTATGTAATCTAATAGTAACAACAACGGACAATCCACAATAAACGCGCCCAACTTTAACCCTAGGACAAGAGTTTCAATATTGCCGTAGTCTTTCCTGAATAATCTATTTAACGATTCTGTGATACAATAAACCAAAAGGTAAGAACAATGTGTAACATCCCTGCTATAACAGAATGTCAAATTGACAAGGTTACCTGTCATAATATCTGACAGTCATTTATGCTTTATTTAGACAAATAAAAAAATGTCATTAATTCATTTTATAGATCAAATAAATAAGAAAGACACCTGTCGAGATGCAGCAGAAAAAAATTGACTTGCACTTGTAAATGCATTTGCCTAGCAGTCCTTTGGTCGTCTGAAGCTACCCAAAAAAATCTACTAGGCGTAACGTGTTAAATATTTTTGGTATGGTCGAATTATTGCCTGGGCGCCATTTTTTAACTTTTTCTTTGGAGAAAATTGTGTGTATACTGGCAGATTTGTCTTTGGGGATCTTCTTGTCATTAATGAATACAACTGTGGCAGAAATAAAATGCATTTGGCAATTGTTATTCAGACAGTCATGTTACGTCATGCCTGTTTTGATTGCGTTTTCAGGCAAGCAATTTGTTAATCCAGTTTGGATTCTTTTCAAGAACAAGATCAGACAAATTTGATTTTAGGCTTTTAGAATATCATTTTAATTTTAATCCCGCTGGTTACCTTTCATAAAATCTACAAATATACACAAGTGTCAGATGTATGTTAACCTACCATTTTCATTATCTAAAGTTGAATCCCCTTGGGGCACTTGCCATGCGCAGTCCATTTTCAATGACATAATTGACATCGTAATTATATAGCTTTCGTTAGACAACTTGGTTTTCAAATATGCTGACAGGTTGGTTTTCAAAGATAAAAAGCAGTTTACCAAGATAATTCTCAAACATCGCATAAGTGAATGCGGAAATCTATATTCCATATAGCCCACGAACCACTTAAAATAACCTCCTACATATCTCACCGATCCGACAAAGAACGAAGCTAAACCTATTTATCTATGTCCGTCCGTCGTCGTAGTTGTAGTTGCTGATTCTGACGAAGGAGAAGGCATACATTAGGCATTTACAATAAGGCACATGTCGTGCACTATTGTAGCCATACCATAATATGGCTGCTAGCGCAGTTTCCTCCGCGCTGCACTGCGCCGACGCCTCCGCCGCCGCGCGCCGCTAAAGCAGTCAGAGTGTGGAAAATATGTTTCGACAGATTTTTTGTTTTCAATAAATTCTTAAATCGTGTAGTTCTCTAATTATTGCAAATGTGCTGGAACGCGGGGAGGGGTATGCCCAAAGGAATTTATCGACAAAAAAACAAAACCTCTTTTCGGTACCAAATAAATATGCCTGCATGCTACATATATACGTGGCGACATCAACACTTTGTGGCATGTCTTTTGGAGTAAATTTTGTACTAACAAAAAAATTTATATAATCATTTTAGTTTTAGGGTACTAAAGCTTAATGTTGTTTGGCAGTTTGTTGATTATGGCCAATTGATAGTGGGTATTCGTGTGAAGTGGTATGACTTTTATGTTATGGGAACACGTGTTGAGCGCAGCAGTGTGTCTCTCACTAAAGCTTTGAACTTTTTTTTTTTTTTTGAGGTGTTAAAGTTTTATATTTAATTTTTTTTATTAGTACTTTCCATATTAGAAAATGTTTGTTTGGTTTTTGTTTGTAAGCCAAAAAGTGTGACAAGGCTGACGGAATTGGCACGTATGGTGGGTTGGTGCCAATATTCATTAAAATTGATATTTGGAATGATGAAATAATTGGCTGCGTTGTAATGGGACTAAAAGAGAATTATGTTCACATGCTTTCAAAGAGGACAAAAAATTAAAAAAAAAATTGAAAGCACTTAAAATGGTGGTATCTACCAATTTTACTTTACAGACAGCAGTAACTTAAGGTCCAATTTTCAGTGATGCAAATTAAATGATCCACACAAGTAGCGGGTGAAAAAGAATTACAAATTTTTCAGTTAATCATCACACTGAAAAAACTGAACTGGAATAATAAAAAACTGCATTGATCATCCTCCAAATTAATTTGACTGTTCCATAACTTCTCAATTTTTATGATCTTGAATAGGACTCTACAGATCTTCTACTTCACTGATTGACGATAAGACCTGTGGAATGTGAAATTTGCTCCTAAAATAATTTTATGTGCATATATGTATATTATGAAAAAAATTGTTAAAAACGTCAAACATCTTTATTCCAAATATATCTTGATCACTTAAATGTCACTGTCAAAGCTATAAAACTTTAATTGTTACTTTTTTGTTACTTGTTATGTCAAGCAATTGTGACGAAAGTAATATATGGCGCCAAAATAAATATTTTAGAAGTTTATTTTGTTTTTCTTGACATTCACATGACAGTTACCTTCATGTCAAATAGTATTTTCTATTTATGGATAATGTAAAAGACTTCTAAGTGTTGGATTTAATGTTCGATATATTATACAAGAACTAAAAAGATTGATCACCTACTTGGTTAGGTTGTTTAAGTTTAAACAAATTCTATTAAAAAAAACAGCCTACCAACTAATCATTTTAAATGTTTACATAAGAAGTGACATAGTAATTGTCATATCATAAAATATTGAGGTTAGGTTTTCTTCAATTGTGTCTGTATATGCTTCTGTGACATCAAAAATTCATCAGGGACCTTTTGACACATAAGTATGTAAGCGCTATTAAACTTTGTTTAATTTGGTAATATGGAATAACGGACGCAAAAAGAATTGAACTCTATTGACATTTAACTTATTATATGCTACGAAGTTAATATGTAAGAAACAGTAAAAAAAGATAGTGGATCAAGTCATTCTATTTCGAGAAGGTAAATTTTTTCGCTATATTCCTAATGTTGCAAAGAAATTGAAATTTAACTCTGTGAAATTTCTTTGATTTGACTTTTTGCTATAGAATTTTTCTTAGACTCAGTTTAATGAAATCTGAATAAAAGCTCTTAGAGAGTAATATGTATTTATGTGGGTTCACCTACCTCTTGACCAAAAACCTTTAGCTTGTCACAGAAAAATTCTTATTAACTCGTTAAATATTGTTTTCTAGTCTGAAAGAGCTATCTGATAAATAAAAAAAAACATAAAATAAGCTTTTCAAAATCAAATCAAAATCGCATCCATTGAAGTTTCCATTCTTGTTTTCCAGCTGAATTGCCATTTGCTTTTTTCTCTCTTCGTGCTCGTGGAATAATCTACTCATAATTAATTATACAATACTCAACTAATTCATTAATTGTTTTCTAATTTTTTCTCATTTTTTTGTGTGAGTTCATTTTGTGGATAAAATTTCGTATAATATTTAACATAGAAGTTAGGGCGGTTTTTAAAAACCAATATTTCTTATCCACCCCTTAAAAGTTTGAAAATATCATTACCCCATGGTTTCACTATTTTGAAAGGAGGTAAAAAATTGAAGAAAAATTGCTTCCAAATAAGAATGGATTCTATAAATTTGAGGTTAACTTTTTTTTGTATTTTATGTATTGAACGAGCCAGTTATAATAATATTTTGATAATTATATAATATGGTAGATTATTATACAAGACGAGTGTTTAATAATGAACTTTGCGGGGCTGAAAACATTTTGATTTGAAACGATATTTTTCAAAACGGGAGGAGTAACATATTTTTTTTTTTGTTATCGAGAGATTTTTTAAAAATAAAAAAATCAAATGTAGTATATAAATTCTGGAAAAATCAAAAATGTAAAAAAATTGTTTTCAAAAATTCTTTTATTCTTTTATTTTATTCGTTTATAAATTTTTTTACAAAAATTAAAATACAAATTGGTGCAACTTTATTTAAAAAATAAAAAAAAAACTACACATTACGTTTTAAGGAATTTCAAACGTTATTTTTTAATTTTCTCTGCCAACATTCATCAGACATTAAAAATCTTAACAATAATAAAATTTACGGTATTTCTGAAAATTTCATTTTCTCTTTAAGCCACACTTAATTTAAAAAATAATAACTTTATAAATAAATAGTTTATTTTATCTTAAAAATCAAATTAAGTATATGTATATTTTTTTCAAATCATGTTCAGCTTCATCAATATTTGCAACAATACATTAAAATTATCTCTCATGCTCTATTAAAATAAAATCGATATTTCCTCACAATCGAAGAAGGTGTGTCTTTTGATATAATTTTGCATCAGAGAACAACCAACCACCAAACACCTGGGCATCGCATGACATTTGTATTATTCTGAATGGCATTTTAAATTTTCCTTTGTTAAACTCGATTAATTTATTAATTTGAACTAATAAATAACCCAGAATCGATTTATTATCCAACAAAATAAATCATTTTCACTTTGAAATATTATAAAATTAAAGAATTCCAAACAACAAAACCAACAGCAACTAGTTCACACGATTGATTCGATATACATATATACGAAGTAGAGTTCAAACAGGAAATGCGATAGCTTTTTCATTGATAGCTGGGTTGAGTTACTTCATATGCGGCAATTTCAGACTCAATTGGAGATCACCATGAATCGATCTGTGCAAAGATTAAAAGATATAGTATATTGATGGTAGCTCCTTGCCATACTACTGTGACTGCACCACAGCAATCATATCGTCGCCATCGCTCGCCACCGGTTTGTTAACATAACGCAATAGAAAGACATGGTTCATAAAGTAAGTCATCGTCTGGGAGTAGGTACAGCAAAAATTATGGGAATATGCCTCTTGGACTTGACAAGATCAATCGGCACTGCCTGCGCGCAACCGTAAATGGTGACTAGTAATGTTTCGAAAAGGTGGGTTGCACTACTATGAATGGATTTAAGGTAAGGTGTGTTATATGGACAAAGCTATCTCTGGGTCAAGACAAAAGGCATAATAGTTGCGTGAATCGCTGCGGGATATATTCTTAATGTAGAACGTATTTTTCTAGGAAATATAATAAAATAAAAAACAATGTCACCTTAAAGGGATAATTGGAATTTTATGATATTTTTCCTTGTTTGATAATGACAAGCCAGACAACACATTCAGGTCAAATAAAAGTAACAGATAGGATCTTAAGAATATTGTCAGTCATGGTGGAGTAAGCTTGACGGACCTATAAGAAATGTCAATCTTTTGTAACTTATCATCAACAATAAGCCCCAAAGAATAGTTAAAATTCAGCCCACGAGAAATAAGAGACTATATTTGCCAGTCAATTGCTTTCATGAACGCATTTTTCTTTTAGTTCTATTTTCATACAAACTATCAAGTGTTTCACTTTGGTTTTCTTCCCTTATTTTCCAGTCACTTTCCAAATAAACGTCATTTGCATTTTCCTGTAATTTTTGACAGCTTACCAATCTGATACTAGAAATTGTCCTTGTTTATGGTAGATTCACATCGGTGATATTTATTTAAGTCTTTTAAATCAATCTATTCTTCTATCCGGAATGAATAAAGAAAAACACCCTGTGTTTCAAAATTTTTTTAAACTTTTAAAGGAACCAAGTAGAGATTGTAAACTATGACTGTTATGTCTGAGTAAATCACGTTACGACCATTGAAAAAAGCTGTCAATTTTAAATTATTTTTAAAGTTTCAAAAAAAAGTGTTTAGATTTTTTTTAAAAATAAACTTTTACCAAACTATGGGAAGAGGTTTCGGATTAATTTTAAAAAATGAACATTTTTCAAGTTTTCTGGGTTTTGAAGAGAGTTCTAAATTATATTTCATTTTGAGTTTTGAAATATTATTTAAATTTTTGACTTTATTTTTCTTTTTGTTTTGAATATAAATAATCGAACAATACAACAACAACAATACGAAACAATACATTTATATAGAATATATCTGAAACTTAAGGTGATACAAAAATTCTGAGTTTAAATTTAAAAAAAGTTAAACAGGATTTGTGTTTGGAAAATTTTGTTGATCAATTTAAACTTCTATTCCAAAAAATTGATGGTTAAGATCCCTAAGGAAAGGAATTTAAACAATTTTAAACAGCTTTAATAAATGGTTGCTTATTTGATTATTAATACGAGTAGAGCATAAATATTGCTGACCACGAACATTTCAAAACAAAGGTTTTCAAAGTCAATAAAACCTTAATAAAATTAGATTTTTTAAAATTCAAAAACCAAAAATCTACACAAAATTTGGTAGCATAAATGTAAAATCGCTATTTTCAAGAAGGGATAGATTTCCTTTCTAAACACCGGAAATTGGCCGAAAAACTACTGAATAAAAATCGTTGAAGTCTGAAAACTTTTTTGAAATTTTGGAGTGCCATAGTTGATGTACTCAGTAATACCTAAAACCTTTACCTGGTTATTTCAAAAGTAATTTTTCACTTTATAAGTTTAACAAATACATCACAATTAAAAAAACAAATCTGCTACATATACATATAAGGTCAACCTAATTAATGCTTATTTATTAGATTCATTGATCCAATTTTGAATAACTAGGTTTTTAACATAATTACTAATCTAAACGCATATGGGAGGTGAAGATAATTAAAAGATTATTATTTTTATAATTTTGTTATTTCACCTCATATCCCACTGCACCGCAAATCACTTCAATCTCTATTAAATAAAACAATCAAACTTAAAAGGCGGAGCGACAGGGACAAATAAAAAAGTACATAATAAGCCATATGAGTGCCTCATTAATCCCCCCATTCTCCTCCAAAAAATTACAATCAATTCCTGGTAATTTTCAATTGGAGAGCCAACAAACCACGTCACGATTCTGCCATAATTTCAAAATACACATAATAGTCATCATCATCCACTCGTCATTATATCGACACCGAACACCATCACCCCAGTACCACTACCAACACTATACACCACAGTACAGCCAGCGCAGCGTTCCTACGCTGAATCGTTTAAATTCCCACATATAGCTTTGGGTTTAACGAAGGCAGGCATAATTACGTTCCATAGCATAGCCCGGCCCGGCATTAATTACCACATTGCACACCTTAAGATGTGTGACTTATAGCAGCGGCTTCGGCTGACCTGCAACAGAGCCTCAAATTAAAATTCCAACGCTTCCATGACGTTTGAGTGTGGCAATTTTATATTTTGTTACGCCAAGCTTAACCTTATCTTGCAAAGTCTTAAAACTTTAACGGCATATAATGGGGTGTAATATGCGATTTTTGTTTAATGGGAATGGGCTTTCTGAAAAAATGATTTCAAATTCTGATTATGTTTTTTTTTACATATATATAGTATGTATATTGTATATACTTAAAATATTGAAGATTAACAGCTTTTAATAAAAACTAAGCATTACTGGAAAAGTCACTAAAAATCAGATAAGAAATTAACTCACATTAATGACAGGTTAAGCTGTTGATCCATGATAAAGATTGCTTTCTGCTATGTAGATTTAACTCAGGAAATATTTTATATTGTGTATTGCCAAAAAATCAAAACATATTCTGCCTTACATAGCAGTAGTAAAAAAATTACCGTTCACCGTATTTTCTATGGTTTTCTATAAAAAAGACTCAAAATGTTCAGTTTTATTAAAAAACAAAGTGTAGTTCATATTAACCTTAAGACTTGACATATTACGGCAAAATTTTTAGAAATGTATTCCCAATCCCAGTACAAGTTTAAGAGATTTAGGGCGCCAAAATGAAATTATCGAAGTAATTTATCGGAAGATACACAATTTTTAGCTTCAAAAATGACGGTATCTTTGGGGACTAAGCTTAGCTTATTTGTGTTCGTTTTGGCGGCTTATTGACTTATTTAGAGCACAAATTTAAGTTAAAAGTACAAACTGTACGTTACTAACCCGAAATTCAAGTAAAGAGTTCAAGAACTCCCGTTTAGAGCCTAAATTGATAAAGAATTGAATATTATATGCTTGTGATAGTATAATCACCTAAAAACCTAAAATTTTGAAGATAAAAATTTTTTGAACAGACAAATTTAAGTTTCTTCTTCCAAAATTTTAAGTTTTTCTTAAACTTTTTGTTAAAAATTGATTCAAAAACTCATTAAAAATAAGACTTTACCATAACAAAGTAAGTGTTGCCGTTGTTTTTTATATTTTTCTTCTGTTTCCATTTTATTTTAAAAAATTGAATACGTAATTGCTTACACAAAATTTGTGCAGCTCTTCAAGCCCGTGGATAAAACAGCTCAATCAAAAAAAAAACACAAACAACAAATTCAAGCTACGTAATTATCAGTTAGCCTCATCAACTAGAGTGTATGTACTTATCCATATCCACTCATCGATAAAAGCTCAATAAAAGTGAAACTAGTTATGCTCTTATACCGCTGCCGCTTTAATATGCAAATTATTTTAAAAAATTAAATTATAAATTTTATGATCGCTGAGTGCCCTGTTGAGTGCGTGTGAAAATAACCGTAAACATCATAGCTATACTGTCTACTGATGACAATTCAAAGCTGCACAGCAGCGCCACCGGGCTTTATTGAAGCACCATTTTAGGAAACGGATATGTTATGTATAACTATTTTCTTTTGGCATCAATGATAAACATAAACAGAAAAGTTTGGTGATTTAAAATGGAATTTTTAAGCACAAATTTGTATTGTACCTCATCATGATAGTTGTCATCTGATACCGACGAACAACAACAACAAAAAAAAACTGTCAAAACCATTGGAAGGTTTTTGTTTTAAGTACCTACCACAATATTTACGTGAAAGCAAAAGTTATGCCCTAGATATGCGGTTGGCATTACAAGTGCGTTAAAAATGTTGTCTATACTTCTATACCACTGGGTTGACTGTAGAGCATGCCATATAGATTTTTTATTGTTTTACAAATTCTCTTTTGTTGGCGTCTTCTTTGTTTTTGTTTACTTTTGTTTAAACCTTAACTCTATTTTTAAAAGTTGTTTCATGTGTGTTATGCCATGCGTCTTAATAGACTTTTGGCAATGTTTTATTTGCTATAACGGGCTATAATAGTAGTGATGATATATAGAAAAGATAGTTAAACGTTACGCTACAACAAACAGTGTAAGTAATTTCGTGAAATGTTTATAGTTTTAGGTAATATAGATTAAATGATTATAAAAAATGATTTACATTTAATATAAAAAAAATGCTTGAAATATTTTTTTTTCTTGGCTTCACTACACCGTTGTACCTGCCGATTATAAATCTTAATTATTTGTTTAGGAAAATTCAACTTAATTTTCATATCAAAGTTTAACTTTTGTCTAGCATAATATTAGTTTGTAAAATAATATAATATTTATTAAGGGACAATTGTTTGTGTTTGATACAATATTGAAATTTGTTTTTTTAGGTTGACTTTTTATACTTGCCATATCGTACCTCAATCGATTTTTTTTTTAAACCTGGATTTAAATGTTTGATGCCTTAAAAAATAGCGGTAGCTGTCACACAACCATTAATAACTTATTTTTGCCTTAAAAATGATTCTAACAATTTAATGAGCTTTTTAAAGCTTTCTTGTAAATGCGGGATGTAATTTTCAGCCAGAAAGAAGCACTTATTTAACATTTGGGAAGAGTTAAAAATATCTACTTGGATTGATGAGGAAACTTAATTCTAAGGCTGATCCTCTTTGTTTTGCCATATTGATAACTAGCCTAAAGATTTTAATTTTCTTTTTCCTCTTGTTTTGGTTTGATGGAGATCCATGATCTTATGAGTGAGAAATCATATGTCTTCCACATGGTTAAGTTGTTTGAGGTGTCATTGCAAGAAGACTAAATTCATCCAATTCCAGCCGACAAAGTTTCATCTCGGATGCTCTTTCTGGGCAAAGTAAGCCAGAAAAATTGTCTGACACTGTGAAACTTCCCTCAAAATTCCTCAAGATTTTCCATTTACGAAAATTGAAAACGCAGTTAATTTTCTACCTTGTCGAATTTGTATCATTACCAACTACATATCTCAGATAGGCATTTTACAAAATGACTTCTTCAATTTTTCATGGCTTTTAACAAGTTATCCGAGAATGAGTTTATTTCTATTTGAGTTTTCTAAGTCTTTTATAAAATCGAAAACAGCAAAACGCTTTCAATAATAAAATTCATTCAGTAATAAAATTCAACAAGAAATAACTTCAGACTGCAACTTTTAACTACTAATTCGTAGTTGAAACGAGGGTCAAATACTAAAAAGTCATTATGAGCACCGCTATTCCAAAAAAAAAAAAAAACGAAACATGTGAAGCAACACTGATTCTATAATAAAAATAGGAATAGGACTATTGTTACGAAAAATTCAAATTTACAAATTTCGATAACAAACTAGTAGATACAAAAATTGTATAACATTACAAATATTTTCAATCAGAAATTTTTCTAACTAAATTACGTCTCTATAGGTAATTTACAAAAATCAAATATCTCATAAATAACCAATCATTTCGATTTTGTAATGAATTTTGGGAAAGAGCTAGAAAAAAAAATATGATTGACTGCGTCCGACTCTACCCTCGCTTTATAGAAACAAAAAAATGGATTTATTTCAAACAAAAAACATTATTGAGGTGAATATTTTTTGTATCATTTCAGTGAATCAACAGGTTAGCAATTTTTTTTTTAAGCTTAGCTTAAAGCAATTTTGGCGTTTTTTTTATCTACGAGTGCAAGCGGCAAAAGCACTGACTTACTATTTACCTCTACCTATAATAAACTTAGTACCAACCTAACCTACCTAGGCATATTTATGGAGATCATGAAGTAATTGAATTGGAATTAAACCTGCTCCCATTCAACAGACATAGAGCATAGCGTATAGAATTATGGCAGTTGCGGCGTGGCGCGGTGATGGCGGCGAAGGTGGTGATGCTGATGGTGGCATAGTCAACTCGTGTTCACAATCCGCTAGTAAGATCAAGTTTATTGCGATTTTGTAACAACCAACAAATTTATGGGTGTCTCAGTTACCAATATGGTGGACTATTGAGTTGGATACGTGAGCGCGGGGGATTATGAGGTGCATTTTTTTACCGTTAAGGTGGGTACTTGCACTAGTTTTGGGTTGTTTGCTATAAACTTATTTTAAAAAAAAAACTACATGGACTTAGGGATTAGGAGCACATTTAAAAATAATGTATATTTATTGTTAAGGCTGTATTTTAACCAATAAACTTCATCTCTAAATATTTAAGCTGATGCAAACGAGATAGTATATGAACATGTAACTATGTTGTTTATTTGATATTAATCTTCCACCATGATCGACTGGGACCACAACTATTCCACGCCACTGCTTCACATTAGGGCTCTAATTGTGGGGGTTCTGCGTTTTGATTTTTACGGTTTTAAGATATTGGAAATTATTATTTTTTGAAATAATTTTACTATGCTTTAAATTTTAATACTACTTTATCAAGTTTTCTGTGTCCTATTTCAATGTCCCGCCGGTGACTAAGTGTAAATTGATTTAATTTTTAGGTTGAGATACAATTTAAAATTTAAAAAATTATTTTTACAGAAAAATTAATTTAATTTTTTTTCAAAGCCATAAACTTACAAAAAATGTGAGTTTTATGTGGAAACGATACCTTGCAAATAACGAAATTTGAATTTTTTTTATAATCTCACCACTTAAAATTTTTCAATTCCGAAATCCCACATTTAATAGGCGTACAAAGGATTTTTCCAGGAAAATCATCAAAAGAGTAAGAAAATTAAAATATTTTCTAAGCTTGCTATTTTCTAGGACCAAAGGGCTTTGCATACAAACAGGATTTTTAAATATTTTTTGTACTTTATAAAACAACCTTGTTCTGTCTTTAAACTTCTGCTTCTTTATTTTTTGTTTTTGCATTATTTAACAAAATTGACAAAAAAAATTATTACATTTTGTCAGTCGTCGTTACAATTCAGCATTATTTATTTTATGAAAAAGAAGGTGTACAAAATGCCAAACAACTCTCAGCAGACTTTAAAAAAACTCGATTATGAAATTAGATTTTCGGCCAACTCTGATTTTTTTACTACTTGTGAAAAGAAAATAAAAAAAAAACTGTGAAACAATCTTTTTTTTACTCAATTGGATAAAAACCACTGCGGCACGATCTCATTAGTAAAAACAATAAAATAACAAATTTTTTTTGTTTGAGATTTTTTGTTTGAAAAAAAAAAAAACAATATTATTGCTTTATTTTCTGTTTTCATCTTCAGCAAATATTCAAATAAAACATTTATTTACCTTTGTTTCTGTAGAATTGACATTGATATAAAAATTTATTAAGATATCTTCATCAAATAAAATAATCAGATTTTTAGCGCAAATCTAATCTTTCCTAAAAAAAAATCTTGAAACTGTCTATTCTTATTTCTGTTATCATAAAAATACAAATTATAATTTTAAATAAGAGTGTGAAATTCATTTTCAAGTAAGTAAAAGATTAGACAAGTCTTGTACAGAAAATTAATAATATGTAAAAAATATACCTAGTAAATAAAAATAAACTAAATAAATAAAAGTTCAAAGTTAAAAATTGTAAGTTTAAAATAATTAAATTCTAATAGTATTTATGTGAATCAGATAACTTTAATATGCATATACATTAATTCCTTTACGTATTTTTTTTTTTTTTTTTTGTATTTAAAGATAAAACAATTCTGTGTCAGCGATCAGCATAAATTCTAGGAACAAAAAAAAAATACCACGACAATACTCTCGTACGTAGGATTCGTAATAAAAGTGTTAAGAATTCAAAGTACATTTATGTTACGTTTGGAAAGAATTGAGTGCATTTGTACTGTATTTTGTACTTGTATTTGTTTATAGCTTGAATTGTATTTTTAAATACTTGTTTCTAACAAAATTATTAAAAAATTATAATTTTTTGTGTGTGAGGGAGGCATCTACAATTCTACATACACACATTCAATATTCTTTAACATTTTGTTTAACAAAAAACGTTACTGCCCATTGCCAACAATTTATTAAGGAAAACAATTTTTTGTTTTTCAAAAAAAAAATTGAATTTGACAACAAAACACTTTTGATAGCACATTTTCGAAGCACATTTAAGATCTTCTTACAACATGAATTTGTGTTAATCATACCTTATGTCCATATTTTTATGTAAGTAATACTATACACTATACACAAACTGCCGTTATAAATAATAAAAAACCACTTCACACACCCATATTGAAGAAAGAAAAAAAAATACATTTAAAGAACGATTTACGATCAGCTTTTTTGTCCCTAATTAGTCACAGCTCTCAGAGAGTACCTTTTTGCAAGCCAGGGTCTTTGATTTATGATCTTGTCCTTGATACACTTCTGTCAATGACTGACGTTTGAAGGAGTTTTCAAAGATTTCACAAAAAAAATCCATTTTTTTAAGTCCAAATGCACAATTGCACACAGTCAGGCATAAGAATAAATTTTTCACGGAAAGGATTGGCGGAATGGCGGGGGCAAGATTCAAAAGATAAAAACCAACCAAAACGGTTCTAGGTTTGGCATTTGGTTCTTTTTTTGTTTTCTACCGCTACTACAAAGGTGGATGATTGGATTGGATTATACGGTATGTCTTAAGCAAGAAGAATAATGAATGGTAAATGTATGAATAAACTTTGTATAACAAGAAGCAAAAAAAAAACATTATGCGATTCGGTTCACAAAAAAGCATAAAGATTTATGCATTTTAATTGCAATTTACTTGTCCAATCGAGAAAAGAACAAACGCTAACGTTCACATTTCTTTGGAAATAAAATATGTCAAAAATGGGTGTTTGAATAGAATGAATTACTTCGGTTTAGATTTTGACGGTTTTATCACCCAAGGCGTTGTTGCCCTCTACCACCACTAGATGGACGAGGCATAATGATCCCAACGACAACAACTGACGACAACGACAATGGACGAATAAATCTATGAAGGTAAATTGCAGATGGAATTTTATTTCTTGGGTGCAGTTGGAAAATGTCAGTTCAAAATGAGCAATTAGGATCAATCGAATTTGCAACGCTGCTGCACTGTTAAAACAAAACAACAACAACAAAAACAAAAACAAACAAAATTGCAATTTTAATAGGTTTTTTCCAAAAATGGCGACCTATGGGGTGTGTTCGTGATGTCGTGTCTTGCATTGAACAATGATGAATGGAATGTTTGTTATTATTAGGTGTTTGATAGGAGATAATTGAATCTGTTAGATTGTTATTGATTACCTACTCTATTATAAAAAAAAAAATATGTCCCTGCCTGAGTTACGCTCAATCGTATGTGAATTAATGTTACAAGATTGTAATCCACAAACCACAATCCAATTCGCAAATAAGGTGTTCATTTATTTTGTTAAACGACCTGAAAATTGAGTTTGACTTTTTATCATTTGTATATGTTGGGTGTATAATTTAAATTAGGTAATGGGTGGGTAATTTATTTAATTTTAATTGAATAATTTACGATTAAAGTTTTTTGGGAGGTTAGTCGTATTTTTTTTTGTTTTTGTTGTTATTATGTGAAATGTCATGTGAAATTGAAATTCAATTAAGGCTTAACATTTTTTTTTAATGCTGTCTTATAATGAATAAATTTACAACATATTGTTAACAAGAATTATATGTTGGTATAAAAGCTTATTTTTTTTAAACCGCTAAACGATTTTGGCAATTTTTTCATAAATTGGTAAGTAGGGACATCAAATCGCGTCTTAATTTGCATAAATTTTTTTTTATTTTAAAGAAGTTTCGATCCAGTAGTGCATCCTTATTTAATCAAACAATTATAAAGCTGTGTTTTGTAACCCACATGATCTGACCTGGGTTACTTTTATTACGTAAAGCAAAACACTTGGAAATTTCTGAAAATAGTTCAGATCATGATGATAATCAAATAAATCTATAATATTTCTCTCAACTGATCGAAATTCTATGTATGTACGTCCTTGCTTATTGTTTTATAAATAAACCAATACCTCACATGCTTATCTTCTTAATAAATAACATCGACATCATTACAACAATAATTGTTATGTATGAGATTTAGTCACGTATGTACTTTATTTTTAAAATAAATATATATTTTTATTGTAAAATAACGGAAAATTTTTTTTTGTGATGAATTTTACAACTGGCCCATTAGCTCAGTTGGTTAGAGCGTCGTGCTAATAACGCGAAGGTCGTGGGTTCGATCCCCCCATGGGCCAAGTTTTTTTTTATTTTTTATCACTCAACATTGTAGTACAAACATAGTTGTTATGAAGTTCAAGTATTTTATTTTAAACAAAATTGTGCCAACCAGATACATATATATTTTTTTATTGCTTAGTATTGCGATTATTTTTTTAAACTTTGTTCACTCCGGCGTATGAGTAATTTTTTAAGAACTTTTAAAAATAAAAACATTCTTTTCCCAAAAAACTAAAAATCTATATCATCGATAAATTAACTACTCAAATAACTCTCCAGTTTATTCAAAACCAATTAGCATAAATTGATCACACTCTCGTGCCCACTCAATAACCAAAACCAAATTGAAGCGCGCATTGCTATAATTCAATCGTGCGCTACTTCTTTTTTATAGCTAACTCATCGTTTATAAAAATGTTTGTTTTATTTGTGCCTCACTTTTTTTTATTTGCAGATGAAGCCGTTGGCCTTGCACTTGGTTGTGATTCTCTTCGTGGGATCACAACTGCTCGGCACAGTGGTTCTACAGACGACGACGACGGGTCAGCCGCCATCACTACCGTCCCCGCAGCGATCACAAGCAACAACAATGATGACGCCATCATCATTGACATCATCCATAAAACTAATGGCCATCACTAGCACACCACATAACAGCACCACAAGCACTAGCAATAACAGTAACCAGAGATCAATGGCACACGACCACCACGACCACCAGTCAACGGATGATGCTTCAGACGAAGATTCCACTCCACCATCATCATCAGTTAATGGCCGTAATGCTGCGGCAGCGACGACGCCGACAGTGGCAATAGTGCCGGCTCGTGGCCGTTCCATTGGAAGTGGTAGCATACCAAGAGAATCTCCTCTGCAGCAGCGGCGGCAGTTGCATCCACAGTATAGGTCACCATCGGCATCGTCATCATCATCATCCTCGTCGTCGTCGTCGGGTATACAGCAAGTGCAACAACTACATCGACACCAGTTTCGACGTCAATCTGAGTCTTCAACTAGCCAACCAGTTGTGGCAGTACACCAGCTACAGACAGCAAAAACGTGAGTAGATCGTTTGTTAGGGATATTTTATGGGTGAAAAAGAAAAAGGGGAATAGATCATGTGACCGACCGGCAGCAAGGCGTGTGAGAAAAATGTTTATCAAACGGATCTACACTTGAAAGATCTGATGTGTTAAAAAAATTATTGTTTAAAGGCTTTCCCAAAATAATGCGAAAAATTCGGTGTGACGATTGCCAAAAAACACGTTTTTATATTTTATTGTTGTTTTGTATCGTCAACGAATGTTTCGCATTCCCTATTTTTAAGACTAGTTTTTACTAATAAGCTTTGAAAAAAAATTTGTAGCTTCATTAATAAATTGTATTAAATATATTAATATGAAACATTTTATCTTACTAATACACATCCTCAAATTGTTTACTTTTCTTAGACCTCGGATGATACACCGCATGGTTGGGGGACACATACAAAATACACCTTCTGTGCGTGGCTCAGTTTTGACAACATCAAAACCATCCACATCACAGACTACTTTTATCAGAAGAACCCCACTTCACATAAGCAGCTCTTATCGAACCCCCAAAATTGGCCTCAATGAACCTATTGCAACAACAACACGAAAACCAAGCGCCGAACCATTGGGCGCTGAAGACCGCGACGATGTTGATGATGCGGCATATCTCGATGATCCGGGTGACTTCGACAACTGGGACAATGGTATTCTGCGACTAAGTGCTGGAAGTGGAAAAGAAACATCCGTAAAAGGAAAAAAGAAAGACGACTCCAAAAAGACGTTATCGGATCAGGTACGTGATGGAAAATACGGACTTATCGAAAAAGAACTCTTCCGCCGTGAACCCCAACGGCCGGGTGTTCTAAGCTATTTGCCAAATAAAGAAGTTCCCATTGATAATGAGCGCAATTATGGAGGTTTGAATGAAGAGGACATTTGGTTGGCCGAAGATCATTTGCTAGTGATAAAGGGTGGAAGCTTAAATGAACCAGATCCAGCTGAACCATGGCCTCCATTGGATGATTATGATGCACCAGGTCGACAAATAAAAATTCCCCCAAATCCAAAAGTTCCGCCACCATTTCCCGTCCAGCTCGAAGAAAATGGCCCGATACAGTTTATCGGAAATAGTAAAGTATCGATCGTCTATCCAATCGCGAACGAATCGATATCCTTATATTCCGCCGGCTCAGAGTCTCAAAGCCAACCATCCGAGAGTGATGGTACCAATGAGAAAAATCTACTTACCCGGCCCGGAACGTCTGGCGGCTCTGAGAAAAGCCAAACAGATCCAAGTTACTTCTACCCGAAACCCTATCCGTCATGGCTTTTCCAAAATCAAACATATGTAAATCCATTTTTGGGTGCACGTCCTTTGCCGTTTCCGGGAATCGGACCATTTACAAATGGGTCTTTGGAAGCTTTTAATGGAACTGATTTTGATGAGGATGATCCATCGTTGTACTATCCTCCACCGTATAGTTTCGTTTATAAAAGTAACTATTCAAATCCCGTTCCACCAGGACCGTTAGTACCGGGAATTGTATTACCACCTCCACCAGATGCTTTCGCTAGATTAGAGAAGCCCAGAAATAAGTTCCCATCATACTCCACGACAACAACCACAGAAGTTCCATTCAGAGATATACTAACAAAAATTTCAGAGTATACTCCGAAAACGGTTGTGGTCAATACACAAAAACCAACAAGACCACCTCCTCATCTTACAACATCTCCCAAGTTGCAACCGATACCGGTACAGAAGGAAATTTACTATTCCCAACCAACACCATCTTCACCCTCTCAAAATGTTTATCCCACCCAGAACAGCGTCTCATTTGTTCCTACGACGACAAGTCGCCAACCAAATGGAAACACTCCAACTCTCACAAAATCCAATCCAATCTACTATGAATACTATGAAGCCCGCAAAGAGCAACCAACCACACCAAACTATGTCCCAGAATTCATACCCAAACCTTCTGTGCCATCACAGCAAAGACCACAACACAAACATTCGAAGACTCACAGCAAATCGAAGAACAACAACAACAATCCCCAGTACTATTACACAACAACAACTACTAATCGACCTCCTTCAACTAAACAGCAATACATTCCAACAAGCCGACCCCAATTTGTTTACGAAGACTACGTCTATATCACACCAAAACCTGAGATCCGCCCTAATGGCATCTCGAATACCAACCGCAACTATATTCCCTATCAGCAAGCCCCTGTCAAGGTTCCACCTCTTAAGAACAACCTTCCCTATGAGAGTTTTGAGCGCGAGGTCAATGCCATACGTGAAAAGCTTCAATTCTATCAAAGTCAACATCTGCAAGACAACAGTATTCCTCGCACTCCGAAATCAAAACCAAATTATGATTATAATTTTAACACCGCAAAGCCCACAAATCGTAATTTCAATCCACCAGCGGAATACGATGCTGAGCCATTCAAACCAATGGTGCCCTACAGCCCGCCAGTGGATGATGTGAATTCATTCAGAGCCATTGCCTTCGAGAAAGTTGACAATGATCTGTCATCGGTGCAGGGTTACTATGACACTTCAACCACTGTTGAACCACCAACTGATGGTCAAGTTAGACAGCAGAAGAAAATTCGTGTAGGTGCAAAATATTTACAGCCTCTTATAACGCCCTATGACCAAGAACAGCCGATAAGTGGCAGACCCATAGAGTACAATTCAGTGTCAACACCGCGAACGGTCTTGACAACACCAAAGCCGTCATGGATTTCAGTTGAGAAACAAGTCGTTCAGGAAGTAGCAGGTCCACAAAAATCAGCACGCTTGCAGGTGGCAAGCAATCGTGGGTTCCATCAAGGACAATTTCCTGGCTACTATTATAATCCACCAATACGTCAAAATAACCGATATTACGAGGAGCCATTTTATCAACCACCACCTCCAACAAGAAAAATTGTAAATAATCGACCGCGCCCTCAAAAGCCTCAACAACAACAAGTTTGGAGCTTGGAGAACGATACTTATGTCAACTATGCTCCGAATAGACCTCCTCTGAATCCCGAGGCTGAGTTCATTAATCCATATCAGCCTTTCAATCAGTATTCAAAGCCTCAATATAGCCAGCCTCAAAGGCTACCATCACCGGTTCAAAATCAAAATCCCTACTTCCCACCACCACCAAGTAGGGTGCCTAATAGACAGCAACAAGTATCACTTCATCGGGATACACTTGTAAACTATCGTCAGCCGTTGCCACCCATTAATCCCGACAGTGAGTACATCAGTATTCCAAGTCGAAATCAGCCCCAACAACAGCAACAGCAGTTGCCCTTGCCAAGCTATCATTCGCCAGTACAGTACCAAAACCCACAGCAAAATGGGAATGCATACTTCATTACGCCGAACTACAGGCGATTTAGTGGAGGTGGTGGCGGGGGTGATCATCAGTAAATAAATCAATAATTACTTCCTTCTCGTGTGTCAAAATGTGACATATATTATCTGTCAAACTCGTCAAAAATGTTAAATGACTTTTACTATTCCTACCAATCGGTGGTGTGATGATGAATGGCGTTTTGAATTATGATGCCAGTTGCCCATTTAGACATTTAGGTTGGTATTCACCGAGCGCTCTTAACTTTAAGAAGCTCTGAACTCAAAACATCCTAAGTACGTTATAAATATTTCCTTTTTAAGAGATAATGAGGGAGGATATTTTGAATTGAGAGTACCTCAATATCAAGAGCAATAGGTGAATACCAGCCTAAACTAGCTAAATTATAAGTAATTTAAGACTTCTTATTGGACAGCTATAAATTAGAAAAAAATCAATTAACAATTAAAATTGACATTTACCGCCATATTATTTAGTCTTGGATTAAAATTAACTTTTAATTCAGTGGTTTAATCCAGATTGAAATTTTAACACAGGTGTATTTAATCCAAATCCTTATTAATTGTTGGAATAAAAGTTCATTTAAATCCAAAACTGAATAATATGGCGGTAAGGCTTAGTTCACATGGCATTGTATAGTACGGTTGCTTGCATTATTGTGGCCAGATAAAGTCATTTTTCGTTGTATATAGATTTGGTGTATTCGGGATGTTGACATTTCTACAAATTTTGACAGGCCAAAAAAAAAAAAAACGAAAAAGGTAACATCCTAAAAAAAACAACTCGTGAGTGGGAGGAGATAAAACACTGAGACTTTAAAGTGGGAACAATGTCAACAGGTGTCCATTAAACACGGGCAGTAACAAATACATGAGGAATGTATATATGGCTATGTTGTGTGCATAGATTTTGATATTTTACGAGATGGGTAACGCATGCGTTATGAAAAATGGCCGATGATCTTCACTTTTCAACGTGAAGCTAGCCACCTGATATTAAAATATTAAAATCTATGACAGTGTTTTGTCAAATTGGTTTATGTTTTGCTTGTCTTCTTATTTTTAAATTATATGTGATGTGGTTATATAATATCCAGTGTTATATAAATATTTTTTGTTTTATTTTTTATTATCTTGTTGTGAGATTAGTCGATACATATTAGGCTAGGAATGGTTTTCTTCTTTTTTTTTGTCTCAAACAATAGGTTGAGGCGACTCGAAAACTTCCTAATAAACAAAACAAAAATGGTAAACTTGCTCAAAATGCTCGAATTTCTTAAACGTTAAAACTATATTTTTAAGAATAATATTACTATACTTACATACATACTTGTACATATAATTATCTCTCATATAAAATATATATGTGAATTATAAATAGTTGTTCTTATCATCATCATATTTTAAGACGGTAATTTAGTGGTCAAACAAATATTGATGCATTATTTTAACGAAATTTATCCTCTTATATTTGAAAATTACGTATAAATTCTGTTAAAACTATTTTTTTTTTAATTTTTTGTTCGCAAATTTAAAACAATTTTTTTTTTGATATACATAAGCACAAATTTCTAATGTCATATCTCTGAGCAGCAACATTTTTTTCCTCATTTCATATTTTTTTGTTATCTCAGCCATATTTTAAGGTAAAATCATCATGAATTTAAAAATAAAAAAAGTAAATACATGAAATTGCACGTCATTAGCTTAAGTACAACATTCATATAATTGTATTCATTGTTTTCAAAGTATTATTGCTGTTAAATCTATATGTATATATGGATAATTGTTAAACTAAAATAAAACATAAAATAAAAAATAAATAATAATAAATTTTATATCATTTGAACAATAAATAAAAATTGTGGTACCTAGCTATATGCAAATAAATATGTAGTAATTATAAATATTTAGTGTAGCACTAAAAACAAAACATTGGAATAATGTTTAAATAATTTACAATTTACAATTATTGTATTTTCACGTTATTTTTTAAGAAAATAAATAAATTATTTAAAATTAAATTTTGTTTTACTTTTTATTTGATTTATTTTAATATAGACGAAAATTATTACCAGCCAAGATTTTGCACTGCAACCATTTTACAGGTAACAATTTTTAAGAACTGTTCGACAAACTTCATTACCACTAAAGTCAGAAACTTCAAATTCAAAATATTTCCTAAGCTGACCAAGCACAAGCACCTAACCAATTTTCTAAACTGTGGAGCATTTCCCGACATCGTATAATCTTGTAATTTTACACAACTGCAACTCCTCTGGTACATGCAAAGAAAACAAAATTAAAATTTTCCTTTCAGGAGGCGTGATACCCACCCACTTTCTCAGAATCATTATCAAATGGAGCAATTTCTAATGCAGTAGTACTATCAACTTTGATAGAGTGATAGGTCATAATATATGTACACATGAAGAAACGACCTGTTTCAGAATTAAGATCAATGATATAAGAACCTGGCTCTTTTTTAAAATTCATGTTTTTGGTCTGATTCACTTTACAAATTATTATAAACAAAGTGAAAATCAACAAGTTAAGAGACTTCCTGAATAGAGTATCTTAACCGATAAATATAAAATATCCTTTAAACATGATGTACATACATATATTTATTTCAACCAAACGTGGAATGAACATAATCTTTGTCAAGTGTTTTTTTTTTTTCTTTCCGTCTTATTTTTATTTTATTTTAATCTAATCCTTCAATTTTTCTTTTGCTTTCCCCGTTGATTTTTTTTTCTCCCATAATACACAAATCAATATGACGATGTACGGTTGTAACAGCTATATAGCCACATAATTAAAGCTGCTTTTATCATGGTTCGTCCTTAATAATTCATAATTTTCCATTACATTGAATCTCATTTCTAACAAAGGCAACAAGGACATACAATTTATTTATGAATTCAAAATGAGACTTTGCAAAGTTAATGGATGTGTCAGTCATATAAATAAGAATATTGATTTACTATTTATTAAATTTAGCCTTAACTCAAAATATTTAATAATTAGTTATTATTTATTTACTAGGAAAATATCCACATACTTGAAATAATAATCAATTAATAGTTTTATAAAAACTTATCCTTAGACCCTTTATTGAAAATATTTTAGCAAATGATATTTGGGTTATTTTAAGAAAAGACAATTTTCGATTGGACTTCATTTCCATCTGTTAATGAGGGAGATGCAATTTTCTAAAGCATTGGCTTCAAATGGGTTTATAAAAAATTCCCTAAAAAATAACATTTTACTAACTGGCTGGCTTCTGTTAACTGAAAAGTTAAAATTTTAGTAGTAATAGTTTCTATTGTTTGCAGTTAAAGCTTTTTTGTGGTACTAAAAACTAAGTGAAATTAGTTTAATTGCAGTACTGAAATGACTGCAACTACTTTTTGAACTTTGTAGCCCTCCATATCTCTAT
The DNA here is from genome assembly GCA_958431115.1 of Syrphus vitripennis. Taxonomy (NCBI): domain Eukaryota; kingdom Metazoa; phylum Arthropoda; class Insecta; order Diptera; family Syrphidae; genus Syrphus; species Syrphus vitripennis. Next base: position 96,251,602 of record OY288110.1, on the reverse strand, counting down.
GTTTAAATTAAGAGACTCAGATTAAAGACATAAAATGTTCAAAAGATCGAAATAAATAAAAATAAAAATATATATAAAAATAAAAGGGGCAAAATAAACAGGGCTCTGGTAGGGGTCTTCGTCAAATGTTTTGTTTAATTTTTTCTAGGAAACATAAAATGCAAATTCTAGGCTGTTATACATTTTTGGGAAACAATATTTTTGGTATTAACGGCATACGAATATAATAAAAATAAAATAGTTAGGTATTTGGTTTAGCAATTCAAGAATAAAATATTTATTAATAGTAAAGCTATATGGACAGACAAAAAAATTCAAATTTATACTGTACGAACACCGTTATACGTGATTGTTAACCATTTGAAGTTCCCGCCATGCATGGGTGTTAGACTATATTCTATGTTCAAATATCCATCCTTTATATCTACTTCCCTCATAAGCTTTAAGAATATACATCTTCAATTAAGAACAACACAAAAAAAAAAAAAAACAAGGAAATATCATTCTCGTCCATTAAGCAGTCTACTATTTTTGACCTAGGCCGACTGAAGGAAGTCCACTTTGACTTAACCAACAAAGAACAAAAAAAAAAAAAAACGTGTACAAACTAAAAAGGGAATATGTTTAATAAAAAAAAAATCAAGCAAATCCGAGGAGTACAAGTAGATTTTGTTTTCCTGCAAAATGCGCAAACTCTTTCCTGATATGAGAAGCAAAAAAAAAAATACCTACATAAAACATCCTTCCTTGCCTAATAATCGATTCATGTTAAAAACTCGGCGAAACCATAAAACTCCCCTCTCGATATATGGCGGAAGCCTGGTTGACATTTTAGACGTTTCGCTGAACTTGAGGCACACGATATAAGGATATTTGTTTTCTCTTGAAAAAAAAGTGCTTGCCTTTCGGTTCCTGTTTTCTTATTTAGTTTTATTATTCTTTAATACAAATAAATTATCTTGTGCAAAACGGTGTGTTTTCCTTAAAACAAATTTTATCAAATCGCAAAAACAAATTTAGCTAAAATCAAAAAAAAAAAAGTCCCTTTTTGCCATACAGTGAAAGTCAGGACACAACCTCCATTATTTTCCTGGAATCGTTTTATTTCTTTCTTTCTTTTTTTTTGTGCTGTTAAATTTTTATTTTTCAACAAAACTCGTGCGCGAGAACGGAAAATTTATAATAAATAATTAAATAAACAAAATGTCTATTTAGAGATTCGAAAACGGGTATAAAATATCCTTAATAGGGATATAATTGAGTTTAGAAATTATATACCTCTTTTGTTAGTTTCCTTTTCTTTTGAAGACGAAAAAAAAAGTTGTGCGCGATTAGAGGGGTGGATACATTAATTTTAATAGAAAAACATGGTAACAATGACCTCCGAGCTGGATAAGAGTCATACAACACAATCGAAGGCAGCATCATGCTCAGCTCATACAACTACTTTAGCAACGTGTTCTGGAGGAGCAGCAGGAGCTGAAGCAGCCACTAGCAGTAGTTGTAATGTTCTTAATAAAAGTTCTCTAAACAAACGGAACGAGGATGCTCCAAATATTTTGGTTTACAAAAAAGTAAATATATGTGAACGTCCCACTTCTCATTTCTAGAGACCCTTCATTGTACTTATAAATTTGAGGGTTATGTGCATGGAGGAAGTTTATTTTTCTGTGATTTCCTAACACCTAATTAAATGTGTGTTACAGATGGAATCCATTATTGAAAAGATGCAAGCTGAATCAACTGGTGTTGCTGTGCGAACGGTAAAGGCTTTTATGAGCAAAGTTCCATCGGTATTTTCCGGGGCGGATCTTGTAGCGTGGATTTTAAAGAATTTCGATGTGGAAGATGTAAATGAAGGGCTCCATTTTGCTCATTTACTGGCATCACATGGTTATATATTTCCTATTGATGATCACGCACTAACGGTAAAAAATGATGGCACATTTTATAGGTGAGTTTAGGTTTTTAACTACATTTTTTAGAATTCTCAAATTGAATTATCATTATTTTAAGCATAGCTTTGAATGAATGGACATTTGTTGCATACATTAAGGTGTCACAGAGATTTCTTTTCTGATTACTTCTTGTTTGATAATCTTGGTATATCCTAATTGTACACAAGAGAGATTCAGAATTTGTGTTAGTTTGGTTGCATTTATTTAGTAGTTTCTTAGGCTCTACTTTACTTTACGGCACCCCAAATTTGCACACCAAACTATTTTTATATGATAGATAATCACTTAATATCACTTAATTTCACAATTTTAGGTTGAGGAAATAAGTTTAAACTATTTTAATTAATTATTAAAATTTCTCATTTTCACACAAAAATCATCGATAACAACCACCATTTCCATTTTTTTTTTGACATGCTGTGTGCATGTGTCATATTTAATGTTGATAGACTATGGATATTTTAGGGATGTTTTTGTTTTTTTTCAATGAATTTTCAGATTTCAGATGGGAAATTGTTGTTTACTTTTGGGAAGTTTATTGATCCCGATTCCTCGAGTTTGTTTTTGGTATGAAGGTATGATATTTGTACTTTTTAGCTAGATGTCAAATTTTACTTCGAGGTTGAAAACAACAACAATGCGAGAATGTTGTTGTTGTTTCTCTTAATAATTTGCAAAGATATGGGTAAATAGCCCAATTGTTTATTATATTATAAGAACGGTTAAATTTTAAACGGTTAATAATACGGAATGGAATATTATTAAATACTGCAATGCTTTTAGGACTAGTTAAATAAAATAAATAAAAAATATTATTAAAACTGATGTATTTCTTTAAGTTAAAAACTAAAAAAAAACTATTGACATTGGCGCCTGCCAGGCGACTTTACATACCCTAAGCGGAGCAACGAAGTTGCGTGAGCGGGTGTGTCCCCGAAAAAGGGAGTTAAAATCCTGAGAACCCGCGAAGCGGGCCAGGCAAGGTACTGTTTATTCAAAAAACTGTTGACATTGGCGCCTGCCTGGCGACTTAGCGTACCCTAAGCGGAGCGACGAAGTCGCGTGAGCGGGTGTGTCCCCGAAAAAGGGAGTTAAAATCCTGAGAACCCGCGAAGCGGGCCAGGCAAGGTACTGTTTATTCAAAAAACTGTTGACATTGGCGCCTGCCTGGCGACTTAGCGTACCCTAAGCGGAGCGACGAAGTCGCGTGAGCGGGTGTGTCCCCGAAAAAGGGAGTTAAAATCCTGAGAACCCGCGAAGCGGGCCAGGCAAGGTACTGTTTATTCAAAAAACTGTTGACATTGGCGCCTGCCTGGCGACTTAGCGTACCCTAAGCGGAGCGACGAAGTCGCGTGAGCGGGTGTGTCCCCGAAAAAGGGAGTTAAAATCCTGAGAACCCGCGAAGCGGGCCAGGCAAGGTACTGTTTATTCAAAAAACTGTTGACATTGGCGTATTTATTATTACTTTGTATTACTTGTATTTCTAATTAGTTGTCCACAGCTGTATATGTATATAAGTATGTACCTATATATATATATCCATGTATAAATAATATATATATGTACATTTTTTTGACACATTATGTGCAATAATATTGCTCTTACCCAATATAAAATTAAAAAAAAAGACCGATTTTTAAAATTTTCAAACTTTTTTTAAACGTATTTAGGGGGGTTTCCTCACCGTAATATTTTGAAGCTGTCCTATAGAAATGCCCCCCTACCCATTAAAAAAAAAATTTTTCCAAAAGGGGGGGTGCCGTAATATAAAGTCGCCCCGTTTCTTAGGCGAAATTAGGTTTTGTTCCCTTTAACGAATATTTCAAAATTTTGAAAATCGACACCAACTGGGTAAGTTAAAAATCCATTCCGGTGTGTTTGTTATTCCAGGTGTGGAGTTGAACTGTACAATTTAATGCCGAATCCTTAAACCTATGGCGTGAGGAACTCTTTTTTTGAAAATCGATACTCTTAGATAGCTTGTTTTTTTTCGTTAGGTTATGATCTAGATTTTTTGATGTAAGCTACCATTTTTGTAAGAGTTTGCCTTTAACAAAAACTTTAATTTTGAAAGTCATTTTTTCTAGTTTTTAACAAAACTTTCCAACTGACATTTGCTTTTTCTTTTCTTTAAGAGAATAAGTATATGTAAGTGGATCTTACTTTTTTAATTTAATTTGTTTTTTGTGTATTGTTTTTAACCAATTTAGTATGATGTTGTAGCATTTTTAGTATGATGCTATAGGTTAAAAGTATAAACAAACGGTTGTACCTAGTACCGTTTTATGAGTTAATACTTTAACAAATTTAAAATAGCCGAAGGCTTATTTCATCATTATCATATTAACGTGACAACGTGAATATGATATTTATAAATGCCAAAAATAAAAGTTGCGTTCGCTAACGAACGAAATTTTAGATATGTTCGGTTTTATTTTGCTAAGAAAATTATATAGTAAAATAAATTATCACCTTAAATTAGTTTGTTTAAATGTTGAACCCTCATGGTTTACATATATGTCTTTTATTTTATTTTATTATTTATTTTTTACTGAGATGATAAGTGGATTACTATAATTATATAAATGTAGGCCGGTATTCACCAAGCATTCATTATTTAATTAAAAGAAAATCAGGGAGGATTATTTGAGTTATGAGTTTAAACTTCTGACTAGATTATTGTAATTTTTCTTTTTTTAATTTTATTTTTGTTTTATTTTATTTCATCATAATTTGAAATAGAGAATATCAAATCCGTTACCCGAATCATTTAACAAAAGTTAAGTTATTCCTGAAGTGTAGTAGGATCATAACATTTTTTAAATGTAAAACCCAAAGTTGACAGTTCAAATTATTTTTTGTTTTGTTTTATAATTTGACAAACCCAAAACGAACTAATTAATTTTTTTTTTTCAAGATTTCAAACACCTTATTTTTGGCCATCAAATTGTTGGGAACCCGAAAATACAGACTATGCTGTTTATCTTTGCAAACGCACAATGCAAAATAAAACGCGCCTTGAATTGGCCGATTATGAGGCTGAAAATTTAGCAAAACTTCAAAAAATGTTTTCTAGAAAATGGGAATTCATTTTTATGCAGGTAAACTAAACAGTAAACACTAACAATTTCAGTATTAATAATTTATTTTCAAATAATTGTGTACGTACGATTTTTTTCAAAAAGGCCGAATCTCAAAGTAAAGTAGCCAAAAAACGCGACAAACTAGAACGCAAAGTCTTGGACTCACAAGAGCGCGCCTTCTGGGATGTCCATCGTCCAATGCCTGGATGTGTGAATACCACCGAAATAGATATTAAGAAAGCTTATCGTCGTGGTGGCTCAAGTCATGGTACTGGGTCAGCTGGTGCATCGTTAGCTAAAAATCCTGTAGAGCAATTTAGTCGAATAATTGCATTGCGTAGGCAAAAGCTCGAAAGACGCACTATCAAAGTATCAAAAGCTGCTGAATCGTAAGTCTATTGGTTGTTTGAACAAAAAAAAAATTATAAATGTTTTCTATTAATTGTGAATTTTTTACTTGTTTCTTTTAAATTTTAGATTAGTTTCTTACTACGAACAATATAATGAATTTGATAATTTTATAACAGAGTTGCCTAATCCATGGGTAACGGACAATGCTGAAATTTGGGAGGCTGAAAAATGCACGTGAGTTCATTTTTATTTTTGTTTTCAAAACCTTGGTAAACTATACAGGTGGATGGAAAATAGCATTCTTGTGATCTAGATAATTTTATTCGATTCGAGCAATTCGATGCTTTCCAGTAGCTTTCCCACCGGAGCGGAGGATGAGGAAATGGGATTCAATGCATGCAAAATATTTTACATTTTTAACTAAAAACTTTTAAGAATTAAGACACTTTTCTTGAAGTTTTTCTTCTTGTAATTAAGCAACAAAATTTCCTGTTACTAAAAATTTCAAATATTTTTGCATTTTTTGAAAAATTACTAAAAGAAGTACTGACAATTTCCAAGAAGCATTAATGTAGCATAAAGTGGAAGCAATTTTTTGTCATTAATTTGGATATCTAAAAAAAAATTAAATGGGAAAATGTCATTCAATCACAAAGTGTAAATATTTGTTTACAATTTTTTGCATTTTAATGACAATAAATTTGAGAACAACCAATATGTAATCTTAAAATTTTTTCAAAAACTTGGAACAACTTTTAAAAATAATATACTCAGTGGCGTTTTTGTGGTTTCCTTCATCAAAACATTAATTGTGATTTATTTGAGTTCATGATTGTTCTGTGTAAATTTAATTAATTCGGCTATGTTTTGATAAGCATTTTATGTGTTGCTGAAAATCACAGAAGAATATTTTTCTTCGCATCAGCAGCGTTATGTACGAATTTTAATCATTCTTGATTCTTGATTTAGATAAATAAATATGAAACATTTATAATTTAAATATTTTTTGTTGATTTATTTATTTTTATTTCAGGAAAGAAGTACCACTTCGTCGTGTTAAACGCTGGGCATTCAGTTTACGTGAGCTCCTGAATGATCCTATTGGTCGAGAACAATTTACAAAATTTCTCGAAAAAGAATATTCAGGAGAAAATTTAAAGTACGTTTATATAACCTGCATTTTATAGTTTTTTTAATCATATCACTTTGTTTTAAGATTTTGGGAATCTGTACAAGAAATGAAAGCACTACCACAGTCTGAAATCAAAGAAGCAATAAATAAAATCTGGATAGAATTTTTAGCACCCGATGCCCCATGTCCGGTTAATGTTGACTCAAAATCAGTGGAATTGGCCCGTGAAGCTGTTAACTCTGCACAGGGTCCAAATCGTTGGTGTTTCGATGTAGCTGCATCGCATGTGTATCATTTGATGAAGAGTGACTCCTATTCAAGATACTTACGTTCCGACATGTACAAAGACTATTTAAATTGTTCCCGAAAGAAAATCAAATCCATTCCGAATTTATTCGGAGTAAAACGTTAAGGTTAAATATTTTTTTTACAAACACAATATAGATATACTATTATTAAACATTTTTTGTTTCAATATTTTACAAAAAAAAATTAAAACATACATATATACGTTAAGTAAATTTTGCATGCAAAAACGTTTTAAGTTTACAGATTTTTTAGGTTTTTACTTTGTTGAAAATTAAAGAATAGGTAAATATTAAATGATGGAAATATACAAAATATTAGATACAAAAATACAGTATAACAAAAAAAATTAACAATAAAATTAAGTAAACGTAAAAATTAAATGTTGACGTATAATCCTACATAAACAACTGCCATTGTTTATTTTAATATTTTTATATTTTATTTTTTATTTTTATTTGACAAACAAAAATACTAAATGAAACTATCACAAAACATGGACAAAGGATATTAAACCTTGTTAAACTTAAATCAAAACAATTTATTACTGTCAATATTTTTAGTAGATATGTTTTTGTTATTCTTGAAAACTTATTTAAGTTACAATAATACCTACTGTTCTTATAGGTGAATGTTAACCACAGTAATTAAAACTACTAACTAAAATCTTGAAAGGAAAAAATAAATAAATAATAATTTTACTGTTAATTAAATGTCAACATATCTAAATGTGATTTCCTGTGTCAGAGAAGAAGAATGTAAGCAAAAAGGAGATTGATGGAATAATATAATTCAAAAATAACAACAAGCAAACAAAAAAAAATAAATAATTAAAACTAATATTATAAGTAATGATTTAAGCCATATTATATATTTTTTTACTTATTTTTATTCGTAATAGAGACATTCTGTTTATAATGGGTTTTTGTAATTTTGTGTTGCATTGAAGTGAAGATAATTTCCCACCGTATTGGAATGAGATGACTATTCGTTGTGTTGCTTTTTTGTAAAAATAAAAATAATTAAATAAAATGAAATGAAACTTAAAAACAAAAAAAATTCAAAACAAAATGTTGACTGATAAGTGAGCTTTAGTTCTTTTTGAAAAAAAAATTCAAATATTTAAAGAAAAGATAAAATAAAAAATGCCAAAAAGGACTGGAGCCCAATTATAAGGAGTCAAAATATTTTTTAAATGAAGAAGTTTTTAACTGCCCTTCTTACTACATTTTAAGATTTATAAAAACATGAGATTTATGCAAATTGATGAGAGTTGCAATGTTTGTGATTTTAATTTAAATACATTTTTTTGTTTAACAAATATGTACCTAGATCTGAATATTATGATTTTCATTGAATTTCGCAGTTCAAATGTTCGGAAAATTCATATCCTTACTTAATACCTGCGTGATGATATGTATGTATGTATGTATATTATATACTATGTAAGTAGTTATCGAAGTTCACTTTTCCTATTTTCTAAAATCGAAAATTCAAAGTCCAAGGATTCTTTTATAGCAAGTCTTAACATGCTTGACTGGGTTTAACGGAAGCACTTGTTCTATCATAAGTACATGTATCTGCTGACAAATCTAGATTCAGACTTGGCTCTTTGCGTTTTTGAACACTAGGTCCTCAAATCAAATTCAAACATAACGGAAGATAGCATATAAGTTCCGGTGAACAATACGCCGCAGGGAATAACAATAACGATCAATGTCGAAATTTTTGTTGAAAATGAGATTATGATGCCATCTTGTATTCCACACAAAGGGAAAGAAAATTCATTGTTTGACTTTTAAAAACGATAAACAATCACAAAAATTGAACTCCACTACGAGAACACTTGACATGATTGGACAGTAGACAGTGATCCAGTTGTTGAAAGTCTATTTTCCTTTTTTAATTTATTTTAAATAAAATATATACCTACTTCTTTTTTTTTATTTAAATAAATTCTTCAATCACTTAACTGCTTATTTCAAATCATAATTATTTGAGCTGAGTCAAAAATATTAGACTCGAAAGTTTAAAACTTGACTTCTGCAAAATTTGAAACATATATAACCCAAAAACATAAATAGGTTTCACACAACGCGGCACTCGACTCATCAATGAAAATAGTAAAATTTTGGATTCGTTTGCTGATTTTTCGACTAAGTGAAATCTCTGAGATCAATTATCCACATCACAGTATAACAGTTTGATCCAATCGGAAAACAGCAAAAGATTACAATAAAAGTATCATTCATCAAATGCCCGCCCGGCGCCCATCTATTGGTATGGTTAATAAGATAACACAAATTAAATTTTCTAATCGAACAGGTTCATCTACATATTGCGGTGCGGCTGTCAAGTAAAGCAAGTGTCAGAAAAGGAATAAGAACAAGAGAAAGTTTAATTTTGTGTTGTTTGGTGCCTTGGTGGATTGTTTCGTCTGGTTTCTCATCTTCTTATTTTGTTTGCTTCGGAAGAGCCTAATTTTAATAGTTAAACAACTTAGAAAAAAAAATTTAAATGGATTATACGGTAATTGTTAATTTATTAAAGTTTTTTGAAAAAAAAAAACGAACTAGGTAACATTTTATTATTTCATCATAACTGCGAAACCTATACCTACATTGCACATAAGTAATAGATAAATTTAAATAAACAAATTGATACTTCTTCTCATTCTTAGCATTCATCTTTAAAAAGTTCGTTCACTAGATATCATAATTAATAGGTGTACATATAGAAAGACCAGAAATGTACTTTAGACATAAATCTAGAGAACGCTTTACTGTGTTATATAAAATTAAGTGTTAATTAAACGATATTACGTGTCGGATAATTATGGAATGAAGTTAATATTCATGTTGTTAAAAAAAAATACACTTAAGTTGTGTGACGTAGATAGTGCGTTTTGCACATCTTTAATTTAATCATAAGATTAATATCAAGTACATACATATGTATATATTTATGTATCTACTTATAGGTATGAACATATTTATGAATTTTGGAGAAGCACATGTAAAGTCAACTTTTTCATGATATTTTCGGTTTCCCATGTAGTTCGATTTTTTCCAAAACTCCCTCTAAATTTAACTGGTTTTGATATCCCGTGTAAATTTGACCTAGAGTCGAATGTATTTTCCACTTTCACGTTTAAAGGTGTGTCTTTCTTTATAGCAATCTAAGATACTTTGACCTATTTCGCTGTGAATTGCCATTCATGATTTAAAAATCAAATATTATCTAATTAGTTTATCTCATGCAAAGATAAACAGTTAACACAATAGTGTGACTCATCGCGTCATCAACCATCACAATTCTCTGAACCCCAAATATGTAAAAAAAAATAACTGTTTATTTTGAGATTTTAACTGTAAACCGAATTTATTTATAACTCCACTGACTCTTAATCTTATTTTTAATTTTACTGAAAACAATAAAAAAAAAATAACGAGTCGGAAAATATAATTGCTCTTCTCATAGCCAAGCCCAACTGTAGTCCCAGCTTCGCCGTTCGATGCCGCTGCCGATGGACAAGCCCTTCGCGCCGCCATGAAAGGTTTCGGCACCGACGAACAAGCTATAATTGATATCCTTACTGCTCGTTCAAATTCTCAGCGTCAGCAGATTAAAGCCTATTTCCTTCATGAATACGGTCGCGATTTAATTGATGATTTAAAAAGTGAACTTGGTGGTAAATTCGAAGATGTAATCATTGGTCTAATGATGCCACCAGTCGAATATCTTTGCAAACAACTTCACAAGTCAATGGAAGGCATTGGCACCAATGAAGAAACACTTGTGGAGATTCTTTGTACAAAATCCAATGAAGAAATTGCCGAAATTGTGACAGCTTACGAAGAAAAATATGAGCGTCCATTGGCTGAGCATATGTGTAGTGAAACTTCGGGCCATTTTAGACGTTTGTTAACTCTAATTGTGACGGGTGTACGTAATCCAGCCGGAAGTGTTGATCCAGAGAAGGCTAAAGAACAAGCTGAAGCACTTTATGCTGCTGGCGAAGCAAAGTTGGGAACTGATGAGCAAGTGTTCAATCGAATCATGGCTCATGAAAGTTTCGCCCAGTTGCGATTAATTTTTGAGGAGTACAAACAGGTGTCGGGTATGACCTTGGAGCAGGCTATTAAGCATGAAATGAGTGGCGAATTGCACGAGGCTATGATGGCTATTGGTAATATTGTCTTATTATAAAGTGTTTCTTTTTTATATAATTTCTTTTATTTAATTTTTAGTTGAGTGTGCTCAATCACCACCTGCATTCTTTGCCAAATGTCTTTTCAAAGCCATGGATGGAATGGGCACCGACGATCAAACTCTCATTCGTATCATTATTAGTCGATCCGAGATCGATTTGGGTAATATTAAGGACGAGTTTGAACGTTTGTACAACAGGACTTTAGTCAGTGCTGTCAAAGTAAGTTAAAAATAAGTTAGAATGCTTAAAGTAATTATTTTTATATTGAAATTTCAATTTCAGTCTGAGACATCTGGAGATTACAAACGTGCACTTTGTGCTCTTATTGGAGGTGCATAAATTGCATATGCTCATATGTAGGTTCATCATGTTCCTATTCTATTCTTTTTTTTCTCTTTGGAATTATCATTGTCCTATTATCTGTGAATCTCTCCCACTTGAATGTAAACTGCGCAGAAAGTGCCTACAAAAAAAAAATATATGTTTATGTTGATTTTTTTTTTATATTAATTTTTTACCATTCCTTCATAGTGTTATATATGTTCCAATAAATTGGTGTTGTCGGAGTAAAACATAAAACAACAAAATATGCGTTTTTTTTAAGAAACAGTTGTCAACTTGATGACGAAACAGACATGCCAATATCAAAAATTGGAATGTCTTTTGCCTTGTCTTTGCTCAGAGACTACTTACAAAAATTATTTATAGAATCCTATTATTATATTCCCCAAACATACATATATCAGTCATTTGTTGTTTCAAGTATAAAAAATTAGTAGAACCAAAACCAATTTCAAATTCTTAATGGAAATATAAAACAAAAATAGAATCTTTTAGCTCGTCCTAGCTGAACTATTATGCATATGTACATGAAATATTTACTACACCTAATTAATACAAATATAGAAATCTTGTATTGACGAGCCGACAAAATTTAGATTTTATAGTTTTTCATTAATATTTAAAAACCATTCACATAAGAATATTTCATGAAATATATTTTAAATTCAAATTAGTTCCAAAAATTCGTTAGACATAAACATAAAAAGTGGATTTCAAGTAGATAATACGCTTTCATCCAGTAGGTATGAATTCGAGAAATATTTCATTTAGATTATTGAAACGATTTCGAGATTCAATTAATTTCTAATGAAGTTTTGGAACTTCGATTTCCGAAATCATATTCAAACATTAATAAGCAAAAATATTGATGTAAGAAGATGCGCCTTTTATTAATGTTTTTGGGCAAAATTGTTTTTGAAGAATTATCAACAACTTTTTTTTGACATTTTTTATTTTATCCGTTGTCTATTCATATGTACAAACAGTTCTGTTAAAGACTAAAAAATATTGTAAGATATAAAGTTATGAAAAAAATTGAGGTTTTTAAAGACTGTTCACATTGGCTGGCTAGTGGCTACTGAACATACATACATACCCTAAATGGAGTTGCGTGAGTGCTTGTAAACCCGAAAAGGGATTTACGCAACTTAACGTTAATCAAAGAATTGTATAAGATTTTGGAAAATATGCTGTTGTAAAAACAAAAAATATTTTCAAAACTAAAATAAAAATAATTTTTAAAAAAGATCATTTAATAAAATATACACTTCAAAATATAAAAAAAAATCAACAAAATCTTATTTTATTCCACCCAAATTTTATTTTAAAAACTGTAAAATAAAAATGAAAATCGAACCATACATAGTCCTTTTCTTGTTTTTTTTTACTTATCAAAAAATTATGTAAATTCTAAAAAAGAAACAATATAAAAACGCCACTTTATTTTTCATGTTAGCCCTAGATCAATATATAATTCGAATGATTTACAACTTAGAAAATACTGGTTTTTCGCCTTTGCTCAGCTGAGCCATTGTAGCATTGACAAAGTCTTCACTCTGCATATAAAGTTTGTTCATCTCGCGCTGCAAATTAGAACGGTTTAGAAATTTTCAATAAATAACTACGTCAATTACTTAATATATTATGGTGGTTAAAACTTTAGATCAAAGCCAGTTTTAATCAGCTTATATTAAGTCGATTACAATAGTTTGAGCTATAAAAAATATCACAACTACTCACAATTTGGTCTAAGCCTTCTTGGTTTGGTCGATCAAAAGAATAAACGATATTCTTTTTTGTTGCTTGCACAGCAATAGGACTTTTATTGGCTAAATTCTCAGCTAGTGCTAGTGCAGCAGTTATCATAGAGTCCTTATTATCAAAAACCTGATGATGATTTGACTAGCTATTAAGTACCAAAAAAAAAAAATAATTGAAATGACTTACTTGGCTCACAAGACCACAACTTTTAGCTTCGTCAGATAGGAACTTTCTACCAGTCAGACATAGCTCTCTTGCCAGACTCTGGCTATTGACGACTTTTGGGAAACGCTGAAGTGAACCCACATCAGCAGCCATTCCTATTTCAACCTCTTTCACCTGAAAGAACGCATCTTTGGTGCAATAACGGATGTCAGCGGATGTAATGAGATCAACTCCTGCACCAATACAGCCTGAGTGCACAGCGCTAATGACAGGTTTATTGCACACTTCCAGTGAAGAAATGGAATCCTGTGAAGAAGTTTAAAGTTATGTGATATAAAGTCGAAATGGGTGTACAATGCAAATAACCTGATACAGTTTGATAAGCTTCTCTAAGGCACATCCTTTGCGGGCGACTTCTTCAATTTCAGAGAGTTCTTGGGCTACTTTTATCATATCATTCAAATCGATTCCTTCAAGAAAAACCGCAGGACAGTAGGTATATCAACTTAAAAATAGAAAACAACTTCGTCTTACCTGCGGTAAAATGTTTACCCTCAGCAGAAATTACTACAGCACGGCAATCAGGATTAATACTCAACGATTCAAAACAATCTTTTATCTCTCTAGAAATGTATCAATGGAAACAAGGTGATTGTGGAGACTTTAAATTATAAGAAGTGTGTACTTACACCCACATCTGCTTATTGATAGCATTATACTTGTCTGGACGGTTCAATTGAACATGGTATACAAAAGGTTTTGGAACCGCAATTGATAGAGATTTAAAATTATTTTCTGTACTTGAAGTGGGTATTATTGTTGAACTCATCGTTCTAAGGCTAGGGTAAGCTAAAATAAAAAAAGAATACTTTAAGTATAGGTTTCAAAGCTCGAACGGATTTGGACTTTGGTCTGATTAATATAAAGCTATACTTGCTGCAAATTTGCTTTGTTTGTTACTTACAAACAGCGTTTCTTGTTAGAAGTTTGCTCAATAATATGGTTTTTAAAGACATTTAAGAAATTAAAAAAAAAGAAAGTATATTTATTTAAATAATTTTAATTTTAAATGCAAAAGTATAAAGTTCATCAAAATCAAAACACAAAATGTCAAAAACATATATAAGGTGTGTCCATATAATTGAGTGCCCTTAGTGGCCTAGTTCCCAGTAAGCTTTAATTAATAGACATTTTAAAAAAAAATTAAAACATCTAAAATTAAATTAAATTTATTTTGAAGGACTAACAATAATAGTAGGATGGACTTTGTGAATCAGACCTTTTATGAAGTGGGAACAAAAAAATGAAAGACGATTTTAACATACAACTACCCAGTGTTCTGGTTTAGCTTTGTATTTTCCTATTCTCCTTGTCTTCTAAGTAGAGTTGTTACTGATTCATTTTACTTTAGTGCAATATGGCTGAATTCTTCACCTTATCAGAACTAGTACTTTCATGCCACCTATCGAAACATTGGGGATCTTTCAATAAACTAGCCTATTTTTATTCAATTTGTTGAAAGTGACGTCATTAATTTGGTGTCATTAGTGTAATATGAACACGTCTAAGTTAAATGCCAATCCACCTCGAATAAAAAACATCAACAAATCACGTGCAATATTTAAACAGATTAGATACTAAAAACATTAAAATAAAGTCTTATATTAATATTGATATATTAAAGAGAAGTCAATGGTCTTAAGATATTCATTCAAACTTCTTAAGTTCCACCGTATTATGGCTGCAAATTATTCCTCCAATCCGAGCTCGGGTGTGCCATTGCGATTTGTGCAATTCGTACGAAAAAACGAATCAAATAAGCATTTAGGTGTACTTGCCAACGATAGTTTAACACTTCATCCACTTCCAAATGGAACTTGTGACAACGACATGATAAATTTCATCAAACAAGATTCAAGTGAACTTTTGAAAAAACTAAGCTCACTGCCTTCGGAGAAACTGAATGCAGACACAGTACTGTTGCCACCTGTAACCAATCCCGAAAAAATTGTTTGTATTGGTCTTAACTATCTGGATCATTGTTTGGAGCAAAATAAAGCGAAGCCAAAAGAGCCAATGTTCTTTAGTAAGTTTGCCAGCACTTTAGTTGGCCATGGAGGTAATGTAATCGCACACAAGGTTTCCGATGTAAGTTTTTTGATTTTTTAAGTAAATTATCGTTCCTCATTTGAGCACTTATAGAAAATTGATTTCGAAGTTGAGTTGGCTGTAGTCATCGGTAAGGAAGCCAAGAACGTTTCGAAAGCAAATGCACTGGATTATGTTTTTGGCTACACTGTTTCTCAGGATATCTCAGCAAGAGATTGGCAAAAAGAACGAAACGGAGGACAGTTCTTAATAGGCAAGTCAATGGATTCTTTCTGTCCTCTAGGGCCAGCCATCGTTCACAAAAGCTTAGTAGAAGATCCTCATAATCTGCAGATAATCACCCGAATTAATGGGGTAGAAAAGCAGAATGGAAATACAAAGGATATGATTTATAAAATCGATGACATTATTCACGAACTTACAAAGTAGGTTTTATATATTTTTATTTTTATATTTCATATTATATTGATGTTTGATTTTTAGGAGCATAACTCTGAAACCAGGTGACATTATTTTAACTGGAACACCTGCTGGTGTTGGTATGCATAGAAACCCACCAGAATATCTTAAGCCTGGCGATATAATTGAAAGTGAAATTCAATCAATAGGAAAACTTCTTAACAAAGTTGTGGCTGATGAATAAAACAAAAATGCATTTAATTGTTATCACTAGATTATTTAAAATCCAAGTTGTTAAAATATTTATACAAATTTAAATACATGTCCAAAGTTCATGTTTTTTTTCATCCTTGAGTTCGTTCTTTTTTGCACATTTAAAGAGGTATTTATTATTTTTTTGTTAAAGCAAAATTGGCTGTGTTATCAGATTTTGTTTTTAAATTCAGCATATAATTTTTATCTTCAATTTAATTACTATTTTTTATTATTTTTTTGTGATAGCAAAATTGTCTGTGTTATCAGAGTTTGTTTTTATTTTAATTATAATTTTTTATCATTGTGATTTAAGATTTTTGGTTTCTATAACTCAGGTAATCTTAAGATGCAAATATAATTGGGTAGTAAAGAATGTGTTGATATCGTAATAATTGTTTTTATTATCAGTTTGTGTAGGAATATGTATGAACGTAGTGGTTAGCTTTCACTTGGAACCGTAATCATGGTCCAAACGAAAAATCGTTATTGGGCAGGTCACAACCTCTCATAATACATATAATACTTATTCATGTTTTCAAGTAAAAGCTGTTTTTGAAATTTGGACAAACCTCTACTTTAAACCAGTTTTTAATTTTAAAGTGGTATCCTGAAAAAATCCTATGACTCAATACAGTTATTCTACATTAAACATTTGCCATGTTGAAAATTGTATGTTATAAATTTTTTTTCGTTATGGCTATAGATTTGATAAAAAACGTAAGCTCTAAAGATTTTAAATTCAAGTAAAAATTGTGGCTTAGTCAAACTTGGAGATTGTCCGTAATATAAAAAATATAAAATGTATGTACAAAGTCTTAATGCATAAAAATTAGGTCATATTTAAAATAACGACTCAAAATATACAAACGCAACTTATGTAAATAAATGAATTAATCAATTAAAAAATGTGTGTTTAACCACTTTTTCGAATCCCGTTTAAGTCTAGTACACAGTTCCTAGTATACAATATTATGCAAAACTAAAAAGTTTTTAAACTACGTTGTAAAATGTAGTACCAATTGAAATAACTTGAAGAGCTGACAGATGGGGTGATTTGACCTTCAGTTTAAAACAAAGTAAAGTATATTTTCAAAACTTTGGTCCCCAGTCATGAATACCGGATTAAACTTAAATCTCAAAGCGAACGATATTGAAATCGCTTATATTGCTACCAATTTGTATGTTCATCTCAAAAGACAGGAGTTTGGCCTAACGAGTGTGTATTTACAAACGTTCGATTCGGTATTCACCTGTGGTACCGTTATTCCAGTTCATTTAAATCGGTTCAATATCATTCAAAGCACTACCCTACCGATTTTCAATTTAGAAAATACCTCAACCTGCAACATTATCGTTTGAGAAGCTCTAATTAATTTAACCCAAACTCTTTGAACACATCCTGATTTGTGCAAAAAAAATGCCATAAACCATTTCAACTGTCAAATTACCATCTGACACCGGCCCAAGCTAAAAATTCTTCTTTTGTTTGTAATTTTATTCAGATACATTTTAAATTAGCAATAAAATAAAAATATATTATTCTTACCTAAATTATCAATAAAAATTATAAAATTTACCAATTGTATTAACAAATTTAATTTAGTTTTGATTATTTTACATTATTAAATAAAATGGAAGTAAGTAAAGTTTGCATAATGCCTTGAAAAACATCAAAAACCTTCAGTTAAAAAAAAATTATACACAAAAATAAAACAATTATTTTTGTTGTTTTCAGGATGAGATAGTTTCTTGTTTACCAAAGAATAGCGAAAGCATCGATTTTCAGGGTTGGAATATTTCTTATGAAAAGTCACACATTCTAAAAAGCGTTTGTGCCAGTGGAAAAGAAAGCTGCCCCGAAAATAGTTCTACTTGTTGTGAACTCTGCACGTAAGTAGAAACATCATTACAAATGAACTAGTATTTTTTTTTGTGCATCGAGAACATTTGTCTTTGAAGCTATCGCTACGCACTGGAACTGCCTCATCTGCCTGATATGGTATTTCATAGAAATAAGTTGACTCTTATTCATTCTAATGGAGCTCAAATTGAGTTTAAGCCTATGGATGCTCTTCATTTAGTCGAAAATGGAAAGCAAGCATTACAGGTAGCATGTGCTGAAGAATGGCAAGAAAGCAGGTGAGTTAGTTTTTTTTTTCGTTTCTCTATAAATTCGAAGTTATCTCATTTTCTGTTGTTAGGTCTGGTCATTTGTTAGAAGAAAAATTCAAACCATTCGACTGGACATTTTCAACCACGTATCAGGGAACTCTCAACGATAAGATCCGTGTTGAAGAGACAGAATTAAAACTCGATATATTTAAGTTGATGCAAAAAGAGAGAATTCTTTTCTATCATGAATTAACTTTGTTCGAAGATGAATTACACGATAATGGAATTTCATCATGCTCTGTGAAAATTGTAAGTTATCGTTTTAATTGAAATTCATTTTGAATACTGAATCTATCTTCCTTTATAGCGCGTCATGCCATCTGGATTTTTTGTGCTTCTTCGTTATTTTTTGCGTGTTGATAATGTCATGCTTAAAATAAACGACACACGTTTTCATTATGAAATCGAGAAAGATTTCATTTTGAAAGAATACACCGCCAGAGAAGCAAAATATGATGAGCTTAAGACCGTAAGTTATATAAAATTGAAAGTTTTGACAAATTTTTAACATTGTTGTACTTTTAAAGGTTCCACCCGCGTTATTCACTTTGCCCCATGAGATCGAGAAGTATCTACCAATTAAGAAGAAACAAACGTTCAAATTATTCTTTAAGTGAAATCTGTGAAATAACATTGCTGCCGTTTTAATAGTCTCACTCAAACTCATTTAACATTATGTGAAAAAAAACAAATCGGGGAGAATAAAAAGTTGTATGTAATACGTATGCGTTTTAATAATAAATTACGATAATTGTATTAATGGAGCAACTGTGTTAATCGTTCTCGATTAACAGAATAAACAGTATGTGAAGCTAACATGTTTCTATCATTAAATGCCTTTTGCAGGTCCTTTAGAGTTATAAGATTGCCCTTCTGGGGGTATCTGCAAAGAAACTCGATTAAAAACTTTTTCGTTTGGCTTAAAAAAAATTACCACTTACACTTCCTCACAAGCAGAAAGGAATATTCCTTCGTCATTAGTACGACGCATAAAATTAGGCGAAGTTATTTCTTTATCCAATACCAGCGGGCCATCGTCGATCTTCTGCCTTGTTACTGTATTTCTCAAAAAAGGATCTTTAATGGGGGCTCCAACATCATAATAGTACGATCCTTCACCAGTTACTTTATAGTGTTTTCTCTTCATGATAATGGAAGAGATGAGATTCTTCAAAAGAAACTGAACTGCGATACACATATAGTCGGCGACTGTATCTTCCACTTGCACCAAACCAATTTCCCAGGCACCAATTTGAAATCTACCATAAATAAAGCCAGCATTGGGAAGGAAAAGCTCTTGGGCGCAATAACGAGGTGTTGGCATCATTTGCATAGAACTATCAAAACTGCTAGGCGGACGAATGGTTTCCATAGGATCCGGAGCAAGGAAATCAAAGAAATCATATGGTTCAAAAGTGGCTCGTTCGCTGTGGGTTCGTGAACTTCGTTTTCTCTTACGACTTGTACGCGATGATGAATGATGACCACTAGTTGAACTGCTGGAAATTAGTGACGGCGGTTGTGGGGTATTTATTGCACCAATTTTACACATAATCGCAGCATATAATTCGTTGTGCAAATGTAATTTGTTTGCTGGGAGTAGCTTTCTGGATTCCAAATCGAATTCAGCGTATTCGAATTTGCGACAAAAATAGTATTTCATGTTGTTTAAGTATTTTTGATAGTTGTCCCCTAGTGCGGTCATTAGAGCGTTTTTAGCTAATAACACTCGTTCATTTAAATCAGTCATTTTTATAAGGTTTATTTATTTTGTTCAATACTTTGTTTTGTAAAAATGAAAATATTTTGGTTTTGATGGGATATAGCGAAACAAGAAGTGACAACTGATGAAAAGTTGACAGATAAGGTATAAACAAATGACAGGTTTTGAGGGCTCTGGGTAATTTTTTAACTAATGGTAAGGTAGTGTTCTGAAATATTAAAGGGCAGTAAGCACGTTGCACAAACACAAGTTTGCTTACGATTCTGATTTTGGAAACAAATTGGATTGATTAACTATTTTTCTTTGAAAACAACTGAAGCCAAATGTTACCCTTACAAAAATTTGTCAACAAATACATTCGAAGACTACGATAATTTTGTTCACAGAGTTATGTTTGTAATAAACTTGAAAAAAGTAATTCTTTGACTTTTTTTTCAACTCATTTTTTTTGAAATTGATTGAAACTAAAATTAATGAAAACCTTTGAAAAAAAGTTGATAAAAATTGTCATTTTCATTTACTTCTGATGATAATAGATCGATGAGATTTAATGATGATGACTATGATTAGAATTGTATTTGAAACATATTTAAAAAACAGAAAAAAGACATGCTTGTTTTTAAAATTGAAACGTAATTTCTAATGACATCCTTGATTTCATAAGATTTATTAAAAATTCCTCGCTATATAAAAAAAAGAACAATCGCGATTCAGTACATTTTATTTATTTTTTTATATATTTGATATTTTTTCGTAATTTTTGGTAAAATGAAGTAGGTAAATTTTTTTTTTTTAAGACGTTTATTACTCTCTTTAAAAAAAATCGTTAAACGTATAAATTAATTTATTTAGGTTTCTTCTTTTCAATTGTTACAACATTTAATTTAAAAAAAGGGAACCCATTTTTCTTAAACTCTTCCTACATACATACATATTATGTTAGTTCCGTTCCTCTAGTAAACGCCTTTGAAATTTAAACAAATTCGGTTCGGTAAAGTTTATCTCCAATAAATTGAGTCATACGTAGCATGGCATCAGCTGCTGCAATGATGTATGTATTCTGTGGATCAGTAAACTCATTACCTTTACCTGCAAGAAGAATATATGATTTATTAAAAAAAAAATCTCTTTCTTTCACAAATGTCTCGTCTTACATTGTTCTAGCTCCTGATACTTTGTAAACAGTCCAACTGGACGAGGTTTATAACTCCTTAACTCAACTATCTTCAATTGAGCCAATATTTCCAGAAGGTAAGTTATATCTGCACCATGCATTTGTTTGTACCGTAGACAAATGGAGTGTACAGTGGAACCAACTTGAGCTGAGCATTCAATTAAAATGCTGGCCAACCATTTGTCAAGAACGCGTCGATTTAATGAACCATTTACCCGAATCCATGGACAGGGTTTGAGAACAAGAAGCTGTTCCTTTGAACTTAAAATATATAAATTCAAAATTAAATGTAAATAAAATGTAAAAAATAACAACTCACTTCTGACTGTCCAAGGAAGATGTTGTAACTTCTTTATGTACTGTAAAACGTTCAACTGGTTTTGGTATTCTTCGACCATCTTCATTGACTTTACTATGTTTAGAGACAGATGCCTCTTCATCACTTAAATCATCATCAGCTTTTCGCTTTTCAGCTGTGCGAGATGCATTAGGAATAAGTTTTCCCATTGATTCACGTTCTAAACGTTTAATATGTCGCGTATGAATGACCCATTGTCGAACGTGATTTTTTTGCACATAAACAAACGTTGATACTCCAGCTCTTAAAACGAGATAGTGTTGACGCAAAAGTTTAACAGCCTTTTGCAGAAATTCAACATCAGGAAAACGTTTCTAAAAAAAAAGAATTGAATTAAAAATTGTAATGATCATCAATTTAGATATGCGTACCAAAAGATCAGGGGCAGGAACACCAAGATCAAAGGATTCAATAAAATCATGAATTATTACAACTTGATCTTGTTCCTCATCGGTAAAACCAATCTCAGTCATTACAGTTCTGAGAGAATTGAGATTATTTTGTGTATACTTCCAGCAGGCATCCCTAAAACCAAAAATAAATAGGTACTCGTACCTCTTAAAAGATATTTTTAACTTACTCAACAATTTGTTCTAAAATTTTATCCCTCGTCCTAGCAGATTCTATTAAAACCTCTGGCATCATAATTTCTTTGTATTCAATTTTTTGCATATTTTCACTCTCATTCGACGCCTGAATACTTAGAGTTGGCAAATTAACAACGAAGACATCTTGAGCTCGAGCTACTTTTTCATCTTTATTTAATTCTGGTTCATGTTCATCATTTATCAATACTTCATCGCATGCTTCCAAAATATTCTGGCAAATTTCAATTAAATCAATCGGTTTTTTTGCCAATGCAATAGAACCCAAATCCTTAGCGTCTTCATTAGCCAGATGATTTTTCATGAATGTTCGAAAATTTTCAAAAATTGCCAACACATTTTCAACACCAATTATAATCGAATTGTTTTTCAATTCGATGCCATTCATATCGATATCTTCGTTGATGTCAGAGAGAACATTTTCTCGATTCTTAACAATGGTTTCGATGGCAGTTAAATAGTCTTGACTTTTCATTACACAATTCTCGGCAGAAAAAGGACAGAAGTTGGGAATACCTTCATCGTCCTCATTATCGTTGACTACTCGTTTTACTATAAGTTTACTAAAATCAATGTCCATCGAACGGTTCAGGTTTCCCAGAAAACAAAAGAAATGCACCTGTACACTGTCCATCTTGGCAATGACATCAAACGGATTATAGCTGAGCTTATGTTTCACATTGCCTGCTTTGAATTTAACTCTCGTTGCCAGCTCACCGAGAGAATCGAAATGTTTAGAATATTCTGTTTGTGGAGCATTTTCCAGTATATTATGAAAATGATCCATAATTTTCTGCGATTGACTTATGTTCGATTGCTGAGCCATTGGATCGATTGTGAGCATATTACTCGGAATCTTTATGTCTACCACAATTGCATTATGCCATAAAAGCTCTGTTATAAAGAACAATTGACCAGAATGGGGAGATTTGATTTCAACTGCTGCTGGCTCCTCATTAAATATCGTTTTTGTTGCTTGCGTAAAGAATGCATGCAACATGTCCAGAACGACGTAGGGAAACCTAAGGAACATCAAACTCATTCGGAATTTGTTTGAAAAAACAAATGATGGACCTGTCATTTGATTGGTGTAAGTGTGAGTCTGTGATTTTTTTCGGGAAACTACCAATCCATCGATTCTGGCAATCTTGAAAGCTGTATGCAGCACTTCCTCCGAATAGGTTTTAAAAATATCAAAGATCTGCAAGTTATACTGTGTCTTGTCACGAACACAACTCAAAGAACTATGCAGGACATTGTTAATCGTGGCAAGTTGAAGATCAAGCCTTGTCGTTGGATTGAAATACAGCAGGGCTTTGTCGTCAATCAGAGGCGAACACTCACGGTATTTTTTGTAGAATTCCGTCAGTGTGTCGGGAAAATTTGATTTTTTGTTGCTTTTGTATTGGGGTTCATCTTGAGCATGCTGAGTTTGCAATACACCAAAAACATACAAAAAATGCACTGCCAGAGCATTTTGAAAATCCGCCTTAACTGGATAAATCTCTTTTAAATCACGATGAAAGTTCTCTGAATCATATCGTCCTGTGAGGTGCTCGTTAGTTTGCATTGCATGTAACCACTGCGGCAGTTCGGGTAAATGACGGTTAGTTTTGACCATAAAATGAATCCTTCGATGGCAAGCTTGTGTGGTTTTATTGTAAATGTCGCACTGCAAACGAATAATGTCCCGAGCAATTTTTGCAACATCTCGAAGATTCATATGCACAACCGGAACGCCAAGGAATAGAAAAGTCGCTCGTGCCATTTTTAATATGAGATCTTCTTGGTGACTCCAGCGGGCTCGGAGTGAACGCATTTGTCTAATAGCATCTCGGTCAATTGAGTCAGTAGGAAATTTAGGTCTCGGTTTCACCGTAACTATTTTTTTACGTTTGACCACTTTGCCCGTTGATGTTGTCGCTAAGCGAGTTGAAACTTTTTTAACATTGTTGGATTTCTTTAGCATAGTTTCATCGGCCAGCTTGGACATTCTGGTTCGCATGTACTTGGTACTTTGTTTTTTAAGCTTTTGAGCTGCCGCTGCAGCAGCTGCGGTGTGTTTATTATTTACCAACCAAGTCCAATTGCGTTGGAAAGATGAATAAAGACCTGATGCAAGACCACCTGCACCAAGGCCATCACCCGGTGGAATACCTGTGTCCAAAAGTGGGGCTTCCTCAAAAGACGACACTGGAGACACAATCTCATTCAGTGCAAGACGACGTTGTTTATATATACTTTTCGTGTCCGCCTCAACAACGTTCTTATGGACAAAGCCCAACTTTGTGACTAAACAAGTCTTATGCAAGCAGTTCCAATACTGTTTGATGTCACTCATTTTCTTAAAGTTAAAATCTATCTTCGTATATTCTCGATCACCATTAATTTTCAAATACCCCGGCTCAGAGGGTGTTGTGTCAACAATTGTGGCTTTTCGATTCAAGTAAACCCAAACTTGCATTGGATCTTTGCCTTTTTTGTCCGTAACTTGAACCAAACCCATCAATTGAAGAATTTGAATGATATTGCACAAAATCCTTGTCAATCGTCCTCGATTTATCAGACCTTGCAAGTTCAATGGCAACTGTTTAATTCCGTAATGCTGTCGAACAGGATGTAAAATATATTCCATAGCTACTTTATCCACTGTCGGAGGAACATGGATAATTTTATTCAATAGCGAGAATGGCATTCTATCGACGACATCAGGAAAAGATATCCACCCAGCCGGTTTGTCGTTATAAACAGGTAAAGGTGTTATAAATGTCTTCCAATTTATGGTGTCTTTGTACGGAAAAATGTGATCCTCAACCATACTCTCATAGAGATCATTCGAATTGATATTTGGCTCTGATTCAACCCAAGTATCCAGTAGACTTACTGTTAACGGTATTGGTTCATGTTTTGGTATATTTAATGTATAAAACATAAATTCATGCAGAAATCGAGCAGTCAAAAACTTTGGCGATTTTTGTGGCCCCATCGGTATAAGACCTACACGCTGAACTTTGGGTTTTGTAGTCTGGCCAGGTCTTGGCGGTGGTGCACGACATTTTCTCTCTTCCAAATACAAAAACAGAGCATTCTTAAGCTTGAGAACCTCATTTTTCATAATATTGTGTTCAGGGGTGATTTTGGGATGAGTTACATAACGATAGATGCGAGCATTTTCCTCCCACTGTAGTGTTATTTCCAACATATTTATAATATTTTGTTCTTGCAAACGACCAATCATTCTGTAAATCGATTTGTTGCATATTTCATCCTTGTACCCGGCTTCTTGTTCAAATTTAATTATTTCTAAACGCAACATTGGCATTTGAATTATACACAGGTCATTTACTAAACTGATAATTTTTTGTTGACGTTCAACTTGTTTGAATGTTATATCACGTGGCGCAGGTGTGAATTTATTGATTTTTTCTTTAATCGTAGATGATATTTGTTCGATGTCTCTGGGCGGTTGATCTGGTTCAGGTGGAAGTTTCTGTATAAAAAATTAAAAATAAGGAGTTACATTTTTTTTTGCTAGTTTGGTTTTCTTTTCTAACTAACCGGTTCGTCAGAGCATTTTAAATTTTTTGTTATGTTGGCACGATCTTCTTTGACTTTTTTAACTGAATTTGCACAACTGACTGCTACTATCCTGCAGATAATTAAAAAAAATGAATTAAAATTAATTTCAAATCGAATTCCAAAAAATATACATTCATCAATATTTATGTACATTCTGATCGTCCCTACACGGAGTCTATCAAGAAAAATTAAAAAAACTTACATATTCGTTCTTTGTCGGCCCATATCCTTGCAATAAGTTGTAACAATCTTTTGTTGAATAGCTTTTTTCAAAGCCTGTCTTACATTTAAGTGATTTGTTGCCAAATGAGCACACAACTGTGATTGGCTGCACCCCTCGCTTCCGAACTTTTCAATAGCTCGATATATTTCTTCTGCAAGTGGCATATCAACGTATGCATGTTTGAAGTCATGGAAGCCTGTGACAGTTAAAAAATAAGAAAATAAATCCAATAAAAAAATATTTACAAACCACTATTTGTTTCTTTTTCCTCCTCTTTTTCGTCATCGTTAAAAAGTTCATCTTCTGATAAGCAAGGATTCCTCAATTTTACACAAATAACCTCACGTTCTCCACTGGTTTTTGAATTAGGTTTAAAATCGGCCAATTCTTTGGCAGGGACGTTCTTCAAACACAAAAATTAAATAATGAAATAGATAATGGTTTTGTATAAAATGTGTTGTATTCTTACAAAGACATCGAAGAACTTTCGAAAAAACTGAGTAGTCTGGATTTTCTTTATCATGGAGTGGTTTTCGGGTGGAAAACCACTCCTGAGATTGGACATGGACATTCTTTGATTTGGAGTATGCTTCAATGCAAAAAACATCTTCTCGATCACAGCCGTGAATGCAGTTTTGTTTTGAGTATAAAAACGCGATAGATGCAAAAGACTCGAACCAATTAACCGGTCGGCACGTTTTTCAGTGTAAGTTTGTCTTATAACTAAACCAAGTCGAATGAGTTTGTTCCTATGAGAGTAATGGGATAGAGTCACACATTGGCACCTGCTTAATATAAGTCATTTTTATTTACCTTATGTAGAAGCCAATTGCCGAATCTTTGCAGCAATGTAGAATTGAGAACTTTCCTGCGGTAGAGATGCCATTTTTGCGGGAACGTGCAATTAGCTCAAGTACACAATATTGGACTGCTGTTATTTCTGTGGGTACACTTATGTGAGCTGGAATTAAGCAACTATAACGTAGTTTTTGGTTGCCAACTATGACAAAAGTATCGCCCCATTTTTCTTCGATTTCTTTCAAGGTCATGTCTTTTAACTCGTCAATCGTAATTGGTTTGCGGGTGTCATAATTTTCACATGATCCTATTATTTCTCCATCGCTAATTGGTACGCATTTGTACAAATTGAAGGGACATTCCGTCTGCATTCGAGCAGGATATTTATGAAGGTTTATGTTTTTTGTTCAGAAAAAAATAATGAATCTTACCAATGTTAGAGGTAGTCCATAGTCAGGGTCGGTGACAGCAAATCTATTCCATAGTTTTAGTTTCTCTCGGGGCTCGGGTAGTTCGTAAAAATACAAGTAAGCATTTGCTTGAATAATTACATTCCAAACTTGTGCTTGGAATCTATCGAGAAGTGGTAGTGGGAGTTGCATACTTTCTGAGAGTCTTATCCATAATCCTTTAGAAATGGTGTTAAATATTAGAGCAATCACATTTGTAAGTTTGCCGCTAAACTTACCAGATATTGTTATGCCCTCTAATCCTTCAAGTGCAATCTCATCGAGAATCAAAGAAGCTAGCGTTTTGGATTGTGAAAAAGCCATTGTTTTTTATTGTTTGTTTATTAAATTAAATTCGTTTTATTTTATAATTAAAAGATTTGTTGTTTATCATGTTGTTTTTAGATTTGTGTTTTGGAAGTTCGGCCTATTGTCAAACAAAACAGCTGTGTTGTGTTTAATTCAAGAACAGAGATTTCAAACTGTAATGAAGGCATTCAGACAAAAAGCTAGACATAAAAGCTAACTGCCCTACCGACATGCATGTGAAGGCTACTCCTTCCATTCACATGAGACATTTCCAAATGAAGTATTTTCAACCAAATCAGCACGAAATTATCCCCGAAATTAGGAGAACGCATTTAGACAAACATAATTTTTAAAATGTGAAACATTCTAATAAAATTGAAACTTTTCTATGAGACAGAAAGAGAAAACAACACTGAGCTGTCAAACGAAATTACCTAATTTGTAATTTGCTCACATTGCATGAGGTACTTTCGTTTGACAGCTCAATGTTGGAACTTGTGTGGGAAATGAGATGATTTCGGAGTTAACTTGAAAATTATGAATGAAGTTACTCAATTAAAAGAGGTAGGTAATGGATTTCCTTATCAGGGTGAAATTCTGCATCCCGAAGCAAATTAATTTTGCTATATTTCTTAGACTATCTATACTTTATTACGATTATTCTATACTTTTTTATCTTTGATGTTTTTGATATACTTATGGCCAATTTCATAGACATTTAATAAGTTTTAAAATTTTTAAATGACAAATGACAAACGTAATTTTAAGACCAAAAAGGCTGTTAAATTTTTGAAAGGGCTTTATGAAATCGGGGGCTAAAATTATTATTAAAATTAAGTTCATCTGGTTAATTTACAGTTTTCTAAGTGGATCCTTTGTATATGAAAACTATAGTACTATCATGGCGAGTTTTTTTTTAGGGTTGCAGAGGTCCTGGTGGTGGCGCTGCTTGGGGTGTCTTTAAGCGTCGAAAATTGGTGGTAGGGGCAAGAGTAGACTATTTTTTGGATTATTGCATCCTAAAACTATCAATAAATATCATTTAAAACCTCCATAAGCTCTCCGCAAAAAAAAAAGAGTTAGGGTTGCCTATGTAAATTAGATGTCGCCCCATTCGACTTCCACCATGATAGTACTATAGTTTTCATATACAAAGGTGGATCTTGGTCATGGTATGTTCATTTTTATTTCGAAAAATATTTTTTTTTACTTTACTTTTGAACATATCAAAGACCTAATCAATTTTTACACACATAAAAAAGGGACCCATCACACCTGTGGTCTGATATCGAATATAATCTTGTTTAAATAAGTTGAAAAAATAATGTTAACAAAAATGTTTTGGATATTTTTTGTGCATCACAAAATTCCATCTATAAGCAACTGCAGCTGTAACAGATTTCGGTCTAAATCTTAACATATTATCTAAATTACTCATTTCATCTGAAAAGTATCAGAAGTAAACAATATACAAACATAGATAATATTATAATAATAATAATGATTAAAAGCCTAGAATGCGATGTAATTTTAGATTTATAATTTATATTATCGCCGTCAACATTAAACTATCTCACCGACAACAATAAACTAGTTTTATTCCAATTAGTAATTTATCTATATATCTAGGAATTTAATATGGGTACCTAAATTGCATTATGTTATGTATATTCGATTATCGATTGTGCAAATTGCCTCCTACTAACAAACCAACTTATTGTTTTGCACTTTTTGTAAAGGTAGTATACAGCCGCCAGAAATAAACATAGATTTATTTTATTTAGACGTACATATACATTTTAAGACAAGTTGTGCATTGTTTGTGTGTTATAGGTACATAACAATCAGTGCGATAACTTATGTCGTTTTCAATTGGCAATCTGGAAGTAGAAAAAAGCATTCTGAATGCGTTCAATTGGGCAAAAGTGACAGTTCTGATTCTAAAAAAAAGAGAATTTCTCTTCTGGATTTGAAATCAGAAGCAAAAACAGAATCACTCACACATTCAAAGATTTAATGTCACGCTTGATAATTGTCATATTTTTTTAAATTTACAACTGTGAAGTGATTGCTTGAAATACTAATACTCTCACACCAAACATCAAATTTTTCAGAATCGAAAAAAACTGTTCAATTGGGATTCCGAATCTAAAACCAATTCCGGATTGCCAATTGAAAACGACATTATTATATTTAACCGCCTACTCCTGTTTGATGACGTTAACCTTATTTTGTATAACTTCATAGACTTTGTTTAACACTTTTTTAGTTCGATGGATTTTCTGTAAAATTTTCAAAATCATTAGTTCTTTAAATTGATGAAATAATCTATAGTACATTATGTAGTTGTTTAAGCTCAAAAAATGGAATGTACTGAAACTGTTAATTTAATTTAAAATTTCAAAACTAATGTGTACAGTTTTTGTACCTACATGCTTACTCAGTTAGTTTTAGATAACAATATTTAATGATTTAAAAGGTGTTTTTTCAAGTTCTTATCAATTAAATAACTAAATATAAAAAAATGTCTTCGAAAGTCAGAATTTTGTCCAAGAAAATTTTTTAGGAAAAATGCATTAATGGTCAATTATACGAAAACTTACTTCTTGATAATATGCTAAAATAACTGGTTTTACACGTAGACACGAATAAATAATATTTGTTCCTTTTGTGCATTGTGTTTCATAGTCTTAATTAGTGGCACTTAAGTGGTCAATATGGGAGGCTTCGAAGCCACTTATTTACGTGAGTTTGGGTCAATGAAGCTGGACCTTAAAACCTTTATTCTAAAAAAATCATCAATGAAGATTTGTGGATACTGAATTTTAGAATTTATTTAAATCCATATGCTTGTTTATTTTACGTTTAATATCACTTTTCTTTGGATCTTAAAGTATTGTATCATCTGTAAACTAAATAAGAGACCCATTAAACCATGAGAACTGAAAACTAATTCTTTAATCATTGAAAATTATCAAAAGCAGTGTGGAATTAAATGCAAAAATATATAACTTTGCAAAAAAAGGAATAATATTATTGTAAATTAAAAATAAATGTTTTTATCAAAAGAAAATGAAAATAAATATTAAGAAAACTAACACACAAGAATAGAATAAGAATACTTTAAATGATATCATTAGTTAAAGTTTTTAATTACTTTGTAATTATTTTCAAACCGACTAGCTACAACAACCATTGGACAAAGACGATTGACCCATTTGACTTCAAGTTTATTCCATAGCTAATCTTAATCTACCAAGTGATGTATTTGCAATTTAATTAGAATAGATACCTCTTGCCGTCTTTATATATTTTTTTTTATTATTAAACTGCAAATGCGAACTTGATTGATATGCACTTATGAATAATGTAAATTTATTTGTAATAAAAGATTAATTTGGTATAAATGGCTCAGAAAGATTTGAAGTCTGATATGTCTCTGGAACATGAAGGATGTAGGAAGAATATAGAGGTAGGTTGATTATACCTACTTACTAAACAAATTGACCGAAACAATAATATAGGTAATTGATAATAAAATTAGCATGAAAAGTTGCATTAAAATACAAAACAAAAAATAAATAACAAATGAATCAAATACCAATCACAGAAGTTAAATATTGCTGGACATTTGCTTTTATGTTTTCTTTTAATTTTAATGATTGAACTGATTCTCTTGCATCTGAGGTGGAAGTGTCAAATTAGCATGCGGAGCAAACTACAGTTTTAGTTATAAATACCTACATTTTGAAAAACTTTTAAAAATAATTTTTATTTTTCTAGTTGTACTAGTTTCTACTTGTAATATATTATGTACTGTACATATGTAGGTATTATGTATATAATTAGTAAAAAGATTTGCATCGAGATTATGGCCAAACTTGTAATTGTTATCGCATGAAAGATTAAGAAAATTATTCATTTCGGGCCATTCCCTGCACCTTACATTACCATGATAGAGTAGAACACGAAAGAAGTTGATCTGGAAATTCTCTCTGTCTTTCTGAGTGTACAGAACTCGAGCTTTTTGGTCACAATTTCTTTTCCAAAACCCTAACTTATAATGGTACTACTCATTGAACTACATTTTTGCTTTTCAATTTTCTCATAAATTGCTTCACAGATTTTAAGCAGTTTTTTTTATAAAAGAAGTTCTTTGTAATTCAAAAATTCAAATAGCAAATAAACAATAAGGTGCTTTTAAAAAGGAGCTAGGAGCTTGAAGGTGTGATCCTGTCACACATTTATTCTAGCTATCAAGGAAAATTTAACAAACCATTCTACAAATTTTTGGGAAAATAATTAATACATACATTACATCATGTACATGTTGTTCTGATTTTGAGCAAATGTTCTATGCAAAGACATTTTTAAAGCATTAAATTATTTCTTGAACTTCTTTCGAAAAAAAAAAATCAATCTTTTGTTTTTGTAAATTCAATATTTCGAAAATTGTTCAGTGGGCACTTGTTTTGAAGAGTTTATAAAATTTTTTTTTTAGATTCAAAAATACAAATCTTTGAAGAAATGTTTAAACATTTAAAATTTATGGAAAATGGCTCTAAAAATATTGATAAATTTGTGAACGAGGTTTTACTTATAACCAGAACTCCTTATTTGAATTTTGTGGTTCAATTTAGTTTGTTATGGCTAGACTAAACTTAAAAAAAGCACTCAGATGGCTGTTTTAGATAAACCCATTTGGCAAACAAAATAAAATTATGAAATTTCTCCTGGATGATATAAAAAAAACTATAGTTCCTGTAAAATTTTTAAAATTCCAAATACCTAATTATCAATTTGTAAAACAAAGATTTAATTTTTATAAAATTATATTTTCACGAAGTTCTTCACAAAACAATTATTCTTATTTTTTCCCTCGTTCAACGAATCGGAATAGTTTATCCAATTATCCTTACTCCTCCAACCAATCCTGGAGCAATCAAACCGGGTACACCCAGACCTCCAACAACCACACCAGGAGCAGCCAATGGTACTCCCAATGATGAAACGGCAACACCACCCACAGCAATTGGTCCAATAACTGATGCTGAGGCCACAGCCAAGCAGAATAAAGCGAAGAAAATGAAAACCTAGAAACAATTAAAAATAAGTAATAAATTTTACAATTAAAGGATATTCTATTTTCAATAAATATTTTTATACCTTCATGATTGGATTTTTTTTTAATTTGTTTACTGACTTGATTGATGGTCGATGTAAATATGATTCTTTCTCATATCATCTGCTCGTATTTATACCAAAGCAATTTAAATGGAAATTCATATGCAAAATTGCGTCATATCAAAGTATTATGTAGAATTGTCTAACATGGAACCAGAAACATGTTAGGAAAACTAAAAGGGAAAAATTATAGAAGCTTGTGGGTATGCTGAAGCTGATTTATCATGACCTTCTTTTGATACACTTGAGTGAACATTTTATTCTGGACTAAAAGTAAACTTGATTTACAAATTTTTTGACAAATGTCTTAACATGATATTAGAACATACTGCTGCTATACTTATTCAAAACAGAACATTTGAACTATAGGCGTTACTGGTTATTGCAATATTTATTTCTTCCTAATTGAAATTATTTTTTACTTAGATTTGACTGATAGTCTTTGAAATGGAACTATAAAAAAAGCTAATAAAGGATTTTGGAGGACTTTTGGATTGGATATGATTTTGAAGGAGTTAGTGGCTTTTGCATAAGCTAATGAATGTGAAATTCTTTAGTTTTTTAGTGATAAATAAATACATTTGTGGCAGGAAATACCCACTGCAACATTTTATTATTCGCTTGGTCTGTAATCCATGGATCGTTTCACCGTTTAGTTATTTTAATAGTTTGTCTACTCCTTAGCACCCGGTTTCTTAATTTTTTGATTTTGGTACAATTTTGAAGCGCACAATTAAAAAACCTCTCGGCTCTAATTCCAATATTGGTGCTACTGGTGTATTAAAATTAACGCAAACCCTTATTGATTTCTGTTTCAATACTCCATGAATGAATAATTTACTGAAAACTGGTAAATTATTCATAAAAATAAAGGCTGAATGTGGAGCACCGACAGTGTCATTTTATGTATTTATAAAGATAAATAAGATAAAGCATACAACGTTCCAAAACCATCGCAGAAGAAAGGCAGATGAAAAAAACTCCTCGATAAAACGAATGCAACTATGTACACAAACTTCACACATGAAATACGTTTTCTGAAGTCAACCCGGTGAACCACACAAGTGAAGATAAAGGAGTTTAATTACCAAATTTATCAATGGAGAACCTGTCTCAGTTAACTCAGCATCGGATTCAGTTCAAAACTCTCATACCTGAATTTGATCAAAAACGGTTCATAGTTTTTGAACTATTTTTTTTTTTTAATCACAGTACTTCTTCTTATTTTATGCTTCTCTTTGTTCAGTAACTGAGGCAAGAAGTTCAAAACGGATTTCCATTAGAACAATCCGATTTTTCAAAAATGTTTGCATTCGTAATTGAATTATATGAATCATGCTGACCACTTTAAAGGGGAAAATTCAAAAGCTTTCCAAACAAGCTCGACTTTAATGCACTTTTGGCACTTTTTTAATAAGAAGTTATTTAAGTCTGCTTTAGGAGTTTTACTATAACTAAATATGGTAATCATATTGTACCTCCTTAATGGCCTTTCTGATGTTGATGGTATACATTTTTTTAAATAACGTTAATAAAACAGGAAACATTTTCAGTAATTGAAACATATTTTTCATTCCAGCGAACCTAATTAATACTGATTTTTTGTTATATTGAGTTCATCAACCAGCTTCTACTGAAATAAATTTACCAAATAGAGGACTTATGGTTATTATATTGACCATATTATATTAAATTTAATGTTTATTCAAAGTATCTTGTAACGGCCTTTATTAAAGTCTTTAAGGTCCATTTGCTGAATCTCATCTAAAATACTTAAAAACAGGCGCTTATAATTAACCCATATAATATACTGTTAAGTTATTAAGGAAACGGTTATATATTGCACATGTTTTTATTAATTAGAACTGTTTTATTCAGAAGCGTCACCTTCTTAGGCTTTTTATTCCTTGAATAAATGAAAGAGCTGATGCAAGAACTTGTTTTCAATTTGTTTAAATTTTTAATTTAATTTCAATACAAAATAAAATACAAGAATAGATCGCACGTACTCCTATGTAAAAGAAGCTAAGAAAAATTATTAGATACTTAAACAAAATCTTCTTATAAAATATAAACATTTATGATAACAAAATTAAAAATCTTTAGATTGGTTTTAATAAGTATATATATATTTTTATGTAGCCACAAAATTTCTTAAGTGTTTTTAAAAAAAAAAATCGTATGTCAAGTTTTGGATTCGTCTTTATTTTAAGATAATAGAAAACATGAAAACAGTGAGTTTCGCAATTATGTCTAACTGCCGTTCTTAGATAGAGATAATTTTAACCAATTAAATCCTACTAGGTTTAGACCAGATAAAATATTTTTTTTTTTAATCTAAATTTAATACACATGTTTTACTATAAGTCTTTCCAGATTTTTCGATTCTTTCCCGGACACCCTGTTCATCATTAATTTATTTGTTTACTTGTTCAACTTGCAGAAGTTGATGAGAAGGTTATATTTCAAAGAGTATTACAAGCTCCGAAGAACTAAAGAATTCTTACATTTCTTTTGAAGCTCATATCAATTATATTATGTATTAGTAAAAATTAATAAAAAAAATACAAAATAATTTTTAAGGGAAAATAAAGAATTTATTTATGCGAAAAGTAAAACAAAATTATATATTGTCGGCAGTATTAAGGGTCATGTGTTGTAATTTTTGTTTTTTTCATTGAAATTAACCAATAACTTTAACGACTCCAGGATGTCCAACAAGTCCTGGAGCAATCAATCCGGGAACACCCAATCCACCAACAACAACACCGTGTCCAGCCAATGGCAAGCCTAAAGGAGAGATAGCAACTCCTCCCAATCCTAGTGGTCCAATGACTGAAGCTGAAGCGACGGCCAAGCAGAAGAGAGCGAAGAAAATGAAGACCTTTGGGAAAAATATTATTCATTATTTATTTTTTTTCAACTCATATTTTTTTGAACTCTTTTACTAACCTTCATGATGATAGATTTGTTTGGGTTGACTGAGCTGACTGGATGTCGATTCAATTATAATTTAAACTCAGGCAATTGCTCATTTATATATGAAAATCCATTGTAATTCATATGCAAAATTGCATCATAAAAAATGTACATGTCTAAGAAAGGAGTTTTAGTTTTAATTGTATTTGGTACCCATGTTCTTGTACATGTCTAGAAGATTTTGTGCTTTGTGATTTATATGTTGCATGAGCATTGAGCAAGTATAAATTCTATTTTTATTTGAATTAGATTAAGAAATTAACAAATTACGATGCATAAGATTAAAACCTCTTTTATATGTACACCGGCATCGATTTTGGTTCAAAGGTAAACGCCATTTACTAAGAAAATAAGTTACTGCGAGATACAAAAACAAATTAGTTGTTTTGTATGTTTTACTAAGATAGCGGTTAAATAAATTTTTTTGTGAAATGTGACTTATTGAATTTCAAAAATGGATTTTAGTTTAAAAATCTTGCACATATTTTTTATCCATTGATTCCACTTTGTATTAGCTGAAAATTTTTTTTTATAGTTCTATTCACTGAGTTGGTTAGGTCTTTTCAAATGCTTTTTCCAATTGAAACCTGCTTCAAAAATTATATTACCTACCTCAAATCAATTTATTTGCAGATTTAACTATTTCATTATTGAATTTTGCCCGTTGAAGACTTCGTTCAAATTGTTAGCTCACCTGGTCACGATTTAAATATTTATACAACGGTTTTACGGTTGGACACTTACTCAACTGAATATTTTTTACTATCTAGATTCATGCAGATGATTAAATCCAAAAGGAAAACAGTAATCCATGTTGTTTTTTTTTGGATTTCGAAAAAATAGCTTCTGATTTTAAGTGTTTCGCTATAAATCAATAAGTGTATTGAAAACTAAAACTTAAACATGAGTACAAAGTACTTATGTTTTTTTTTTCTTCAAAATTTTGGGTTTTAAACGTGATTCCAATATACTCTGTACGGGGTGTGATCAAAAGGTGTCTAGGTTCTTTCACTGGGATTATTGGGCTTTAGTTTTGATTTTATAACCATATTCATGTTTCATAACAGATCAGGATCATCATTGACGTCGACAATGGAGTAAAAGCATGCAAAAACGAGACAAAAGTCGATTTTAAAAATTGCAAAATTTAGAAGAAAAGTTTTAACCAAACGTTAGAGAAATGTCCGTAGATTAAGAAACTGTAAACTTTTTTTTTTTACTCCAACTAATTTAGCCGCAGCACTAGCTCAAAGTCAGTGAAAAGGAGAACATATTTTTTTTTGCACCATCAACATAAAAAGTTGTAATTTCAATTCATTATTTATTTAACATTTTGCAACTGTTGATATAATTTTTAACATAAATAATACAGATGCAGATGTGTTCTAATATATTCATTCTGGTTTTTGTTAAAAAATTGAGTTTTAATAGTTTTTGTGATTTAATTTAAAAAATGCCTATAAAATGTATTTTTCTGTTTTTTGTTCTTTCTTTCTTAATCGTTTTGTTATTACTTTCCGTTAAATTCCGTTGAGTTGTTTGTGTAAAGTGATAAAGTGAATCATAAAGCTGCAGTTGCAAAAAAAATTGGGTGCTACAATTTGCAACCTTAGTTGATGTTTGTGTTAGAAAAAGTGATGTTTTATGCATTTTTAAGTTTTTTCTTAAAAAACTTAAATTTTGATATATTTGAAGGATCATCCGGCTTAATAGTTTTTACCAAAAAACGTTTATATGTTATGAATTATGATGAAAACATGTTCTGAAGGTGGATTTAAAGCTAAATTGAATTATTTAGAAAAATATTTGTTAGACAAGGCATGTTGTGAGGAGGGTCAACTCGAAGAATTTGAAATTAAAATATGGCATTTATCAATTCTACATGCAAGAATTTGTCTTTACGAAACCATTTTGCATATTGCTTATAAGCTTCCTTTAAAGAAATGGCAAATTCGAAAACAAGAAGATAAAGATATTTTCAAAATAAAAAAACGAGAAATGCAAGCAAAATTCAAAAACCAACTCGGTCTAATAGTAGATGTACCAAAGCCAGGTTTCGGGAGTTTAAATGATGACAATACAAGTCGTAGATTCTTTGAAGATCCACAAATTTCTGCCGAAATAACAGGTTTTGACATTCAGTTAATTTATAGGCTAAAGGTTATATTAATGTAGAAGCTCTGTCCAGTGGATATAAAATCTATATTTCCAAGTTTGATAAATTTGCATTCGATACAAGTAAAAACTCAAGGAAAAATTGCAATGCGATATTCTTAATCGTTTGTTATTAACATCTGACCCCCTAATAACAAGCATTAGGTCTCATCCTATTAAAAAAACAAAATCTTTTTCGAAGGAAGCAATTGAAATGCTTATATCTGAGGATCCGATTCCATCTCCATTCGATGACTCTGAAGATGAAGATAATAATAATTCTGAGGAAGAAAGCTAGTCTTGTTCAGAGTCTCTTTCGGTATAAACATTTACATAAAATAAATGTATATTATGCCTATTAAAGGTTTCATATATAAATATAAAATAAAATTTAATAAATTGAAAAAAAAAACACCTCAACTTTTTTGGTCATCATTTTTTTGGACTATGTTTGCCAAATTGTGTGTAATCAGCTATCTTAAATTCGTAGACTTTAGTTGATCATCGTCGGGTCCAAATTGGGTTTTGCAAAAATTAAAATTCTGTATCAAAGAAATTTGGTATTCCATTCTTCTATTCATCTAATATTATGTATTTAAAAATTTTGTAAATCCAAAATTGTGAAATTTCTTATTCCATAATTCAGCTTTTGAAAATTCTGTTCAATTGTGAACGGGTCTGTAAGTCACTGTTAAGCAATTTTTTATTCAACTAACAATAAAATAAAGGGGTGAGACTGAAGGTCATTAAGGGGTATTTTTTGGTAGTTTTTCGTTTCGTTTCGAAGATCAAGTTTTGTTTTTCCAATTTATTCCTAATTTTATTGCTAAAAATCTAATTTTGCCAAATAATTATTTTTCATTTTTCATCTTTGCTTTTGTTGTTTCACTTTTTATTATTTCAATTGTTTTTTTTCTTTTGCGATCTGTGTGAAATCGAAAGCGAAAAAAATAAAATTAAAGCATACTTTGTTTCCACCGAAACAAAATTCGACATTTCAACATCTCGAATTGGGTATTTTGGGTTTAGTGTTTTTCAGTTTAGAACGATGTCCTTTTTTATATTTAATAATGATTATATGGAAATAAATTAGATAATGGTGCCACAGTTAATGATAATTTTCAAAATTTTATTTAATTTTTCAATAAAAAAAAATATTTAAACATTTATCATCAACTCATCGAAAGCCTATACAAGCTAAATTTTTTATCTAGCCAATAACTTTGACAACTCCAGCATGTCCAAGAACGCCTGGGGCAATCAATCCTGGAACACCTAATCCTCCAACAACTACACCTGGAGCAGCAATTGGTACACCCAAATGAGATACAGCAATTCCACCGAGTCCAACGACTGATGCTGAAGCGACGGCCAAGCAGAAAAGAGCGAAGAAAATGAAGACCTTTCAAGAAATGTTTATTTTTTGTTAATTAATGAGTGTATTAGAAAAATCAATCGATTACTTGTTGTTTTTACCTTCATGATTAGATTTTTGTTCTGAGTTGACTAAGAGCCGATTCAATTATGGTTTGAACTTGAGTTCTTCGGCCATTTATATCTTATCATCGTAGATTGCAATTTTTAATAAAAGTTACATCATGCAATAAGGATTGATTAATAAGGTTATAGTCTTATTACCAAAGCATATAGCTGAAGATGATGTTTGTTTTGTTTCCACTTGACTGCTTTAAGAAGATTTGTGCAAAGTTAAATCTTTTTTGAAAACTTTTTTTAACAATATAAATCCGAAACTTAGTCTGCTTTAAATTTTTAATTTTTTTTTCAATCAATTTGGTTGTGGCATATCAATTGATTGGACTTGATATCAGGACACGGGAGGTAGTCTTTCGTTCTACAGAAGGGTGTCCTTTTTATGTCGCAAGTTTTCAATCACAATGTTATTATTTCGAGAAACTATAGTATTTTTGCGACTATATAAGCAACCATGTTTCTCCAGTCAAATCGGTCCCTAGCTAGCTGTCCAAAATTTTCCAAAATTGGATTCCAAAATTTT
The DNA here is from genome assembly GCA_958431115.1 of Syrphus vitripennis. Lineage (NCBI taxonomy): Eukaryota > Metazoa > Arthropoda > Insecta > Diptera > Syrphidae > Syrphus > Syrphus vitripennis. The sequence continues at coordinate 96,211,807 of OY288110.1, read as the reverse complement.
GGAAAAGCGCTTCCATACGCTATTTAAAGATACATATTTAATTTTACATGTCTAGTTTATGAGTTATGAGCAAAACATTTTAGAAATGAAAATGTTTGTAATCTATATCCTGGTCATATGGCTCCGGTCTTTGAGTATCACTCTCTTCATAGACTTACAAGAATACGTCGTTACCACAAACAAAAAATTTGAGACCTAGAAGACCACCATCTGTAGTATGAAAGTTTTGTTAAGCCTTTCTCTTTGAAAATGCAGAAATATTCCCCGCGTCCCAAGAAATTTAGAGAAAAATTACTTTTCCAAAGTTCTTTTGTGCAGATCTTCTTAAAACAGGCAAATAAAAATCAAAAATCTTCTTACAACTCTGTCTTTATTATGTTTTCATTCTGGTTGTAAGAAAATAAAGTTTTCAAAGTAAAAATATACCATCTATCCTGTGGATGATGCAACTTTCAGTAAAATTGCAATCTACAATGATATGATATAAATGGCGGATGAACTCAAGTTCCAACCATTATTGAATCGGCTCTTAGTCAACTCAGAACAAAAATCTAATCATGAAGGTAAAAAAACCAACTAATCGATTGATTTTTCTAATACCTATGTACCAATAATTAACAAAAAAAATCCATTTCTTTAAAGGTCTTCATTTTCTTCGCTCTCTTCTGCTTGGCCGTCGCTTCAGCTTCAGTCATTGGACCACTAGGATTGGGAGGAGTTGCTATCTCTCCTTTGGGCTTGCCATTGGCTGGACACGGTGTTGTTGTTGGTGGATTGGGTGTTCCCGGATTGATTGCTCCAGGACTTGTTGGACATCCTGGAGTCGTTAAAGTCATCGGCTAGATAACACTTGGATTCTTCAAAAAAAGAGTTTCTGATATATAAGACTTTTATTGAAAAATAAAATAAAATTCTGAAACTTAACATTAACTGTGTATGACTAAACTTCAAAACCTAATACTCGTCTTCCCCAGACCCAAGTTTTATTTCTAGGAAATATGTACATTACTTGCATCACGTGATCAGGTTTATCCTAAATAAGGTTTTATTGTTTGTGTGTTAGCTCACCCAAGTGTTGTTGTTTTATTCAAAACCTTTAATATTAATAACATGGTACGATAGCTTGACAACCTTACTCCAGTTGTGTTATAACAAAGAAAACCTTTTATATATATTTTTATATTGGTTAGGCCAGTTGTGGAAGCCCTAAGTTGAATTTCAATACATAATAAATGTAATGCAGTTAGTTGTTCTCTTTTCGTGTTCATAATGTCTGAGCTATTTTTTCCTTAGTGAAATTACTCGCAGAAGTGATTTAGCTATTTAGTGAAATGGAAAAGCCCGAATTGATATTCGAGTACTTGAAACACGTGAAGCAGAGAAAATGAAATCAACGAAAACTTTAACAACAAAACAAAACATCATTCACTCACTTTGTCTATGAATCGATTTTCAATGTAAAGGGAGTTATCTCACTTACTTGAATTAGCCGAATAAAATAAATACACAAATTAATTTGAAATAAAAAAGTAGTTGGTCAATCCTAAATTTTATTCATAGTCACATCACAAAATTCTTCTATTTAGTTGCTTGTCATCCATAAGTATACCTTTTTTTCCTGATAAATTTTCTTTTAGCTATTTAAACTGGGAAAATATAAAAATAAGGACGTCAGCGTCCTCTTGATACACATATGCCTATATAATAAACACAACATTGCATCAGTCTTATTTATTACATGTGTTGACAAAAATGCAGGGTGGGTTTATTCAAGCTCGTTTACGTTTTAAACTGTACCTCGTAAATTGTACTTTCAAGCCATTTAGACTTTACAAATAATGCCTTGTATTGATTTAACCAAACACACAAATTGCATATCTTTATTAAACATTTATTATTAGGTATGTTCAAAAATAAGATATGTACTATATGGGAAATGGTTGGATTTTATGTATTTGATTTTACATGATTTTTTAATGAGTGTAGGTATAGTTAACATATATTTAAATGTAAAAATTAAAGTTCTATATCAATTACTTTAAAGATTTAACACATTACTGTGTTTTTTTTTGGAAGGCTCAATAAAATTGAGTAAAAAAAAACGACAGCAGAGCAAACTTAATTGCAATTAAATGCAAAGAATATTCTCTAAGAAACGAACCTACGGATCCAGACAAAAGCAAAAATAATATTTTTCTGTTTTCTACAAATATTTATTAATTTTTTTTGTAAATTATTATGACCATTAACCTTTTCTTCGTAAGTCCTCATGTGGTGTTTTTTGAAACAACTCTATAATAGACTTGCAAAAATAAGCTCTTAATATATGTATGTATATGTATGTATGTAGCTTACAAATTCGGATTTTTTTAAATTTTTTTTTTGAGTTTTAAAAATTTCAGGAATGAAAAACCGCAGTAATTTGCATTTTTTTTTTTGAAATTTTATGCTCTTCAAAAATTTAGCAATTCAATGTTTGGTCCAATGGTTTTGTATGAAGTAGCTTTTATACAGGAACCTTAATCTTTACGACCAGATTAAGTGCTTTACGACCAGATTAAGTGCTCCATTTCACTCTGGAACACTCTTAAGGGAAAAGTCGAATTTTCAGGATTTTACTTTTAATCAAATTTTCCAGAAAATCGGTTATGGAACCCTTTTTGATTGAACTTCGTATATTTGTTGGTATCCAGAATAAATGCATTAAACCTTATGTACAACGCTTTTGTTTAAAATTAACATGAAAATGTGGCTTTGACTTTTTTTGCCACGCTTACATAATATGATCCTGTATTTTCTCATGTTGACGGTTTTAATATTATCAGAAAGAACATTTTATAAAATTGTATTGTTTTGAATGGTGGTCTTATCTTAACTTTATGTAAAGTGATCGATTACGATAACAGTACAATCTGGGGCCTATAACACAATTCATAAAGTGCTTGTTGAAAGAGTAAAATCAACATTTTTTTTTAATTTGCTTTAAACTGATTCAACAAGTGAAGGATTTTTTTTTACAACTGTTACGGTTTTTATTGTGTTATAGAAGTAATTTTCACTTGGTAAACAAGCATAGTTAAACAAGTAGTTGTTGACTAGTTGACTTGTTGTTCTGTGTTATAGGCCCCTAAAGTTACTTTCATCATTCAATTTTTAACTTCCTTTATGTTGGATTTTGTTCGTGGACGATCTGGTTAATGTTAAGCGCCGTTCCGTTTTTTATCAATGAAAGTTTTAACTGTTAGCTTGGAGACATTTTAAAGGCGAAATCTATAATTATTTTGATGTGAAACTAAAGATTATGACTTCATATAATGAACTACATTACCATTCATGTCAAAGACTGGGCCGAAATAAATAGGATAGGAATAATAAAGTCCAAATCTTCAGTACTGCATTAAAATTTTTATTGATCTTGCATTTCAAATAAAGTTAACATTGAAAATTTAAATTTAAGTTCGTAACATAATTTAATCACTGTTTTTGATCAGATTTGTTTTGGTAAGGTGAGCAAAACACGTCTATAAATCTAGGTACTGATTAAAAATGTTTTTTAAACATTGTAATGTTTAAACATAATGTACATAAACATACATTGTGTACAGTGTATACCTAACCTACAGTAATGTAACTTATGTTTGCCTTCCTCCATTAAATTAGATTTAATTATCCATGCAACAGTTATCGACATCTTGATTTAAATGTTTTTTATTTCTAAATCACCACCGGGATACTTCTTGAGCTTCCTAAATATGCGGCTGATTTAATGAGCCTGTTGATCTAATTAACGTAATATTAGTGAAAGTAGGAATAGATAAATTATTTTATTATTCGCTTCCAGATATCAAAACAACCATATCAAACCCTTGCAATGCATTTGAATAATGTATAAATTACCCACTGGGTATTCTTTCTGCACAAAGTAGATTAATTCCATAAGCGTAACCCTAGAACCGCACAGAGGTCTAGGTTCTTATAATAATGCATATTATGCATAAATGAACATATTGCCACTTGGAGACTAGAGCAATATTATGGAGCACGACATTTATTTTCCTGCCGCCCACCAAAAAACCTGATTTGGACTTAAAACTACAATAAAAGTGTTAACATTGAGATCTTGGTGTTTGGCACGGGACAAGTTGATCACATTACACCTATGGGATAGGTTTCAACACAATGCTATATAGATTCATATAGTCAAATAAGATCAGCTGCATGAAAATGATGCAATGGTTTAATGTAATTACAATATCATTTCGATACTATATAATCATTAGGTTTTTCTGGATAGAAATCATATTTGAATCGACAACCAGTCTACTCAGAAACCCCCAATCAAAAATAATCATGAAGGTGAGATATGGCTTTAGAAAGGATATTTAAAGAATTATAATATTACTAATAAATAAATTTTGTGTTTTTTTTATTTTAAATAATTAGGTCTTCATTTTCTTCGCTCTCTTCTGCCTTGCCGTTGCTTCAGCATCAGTCATCGGACCTTTGGGTCCTTTGGGATTGGGAAGCGTAGCTGTTTCACCTCTAGGTTTGCCACTAGCTGGACCAGTTGTTGTCGGAGGACACGGACTAGTTGCTCCAGGACTTCTTGGACTGGGTGGAGTCAGAATCGTTGGTTAATCGATTTAACAATGTATACAGAAATCAAAAACAAAAATGCACTCTTACGAATTTCACGCCATGCTATTCCTGTCTTAATAAAAAATATAGCTTTTGATGTTTTTTAAATGAGATTTTTTTTTATATCTTTTTTAGAAGTATAGATAAACACGGCTAAATGAAATATAGCCTAATTAGAAAATGCGTATATTTTCCATTTTCAGGGTAAATATTTTTGTTTAATGGTTGTGCTAGGGCGGTACCTACCGTAAAACAAAAAAATATTCTACTTCCCCTTTCCTTAGGGAATCATCTAAATCCACAAGCCATAGTTTTGGAGCTCAAAAAATGTAATTTGCTGTTAGTTCGAGCTTAACGGAGTGGCCTTAGACTTTAAATTTATACATTGAACAACTTCAAAGATTTAAGTTTTTAGCGATAATAGTTTTTATTTATTTTTTGTATAGAGTTGCTATGTTCACCAAATTAAGGAAAACCTCTTTCAAGAATTTAAAAGTATTTTATGTACAATGGTTAGTAAAAAAAATTAAAATGTTGATCATTATTACGAATAAAATAACAAGGTGACTTGAATTTGAATTTCTTATTTTTTCTTAAGGAATTCATCGTATTCTTCTGCTATGAATCCTCTGTATTCCAATGGAACGACTCCATTATCGAAACCAGAATTTGCAGAGCTTAAAGCATATCTCACAGGACTAGGTAAAGGTGGATATCCCAACACCACATTGCGTACACGTGATGGCACTGAATAAGCTACAGGATTGATGGTCCTATAGGATACTGGAAGTGGTCCAACATCATAAAGCCTAGAGTAACTAGGCCTTTGGTAGACTGGCAAACGAACTTGTCTACGACCACTCGAAGGTTGTGGTCCGAAAAATACAACGGGAGGAGCAGAAGATGGTCTAATTGGTAATGAAGGATATTCTTCTGAATGATAGTCCACATGGTCAGATTCGTTATCCGATGTTCTGTCCAAATAAGTTTCAGGATTATCCTCACGATGCAACTTTTTTTCAGCATCATAAGTTCTTTGCTCGTTATCATCGGCGTGCTCATCTTCTCCATGTACTACCCTTCTTATAGCAGGAATCCTCTTAAAAGCTGTATTTGTTGTTCGATGTTCATCCTTCCTACGAGCTTCACGTTCAAAATCATCATATTGACGACGACGGTCCTCTCTCGAGTGTTCCGATGATGTTATAAGGTTTTCATCAGCCCTTTGATTTTCGCTATCAGCTGTATGATGGCAAAAAACCGTACACAAGTAAATTAAAGTAACGTATATGATGATCTGTGGATGAAGTAAGCATAAGTGTTAAGAAGCTTAGAAAAATTTGTTACCTAAAATTGATTATGTATACTAACCTTCATTGCTAGAATAGAACTGACCAAACACAATTAGCACTTTGTATTTTATAGTATTAAGTAAACAAATTCGCTGATGACTAAGAACCAAAAAAGATCAAGATGAATGGGGTTTAATTTAGCCTAAATTGCAGTTTGTCAGTTGCTGTTTGAAACATCTTTAGGTTAGTAGTAAGATTTATGTACAAATCGAAGACAGCCAATGGTTTAAACGAGTTTTAGCTTTCTTCCCATGGTGATCTGTTATTTATGAGATGAAGTTCGTATGCGACACGGACAGAGTACATGGTGAATAAGTTTTAATTATTTAACTTATTAGGACTTTAAAAATTCGTGTGATGAAAAAGAGCAACTAAAATATTTTTAAAATGAAAGAGTTAAACAATGTTTTTTCGTCAGAGTTGAAGTAGTTATACATATATATTTATTTATGCCCAATATAAGTCAAATATTATTATTTTTTTCACAATTCGATATAATTTTCTTGTGAAGATCAAATTCCTAAGAATAAATCTTAAATCTTTAATATTAAAGAAACACCAAACTGATGAACAAATTGAAATGTTGATGAACAAGATTGAGATTTTGTTGAAATCTTGTTACACACATTTAAAATTTCTTAATATTTACGCGCCTGTTTATGTATGTACTGTACATCTTTCAACTAAATCTTGAGATTCCAAATTATTTTAACAATACTTTGAGCAATATTTTGAAAACCAAGTATTTTAGCGAAAATATAAAGAACTACATTTTAGACAAAAAAGCTTTAATCATACTTTCGAGAAACTGTTATTAATAACTATAGTTTTTAAATATTTAATGCTTAAATGAATTTTTAATGGAACTAAAAACTAGAAAACTAGACGGAATTCGTTTTTAAACATTTGAAAATTATAAAATCTTCTTCTTCTTAAGAAGAAGCAGAAACTTGAATCAAATTTCAAAAGATGCATAATTTAATGAAAAAAACGTATATTTTAATTTTTGTAATGTTCAAAACCTCATTTAAAAAGTAAATAAATTTTAAAATTGTTTCATAATTTACTTCTTCAATTTTAAAAAATAAATAAGTAATTTAACTGCACTGCATACCTAAAATAAAAATCTAGGTCAACATTTAGCTTAACATAATTAAATCTAGATCTCGTTATTTTCAGTTTTCTTAAAAACTAACATTTAGGCACCTATGTTTCAGTATTTGATTAAAAATGTATAGAATCATTGAAAATAATGTACACACGAGTACATATGTATATTGTATATCCCATAACGAGGGGACTACAGTTAGGTACTATAGGGCAAATTTTGGATTCTTCAAAAAAAACAATGGAACTCGTGCTCCAAAAATAGCCGTACTTGTCATATAAACATTAAGATAAAAATATTTATTTCAAAAACGGTTGTAACGACTTTTATGAAATTTTTTCGTGGAATTTAGTAAGTAATTAGAATTATTTGGTCAAAAAACGTTTTACAAAAAACGTTTATTAACGGTACCTGACATAGACCCGGGTTTTTGGTTTTCGACAATCTCATAAATGGTTTGAGGAATTACCTAACAAATTTTTATGAAAGATGTCCTATATAATCTGAGTGTTACATTTATGAGTCCTGACTCTTCTTCGAATTTATTTTTGCAGTGATATTCTGTGACACGATTATATTTATTCTTTTATTGAAAACGTTTATTTAAACCGAACGACAGTTAAGAAATAAACAAAAAGCAACAAATGGACAGTTTTTTAAGTAGTTTCGAAAATGTACGCGCTCATAAGTTTATTGCTTATACTACGTCCTCACTAAAGCCAAAATGAGCTAATTACATAAATTACGAAAACTCGTACTCATTACAAACGAGGTTACTTCGTTTGAAAGCTCTTTGTCGTTTTCTCTTTCTGTCTCATTGAGAAATTTCAAATTTATGAGGCTGGTTCACAATTGAATCCAAATTTATGTTTGGCTGAATGCGTTCACCTAATTTCCGAAATAATTTTGTGCAGATTTATTTGAAATTACCCTTTGTATATGAAAACTATAGTACTATCATGGCGAGTTTTTTTTAGGGTTGCAGAGGTCCTGGTGGTGGCGCTGCAAAATGTGTGGTGTAAAATTCGATTTGGGGAGTCTTTAAGCGTCAAAAATTGGTGGTAGGGGCAAGAGTAGACTATTTTTTGGATAATTGCATCCAAAAAATATCAATAAATATTATTTAAAACCTCCATAAGCTCTCCGCAAAAAAAAAAGAGTAAGGGTTGCATAGGTAAACTAGATGTCGCCCCATTCGACTTCCACCATGATAGTACTATAGTTTTCATATACAAAGAATTACCTTATTTAGAAATCTAAATTTGTATGGGAAATGAAATAATTTGGAAGCTGAACTTGAGATTATGAACGAAATTACCTCATTTGGCCCAGTGAAAACAGACTGTTATTTCAATTCCGTATCAATCACAATGCATTTGATACAAAAATCAATCCAATTTTTGTTTTTCGATATTATTGTCAGATTTATATAATAAATAAGATTGAATAATATGGCGGTTAATGAGAAACAAAAGTGCTCTCTGAACACAACCAAAAGTGCTGAATATATTATACTACATTACCAACAATGTGCCATTCGAACTACATTGTCGTAAATATCTATGTTTCCCTCTTAGGCACATTTAATAAAAAGAGACGGATATTCTTTTTGTGTCATTTGCTTTGCTTACGGATCTTTTCAAATTTCAATTTAAAACGCTTCACACTTCGCACAACAAATACTGTGAAATCAAAATTTTCTAATTTGCGCTTAATCCAAACTCCGAAAGAATTTATAGTAATTTATCAAAGCAGTAAAAATAAAATTAAGTATAAACCTCTTATAAAACTATTTTATAAAATTGTATTATGCTGGCTGAGACGACATACAATTGGGACGATATCCAAGTTGGACGATTTGATCTGAATCATTCGGAAAAATTTTTCAGTAAGTTTAATAAAAACAAGACAAATAACAAAAATTGTTAATTAAAACTTTTTTTCCTATTGAAGCTGCAAAACATCTAAAACACGAAAGGTTCTCTGAAGAGTTCAGTCCCGTAGAAGAAATGGGTAAATGGTTAAACAAAAATAAAACCTCATCATGTGTATCAAAAAAAATTATTTATTTCAGCTGCAATGAACATCAATGATTCCTTCTCGAACGATATAGCTATTCAATGCAAGAAGGAAAATAAAGAAAATATCGGCCCCTCCACATCCACAACAAATCAATTTAATAATGACTATCTTTTGTCACCAGCAGAAGATAAAAAAAATGTACTTAAAAAAAGCGGCGATGAAGCTCAAGGTCATGTAGCTGTAAAATCACCTCCTTCACCAACTCCATCACAAACCAAACGTCGGCCGGCTAATCTCTTAACAAAGTTCAAGACTCCAACAACAAGTTCAACTGCAGTGGCAAAGAATGCTAAGGCTGTCGCAAAAGTTGAACCACCGCATGCCTATGACTTCAAGGACATCTACAAGAAGAAGAAAGAGGAAATGATGAAAAAACTTCTGGAGGAAGAAAAAAAGAATCGAGTTTTTCACAGTCGACCTGTGCCCAAATCTAAGGCTGTGACAGTAGTGCCTAAAACTCAAATTGATTATATTCTGACGGTGCCTAAGACACCGGTTGTCTTGAAAAACTCACAAGAAGCTTTAGAGAAGCGCAGAAGAAGGGTAAAGATGTTTTTTATTTTAATTTAGAGTAAATAGCTATAATTGTATTTTTGCATTCTTTTTTTTTTATAGTTAGAAGAATATAAAAGGCAAAATGCTCCACAAAAGTTTACGAGCCGAAAACCACTTGGCCTTAATGATGAACCATTTAAGCCAAAAAAAACATCACAAACTGTTATGGCCCCCCAGCCTTTTAAATTGAGCGTGGAACGCAGGTTAGAAGAACGAAAACAGTATGATGAACAAAACAGAATAGCTGCAGAGGAGCGAAAAAAGCAAGTAAGTGATTTGTTATCAAAATATTTTTTTTTTTAATATTAAGTGATGGGTCGATTCGGTAATTATTGATCACTTGAAAAAAAATCAAATTTTCAATTGAAAGGTTTCACTCTCTTGTGTGCTCAAGAATTTATGAAATGCCTAACTGTGGCAACATAAAAAAGCAATTCTGATCATTAAAGATATGAAAAGTGAGTGGAATATCAAAGATATTGTATCTAGACATTGATTTTGATGAAAAGCTATGACTTAGACAACACATAACATTAAGCACAAAACCTTATAGAACCGATCAGTATTACCGTATATCTATTTGTTTTAGAGAACAATTAAACTATTTATTGCCCTGGAGAAATATGTACCTATTTAATATAAAACAAAGCATAAAAGGTTCCAAATCACCACTTTGAGATAATTGGACACACCAGTTTCAATTGCAGTATTCAAAAAAAAAATAAGGCAAATAAGGAAATTTTGAATCCACACGAACCATTGAAATTATTCATTCTAATGAATAGAGAAACTCAAAATATTTGAATTTTGAATAATTTATAAATAATGTTATTTGTTGAAAAAAGATTGATTACAGGAAACCTAAAAGAAGTGTTTAGCTAGTTTCGATATGTGGTTTTCGTTTGGACTTTTTGTATGTCATAGATTTTAATATTTGTATGTACTTGATATCCAACTACACCACAAAAAGTGAAACTTGTCGGATACCTTTTCGTAGGCAAAATCCCATAAAAGAAGCTCGGCAATCATCTTGTAGTAGGAACAAAAAAAAACCCACCAAAGAAAAGCTGTGAACGTCTTGTGTAACTTACGGCGAATACGATGAAACCAAGAACTAGTTTCTGCAGAAGAGCCACACATGTTCGATAGTTCGAAGTTGTGAAGTAGTAGTATCGCTACTTATTATACTCCAAGGAAAGAGTATTTTATTCCCGCCAAGGCAAAGCTCATAGTCTTTTTGTCTCAAAGATAAATTTCAAATTAATGAGGCTGGTTAACAATAGAATCCAAATTTGTATTTATCTGAATTTCGTGAGAAAATTACAAAATTACTTTATTTGGCGTAATGAAAACTGGGTACCTATTAGGTCCTGTTTATTTACAATAAGTGATATTTAATCTATGATTATGTATGAGAATGTAAAATAAATTTGTTGTAGAGAATCCGTAATTTGAATTGATCACGAATTTAGCTTATTAGTCAATTTTGTTTGATTGCCAGAACCTCTCCCTAGAGTCAGCTTGTTCACATACGACTTTGTTCTGAAACGACTTTCAATAGCACTGGTTAAATGAAGCTTATCAATCAAAATTTGCGGATTAGCCGAAGAATTATTAGAATAGAAAGGAATTTGATTGAACCTAACCCATTATGAACAAATTAGCTTCTTATGCCAGGTTGGTCAGAGCGGGTTCAGTACTAATACAGAAGTTCTGGTTAAATGGTGCTAAATAACCGAAATCAGTTATAAATCGATGATTAACAATTAATTATGAATTTTTTATTAACGAAAAAAACCCAGCAAGATCAACAGCACGCTGGCCAGCAAATATTTTCCAACCACTTTGCCAACAGCTCCAGCCACCAGCACTGTTTCACATTTCGTTCGAAACAACAAGAAAAGAACAACAGCGAGCCACGGCAACACTCAATTTCAACCAAATTCGCACTAAATTATCTCGGAGATTAGTAAACGCATTCAAGACTGAAAAAAAAAATAATAATTAGCTGTCAAACGAAATTACCTATTTTTTAATGTAAACGCTTTTTTCGTTATTTGTGAAATTACCTCATTTCGGCTCTAATGAGAATGTAATGTTAGGCTTATCCAGACGATTGCGAAACATTCGGATACCATTGAGAACAACATTAACAAAACGGTGCTACGATATTCAACAACACCATGTTGTTGGTTTTCCGTCGTCACGACACTTTCGCATCGGTTTGGGTTGGCCTTTACTCAGTAATTTAATTTTCCCAAGTAGAGTGAGTAAACAAATAATCTATGCTGAATATACCCTATGCTTCGTCATTAATAAATCTTCTACCTTACGGACACATCCATTTCATTGAAACACCATTATTCCGCAATTCAGCACTCCATTCAACCGTACGACAACAACAAAATAAATTGTCAACTGTCAAAAACAGAAAGAAAAAAATTCCATCAACTCAGCGAACCCGTGAATTTTGTAGTCGTCGTTGTCGTTCGTCAAAACATTTCAAGGTGCAATCGTAGCACAATTTGTGAGATGTGTTAAATTATTTACAGTTTTCTCCTCAAAAATTGACAAAATTAACTATCGTGTATAGTTTCAACTATCGCAATCAATTTCTTAAGCCAGGAAATTCCCAAAATAATCCAGAAATTCATCTTTCTGGTCAAGTGAGTCACTTTGATTGCGAAGAAAAAGAAAATCGCCATTTGGAAGTATACGACGAGGAGAACGAACAAACGAAAAAAGAAGACACAGTTGACTGCCTGCCTGCCTGCACACTGAACTCTTCTTTTTCCCTACCTCGTTTGTGAACTATCACAAAGTGAGAAAGTGCGAGACGTGAATCTGCGGAGAAATCCTCCAATTTTTTTTTATTTGTTTTATTTTCTTTTATTTTTGATAAATATTTATTTTGCTCCCATTAATTTGAGCAACAATTGTTGAAAATTGAAAAACAAAAAAATAAACATTTTCGTGGGAATTTGAAGGAAAATTCAACAAGAAAAAAAAAACAAAGGTGAGAAAATTGAAAAGAAAAAGGAGACCAAAAAAAAGTGAAATCATTGCAACAATTTATTATTTAGTGCATTAAGCTATCTACAAACAGAATGGTGGACCGTCTAGTAAACAGCGAAGCAAACACCCGTCGTATAGCTATGGTAGAGAGTTGCTTCGGTAGCTCCGGCCAGCAATTAGCTATTCCTGGACGAGTGTTAGTGGGCGAGGGTGTTCTAACCAAAATGTGCCGCAAGCGTCCCAAGAGTCGCCAGTTTTTCCTATTCAATGACATCCTCGTCTATGGCAACATTGTAATTGGTAAAAAGAAATACAATAAACAGCACATTATGCCTCTAGAAGAGGTCCAACTGGAAACTATTGATGACCATGGTCAGTTCTGCAACGGATGGCTTATCCGAACAACCACAAAGTCGTTTGTAGTTTACGCTGCCACTAGTACAGAGAAACAAGAATGGATGGCACATATCAACAAGTGCGTTGAAGATTTGTTGCGGAAGAGCGGCAAGAAGCCAGTCGAAAACCATGCAGCCGTCTGGGTGCCCGATAACGAGGCATCGATATGCATGCACTGCAAGAAGACGCAATTCACAATGTTAGTGCGTCGCCATCACTGTCGCAATTGTGGGGATGTTGTTTGCGGACCATGTTCGTCAAAGAAATTCTTGCTGCCTCAGCAGAGTACTAAATCTGTGAGAGTTTGCCTTAAATGCTATGAAAATCTGAGCAGAGCTAAAGCACAGGAGGAACATACCAAGGAAGGGGCAAACATCTCCTCAACGGTCAATGCTCTGGGCAAAGCAACAAACAACAATGCTACCGGAACTGTTTCGAATGGCGATAGTTCAGCCGAAGACGATACGGACGGAGATGAGGACGATCTTAATAAGCATTCACAACATCAGCACGCCGAGCCAACATTCTATGGTGATTCTTCAATCATATCGGATAAGATTGAGGAAGGCGGCAGCAACTCAGCAGCGACGAGTACTAATAACAACAGTAAGTGATGTATAACGAATGTTAGCCAAGCCACAGATCGAGAGGAAGTAGAGGAAGCTGGAGTAGAAAGAAATATAAATGGAAAATCAGTAGAATGCCGTCGGAGGGTTGGGAGGAGCAGCAATAGAGATCAACGTGCATTGGATACAGGGTCGGAAGAGGAGAATTCAGCGGCTGGCCTGCTATCAACTGTTATCAATTTTGTGTCTTGGCGAAAAACAAGAAAAATTTAGCATTATTATCAACAATAACAACCAAACAAAACAAAAAAAATATTTACAAATAAATTCTACTACTATTACACAACACACAATCTACGAAGCAACAAAAGAAATTTTCATTACAATGAAGAATGGAGTATTACTCACAATGTTATGTACGTATTAACTACAGTTTTTTTTTAAATTATATAATTTGCCAGATTTAAAGTTAGCAGGGCAATTCCAAAGAATCATTGTCATTATGAATTAGTCACTTTCGAAGCTGTTTTATATTGATCAAAGTGCAGCTCGAATGTTGGATAACTTCTGTTTTAGTTTGAATGTTTTGATAAAACTCTTCCTTAAGATTTTTGCAGTGCATTCTTTTTTTTCAAGAAATAGAAGCAGCTAATCTAACTGTGGTTTTGAACAATATTTTCTTAGCATTTTTATGAAAAAAGTGGTATGTTATCTTTTCGGTGAGTTCCTTGGAAATTGTCTTCAGATAAAACGATATTTATAAAAACAAAAAAATTTGAGTTGGTTAAACCTCGAATGATGAAATGAACGCTTAAGTTTTCATCAGTGTGATGAGTTTGACAATAAAGCTTTTGTACAGAAAAACAAAAATCATTTTTGAAGAGTTTTGTAGTGTCGAAGATATACCTGCCCATTTGAGAATTCAAACATCTTAGCTTTTTTTTAAGGTTATGTTTTAACTTTTGTTTTTGATTTTCGATAAACTCGATTCTATTTCGAGACCTATGGCCACTTCAATGCCATTTACGTCTTCGTATGATAGAGATGATGGCTTGCTGTCATGTTCTCCTTTGAAGTTCATCATTAGAGATACCGTTGGGCCAGAATATCCTCAAGATGTTTCGCAGACATATACATATATGTACATATATAATATAGACAGATATTTTATATTTTTTTTGGCTATAGTTCATTGTTTTTTAATTAGTCATGCGACGTTTCACTTATGCTTATTTCATTTTGTTACTTTTAAATTCGTAATATCGTTTAATTAAAAGCCTGACGAAAGATATAAACATATCTGAAACGTCGCAAGGCTAATAAAAAACAATGACCTTTAGCCAACAAAAATTTCTTTTACTTCAGTTTCTTCTCAACTCTTTGGCTTCGAACTGATGATGCTGTTTTTACCTTTTGGTAAAACTTCGGAACCTCATTCATATCTTCTCGATGGCGCGCTTCTTACGCAGAAGCCGGTGTTCGTTTTTCCTTTTCTGTTCTTTAAGTTCGCTACCAGTTCTCGACTTTTTGTGTAGCACCGCTTTGTATGCTTCCTGTTTAGCTGTATGTGCTTGTCATCAAACTAGGGGTTTTGTTGTGGTGGTATTGTGAAACCCAGACATGGCTGATTTGATTTGATGCTGGCATAGAACAAGAATAAGAACCTGGGGTGGAATCGGCTAAGGTGATTTTTGATTGTCACCTTTGTGATCATAAAAAGTGATCAAACTAATTTTTGCGTCTGTGTAAGGTGATCACCAAATTTTGTTTAGAATTTGGTATCACTTTAAAAGAAATTCACTGACGTTTGTTACAATTTTAGTGGTTGTATTCAAAAACCGATCTGAAGCTATCCGGATAAGTTTGTGTTGTTGTAAAACTATGTAAAAACACAGCTGTTGCAATAACAACTCAAAGGAATCTGAAAAATTTTTAGATGCGGAAAGCATATGTGAATCAATCGCGAACGTGGGCATTTATTACCGTTTGTGTCTGCCGGCAAATAGATTTGTGTTGTCTAGTTGATAAGGGTTTAAAAAAAAATACAAAAATGTAAGTAAAAATAATATTTTACACTTAACTCATAAATTAGTTATTTAAAAATGTGAAATTTTTATCAATAGGATTCCAGCAAACAAAACACAAATTGCGGAGGTTAATCCTCAAAAGCCGGACATTTCTATTATGATTAATATTTTCATTTTCAGCATTTTCAGAAGGTAAAATCAAAGGCACAAACACATTCATTCTGTCTTGAAATTTCAGCAACTAAAAATAAAAATCAATTTCCAATGAAAGTGACAACTAAAGAGCTGTCACCAGAAAAAGTCGCCAAATCGTGATTGTCACCGGTGACTATCACCTTACACAGACCGAATTTGTTGATTGTGACTGTCACCTATCACAAATCACCTTACCCGATTCCACCCCTGGTTATATCTTACAAAGTAAGGCGTTCAACGTCGAATTTTCTCATAGTACTTAGTGATTTTGGCTCAGGTCGGCATATCAGCACTCGTACCTTGGCTACAACTAGGTAACTATAAGCCATTCTAATTGTTATTAGTTCCCTGCGAAGGGCAGATCTTTGCCGCAATTTAACAAAACGCTATGAATCATTGATCTCATGTAATTATCTTTTTTATATGACATTTATTGCATCCAAAAATGAGTCAATTTAATAAAACAAAGCTAGCTTTAAAAATATATTGCTGAAACAACCTACTTTTTTCTTTACATAGACCTTTCTTATCAAGTTATTATTGACGCAAACGTTGAGCAAACAGACAAAAAAAAATAAAGAAGTCAATAAAATATAAACATCTATTAATAAGCACATTTTCAAAATGATCATGAATCATATATTTGGTACATTTGATCGCAACATTGTGAGATTTAACTTAATTGAATTTTATCCTATGCATATGAGTTCAATTATTATGTATGTAAATCTCAATGATCCGTCGCGTAAATAAGTTTGTTTTGATTAAAATTTGCAATGCGTCAATTGCTAAGCTATCAAAATGAAAAAGGGGTATAATTGTTTTGATAATAATAATGTGCACTATTGCTGTGGATCTGAGCTTTCACATCTTAGTAAATTCGTCTAGTTTATTTTAATGAAGCTATTTATTATTAAATAGACATGATTGATTTATTGTTTGAGTACTAAAGGGTATAATCAGTTGATCCAAGTTGTTGATTAATAGGTATGTCGTCTAATGCTTGAGTTGATAAAAATAATTTAAATTTAATATTTGCTAAGACTTCTGGTAAATTCGTTGCCACATCAAGCTAGAGAATATGCATTAAAATCCACTAAATGAAAATTGGTTGGTTGGTGTTTCCATATACACGTAGATAAAAGCTTTTTTGAATACAAAAAATAATAGGTCTTATCGAGACTTTTCTAATGATATACATATGTGCATATGTATATAAAAAATCACATATGCAAATGTGCCGAATCGCCTATTATTCTAGAGTTTTTTTTTTAATATGGAAATCAGGAATACAGTTTTTATTTGAATTCATTAGGACAACAAATAAAAATCTTAGGTCCGAATTGTCGACCACCAAGCTCTTACAGTGCTGCCGTTATTTTGAAACTTGTCTCTTGGAATGACACAAATGACCTTAACGGAAACATAAAAATACAGTGATTAACAAGAACAATGTGTTCTGAAAATTTGTATATACATAGCTTATTTTATCATATTTTTGACTAATCAACAAGTGAAAAACAATTATTAAAAACAAAATTTCTAAGAAAACAAAAATGAGTTCTTTCTTTTTAAAAGAATATCAACAAAGCCAAAACTTCTTTTTTTAATCAGAATAAAAAAGTAGATTGAATAAGATCTCGGAACGGAATAATCCTAAATGTACTTTCGATGCTAAAATTGTAGAAAAATAAATTGAATGTTCAGATTGTATGTTTTTGAAGTAATCACTGTTGAATGAAAGGGTGACAGAGCCAGTTAAACACTTGTTGGCCAATAATTTTTTTCAGTAATGGCGGGAATCTGGAAGCTTACTATAAAACATCTTAACAGCACAAAAAAGATCATTTTTACCATTCATCTTTGCGAAATTCTGATTTTCAAAATTCAGATATGTAATTCACATTTTCTTTGTTCATCACTTAAAACAAAAAAAATTTCAATTTCAGCTTCTTACTCAAGTGGAAATCGGCGCCCAACGAGTTCAAAGTTTTGGCTTTCACTCATACTAATATCAAATATCTCTTTTAATATCGGAAATATAATTATGGGCTTATCTGTTAGTTTTAAGTATAATTGGCGAAATCCGATTAGATTAGATTAGATTGCATAATTTGTTATCAAAGTATGTACTTCCTTCTAATAGCATGGAATGCAGCCTCATCATATGAGGCTATTTTTTTTAAATATAAATAAATCGGAACTTAAAAAAAAAACTTATTTACTTATTAATATGATGATACAAATATTTTATATCTTTCAGGAGGAAGAAGAACGTAAAAAACGTGAAGAGGAACTAGTTAAAGAACTTCGAAAGCTAGCATCATTCAAAGCACGACCAAATCCTTTCAAATAAACAAATATACAAGGATCCGAAAAATAATTAAAAACAAAAATTTAACACAATATTCTTAATTGTTATCTTTTTTTTCTATTCCTAGTTATAAAATAAAATACAAAATTATTAATTAGTTCACAAATAATTATATTCGTGGCGGCACTGTTAGAGCTATAATAAAAAAAAAAACATTAATTTACAAAAAAAAATTATACTTAATGAAAATGTATGAATTTTTCTTAATCGATAATTTTACTCTAACAACATACACATTTATACATATACATGCGTCTTTATAGATATAAATATCAAATTACTAATTATAGTGAATAAGAGTTTTTTTTTATATTAAATATACTGTTTATTTTTTTTTATTTGTTTTGCATAATGATGTATTTTTTTTATATTTAAATATTCTTTCACATTTTGTTATTATAAGAGAGTATTTAATTTATTCCATTAAAAAAATCAAAAAAAAAATATGATTTCAATAAATTTTTTTGCTTAATATATTTTATTTTATTTGGGAAAAAAATAGACAATAATGCTTGTTGATTAAAATTTAGCAAAATAGTGTTCTAATTATGATGTTTAATATTGTTTATTTACAATTACTTCCCAATAACTTCCTCAATATTATTAAATCAAAAAAAAAAATTTAACGACGATGATCCTTGTGATTTTGTTGTCCTGCCCTCTCGAATGATTTTTCTTTCTAACATTTCTTTAAAAACATATATATTATTATTATTATTATTATGAACAAATACAAATAAAAAAAGAAAATAATATTTAACAGAATAAAAAAAAACTAAAATGAAATGAAATAATTTGAGAATAAAACGAAATACATAAAACAAGTTGTGGTAAAATGTAATCGTTTTCTATTATTATAATTTTATTATTAATTTTATAAGAATCAAACAAACAAATAAAAAAATATCAAATAAATTATTTTTTACACAAAAAAAATTATTTGTACTTTTTGTTTAAGGGAATGACCTAAGATATACTATTTATTATAGTTTTGATTACAAAAGTACAGTCAAGTTCCTACATGCAAATAATGTTAAGCACACATTTGCAAAAAAACCAAAAATAGCTGCCAGAGTATCCTAAAACTCAGAGAATTTATATGGGACTTTGTGGGATCAAGAGCAAATATTTCTGGATAATCAGAAGGGATGGTAGAAACTTTTCAAAATCTTTGATGTATTCAGTGAGATATCCGCCTCGGACTTTGAATAAGAAGTATTTTCTTATTTTATTTTTTTCTTATTCTATTGTCTCGGATAGTTACAGCTGCCACTAGAAATCTGAAAACATTCGTAAATATATGTCGGCGCAACATCTTGAGTATTTACTGAGCTTCATGCAAGAAGAGGGCAGGAACCTATTGACTCTATCAGAACAAGACGTAAGTGACAGTGGAAAGGGCAACGAGTGCATTGCGAGTCAAATGATGCAATGGAACTTTTTCACTCCGTCAGGTAGATGAACTAACCTAGAAGCACTTGGCTAAGAACGGTCGAAAAAGAATGAGCACAGCTGGAGAAGAGAGAGAACTGAAATACATACATATCCAACGTGCACGATGGTGCGTAGGAGTAGTGCAGAACCTATGCCCTGTAATGGGAAATTAACGGACATAATAAGTCCGAGGGAATAGGGCCATAATTTTCATAAGCCAAATTTTTGCTTGCAAGGAGTCACATTCGACACATTTTTCGCGCGACTCGCGAGTCATAATAGGGGCCTTAGAAAAATACTGGCGTATCCAATTTTAGAAGATCGAAAAATTCCGAGAAAATTTTATTCACGATAGGTTACTATTCCACGTAACACACCCGATCACTTTCATTGACAGATTTCTACTTTCTGGCCTATATTTTAACTAGCGAAGCGAGCGTTTTTTAAATCACTCATTTCGCGACTCGAATTTTCGTGTTCACCTTGTAATAGTTTGACTAAAGAAAATGTTTCTCTATTCTAACTACTAGGTTAGCTTTTCCTAATGGTTATGGTATGATATCTTGCATTTCCCAAACATTCGCTTTGCTATTCACAATGAGGACCTCCTGTTCTCAAAAGCAATTCCGATCAAGAAAAGGAATACATTGACATGCCAGTCCCTTCAAACCCCAAAAGCAGACCCAAGTAAGAGCAATTAATAAAAAATAAAAAAAAGTAATCTTATTTACTAAGAAATGCTTTATTTCAATGTAAAAATTGTTTGGAAACAAGATCAACAGTTTCAAAGTGTTTAGAAGTTTCCATCACCACCCCATGATGTCTTGACGTTATCGTCAGCCCAATCTTCAACACCAACAGCGGTGGTACTGGCAATAGCTGTTTCAGCAGCAACAACCTCATCGGCCCAGTTATTGGTCTCCTCCACTGGAATATCGATGACTTCATCAACCTTGACTGGAGCTGGCAACAACTCCTTGGCTGCGGCTTCCTCCTTCTCTGTCTCCTCTGGGTCACGGTAGAAGAACAGATCCACAACAACACCCCATTCGGATTGGCGCGAGATGGTTCCACGCAGACGGAGGACCTCACGGGCCAAGAACCACCACATCAAACCAATGGAATGTGGGGACTTGGTGTTGCATGGGATGGCGATATCAACATAACGCAATGGACTGTCGGTGTTGCAGAAAGCAATTACAGGAATGTTGACATACGAAGCCTCAATAATTGGCTGGTGATCAGTTGATGGATCGGTGACAACCAAAAGACGGGGCTCACGGAAAGCAGCCTGGATCTGATTGGTGAATGCACCGGGTGTGAAACGTCCAGCAATTGGTACGGTGTCGGTGTACTTAGCGAATTTAAGGACAGCACGCTGGCCCAAGGGACGAGACGAGATAACGTAAACCTGTAACCGAAAGAATTGATTTTAATAATTAATATGTTCTAAAGAAAAATAGATATTTTAGACAAGATTTTCACATATCAGTAAGAAGGGTGTAATCATTAAATTTCAGACCCGAAAGATTAGTAGATAAATCATCATTTAGAAAAAATCTTTTACTAGCTTGAGTTTAAACAAAAAAAATTCTACTCACGTCTTGTGGGTACTCGATGGCAGCAATAGCACGAGCAGCCAACATCAGCTTCTCCCAGGTCTTGCCCAAGTTGATGATGTTAACACCATCGGGACGACGCTTGAAGACGTATTGCTCCATTTGGTAGTTGACATTCTCACTACCTAAATGAGTGGTGGCGGCCAACATCTTGGTGACATCTTCCTCTTTAAGGGATAAAATATCCAAACCTCCCGACATTGTAACGTTTATTAAGAGTTACGAGAACCTGGAAATAAGAATTTAAGAAAATTTTTGATATTAAAATAAATTTTTTATAACCTACGGTAGCAAAATAGCACGTGGCACTCATTTTATTCGTTTCAATTTATAATCCTTATTCGGAGTATAATTTTGTAGGAAATATAATGGGATGCTAGTATTGCTTTATATTTTAGTTTTAAGACCATTTAAAGATGGCCAAATTAAAGTTAAATAATTAATAATTAAGATTTTTGGAATTTTTGGAGAACTTACGTCGTGTATGCCACTGGGAGCTAGATCAAAATGGCAGAGCGGCATATTTGTCATAACGATATGGGTTCATTTTTCGTTCAGTTCAATGAAAATGTAGTAGATGACAGGAAGTAGATTTCTTAAAGATATAACCTGAATAACCTTAGGGTGGAACTAAATGGTTGCGTTCTAGTTAAAGGCGGACACGTTTGCGAATAGTTTGATATAGGTTGAGTTGCCGGAAGCCGTAGGATGAAAATGGGAGAATTCAAGGAAATTAAATGAAAGGCCTATAATATCTTTTTCTAGCATTTCCTTGAGTTTCAGTAACTTTTGCTTTCGGGAGTGAAGAGCCCATCTCCACCAAAGAAAACTAACATTTGGTATAGTAAGAGTGAAAAAAGAGAAGGATGATTCTTTTTACTTTATATGGCTGAATTTTCTACTCGAATGCTTAGGAAGCTATTTTTCATTGGTTTTTGACATTTGCTTCCGTCATCGTTAGTCTATCTAGGATTTTCCAAACCCGATTCACAATGCGGCCAGTTGACAGGACGTCACCGTGAAGAGAAACGCTGTTATTTTTTTTTTCTAGTTATAAAAATCGTTGTCCAATCCACAATGCTGCAAGCATTTTTATGACGAGAATTAATTTTTTCCAAAAAAAAATTCAAGTATTTGTAACAAAGTATTGTTAAATTTCCAAATTAGCTTCGAAATTATCTCATTTCCCAATGTCAGTTTCCAAATGATCAATCAAATTTGCACGAATTCATTTCGGAAATTATGTGAACGTCTTCAGAAAAACAGAGATACCAGCCTTATAAATTTGAAATTTCTCTATGAGGCAGAAAGAGAAATTCAAATTAAATTCCGTCATTTGAAAAGCGCACGCTTTTATCTTAATTTGCAAATTTAACTCATTTCAGCTCCTGTGAAAACGTAGTATAAAACAATAATGGCTAGTGGCACCAAAATCTTCTTAAAACAATGTTTACGAAAATGTTAATAAATTTAACGGCCTTATAAATAGATTTGTCTGGGTTGCACCAACACCTTTACCTGTTTGCGAACCATCCCTGGATTATATCATCTGTTTATTTAAATTTAACGAAACAGTTTAACTACTGAAATAGCAATATATGAGAGATGTTAAACTCCACTGAAAAGATAACACAGAAACAGTTAGAGTGTTAAATGCAACAACGACTAAGCCCATTGGGGCATCGCGTTGCCCAGAGATTTCTCGGAGTATCACCTATGCCTGTATAGAGATGAGAAACCAGCGATATTTTCATAGTTGTTGTCGATAGTAGGCAAACTGACGACAACGTGTTGTTTTATACTTTGGAAGTGAATTTGTGTTTCTTAGTACTTTGCTAGTCATTTTTAATGGAACGTAATCAAGCCACATATTCCCCGGGGTATTAAGCTAAGCACAAAGAATTCACTAAAAGCAATAATTTGAATAGTTCAATTTCGATAGTTTATATGAAAAATTGACGTCATTAAAACCGGAAATCGTTTCTTTTTCAGTTCAGGTTTGGAAAAAACTACAATTTGTGATAGATTCATTTTTATTTGTTAACAATTTTGCATCCATATTAATTATTTGATTAAATTTTTCCTTACTTAGCAAAAAAATAGTACAAAAATATTAAAATAATTTTTTTATTAAATTTTTCAATTAGTCTAACAAATCTCATATTTTTACATAGCTTCACTTCTTTTGCGATTTTTATAAATTTGAACTCCCTTTCTGCGGATACTGTCCTTTCCCTTGCTCCGGTGAAGGTACATATTATGTTTAGTCTTCAGGTGCCTGGCTACACGGTGATTTTTCAATCGCCTAACCAGCCAGTTTGACGTCAAGAGGGATGAGGAGTGAAAGGGGAAGATGCTCACGAAGGGAACTGAATTTTCCGAGTGCGCAATACAGTTCCATTGCTAAATTGTTCACCTTTTTGACGTTTGTTTATTTTTTCCGGGTTTTTGTCAATGACAATGTCAATTTTGTCATTCATTGGAATTTTAAAGGTGTAGATTAATGTTTTCAAAAAATATAATCAGAAGATGAGTTGAGATTTTTCAAGCTGATGCATAAATAAACATGATTGGGCACAACACTGTGTAGCCACCGCACGTGATTTTTCAATCGATTGAAAAATCACCGTGTAGCCAGGTACCAGAGCTAAATAGAGATTTTTTTCTTCAAAATACCTTACCTGACGTTTCGCTGATTGCTAGAAATTGTATGTCAGAAATGTATTTCAATTACTAAACTTTACAAAAATGTATGGAGCTGTAAATTCTAGATTTTCAATATTTCGAAGTCGTATGTGAACAAAGACATTTAAAGTGGTCATGGTCACGTAAAAAAACTGAAGGAAAAAGTAGATATACTATTACGTATTTTTTCAGACCTTAAAAGAATCTTAAGAAGAATCTTAAAAGAATATCGGACAAAAATTTGTTTAAAAATAGAATATCTACATTATGTTCATAAAAGAAATTATTGAAAATCAAGTCAAAAAATTTAGTTTACAGAAAAAAAAATTTAAGCAAACAAAAAAATTAAAAAAAAAAACTGTCAAAAATATTTTGAAGGTTTCAAGGAATAATCAAACTGAAATAAATATTAATACTAAAAAGATTAAGATAATGATAAATATCGAAATAAAAAAAATTTTAAAAATAGGGACGAAAATAAATGGTAAAAATTTGGTAAGAAAATAAAAATTTTGTCAAAAAAACGTTTGTCAAAATAAATTATCTAAAAAAAAATGTCAGGTTGTAGAAACTTTTTTGAATCACTTGAGAATAATATTTGGTTAGAAAATAAATTTGACAAAAAAAAAATCTCTGGCAATTGTAAGGTTACAACTGAGTTCACATTTTATTGAACCTCCTAAAGAGTCATTATAATATTATGTATTAAAAATTATTAAGTATACGCCCAGGTGTCCCCGTTATTATTATTATTATTGCATGATTACCAGTAAGAAAAATATTTGGTTCATAAAAATGTAAATTTTAAATGTATAAATATTTCCTTCTTGAACGTTTCTAATTTAAAGAAAATAATAATTTGGTTAAAAAAACTTATCAACACTAAAAGTCGAAAAATAACCAAACTGTCACCTTTTTCAAGTGTTAAATTTCAATTGATTTTGTTCCTTAGTAGATATTAAATAATCAATGGCAACGACGAACCCAAAGGAATAGTTGAGGGAGTCACGACTCCTACCTTTACCTTATCAGAACCACTGAGGAAACCACAAAAATAAATGATGATAAATAAAATAAACATGAATAAATACTATCAAGAACTTTCTTAAGATTTTAACTATATTGAGAGTTTTGAATTAAAAAATTCAAAGTTTTAATCCATTATTTAACATTTGGGTAAGGAAAGTGGTTAATTCAACGAACGGAAGTGGACACAAATGTGGGCAGAAATGCTCCAGAAGAATGGAAATCAAAGGAGAATGTACATTTTGGTACAAGACCAATAATAATGAGTCATATGACCTTGAATAGGTTTTTTTTTAAGTACAACATATTTTTCCCGTATCGCTTTCTGAAAAAGTTGTTCCCTAAAAAAAATAGATTTTTCAAAACAAAAACATAAAAAATAAAAAATAGCTAAGTACATTTAACTAACGGTAAAATGTACTTACAATGTCATGTTATAGCTTTTTAAGAAATCTGTTTAAAGTAACGAATATAAAAGAAAACAGAAAAACAGTTTTCCCAAAGCGATTTGAGATAAGACTTAACATTAGCTCTTGATTCAGCCAAATTATTGACAAATTAAAAGTATTTTTTAATTCACTATGACAGAATGGACTCTAAATAATAAACCTTATCAAAAAAACTATGGGAAAAGCAAAACCGAACTTTATTCCTTTCCAAATATATATCCTTATTAAAGCTGTTGCATAAATTCCTAAAACTCATTACATATTAAAATATTTTTCTTAATTCCCTACCTGCCTTCATCAACTCAACATTAAATCGATGAATATAATTGATTATTCAAATAATAGCTACCTCTCATTACCTAATACCAAACATCTGTTTGGAAGTTTTCCTTACACAAAAAAAAAAAAAAAAATTATATATTTTTCTACCTACCCATCTAATATCTTGTATCTTTAAGAAGAAATATAAACTTCTACAAGAAAACCTTTTTCGTGATGGCCTATTTATCACATCGAAGAGCAAGTGGAAATTTCAATTAAGATTTTTGCCGCATTACGAACCTAATCCTATACCAAATCTTTTCTATCAGTGAATAAATAATAAATTAGTTTGCCAACACCCCTCTGAGGACTCCCTGTTGTGAATCGTCAAGCTATAATACTGCTTCATTATATATACAATAAAGAGTCTACAGTGTCCGCCCTAAATAAAGTTTAATTTCCATCGTCCCCTATTATTTATATTAATATATATACACCTACCCATTTTTTTTGTTTCTTTCTATATTGTCAAAATTAAGTTAAGTTCTGATGTAATATATATTCTAACATAGATATACCGATATAGAAAGGTTCTTGAAATCTAATCAGAAACCTTACCATGAACAAAAAAAAAATAAAAATAAAAAAAAAATACTTAACCGAATTACCTACCAAAAAATACGAGATTTCATCTTCGGCCCATCACCATCAGCAAACAGGACAGGAACACCACGAACATTTTTGTGGGAGTTACACAAAATAATCCCATTTATAACGTCAAGCACGGTGTTGACAAATGTCCAAAAAAGTATTAAATCACCATCCGCACTCAACAACAATAATAAAATATACTACTAAGTTGAATCCTCTCTATGCTTATTCCAAGAGCGTGATGAAACTTTATGAGTTCCACTTTCCCTTCTTTTTTTTTTATATGCCTATATCAACCCACGATTTATCTCCACATTCTCACGTATAAAAGAATATCCTTTTGGAGCGCACACACCCCGTCGACTGTTTTAAGACTTTGGGCATAACTTTCATTTGCTTGATTGAAGAACTACGATATTGTTAACAAGCTCCAACCGTCATCATCAGCAACCCAAACCAACCCTCTCTTAGTGTCTAACTATTTTTTCAATTTACTCCCACACCCCGTTTACCACCCTTCTTATCAGAGACGGCGGTTACTCCTTATACAAACGAAACGCTAAGGAATCACCCGCTATTCTAATCAAAACAGAAGTAGAATATTCTGCTCCTTGGCTAAATAGACCCAAGCAAAATATTATCACATAGAGATGTCGCTCGTTTACCCTTTGTTTCTCCCATTCTAGGTCACACGTGCAAAAACTCAAATGTTTTTGTTTTCTCAAACAACAATGACAACACCTACTAACACACAACCACAACATGGCAAAAAAAAAAAAAATTGAGCATCAGCAGCTGATTCGTTTGTCCCACCCAAAGAGAAGAAGTTAACAAAAACAACGCTCAACAAAAAAGGATACACAACAGAGAATATACAGAGTACAAGTACTCAAGGAACTATGTAGATGTAAGTATTTACGTCACACACGGCCAAATGTTAATTTAAAATTCAACGTTCCCCGCATCCCTCAGAAGACCTTCCATTCCATCGAATGCATATTGGCATTGTGTCAAAATCAAAAGTTACTAAACAACCCTTCCCCATGTTGCTATTGCGCATAATCAAAACAATAAGCAACACGTGGTCTCCCTACGGATTACACCATGCGTACAAGTAATTACTTACCATTAACCTTACCCTACTTCACTTCTCGTCCTTAACTTTCACTGTCAACTGTCAAAATGGGTTTGGTTTTTGGTCCATTTCGAAAACAAGGGGAAATGATGCTGGAGTGTGTGTGGTGTGTGTTCATGGAATATTTAGTACACAATACATTTGTGTACTAAAGAAAATTTTCTATCCCCAACTTCAGGACAATGATGATGATGCTTTAACTGAGCTGCTCTGTGCTCCATCCATGGCTTCTTTAGCTCCGTGTGTGTAACAAGATACTATATTTTGGGTGTGGACCTGTTTCGTTGCTGTGAAAATGTGAAAAACTTCAGGGAAATTTGTGATAAAAAATAGAAAAAAAAATAAATAAATAAAACAACTATTCTAAATAGTGTAGATAAAGAAAGTGTGTGGTTTTATGTTAAATGCCTTTCCAAATAATGTTAGTAGCTGTTGCAAATAAAAATAAATCAAAGTGAATCCCTGAGAAAGTGCTATCGAGTAAAAATCGAAAAAGAAGAAAACCTCGCAATGAAAAGCAGTGCACACCCAAAAAATTATGCAAAGCATTCGCGAGTGTTATAAAAAAGAAAAAAATGTCTATAGGTCGCAAACGGTTTCGAACGTAGACGGTGGGGAGGGGCGTCTTTGGGTATTTTTTTTTCTGTTTTACTGGTTTTACTTTTTCTCAATCCCAATTTTCTAAACCTTTCCAAAAAAGTGTATTTTCAATAACTTAGCTATTAGCATTTATCACGATATTATTGCATTTAGTGATAAAGGGAATAATGAAAAGGAAAAAAAAATAGTATCGTGTCCTTTCCAACACTCTATATATAATATTCACTCTTTCTATATAAATTGCGATATGTAATGTACTAAAAAAAACAAGCACTTTTAGAACAACAAAAACAAAAAAAAAAAACTTTCTATACAACAATTATTATAAGTTTATGCCATAACCATCGACGACGACACTATAGCAATAAATAAAAATACAAGTACCAAAACAACAACAACAAAACCAATTATTACCTACCACAAAAAGTAGCAAAGCAGAAGCAGAAGCAGAAACCAGGAGCCAGAAACCAGAAACCAGAAGCCAGAGGAGCATCCAGCAGAAGCATCAACAGCAGCGATCAAAGGGATACAACCATAAGATACAGCACGACAAGCACACACATTTTTTTATGTTGTGTATTAAAATAGGGAAAAGTATAAAAGGACACGCAAGAGGAAGGATTTCCATCAATTTACACCCGAAGAAGTTTGAAGAAGAAGAAGAATAAGATGGTGACGACAATGGTGGTTAGGATGTGGAGGCTTATATTTCCAATAACATTGGTACTTGTTGTAAGTTTGTGTATACCACACCCAGCTCAGGGTTTGAGACTTACAAATGGGGTTGGCAAACCTTCGAGCGCCAGTAAGGAGCAACTAAATATTGGGCTTATAGCACCGCATACGAATTTTGGTAAACGGGAGTATTTAAGAGCTATAAATACAGCTGTGCAAGGTTTGACGAAGACACGTGGTGCGAAGCTCACATTTCTCAGGGACTACATGTTCGAGCAGAGGAATATTCACTTTGATATGATGTCGTTGACCCCTAGTCCAACAGGTGAGTTAAACTCTTTTTAAACACCACATTATAAACCATATATCACAGAAACATCTCCCCTTCACCGCACAGAACTCTGATGCATATTTCTTTACCACATGTGAGGCCTTATAAAAAGTATGGTTGCCACTCGCAGCACTGGTCGTTTGGACAGAAATTGTTGCACAACTTTTATATTGAAATCATTAATCTCCACAAATGATTGCATTCTTATGACCTTAAAAAAAATTAAAGTAAGATTGAAAGGCAAAGCAATTTGAAAGTTTCCAGTAGTAGATTAGCAGAATACGATCAAATATCCCGAATTGACAAACTTTTTCTTTCTCTTGAGCTCTTGTAAGTAATTAGGGCCTAGTTTAAAAAAGGGTTTAATTTTAATTCGGTTATAACTAACATAACAGTGGGCTGACAGTTGATCTTGTTATCGTCACACTTAGATCAATGTAGATCTATTGTGATACCCTAGAAATTTGATCGCCAAATAAAGAAAACCTACCTACGATAAATCCTACGTCAGAGCCTGTTAAGCCCGAAATGTCGGAGGGCGTATTGAAGTTAGTCGAATTAGGAAGTATCCATATTCGCCAATGTCTTTTCTTGATGCCCCTCCTTTACCCCCAAAAGGGTAAATCATCCCTGCCCAGGCCCATAGCTGCTCCATCAATCTTAAGAGGATTTTATCTATCTTAGGGAGATACAGTCCCATCAACTTATAGACGCTGGTGTTAAACTCAGCAAAGTCATTATTCACTAGATCCCGCTGCATTTTTCAGCCATATTCTTTTGTACTATTATTGTCGTCCTGTATCATAACATGTTCTTTGATTGTGGTAAGACACAATTTATTGTCTGTTGGTTGGCTGGATTAATAGGATTTAAGAACTTTCAATCCATTTGGTAGCTTTATTAAAATTTAACAATTTGTTTGCTTTGAATGTCAGAAAGCTTCTGCAAGTCTTTGAAGAAGTGTCTCTCGAGGACATAAAACAGGAAGTTGTCAAAGCAGAATTGAGCAAAAAAGGAAACATGTTTAAAAAGTTAACAAACGCATTGAAACATATTGTAGGTATAAAATGTCAGAATCCATGCCCTCATCGAAAGTTATATTTTTGAAAGTTCAATGCAAAACGTGAATCTCGAAATATTTAATTAAAACTCCCTTTACAGGAAGTGCAAGGCATCTCAATTCGACATTGCAGGTAATAACGCAAAAAAATGAATCAAGTACATAGCTTTGACTGTCTGTTTGTATCT
Organism: Syrphus vitripennis; assembly: GCA_958431115.1. NCBI lineage: Eukaryota > Metazoa > Arthropoda > Insecta > Diptera > Syrphidae > Syrphus > Syrphus vitripennis. The sequence continues at coordinate 96,181,385 of OY288110.1, read as the reverse complement.
TTGTGGATTCAAATAATATAAAGTACAAAATATAAATTTATTTGACATGTTCACCAAATGCCGGAACCATACCGCTCTCGTGTGGAGTACTGAGTTGTTGTCACTGCAATGTGCTTTATATGCATAGACCCACATGTATATACATATGTCGGTTGGTGCGTTGTGCATAGAAATACAGGAAATAAGCTAGGAATATAATATTCGGAAATTGTGGGAAGCTAATTTCATAACCCACTAGTCTTACGAGCAGTCAGTGATATGTTTCCCTTGTTTTCGTCTGAACACTTCAGTGATTTTCCAACTATTTCCACCATATGGTTTTGGGTTTAGTAGTCAATTAATCGAGATACAAAGTTGAGTATAGGGATGTTCCTAAGAGATATACCATTGCACAATTACATATTCCTTTGTATATATAAACTATAGTACTATCATGGTGGAAGTCGAATGGGGCGACATCTATGGAGGTTTTAAATGATATTTATTGATATTTTTTGGATGCAATAATCCAAAAAATAGTCTCCTCTTGCTCCTACCACCAATTTTCGACGCTTAAAGACTCCCCAAATCGGATTTTACACCTCAAGTTTTGCAGCGCCACCACTAGGACCTTTGCAACCCTTAGAAATATTCGCCATGATAGTACTATAGTTTTCATATACAAAGCATATTCGAATTTAGTTCAAAATCGTTGAAAACAGATTAAATCAAATGGGCGTTATCTACTTACATATATACGCTAGAGTGTATTCTAAAATACACCACAGGAGAGCATTATGGTTCGATTTGTTTTCTTTTCTCATTTTGTTCTAACCGTTAGTTTTTCGTTCCATGATCAAGTTTAAGCTGAAAAATGAAAATATATTTGTAAACTCCCACTCACAGATCTTTTCAATTCAATAATTGCTATAAACAAAAAAAGGTTCAATGTTTGACAAAACCAACTTGTGAAAAAATTTTATGGTTTCTCAAACGATTTGTTTTCAAGGATGATTTTCAAGAGGGATGTAAATGAGATCGATCGCGATGAAAAATGATATAACCATCGCCTGAAAAATGAAATAATACCGAGCGGTACCATTTTTTAATTTTTATAAATGAAACCACCCCGCGATTTAATAAAACGATTTTTTCGCAGCGAAAATTGATTATTGATCGAACTTTTGTGTTGATAAACTGCAAGTCATTTTATTAACAATATCAATGGCGGTCAGCCATTTTGCATTGAAGCCTTAGTGGAATTTAAAACCTTGCAGCTTGACACGTTCTAACACACGAAAAAACGAAGTTAAATTTGAGCATACAGAGTAATTAGTTTGAATTGTTGTCAGAGAAAAAAAAGCGAAAAATTACTTCTTGTGGAAATGATGAGTACCAAAATAGGCAATGTTGCCAACAGTTAAATTTTCAAGCACGATAAAGTCCGAACTATTATATCCAGATCCTGTTGGAAACAGTGAAAGATAAGGAGAAGATAGCTATAACGCACCACCATTTTGACTTCTGAAACTAGATGCTAGTTTACTTTTACAGGAATTGGCGATAAGTCGTCTTTACTATTGATAGCGAAAGTTGAGGAAGACAAAACAAAAAGCTCCAACGTGTTCCATTATGTACATATAGATGCGTAGAAGGTGGAACTATATTTGTATCATGTGTCGAGTGACGAAAAAAAAAGTTAAATGAAAAAACAATCGAAAAAATCCTGAAAGAAAAATGATGGTAACATATTCCAAAGTGGCAACCATGCTCAGAAGCTTACGCCACTTACATCTCAAGTATTCGTCTAGAAGAGTGCATTTTAAGCAGTTTTTTTAAGTTATGTTTTTTTTCACCCTCTATTACCTCCATTTAAACGTTTTGGTTAACATTTTATTGAGGGTGAGCTACTCCATGTAGCTTAAGTCCGAAATTCAAATAAGTAGCACTACGTGAGGCCTATCCAAGGGGTCGACCTTACACCAACCAACCAGCTGAATAAACTGAAATTCCTATATACCGTTATGTATACCGTGTGGTTGGTTTTGGGTGGCAATTTGTTGTACAATGTGTATATATTGAAATAAAGTTCATGGATGGAAAACTTTTTTTTCATTTTTTTTTATAGATAATAATTTATCACATTCAGGGCGTTAATGGACGACATCCGGTTATTATGGATTCAGTTTTAAAAATACATCCTGTTGATTGAAAAGTGAGATTCCATGATGTGATGGTGAATTGTTTCTTAACATCAATTAATGACTAATGACCTACATAACATTATAAAATGCATGAGCTGATTAGGTATGATAACGACAGAAGGGGGGCTATTTAGCTTAAGTGTCACAATATTTTCTAGACTCCTCTTCGAATTGACACATCGAGTAGGTTAATACATATATGTACTCGTATATGGACCAAGGGGTGTTCAAGAGAGTCCTATTGCGAACGAGAAGAATGTGCGACATTGTTATGGTACACAGGGAGGGGCATTAGCGGATGTGATGACGATGATGGTTATTTAAAGTGGAAATTGTTTGCGTTTGAAATGATATTCCTATGAGGAACAGGCAACAGGGGAAGCGGCACATTATTGATTGTATAATTTTTGTTCCGAAATGAATTTTCTAAAATGAAGGCGGATGTCAAATGGTTTGAATTGTAGATGGCTGGATGGTATGAAACAGACAGTTTTAAAGGGCGTAAAATTGCATTTAATGTTTAATGTGCTTATTAATGAGATAATTTGAAAAGTGCTCTTAGAGTAGAATGAAAGGTTTTAAAATGAAAGTCTTTTATACTCTATATATGAATATAGATACAATAGCACGAGGGAATTCTAATTCTTATACAAATAAATAGATACACAAAGTGTCGTTGTCGTTGTCGTTTATGTAGAGAGTGTCCTCTTATATAGAGCTGCTCAAATTTAATAAATCGAGTAATTGAATTTTCAATTTAACGAATCCCGACTCCTGGATGAAACATTTTTGATGGAGTGATGATGCCCGCTAAAATGTGCGGTGAGAGATGTTATTTCACAAGCGATTTCGTGTATTTTTCTTAGAATCAATTTTACGAGAAAATTTTCTATGGGCGGTTTATATGTATATTGAATTGGAATTGGAAGCTTTTAACCATTTGCATTTCATTCTACTAATTACGCATTGAGTGATGATGATTATGATGATGGTGTTGTTGATAAGGATATAGATACATTCTTTGCTAAATTGATGAAGTGGAACTGATTTTGAAATGTCTTTGAGTCTTCCCAAAACCATACTAACGCCAACGGTGTGCGGTGCTAGCGGGCGTGGTGGTTTGTTTGAGTAAGAATATAATTTTTTAGAGTGTTTTTTTATTTACTTTGAAGAGAGGCGTAAATGGATAATTGTTTTTAATATTAAGATACAAAAGAAGAGATGGAGATAGTGTTAAACTGATTATTTTATAAAGACGTCCGATGAAGAATTGAGGGAGGTTGGGTTTCTTACAAAAAAAAACATGAACTTAATTTAAATTAATTTATACCAAGGGTGTGTTACTTCGTTGAGAACTCAGAGACAACAGAAAATCTACTCACTGGCTTTCAAATGCCATTTAAATTAAACTAAGATTTGACTCGCACACATCAATTCGTAATTCCTTTTATATGATTTTTATTATGTTCTATTTTCTAACAGACCTATTTTATAAAAAGTGGTGATAAAAATACAAATTTGGTCATTTATACTCCAATACTAGGCTATATACTCCACTAAGCTATGTTTAGACTAAGATCCTTGGGCCGGTAGACATACTCTATCTTATAATATGTAGCTGATTTTGTATGTGAGCATGCAGTTTAGAGATAAGGAGATAAATGTAAAATTTAAAAATCAACTTTGTTAAAACAACTTAAGCTTGCATCATTTCGATGCATATATTCAACACAAATTACTTCCAAAACGAGAATACATTAATATCCCACTTATTTTATTTGCTATGATGGTATCTATTCACAGAAAAAGAAAATCTGTTGTGATTAAATATCTTTATTAAGTGCATTCGTTAACTTTTTGCAAATCAACACAAAAGTTGTGAAATTTAAAGAGAAGAAGAGAAATTTTCTCGCATAAATGTCGAAATTACGAACAAGTATGGGAATCTAAGGCGGTCAGCCATCAGCCGAATAGGGGGAATAACATGTAGCATACGAAAACATGCACGTGCCGTAACTATTCGGGACTCGTGGAAGTGTGATCATAGCCTCTTCGCGGCGGCCGCTAGAAACAAACCTCTAAAAGGTTTGGCTAATATGATCAGGCTAGTTCCACAGGTTGGCAACGGGTTGATTCCCTGTTCCGTAAAACAAACGAATCACGAGACCTGCAACAAGCCTCGGAAACGGACTGATCCCACGACGACAACCAACGCAACGAAAAAGGAAAAATGATTTACGAATTTTCTTATGGAACGTACGATCGCTCTATAGAGCTCGAGCTGCTCAGCAGCTAGCCGATACCCTGTCAGAATATAAAGCTGACATAACAGCATTACAAGAAATTAGATGGACAGGGAATGGTGTTTTACAGAAAAGAGAATATGACCTATATTACAGTTGTCATACAAAACACCATGTGCTCGGGGTAGACTTCTTGGTCAGCGAAAAAATGAAGTCTACCGTCATCGGCTTTAACGCTATAAGCGAAAGGCTATGCACCCTTCGCGTGCGAGGCAAATTCAAGAACATCAGCCTCATTAACGTTCACGGACCTACGGAGGAGTCCTCAGACGAAGAAAAAGAGACTTATTATGAACAAGTCGAGAGGGCCCTCCATGCCTGCCCAAGGTATGATGTTAAAATCATCCTTGGGGATTTGAACGCTAAAATAGGTCGGGAGCCGGTATTCAGGCATTACGCAGGCACCCATAGTTTGCATGAGAACACTAATGACAACGGACTTCGAGTCCTAGAATTGGCAGCATCGAAAAACATGGTCGTTGCGAGTACCAGGTACCCGCGTAATGATATCTACAAAGCCACCTGGGTATCACCTGATGGAGTCACTCGTAACCAAATTGACCACGTGTTGATAGACCGTCGCCACTATTCGAACTTGATGACGGTACGAACGTACCGAGGTGCCAATATCGACTCGGATCACTATCTTGTTGGTATGGTTTTCCGAGGGCGGATTGCCTTGCGAAGACGTATTGCATCCGCCGATCAGGTTCGAATCAACACCAGTAACACCTTTGGACATGCGTTAGGACTCGCCCTGGAACCACTCGATCCAGGGAGAGTAAGTCCTGGAGCCAGTATGCTGGGCGTAGATGAGAAGTGGACACGCCTTAAAAACACTGTCATTAGTACTGCCAACTCCATCTTAGGCAGCAGTCGTAGAAGTCGGAACGACTGGTTTGCAAGCTAGCGACTGAACGTAAGAATGTTGCGTACCGAGCAATGCAACAATCTCATAGAACGATGGGAAGTGTACTTTAATGAATTGCTAAATGGTCAGCTCACTGCAGAAGTAGAGGCTCCACTACTTCAAGAAGATTACCCTATGTTACCGCCACCAAGCATAGAAGAGGTTGAGAAGGCTATAGCCCGGCTTAAGAAAAACAAAGCCCCGGGAGCCGATGGCATACCAGCCGAACTATTCCACCACGGCGGGCCAGCCTTACGCCAAGCAATTCATGATATTATAGTGCACGTATGGGAGCAGGAAGAAATGCCAGAAGACTGGCGAAAAGGTATAATTTGCCCCATACATAAGAAGGGAGATGTCACAACGTGCAGCAATTATAGAGGTATCACGTTGTTGAGTACCGCCTATAAGATACTCTCCTCTATCCTACAAGAACGGATAGCCCCATACGCTAAAACCATAATCGGCCAATATCAGTGTGGTTTCATTCCAGGCAAATCAACAACTGATCAGATCTTTACCCTTAGGCAGGCGATGGAAAAATGTCTAGAATTTAACATCCCAACATACCATCTGTTTATAGACTTTAAGGCCGCCTATGATAGCATAGCCAGGGTAGAACTTTACAAAGCCATGAGAGAATTCGGCATCCCAAATAAGTTGACACGACTTTGTAGGTTGACCATGACCAACGTAACAAGCCAAGTAAAAATAGCCGGATTGCTATCCAGACCAATCAACATCTTTAATGGACTCCGACAAGGGGATGGTTTGGCCTGCCTTCTCTTCAACCTGGCGTTGGAGAAAGCAATCCGTGACTCTGGCACGGCAACAAGAGGGACCATCGTCAACAGGTCCAGCCAGATACTGGCTTACGCAGACGACATTGACATCATCGGAAGAACCGAACAAGCTGTACACGATTCCTTCATCCAGATCGAGCAGGCGGCACAAAATCTGGGGCTGCACATTAGTGAAGGTAAAACAAAGTACATGGTGGCGTCGAATGCGAGAAGAACAGTTGGTCAAACAATCAAGGTAGCGGAGCACGAATTTGAAGTGGTGCAATCCTTTAAATACCTTGGGTCAATTGTAGCAGCCGATAATAATATAGAAGAAGAAATACGCGGGCGGCTGCTCAATTCCAACAAAGCCTACTATAGACTGTCAAAGCTCTTCAAATCCAGAAATCTCACCATAACTTCAAAACTGCTGCTGTACAGGACCATGGTCCTGCCAGTACTCACGTATGGATCCGAGACTTGGGTGCTTAGCAAAAGACACTCCGACCTCTTAGCCGCGTTCGAGAGAAAAGTCTTAAGGAGAATTGTTGGCCCCATATGTGAGGAAGGGCAATTCCGGAGACGGTACAATCATGAATTGTACGCAATCTACCTTGAAGCAGACATAGTGACAAAAATTAAGCTCGGTAGACTCCGGTGGGCAGGGCACCTAGCTCGCATGAGTGAAGAGGAACCTGCTCGGAAAGTCCTTTGTGGTACATTCTATGGTAGACGGCAGCGTGGTAGACCATGCTTGCGCTGGAGAGATGGCGTAGACCAGGACGCCCGAAGCCTTGGGGTGCGCAACTGGATGGCGTCGGCTCAAGACCGGGATAGGTGGAGAGACTTGTTGAAGGAGGCCAGGACCGGACCCCGGTTGTCGAGCCGATGATGATGATGATGGGAATCTAAAATAACTCAAAATGAAAGCTTTCTCACCGCCAACGACACACATAATACGATGTTTGTCTTTTATTTGTTTACTTTAATATACTTAGTTTAGTAAAGTTGGGACTTCTATATTCGAATTTATTTTAAGAATGGGGGAAGCAATTTCTTTGTAACCTTCGTTGGATCACCTTATATACCTTATAGAAAGTTCAAATTCAATTTTTTAACCATAAACCTCTTGCAAGACTCCATTTTTCTAAAATAGATGAGCAAGATAATTTTTTACAATCAATAAATTTTATGAATAATTTAAAGAAAATGTATAACATGTAAAATAGACAACTAACTAAAAAAAAATTAAATATTTTATTTATAACCAATTATGGTTATAACTCGTGTAAAACACAAGATATGAACAAATATTTTTCCACAATTTAAGCTATTTTCCTTACATAAATTAGTTTTAACAAACACACAGTAACGGGGCCAGACGGTCACAACTTTATGCAAAATAATATAGTATAATAGTAATTCAACAATGAAAAGTTTATTCGCAAGATCACTTTCAAGTTTTTTTTATGATTTTTTTTCCTTTTTGAAACAAAGCAAACATTTTATTAAAACAAAAAAGTCCGACTAACCCAACAGATTTACTTACAACACTTACAATGTCAAATTATTGAAAACTTTCTTCTTTTAAAAATTCTATTTTCAAACTAAATAAATTATTTTATCTTTAAAATTTTATCTTTAAAATTGTAAGTACCATAGAATCCAAATTTAAGTTTGGTTGAATGCTTTTACCTATTTTCCCAGATTACTTCGTGCATATTTGGTTAGAATTACCTAATTTGGAAATGTGAATATCAATATTTTATACAGAAATTTATAGAACCCATTTTATGAAATATGTAATTTGTTTTATCATTTCGATAAAAACTTAATTTCGGTTGTTATCCATAAAAAACAGATTTACTCTTTAATTCAATATAGAGGCAACCCTGCACGGGAATGCATAATAATATCGTTAGAAAAGCTAAATAAAGGGTGTTTTATTAGAGGTATAGAACTTCAAGTTGACAACAATTCTTTAACTGCCGCGGCCATTTTAACAGCTGTTAAGTGATTAGCAGTTTAGTTTGCTTTGGCATTTCAACATTAATAGACTGATGCCTGAGCAACGCTTCCAAATTGTGCAATTTTATCCCGATCCCGATTTTCATAAGAGAATTTTGTTTAGCGATGAAGCTGATTTTTGGTTGAATGACAAATAAACTGCCGTATTTGAGTGAAGATAACTCTCAGGTTTATGTTGAGTCACATCATACATCATCCAGAAAAATTGACTGTTTGGTTTGCTTTATAGGCTGGTGGAATCACGTTGTTGACCAGAACGTTACAGTCAATGGTAAACGCTATAGAGCCATGATTACTGACCTTTGTGTTCCCTAAATGATAATGATTGATTTATTGAAGGAAATGTTTGGTAACCGTATAGTTTCAAGATCGTGTAATTTTGCCCCGCTAGACTATTTTCTGTGGGGATATGAGAAGTCGCTAGTCTATGCCGATAAACCTGAAACGATGGACCACTAAAAGGATAACATTAACCGCATTGCTGCCAACATAATGCCACAAATGTTGGGAGAAGTCATCGAAAATTGGACGGAATTACGTCCGCGGCAGTCGTGGCGGTCATATGCCAGAAATCGTATTTAAATTGTAATGCCAAAAGATTTTCTTTCGAATAAAGTCAATTTCATGTCTGTTTTTTAAATTCATCTATGTATTATTCCATTTCAAAGTTCTATTACTCTCAAAATATATAAATTCCTAAAACTGAAAACTTCAGGCCAACAACTTGGTAAAATTCATATAAAACAAAATAAAACTGCAAAATTTGTGAAGCACACGAACAAACATATAACTCGTTTTTGACTTCGCTTTTGTGTTCATTTGTATTTCGCGAAAAGTCTCTGATTTTAAATCTTAGTAGCTTATTTCATGAAAACATTTATGGAAATCCCAAAAATTTTTTACAATTTCTTATTCTCTTTATTTGAGCTGTTGTTACTTGTTGTGACCTTCGGGACAAGAAATACGTTCTAAAATACACATTCTCAATTTCCATTCATCATTATTTCTGGAATTCTGTCTAAACACAAAAACCCATCTACCCATCTAATTCGTTTTTTACGAAATCAGAACACAACCAACCGAATATTCACGGAAAAATCGTCATCAACCTCAGCATTTCTCTAAAAAGAATGGTACCCTACAAAATATATATTATTTCTATAAAATGCATTGTTCTTATACAAAACCCCAAACTGAAGCAAAAAAGTTTCAACTGTGTAGAAAAGCACAATATGTTGATATTGGACAAATAGCCTGATGGGAGGGAGTCGGTAGCAGAAGAAGTACGAGTAGAGTTCTCCAACCGAGTAATTACATTTTCATGGAAGTAAGTTTCAGAAAATCTTGGGTATAAATAATGGGGGACAGTGGGAGTTGAGTTTGTTTATTTTTAAGTGCATGTTATTATTTAACTAAAAGGGTATTAAAAAATTTTGACATTATAACATATTTTGTAATTTCCTATAATTCAAATTGTTCCAGATAGAAAAGAAAACTTTTTATTATTTTTTTTCTTTCAAAATTTAAATTCTTATCATAACTCTGCTTTTCCCATATAGAAGGTGTTTTATAAACATAAGACACATGTCATAGTCTATTTAAATTCTTGTCAATTTATCAAACTCAGCTGACATCTATAAGCAAAGAACGATTTATCCAAATCAAGGATTTGCACAAAAGACCAATGAATACCTATTCTTGTGAATAAACTTAAATACAATGGATACAAAAATAATTTATTTTTTGCCAATCTGGCACTGCTTCCGGCTTTGCTTATTTTCCTCTTTGTTGCCTTCCAGTCATTCTTTTCTTTAGAGAATTCATCACTCTGAGCTGTTCGAAAACTTTCACAAAAGTGCCATTTTCAAATGTTTGAATTTTATTCATAGACATCAACAGTAGCACCAGCGCTAGCGTAAAGAAGAGAGAAAGGCATATTCATCAGAACTTGTTGCAAGAGGTCCTTAGGCAATTCGGTAATCGAGTGCAACATCTGTAAAAGTTATTTTAACTTTTTCAGCTCAGTAAGGAATCGTTTCAGGTATAATTGTAGTTTGATGTAGCAAAGGTAGGAAGGAAGCCCTATAGTGTCTGTATATGGGGATAGAAAAATGTAAACGGAAATATCTTTGAAATATCAACCGTTTAACATTGTGAGCTCAAACAATCAAGGGAAACATTTTAAAAATTAACAAAAATATGTTTTTTTTTTTATTTTTTTATATCTTATCAGTTTGTTTTTCTTTTTTTTTATTATTATTCTGTAAGGCCGTTGTGGGAAGTAAGAAAAGTGAGTGGAAAATGTGAGATAAGCACAAATTTACCACACACCGTACTTTAGTCATTAAAAAACCCAAAGGGTTAGATTGTCAGTAACTTTCGCTAGCAAACAGTGCTGATTTCATCAGATAAAAAAAAAAACAAATCCACTTGTTTGCGTATTCTTTTGACATGTTGTACAAGTAGGTACCTAACTCCTGTTTTTTTTTTATTATTTTGCTTTTGAAAAATTTATTTGAAAATTATTTTTCGTATGCTTTGTTCGCAAGCCATTTCATATCGTCTTTCTTTATCATCCCATGGGAGGAAATTGTTGATGTGCTTGTATTTGATAATCACTTGGGTATAGAAAAGAGGTTATGAATATTTTACTTCACATGTAGGGCAATTTTTGTAAGAAATCAATCTTGTTGGGTAGGTAATTATGAGGGTTTGTCGTTTAAAGGTTAAATGACGGTTTGGGATGTGAAGTTTGTTTTTCAATAAAGATTATAATTTTTATCATGTTCTTTCCATAACTTTTGGTTAAATTCTTCTTAAATTCTTTGATGAAAACAAAATTTTTAAATATATTTTTTAATAAAATACAGATACTCCAAAATGAGATTTTTTTTTAATCCGATGGAAGGCTTAACCATACCAATGCGAAACATTCGGATACGACTATGAAATAACAATAAAAACACATTGCGCTGTGAATGTTTTTCGCCTCCACGAATGTTTCGCATCGGTTTCGCATGGGTTTGGGGAAGGCTTAAATATAATTTAATTTCAATATAATTTCAATTTGTGTTTCAAGTGGTTGTTTTTTTTTTTACAAAAGAAACCTCCAATACAACAATACTCTCAGAAACGTGGTGGTATGATTCTAAAAGATTTACTCAGTAGCATTTACTCAAATTTTCATCTCAAAAATGTGTGTGCAGTCTCAATTCACTTTTTAACAACAGAATTCAAAAATTGAACAGTTAAATATGTTGAAAAAAAAAACGATTAATCAGTCAAAATTCTAAGATGATGCATATTGAGAAAATACCACTTACTTGTAGCCCTTTTCTAAATTAATACCAAACTTTGATTTACAAATAGTTAATTGTAAAAAAATTTCCTGGAACCGAAAAAATATTTATAAAAAAAAGCAACGGAGATGGCTCATTGTTACTTCCGAAATCCCCCACAGATCTTAAGGATTCAAATCCAATACTTTTAAAATTTTCCAAAAACTCCAGGAAATGTTGTGAAGCTTCAATCATTTTTTTTTGTTCTAAGAAAATTATCAAAATAACTTCCGAGAAAATGTGGAAAACGGTAGGAACCACGTTTCAAAAAAAGGTAAACTGACACGACATACAACAAAATTTGACTGACAGACAGACATACAGATTAATGAGAATCACTGTTTCGTCTTTCCTTTAATTACTATGTCAAGTTATTTCAAAATCTATAGTATACTTCAATTTTGTTTACAAATACAAATTTAGCAATTTAGTGAATTTTAAATTTCTCCTGACTGCGTTAAATTAAACTCTGAAGTCACAACACAACTAAATAGATTAAGTTTAAATGTTCTCATTTGAGGGAGAGGAGACTTGTTTTGCTTGGCTGTATATTTAGTGTCTCACAAAAACTAAAAGCAGCATTAGTTTCTAGTTTTCAGTTTTTCTTTAGGTCAAAAGCATTAACAAAGGAAAATTTGTTTGGGTATTTTCCGGAGCTCTGGCCACTAACTGCAGAGATTTCTTAATGACTGAACATTTGTGGTCAACTTTTTTTCATGGTGGAACCTTTTTTCTCTCTGGTTTTCACTAGATAGTAGATTTATACAATACGGCAAAAAGTGTTGGTTTTATATTGAAAAACAATAAGATTTATTGAAAAGAACTTTGAATTGTAATAACAAAGACTCAGCACTAAAGGCAAATACCCCAGGCTATTTAAATTAAATAAGTTATCTACCCACAAACAAATACATTTTGTAGATTGAATTTACATTTATCTAAATACATTAAACAAAAGATAAAAAACAAAACATAGGTATTCTGAAATATTGATGTGCTCCAAAAACAAAAAAAAAACATTAAAGCAAATTAAACTTTATTTATACAAATTTCATTTCTATGGAGTTTGTTTTTCTTTATATTAACAAAAAAAATCCAATAGAATACAAGAAGTTTGCATAAGGAATAAATCAATCAATTCTTTTTTCTTAATATATTTACATTTAGGAAGGAACGTGCATCTATACATATCTAATACCCACTTAAATATATATAGAATGTTTCTTTGAATGAATAAAAAAAGGCATATCCTCTAGTTTGCTGAACGTTAAATTTATTTAATTTTACTTTTTTTCCCCCATTCCTATAAGGACATTGAATATTGAATGAAGTCATGTGCTTTATTTGAAAGTTAAATTGCACACATTTTCAAATAAAAAGTAAAGAATCTGAAAGAGTATTCTATAATATACATGTGATGGCGTCAATAAAAGAAAACATTTTATATTAAATAAAATTCGGGTTTTCTTTTTTCAAAATTTAAATTAAATTTTGGCTATCTTTAAATTTAATAAAGAATTATAAAAATACGATAAAATAACATAGAAAATAATCTTTTAAAGTCCCATAGTTTTTTCTAGTTTATTTAATTTGATTCGTATAAGAAACGATTGAAATGTAAATGTAGGGAATGATGGGACAATCAAACATATGGCATAGAAGAAATCGTTTGGAAGGGTCTTTTTTGCCTTAAGCTCTCGGAAATTAATTTTTAATTTAATGAATCTAGTTTATCAAAGAAAAAATTCTTTTTTTTTTTGAAGTTGGATGAATTTCAGGCCTTTCAGTCTTTTGGTAGGTAGGCAAAGTTTTTTTCTACTTTAAAAATGAAAGAGGAAAAATAATAAGCTATGGTAGGGTAATGCGGGGCTAGTTGGACCAAAAGGCGAGTTAAATAATAATAAAAGAAAAATTTGTATTGACTTGGTCCAACTAACCCCAAACACTAGTTTGGGCTAGTTGCACGACTTGGACTTCATCTATTTAATACAGCATTATTCATTTCCGGTAGCATGATTTCTTTCTTTTTTTCGAACCTTATTTTGAAGCCAGAAGTCTATATCTTTTGATAGCAGCTCCATAGAAGTACATACGTGGGAAGTGCTCTAACTTTCCTAGCTCTACCCTATTCAACAAGCTCTCATAAGTTAACGAGACCCAAAATATCCTCCATCATTAGTTCATGAAGAGGAAATGAGTTAATGGTGGAGAATTCTTTGAATCTCACAAATTTATTAGCACTCGGTGAATACGGGCCTAAAAGGCCGACAGCTTTAATATATAATACCAAGATAATCGAGGCAAAAGAAACTTAAGTTATTTTAGTTAATTCAATACTTTTAATTGTTTTTTTTTTAAATAAGTTGGTTTGTCGAATAGTTCTTAGATTTTTTTGTTCAAACTATTTTGTTTTAATTCCGGTAATTAAATCACTTAACTACTTTTTTGTTTTATCAAAATCTTGAGTTAAATTTTGTAACAAATATAAAACTTGAAGTACAAAAAAAGAACACCTACCCACGCTCAAGTGAACTGTAATTTGTTCGTGCCTGTGTTAAATATAAATTGTTTTAATTTGGTCAGAGAGGGGAGACTTCTTTTGTCTTACATCCAGTTCTTTGTATAGTTGGTGGTTTCACCAAAAATTAGAAGCATCATTAGTTCCTGGTTCTCTCAGTTTTTGTTGAGGTCAAAGTATTAACACAAAAAAAAAAACTGTTCTTTAGGTGCTGTCCGCAGCTTTGGGCACTAAGTACAGAGATGTCTTAATGACTAAAAACTTTTTTCACCCTGACACTTTTTTTTTCTCTGGCCTTCAATAGAAACTGGCCTTCAATAAAACAGGCAAGAAGAAGTTGTGTTTATATATATATAGTTTAAAATTGAGGAACAATAACATAATTTATTGAAAAGAACGTTGAATAATAATACAGGCATCAATGGCAAATACCCTAGGATATTTAAATTAAATAAATAACTATTTTCACAAACAAATATTGCATTTGCAGCATGTTGTTCAATTCACTCAGTTCTATTATAATGTATTCTATGAATTATGCAGGAAATTTAAATTTGATGTTAGTTAGTTGTCATTCAGTTCTCATTGAAATAAATGAGAATATGCATGCATCAAAAGCTCACAGAATTTAATAAAAATATATTTACATAACTAAATAAAAAGCCAACATACCTATTCTGAAATATTGATTTGCTAAAAAAACTTTAACTAGTGGAGTTTTTTCTTTATATTGACAGACATTCAAATAAAAAAAAATAAATTTTTTTGTATTTTTTCAAAAAAAAATATTTTTTTCAAAAATGGTCGCTATTAAGAATTGGTTTTAATGATTCTAGGACGTTCCTTTATAGAGAATTCAAGATTTAATAAAATATTTAAAACAACTTCGATATAAAAAGAAGCAAAATCCAATTGATACCATCATTTAACCTAACAGTAGAGTGTAGTCAAGTCATTTTTTTCTTAATACATATATAAAAAATGCTTCAGATTTTAAGTTATTTAAAGTAAACGTTCCAAATACATCTGGTTTTGACTGTTTTTTTATTTCAACATTCCTCTTTCGAAGGTCTACTTAAGTCTAAACTTTCCTTCGCTTCGAACCAAACCGATCTTTCGTTAAGTTTTATTTAAAAGCTTTCGTTGTCTTTTTACATAATTTACCTTCTAGATTTACACATCGGTCGCAGAGTTGCTTATATTCATACGATTAGATACAGTTAGAGTTTTTGGGGTCTGAAGTTTAGACTGATTTTCATTTAAATTGGAAATATGAACTCAGCGATTAAAAAATAAATTCAGTCTTATGAAATGATAGTTAAAGTTTGCCTTAAGTCGAAGTTTGCGTTAGTAAAATTTTAACTGTAGGTGGGTGTATCAAGAAAGCTTCGAACTTCATTTTCCAGACTTTTTTTTTAAAAAATATAGGTAGCTACTGATTTCTTTTTTCAAGTCGTTGAAAGTGGTTTTTAACTGGTTGAAAATATTCAAACAAAATTAATGTAAGTACAAATGATGGGTTTTTCTTCTAGTTTTTGAAATTGAAAGTTGCAAAAAAAGTCCACTTAACTGTTTTTCATCTACGATTTATTATTTCGTAGAATTTTAAAAATTATTTGTAATTTTGGAAAAAAATTATCTGACAAAAATGTCGAAGTAAAATTTTTTAAAACCCATATTCAACGATATAATGGAATTTATCCTACTACCTTAAAGTGCCCTTGAGAATTTCATAACATGGGAGTCTCCCTTTCCATATTTCTGCTGCACAAAAAAAAATTCTAAAATTCATTTTACTAACGACAAAATCTTCACAGCATAGTTGTAGAAAACTATGAAAAAATTTACCTTCTAAAAATTCTTTTTATAGATTAGTTTTTAACCATTAATAATGATGTTCAAAAAAATGCTTTCCACGTGGAATTGTGGAAGTGAGAGAGAACATTCCATATCAAAGAACCAACTAGAAATCTTTTTCGTTCGCCTTTGCTAGCGCTCTCTTTTGCTATTAAGAACAAGAACATACGACAAAATCGTGGACCTATTTAATTTTTTTTTTATATTCCATCGGCATACCTAATAAATGTTTAAATTAAAATTCATAATATATTTTTTTGATAACCAGAAAAAAAAACTAAATTTTGCAATCGATAAAGCAATTTGTCCTCAAACAATCTTGAATACAAAAAATATTATTCCCATCTTTTACCCACGTTTGAAATCACCCATTTCTTTTATACCTTCCTATATATTTATTTTTTTGAATTTAAGAGAGTTCTTAAAAAAATAATAGTCAAACCCACATATACATATAGTATTCAACAACAATATCTTACCACTGCCGATGCCGCCGCACATTTCCCTTTTCTTGCTTTTGTCCTTAATTTAAGAATAAGTTTTTCGAAAGGCCTAAATGATTTGAAAAGAAAGTCATTTGCTTTCCTTCAATAAAAAAGCTAGAGTGTTGTGTGTATACTTACAAGTATACCAATGCCTACATAATAATGTAAGAATAAGCAAAAGAAAGAAAGACAACTGTGAAAAAAAAACTTTTGCCATAGCTCTACACCAAAACTGTCTGCCACAAAAACCATCAAAAATCACATAACATTTCAATTTACAAGCAATTCCATTGAAATGCTGTTCATGCCACCACGGATGAAAAGGTCCTTTGAAAACTCCAATTCCTCTCACAAAAGGGTTTAAATTTACTTATGCTGTTTTTTTTTTTTCACTGTAGGTACTACATACATATTTCTCTTGTAATTTTTTGTCTTTTTTCTTTTTCCCCAAATATAAATAGCTATTCTCAGTACCCTCTGCAAGGAATTTCTACACGTGAACGTCTCTGCCATTCTGTATATGATGAACAATGAACAATTCGGTCATAGTACCGCATCTGCTCAATATTTTCTGCAATTGGCCGGATACTTAGGTATTCCAGTTATATCATGGAATGCCGATAATTCTGGCCTTGAGCGACGTGCCTCCCAATCGACACTTCAACTTCAGCTAGCTCCAAGCATAGAACACCAAAGTGCGGCTATGTTGAGCATTCTCGAACGTTACAAGTGGCATCAATTCTCGGTAGTCACCTCTCAAATAGCTGGACATGATGATTTTGTCCAAGCTGTGCGAGAGCGTGTCGCCGAGATGCAGGAACATTTCAAATTCACAATTCTAAATTCAATTGTTGTTACACGCACCAGTGACCTTATGGAGTTGGTCAATAGCGAAGCCAGAGTAATGCTCCTCTATGCCACTCAAGGTGAAGCCATCAATATCCTTAGACAGGCTGAAGAATTGAAGTTAACGGGAGAGAATTACGTATGGGTGGTGAGTCAGTCTGTAATTGAAAAGAAGGATGCACATCCCCAATTTCCGGTGGGCATGTTGGGAGTGCATTTTGACACAAGCAGTGGAGCCTTGATGAATGAGATTTCTAATGCGATTAAGATCTATGGCTATGGAGTAGAAGCGTACTTGACAGATCCGGCAAACGTTGGAAGAAAGTTGACAACACAATCACTTTCGTGTGACGATGAGGGTCGTGGACGCTGGGACAATGGAGAAATGTAAGTAAATATATATCTACTAACAAAACCGACGATACTGATAAATATCATCAACATGATGATGATTATGATTATGACAATAATGTGGGATGGCTTTTGATGCTGTACAGTACATACATATATTTATAATGGGGTAAAAAGTTTTGGGTTTAACTTTTCATTTTAGTTTGTTTTTCTTGTTTTTGTATATTACAGATTTTTTAGGTATCTACGTAATGTATCGATTGAGGGTGACCTAAATAAGCCAAATGTTGAGTTCACTGCCGATGGTGATCTGAAATCTGCCGAATTGAAAATTATGAACCTCCGTCCAAGTGCGAATAATAGGAATTTAGTTTGGGAAGAGGTAAGTGAATAGTATATTTTGTTGATGTTGACTTGTTGGCCATCGTCTACAAATAATTTTGTATGGGAATTGATTTTGACAACATTCCGATTGGACAAAGTTTGTGGAAAAGTTTTTTTTTTTTTTGTGTAAATGTAACGAAAGTTTGTTTGTTGGTTTTTATTTTTCTATTTTGGTTTGGAAATGGAAAAATATTTACCTAATATCATTTTCAGTTAAATGAGAAAATATTGACAACATTTATGAGAACAAGAAAAGTTTTCTTAAAGTGAAGTAAATACAAATTATGTATATTTAAAATTTATCTTAATTATTTTATAATTTTAAAACAAACGGGCTCTTAATAGAAGCATTTACTTGTGTTTAAATGTCTGACTCAAAATCGTCATAGGTACTTATAAAGTTGACATTATGGAATAGGTAATGGCGTTTTTTTTTCTTTAACTTTCTGAAAACAAAAATGAGGAAAGGAAAATATGGGTGTGTCTGTATTAAAGGAAAGGAAGAATGTTATGACGTGATTGCGAATGACAGTCTATTTATAGAAGCATAAAATATAAATATGAAGATGTTTTTCTTACACAAACTTATGAATTATAATATACATATATGAATGTACATACATATTTTCAAAGTGGAAATGAAGAATTAAATATAAGAAGTGCGTATACGCCCGAGTGAACCACCAGTTATATTTAGATGAACTCCTAATCTTCATGCTGATTTTGTTTTTGTCTCTGTGCGATTACTTGTCACCGAAATAATTTTGTAAATGAGAATGGGAGTTTTTTTTTTAATTTGATTACTGATATCTCAGAATCTCAAACAACAAGTTGGTTTTCACCCAACTAACAATTTTGCTTCAGATTTACATGCTAAAGACTTATTTTAGGCTCTAGTGCTTATATAATCCCTATGAATGAATGGAAGTAAGCACATTATTGGATTAAATAATGATATAATTAATTTCTTAAATGCTGATATAACTCATTTAATAGAAGTCATTATTGGAGTAAATGCTGATATAATCATTTACTAGATATCTTTATTTTAGTAAACACTGATAAGAAATATTCGTCAGACATTGTAATTTTTGCAACCACTGATTTAATCATTCATTGTTTTCCTCAAATAAACGCTGTATAAACGCAATATAAAAGAAGCTTCAATGAGTTGCACTTATATAAACAAATAAAAGTATTTGGTATAGGAGTATTTGGTTCAATATAAAAGAAGCTTCATTGAGTTGCACTTATATAAACAAATATCCCTGTTCTCTTTATGGAGCCATTTTACAAGAAAAAAAACTCAAAAATTATTGAAGTGACTTAAAAACTATATGGATTTTAAATCCAAATAAAAAAAAAATATGATTATAATGATTTTTTAGTTAAAAATACAAAACATATATATTTTTTTTAACAAAAAGAAAACATTTCATAAAATTAGTTTAAGCCGAGATATGTTTTTCCTCAACTTTATGACAGTACCTGTTGTTACCTATAAGAAAATCAATTTCCCCTTTGATAATTTTTTAGACCGTAGATTGAAGTGGAAACAGATTTTCGAAAGTGTGTAAAAAACGAATAAAAAAAGCTGAACTAAAAAAATGTTAGAGTTTTAACCTTAGCTCGAATTAAATCATTTTAGTAAAACTAACCAAACGTCATTGGGAGTTTTTCTTTTTTCACGGAACAGAGCACGAGCTTGTCGAACATACTCTGAACTTTCCTCGGAGCTAGCGTGTTCAGGATTGAAATCTGTTTGCTCAGTTTTTTTTTATACCGAGCTCATTGAGTGCCCCCCGAACAATCTCTGAACATTCTCTCAACAAAAAAAGAAACACAAACTTGAACTGTTATACACTCTGAGCTCAAAAAGAAACACGATTTTTTGTTTGACAGTTCATACCCTGTTCTGAACTAAAAAAGAAAAACCCCCATTGTTACGGTCGTGTTCACAAAGACGATATACCACATATTCTGGAGTCCAGAGTTGTCGTGTCACTCACAAATAGAAATCATATGCCACAATGACGCAAACCAACGAAAAATTCACAATATGGAGGAAAAATAATAAAATAAGAAAAGAACAGTGTTTCCCAATTTTTACCCCGAACAATTTTATTTTAAAACCAAAAGTGTGAACATTAAAATTTAAGAATATTTTTAGAAATCATTTCTTAGCCCTCCAACCAATTCTTCAAAGTATCAAGAATTTCCCAGATTCTTTATAAAATTCAAATCACCCTAACGTACACATTTCAATTTTATTTCTTAATTTCAAAAGTACCTTTACACTACACATCTATCACTGTCTACTTTACAACAATCAGTGTTAAGTTAAGTGTTTTGCTTTTACACTTCGCCATATTTAATAAGGGATTCTCTTTTACATTTCATGGTGTAATTTACATCTATAATAATTCAGCCTCTGTACTTGTATTATAGCTGTAGCATTTATGCATAGACTTTTATGGAGGTACATAATGTATTTGAAACAAAATGAATTCAGTGGATAAATGTCACATTTTTACAAGAGTGACGATGCGCCACATTTAATTTTTTTTTTTTTTAAGTTCACCATTTTTTATAAAGAAAGTCTTTAGAAATCTTTTTTATTTCTTTATTTTATAAAAAGAAAAACTATGATTATATAAATGACAAAAAACTTTTTCCATCCTCATTTTTTTTTTAAACGAAATTATCTCAAAATTGAACATAATATGGATGTTCTCCATAATTGCACACCACTGAGGGAAAACTGATGTAGGTATCAAATTCATGTTCCAAGTGGGTAAATTTTACGACTTGGAAACATTAAATATATTTCGTGTGGGCAATTCTCAATTGCAATCAATACCGTAATAATATGAGCCAATAAAAATAAATAAGTGGTTATATGAGTTGCAGACGTATACTCGACTTATACCAAAAAAGGAGCCATCACGGCTCAGGGCATATTCAATTCACTCACCTATTCCTATGAGGCTGCAACATTTTGCTGAATAAGAGATGCTAAATTAGGTGTAATTCTTCTTTTTGGAAATGAAAACAAAAAAAAAAATAATAGTCTTTGAGAATTTATCACTTATTTGGAACTTAAAAAGCTAACAACGACTACGTTGTATATTTTTCTAATCTTCAACTCACAAATAACTTTTACATTCGTCTTTCATCAGGGCTAATATTTTTCTTATAAAATTGGCTGGTGTGTCTATTGCCTTCACAGAGCCATTAGTAGTATCCTGTGAAAGCAAATTCTTATCTAATGGTTTATGGACTGTTAGTCGACATTTTGGCCATAGACTATTTATCAATGCCACATTAAAGGTAAAGAAAGCCGAAAATAGCAGCACCTTTAGTCTTTCTTTGTGCTTTTATTTAAAGGATGGTTTGTATGAAATATAGGGACATTCAGGCATAGGTAAACTGATTACAATTTTAAAATATTACGAATATTTGTTAAATAAATTAGCTTTAATGAGAAAATTTAATATATACGAGAATGTTTTATTCAACTGTTGCTATTACCTACGGAATGTTATATATATTTAATACAAAGTGCCAGTTGACCATATAACATCATAAAGGACAAGTTAAGGAACAAAGACAAAGTTTAGATGAATTAGGTATAATAGAGTTTTACGAAAGAATTTTATAGATATTCATTACAAGAACAAAAAACAATAATGCATCAAGTGAAGTAAGTGTTAAAGAATCCAAACAAAGGATAGAATGGCGCATGGTTTCCTTTCAAAGGGAAAAAGTTAGATTTGATATGAATGGACATGCTGTTCACAGTTTTAGGAAAACTTTATATCATTTTAAGAGAATATATATGTATATGTGTACAATAATATAAAAACAATGCTGGCAGTTGAAGAAGTTTAAACTTTAAAGTTTAGTGAAATTTCGATTTACAGAGTGCAAAAGTTACACTACTAAATCTAATTAGGAAATTTCCAGTTTTATTCGAATATTTATGTTGTTTGGATTGTTTGAGAGAAATAATATAGTGTCACAACACAGGGACTTCACCGATCAATTGTGAATGAAATTAAGTTTCTTTTTTGTTTAGCTATTTTGGCGATTAAAGTGAGTTGATTCACCTTACTCGCCGACTCAGGTCACTTCACTCGCAAAAGCGATTTAAGTTATTTTTGATGTCATCGGCATAGATGAATTTCGTATAATATAATAAAAAGTCATTGATATATAAAACAAATAGTAATGGGCCTAAATGACTGCCTTGTGGAACACCTGAGTTGACCAAAAATTGATCAGAACGCACATTACGAAAAGTAACACCATATCTCCTGTTTTCTAAATAAGATAATATCCAGACTAGAAATCTGGCATTGAATCCTAAGCCATTTAGTTTATTGATAAGAGTTTTATGACAAAGCTTGGTTATGAGCACTTGAGAGAAATGATTAAGGTAGAGAAAACAAATGAAAGAAACGTAAACGTTTACAGCAAAACAGTAAATCATTCACTCACTTTTACTAGCTAATTCTACACTTCAATTAGCTAAATTTCGTTACTGGTATTCGTTTCCTTTGTTATAATTGTAAGCCGTAGGTATTATACTACATTATGTATGCATTTGTTTGCTAAATGGGTTAACGGTTTTATTTTGAGTGCCAATATGCTAACAACTTTTACCTTGCGTACATAATTGCCCTGCATTTAGTTGTCTTGACAGAAAATTTCAACAATTCTGGTCATAAGCGACCACAGGATATTTTCCAGGGGAAGGCAAACTACAGAGATTTGTTCCAAGATGAAACAAAACATGGACGCCAATGGGAAAAGTCAAGAAAACAGACATTTTCTTCTGTTACGATTTCAGACTTAATAAGATTTATTTAAAATTTTAGAAAATTGGCCAGAAATCAATTATTTAAAACGTTGTTCTTGGTCTTTACATTCACAGTTGGCCTGTGTTAATGTGTGACATAGATCTAACTTAACCAACACACAGTAGTTCAAATGCTGACAAAAATTTCTTATAACGAATACACATCTCAAAGGGCTCCGAAGTAACCCTTCCTTTAAATTTTGAAATAAATTATTTTTTTCAAAAACAATCTATGGGCAAAAAGTCATTTTCAAACATAAATGTATTTTAGTAAAAAATATGCATGGTGCTAAATGTCGAAGTAAAAATAAAAAAAGGGAGACCAAAAATTTTGTAGATAAAATTTGTGTCTCTTAACAATTTTTGTCTAAGAATAGATTTTTGTCCAAAAGTAGGTTTTGAAAAGCGTTAATAAAAATTGGTCAAAACACAAATTTCAAGTAAAAAGTTTTTTTCAGAATATTTTCAGAATACGTCTTAAAAAAATGGCCCAAGAATATTTCGAAAAAAAACTGCGTAAAATAAAAAATGTTCACAAAAAAATTGATCAATAAATTTTAAAAAAATCGCCAAAAACCGAATTTAAAAAAAACTTGCTGTGGAACTTTTTTTGGACAACCAACCGATTTACTGAGTCCATCCACGGAGTTGAAAAACAGTTTTTGCGTGTTTTTGAAGGACATAAATTTATAAATTTCAAATGAACTGTTTATTATCTATATTTAAGAACCTAATTTGATTCAAAAAAGTTAAAAATAACTACTACTCTGGTACCTTACAGCTTTAAAAATATTTAAAAAAATCTATCCTCACACAATCGAATCGGAGTGTTGATATGAGCTCTTACGTATTTTTTTCTATTCAAAGATTGGAGTATGGAAATCATGGGAAACACAAAAGCTAGACATCCGAGACATAGCTTGGCCTGGCAACTCGCATGCCCCACCCCAGGGAGTCCCCGAGAAATTTCATCTAAAAATAACATTCTTAGAAGAAGCGCCTTACATAAATCTCTCACCTGCCGACCCGGTGAGTGGTAAATGCCTAATGGACAGAGGTGTCTTATGTCGTGTAGCGGCAGATCATGAAATGGCTGCTGATGTCGATATCGGTCAAGCCCATCGCAATGAATCCTTCTTCCAATGCTGTAGTGGTTTTTGTATTGATTTGCTAGAGAAATTTGCCGAAGAATTAGGTTTCACATATGAATTAGTACGCGTCGAAGATGGCAAATGGGGGACTTTAGAGAATGGCAAATGGAATGGATTGATTGCAGAGCTGGTAAATCGAAAGACAGATATGGTTCTCACCTCCCTTATGATAAACACCGAACGAGAAGCTGTTGTGGATTTTAGTGAACCCTTTATGGAGACAGGAATAGCAATTGTGGTGGCAAAGAGGACAGGAATTATATCACCGACAGCATTCTTGGAACCCTTTGATACTGCGTCATGGATGCTGGTAAAGTTATTTCTTTTTTCTATTGCTCAAAATACCTTTAACATAAGTTGTGTACAAACAAAGAAAGACACAAAAAAACTCATTTAAATAATTGGTTTTGTTTGAATTTTTTTTAGGTTGGAATAGTCGCTATACATGCGGCAACTTTTATGATATTTCTATTTGAATGGCTATCACCAAGTGGATTCGATATGAAACTGTCCCTACAAACGGGTTCAGTAATTCCCTATAGATTTTCCCTTTTTCGAACATATTGGTTGGTGTGGGCTGTTTTGTTTCAAGCTGCTGTGCACGTGGATTCCCCAAGAGGCTTTACATCTCGATTCATGACCAATGTCTGGGCCTTATTTGCTGTAGTGTTTTTGGCTATCTATACTGCCAACTTGGCTGCTTTCATGATAACCAGGTAAAAAATTTCCTTAAGTGGTGTATGATGCTCAAGTTTTTAAAAGTTGTTTTTCTTGTAGAGAGGAATTTCACGAATTTAGTGGTTTGAATGACACACGATTGACCCATCCATTTTCGCATAAGCCTTCGTTTAAATTTGGTACGATTCCATATAGTCATACCGACTCAACCATCCATAAGTACTTTAAGGAAATGCATCATTATTTAAAAGAGTAAGTTCTATAAGATTTCAGTGTTTTCTTTTCTAAACACAAGTTTTTTTTTTTTTTGATTGAAGTTTCAACAAAACCAGCGTAGCTGAAGGAGTTGCTTCAGTGTTAAATGGCGGCTTGGATTGCTTTGTGTATGATGGAACTGTGCTGGACTATTTGGTAGCTCAAGATGAGGATTGTCGATTGTTAACAGTTGGAAGTTGGTATGCTATGACAGGTAAGATTTCGGAATGCAGCTTCTTCGAAGAAATATTAAATATCATCCGTTTTTTCTTATAGGTTATGGTCTTGCTTTTAGTAGAAATTCAAAATACGTTCAAATGTTCAATAAACGACTCTTGGAATTTCGTGCTAATGGTGATTTAGAACGCTTAAGACGTTACTGGATGACCGGTAGTTGTAGACCAGGCAAACAAGAACACAAATCATCAGATCCATTGGCTCTGGAGCAGTTCTTATCAGCTTTTCTCCTTTTAATGGCTGGTATATTACTGGCCGCCTTACTATTGCTCCTAGAGCATATGTACTTTAAGTATTTCCGCAAGCGTTTAGCGAAGTCAGATCGGGGAGGTTGTTGTGCTTTAATATCATTGTCAATGGGTAAATCATTGACATTCCGTGGAGCAGTTTATGAAGCAACGAAAATAATCAAAAAACATCGCTGTAACGATCCTATTTGTGATACACATTTGTGGAAAGTTAAACACGAGTTAGATATGGCTCGGTTAAGAATACGGCAATTGGAGAAGGCCATGGATAAGCATGGCATTAAGCCACCACAGTTAAAGTATGATTTTGATGATGATTTTTAAAAAATATTTCAATTAAGCTTAATTAATGTATATTATTTGTTTATTTGTAGACTGGCATCTTCGTCAGATTTACTTAATCATCATCATATGAAAGAACGTCCACCACTGTTGGGAAATTTAAGCTTAGGAGGCAGTGCACAAGATTTATACAGGTGGTAAGTTTTTTCATTACGGTGTTGTTTGCTTGCAAATGGAATGTGCATGTTCCCAATTTATTATTATTTTTAACTGGATGATAATCGGAAACGGATTGTAGTAATGGGATTGAAACTAATTTGTCAAAAGAAAATGTCGAATTGATTTTTTTCAAAACCGTAGTGGCTCTAGATACCAGGGTGTGCATGTACACTGCTGAAACATAATCCAATAGATTGCTCACGTATGTTCCCCTATGTTCTGACTCAATTTATAAAAATTACGGTTAGGGCCTGAGACTCCGATCTAACTTGAACGACCTAAAAACAAAATGTTTTTTTCACTAGCTTTTGCGAGAAATTAACAAATTCTCCAAGACTATCTCTAGTAAAGAATAGAGTGCTTCTCACATAAGTCAGTTAGATTCGGCACAAAATAGTAAGTCTATTCCATTCTTGCCTCAAGTGGTTGAGAATCGTAACCAGGACCTTGAATCAGCTTTGGTTCATAAAATTAAAATCAGTTCCAGATCCCGATTCTGGTTCTATGATAAAATGATAATTTTTTTTATCATCTCATCTTTCAAACTACTTTATTTCATTTTTTTGCCCAAAGTGTTAATACTCGTTATAAAATAAGAGCGTTCGGTGTGTACAAGTCTTAAGTTAAAATGTCTGGTAAAACCAAAAGATGACAAAATAATAATTGTTCAAAATAACTGAAACATAAAATCCACTTTGGGCAGGGCTTATTTATTTTGCAGAACCCACGCCCATATTTTCTAAACAAATTTCTGCAGATGACACAATCTGAAGTTAACGCTGATTCATTTATTTTTGCATTTGTGTTTTTAATTTCAATACCATTTTATTTTTATAATAAACTTCGTACATTATGAAAATATAGTTTAAAGGTTCAATAAACTTCCTATCATTTTACTTTTTAACAAGAACTATTTTAAAACGTTCATTACTTTATGCGAAATATTATTAAAATAAATAAACATGTTTTTAATTTTTTTTTAATTTGCATAACAATAACGCTTTCTCTTATTGAGTCCTTAGATAAAACTTGTAGAATAAATATTGTTTGTAAGCCCTAAACTTTAAAAATTCACATTCTTAATCCTTCTCAATCTTTAATCTCTAGAACCCTTTTTACTGATTCTCCCATTAATACTATTTAAACCTCTGAATTTCTTTAAAATTATTTTGTAAAGTAACGCATAGCTTAGAATTCTGTATAAACAAAATATAAATTATTCAATCAAAACACTGACTAGAATGAAAAAAACAAAATAAATACGTTGCCGATAATGCTGATACTGAAAAACCATAAAGACAAAAAAATAAAAATAGAGCAAACCAACAATAATGAAAATAAAATAAAAATTAACATTATTCGGCACGTATTTATTTTTCACTATTAAAGTCATAATAAAGAGTAAGTATAACTAACTTCAAACCCAACGAAAACTGTTTTACTGAACGAACCATATTTCTAGGTCTTATAAAACGGAAATTGCTGAAATGGAAACAGTCCTTTAAAACATTAGCATCCGGATCCTAGTTCAATTTTCAAAAGAAAACATTTGTTAACATGTAAGTAAAACTAAAAAAAAAAAAATAAAGAGAAACATATATATACATATATTTAAATAGCAATAAGTTAACAAAACAAAAAAAAACAAAGCAACATTTATATTACTAAAAAAAAATAAAATTATAATGAAAATGTAAAGCATTATTAAAATAACGAAATCAAAATATTTTGAAAGCTAAATTAAAATAAAAAAAAAAGTTGCGCAACATAGAGACACAAACGGAATTTATTTTTAATAGTTTCAAAAAACAAAAAAAGCAAACAAACAAACAAACAAAGTGTAAGAAAACATAACAAACAAAATAAAACACCACACAAAATAAAACGAACACAAAAATGTTTTATTTATACGTAAAAGCAAAAGAAAGCATTGTTTTCACTTCAATATTCTAAAATAAATAAATATTTATATATGAAAAGAAAACTCCAAATAATAAAATAATAAACTACTTTTAAATAAATTTCCTGATATAAAAATTTATCAAAACAAAAAAAAAAAAAATAGTACTTATACAAACATTTAAATAAATCAAACCAAACTGAAATAATTAAAACAATTAAAAATAAACAATGCAAACTATATTGTTAGGAAAATTGTAAAATTTTTATAAAACCAAAATCGAAACTAACTAAAACAAAAATTGAATTTAATACCACCAATAATTTCCCACAAGTCTCTCTAATGAAACAAGTAATATTATATACCAACTTAAATTTATTTACATTCATCAATAAATATTATGTACATTTTATTTAAGGGTTTAATGGTCTTAATAATAATTTATGAATTGCTTACGATTATTATTTTTATATTTGTGAGAACAGTAAACTTTATAATTATTTGCTTGTCTTGAAACTTAAAAAATAGTTTCACATTTTTAATTTCAGCAAGTAAATAAACAATAAAAAACTTCTATAGCTGAATTTATGTATAAACAAAAATAGTTACATATTTCAACTTTAGTGTTAACTGCACTGCTTCGTAAAAATTTTTGGACTCTAAGAAAGCCCAGAACATTGTTATGTCATGATGTAGTTATCTTAAAAACTGAAATAAAATTTTCTTATGCAAAGTTTTAGGTAAATAAAAAAAAGATTTTGTAAATTTTTATTTTTTCAAAAACTAGAAAACATGACAGTATAGGAGGCAAATTTTTGATTTCACATTGATTTTTCAGAGTTAAACCTTAATTCAGTTTAAAACCAAATGACTTACGCAAAATTATCTTTAACTTATAAAAAAAAACTATCCCGTATCAAAATTTTTAATATATTTTTTTCACTTAAAAAAAATCAATTTATATTTAAAAAATTATTTATTTTGAAAACGACTTGATAAACATATTTCTTAAATACGTCACTTAAATTATTTTTAAATTCAAAAATAACGGTACCCACAAATTTCAAATTCAAAATTACTATTCAAATAATAATTTATAATCAAGAAATGATTGACAGTACCTCCCATAAGAATGTTTCCTTAATTTTTCATTTTTTGTATTATTAGATGCTTTAACAAAAGGACTTGCATATCAAAATTTTAAACAAATTTTTTTTAACAAAAAGAATTTTTGCAAAATAAAAATTTGAAACATTTTTTTTTGGACAATTTAGTATTTCATCTGGTCTGGAATTTTATTTACACAGGAATCGATATTAGAATATCGTTTTTAAAAGTTCTCAAATAGTCTAACAAATTCTATTTTATTTGCCAAGAAGAATAGCTCTACAAATGAAAATTGCATAATATTGCCATATTTTACTATCATCTGATCTGATTTGAGCCGGATCAATTTGTAACACGTTTATAAACAATAATTTTGGAAATGTCCATTATTTTGTTTTTGTATTACGTGTAAAAATCCAATCGAAATTTACAAGATAATAAATACTTTTTTGCTAATTAAAAAAAAAATATTTCAAAATCCAATATTTCTGGTATAGTTATTATAATTACCATTGTAATTATTTTGTTTGATAAGAACCACCCAAGTATATTATTAACATAGTAAGAAGGTATCTTCTGGAACCAATTTCGAAATAGACTTAAAGTATAGATCATAAAACGAGACAGACCACTTACAGACTCACTTCTTTATTTGCTATTCCTATCCGCTAACCATTTTGTAAATTAAAATCGCATGTCCTCATTTGTTAAGAAAAAAATAAATAAATAATTTAATTTAATAGAAGCAATTCTCTATAATAATAAGGCCATTTAACTTTTAATCCTTCAACCCTCTCATAATCTTGACAAATACAAAAAAAAAAAAATATTATTTTATTTTTTGCTTTCGCAACATTAAAGAAACAAATTAAGCAAAGCCAACATAAATATAAATATTAAAAAAAATATATTAATAATTATGTGTGTAGAGTTAAATATATATAAATCTAAATCCCACGAGTATAAGAAAAAAAAAAAACAAAATAAACAACATGACAATATTGTTCTTTGACAAGAGAACAATATAAAAGTCAAAAAATAATTAGTATACAATTAAATAAAAAGAAATAATAAATATGAAGAAAATAAACAAAAAATATTAAATGTTAAATGTTACGTTGGTATTTGTGTCCTCTCTATCTCCCCTATTATATCGATTGTAAGCTTAGTTTCCAAAACAATTTAGATTCAAAACTTAAAAAAAAAAACTAAAACTTATTATTTTGTTGCTTTTTTTTTTAATTCAACAAGAAAAAGTTAAACATTTATAAATTTCAATTATAAACAAAGTTAAGAAAGAAGATAAAACGCTTATTTTTAGTGCAAATAACAAACTCATTTGTTATATAAAAATAAAAAACAAAACATTTTTATTAATATGAGTATATTTTTTATGCGAGCTAGTACATTAATATTTTTTAGTTTTTTGTTAAAAAAAGTAATGTGTAGTTAAATGAAATTATTTTCAAATTTACTGTAGGTAAAATTTTATTTTTATCAAAGGAGATATAGATTATATATATATTTATTATAAATGTGAAAATTTAAACAAAACAAAAAAAATTAGATTATTTAAAATAAAGTTATAAAAAACAAACAATAAAATGCTTTAAACGGAATTAAGTTTTGAAAAAAAAACTAAAATTAAAAATAATAAATGTAAACAAATAAAAAGAAAAAAAAGAAAAACACTGCCCAAATGAAAAATAACAAAACAACATCAACCAAAAGTGAACAAAAAGAAAGAATAAACCAATTATAATTAATTAATAAAACAACAACAACAAAAACAAAATTATGGCACAAACACAAATAAAACGTGAAGTGGAATTGTTTGAGTATAAAAGTTAACATGTAGAAGTTTATGTTGTTTTTGTTAATATTTCAACATAAGTTTTTATAAATGTGTAAATAGTTTGTTAAAGAGAAAATAAAAAAAAAAAAACAATATATATATAAAAATTTATATGTATACATAAACTATAATGTATAATGAGAGTATACCTAAAATGAAAATCTAAATAAAAAAAAAAACATAAACAAAAAATTTAAATTATTAAACTTTGAAATACATAATTAAACAAAATGTTAAAAACAAAAAAACTAAATGGAAACATATTAATATATACTATATATGTAGTAGTAAATTGAAAAACACATTAAGTTTGAATTAAAAACATTTTATTTTATGCTTTTTTTCATAAAGTATACAATATAAGAAATAATATAAAAAGAAAGAGAAATAAGGGAAGATGAAAAATGGTGTTTGTTAAACTATTGTGTAAGCACAGAAGGCAGAAACAATGCAATAAATGTATACTTAAACAATGAATGGATGTGTTTTTAATCAAGATTTTTATTAAACGTATATATTTGGATATATATAGACACTAGCAAAGTTGCAACATCACGCTTTGAAACCCTGAATTAACATATTATATTATGAGGCCGTGAGTGAAATTGTAGGGTAAAGCACTTTTTTTAATAAGTTTATTTTTTTTGTAAAAGTAGGTCTCTTATACCAGGTTTATAAATGTTTATCTAGTAGGTACGTAAAGCCATTCGTTTTAGAAAAATTAATTTTCAAACGAAAACATTTTTGAGACTACGTTTTATTAAAGAAAATAATCCCGCTTAGTTTGAATATAAATTTTAAGGTTTCGTTTCAGCCAACAGCTCTTAGATTTGGCAGTCTTCAATTCTCTAAAAAAACTAGGGAAAATAAAACTATTTAGCTGTCAGTTTTCAATTAGAAACACTTCTGGCTTGCCCATGTTATAGCCCATGAGCAATTTTGAAAGGGGGTCCAAAAATACGTTTTCAAAACCAAATACCTAAGAAAAACCCAGAGTTTGAGTTTACAAATCGAAATAAGGCGTTATTTTGTTTTCAAAAACTAAATATTAGATATAGAGCCAAAATAAATTGTTCTTAAATTTGGCCTTGTTTCCATTTGGTTTTTAGTATTACAGTACGTTCCCGATGAACGCAACTCTCAATTCACGCAACTCCTTGATTTTCGCAACATTTGAATTTTTAACATTGCTGACGCAGTAATCTCATCTCTTCAAAAAAATTGGCTCGTTAGTTCCGATAATCGAGAATGTACTGTATATCATTATAGCCCACAAACATCTGCATTATGTTTGTTTTGAATGAATTTGAAATATGGTCAATGGCCAATACTAAAAAAAATACACCTTACATATTTAAATTGCTACCTTATAAAAACGTCAGTGAGTCTTCTTGATAGTTATTTACATTGAAAATTATCATAAAGAAACTTATTACAAAAGCGATCAAATTTTGCATCTATACCTTCAGATTCTATTTTATACAGAAAGCCAACTTCTTTCACAAGTTGCTCTGTCTTAGCCCACTCAGAGTCATATTCTATTATATTATACACAAATAGAAAAATATTTCCATCTAACAGTTGTTGTTATTATGATCAAGTTTTCCAGTCTGAAGGTTGTCGAAGGCGACTTAGAAAACCGGGAAATTGTTCCATTTCGTTGACCAAATGAAATTGAAAGTCTCGCTTAGGTATACAGCAAACAGCTGCTGCTGTCACAGACCGCGCACCACCGCACCGCACCGCACAGCCCGCCCGCAACACTGCAGCATTGCACTATTTTGTGATTTAATCTGGTTCTGGTAAGGTGAGGCTTGTTGGTTGATTATATTGTTCCATGTTAAGTTGAATATATTGCGCGCAATAAGCACGTCACGATTATATACAAAACATTTTTCTATGCGAGATAATTTGCGCAATGAAAGATCACAAAAGATGTATGATGGTGAACTGGATGGCGTGGCGCGGCGCGGCGCGACAGGCGTGATGGAGGGTGTTTAAGTTTGTTGAAACATTGGAATGTGGAATTGAGTTGGTTGGGTGGCTGATCCGTTGATATATGATCATGCGAAATTTTTCCAACCAAAAGTTTCTCATATATTTTATTCTAAAGCAATTTTTTGTGTTTGTAACTATTTAGCTACAGTTTCACTTTCCTGAGAGAATTAAATGGGTATTTGATATTCAACGAATGGCATTATAGATGTTTTGGTTTTATCTTATGTAATTGTTTAATTTGAAATTGTTTTATTTGAAAGGTGATGTACATATGTAGATTGTTTAATAAAAAGAAATCAATTCGCTTCAGCATTTGAGTGTTTATTAAGTTTTATTGTTGGTTTTAATCAATTAATCAAAACAAAGATAACCAATAGCAACAGGAATAAAAGATGGCCATTACGTGATGGTCAATTGCTTTTATTTATAGGTAGTAAAAATATATTCCGTGCGATTTCTTTATGGAAACTTTTGTTTGAATAAAATTTTATATCACTCAGTCTATATTTAAGTTTTTAGTAACGTTTGTGGCATAGTTAAATAAGTAATTCCTAATTTAATGTCCGGTTACACCAAACGCAAAATGTAACAGCCTTTAAAGTCATAAAATGACGTTTGTATAAAATACGTCATATAGAAGTCTGTTAAATATTGGTGCAACCGAACATAAGTAATTTCAGCCGTTCCATCTAAAACGTCAAAGAAAGGACGAATTAATTCCAAGGGCTTCTGTGATTGATTATGTTTGAGTGGGACTTAAGGATAACCAAAACCAAAAATGCTTCTAAATTCACCGTGCGTATTTGCACCAATGTTACACTACCTACTTTATGATATTATATTAACCGCTATAAGGTTTTAGGTCTATTTTCAGTTTTAAAAAAAATTAAAGTTCTATATTTATTGAAAAAATTTGTATTGATATTTTTAATTGAATAATAACAATATTAAGAATCAACAAAAGAAATAAAAAAATAGATAGGTATATAAAATACAAAAAAAATCATAAAATTCCATTCTCTCATGAACTTTCGGGTGAAACTAGTAGATTTTTCGGATTTAAGCATTTTTATGTTTCACACAAATAAAATCAATCATAAAAACTTTCGCACGCAATTCATCCTTTCTGAAAGTTACTTTCAATAGCTTATTATGAATGCTGACCAATTTCAAAGTGCTTTCTTTCCTATATTATATTCAGAAAATTTTGTTTTTATTTAGTTACTCTCCAAAAAAAAAAAAAAATAGATTAGTTCTCAGTGTATAATATTAATTTTATGCATTTATCATAGTTCAAAATAATAGTAAACAAAAACAAGATAACGAAAACAAGATATCTGCTTAGTAATCAAATTATCTTGATGGCATTTAATTTATTTATTGCAAAATAAAACAAACCAATTATGTTACTCATACGCCCCGTAGCCCGCATTTTTTCAAAAGCAATTTACATTGAAAAGTCTTGAGTAAACTCAAAGGCTAACTTAAAAAAAAAATACTTTGGTAAGCTTTCATCTCACTTTCATCTTCGATCAGTTCAAATAAAAATGGTGCAACAGCAAACAAAACAAAGCAACATAAATAAACATCTTAGATGAAGCTTATAGCAAATAATTAGTAGTTTTTTTTATAAAAAAAATCATGATGGCATAGTTGACTTCATGAATTACAGATTCATCAATTCAATACAATGTACTCGGCTTCAAACTTGGACCACAAGGAATGTGTGTATCTGTTTGTGTTTATTTCACATTTTCGTGCTTTAAAGCTTAACTTTATACCACTCCAATTTGTTGGATTTCTTCAACTTGATCAACAAAATAAAAAGTTAACTACTATGCTATTCACTCCATGGAATGGCAATGTAATCCGCCAAGGTAACTAAACGCCTCTAGACCTGGTTTCCATTCAGTTTGCAGTTTCGAGTCGTTACGTGAATACAAGTTTTTTTTCTTGTTTTAATTATTTGTGATCGCGGTGCGGTATAGATTTTATTTGAATTTTATTCATTTAGTTTTTTTTTTTCTTGTTGGAAAATAAAATGAATAATCCCTGTGTATTTTTCGTCCTTGTGGTTTTGGTGGGATCTGCTCTGGCTACTCCAATGCTTTACAAGAAGAATGGACAAGACAAATACGAGCCAGGTGTGTGTTTGGTCAAAAAGTATCAATATAGGCATCTTCAGGCTAGAATATTTATTTTTTTCAGATCTAATAGCAGTTTCGTCGACTGTGATTCCTTTAACGGTTTATGAAGTAAGTTATGGCCTAGGAGGAAAACCCAGTGAGGAATACAAAATGGCTTATTTGAAAAAGCTACGAAAGAAGGTCAAACACACCGATGAGGAGGAGGATCCAGATACTCTAATAACAAGTAAGCGTTATAGTTACACAATTTTTTGAATCCAAATTACATATTTGTTTTTGGTTTATGTAATTTCAGTTAAGAAGAAGTATCAAGAGCAAAATAAGGCTAAGGTTAAGGGCATTTAGACATGAAGGGCTATTGCTCTGTGTTTATGAACGTAGATATTAAATTTAATTTATTAATGACGTTTGTATACGGATATGAGCAGTAATATAAATTATGTAAATGTTAAGTTGTTGTACTTTTAAATAAAAACAAAATTGTTGGACCTGATTGAATGTGAAAATATAATTTAGTTAACCGTGGGAGTTTTATTTTTTTGATTTTTGTTAAAAAAAAATTGATTGTTTGCCAAATCTTTTTCCGTATAAGGAGACGTTGCGACGTTAGTCATAACACAATCTTGAGTGGGAAAGAAATACCATTATGGATATTATGGATGGAATGATGATCTAAGTGTTTGATTTTTTACCGTTGTTGAAATTTAAGAGCTTGTGATTTATTTTCAGAATTTAATTTAAACATTTTTAAATCTCCCATGGAACACATTGTTTCGGAAAATTTTTCATAGTTTTTATTCGACTGATTTTAAATTTCAAATTAAATGCAAAATCGCATGAATGTACACTGTACAATCTCTTTTGGTACAAGGCTATACAGAGTACAGTCACTACGAACCATTAAAAATGGTCAAGCGTAATACAGAAATGAATCGTTTTTGGAACGTTATACCTACAACTGAATAGCGAAACACTTTTTGAGAACTTAACTTGAATGGGCCGACTGAATAAAGTTTGGTAAATGTTACAGAGAAAATGTCAAATTTGAGAAATAGTATCAAAACCACTATTTACATTTTTATTATTAGCTACAGGTAATAAATCATAATTCTATTGTTAAAAATTGAAAAGGGTCAGTTTTATTCATATGTATTTGTTAAGCCGAAAATAGTAAAAAGAAAAAACTTGAGAAAAAAAGGTAAGTACGCAAAGAAAAACTTAAGTTGTCAAATACTTAGGGGGCATAACATTTCAGAACAATAGCAGATGCCATAGTGCAATCAATAGTTAACTCTTTGTTGATTTTTAGCTGACAAGCATATTCTAGGAACTAAGCCTCTCTCAAATCGACGTGATTATAATAGTAACAACGTGTTGTTGTACTCGTAGTCACCAGGCGTAGTGACGAAATCCCGTCGGTCTGCAAAAGACTTTACGAGTAAAATTAATGATAGCTTAAACTTAAACATTCTAAATAAAATAGCTGTGAACTCTGAATATAATATCAGAACATCGTTATATCAGCGCGTTTTAACAAAGATTTTCTTATTGAGTTAAACTCCAATAAATAAAATATATCCAGAAAGCGTTATATCAGCGATTGCTCCGACAGTGATTTTGTTATTGAAGCAAACATATTTTTACTTCCTTTTTATATGATTATATAATCTAAGCACTATACCAAAGAATAACTCGTTAACTTGGAAATCGGAAGCAAGATTATTATTTGGGCATTGAAGTTTAAAAAAATAACACACCTAGATATTAATGCAATATGAATGATAGTTTCTTTGAGTCAGGGTATTTTATTGCTAATTTAAGTTCTCATTGTTACTATTAAATTGATGAGAAGAAAATATTACCTTTCTTAAAACAGCTAATATTGAAGTTGTGAGTGCCAAAGAACCTTCATTGGAAAAATACAAATCAATGAAAATAAGTAACCAAACAAAAGATAATTTATTGCCTCACATAGCCAATTTGTTAAAAAAAAAACCGCTAAAGTAAGTATGCAATCCCGCTCTACTTTATAGGTGTGTTTTTTTCAAGTCCGAATGAATTTGTGTAAAAATAAGCAACATAGACCGCACCATCAGCCCGCGTTATGTGTAAGCCAGCCCTTAATGGGAAATAACCAAGTGACTAATAATTTTAGCTGAACGATTCCGACGGTTTGAATCTCGGATAAATGTCAAAATATTTGCATTCAGCTGTTTTAGTGTTTAAATTAAAATAACAAATTCTACTTTTCATAAAAATAAGTATATTAAAAAACAAAAGAGGCTCTCCAAAAATGGATGATGATTTCGATGATTCCATTGACGATGTTCTAGCTACCATCGATATCCCACCAGCTTCAAAAATACCAAAAATTCAAACAACAATTCCTTCCACAACAAACAATTCAAGCACAAGCTCAACTCCAAGTCAAGATAGTACCGGTGAAACAGCAACTGTTGTTGCTGAAGAAAAAATCAAACTTCAGGGACCATTTAACTCGCATGCCATTCAAGTTCATCCAAAACAAAGAGGTAATCCTGTCTTAAAGGCAATTCTTAATTGTCCCTATGAGTTCCGGGAAATCGTTCCCGATTATATAGTTGGAAAGACTTCTTGTATCCTTTATCTTTCGCTCAAATATCACATTCTAAATCCCGAGTATATTGTTGGACGTCTTAAGGAATTGGGGAAACAATTTCAATTGAGAGTTTTGCTTGTTCAAGTTGATGCTCCAGTAAGTGGAAAACTTTTTTTTACTATGCAGTACTTTAATTTGAAATCTACAGGAACCTCACAAGGCCTTAAAAAGCTTGACAAGAATAAGTTTGCTCGCT
Source organism: Syrphus vitripennis (assembly GCA_958431115.1). NCBI lineage: Eukaryota > Metazoa > Arthropoda > Insecta > Diptera > Syrphidae > Syrphus > Syrphus vitripennis. The sequence goes on along the minus strand of OY288110.1, from coordinate 96,143,628 downwards.
GATTTAACACTAATGCTGGCGTGGAACGCAGATGAAGCTGGAAAAATTATCGAAACCTACAAACTCTACGAGAACAAGCCTCCAGACATGATTATGGAGCGTGTTGAATCAGATCCTCATATGAAGGTAATTTCAGAAATTGTTAAGAACTCTCGTTACTCATTGATTGAGTGATTTTGTTATGGTCCGTAGCTCGTAACAGCTTTAACTAACATCAAGCCAGTCAATAAAACCGATGCCGTATCGTTACTCCAGAACTTTGGCAATCTGGAAAACATCATCAGTGCCAGTGAAGACAGACTGTCGTTGGTAACTGGTCTAGGCCCACGAAAGGCCAAAAAACTGTATCAAACTCTACATGATCCCTTTCTTAGCAAATGAATAAGAAACTTATTATTCTATTTTTAATAAAAATATATTTCCCATCCTTCTTACGTGAACAAAAACTACTCAACAAAATTCCAAATCTTTATGTTCCCATCGTCGCTACACGACATCAGCTGTCCAGGTACTGAAGGATTCCATTTTACACAGTTAACGTCTTGCAAGTGCGCTTTATCGACAGAGGCGATGAGCGAGAAGGTGGGTTCGTTCTTGGACGAACCTTCATCTTCCTTAAATATGCGAATGGAGTCGTCTCCACACGCCGTAGCTATAAGTCCGGTTTGATGGCACCAGGTTATGTCGTACACTGCTCGCGTGTGCTCTCCTGAAATGGTGCACACGCACTTCCAGACGGTTTCGTTGTCAGGTGTGTTGATGCCCTCTTCGTTTCCTGGAGGATAGGATTGCCAGATTTTGATAGTCTTGTCATCGGAGCAGGATGCCAGACGCTTGCCGAATTCGTCAAATGCAATACTCCAAACTGTGGAAGTGTGCGAAACCAAAGTAGCCGTGCATTCCCAGTCGTTATCCAATGTATTTTCCTTGTAGAGCTTTATTGTGTTGTCATAGCTCGCAGAAGCCAGAATTTCTTCATATGGATGCCAGACGACTTTTTTAACGTCCTGTGAATGAGAATTCATCACAGCCGCACATTCGAATTCGTCATCGCCAGCAACTTCCCAGATCCATACGGATTTGTCACGACTGCATGTGGCAAGTAGAGATCCTGACTTTGACCAACTAACGCTCTTTACTTCATTTTCATGTCCTTCCAAGGTTGCATTGCACTCGAATTCGCCTAAAACACAATTTTGTACATCGAGATGTTTGGTAAAGGTTTTAATCATAACGTACCTGATGTTTTGCTCCAAATGGCAGTCGTGGCATCGAAACTGGCCGATGCTAGGAGTTGACCACAAGGGGACCACGACACTTCACGTATTGTGCGTTGATGTCCATCTGAGAGAATTGTCTTTGTTGTCCAACTGTTTCCATTCTGTGCCCATATACGTATTGTTTTATCTTCACCGCAAGAAGCAAACGCATTACCTTTATTATGCCAATCAACTCCCCAGATTCGTCCTTTGTGGCCTTGTAGGGCAAATTGTTCAACTAGTTTTCCCATTTCTTGTTAATTTGCTTTTTAATTGCAGTCTTGTGAGAGGATTAAAGTTGAAAATTTATCAGGAAATTTTATTTTTGATAAAAATGTCACTGTCAAAGAAAACTGTCATTGAAAATAAGTTGAAGTTACAATCTTAATTTTTTGTGGCTAACTATTCACAATAGATTTTTCTTTTTCTAAACGAATATAAAATCTTTATTCAATTTCTGGAGCAGCAATTAATTTTTATTTTTTTAACACAAAATATTAAGGATCTGAAGAGAAAAAGTTATACCATTTTCGTGTCATGGAGAACTTTCAAATTTATGAGGCTTGTTCGCATTCCAATCTAAATTTTTATATGTCTGAAGACATTCAATGCATTAACCTAACTTCTACTATTTCGATTACTGTTAGTAGCTGTCAGTTTTTTGAGCGCTCTCCGATGATTATAGCTCTCCTATATGTGCAATATTCTGTAGTGTGAAAAAACAACAAACACACACCTGAAGATAAAACAGCATAAGGAAAAAGGAGCAAACACAATTGTCCATATCCTTTATTTTCCTGGTCGGTCACTTCAATGTCATGTCGCCCTTAAGTATATAAACTCAATTTTGAATGGATCACAATTTTTAGCCTCATATGCCATCCTGAAATAAATTACGTCAAAATTTTGTCCAAGTACAAACAAAAAAAATTGTTTACGTGAGTAAATTTTCTTATCACAAAATCTAGAAAAAAGCAATTATTAAAAAAAACATGAATTAAAGTTCTTGAATTGTAGTTACATAAAAATTTCAAAATGAACGGGATAATAGTATTCAATAGTTCCAATGATGTTGTTTTCAAGAAGTTCAACAATGAGCTCGCAAAGAAAATTCATGAAATCGCTGAAAAACAAGGTCTCATTAATGGCCCAGACACTCCCATCGACTCAAATATTATTCTTCAAATATTCTCACCACTGGTCAGTTCCCAGAGGATTATGTTTTGTCAATTCGACAACACATACAGCAGCATTCAATGCGAGGACGATTTGAATTTCACATTTGGTGATTTTCTAGGATTTTCATTTATTAAAATCGGACAGGTTCCTATTGAAGTTATGCGCAGAAACTGCGACGTCGCCATATCTATGGCCAGGCATCTCTACGGACCGAATCTTTTTGCGGCTGATAAAGTCCAGGAGAACTTATTTGATGGTTTAGTTGAGACTTTCGAGGCACTGTCTCGCACCGATCAGGGGATGCATGTTGAAGCCATTCCCCAGTTGATGATTAACGCAGAGATAAAGAATTCAATCAAACGCACACTTGAAGTAACAACGGAGAAATTAAAAGATGTCGGATCAAATCGGTCTCATGCACTTCTCTTCATCAGCAGCAAGTTTGTTGGTTCGTACTCCTCTCGCACAGCACAGAATTTGAGTGCGTCCGACATATTATTCCTCTCGCTTCTGGGAAGAACTCTCCAGAGGACCAAGAAAACTAAGCAGCTAAACCGCACTGTTGTAGTCTTCCTCGAGGGAGAGCACGCCAGCAGTGTTTCTGGCTGTATTCCCTGCATAGCTCACTGTTCTGAACTAGAAAAGGGAGTCATCGTCATTTTCGTTGTGGAATATTGTAATCTGCAGATAGCCAGTAGTATATTGGACACATTCTTCGTACTGCAAAAGATCCTCAATGTGCAGGTTCAGGGAGACACTGACGCCGTCAAGACTTCCTTTGATAATTTGGAAGTCTTTGTAAAACAGACGCTGGATGCTCTGAAGAAGGCAAAGCTGCGTGGCGATGAGATTGAAACGAGTCACAAAAAGTTCGCCTCTAAGTGGGAGAACATCAAAAAAATGTACAGCGAGTACTTCAAGAACTACGACAAGGAGATAGCTGTTCGTATAGAATCGAATATTCCACCGTTTTTAGAGGATCTAAAGTCGCTCTTCACCTGCACTTGCTGTGACAGCAGCCAGATAGCCCTTGAACAAATCCCAGAAGTTGCTTCCTTTGTTGAGGGAAAATTGCTAGAGTTCTCCGAGTTTCTCAGTGTGAAAGCTGAACGCAATCTCAATATAGAATCCTATCTGGAAGAATTTCCCGGACTGGTTCACTTCATCTATATCAATCGAACTAAAGGCACAATGATTGCTCCCGATCTGACCAGGGAAGAGAAGATGATTCCGATTATTCCTCGAATTTGGTCTATGGTAGAATTCACCCGGTCCTACCTGCAGAAGGGACACACCACGGTCATGTGGAAGGACAAGACTTTTAATTACTCGTATTTCCTTTGGTTCGAAGATCAGAACTCGGTTGCCATGAGACCCATCGATTTGCAAAGTCATTTCTATAACCATTCTGCTGTGAAGCCACAACACGCTCCAGGATTGTTGGCATCAGACTTTTACCATCAATTCACCGAGATCGGCTTTCCAAAGACCTCAGCGGGCAAAATCAAGTGCTATGAGATTTTCTGCATGCATTTGGGTTTGGTAACCACGACATGTGCAATTGAACATTGCCGCCGACTGGTAGCCACTATCGCCGATGTAGTTGGAGAGGGTGGGGGTTCGGACATTGGGTAATAACATTATCTATAGAATAACATTCCAAAATATAATTGTAAGCGTATCATGTTTTCTAGTCTCAAGAGTAAAGTTTTGAAATAAAAAAAAAAATTTAAACAAATTAAAAAAAATAAACAAAATAGTAACAATAGTGTTTTCTTAAAATCAACTTATATTTTTTGTTTTCAAATCAATTATTAACACTTGATTCTTTGATTCTTTTATCCGCCACCATCTGCCTAAGCGATGTTCTTGGCCAACAGCGGCTATTAGTTTAAGACCATCTGGACTGAATGCTAGACTATTAATAAATCCTAGTACAGGAATTTCAAGAATTTGGGTGAGTTTGCGACCATTGTCACTCATTTGCCAGAGTCGAATGAAGCCATCACACGAACCTGAAAAGAAAAAAAGCGAAGGTTGTTTATAGAAAAAGTTCTGAGTTCCAGTTTTTGGTGTGAATTCCAAAGAGTTTTGAATCTGACTATACGAGGTGATATGTGTATATGCATAAGGTCTGAAAAAAGGCTATAGCATGTGGGTTGAACCCAAACCGGAGAAAAATGGTTTGTATATCCAACCGCTTAGGTTGGAGGGTAGTTTTTCGGTTTGGTATCGGTTTGAACAAAAAAAAAACCGAACCCGAGATATTCATGTCGATTATAGAATCCGCAAAACTCGATCCGCAGTTAGAGCTCTGTTTCCCACCTATTCATTTATGGTGAGAAGAAAAGAGAACACTACACTGTGAATCATTGCGGATCGAGTTTTGCGGATTCTGTAATCGACATGATTAATCACATCTTATATTACGATGATAGAGAACGCGAAAAAGTGGGTCCCAGAATTCTGTCTGTTTGTACCTGTACCTAAAGCCTAAAATACTGGAGGGATGTGAACTACTAGAGGAAAATAATAAAAACAATGATACCTGTCATATAACCATTGAGCCAAAATTTATTTTGAAAACGGCTCTGTTTTTGATGAATTTTTTTCAGTGGAGTTTTGTTAGCAAATAAAATTATTAATTTAAAAAATTTTTTTTTTATAAAAATACTTAAAAGTACACAAAATGATTTTTTTTTTTTTTGAAAAAACGGTTCTAACGATAGATTTTTTTCGTTTTTCCAGACCGTTTTTAGCTGCAAAAAGGAGTTGAGATTAACATTTTGTATATTGTTGAATCAAATTGTTTATCATTTGGAAGTTTTTTTTAAAGATTTTCTCTTTAAACGTACAATTTTTCAAATTATTATGTTTATTGAGCTAAACTCAAATCTGGCCCGAGAATTTTTGTATCAAATTAGGTTTTTGAGATGTTTTCGTTTTAAAAATGTTGACTAGGCTTTCGCATAAAATTACTTCTGGCTACTGACCAATTGCGAGGGTCGTTTTATATAAAATGATAGGCTAAAATGGAAACAAGACAAAAACTGCCAAAAATGGTCAAAAGAAATGTTGTTATGAAATTTAAAGGCATTCATAGTATTTAAGTCCGGTTTTAGAATCAGTAACCACTGTGTTCAGCTAATATAGCAAAATATTTCAAAATCCAATTCTGTTCGTTATTGGGAAAATGAATGAAAAAGGGGGAGCACTAAATATAAATATCGTTATAGTTAATGCTTTTATTTCTTGAATCTTGAAAGCAACGATAACGAACGTTATGACAAACTTACCTGAAGCAATCAAGTCGGTATTCACAACAACAGCCAGTGCAGATATCCAGTTTGCTTCTCCATTTGTTTGCAACCCGTGCACAGTCGTTCGAGTAACAAGTGATTTCTTTTTCAGTGCACTCCACAGGCAAAGCGATCTAAACAAAACCAATCTCAAATTAGATGGTTTGTTTTATATTTCATTAAACTCACCCATCGTTGCCGCAGGAAACAAAATTCTCATCGTTGATGAATTTAACTCCTTCTATGCTACCTCGGTGACCGTTGTAAATTAATTGGGATTCTTCTGTTATTTTCCATATTCTCAGACTACAGTCGATTCCTCCTGATGTTAAGGCACGTTCCCTGGATAGGGCGTCAATGCCGGTAACATGTGCTTGATGTCCGAATCTATGGACAAAAAAAGAAATTGTAGCAATAAAATAAAGTATAGGGCACGAGCAACTTACAAACTCTCTATGTACGCCATTTCATCCACTGACCAAATCTTCACAGATCTATCTTTACTACCAGAATACAGTTCATGTGTGTCTTTTCTGAAGACGAGTGCACTCACTACATCGCGATGTCCTTTAAATGTTTGTAGGTGCTTTAACTCCTTTGGGCACCATATCTGAATATTGTTACCACCCTCTGCAAGAGCTAGGAATTTTGAATCGGTGGACAGGCACATGGCAATCACATGCGATCTTCTACTGATTCCTCGATCTGGATCTTCCGTGTGCGGCTGAACATCAAAACTACCAACCGGTCGAAGAGTTGTCACATCCCATTTGATGACGTGCTGTGTTTTGGCACCCGTAAAGAGAAACTTTCCATCGGAAGTCAATGCCAACGCTGTGGTAGGTAGATATTGTTTTTTGTGTTTCAGAACTTTATCTTTGCTGTAACCGACAATAGAGGATGCAATCTGACGACGAAGCTTGCCAACACTATCGAGATATTCTTCTTGCAATCGATGCGACACATGGTCATAGACTTCTTTATCCTCGGCACGCGATTGTTCCTCCTTCTCAATCTCCTCGAGGTACTTTTTGGCTAGACGCAGACGTTTGTCCTGTGCAGTCTCTGGAATTTCCTCATCACTTACATAATTTTTATTTGTGCCACCTTCTCCTTCGCCACTATCGAAGGCATCATCACTGTCGATTTCTTCATCATCCTTTGGATGGGAAGGTTTTTTGGGTTGTTTGGAAGCTTTTGAAAATTTGGGTGCTTCTTGCTAAAATAAAATAAATTAGATGTGGTTTGTTCTGTGATTGACATTATTACCTTTCGTTTTTTTGATGCTTTGGGTTTATTTTTAAGGAAAAATGAGGACATTTTTTATGGAAATTCAAAATATTAAATAAAAGCGCTTAAATTTATAAACTACTGTTCTGACCGATACACGTGAGAAATTCGTTTTTGTTTTGACATTTCAAGATAACCTCTAATTTTTTTATTCACAATTTGACATTTGTGACATTTAGTTCACAATGGTTTTTTTTTAACAGGTTTATTTAAGGTAAAGATCACACTCATATGGTATAATTTAAGAGCCTCTTAAACTCAAAATATCCTCCCTCATTATCTCATGAAAGGGAAATTATTATAACCTAATGAGGGAAGATTTTTTTGAGTTAAGAGGCTGGCAAAGTAAAGAGCGTTTGGTGAATACCAGACTAAGGGCAAACCATTTTTTTTTTCGAATGCGTAAATCGAAGAATTAGCATGAAAACTATTTTTTCCAGAGAATCCGCAGTTTTTTAATCATGAATTTAGCTAATCAGCCAGCTTTGTTGTATCAAAAACTAAAACCACTTTTAACAAAGCTGGCCCTTTCGGCTTTCCCTGAGTGAAGCTAAACTGTAGCAGTAACGACGAAAATAAAAAATAAGGGGTCGTTAATGGAAAACAAAGCATATATTATTTTTGTTTTCGTCGTCAACGCGAATGTTTCGGTTTGGTTTGGGTGGTTATTATATCTGTACAATTTGCATCTCTACAACTGTTTGCTAGGAGTTTCGGTACATATTGAAGTTGGAGAGACATTGGGGCATATTTATAGTCGTCTGACAAGTTGTTTCTTTGTCTCTTCTAAGCTAAACTAGAGTTTATGTTATTCTTAGACAATTTAGACTCGGGTCCAAAAGATAAACTGCAGCTCAATCCTTGAAAACGGTTTAAGGTAGAACTATAATCGTCGAACGTCAGCTGAAGTGGTCGTAAGAAACGAAGCGAATACGAGGAATTTATATAACTCGCCCGTTATTGCGATTAGGTGGCTTTCGTTAGGCTTGATTAACTTTCGCTATCGATAGCAAGAGCGCTCATCGACCGCTCCTGCGAAAGTGAATTGAGAGATAGATATAAAAATCAAAATGGTAGAAGCATATAATAATATTTCGTCCGGTTTTGACTTTAGCTTCCTACCACGTTCGACGATTATAGTTCTACCTTTACTCTTTGACTAAGCTGTTTTTTTTCTATCTGTCAAAAAATTGTTTGAATTTCAATGGAATAACGGGCAATAGTACTAAAATTGTAGTAGAATTCTGTTTTTTTTACTAAACAGAGCTGCCAAATTATTTTGGAATCTAACCTGTATGTTAACTTTAGACTCGAGGCCAGTTGAACTCTGTTCGGAAAAAGAAGTGGACTTTCAAAAAAGGCTAATATATTTTTTTTACACGATGTATGGACAAACAAAGACGAAACTGTCACAAGTTTTGTAATAACTGACAACGAACAAACTGAAAAGTTATATGAAAATATTTTGATATTTTCAAATATTAAAATTTTTAATTGAATATTTGGTAGGTATTATTCGAAAACTTCAAACATCAAAAGAATAAAACAACCGACGTATTAATCCATTAAAAGCTTTAACATTTATTTACTGGAAAATAATGACATAATCTTTGTTTTAATATATTACAAAATATTATTTTTGAACAAGATATTTATGAATAAATAAAATATTTTACCTACATAGAGCTAAATATTATACTATTACAAAAATGGTTATATCCTAAATGATGTTTTATAGCACTAAATTCCATCAAATACGTATAAATACTCGTAAAACATAATTAAATCTTATGCTTAAAATCTAAAAGTATACTCTAAAAAAGGTACATTGTACGTTTCATTAATTATCTATTATATTTACTTAGAAATTTGTTTTTTTTTTTATTTTATAAACAAAATCCAATTTTAAAAATGTTTAACATTTAAATACTTGAGCAATTCATTAGCTTAACAAAATTAAAAAAAAAATATTTAATGATTTAATGTTTGTAAAAATAATTAAAAAAAAAGCGCAGGTAATATTTTGTTCAATATTCTTTGACTTCTTAGACCTTAATCACAGTCTTATTCTTTGCTATAGATAATAAAAAAAATTATAATATGTAACAGTTTTGGAGAGTATAGGAATAGGCGTGTTCATTTGATTGCCAAAAAATATAACCTATTTGATTTTGTAGTAGATAGGTATATTTGATATTGTGATCATAATTATGCATATGAAACTACGGTTTTGAAACCTTGTTATGAAGTCTTTAAAATGTAAGCTAATGAATGTATTTTTGACTATACTTCATTTAGGGTGAACAAAAAATGATTTAATAATATTTTTTGAAAGACTTAAACTGATACTATGGCTTAAGTGATTTTTTAATATTTTATTTTATGAGAAAAAAAATATTTAAAATAATCTACATAACAACAAAACTGCTCTTAAAAAAATATGAAATCTCTTATTTAATTTCCCAACCAACCAAAATGACTGGAAATTTCTGAGTATTCTTTGGAATCACATCGATGGATCATCAAACTGTCTTTTAACTATCAGAAGTTGGCCTTCTTCTAACTATCTTTCCACCATTATTCGAGACACAACTCTCCGGGCTAACCATATGCTGCTGTTCCTTATGATTTTCACCTGTGCCATTTCCAGTGAATATATGAACAAAACTGGAATGCTTAACTGCTGTTACTGGAAATATAAAATTGCTCATAGTTTTTAGCGGACTGAATCTCTCTCCGAAAGTATTACTGCTGCTGTTGTTGTTGTTGGTATTACTGCTACTTAAAATATTTATGCTATTATTACTATTTGATGATATTAATTCTGTATCACCGGTACAACTGCAGGATCTTGTTATTCTACACTTAGCACGTGTGCCAACCAAACCCACTGATAGTCGAGGAGATTTTCTAAATTTTGGTTTGTTTCCCGGCGAAAGTGGATTTGTTTCACTTTCTATAACAAATATATTTGGCGATTGGCCGCTATCAGTATTCATAGTCAGAGGTGGGCAGTTCTCAAAATCTACATTCGAAGGGCTATAGCTGACAGTTGTTTCACTGGAAGCTGGAATCAGGTGGCTTCTAGGGATTTCAAAATCACTCAGTGAGGAATCGGTCAGAGCGCTTTGGGCTAATTTGTACTTTTCATTTATGGAATCGTCATCGGAACGAAATCTGTCACGTATAGATGTGGCAGTTGTTGCTTGACAACCATTTTGTTCAGCATTTAGGAAGACTTCATCGTAGTCCAGTTCATCGGGACTGGATGAGTAATTATGGTTGTCATAGGAATATGGACTTTCACGTCCTTCGATTGAAGACGATGGGTGTTTTTGGATGTTTTCATCATGTTTTTCAGCAACACTAGTAGCTTCGATAATATTCCAAACACCGCGATCTATTTCAGCTGTAGCAGATGCAACTGCAGCAACAGTTTGATGAACTCCAGCTAGGCTGTTGGTAATGCAAGATGGACTGCGCGGACATTTTTTGACGGTGAGATCGGTTTTCAAAGTCTGTTGTTGTTGACGCAGCCAGATAGGGGAATCTAAAAGGATATAAAAGAAAGTAATAAAAATTTTCAAAAAATAAATAAAATAAATAAACCCCTTACCTATGTAAATCCTCGTTTGCAATGATGATCTCTTATGGTCAATCGATTGCAAACGATGTTGACTAGCCAAAGAATATCGATGTATCACTTCTACTGGTTGTTCAACTTCAATACCAATCACCTTCAAAATCAGTGTCTTGAGGGCTGCCCTGAAGTCCTTCAAATGATAAGCATACAATACCGGATTAACAGCCGAGTTTAGATGTGACAAAATTATACAAAAGAACGTTAGCTTGGGATGGACAAAACAATCGGGACAAAATGCATTTATACAGTTGATCGTATACAATGGAATCCAACAGATCATGAAAAATAGAACAATAATCGAGAGGTTTTGTGTGGCTTTTACATCTCTTTTTCTAGCTGCACCCAGAACTCGAAGCATTGTCCCGCCATGACACATTCGATGATGCACTGAATGTGTTTGTGTTGATGAAGATCTTCGACTGCAATCGCCAACTGGATTCATGGTGACAATTTGTCTTAGCTGTGTTTTTTCAAAGAAAATTTAATAATCATTATTTAAAAAACATTGGTTGGTTTAACGTAAGTGCTGAATCACTAACCTGCTTAATTATAACGCGATATATATGGGCGTAGAATGCCAACAGGAGTAGGGCTGGAGTAATAATTGTGGCAAAATAGAGGAAAACAAGATAATTGTAATCCATGACTTTTTCAAAAAGGCATGAAGCATTGTTCTCTACATCGGCGTGCCAACCGAAAAGTGGTAAGAAACCAACTATCGTTCCAGCTACCCAGCACATTGAAATGATACCTGAAATAAAATAGTTAGTATTTTTTTAAAAAGGCATTTAAAATGGTAAAACAATAAGAAGCTAAAAAGAAAAAAAAAATTGTTAAGATAGGCGAAGTTTTAAAAACAGAGCCTTTCTTTTATTCTCCCAGCTTCAACTGATCGCTGCGCCCACTGAGATTTAATGCTTTTATCAACACCTAATTTTTACTGCACCAACAAAAACCTATCCGGTCGTCCTATTCCTCTCGGCATGCCTAATTTATAAGACGATAGAGATTACTGGAATATCGACCTCTTTCCGCCATTTTGTGGTAAGCGACATTTTCAAAAAAAAGACGTCACGTAATTGTACGATTCTAGTTAAGAGTGTTGAGGAGTTTAAAAAAAAAAAGGCAGTTCCTAATTATTTTTTGCCAAAAAAAGTTTGAATGCAAAATTTTTACAATTTTCAAAGATTTAAGTTAATCTACCAAAATTGGCTGATTAGCTTAATCTAAGATTAACAACTCAAACCATGAACTGACAAAAAAAAAACTAGTTAAAATGCCCATTCCAGGATCTACGCATTAGAATAATCATAGATTAAACTTAACCAACTGTGAACAAGCAGGTACTTAGAAAAGGAACTCTGATTGTCTTAACCTTGACTAAAGTGAAATTTTATAAAATTTCTCAAATGTGCATGTTAACCAACATTTTACTAAAGGAATCCATAGTTTTAAACCTTAATCCTCGATTAAGACCTATTTAACCAGAACCTCTGAAATTTGTATTAGAAACCTAAACCATTATAACAATCTGGCCCTTAGTGCACACTTGTACAAGACTCAAAAAACTAAAAAAATTCGCTCAATATACTGATTTTGACAAATTAACTGAGGTTAAACAAGGGTTAAAGTTATGCAATAATAACCAAAAATATACTTGAAACCATGTTAAAGCTAAGTTATGCCGCTCAAGCGACTCGATAAAATCTTGCACCGAGGCGTCTTTCTTACTACGTCTTAATTAAAAATATCTCTGTGGGGAAGAATATGGTGCCACAAACGTGCCAAACATATTAAACAATACGGTACTTAAGTAAAGAATATACCTACCTATCAACTATTCATTAGCAGATTGTTGCGTTAATTGATGAAAAAAGCTACGCACAAAGCGAAATTTTATAACTCTTTAATCACTTTATAAAGAAATTAAAAAAGTTTTTCTTCTATAATTAAGATTATAATTATAAAAAACAATTTTCTTTTTCATTCACTCTGTTTCCATCACTTAATAAACTTTGAAGCTTACCCAAGTTGGTGTGTGCTGTAAGTTAATTAGTTGATATTTTTTTTTGCAACATGCTACTTAAAGTTTGCAAATTAAAATTGCAAACTACTTCTTTAAATTAAATTTGTCTCTGCTTTATTAACGACAGTACTGCACGTTATAAAACAATGACCACTAAAGAAAGGCCTTCCTAATCATTCTTACAAAATGGAGCCACATACCCTTTGGCTACACCCATGTTATCCTAGGTTAATAGCGTACCATACGTATTTATAGTAATCTAACAATGTGGTAAAATGAGCCGTAAACGGCTACTTTCTAGCCTTTGAGATGACGTCCTTAATTTTCCAATCCAGCATTAAATGAGTATTGACATTGATAACTTAAATGGCTTGTGCATCATGTGCGTATATTTCTGCCTGACTATTACATTATGTAGATGTTTTCCAACTACTATATAGATATCCACTAAAATAGAAATTCGTCATTGCCACTTTTACCACGTAAAGTTTCGTTCGTCAGTTCTATAAAGTGATGTTACAATAATATTCTAAGAAGGAAGGAGGCTTGGCTATTTGACGTAGTCTCCAAAGTGAATAGAAACTAATTACTTTAAGTAAATGGCCGTCAATGAGCTTTTAGATATAAGTAGGTACACATCTACGAGTACATGAGTAGATTCCTTGGTTAAATAAGGACGTCATGTTTAATGGCTCGGGAATACTTTTAAGGATTCATCTAATGCATATAGAGTTGTATACATACTAAAAAAAATGAAGTATTTTTAGAAATGTTGTAGGACATCATTTGCATCCACAAAGCTTTTAGTCAGCCAACATATTTTATCATTTCTATTTAATAAACTCGAAGACTTGAAATTGAAAATATATTAAGAAGTCATTGTGCCCAATTAAACTGGTGATTCGAAAAGAAAACGTACTTAAAGTTGCATTTTATAATACCCAATGATCCAAATCATTGTCTCAGAATAAAACACTAAGATCAGAAGTGTCCAATTAAGATTCCTCGGGCTATATTGCACAAGATAACCTTGTACACTTTGACAATATTTCACCCTAAAAAATTTAAGCCCGGTACTGCCATTTTTAAACCAGTATGCATACTAGCGATTGAAGTAAATTCATACTATGGACAGAGATCTTTAGATGTTGGTACCAGTTGGATGCTTTCACAACTCTCGATTGCAATCTTCATAGATATAGGGTAATCATGGGTAATTTCATACAATGACATATCTAATTGAATTATTAATCGATTATTCAAGGAATTTGACAGTTAATAGCTTGACAAATAGGTAACGAACCATTTTTTGGCATAAATAGAATTTGTACTCCCAAATGTTATCCCAAAAGATCGCCCTTTTCCAAAGTAAAAAAAATTAATTTATCGGACTTTTCCCGCTTTTATCTCCAATTTAAATTTTGACATTTGAACAGCAAAAATATCAATTAAACTTCGCAAAATATCGCCAAGCTAAAATTTTCTACAATGCACATAATTTGAAGTTTGGCAGAACTAACCAATTTAAGTTAAGTCTACAAACACACCCTTTCACTAATGTTTTTTGTTTTATGGCCGACAATTTTTCGTATATTATATTAAATTATTGCATATGGGCAAAAACTGAATTTGAATTATATGTATATAACATATGTATATAAATAAATACATAGTTTTTTCATTTTAGTCCAATGAAAGGCAGTTTTTGTTCATAGTTTTAATGCATTTACCTTTTCAAATTGAAAAAAGTCTTCTTTCTTCTTGTGACAGCTGTTCAGGGGTACCATAGTTCAAATAAAAAACAGTACGATACTGCGTATTTGTTTTTCGGGAATTTTAAACTACACTATACATAAAAAAAAACTTTTTGTGAAAAAATATATTTCCAAAAAAAAGAAGAATAGGCCTCAATCAATTAAGTCTTCAATTTAATGGATTATTATGTTTGTTTTGTTTAATCATCCCCTCACTGTTGTTGGGGCTACGTCCAACCGTTTTTGGTGACTATTTTTATTTATTAATTGATTAAGAACTATTCTCAGCATGGAGTTTGAATGAACACATTAATTCCGTTATAAAGTTATAAGTGTTGAGTATTATCAGTTAATTCACGCCGATCAGAATGATTTAAAAAGAATTATGCTCTGATGTATCAGAGTGTCCCGTTAAGAATGAATAAGCCTTTAATGGCTTATACTAGAAATTTTATTAGCAATTTTGAAAAAAATGACTATTTTTTATAACAATACTTTTGTTTCAGTTTTAATATGAAATTTATATCAATTTAATATAATATTAACAAAGCTTTAAGAGCTAAATATAAAAAAAAAACGATCAAGTCTTTTTCGAAAATTTAATTACATATTTCAAAATTGATAATTAAATTGAATATTAATTAGCGGGTTATCGTAAATATTACTTTTGGTCTTGGAAAAGTTGAAGAAAAGACCCTAGCCTAGAGGATGTTCAAAAATGATGTATTTGAGGTTTGGAGAAAATTTACCCAAACCTATGAAATACCGAATTTTCAAAAAAAAAAATTGAATTTTGATTTTATTTCCCAAAATTCTGAAAAAATTTAAATCATTTTTTTTGACAGTAAATTTTATTTTTTGAAGTTTTTAAGTGGCATAATATGATATCTAGCAATCTGTCATGTCTAAAACCTCTACAAGTAGCTGTTCAGTTAAAGTTTAACTACACATTAATAAAAAAAATATTGAAAACAAATCCCCAAAAACTAAATCGTTTTTACTGTTATACATTTCAAGACTTCTGTGCATCAAATACCATTTAAATCTCAATACCAACCTGTTTTTTTTTTGTCGGATGACAATAAGTTTATAAATCTATTGACAAAGCCATTGAACGAATAAAAAGCAAGCTCAGGAACAATGACAAATGTAAATAATAACACACTAAAACGTGCTATGTTCGCAGAAAAGTTTTTTTTTTGTGTTTCACTGCGAAAAAACCACTCTTGTTCTAAAATGAAAATGAAAAAAATATCCTGAATGAAATACATGACTACATACCTACATACATTAATTTTCCTGTTCATTGAAAAAGACAAAAATTGCCATACACCACAAGTCCATTTATTGTCAAAAAAAAACCTTCCCCGAGCAAAACAAATAAAAATAGTCCAAAAAAAAACATAGATCCGTATGTACCTAGAAAAAGTCTGTATAAATTGAAAACAAAGAGAGACACTCACCAATTGCTGTCTTCGTCCTCACATTCCTCGAATATGCCATCGGATACAATATGGCCCAATATCTGTCCACAGACACAGCTACCAAACAAAAGATCGATATCGTACACAGTACAACCAGCAGAGATACTGTAAATAGGCAGGCGTGCAAATTCCTTGGCAGTCCCACCGAGGCCAAAACCGCGAACGGCACACCCAATAATCCCACCAGGAAGTCGGCAATAGCTAGCGAAACAATGTAATAGTTCGTCCGTCTACGCAACTTCCGTTCCCGATGGAAGACAATAATCACCATGAGATTGCCAATGATGGCAAATACGGCAACGAGAATTTCAAAAACGACATACGGTATATTCAGCTCGGTGGATAAACCTTCATCATCTAGAATATAGGGACGGGGAGATGGCTGACTGAAGGGTAGATTGAGTAGGCTTGCCGAAATATTTGTGTTGTACGCGGCATCAAAGGAATAAAATCGGATATCGGACATTGCTGGACCGCGCTAGTTTTTTAGTTGATGACTGAAATTAACCTTGTCGATAGCGGTTTCAGATTTTCCCAGGTAATTTCCGTTAGATTAGCTCTTATTCAATTATCCTTTTGAGGATACTTGCTCCGTTTAATTTAGATGCGTTTTAGTCTATCGTGACTTTGTGTTAGTTTTTAGGAGATTCGAAAAGATTTTAAATTTTAAAATGTCTTTCATGTGTAATTCTTGGCCGGAAAATTGACAAGTAACTTTCTCATGGGGCGTAATTCTGTGTTTTTGATGTTAAAGTAATGTTCAATGGCGTTGTTGGCAGCAATAGGAGGGATGAAGGACATCATTGGATTGTAAATGTATTTGCCGTTAACGTATGAATCCATTCGTTTAGTCAAAAACAATTTCGAGGCCTTTGAAATTATCTTTTTGTGTTTAATAAGTTTTGCAAGGACCAAACATGACTGGGCGGGATAATG
Organism: Syrphus vitripennis; assembly: GCA_958431115.1. Classification (NCBI taxonomy): domain Eukaryota; kingdom Metazoa; phylum Arthropoda; class Insecta; order Diptera; family Syrphidae; genus Syrphus; species Syrphus vitripennis. The sequence continues at coordinate 96,126,758 of OY288110.1, read as the reverse complement.
CGTATATATGTATGAATTTGTGTTGTAGGGGTTTCTGAAAAGAGAGAAGGAAATAATGTTAGTGAATTGAAAATTAATTATTATTTTGAAAGTGGCTGACACGCTGTCACATGTTATCGTACGCATGGGCTTAATAATGTAGAATGTCAATCATAATTAAGAGAGTAGCTGCTTATTATTTTGCAAGCTTATGATTAACTCCAGTTTAAGGGAAAAGAATATAATTTGATATGTATGTAGGTCATACGATACAATAGTTTCAATATTTTTAGGTCTTTAAAGAAATGTTTCAAACTTAAATGCGTTTTGTGGTAATTTTTTTTTTTTTTTTTTTTTTGGGAGTCGTGAAAAGACGACAATAATAAATGCCAAATAAAAGTAAACCTTGATATAAAAGAGAGTGTTAAAGGTACATTAAAATTATGGGTAGATAATAAATATCTGCTAAAGTAAAAAATAATTTAATTAAAAGCCAAAAAATGTACGTCCATTTTTTTAAATTTTCATATGCAATCATAACTCCAGATACAATCAGATTACTTCACATAATCATGTCAAACATCACAACTCGAACAATTCCATTTACATAGCTTTTAACTATCAATTGATTATTTATACAGACACTCCACTTCCATTTTGCATACGAGTATGTACCTACTTATTATTAAATCAATGCAAAATTTCTGTTCGTACAAATTCAACATGACACAAGTTCATATTGCACACTTAACAAATAAAAGAAGAAATAAAATACATGGCCGGGTTGTATGAGCTTGCTTGCTTATTTATTTATTTACTTATTAAAAAGGAACTTAATTTTAAGACTAACATCTTTTAGAAAATAAAGCTTTTCGGTAGAAATTTCAATTAGCGTTAATAATTAATAATTACAAGTGTTTTAAATTTAAATTTACTTCAGTTAAAATTTATTTATTTTCAAAAAAAATTTGCAAAATCATAAATAGAACAACTTGTTAAAAGGTTAATATTTTAGTCACATCAAAAATCTGAATGAATTATTTTGAATTCAAGTACCTAATATATAAAATATATGCAAGTAGGTTGAATTTCGAAGACCCGCATATAGTTTTTCCGAATATTTCTACAGGAAACTCGGATAGATTTAATAAAAAATAAAAGAGGCTGGGTGCGACCCACACTGATAACTTCCCATTTGTGATCTTGAAAGCTTTATATTTAGGTTTTTTCAAATAACCAAATTTTCTGCGAAACAAACTTTAGCTGTTAAATTCAAACAATCATTATTTTAAGATTGAAAAGCATTTTAATTATTTAAAGAGATTTACGAAATGCACATATATTATAGAGATTAAATACCTAATGGCAAAGTCAATATCATTGCTCGTTCTCAAGATATTCGAGTCGAAAAACCAATTTTACCACTTTTTAGTTTATTTTTTTTTTAAATATTTTTTGTCAAAAACTTTCAATTAGATATTTGTCAAAATTCAACCTTGCATAAAAAAATTGTACTATGTATAAAATAAAATATTTTAGAAGGCACAGTCGTTGGTCGTTCTTAGGATATTCGAGCTGAAATACAATTGTAACTACTTTTCTTTAGAATTTTTAATAGTTTTTGATTTTTTGTTAAAAAACTGCCCATTCAATATTTGTCAACATTTTATCAGTTGCTAACAATTATGTTATGTAGAAAATAAAACAAACAAGAAGTCAATATCGTTACCCGTTTTTGAGAAATTTGAGTCGAAGGACAATTTATACCAATTTTTGGTAGAATTTTTTGTAGTTTTTAATTTTTTATAAAAAAACTTACCATTGAATTTTTTTGAAATTTTCACCAGTAGTCAAAAACAACATTTTTCGTAAAATAAAATTATTTTAAAGTTAATATCGTTTTTCCATCTAAGGATATTCGAGTTATAAAATTTTTTTTTTTAGTTTTTTTGATTTTAAAAAATAACGGTATATTGATTTTTTTCCAAATTCATATCAAATTTGTATGACGTCATAATGTGTCGAATAAAATTTACTTCAAGTCAATAGCATTATTTGTTCGTGAGATATTTGAGCCCAACCAAAATTTTCACTTTTTTTTAAACTGCTATAGTAAAAAAACAACTGATTGAATATTAATAAACGCCCTTTCAGCTTCTTTCGAAGTTATTATCTGTAAAATAAAATTTATTTCAAGTCGATATCTCTATTTGTTATTGAGATATCGACGACAAAAAATGGTACCAGAACGTACGGACGTACGAACGCACGTACACACGCACACACAGACATCTCTCTAAAAATGATTGATATAGGCTCTAGGGACCTTGAAACGTCGAGAAATGTCAAAAATTTCAATTTGACAAATCGGACCGATTACAATAACTCCCTATGGGAAGTTAAAAAACTATCTAAACAGAGGAATATCACTTAAAGTCTACAAAAATAATACGAATAATATATTCTTTTATTAAGTTTACTTATTAAAATTTAATTCTATTTATTTTACTATACATATACATATAATCACAAAGCAATTAATAAAACAATAAATTTGTTGCGTAAAAACAATTTACAAATCCAATACTTCCTTTTAGTTCAACGTAAACTTAAACAATGTTTACATCAACAATCAATATAAAACACACACCATTAAAGGATGCAAATATTTGAAAGGTTTTTCATTGTCAATGCAGCAGTTGATATGTTAATATTCAATTATTATTCCCGATTCTATATGAAAAATACCACCCACAGATATTGTAGTAGGTACACAAATCCTTCGAAAATATTTAAAAAATTCCACCTACAAAACTAAATGCAAACATGGTGCAGTTCAAATATTACATTTACTGAAAATGAAAAATCAAAAGAACTCAGAGAGAAAATAGTGTGCGTAAATTGAGCTTCGTCATTTTTGATTATTTAAAAATTTGAAAGTTTTGCTGTCATGTACTTAACTTGAAAACAAAACTTTTTTTGAGAAATTATTACCAAGTCGAATATTAACAGTATGAGATTTTGAAAATTTTGAATACTATAATTTTGAAAAATCTGATAAAATAATCGTACAAAAATTGCGATTAAAAAATTTTTAAAATTTAAAAATTTTTAAAACTTACACTAAACATTTACATTTTCTCAGGAAGCAAATTCACTTTCCGCCCATAATTAATTAATTTTAATTAATTAATTAATTAATTTTAATTGTTTACGGAACCCGTTAAAAAAATTTCAACAAAATCAGCAGTTTTTGAGAGAAAGTTGGTGGATCTTGCATGAAAGGTACCGTTATTTTTGGAGTTAAACAAATTTCAATTTGTGAGCTTTTTTCTTATTTAAATTTAAAATAAATTTGTCATAAATTTAATATGAATATTATTTTAATATTATGTATGTAATATATATTTTTCGAAATGAACTTTTTATTTTTATAAATCGATTGTCCCTTTCATTAAGTCCTTATTTATTATGCATAGGTAATTTAACAAAGTTTAGATCTTTTAATTATTATCATTAGGTAAGTTTCAGGTCTTTAATCACATTTTCTTTTGGATTTAAAAAATGTTTCCTTTTTACCTACACATAGGTACATACTACCTACAACACTTAATCCGCACCAAGGAATTAAAACTTTTACATCTGTTAAGCTGCAATATTAATTATGCATATTACTTTCAACAAAACACATTTCTACAACACTGCGCCTTAAGGGGCTAAAATGTAATTGTTATACTTTTTTAATCCTTTGGTGTTCTCATTCAAGTGAACTCATGTAGGATTATAAGTTTTTGCATCGAGAAATTCATAATGACAAAATTACGAGTTGTATGTTTCTCATGTGTCACCGGAAAATTGTGTATTAATTTCAAGTTTTTTTCTCATCAATTATTCTACCTGTAAAAATGATGTTATACATTAAACAAATTAGTAAATAAACACCCTTCTTAATATTAAAAAAATTGACATTGCACTCGTAGTTTCGTTTCAAGTACCTGTGCAAGATTAATATTGATTTTGTTTTTAGTACTGGCATTCAAACAAAAAAATAAGCAATTAAAAAAATGATGCTTCAATTTCAACTGCTTTTCTCAATTTGTTTTTCAAAGGAATATTACTCCAAGATATTCATAATGTAATACATACGAGTATATGGAAAAAAAACTTCAAATTGATGTTGAAAGGAGACACCATACAATTTGTGATCCTTTTTATAAACACTATTGTTTTATTTTTATTACACTATTACGTATACGCCATAGTGACCCCGACATACATATTGTAAAAAATAACCTTTGAGTATAATTCAAAGTTGAATGTCCTTGAAGGTCAGAAAGAGCTCTAAGAGGTTTTTTTTTCAAATAAAAAAAAATCAAACTTTATTGAAACATAAAATATATGTATACTAAAAGGTTTTATTAGTTGACTTTGTGATCATTTCTTTTTATTATTCAGTAAATGTGTTATTTGCATATTGCTCAAGTCCTAAAAAAAACTTGACTTTTATTTCACAAAATTTTCATTCCCAATAACTCATACTCAAATGTTGTCATTTAATAAAATAGCTTTTTAAAATAGCTTTTCAAATTAAATGTTTCTTCCGCCAGAACCTGCTGTTATGTTAATGTACTAAGAATAAACAAAAAACAGAATGTCAAAAGAAAAAAATATTTTAATTCAAAATATAATGGTACCTACTTATGTAAACTTTATTATTTAAAATAATCCACTCCTTTTCAAAGCATTGATTTTTAAAAACAAAATTTAGATTTTTTCCCCAAACATATTTGTTTTTTTTTTTTTTTAATATTGAAATAAAAAATCTTGTTCTATGGCAGGTAGCATGAAAAATTGTTTTTGGCAAAAACCTAAACGATAACAGTTTATGGGAGAATCGAAACCAAAAATCCGGTCTGATGGACAATAGCTTTTGCCAAAAGCCCATAGAGAAAATTTCATCAAAATCCCTAAAGTCATTTTCGAGATAAATAATAAGTGTACTCTGAAGCTCAATTCGTCTTTTCAAAATGCAAGGTTTGCCAAAATATCTTACTCTAACGTTCCAATATTTTTTAAAACAAATAATTTCTATGAACACTTTTTGAAGAAAATAATTTCTTAAAGTATTTTTGACTGAATAAACTTTTCCCGTTAAGAAATTTATCTGATTTCAGTTAGTGTTTTAATTCATTATAAATTTCACACCAGCCTTGTCTCAATTTTTTTTTCATTCTTTGGCAACTCCATTTGTTTGTCCTTGAAAAACTATATAAAGGGTGATAGGATGCCACATAAATTAATTAGATAAAAGTAGAATGAGAATAGAAAAAACATGAAAAAGGCACTCAGCCGTACACCACGGAGACAACAAAAAAAAAATGAATTAAAGTCAAAACCGCGTTAATTTATTCTCGGAAAAGGGCATCAAGGATTCACTTTCAGAGGCAGAGGACTTGATGATAGTTGTAAAGAAATCGTTAAAAAAGGATTTCAAATGCAAATTCACAGAGACTAATGGGTTCTAGGTGCCATTAATTTACAATTTCTCACACCATTAAACATTTTTTTTATAGATTTAAAAAGTTGTCTTTTTTTTTAATTGGACTGTTGGTACAGACCATATTCTTTTTTTTTTCTTTTTTATTTTCTTGTATCTTTTTCTGAGTGTTTTTTTTTTAAAGAATATAAAACATTTTATAAATTACTTGTCTGACATTTTTGTGATTAGAAAATTTGTTCTGTGGGAAAATACTTTCATTAGAACAAGAAATCAATTATTATTCCATCTGAAATTCAGTTTCATTTATAACTTTGATACTTTCGTTCGATACTACACATTTTTACCAATGGATGGACATATCACCCAAATATTTTCAAATTTAACTGCTTTTTTAAGACTTGGGCGCTAGTTCATAAAATTTGGGTAATATTTTCAAACTATTTTTAGTTTATTGTAAAATTTGTACGAATTGAAATTTCAATGGAACTTCGTGAAAATTCAGGTGAGTTCAGGGGAGATACACTCGTGATCGAATAAGAAGCAAAAAAATCCGAGTTAAGAAATAATACGCGAAAAAAACGCTGGTGCTTCTATGTCACGTTGCAACATTTGTGCTGGATCAAAAAATGCAACTACACCGGCATGTATTTACTTAGCCTCATACATAGAACAATCCAAAACCGGGTACCCTGACAAAATTTCCGGAAATTGTGGTGCCAGTCGAGACATTTAAAATTCTTGGTCAGCAAAGAAGCAGCGAACGTTTTGATAGAGCCTTAAATAGTAAACTGATATGCTTAAATTTGGTGCCCACCATTTTTTGTATTTCTCTACAAAAAAAAATATCAAAATTTTGTTCAATGTAGCCTTTCCACCCTTTTTTTTCTTAGAAATGCGACAGGCATTTGAATTCTTTAAATTAACCACGTTATTATCATTGAAAGCCAAGACATGCATTTTATTTCACGTGTTCAATTTTAAATTACACAACAATATTAGCATGGGATCAAAGCACAGAATAAATTTGTGCATATTAAACCCAAACTAAAAGAGAAAAAAAAACTTTCTTCAAATCCCACCATATTGTATACAGTTTGTTTATTTATTTTTGAAAGGAAAGCCAAAACATAAACAAAAATCCCCAAAAATACATCAATCCTTTCATTACAATACAAAAAAAAAACAAATCCGATTTACCATCGATACACTCACATAAAAATCCTCCTTGCTATCAATACCACTAAAACCCCAGAGATTCTTCATTCTAAATCGATAATCCCAAATACTCACACTCAAAATCGAATCAGACCCTTAAGAGGGAGTGCGAAAAGGTTCTCCCTTCCCAAACCACTTTAATACAAGACTCAAATACCTTTTTTTTTCGTGCGAAAACTAACTACTGCCACTTGCTCGAAATTTGATCTGGATTGGAAAATTGTATTTTTTCACTCTCTGAAGTTTATCCTTTCAAGGTTAAAAAAAAAAAACAAAATAACTTTTCCTCTCACATCATTAGTATTTTTTAAAGGAGACATAAACTTATCAGAACTTTATGAGCAGGAGGGTTATTTGCTAAATAAAGTATTTTCTTCTTTTTCGTGCCATGAAATTCATTAGAAGAAATTGTTCGCCACCCCTAATTTCGATATCATTATCGAAAGTACCAAACTGTATAAAAATATTTCAAGCTCAAGTCCTTGGTGTCAAAAGTATAAAGTATAAACTCATAAACATCGAGACGATGCAAGTTAGTGGTAATTAAAAAAACAAACTATAGATTTTTATAGGACACTTATTTTTTTTTGTCATAAACATTTCACTGATTCACAATTACTAAGAGTTCTAGAGGTTTTGGCCAAAAGATCTGGGTGTGGTTCATATTTTCCATAGAAAACTGAAATTCAAGGAAAATATTTATCTCAGTGTTAAGTTTATAAGCGTTCTTTGGCAAACAAATCTTCTTTTTGGTGAGCTCTAACATTATTTCAAATTAAAATTTGAATATTTTGTCGAAAGTGTGGTAGTGCTGTAAATGGAAACAGAATACTGATTTAAGTGTCAATATTTTTAACTTAAATATCATTAGGAGCTGAGGCGAAAGGAAGACAAGCAAAGTGAAGCACGGACGTACAGGACAGGAGGAAGGATTTGGAAAGGCCAGCACGAAGCATATGGGAAGGATTTGTTGAAATGGTATATTTTAGTAGCCTTTCACGCAACATTAAGGACTATTAAATGTTTCCAAGCCATTTGGCTGTGTGAGTGGTTTTCAATGGTGAAAACACTTGACACCAGTTGCTTTACTGATGTAAGGACTATGGAAATGAGGACCTTAATGGTTTTTCAGAGTTTAATTTAAGTTTATGTTTAAGGTATTTGATTTCGGATAAACCAGGCTACACCTTATGTATGTTATTGAAGGGTATTTTTTTTCAATATTTAACAGCTCGGAATTTGTAAGCATTTTTTAAACTTGTATTCTTTTGATTTTTTTTTAAATTTTTAACATTAAAAGTAAAATTTTAGTTATTGAATTAGATAATTGTTTGAAATATCAGAGATCCATAAGATATAGACGAAAATGACGTCATAATGTTTCACATGATGACCTGCCTACTCTATGAACATAGCCAATATCTAAAATGTAACCTCCAAAAATGTCAAATCTCTATCCACATAATGATTTTACTAAAACTTTTATCGTAAGTATTCATACTGCCAATGTTGTATTTGTTTTTCATATAAAGGCTGTCCCAACAAGAACGCAAGATTTAAATTTGGCGCCATTCGAAGTGTCATTGTTTGACATTTGAACAATTATTATTATTATGTTTTTTAGTAGAAGGTATAAGGTTAATAAAAATGGAGCGCTACACGAATGAACAACACATCCTCATTGTGAAATCGTTTTACCAAAATGGTGAAAGTTTTGCGGCTACAGTTCGCAAATTGCGATCAATTTGGGGTCACAATAATGCTCCAAAAGAGTCAACTGGGTCTGTCATTGATGTAAGGACAACAACGCGCCTTTGAAAATATCGCAGCAGTACGTGATGATGTCGCTCAAATTCCATCTACCTCAATTCGACACCGAGCTCAGCAAATTGGTGTACCCCAATCCACTATGCAGCGAATTTTGAATAAGATTTGAAGAAATGAATGTGGAGGGGATGTGATTTCAACAAGACGGCCGGCGCGGCGCGGCGCTACATCTCATACAGCCAGAGAAACAATTCAATCGGTGCATTAGTCATTTCCCGGTCGTGTTATTTCGCGTTTTGGAGACCAGAATTGGCCGCCTAGATCGTGCGATTTAACACCATTGGACTTTTTTCTTTGGGGTTTTTTGAAGTCGATGGTTATGCGAATAAGCCGACGACGACTAAAGCCTTAAAAGAGGAAATTGGACGCTGCATTAATGAAATACCGCAGCATTTATGCAACACGGTAATTGAAAATTTCATTAAAAGATCGCGTATGTGCCAGCAAAGCCGCGGTGGCCATCTGCCCGATGTGTTGTTGCATACATAACCTCATCCTGTCTGACTTTACGATATAATAAAGAGTTTGCGATTTTTTTTTAAATATCTGCGTTTTATTTAAAATTTAAATCTTGCGTTCTTGTTAAGACACCCTTTATAAGTCTTGTTATACTATAGATTGCTTTCTCAAAAAAAAACACGACGGATATTTAACTTTCCAAGTTGATCCGAAATTGGAGGTCTTCCCAAGCAAAAGCAAGAGGCATCACCACTAATGACTCTAACAATTTTGATTTAATGTTTAGTTTTTAGCAAGGAACAAAGTTTTGGAAAAATAAAAGTTTAAAGTCAAAATTTTATAGGATACAATTCTTTTTAAATTTAATAATTTTTAACTTTAATTTTTTTTTGAATTAAATAAAGATTTTAATCAGATTCTATTTTTAAAGTATACATTATTATGTCATATTTTTTTTTCAACGCTCAAATTCACTTAACCTATAAGGAAAGCTATCGTTCAAAAATTATTTTAGGATCAAATATTAGATTTTGATGACTCATTCGTTAATCCACTTCTAGACAAAAAGTAACAAAATCTCACAAATATAGATTTATTTGAATGATAATATAATAATACAAATGTTGTCTTGATGCTTTGAATTCTGTAGAATAGGACAACTTAATCAAACCAAGGCGCCTTCGGAAATTAAATTCGTTTTTTTGTGCACCCAAATTCACTTGAAAAATGATTTTTCCTTTCAAATCTTCAGTTAGACATGAAGTCAAGGTTATATTCAGACTGTTATCAAGACATATCAAAAACAACAAAACCATTAATCTTTTTTTTTCATACGAAAAAGAAATATGAAGCAACCCTTTCAATTTATTAAAGAAGAAACAGAAGAGTAAATACATTATTTTGTGTTAAGTATATAAAAACATAATTTTTTTTACCCTAATCTCTGGCATATTATAATAAATGAGAATCCTTTTTTTTTAATAAAATAATAAAGACTAAAGAATATCGCAAGTACATCCATAACCTGTAACTACATTTAATCTGTGGGATCGATTTTTTTCTTCATCTTCTCCTTTTCAAAGAGGCCCAGTCATCTTATTTCCTATGCTCAGGATATTTTTAGAAAAAAAAGAAGAAAAAATGTCCTTCGCTTTGTCTTCGTCTCTCTCCTGCTATAATGGTACACTTCATACTTCATTATGATGTCCTTTTGCCAGCATCTCATTGTGTGTTGAATATTGCTTGTTGATAGCTTTTGCGGAGTCTCAGATTACCACCATAGGCATCAAATATACACAATGTGAGTGTTGAAATAAAGTTATTGATAGAAAATGATGACTCCACACGCAATAGCCTCACACATGACAGATCAATGTATCAAGTTTTATATCATGAACCTCGGTAGCAATTTATGATTGCCTTGCAGCGTGGTTCTATAATGTGACTTGGCATATTTTTTTTTTGTCTATAGAAGGATATATTGATTTTCCCTTAAATAGTTTTTTTTTTGTTTATCGAGCCCATAACAATAAGTTCCAATAAAAAAACAGAATCGTTTTAATGAAATTGATGTGAGAATTCTTAGAATTTTTTCCATTGCATTCAATTAAATGTGAACTTCGATGAAACATAAAAGACATGTCCTTTCTTTTAGAATATTCATCATGTCATTTTGGGTGGTTTGTGTAATAGAAAAAGAAATGTATTTTAGTTTGGTTTGATTTTTCGTATAAAATTACTCTTTACATAGCCAACGTACGTTACAGATGGTCGTTATATATCAACCATAAAAAATGCCCACTCAATCGTAAATAAAACCCCTAAAGACTACAATCCATAAAAAAAGAATCCTCATTGAAACCACATTCCTGTGCTAACTCGTTGGGGTGTGGTGGTATGGATTACTCTTCGCATTTTGAGTTATTTTCTAAGTTCCTAGAAGTTCCTAGCCAAGAGTGCATCCATGTATGTAACAAAACCCCCATCAATATGTATCCTTATGTTCCGAACACAAGGAGAGGTAAAGCATATTAAAGTTTTCACTTTACTCTCAGAACCGTTGCAGTATATGTATGTACCTACCAAAGAGGAAGATAATTTTGATATTTTATATTTTCATGGAAAAAAATATGTTTATCAAATGCAGGTTTTTAATTTTAGAAGAGACATTGGCAAAGTTTCAAGATTTTTTATCTGTGATTGAAATTAGAACAGGAAATAGCATTGATATTTCTGAACATAAAATTCAATACGAGTTTTTTTTAATCAAATCAGAAGTGTTCCTGGACGAATTCAGAAATGCATTCAAACTGCATTAAGTAGCTATTTGTGAGACAGGAAAAGAGTTGAGGACACTATTTCCGCTTTTGATAAGGGAAAACAAAATTTTGTTGACAAACCTTCGATTTTGATTAAGCAACCTTAAAAACTTCGCCACCGCAATTTATCTTAGACTTAACCTAGGATAAAGTACAAATTTATTTTTCAAATCGTGCTTGGGCACGAACGTTTGACAGAGAAAATAAAACGTTTAAGACATGGCGATAGTTTGTGAGCTGTAAGGAAAAACCAAAATCCAAATCGGTTTGATACTTGGCTGGGAGATAACTGGGAGCGGCCGTTTCGTCACGTTATTGTATAACAGCTAATTCTTATGCATTTTCTTCAAACAACTTTTAAACAATATTTTTCCGGCGAGCCAAGCACCTAAAGGGGGGCGTTTCGGCTGACCTTCCTTCTGCTCAATCTTTAGCTTTAGCTAAAAAATGTTATACATGATTTTTTCAAAAAATACCAGATTTGGAGAAATTTAAAAAAAAAATTGATCTATTTCTCTCCTCAAAACCAAGAGTGCGAGTCCAATTTTACATTAGTTGCTTGAAAAGAAAAGAACTACTTGAGACATAAAATTCCAGATCAAAATTCAGATTTATTTAATTTTTGTTTATATTAAAAATCTAATTTTGGAATGATATTTGAAATATTTTTACTTGTATTTTAATCAGATTTAAGGCTTCCCCAATTGAAGGTGAAACCGATGCAAAACAGTCGTGATGATGAAGGAACAATAACAACCACTTGTTGCTGTCAATCATAGCAACGAGTTGTTATTTTCAATTTCATCCTCGTCTCAGAATGTTTTGCGATGGTTTGGGAAAGCGTTTATACCTTTTTGGAAACTGCAGACATTTTTGGAGAAAGGTTAAAGCTATGTTGATACACAATGTGGGCAAATGTTAATCCTAAATATCTCGGACCTATAAGTTTATTTTCCATATAAAAACTTTTGAACCATCTAACGTACATGTTTGATGCTTATTGCAAAGGAAAATCGTGTTAGTGTGAATGTGAACCATTAAATATTTATTTCCTACATCATTTTATAATATTTATATAAGGGGTAATTTCAACAATGGCGACGCATTTGCAATCGCAACTGCAGAAAATACACGGTGCACTTGGAGAACTGTAAATGCTTGTCGATTTTAAATTATTCAAAACTGGAAGGCTTTTCTGTTGTCGCCTTAAGTTAGTAGTTAACCAATTGAATGATGTTGCCACAGCAGTATCAGAAAATTGGCCTTGCTCATTGAGACACCTCCTACAAAATGCTTGAGCATCCTAACCCTAATACCAGTGTGTGTTTTCTAATAATTCTTCCTAAAGCTTCTTCGCAGTACATGCCGAAGAAGTAGAATCTACTTGGGAGAATTGTAGTTTAACGATTCACGCTTCTTTTTTAGGTTATTGTCGTAAATGTCTGCTTTCACACATTTACTGTTGCTATTGTATGATAAATAAATCGTTAAATAAATCAAAACGCTGGGGTGGATGGTGGAATAGCGAAAGGCGATAGTTGATTATTGACCATCAAAATGGATGCTATTGCTCCACGTAAGGTGATTACCAACTTGACACTTTTTTGCTATGGTGTCACTTTGAAAATTGAGTATCAAAACAGTGACAGTCAACTATCGCCTTACGCCATTCCACACCTGTTTAATTGTCTGATGGCTGGTGGCACGAAACGCTTTTAAATATTTATTGCTTCGATAAATTTTAAATTGATATTTTTCGGTTGCACGAAACAATTTTAGTTCTGAAAGCCAATAAAGGAAGCAATAAATTAAAATTCTTTTTTCCTCCAGCAACTTTAAACGAAAATACACCATCCCACTGTGTATTAACAAGTGTTTCATTTTCTTATACAATTATGACATTGTGTTAATACTCAGTAGGACGGTGTGGAAGGGCTATCTCACTTCCACATTGTAATGGATGGTAAAACTTTTTCGTTCAGTTCTTATAACAGATTATCAAATACAGGGATGGTTCGCGAACAGTGAGGGGCAAATATATCAGACCGATTCTAAGTGGAGTTAGGTGCAATATAAAAATATTGCGGGATGGTTCCTAAAAGACACATTGCTTTGTATATGAGAAACAAGTACTTGTACTATCATGGTGGTTGTCGAATGGGGCGACATCTAAAGTATGGGGGCAACCCTCCCTCAATTTTTTTGGCGGAGAGCTTATGGAGGTTTTAATTGATATTTTTTGGTTTGGCAATCGAAATAATAGTCTCCTCTTACTCCTACTCCCAGTCCCAATTTCCGTGCTTAAAAGATTGCCTAAATCATATTCTACACCTTAAAAAATACAGCGCCACCACAAGGGTCAGGACAACATTAAAAAATACGAGGCACATTGTAATTCAATTCATTAAAAAAATGTTACACTAAAAGAGGGATAATATTATTATATTATGTAATTTACATCAAGGCTTAGAATGATGTCATTGTTTCAATTATTGAATCGTATTAATGTATTTATTTTGCGCAGCTTAGACTGCTTAAATAATTCTACACTTAAATTAGCATAAAATGTCTTTAATATTCAGTAAGAACCCCTTACAATTCCATAGAGAATCAAGGTCGTCTTGCCGAAAAAAAAACCATTGGGTTTTCAGTTCGTTCATTAAAAGAAATGTTTACCTCATTATATTTTTCAAAGTTTCATTTCCAATTACCAAACTACAATTTATTGACACGCAATAATATTTCTAAGAAAATTAAGCTCTGTCCACTCGCTTATTGCTTTGAAATCCTCAAAAAGAAAAGAAAGTTACAGTCACGACAAGGGCATTATGATTGTGATATCCTTGTACTTTGTACTTTGAACTTGTATATTTTCATTATGTTTTTGTTTTTCCATTCTAAGGTCATGGGAAATTCCAATTAAATGAATTATAACATTTCTCATTGGCCAATATTTGTTACATATACACTATTTGTGTGTTTAAAATGACGCCTTGAAAAAATTCGATTGTTATTAGAAAGGTATGGGTATCTAAAAATGAGATTGGATACATAAAGCTATGTACAATACCGTTTATGATCTTATGTTTTTCCAGAAATTCAATGATACGTTAATTTATTTTCTTTGTCCAACAACTTCTATAACATCAATCAATCATTTAAGAAAAGCAATATTGGGGAAAATTAGAGAGTGTGACATGGTAACAACAAAATTGCCATGATGACAAAAAATCACCATCATGAGCAGAATATCGCACCTTGAAAGGACGTTGACAAAGTGGTGTTGAGTCCTGAGCTATATTGATGTTTGGTGCATTTTGTTTTGTCGGATGTATAGAATGTGTCAGCTGGAGACAAAAACTATATCTAGGTCAAGCAAACTTAATCGATTATATCTTTTGCTAGTGAGACAAATACTAATCACAGGAACACTTATGAAGTTTTTTGTTGGGGGCGATATCAGCAATATGTTTTTTGGAGCTTAGGCCGATGCATGTAGGTCGATTCTCAATTCCTAACTTCCAAAAGATTATACAGACACAGAAAAACTATTTTGATGAAAACACGTTAAATGGTGGTGGCAGGAACTTCGAATTGAAGAAATGGGAACAGGAGCTTCGAAAATCTAATTTCTGACTTCAATGATATCTATTCATATGACATTGATTGAAATACAAAAAGGTGGTGAAAAAACTCTCAACTAAGGGGACCCTTTTGTAATGAATTTGTGTGAGCCGAAGATTTCCTTCAGTACACGATACACAGATTTGAATTTCAGCACCAGCAACAGTGGCCGCCATTATTTTAGAACCAATGTATTTCAATTATTTATTTATTTATTTATTTCTTCATCAAGCAGATTTTCATCTTATAGACTACTTAAAGAAAAAATACTAACAATCAATAGATAACATACCTAAAGATTATCCACCAGTGTTCATAAATAATAATAGTTTTTTCTTAAAACATTCCCTGCTTAAGAGCATATTAAAATCTAGAACATTACAAACAGAATTTGCCTGTTTTAAACAACGTGTTATGGGTTCATTATTTCCGTAATTTACCCTATGAAAAGGGACAAAAAAGAGGCGATACTCTCTTAGTCCATGGAAAGATGTATATAAATTTATTAATGAGAGCAAACCGGGGCAATTGATTTTGTAATTGAAGATATCTCTCACAAACATTATATCAAAATATTTTCGCCGCGATTCCAAAGTTTGTATGCCAAATAATAAACACCTTGTTTTATAAGAAGGCATATCGATATTCCAACGCAAGATCCTTATGGCTATCCTTGTAAAACGCAGTCGGAAATGTTTTTTATGCTTAAGAACAATTTTAAATCATCTGCATACATGAGACAAAGACAATTTTTAAGAAGTTTTGGGATGTCATTTATAAAAATTAGAAACAGAAGAGGTCCCAAATGGCTTCCTTGGGGAACGCCAGAAGTGACTTCCACTGGATCCGAAAGGATATTATTAATACGTACGTATTGAACTCTACCTGAAAGGTATGAATAGAACCACATTAATAAATTTGAATGAAATCCTAGGGCCTTTAGTTTGGCAAATAAAATTGAATGATTCACTTTGTCAAAAGCTTTTGAGAAGTCGGTATACACAACGTCACATTGTAACCCCTGTTCGAGTGCCCCTAGCACATAATTGCTAAAAAGGGATAGGTTGGTTGTAGTAGATCTACCACTAATAAAACCATGTTGCAAGGGAGATATAACTTCTTTTAAAAGAAAAACTAGCTTTTTATAAATTATTTTTTCAAATAGTTTAGGAATAGCCGATATTTTGCAAATTGGACGGTAGTTTGTGACCTTATTACGTGATCCAGACTTGTAAATAGGGGATATAAAAGAAACTTTCCATTCTTTCAAGAAGTAACCTTCTTCAAGAGAACGATTAAAAATTATTTCCAGTGGGGTTGCTAGTTCAGATGCGCATTTTTTCAAAATAATGGGAGCAATACCATCATACCCGGGTTGTTTATCTTCATTAAGTTTTTCTAATTCTTTCTCCACTTCACTTTTGCACACTTTTAAGTCACCAATGTCAATAACTTCATTTAAATGATCAACCGAATGTGAATTTTCAATAACAGGTGGATTAAAGACCGATCTAAAAAAATCGGCAAAAAGATTACAAATCTTAGGGGGATCATTTGAAGATTCATCTAAATAATGAATTGAATTTGGAATACCAGTAGAACGCTTTTTATTATTTATGAACGTCCAGAAACATTTACTATTTTTTTTAACTTTGATTCCATACTAAGAATGTAATGGTTGTATAAGAACTTGTTTAAAAAATCGAACTCCTTCTGTAAACGCAGGTATCTATCATATAATATGCAATTATTATTTGACTCACGATACAATTTAAAAGCTTTATTTTTTTTATTATTGATGTTAATCAATTTTTTGTTATACCAACACGGCTTAGAAGATGATTTTGGTATAAATTTAGGAGTAAATAAATCAATTGCCTTATGTAATGAGTTTTTTAAAATATCAAAAGCCTTATCTACCTTTAAATTGTTTAAAACAGGCAACCATTCTATGCTATTAATAAATTTCGAAATTTCATTAAAATTACATTTTTCAAAATTGTATTTATTTTCATTAGATGTCTGTTTTAAATAATTGAAAAATTTGAAGTCCATACAGAGCACTAAATGATTATCCGAATTAGGAAGAGGAGGATATATGGGGCTGTCGATACTCACACTAAATTCGTTATCAATAAAAACTAAATCTAGGAAACGATTTAGAAGATTAGGAAAACAATTTATTTGTTTGAGACCAAATTCAGCAAAGGTATCAACAACCACACTGTCACACTCACTTTTTATATTATAAGGAATCAAACAATTTTCATCTACATCTAACAACCATTTTATATTTGGTAAATTAAAATCACCTAAGATTATAATATGTTGATTATCTTTAAGATTATTAAGAATAAAAGAACAATTGTCAATATGAGCTTTATACAATTCAAATGAACTTCTTGGTGGAATATAACTTATAATTATATAAACATCATGAATATTATCAGCGCTAATACGTACAATCAGCTGGTCTATGTCTAATGCAGAATTTGTTGCTATAGACGAAGAGGGCAAATCCAATTGCACACAGAAAAGAGTCGAGCGAACGGCTAGCAACACTCCCCCACCTCGGTTCAGACCTGTTGTAAGTTGGCATCGATCTTTCCGAAAAACATTAAACAGCTGATTGTCAAACATTTCTGCATTGTAATGATTCTCAGAGAGCCAGGTTTCAGTGAGAGCAATAATATCGAATTGTTGTGAAGAGGAAAAGAGAAGATATTGTTCATTTTTGTTCTTAATCCACCAACATTATAATAGAATATGAAAAATTGTGAATTGCCATCATGAGGAGCGGGAAGAGCGGGTGCAAATGGGTTTGGGCAGATTATATTGTTACGAATTGTTTTTGCCGAATTTCTTCGTTTTTTGGCGTTGGGCTTGGGGTAAACATTATAACGCGAACATGTTCAGGCCAAGCAGTCGGGTTCATGACGTCAATTAGCTAGTCAATTGAACACAGAATAGACCAGCAACGTCAACAGCGCCGTTTGGCCAAAGTTCTAAATTTGCTGTTGCTGTTTGCTGTTTTCGCACTGTTAGAGGTAACACAAAAAATATTGAGAATATGGAACAAATGAACGCCGGTGCTGGTGGTAATGTGTTCGAAAAATTTTTGCTTGCCTGCGTGCTGTTTGCTGTTACCGGCGCTGGCGCTGTTGCTGGTTCAATCTGTTTCCGGCATAACTGTCACTTTAGTATAAAATTAGCTTGTTAAGTTTAATGGCCAGTTGCACATTACGATTTCAGACATGTAACAAGTTTTAAGCCAAAATTTTTTAAATGTTAAAATATTAGGGCAACCGAACATACATACATACATAAGTTAGTTAAATTATCAATAGTTTAGAATTGGTTTATTTAAAAAAATTAAAAAAGTACCTAAGTTTTATTTTTCAATTTATTGTTTTATTTTCCACTTTATTCTTGATAATTCGTTAATCGTTAATATCTTGCTGGGAATCAAACGTTAAGAAACATGTTTTGAAAAATATTTTTGAGCAAATAACTTTTTCTTATAAAAACCCACAGAAGAAATGTTCACCAACCGTTTAAGCCATTTTCGAGATAAGTTATATGTTAGATACCTACCGTTATTTTTGGATCTAGAGAATCATTAAAAAAACTTTAAGTTCCATGTAACCTAGGTTCAGACAGATAGACAGGCCAACTGACAGACATTATTGCCGGACCCAATTTTTTAGCCTTCTCTATCATCGTAATGTAAGTTTTGGGACTGCCCTAGAATACATAAATTCGAATATAATATGTACATATGTTCGAATAGTAGATCTTCATTTTTTTGCATAATTTTAGCACATTCCTTTCTGATTAGAAAAAAAAAATTGTGTCCAAATGTTCTCTGTGTCCTGTCTCTTTAATTTTTTTAAGCCTTTCGTAACTATGAGAAATTTTACGGATGATTTGTCAAAGTGCCAAAGTTTCAAAAAATTTGAGGGACTCATTTCTGTACCTACTGTACCAAAAAAATAAGAAAATTCATTTTGAGGACCGAAAACGTAGAGGATTTTTTTTAGAATGAATCGATTTTTTAAACAAAAAAAAAAAAATTTGTGTAAGTTTCTGCTGTTCAAGTGACAAATAAATTAAAAAAATAAAATATTTCAAAAAATCTAACTTCTTCGGTTTAGTTTTCACTGCTCAGTGTGTCACATATCACATATTTGCAAATTCTATTGTTAAAATTAAATACTATGAAGCAAGAACCGACATTTTCCATTTTGGATTAAAAATGTATTGAATTTAAAAAACAAACATTTTTTTCTGAAAAAAAAAAAATTCTATGGGAAAATATTTCGCATACAAGAATTATCTGCCGTTATTTTTGGTCCTAATCACCTAAATTAGAAATTGTTCAAAATTCAGCAATTTAATTTTGTAAGTGTTTTTTTATTAAACTCAAGTTAATTCATTTTACACTTGAATGAATACAAGTCCAGCTTTAAGTATACAGGAAATTAAATTATTTTCTTCCCAAAACCCAAGGACTTCTCCTAATCCACTTAATGTATACTCTTAGTTTCTATTACTCTCGTTAATCTCATCGGAATCGTGTTGAAAGTAAGAACAAAAAAGAACTACACCAAAAACAAACCCTCACTATATACAATGTTGAACCTCTTGAACCTAAAACAAAATAAAAACAAAAACCCACTTAATTTACCCTCGATTTGAATCTGTTTAGATAATTTTTTTTTGCGTTCCATTAATTCTTGAACGGTTTTCGGATGCCACAAATTTAATTTTAATTAAAGCGCAAAAAAAAAGAGGACAACGACGAATGAAAATAAAAAAAAAGGAAAATTTAAGGACTCACGCCATTTTAACACTCAACACAAACTGCTGAGCTGTCAGTTAGCTATGCATATATATATGTATACAGCAGTCAACGGTTTGTTCACATATCAATGACTGCGAAGTAATAAATATCATTTAAAAATGAGTACAACTCAGGAAGGATAAACTGACTGGTTGGTAACTGAAAATGGCTCTCAAGCTCTTATATGAAAGTTTATGTTTCATTATAAACAGGCCATTATTTAAAGACAATGATGTCCTTATCTCGTTTCTATAGCTCGTCGTGCTTAGCGGCCCAGAGCAGAATACATCACATATAGGTGAAAGTGTATATCCTTGATCTGGACTCTTTGAAAATTTATGGCCGCTGCCCTAGGGTGTGGGAGTTTGCTTGTCATGATTACAAACAACGATGCACCGTGATGACAGATACTCCTTCAAAGTCCTTTTGAAATATTGCTTGATGGTTGTGCATTGTGGGCTTGGATACATAAATGTATATATTGTATAAGCTGTTACATATACATAGGTTCTCTCATTCAAAACATCCATTCTATTCCAGTTGTTTTTGTTCTTAATGCAAGCAATTGCCTGGACGAAATTTCCTGCAGTACTTTGTGGAGTTAAAGTGGCGCTAAGCATATTGTTACATCAGGTTGTCGTCGATATGGCAGAGGAGGGAGACGTCATAAAAGAAGGCGAAAGCTATTGCACCAAAGTGGAATGGAAAGTGATAAGAGTTTAGGTGTGAATGTAAGTAAATTAAATTTAAGGAAAATTAGCTTTCGTCCTTGAGATAACCTCAACTCAAACCAAACTTAAGTAAATGTATACCTACAGTTTAAATAACATTAAGTATACGGAAAGCTTTAAGGTGATTTGAACGTGTGACCTTTTGAATTATGACAAGTTTTATGACCGTAATTTGTTTTTCTTTATTTACGTAAACTGCGTGCTGGGCGATAAAAAATTTGAAATGTTATCATTTTCAGTTGGTAACAATAATCTACAATCGTGTTCGCTATAAAAATGAAAATCGGAAGTAATTATGTGTGATATTTGAAAATAAATTAAAAAAAAAAAATATTCCAAGTTTTTCCTTGATTTTAGAGAAGATAGGAGATTTTTTTTATTGCTTGCTGATTGCTTTTTTAAGCACTTTATTAAATTAGTGTGACAATAGGACCGTCTACAGAGATACCCCAAAAAAAACACGGGTGTAAGTTTCGGAAAAGGACTAGCTGAAAAGGTGAATGGAGCGCTTTTCTGCTGTTTAAAATTGCTTTTCCGCCAGTTAAGTGAGTTCAACCCTCAATGACCGATTTTCCGAATACACATTGTAGAGGCAAAATAATTGCCCAGATGTACTGCACTCAGCCTTGTTGATTGAAAATAGACGAATTCAATGGATGTTGCAATAATACCTCAAACATCAGGACTACGCAAAAACGTTTACTTGCACTCTCATAGGATCATCATCGGCTCGACAACCGGGGTCCGTTCCTGGCCTAGTTCAACAAGTCTCTCCACCTCGCCCGGTCTCAAGCCGACGCACGCCATCCAGTTGCGCACTCATAGGATCATGGATTTCCATAAAAAGACAACAAGGATGGGGAGAGATGCTGAAATCGTTGGGCTAAATTGAAACTTCCTCGCCTGTTCAAAATTAATATTTTTAGACAGTCAGTTGAGATAGTAGAATATTTTTAATACCTACTGATGGCGCTACCGAACTAGATATTAACAGTCCAATCGGGAAAGCGAAAGCTGCATTTGCAATAGTGTCCAAAATATGAAGAAACAACTCTATAAGCTTAAAGATCAAACTAAGACTGTTCTAGGTTGAATCCGTTCTGCTTCATGCATACAGCTCTTGGAAGGTCACATCTGCTGTCACAAAACACTGCAAAAATGTTCATTAGCAGATGTCTGCGAAACATCCTAAGGATACCTATTCTGGTCGAACCGTACATTCATTTATGCAATGAACTTTATACGAGAACAGATCAAGAGCCCCTTGACTTTATCATCCGAAGACGAAAGTAGCAGAAGATTGACTCTAGGATTAAAAAGGGTAACGATTGCATTGCATTGCAGACAGAAAGGCAGGCGAGTGGGCCGACCCAGAAGTAATTGACGAAGAACGGTTAGAGACGAATCAAAACAGAACTGGGGATAGCTGGAGAGATTTGAAATACATTTTCAGTAACCGTCAAACAAAACACTTTTCTATTAAACGAACTTATTACTTCTCTAAATATCAATTCATTTTCTTATTAAACAATCACTAAATGAAATCGAATAATTATTTAAAAAAAAAAAGTGAAATAGGGCCAGTGTCCGAAATACTCATATTGACAATTATTAATAGAAAGTGAAATTAAATCAATTTGATGATACGTATTTCACTTCAAATATCAAAGTCCAATAAAAGGCCAACTGTTGAAACACGATTTTAATTAGACTTCACGCATCTAAATAAATCCAAATTTGACTGCTTGGACTTTTGGCACAAGACAATTCAAATAGTTTAGTGTTGTTTTTTCAACTCGACAGGGATTTTTAAGATTTTGAATTTGAATTTGTTTCAATTGACTGTTCATGTACATATGTTATGTTCATAATTTTAAATTGCTCATATAAAAATCATATAATTAAACTGCAAACATGTTTCTTGTGGTACAATTTACGAAGTTTAAATAACCGAAAGGGACATTAATTTTATTCATTTGGAAAGGTATTTTTGTACATAATTGTAGAACATAAAAATTTATTTATTTGTTTCGCCGAAAATTGTTTCAATTATTCAAATTCAAAAAATAGTAAAATAAATCAAGATCTCGAAAACACAAATTTTGGGCAGTGTGTCCAAACAGGGGGGTATGTGCGGTCATTTGTTCAGAAGCAGTATTTCAATCCTTGAACACAGATTAAAGGATTAACAAATCAATGCGAAACAGTCGGTGACGACGACGAAGAAACAATAACAACAACAAGTTGTCATGCCGTGATTTAATAATCTATTGCACAATTTACACGACAGCGATTTTAAGCAAAAAATATGAAAATATTAAAATAAAATTTCAAATGTATAAGACCTTCAAATCTCGAATTCGAAGGCTGGGTCTGCCTGCAAGTTATATTTAATCTCACTGCGTGTTATTGAAGAAATTTTTCCAATTGCTTTAATAATCAATTAAGAAAGATCAATTTCTCAAGAAGACGAAGAGGGACCAAAACTATTCTTGTCGTGTATAATTATTCTTAATTGACTTTGGTCAAATCATTCAATTTGTTGAATCAAATTTAAATGAATCTGTATGTAGACATTTTTATCACCTATTTATTACATTATAAAAAATGTGACGGTTTAGCCCTCTAGTTTTATTTAAGCTTATTTTTACACATGAGCCCTTAATCTTTCTATTTGAAAAAGAAAAACTTCATTATGTGATTTGTTCCTCGCTGCTTTTTTTTTGTAATGCATATTTAGATTGTTGATACAAGATATAAGTCTACCTACTTAAATATAAATAGATAAAACGATTCTAAAAACAAATTTAACTAATAACATGTGTACTGTGTAGTTTAAATATGAAGAGTAGGGTGAGTCAAATTAGAGGAATTGGTGCGGAATGCTGAAAAAAAAATTATCTCAACATTTCAAGATTTAAATGTTTTCTTAATGGTCAAACCTATAAAAAAAGTTATTTTAAAACTCTGATATGCTTCTTAACGGTAAGTCTTAAGAGAGACATTTTCTATTAAAAAAAAATATCGCCAATTTTATTTAAAAAGATTCCAAATTTTGACCCAATATATATTTTATGTCGGAGAAACAACAGATTTTGAGCTGATTTCTTAACAGCAAATTTTTAGTCACAAGCAAATATTTTTAGTGGTATCGAAAAAAGATTATCCACTTTGCATTTTTTGACCCACCCTAATATGCCATAATGTACTTCATTGATATCAATAAAATTACTAAAGCATTTTGTGTGTCTATTGTTTTTGCTACACCTGTTTATATAAAGCGAATTCACATCAGATTTGAAACTTAAGTAGGTATACCTTTTTATCCATCTAGAAAGAATTTCAAGCTGAAATGCGTAAGTAAACTATAATTTTATACATAGGTTGTGGGCACTACTAGCTGGTATCTATGGCTGGGTTTTTCTCAGTAGCTAAATTTGTATATCTGGTAGAAGGCTTATACCTGCTGACTTCTTCAAATTAACACACTTTTCGACACTCTGTCGATAATGGTCTAATAAAATCACAGTCAAGTGAAATTTCAATTGAACATTTTCAAAAAAAAACTGCACTTAATTTTTTGAATCAAATAAAACCAAAACCAAGTCGATACAACTATATTTTTAGCACAAAAGGTAACTGGCAAAAACGAATTGATAATAATTGGTCTTTTATAAAATTTGACATCAATGGTTCATTTGTGGTAGGAAATTGGTGGCAAAATAGTGAAATGTGGCCAAAAATGCTGTCACAAAAAATAATACCTTTCTGAAACTTGGTAAAACTTTATCATAGGCTTCGAGAACGAAGAATCCGAAGAGTCTATAAAAATGTTTTGCATGGAAGGCTGGTTTTTGGAATCATTATCAAAAAATTATTGCTCGAGTAGTAGGTGGTAGTATTGGTAAATATGTAAATACTACAACTGAACAAAAGTTGGTAAAAAAAACTTTCAAATTTGTTAGGTTTTAATTATATACAGTACTTTGTACTTTGTTAATGGTACAGGAATAGTAAAGGTTTTTTGATATTTATCAAAATCATTCATCTTCTCATTTTGTTTCTTCATTTGGTAAAAAGTCCTTGGAAGCTTCTATATACACGTATTTTCAAATATTAAAAATATAAAAATGTGTTAACCTATTTTGAATGGGGCGTATTCATAGTCAAACTTTAGAACCGAGTCCAACTGGCCTCGAGTCTAAAGTTAACACACAGGTAAAGAATTTGGCAGCTCTGTTTAGTAAAAAACAGAATTCTACTACAATTTTAGTTCTATTGCGGAATTCTACTACAATTTTAGTTCTATTGCCTGTCAAGCCATTGAAATCCAATCCATTTTTTGACAGATAGAAAACTTAATCAAAGAAGGGCATATTCAAGTTGTCTGACAAGTTGTTTCTTTGTCTCTTCTAAGCTAACCTCGAGTTTATGTTATTAATAGACAATTTAGACCCGGGTCCAAAAGATAAACTGGAACTCAAACTTTAAAAACGGGTGACTCTTTGACTAAGTTGTTTTTTCTATCTGTCAAAAAATGAATTGGATTTTAATGGATTGACAGGCAATAGAACTAAAATTGTAGTAGAATTCTGTTTTTTACTAAACAGAGCTGCCAAATTCTTTATGAATAGCAGCTGTTTCTAACCTGTGTGTTAATTTTAGACTCGAGTCCAGTTCCAACTGGTCCCAATATCTTTATTTTGTAATAAGTCACAACTTTCGGTTTGTTGAATTTTATTTTTACAAAGTTTCGAAAGAAATCTGTCTGTCCTGCCCCAATGACCTCGCAAACCTCTTCAAGGTCTATAATTTCCTTTAAATAAAAACAAAAATACAAACATTTGCAAAATTGGTTTTATTCATAAGAAAAGCTGTATAGGTAAATAAATCTAAAACATTATGAGAGGTCATAAACATGAATAACATAAAGCTCTACTGATCTCTTTTTTTTTATGTTCTACCCAAGATCCTTATCTATAATAACAAAAAATTATGTACCACAAAATAAATTTCGCATTTCGGCTAAACAAAAAATCTTGATTTAGATTAGTTGATTTATTTTTGTTGGAAATACACCCAACTGTAAATTCAATAAATTGACTTTGTATTCGAAAAAGAAAAGCTCCTTTAATCCTGGGATAAATAAAGTACAGCGCAAAAAAATCTTTGTTCTTGTAAATAAATTGCTTTTTATTTTATCAGATGACAATTGAATAACCACCAGCAGCGTAGCGACTAAATTTCTTCGAGGGGAATGACCACCAGTGACTAAAATGACGTCTTACATAATTTCTTCCGGTTTTTGATAAGAATACAAAAATGTGACCTAATCAAGAAATATCAGACTCCATGTGTCATGGTGAGGTATACAGCATGCATTACAATAATCTCAAGACTGTCTGATCGAAAAAAAAACCATAATGTCTCTGGCCAGAGAACTCTGAGTCATGCTGATAAAAAAGAATTATAAGAAAAAAAAAAGTAATTCGAAAAAGAAAATAAACAAAGGTTTGACGAAGGACGAACGTCCTTCATACAAACATATACAATACATATCTATAGCTCTCTTGGAACAAATTGTTGCTTCTTTTCCGGTGGCATGGGTTCAAGGACGAATTATTGTTCAGTCATATAATCCAACCAGGAAAGATGGGAAAATGAAATGGAAATGTTCCGCATGTCTTTATCCTGTTTACATAACCAAGTGATGACAGCAGAGTATAATCTCTACTCGATGCTGCTGGCTGTTACTATACTCCTGCTATCGGTGCCACGCAGCTTTGTGCAGCTGATTTGAATATTTTTTTGTTTTTTAACAACAATTTATTGTATATATGACTAGTCACGGATTCTATTTTCATCGTGACGAAGAAAAAGTAATAAAATTTTTAGGGAACATGTTTGTTCTCATAGGTTGTGTTTCCTTTATTTAAAACATATTTTTTGAGTGGGATCAAAGTGGAATTTTATGTTGTTGATTAGCTCTCAATTATCTATAAGCTGCCGATTTTAGACTTATATGTACCTTCCTTATTTTAATGGTAAGTTGTTGTTACAGAATATTCAAATGCGAAGCACACGAGTCTGGGATTAATTTATTTTCCTATCGTAACGGATAATTTGATACCATTAAAGTGAAAAAAAGACATTTCTGACATTTTGATTTTATGTTGGGGAAAATCTTTGTTTTTGCCTTACCCAGCTTGACATATTTTATTTATAAGAATTTAACTATACATAACTTTTCTTAATTCTGAGTGTCTATAGGGTAAATTAGGACAAACAAAAAGTATGGAAAATATATTTTCTAAACAAGCGTTAAACATTTCATTTTTTAAGGAAGAAAAGTTTCTTGCACATATAGATTTGTGAAAAATCAGAAGTAAACGTTTTAAAGCCGAAAAATAAAAATAAACTCTTGAAGAAAAAATCACCACAAATCAGGGTTAAGTTTTCTAAAAAAATAACTCAAATATAAAATAGAAAGCTAACTGAAATTTAAATTACCAATATTTGTCAAATTTTTAAATCAAGGCTTGGTGATTTTTGAAAAATTTTCGATTTTCGATTTTTAATGTTTTTGTATTTATTTTTTATTAACTTCCCATAGGGAGTTATTGTAATCTTTCCGATTTGTCAAATTAAAATTTTTGACATTTCTCGACGTTTCAAGGTCCCTAGAGCCTATTTCAATGATTTTTAGAGAGATGTCTGTGTTTGCGTGTGTACGTACGGACGTACGGACCATTCTGGTACCATTTTTTGTCGTCGATATCTCAAGAACGAGTAAAGATATCGACTTGAAATAAATTTTGTTTTACAGATAATAACTTCGAAAGAAGCTGAAAGGGCGTTTATTAATATTCAATCAGTTGTTTTCTTACTATAGCAGTTTAAAAAAGAAGTGAACATTTTGGTTGGGCTCAGATATCTCACGAACAAATAATGCTATTAACTTGAAATAAATTTTATTCGACACATTATGACGTCAAACAAATTTGATATGAATTTGGAAAAAAATCAATATACCGTAATTTTTTAAAATCAAAAAAACTAAAAAAAAAATTTTTATAACTCTAATATCCTTAGATGGAAAAACGATATTAACTTTAAAATAATTTTATTTTACGAAAAATGTTGTTTTTGACTACTGGTGAAAATTTCAAAAAAATTCAATGGACAGTTTTTTTTACAAAAAATTTAAAACTACAAAAAATTCTACCAAAAATTGGTATAAATTGTCTTTCGACTCAAAATTTCGGGTAACGATATTGACTTCTTGTTAATTTTATTTTCTACATAACATAATTGTTAGCAACTAATAAAATTTTGACAAATATTGAATGGGCAGTTTTTTAACAAAAATCAAAAACTGTTAAAAATTCGAAAGAAAAGTAGTTACAATTGTATTTCAGTTCGAATATCCTGAGAACGAACAACGATTTATTTTATACATAGTACAATTTTTTATGAAATGTTAAATTTTGACAATTATCTAATTGACAGTTTTTGACAAAAAATATTAAAAGAAAAAAATAAACTAAAAAGTGGTAAAGTTTTCAAGATCATAAATGGGAAGTTATCAGTGTGGGTCTCACCCAGCCTCTTTTTAAAATTGGTATAATAAATGGTATATTTTTTTAAAGTAAAAAACACAATTTTTATACCAATAAGGAATGTTGCATATTACGGAGTGTTCTGGAGTGAAATTGCGATTGTCAAGTAAAATTGTGAATCACCCTAAGGAAAGAACATTTCCTACAAAATCATATTGGGCCAACAATTATTTAAGGAACGACTTTTTTTCTAATGCTTTTTAGTATGACTTTAAGATTTTTTAAAGCGAAAGTTTACAGAGGACGATATTACTAGATTTTTTTTACTAAATATATTTTTACTTAGTAAATTCTACTTGTACTTATAACTTTTAATTAACGCCTCAATTTCCTAACACTTATAACTTTTTGGAAACAGCTGGAAAATAACAAGTTTTTGAAAGAGAAAACCCGTATCGAGTCATTAAATGTGGAAAATAGTAAAAAATATTTCAATGTACAAAGTTGGCACATCTAATACTATTTGTGGATATATGCTTTTTTAATAAAAGTAAACTTCACTTTATTATTGATTAAGGCACCATACTCTTGTGTCTAAGGTAGGCACTATTAATAAACAATGAATAAGCTTGTTTTAACACAATTTTCAAAGTTAGACAGCTGTCTAAAGTTAGACAAAGTTTATAAATGTATCTCACCATTATTGTTCTATTTTAATTTGAATCTGCTTAGCTACCTATTAATTTAAATAAATTACTAAGCATTACCTAATCTATCAATAACAGCTGTGAATACAGTTTGAAATTTGTCTAGCTTAAAACAAATATGTTTTTTCAAAACTTTTTTTTTTTATTTATATCGATACGCTGAAAAGTGATCAATACGTTAAAAGCTGACGGTTTATAAGCAAAACCATCCAGTGAAAGTAATCAAAACTCGTCTTTACAATACGCAAAAAAGTATATAAGTAATGTATGTAGTAATTTTTCTGAATAAATAATCCGCCGACAATAAACAACTCGGCCATGATTATTTTCATTTATTTAGTTTTATTTGTAACGCGTTAGAAAATTAACTTATTTGAAAATTATAATTAAAAAAAATTATATCATTTTTCATTAAAATTATT
Organism: Syrphus vitripennis; assembly: GCA_958431115.1. NCBI lineage: Eukaryota > Metazoa > Arthropoda > Insecta > Diptera > Syrphidae > Syrphus > Syrphus vitripennis. The sequence goes on along the minus strand of OY288110.1, from coordinate 96,097,574 downwards.
TTTTTTTCTTAAGAGATTTTAACGCTATAGAACAAAAAAAAATGGACTTGTAAATAATGTATTCGTTATTTTGTTTTTAGATCTTCTATTAAAATACGAAACATTATTTGTTAAAGAAACAAATAACCATTGGCGCGTATAAATTTGCGTATTTTATTAATTATTTCGATCAATTAGCACCAACTGCATGAGTGTGCCAAGATCCAGAAATTTACTAGCCGATTATAATTAACTATAAGGTCGGTATTCCCCACGCATTTATAAATTTATGAAACTCATAACTTAAAAAATCATCCCAGACAAAAAGGAAAGATTTTTTGATTATGACTCTCACGAACTAATGAGCACTCTGTGATTACCGGCCTAAGTAATCTGAATTAAATACAGAAACCTATTTTAAGATTTTTTTTTCTAAAATTATGAATATCAATATTAAGTGCCATTCTCGTCAGTAGAATCAGTAAATACACAACATCAACCAAACCTAATTTCAACATTTGGCAGCAATATTTTAAAATGAATTTAATTTTCCATCTTTTATGACAACGTGAAAAAAAAATCTATTTTTAATTTTCTTTTATCAACAAAACTCTTGCCTATGCTGATTAAGTTAAAGATTAGTGTTCATCAAAATAATTTCAGGTGTTTCGTTTCCTGGCTAATGGAATGGAACAAAAATTTTGTAAAATTTTTTAAGGCTGCGTAAATTTTAAGTGACTATACTTGTACATGTATGTAGGTACATACCTATGTAAATGTGTTTAATTGATTTTGACAGTGATTAACGATTGAGTTTTATTTTGACTTCAAGATGGATTATTGTGTAATATTCTATAACATTAATTATTATGTACATATAGGCTGGGATGAAAAAAAAATGTATTAAGTGTTAAGGGAAATGGATGATTGAATAAATTCTATAAAGAATGAATTTTTACCTGAAAAAATAAAGTATACATTTTTCATAAACGCTACAATCAGCTATTTGTATTATAGCTCGCAAAGTTTTAGTAAATAAAAAAATATTAATAAAAATAAAGTACCTTTAAGATAAATAAAAATAGAGACAGTTTGCGTAGAACATGATTTTTTTAAAAATAATTCCGAACTAAGGCGATTGAAAAGATTTTTAAAATTTAATGATTAACTCGTGTCAATGGTCTCATAAATACGTCAGAATTTTTTTTATAAAAAGGTGAGATGTACCGGTTTCATAAATAAACTGAAAATTTATTTTTACATTTGATATAAAAAATTCGTCGTGATAAATTTGGTGCCGTGAAATAAGGCCAAGTTAAATAAGAAAAAAATTGGGGATTTGTCTTATTTCACTATGTGAAAGTGAAATAAAACCAAATGGGGGTGTTTGGCTTTATTTCACTTACACAAAGCGAACTAAGGCGATATTTCAAAGTGAAATAAAACTTACTTCTGAACCTTTGCCGAGAATTTCTTACACTTCTTATTTTTGTGGCCAGGGGAAATAAGGCCCAATCTGAACATGTGGGCTTATTTCGCTTCGTGAAGGTCAAATGTTGGCAAACTAAAAACTCAAACTGTCCCCATTTGATTTTGAAGAAGAAACAGATTTTCCCAACAAGTGATGGTGAAGGTGGCAAAAATTTTGCAAAATCAAAAAAAGATGTATCTTATTAAATTAAATAATTTTATTAAATCTGATGACATGCTGTCAAAAGTATAAAAGCCCCCAAAATGTTTAATCGTAGTCTGATGACCTATTGTTAATGTTTTTATTTTCGACTACATATTTTGATAAATTTAATATTGCATTAAATTTTTATTAAAAACGATATTATAATTGTTAGAAGCTAGTTTTAATTTATTTTGTAAAATATAAATGCTTTTTGTTTATATCATGCATTTTGAAAGACATAAATAACATTTATAAACATTACCAATTTTAGACATCATTACCATGAGTCCCAGCAATTACTTTATTTATTTTTACTTTCGTGAATTGCTCAAATATATTCGAGTAATGCAAAGCAATAATTGAAAATCCTCATTAATCATAAATAATATTCATCAGCTGTTTGTAAATAAAAATTCTAAATTCAAATTTTCATGTACAATATTCTAAAGCGATAAAACCAAACTAGAGTGTGACGTAAACTAATCTTTTATAGAATATATTTAGTTCCAAAAATGCCCACTATTTATTTTTGGGTTGTCTTTTTTTGACAATATTATAAAAGAATATTATTTTAAATAGTACTTCCGCTCATAAAATAAACCAGCTGCTCCAACATCTGACGGTTTGTGATGATACTCTTCAATGTTTTATTTTTCAATGTCTCGCTGAGCAAACAAATTAATTTTATGTTTCTCAAGATCTATCATTCATGGCAATTTTTGTTGCTATAACTAAAAGTTCTTAAAATTAATTACAAACCATCAAAATTAAATTAAGTATCTTCCTTCTGTATCCAATAAGATAATGACAACTCGAAAAAAAAACTGAATCTTAATGCAGACAAACAGTAAAAGGCTCTAAAAGGCTTTGAGGTGGAAAGTTCTTAAGTCAGCAAATACAATTTTACGAAATGCCTTAAGCAAAGCAGACAACTTACTATTGACTTAGGGTTAGGATTAAATTGAAAAAAAAAGATACTCAGATGATTGGTAGTTCATCAAGAGTGTTCTTCAACAAAGTGAAAGTGACGAAAATAGCTGTCTTTCCCATTAAACAAAACAAAAAACTGTATATTTTGTACGAATATCAATAAATACCCATTGAAAGGAGAGAAAATGTCACGTTTCATGATGACTGGACCGTTTTTCTTCTGGTGAAAATAAAACATACTTATGTAGGTGTTAAATTGCCGAATTAATTATTGCTTGCCTCTGGTAAAAGATCTAAATCACAGGGGATGATTAAAACGTGCATCTAGAAAAAAAAGGCAGCCAATACTCTTTTTATGTAGGTTAAATTTTTGTCTTCAAATATTTTCTGTTCCTTATTTCAAAATTTGTATTTTGTGTTTCGGGATCTGTTAGGTGGAACTAGACCCTCAACAAACTCATTGCTTTTTTGCTTTTAATGACACTTTTCAAAAAGTGAAAGTTAAAATTTTTTCAATGAACTAAAGTAATTTCTATAAATGATGCATACTTTTCAAAAATAAAATGCGAATAAAAATCGAATCTACCTAAACTATCAGAGCAAGAACAAGTCAATTATTTTTAATAACATAAAATGGTAGCCCTGAAAATAAATCTTTTACTTCAAAGAATAAGAATATAACAACACAAAAATGAGACAAACTTATGAAAAATAGAGAAAAGAACAAAATAGAAAATAAAAGTACATAGGTAAAGAAAAGGTAAACAAACAAATACTCAATCCTTACAGATATATTATGTGCATTGTGTATGTACAAATGTACATCAAATCAAGAGAATTTAATCATACGCTTGAACAAAAAAATAAAGAAAAACTTTGCCTGTTGACCTTTCTGTCATAAACTCTTTTTATTTGAGTTAAAAGAATTTTATATAGACAAATATGTATATATTGCTGAAGTACAAATATCAGTTCTGCAATTTTTTTTTGTCTATTTGTATACAATTGAAAAATTTTAGCTTGAATGGATATTGTTGTTTGTTATTTTAACTTTTAAAAAATATTTTACTACAGATGAACTTTTATTTAAGTTTTTTTTTTTGAAGAAGAAGAAGAAAATTATGAAATCTTCCATATGGAGTTTTTTTTGGGGAGAAGAGTGTTACTCTCGTTTTTTTTCTGTTTTCTTAAAGAACTTATTATAGCACTGCGCACTTTTGAACATTATCAACATCAATAATGTTTTAGGAAATAAATAAACAAACCTCAAACTATTACAGTGTAAATAGAAATTTTTCAAAGTACAACTGAACCTACCATTAAATCGTTAATTCTATTAAAAAGACTCTTTATGTGGTGGGATATTTTAAGTTAAATAATTTGGTCAATGTTTTTTATTAAAAAAAAACCATTAGTACATAGTTGAATCTACTAACCATTTTGAAATTTTTACTATACAAAAAAAAAATTGATCATTTTCCATTTCCGGGGACAACCAGTTACAGTTGACTTAGAAACTTAAATTTCACATAATGTCTATTTGTGGTGTTACTAAACGAAATTATAAAAGAAATTGAAAAAGCTTCTAGTTTTCAAAAAAATTCACTTTGCGTTTTTGCAACGCTAGTTTTGTATTCTCATTCTCTCGTTCGGTTGTTTGATATGACAAACGAGGGGTCTGACATGATAAGTAAACACTCGCAAAAACAGGTATTATATTATTTTAAATAAACATTTTTTTTTATATAAAAATTTATTTTTTCAAAACTCAATACTATTACCCAATAAAAAAATATTTTTTTCAAAATTATATTTTTTCCCTAAACATCTACGCTGTAATTAAACTTACAATGTAAAAATTCCAAGTTTTTCAACTCAATTTTTAAAAAGACAAAAATTAGAAATTGTTTGCAAAATTGAGTTTAAAAAAAAATTATTTTTATATATATGTATTTTTTTTTCAAAAAATTAAAAAAATCGAAAAAAAATATTTTTTCAAAAATTTTTTTTTGCAATAATCTAGACTATAATAACTTATTTGCAGAAAGGCACTAAAAAAAAATGTATAACCTCAAAGCTTTTTAAAAGTTCGAACTAAAAACCTTAAGTTAAGTTCAAGTATTTAATGAGGTACCTTAACATAGCAGCAAGTACGTGCGATTCAGTCGAACATTTTATTTTCTATATCATCAAATAAATAGTATCGTTATTTTTTCATTCATGGCACAACAATACCAACTTTCTTCAGCATAAAATAAGTTTATTTAATTTCTTTTAATAGGCTCTATAAGTGCATAAGTTTATTGTTATTTTTATCTCCCTCGATGGGAGTAGCTGTTGACAATTTAAGAGACAGATTTTTTTTCTTCGTTCGTTCGATTCGTATGCAAATACACGACCCACCATCCTCCTAACCGAATCAAATATTTTCAAACCACAAATTGAATTAATAAACAAATTTGCTGCGGCCAATTAAATTAATTCTTAGTGCGAGGAGAGGCACGAGTCGTATGCTCATTATAAAATATGTTCTCGTACAAACATTGTTGAGTTTCTTATCAAGTTTCCCCTTGAAAGGATCAAAAATATATACGTTTTAAAAAGTTACTTAATAAACAGCCATGCGTCCTCCTCTTCCCAGTTGGAAAATTTAGAAAATTTAGATCTATTTGTCTGCTGAGCACGTTTTCTTTAACTAGTTCTATTCTGTTTGTGATGTATTTGAAAGATTTTTCAAAAGATGCATATAGGGAGAAGAAATTGATGATGGATGCAGGGGAGGGGGTAGTTTTAGTGGAACTAAAAATTGTGCACATAATTTGCAGCCACGACAACGTAGACGGAGACAGTGTTTTGATGACAATGTTTTGTGTGTGTGGAGCAAAATTCAGTTTGTGAATGATTTTGTGCAATTTATTTGTGTATTTATAAATTGGTTCATGTATTATAGTTGAACGAATTTATCTTAAATGATTTATGAGCTTGAGTGTTTGAATGAGGTGTTTACAATATTGTAGAATGAGGTGTATTCAATTAAGTCTCTATTCGAATGTATCTATCAAACACCCTCTCTGTGGTGATATAAATCATATAGCTGATGGAGGAGAAAAAAAGCGATTTGTGTTTGTTGTTTTTTTTGTTAACCATTATTTATTTATGTAGTTCAAAGGAAAGATAAGAAAAATAAGCCATACGAGAAAAAGTAGTTATGTATACTTAAATAAAGATTGAAAACGAAAATCTTATAAATCTGTTGAAACTTGCATTAAGTTTCAAATTTCCTTGTACAGGAAGTTTCACATTTCACAAAATGTTAACAAAAAGTTTTATAATTTGATTTTTTTTTGTTTCTTTGTGGTACCTATTTTAATAAGTTTTCACGGCCAGATGTCGCAGTTGGAAGAATTTTTAATTTCGAGTTTTGATAAACAGTGTTGAGCTGTCACCCTTCAATATTTTGTAATCTTGACAGCGCAATTTTTATTTAAATTTGTCCTGATTTTGTGTTTAGTTCCTGATGGTTTATTTCATAATGGAAATGATTTGTTTGCTATCGTTGCAATTATTAAAGAAAAAAATGTTGAAAGAAACAAATCGAAACAATTAAGTTTTTTTAGCTCATGGATTTTATTTGATTATTTTTATTTAGACTGGGAAGAATAGTTGCGTAGTGTCAAATTTTGTTTAGTTCCCAACATAGTTGAACAAACGTATTTTAAAATAATAAATTTAGATGAAAGCTGTGTAACATAATTATTTTGTAAAATGATAAAACAAAATTTATATAAATAATATAAGCGTTTTGTACAATTTTAAACCAATTTTAGAATTGCGCAGCAATTCTTTGAATTTCAACATCTATGAGCTAAGATTTTGCTGCAGCTAAAATCGCCCAAGGACTATTTTATCTTTTTAGCATCATATCCTAAATATATGATGCTAAAATATTCATTTAAAAACTCAATGAAATTTAAATGCAGTTTTGTAGTAGATATACGAAAAAAAATTTGGTTTAGTTTCCCTCCCCTTGAACAAAATCACCCTCTTAGACCTTTTTTAAAATATTTTGATCCCTATATTACAAAAAAAAAGGCAAAAACTATTCAGCTTGCACATATTGTACCTTAGCCCGACTTTCTGTGCCTAAAAAGTGGTAAAGTTCCCAACAATTTTTTTCGTGATATAAACTATATCACGCTTTAAGAAGAAGATTGTTGGCCAAAAACTGCAGAAGGTTGGTTATGAGATTCAAAATTTTAAGCTGAATATTTTTTGCCTGCATATCTTTCCTCTATACGACCGATAGGAATCGAAATAATTTCAAAAAGTTGTAGAAATGCAAAGCAGTTTGGGAGGAGGGGCATTAGATAAAAAACTTCAGTATTGCATTTAATATTAATTGAATTGATTATTTTTTTTGATATCAAAACATGAAAAATCAAAAATCCGAAAGCTTTCTATTTTGAATTGCGATAATGTTTTAAAAACAAAACACTTAAAATGGTCCAATGGCTGAGAAGGGGAATGCGTCAATTTTATATTTTACGCTTTATACATCGAGGAACAAAACATAGTCCAGTCTGTTAAAATTATTTGTTAATTGATTGAAAATATTTTATAACGATTTTTTTTAGAAAAATTAAAGCTTTTTTTTTCTTTTGAACTTCTTTAAGAACAAACTTTTGGATTTTTGATTCGAGATAACTTGCAGTGAAGTTAGAAAATTAAAATTCCGAATATTTGCAAAGCCAATCAAAACAGGCTCTTAACCAAATTTCAGCTTTTAAGCATCATTGACAGCTGGAAAAATACATATATTTCAAAATCACAAAAAGCGTCCCTGATTTAACATTCAACATCGTTCAAGTTCAATTCCTTTAAGGCTTCGAAACATACAATTTATACATAATTTCAAAATGCCATTAAATAGATATTATCAAAAAGAAAAAAAATCAAAGCTTCTTTAATTCTTCAAAAATATTTCCCATTTTCTTTTTATTATTAAATAAACGAACAAGAATTTACAGCTAGTCATGTTATAAAATTGAAAGAATAATTCAATCACTGAATAGAATAAAATTCCTGTAACACATTACAAATATGCGTATAGCGTAAATAATAATAAAAACAACAATCATGACTTTGTTGCTTCTATATAAAGAAAGTTATGTCAATGGAAATGAAACTGTGTCATATCGCAAATGGTCTGACATAAAAGAAAAAAGAAAATAAGAAAGTGACATAAAAAGTAATCCTGCAGTAAACTAGGAAATATTTTTAATGTCACACCAACGCAACGGCACCCAAGAGAATAATGTATACGCATTTAGTTCGTGGTTAAATGAACAAATTAATTTTAGGTCATCAATGCCTCAACCATAAGGACCTTGTGTTATGAGATAGAGGTCATTTTGTTTGAAAAATTATAGCCATGATTTTTTTTTCGCAAACGTTTTTCAAGTTCACAATATTATTCCCGAGGGAACTTACTGCAATGAGGTTTTCTTTAATTTAAGCAGGTACTTCAACGGAGATGGAAAACTGCTGTCAATTTTTGGAGTTGTTGAAAATGTAGAAAATATTGAAATACGATTTTTTTCAAATTTTATGTTGTATTGAGTTTTTTTTTTGTTTATGCTGGGTACACGAGTCGTGCCACTAAAATAAAACGTAATAACTTTTTTTGTGTGTGAGTAATCGGCAGGTACATAAAGGGTGTTTTTTAGAGGTGTAAATTTTTTTTCAACATTTGTACCCATTTCGGGCTTATCGGCGTAGACTAGAAAACTTCATATATTCCCACAGGAGATGGGATATCGCGTTTATTGGCATGATCTTAGAGGCCAATTCAGGGGTTGTTCAACGAAAAAGTCAGTAATCATGGCTTATTATCGGTCACTATTGATTGAAATGACTGCATCGTTTTTGAAGAAGTACGGGCTAATGATTCCGGCAGCCCATAAAGCACACCAAACAGTCTGGATGTAATGCTGTCTCAACATACACTTGAGTGATTTACCTTCACTCCAAATACGGCAGTTCTGATTTATTGACTTTGCCATTCAACCAAAAGTGCGCGGTAGGTATTTCGAACAGAACCATGATTTTCAAAATAAATTTGCACAATTTGGAAGCGTTGTTCAGGTGTCAGTCTAAACCAAACGTCAGTTAAAAAATTATTGCCAACTTAAAGTTTTATTAGCTCTTTAAAAAACACCGTTTTTATAGAATTTGTATTATATTCAAACCCTTCGTGTTAAGTGGTATTCTTTTTAATATAATACGAAAATCCCATTAAGTTTTTGTATAGAAATATAGGTTTTTAAGTAAAATTGCTAAATATTAGAATGTTATTGTTTTATGCATAGTTTTTTTTCTCTGGAAAATCACACAAACAAACTGCTTTCGCTTTAATATTCCAACTTTTAGTCAGCAAGTTTGTGTTATTTGCATAGCATACAAAATTAAACAATCGAGTTCCATTTCAATATAATTAAAACGCTTGAATAGTTCGCATTGGTCTGAGCAGGCCTTAATGATACGATTAAAATAAACGTAGAGTCAAGAAAATGGATGTCAAAGATTTATTACTCACATACTCTCATATGCAGGTATGTACATTTTATTTAAATTGTAAAATATTAATTAAATAATTAAATTATATTATATCTAGGTTCTAGGAAGTGTTAATTAACAGTTAACTGTGCTTTTTATTTTATATTGTAGTTGATTTTCTGAAATAACAAAGCTTAAATTATTTTATTGTATTTTGAACATCTGGCAGAGAAGGCTTCAGGAAAAAGTGAGGAATAAGTTCATGAACTGTGAAATTGAATTTTAACAGTTTTTCAAAAATGCAAAGAACAAAACAAAAAAATAAAATGGAACAGAAATTGAATGATTTACCATATTGTACTGATGTAAGTACCGAACAAACTTTGTTGTTTTTTTTTTTGAATTTTTAAAGGTTGTCTCTCCGAAATGTATGGCTTGGACAAAAAGTTAGATGTCTTTTATAAGGTTGCCGAATGGAAGTCACACAAAAAATATAAAAAAAAATATTTGTTCTACTTAAAAACGCAGAAAACTTTAACAATCCATACAAACATTTCAAATGACGCCATTTAATGTTAATTGGGGAGTTAAAGTATTATGTATTTAACTAAATAAACATTAGTTATATTGACTTCACACTTTTTTCATGTTCTCTTCAAAAACCGGATTACAAAGAATGTGAGTTCATAAATCAAAGAATTGAATTAGAATTATGTATGTATATATGCTAAGTAGAGAGAAAAATGTGCAAACAATATACAAACCGCATTCACTTAGGTACACTTCTAGGTATATTTGATTACTTCAACTTGTTTGTTTTTAATTGATTAACAATTTTTTCGCTTGAAGATATACAGGGTGTTTTTTTTTTTGTAGATGTGTATAATTCTAAGTTGGCAGTACTATTTTTTTTTCTGACGGCCATTTTAACACGTGATTTGTGTTTAAATTGGTTTAGACTGACGCCTGAACAACTCTTCCAAATTGTGCAAATTTATGGCGGCCATTTGCCAGAAATCATATTTAAATTATAATGTCAAAAGATTGTACTAGATTTTATTTGACCTTTTAACTAAAAAAAGCTTTTTTTCTTCAAGACCTTAGTTTTTTGGTTTGATTGAATTTGGGTGGTGATATTTGAAAGAGATGTTATTTTTGTATCGTTTCCAACAGACAATATTTTGTTTGGAATATGATAATTTTTTCTTTCAAAAATGTGCGTCATAATATACCGTTATCCAAATGTGTTATGATTTATTTTTGATTATATATGATTTCCTTTTATCCACATACTAAGTTTAAATTTTCTCGGAAATGCAAAGACATAGGGTTAACGTTAAAGCCTAAATGTCAGTACCTTGCATATAAATTTATATTAAGCTTTACATATTTTAATAATTTAAATCTATATATTATTTTTTTTTCGTTTCAAAATTAAATCTTATATAAATCTCTGAAACTTTGTGAAGTGAAATTTGTATACCCTATTTTGAGGAAAGAGAAAAAAAGTTTTCCCTTGGGAATTGCCCATATTTTTTATTTTTACTTTCGAAACCTATAGATAAGAGAAAAAAAAACATTTTTTAGTAAAAAAAATATTTTGTTGCTATTAGATTAATGGGCAAAAATTGGACATTTGTTTCTAAAAGTCTTTAATTGCCATACGTTAATTACTGATAAGAACAACTAACAGTATATTTGTGAAGTTGATGAAAATGTTCTATATATGCAAAGTAGGTACTCTTATAAAGTGGTCACAAAGATTGATAAATAAATCTTAGGGTATAAAATGTTAGATATTAAAAAAAAAAAAACAGAATACTGAACTCTAGGCAAACTAATGTAGACTTTTTCACTTTCATGAAAATCCAATAAAGTTAAATTTTTCGCTTTACTTTTTTTTTAAGAAAATCGCTTAACTTAAAATTTAGCTTAAAATAGCTAAACATATTAGGTGAAGGCGACAAAATTTATTTTTTTGGAAAATACTGAGTTTTTTGAAATTCTTCTTTTTCTTTTTTTCATGGAACTAATTAACTACTAAAAAATTTGAATTGAATAATATATTTAAAATAAACTATCGCACAAATTATGGGGAGCAAAAAAAAAAAACAGCCTTTGGAATATCTTAGTTTAAAATTTATTTTTTGTGATTTTTTTTTTGTTTACTTTTTTTAATAAGTATTATTATATGATTTATGCAATATGCATATGTAAAATTAGTACATGAAACAAACAAAATTATGAAAAAATGAATGAATCTATCTTATCTAAAAAAAATCTATTATATGAATGCGATAATGGTTTCCAGTCATAGAAATTATCATAAATGTAGCATAACTATTCTTTAGTTGGCAACACTGCTGCACTCTTGCACTACGTATTTTACTTGTTTTAAACAGAAACACTATCTTCCAGACTATGGACATTGGGTTCAACTTTCCATAAGATTTTTGAAAAAAAAAAAAAAAAATATAAACAAATAATAATGCTGGCAAACCTCTGAAATTAGATGCCTATTAACCGGGTCTCTGACAACAAGTGAAGCTACTTATAAGAACCGGAAAGTGACGACATTGTGTACCTGCCCCGCCATCATTTATATTTGTTTATTGATTTGATTAATTTGTCAGCTGGTGCTAAACGATGACCGCTATTAGAATAATCATGTGCTTGTGTGCTCATATTTCAAGAAATTATAATTCAAAACAAAAAAATATCGCTGTCCATTTTATATATGTACGATTGCTTATAGGCCAAAAAGCACAAACAAATTAAAACCTAAAAGCTGTGAATGAACATTTGGAATTCAACAGGTGTCATTAAGGAGGAACTTCGTTGACATCCACCTTAATTTGAGGGTAGACACTTTTTTTTTGATTGATTCCATAATGATAATTAGCCACCTACAACTTCCGTAATTAAAAAAAGTTTTTGAGAGTTAAATTGAGGACATCACAAAAAGAAATAATTAAAAAAGTTTATTTGTATCTAAATTTAAATTGATTTGTGTATCAGAGACAAAAAATGTGTGGCAAATATAAAAAAATTAAAAAAAAAAACAAAAAAATTCATAAGATTTATCTCGTTGTTTGTATATTTTTTTTTTGTGAACAATAAAATATTTTCAAAGCTTGAGATAAATATAGCTTCACTTACTTTCTGAAGATGTTTGTCCAGTTGCAATTAGATAAATATCTGTTCTCTAATCATGCACTGGGTTAGATATGCGTTGATGGTTATAGATATGTTTTTAGGTTTGTGTGGGCCACAGTTTTTTTTTTTTGTTTTTGAAACTCGCTTCAGCTAAACAGGAAATTTTTAATTTAATTAATTAATCCAGGTTTTGTATTTGTTTTTATTTTTTTTTTAAATTTATTTTTGCACGATGACCACAATTTGCATCTTTTTTAGATTTGTACATTTCAAGATACACATGACACAATAAACAATAAACTATTTTTTTTTGTTGCTTATTTATTCAAACACACAGTTTTTTTTCGTCACGCATATATAAATTTCCACTTGGATATAAAATATGTTAGCACTCAATGAAAAATTGACAAGAACCCGAATTTTAGATCCAATTTCCATTTTTTCCGGGTCTAAAGCGGGAGTAACCCTTTCTGACGCGCACAAATTTTCGGCCGCCCATAATGACGATTTATATTTTTACAATAAAATTATTTATTGAATTCAAAATTAATTTTAAATTCAGAATAAATTTTTATCCACAGAAAAATGAATAAATAACCAAATGGATATAATAAATTATTATAATAATTTTTTTTTTTTAGTTTAAATTTTTCTGCACGCAAAGTGATGTATTCCGTACGTTTGGCGGTAAGTATTGCCAGCGAAAGACTACTTTTCCGGTCAACGAATGATTTTGTTGTGTGTTCCGTTATCAGAGGACTTGTGCGCGGGTGATTTTTTTGTTTGGATAAATAAATGCGAATGTTTAGATACATTTTGAGTTGAGTTGTTTTGTATATTCTTTTCCATCCCCAAAAAACCATGTCATTTAAAGGTGATTCATGATGATGGGGTTGGTTGTTCTTATGGTGATGCTTTTATCGTAGTATAAATGGACATGAACAACACGTGATAATAAAAGCTTTATTTAATGTTGCTGTGGTGAAATAAAAAGAATGTGGTAAACATGTAGTTACATATACTGAAAGCTTTCGAAAGCAAGATATTATTTAAAATAAATTATTATTTTTTGAAATAATTCTGACATTTATTAAGGTTATACGCATAAAATTAAAATTAAACTAGTCTACCAGATGGGATTATGTTATTTTATAATTGCTTCTCTATAAACTTGTTCTAGGGTGATAATTAAATGATTATTATACGTATAGCCAAGCATAAAAATTTAATGTTCTGCAAATAACTGTATTGCTATAAAATCTTTATTTATAAAATGATTTATTAAGAATGACAACATGATGCATACTTAAATTGTTTCTGCTACATATCCAGTGGCGTAGGTAGAATATTTGTTACCTTTGGGGAAACAATTGTGATACTTTTTCTATGAAGATTCAAAAAATTTAGTATATCACCATTACGATTTTTTAGATGGGCGACAATATGAAGGATCTTTAGCCTAAGGCACTGAAGAGATTTCTTTTATAATTTTGAAAAAAAAAATTATCAATTTTAAGACGTGTATATAGGTTACATTTAAAGGCACACAAAATATTTAAAATGGAATGTTTATTTTTGCACGAAGTCGTTTTAGATATTGTTTATAATTTCAAAATTAATAAATCCCTTGAACTCTGACGTACAATTTTGAAAAAAATTAGTTTGAACAAAAAATTCCGGTTTTTTTTCAAAATTAATTCCAAAAAAATTTTGTATATCCCCACGAATGTTTTCTTTTCGTAGTCTTAGTCCAATCAACACGTCCTAACCTTTCGAAACATCTTATGCAAATCACCCTGTACGTACAGATTTAAGCTGATAAGATATACATTTTAAATTAATAAGTACGCACCGCTAGCGCTGTTAAAGAAATATGTAAACTAAAATGATTTCATTGAAAATTGGACTATTATATTCTCTTTTGAGTGTAAACTATTTATTTTTTGAAAAAATGGATACATCGATTTAAAATTTTTTTTTTTCAAAACCTTAAGACTTTTATGATACATAAGAGTTTTTCAAAAGATAGTGGGCAAATTGAGCGTAGAACCATCATTATCGAAAAAAGTATTATAAATATTTATGATGATTAAATACAAAAATATAGTTATACACTTCAGTTCAGTTGATTCGGTCTTTTTTTTATTGAAAATTTACAAAAAATCTCTTTTCATTGAAAACGCAGATTAAGACTGCGTTCTTGTACTGAATATAAATATTTTTTGACAATATTTCATCTTTTAAAATAATATTTTATTTTTCGAGGAGATTAGTTATTAATTAATTAAATCTTCTTCTTTATTCACTACCGATTGTCATGAACTCGAGTGGGACAACAGCTCCCCCACTCTACTGCTTCACTCTAAGGCTCCACTTCTGGAGTTCAATACATTTCTTAATTTTTTTGCAATAACATGTTTAATCATTTTTTATTATCTTTATTTTCGATACGTTTTAAAAATAAACTGTTACTTTTTTACTAACATACCTAAATCTATTAAAAAAAAGTTGACTAGTTTTGGTTCTAAAGTTTTCAATTGCCTCATAATCAATTTTTTGAATTCGGGCTCTTATCTATAATTATTTTCTTATTTTATTCTCAAAAATGTATTCAATACTGAAAATTTGGATTTTGGAAAATATAACTATTTTTCATCATTTTTAAATTAGTTCTTCAAAAACTATCTGATATCCAGGAAATAAAGAGAGCAGTTTTACTCTCCTTCCTTCTCTCATACGATTTTTTCTTATCTCAATTGAACCGCTCTTGCCCTCCGTCAGACCCTGTGAATAGGTAAAAGTCGAAGACGAGCCAAAACACGTGCAAGCAAATCAACTGTCAACAATTAACTGAACATTCAAAATGGCCGAAATTGTCGGCATAAGTAAGAGACATGTGTACTAACATAACGTCACAAAAAAAATCGATATTCCAATATACTTGGCCCGCGAACATTAAAAATTCGCAATACTTTTTGAATATACCCTTTGTATATGAAAACACTATAGTACTATCATGGTGGAAGTCGAATGGGGTGACATCTAAAGTGTGCCGGTAACCCTTAAGCTAAGTATACACGATTGGAAGATTGTCCAATATTGGCAGATTTTTTGCAAAAAAATTTCACCAATTCTCTATCAATCATGTAAACATCCAATTTTATCTGTCAAAAGTGACAGGAAAAAAATTGGCAGCCAATCGTCTGCCAATTTTCTATCAAAAAATTGGCCGACTTCTTGCAATCATTTAAACTCGTCTGAACACACAATTTTTCTTATTTTCAAATAATTGGATGATTGTCGACTAATTGGCCATTGGATGATGTTCTTGCCAACAACATTATCCAATTTTTAATTGGCAGATCATTCAAGATGAATCAAGTCATGCATTTTTCAAGAAAAAGTTATCGTTTTCACCCAAATATTCGAGAGTTGATATTGAAAGATAGAGAAATTTATTTTCAAACTGTCAACTTTGAAAAGAAAACCTTAATTTTGATGGTTCAAACTGAATTTTTTTTTAAATATACCCTTATTAAGTTTAATTTTTAATTTCAATATTTCATGCTCTTTTCAATTTAAAGTCAAACGTTGAAAACCAGAAGGTTCTATGACTTAAACTTTTAAAGATATAAGCAAAAATCTAAAACTTTTTTATATTTATATGTAGGTACCTACATAATGCATATATTCATTTGTCAAGAAAATTGTCTTCCAATGAGTCAAGCAATTTTTTTTTCTCTAAAGTCTTCCAACCGTGTAAGCAGATAATTTTTTATTGGAAGACAAAAAATTGTCGGCAATTGTCAGCAAATTTTCTACCAATAAATTGTCTAATTTTTGGATAAAATCAACCAACCGTATAAACGGACAATTTTGCACTTGATAGAAAATTGGCAATTGTCAGCTCATTGGTTGCTATTGGAAGACTTTTGACATTTCGGCCAATATTGGACGATCTTCCAATCGTGTACACTTAGCTTTACTCTTTTTTTTTGCGGAGAGCATGGAGGCTTTAATTGATATTTATTAATATTTTTTGGATGCAATAATCCAAAAAATAGTTTCCTCTTGCCCCTACCACCGATTTCCGACGCTTAAAGACTCCCAAAATCGAATTGTACACCTCAAATTTTGCAGCGCCACCACAAGAGTCAGGGCAACATTAAAAAATACTCGCCATGATAGTACTATGCTTTTCATATATAAAGATAATATACCTCGTATGCAATTAATAGGGAATGAGTACATTGGGAAGTTCTTATTTTGTTTCTTGGACTATTTATTTTATTTTTATGAAAATTTTTATTTTAAAATAAACGCATTAGAATTTTTAACTGCCAAAAAAAAAAACAAACAAATCAAATATTTTATTGATCGTTCAACCAAAAAAGCTTGAACATATCGTATAAACAAGATTTTTTATTTAAAGAGAATATCATGGCTACCTATATATTTTTATTGCTTCAATAAATTATTTGGATAACACTAAAAATACAAACAATTAATGAAATTAAATTAATTTGGCATAATTGTTAATTTATATGTATACCTAAATCTCTTTTGTTTTTAATTACTTAATGTGTATTTCAATGCCAAATATTCGCGCTAAATGATATACATAATCTATATTTTAATACGTAAACACTTTTCTGTTCCTTCCATTTTAAGGTTAAGTTTCATAATTAAACGAACGTTCGAATTTCGACCACTGGACGATACTCTAGTAATCATAAATGTACATAAATAAAAAGTATTTGTCAAATGAAAATCAAAATTTCAGAAAAAATATATCCTCCTGTTATTTAAAATATTGAGTTTTCAGAATAAATTGATTATATTCAAAAATATATTTTTTTTGAAGATATATGCAATAGTATTTGGATTATATAGGATAATAAAATTTTCAATCATAAAATAAAATTTTTAATCATAATCCTCCAAACCGTTTTTGAGAGAATCCGGTTGTAGAGCACAGTTATCCGTTAATAATGGTTTTCTGACTAAATAACTGTGATTACTTACAAAAACCCACAGAAAAAATTTCATTAAAACCATTACAGTGGTTATTGAAACAAAAAAGTTTGGAGCTAAAAGACTTTCAATTTCGACTTCAAAAATTTTAAATTTTAAGATTGAAGAAAATCGCTTCAGTATTTTAGGCTAAAGGTGGAAGTACAATATTGAACTGCGGGACCCACCATCGTAATGTAATGTCTACTTAATATCTCGTGTTCGATTTTTTTACTAACCCAAAACCTACTCTATATCACCCATACAGTGGCATGTAAAAGTAAATGAGAACAAGTAAAGGACATTTTTTTTTTTCAAAATTTCAAATTTTATAGTTAACAGCTCCTACATTTTTACATCTGTAAAGATTGGCTAGGATTTGTTGTTGGGGTTGACTTTTTAGGTGAGATTTATTGTCAATGAAGTCATCTTTTCTAACAAAAACAAATAATAATAATTATTTAATAATTTCATTTTCAAAAGATTCAACATTTCATTTTACTTCATAGATACTTACTTATATCAGCTAAAGTGCAAATTTTATGAGTTTTTTTTTTTATTTTTTATTAGATTCCATGGAGTTGAAGCAATAATATTTTCGGGATTTCTTACATTGGAGGAAATAGAATTTGAGAATTTGTATTCCAGACACGTCAATAAGCGCCAGTCGAATGGACACTTAGATGCGCCTTATGAATAGATATAAATATTATAAGAATGCTACCAAGAATGGTTGTAGTTATTAGCCGTGTTATTATACCTATACGCAGAATGTGATTTATCAATCAGAGTTAGAAAAAGACAACGACTCTGCTTAAGGTAGACACATGCCTGAAGTATTTGTTGTTGTTATTAGTTTGAATATTGTGTTTGAAAAAAAAACTGCATAAAATAATATTTATCTGGAAGTCACGTAGACAGTTCTGGGTGGTAAAAAAAAGTGAAGGTGATGATAGGCTTAACACTTAGGATGTCACAAATATGGGTGAGTAATGATTCATTATGTTTTTTTTTTTTTTTGAAAATTTTAGGCAATATGTCTTTGTTTACCCCGGAACTATAACTCCTAGGAAATTAAGCAAAGTCAAAAACAAATTGTTTTATTCTCTGTCTAATTGAAATTGTTTTAACAAATAGTTTTTGAAGAAGATATTTCCATACTCAAATTTTAAATCTAACAAACTTTTTTATTTAAAAACAAAATATCAATCAGAGTTAGTTGCATAATGCATACTAATTATTTTACTTGAGACCTTAGGGCAAGTTTTGGTTTCGTGAAAAAAATTCGAACTCGAAATTTTGATCAAACTTGACATTATTGTAGCAGGGAAGTCGAAAAAATTGGTCTCGGAGTTCTCTCTGTCTGTCCGTTAGATACAGTTTTTTCGTCCTTTTGGAAAATCATATTTTTTCTAGGACGATTTTTTTTTGTAAAAATAAAAAAAAAGAAAATAAAAAATTGCCTGACTTTTAAAGAAAAAAAAATCGAAATATAAGTTTCTTAAATTTTATAATTATTTTGTGAAATATATGCAATTTTTAAAACTATTTTACTGTATATATTTTTGCAAAATTTTGAAGAACATTTAAGTAAAATTGGGTGCTTAAAATTTGGAAACAATCTTTTAGAACACTCAGAAGAGGGTTCAAGAAACCATTCCTTAATAGTGATAATGTATTTTTTTTTAATTTTGAATGAGTCTTAAACATTTTTTAGCTACATATTTATAATTTTGTCTCCATCATTTTTCGTTTCCACTCATCACGCACGAACTTTCAAGGGAATTTGTGAATAAGACATTTTTTGGATCGTTTTGAAAATTTTTGTGCTTATTCGTATTATGCATCAGTTAAATAATGTTCACACAAGTTAATAATATAAAGCCTAAAACAATGTTCTGTCTTAACACTCAACTATCTCAGATTAACTCACCTTTTACAAAAATTCTTTTCTGTCAAGCAATTAATATACTGCTTAATTTATTTGCTAAATAATCATGTAAATCACCATAAACATGCACTAAAGCTTAATTTGAAGAAGACACTGTTTCGTGTAAAGGGTCTCTATTTCTGTTTTTGTCACTCCCCAAGCTTTTCAACAGTCGACAAATGCAGGATTCTGGATTTATTTATTCAAGCAGTTAAAAAAAATTAAATAAAACCAAAAATTTTAAAATATTTTTCGGAAAAAGTTAAAAAAAGAAGTAAGTTTGTATTTTCATTATATTTATGTAGGTTTTTTAACTTTTAAATATACCTGTGCAAGTGGACATTTTTGCTGATTGCCACTTTCGGAAATATGCCAACTAATTCAAGAGTCGTAGGATTACCAACATAACAAAAAAGGATTCTGTTTTTTACTAAACAGAGCTGCCAAATTCTCTATGAATAGCAGTTGTTTCTAACCTGTGTGTTAACTTTAGACTCGAGGCCAGTTTGACTGGGTTCTAAAGCACAGTACACATAAAAAAGGTATTATCTTGCGCAGGTTTTCGCAAACGAAAAGTGCCAGAAGGAAATCCAAGATGGCTGAAATGGTGGTCTGAAGTTTAAGTGACAGTCATTTGTTGTGTTTCTTCCACAGTACACATAAAGAAACGAAACAAAAACGACCGAAACAAATGTTTACAAGAACACCATTGACTCCATTTTTTCTCTGATTTGACAGATGCGCAGAAACGAACCAAAATAAAAACTCTAATGATATTACCTTCTTTATGTGTACTGTGGTTCTAAAGTTTGACTATGCCCCAATAACAACAACGCGCTATTCTCAAACATCGCAACGTGTTGTTATTGTCGCTTCATCCTCGTATCCAAATGTTTCACATTGCCTTTCGCATTTCGCAAGCCTTTATTCGTCCTGCGCACAATTCTCCTTAAATTTTTCTTTGACATTCTACGTATCAGGCATAAATCCAGAAACGTGTGGCCAAAGCATGTTTTTTTTAAATTTTATTTGCAAAGGCTTACTTATACCTACTTATGAACAATTTTGCAACCGTTTCGTTGACCGATTACCCAACAAAGGTTAAAGAGAATTGAAGCAATAATTTAGTCTTGCTGTTTATATTTTTTTTTGTGCTCTGACTTAATAAGATGACCAAGCCCCTTTTTTTAAATTAGTTATAAACGGTAATTCGTAGATCAGCCGATTTGATGACATTAAGCTTCAAGTTATTCCATTCATGTGCCGTCGCCGTGCCGTGTCCCGTATGTGCTATATTGTCAGACAGAAGATCGCATATTGTAATAAAATCCACCGCAAACAAATGAACATCCGACAAAAACATGGATAGGAGGTACAAGTGGACTACGACGGACGATAAGAAAATTCTACTGAATAAAGTAATCTTATTGACAGAGAAAGAAACTGTCATTGCAAAAAAAAAAAAAAAACGCCTGCCGGGGTTGGAATAGGAATGAAGGCGACCGACCGTGGCGTATATGCATAGGTAGATATAAAGAGAGTAACCTTTTGTTCCGGACAAAGTGAAATACAATAAGAATAAGAATTCTGGAGAAGCATCAGGGAATTGCAATTTGTGCCATTGAATAGTAAATATAATGAGATGAACTCATTGAGCTTGGCTATGTTTTCTTGTTAGTTTTAATTTTATTTAGGGGTTGTTGATGTGACTTTAGTTGGTTGTTCTTTGCGCGGAGTGATACTGCAGAATAATACAATTGAAATTTGCAATTGATAGCTTGCAGTTAGAGAATAAAGAAGAGGATGGGAAAATATAAGTGGCAGTTTTGTTTGTTGTATGAGGGAAAACTATAAACAATTTCCGGCTGTGAGATTGGTCATGAGCTTGAATTTTGGTTTTCCTATATACATAGTTATCAAGAATAAGTTCAATTTAAAAAATATGAGGAAGCGGTGTTTTTTTTTTCAATGCCTAGAAATATGAAATATTTAAAATTTTGTTATAGTTTCATGATAAGCAGTACTCGTCACACAAACAATTGTATCGAAATTCTGAGAACCGTTTATGAGAAATTTGAGATTTGGGAAGTAGCTAGGTACCGTTGAAATGTTCTTAATTTCAATTTTTAAATTGTTTCATAAAAGGCTGTACTAATTCTGATGCACTAATAAAATTGTCGGTACGTTTCACTCTTCGCTAAATTTAATGTTTTATGTTTTTATGGGAAACTTATTACTATTTTTTTTTTTTTCAAAAAGAAACTCGAATATAAAAGAATCAAGGTTTTTTAATAACATCGAAAGATTCTAAATTAATCAAAAAGTTCGAATTTTCATTTTCAAAGTGATTTCCAAATGTTAAGAGTAATTTAATTCAAATCTTCCAAGAAAAGGAATGTGATGAGAGGAAAATATGAGCTAGCTACTTATTTACTTAAGGTGGCGCTACAGTCCGGGTTGGACCAGGGCCTCTACCAACGTGCTTCTCTAGCCAGCTCGGTCTTTAGCTAACTGCCTTCAGTTTCACACACCAAGTTGGTTGAGGTCCTCTCCAACCTGCGTGCGCCACCTGAGTCGCGGTCTTCCTCTACTGCACCGTCCCTAGGGATTTGTTTCGAAGAATTTCCGGGCCGGAGCGTTGTGGTCTATTCGCTCAATTCGCCATTTAAGCCGCTGTACTTGACTCGTTTGGCCAGGTCAGTGAGGTTGTTCAGCCCGTACCATGGTTAAATCTTCTTCTCCATCTATGCAGATGGGACCAAAAATTAATCGAAGAACTTTTCGTTCTTATTTCGTTCTCATCTACCTTTGACAAGGTCTGTCTGTGCGCCATATATAAGAATCGGGATAATAAGGGTCTTATAAAGGGACACCTTAGTTGCTCGAGAGAGGACTTTGCTCCTCAATTGCCTTCTTAGTCCAAAGCAACAGCACAAGCATAAACATTATTATTCAAATTGCTAAAATAAACCAAAAAAGTTTCAGCTCAAAACTGAAGATGTCATCTGATGAGTACAAATATACGAATTTTTGGGGAAAGAAAAACAAATTGCAAAAATCGTTGGATCAGAAAATAATGATATTCAACTTTTAGCACCTTAAAACAAAATTTCCAAATAAAATGTTTACCTGTTTTCAAAAAAAAAAAATATTTCTCTTTCAAAAAATTATGTTTTTGAAAAAGAGTGTTTGAAATTTAATTTCTGAATCTGAAATTTATCGAAAAATGATTGAGTAAAAAACGGTTCTTGTAAAAAATAAAAATAAAAAAAGAAATTAAAAATTGCATCAAAAGTTTGATTTTTTTAAAATGTCAATCAAACAAATAATCAAATCATTTGTATAAAAGAGCGAAGCTAACTAAATTCATCCTTAACTCGAACGCTTTATCTCATTTTATGCGACAAGAACGACTAAAATGCTATATTTCTTAATTTTTGTATTTTCCTTGCGCTCATATAAAAGAATTTACCCATGGGAAAGTGAAGTTTTCCTTCAAATTGTATAAATGCCGGAAGTTATATTTAGCCATTTTACATACGTAATGTATCTTGTATCTAGAAGTAGTAGGTTCGTTAAGTAATTTTTGTTGTCCATTCAAGTGCGTAATATTTGCGAAATTATAGAAAACAAAGTTTATATACATAGAGGTAAAGTTTGGCATGATAACATCGTCAAGAGTATTCTATAACACAATTGACCTTAATGATGGTCAAGGGATATGCGTGCAACTTGACATTTCATTCTAACCAAAGACAAACAAAAAAAAAAAAAAAAATATGTCCGTATTTTTTGTCCTTATGGTCAAATTGCAATACGTCACCATTAATTTCGCAAGCTAACTGAATATAATGTCTCATTATGGAAAATAAATGATTTCGTTAATGTGTCATATTCTCAGAAATCCCGGTTATTAAATTTGGGACACATATGTAGATAAAATTTTTGTCATGCAATACTGTTTTTTTTTTTTTTTTTTGAAATGTTAACGACCTTTTTGTGAGCACATCGCATTGGCGGGCCGGCTATTTCCACGCAAAGAATTATCTAGGTAATTAATTTAAAAACAAAAAGGACTATCTGATTGGGTCATAATAAAAAAATAAAAAAATATTTTAAAAAGATTACAGAAGTTTTAGGTTTCAAAGAATAGTGTTCTTGGCTATTGATTATACACATTTAAGAAATGTTGCAGACAGGGAATGGGTATGTTCGTAGTGGCCCAGAATGCCAGTTCAGGATAAAATAAAACCGTTATTGAATGGTTGCTTACGTAGTAAACAAGCTTTTATCTACAAGAAGTTTAAGAGTTGATGCCAAGTTCGGTTCAGTTTTTCAAGAAAATAAAATTTTGGATTTTGTTAAAAATATTTTTCGTATACTATTTCCTACAGTTGCTAAATAACTTGAATCTTGAAAAAATCAACATTCTCAAAAATTCAAAAAAATACATAGACCCATGAAATATTTAATTTTCCTTAGAAGTAACGAAACTAGGATAAGTATACGTCCGAGTGTCCCATTTTAAAATTATAAGAACCAAGTTTTTCAATGCGAGATTAAAGTTTATCGCGATTTTTGATTTTTCTTTATATTAAAAAATTTTTAAGGTCCTTTTGCATTCAGCCACCACTAAAAAATAGCTTGTGGATAATTTTTAGGATTAACTAACTTTGGTTTAACTTAGCATTTAAAAATTGGGCCTGAGTAACCCAAGGCCCAGTTTAATGAAATGTATGATATGTATTGTGTGGGCTTATACTCCCATTTGCCATCAATTGTTCTTTAATTTAATATCTTGAAGTAGGTACATCTACACTTTTTGTAAATATAATTTTGATTATTTTTTTGAAATATTTTTTATAAGAATTCAAAGCAATTTTAACGAACTTAATTGTTTAGAATTTCGTTGAAATAAAGCTTAGCAAATACTTTTACCGAAATATACTTAATTTATAATTTTCCCTGAAGTTCTCAAAGTGTAGTTGGACATTTAAAAAGTTTATTTTTTAGAATACAAAAGCTTTTATGAAGCTCTGTACTCTGCCATTATAATTGAACAAAAAAAAAGCTTTAAAAGTTCAATTGAAACAACCAAACTTAGACCACAGGGGTTAATGATTTTTAAATTAGCTTTGGCTTTTTGTAGAAGCTTTAAACGGAACAACAGTGTTGATTAAAAGTTTGTCATTATAGTAAAAACTAAATTCAATTGAATTAAGTCGAGTTGATTTAAATTGAATCGAATTGAATCTTGCACAACATATTTCTTTGAATCGAAATGAATTGAATAGAATTGAATTAACTTAAATTAAATAAAATTAAATTAAATTGAATCAAATTGAATTTATTTAAATTGAATTGAATTAAATCGAATTGAATTGAATCTTGCGCAACATATTTTTTTGAATCGAATTGAATTGAATTAACTTAAATTGCATTGAATTGAATCGAGTTGATTTAAATTGAATTGAATTGAATCTTGCACAACATATTTCTTTGAATCGGAATGAATTGAATAGAATTGAATTAACTTAAATTGAATTGAATTGAATTAAATAAAATGTGTGTTATGGACAAGTCCCAGGCTCTGGACCATATCAAATGGTAAAAATTTTAAAATGAGAGACAAAAATAATTTTTAAAAATTTTAAAATGTAGATTATGTATTTTTATATTATTCATAGAACAAGGATGTTTCTAACATCGTTTAGATATTATCATCATTAATCAAATAATTGTATTTTTTTTAATTTTCCTTCTCCTTTCGCCTTCTTTAATTGTTGGCATCTATGCATTGACACCAAATTTGTAAATAACATTGTGCACATACTTCTCACCAGGATTCAAAATAATTGATGGAAAGTTTGCCTGAAAATATAAATTATTTTGATTTTTCTTTCTAACTCAACAAATTTCTTTTTATAACTCACATGATTTACTGAATCTGGATAACCTTGAGTTTCGAAACAAAATGCACCTTGTCTTACGTAGGTTGCTTCCTCTTTGCCATCGACAGGGCGTTCCTTTATAAAATAGACAAAAAGAAAAAAAAAAACTCTTTTAAGGACAACAGTTTTTTTTACATGTAAACCACTTGATTTTTTTTTTCCTAATTCAAATATATGATATTAGATTTTAAATTGCCCCCAGAGAAAACTTTATTCAGAGGGTTATTTTTATAGCTGCAAGCAAACTGGCTGTAAAATAAAATAAAAAAAAAGGTGAGAGATATATAATTGGGGCTTGGGGAAGACATTTTCAATCGTTTAGGTTTATCCTTGACATTTTTGGTGTAGCTATTTCTAACTACTATGTGTGAGCTTTGTTTTATTAATTTTTCCTTAGAGGGGATAGGAAGAATGAAAATTTTGCTGGATTAAAATGTCAATTTTGAATGTGATATAAAAGCTTAAGGATAAAAGTGGTATTTAGACCGTTAATCGGTTGCATTGAAAGGTTAGCATTTATTGTTTTTTTTTTTAATTTTATTGAAACTGGGTTCCATTAAACTTTTTTTTTTCTAAATGACTGGGTACATATTATTTTATTTTGAGTAACCCTAGGGGAATCTGAAAAATTCATATGGGCATATTTCGAAAGGGGAACGTTCGATGGATAAAATACATGCATTTTATTTCTTATTGGAAAGGGTGGTTCTGTATCTATATATTCCCTCGTGTAAGAGCATATATGTTATTCCTTAATAAATGATTAAAGAATTTTGAGTTGAATTTTTCAATCGAAATTATAAAAAATATAAGGAGCTATAAGAACCATAATTTATGTTCGTGAATTCCGGTCTAGAAGGAATTTAAAAGCAATGCAAATATTATACTGCCTCAAATATTGGCCATGGAGCTGCTTTGTTAAGAAAAGTTTTTATTAAATTGTAAATATGTGAAATCGTCAAAAAAGGTATGCAACCTTTTGATTTTTTTTTCAGAAATGTAGAAAATTGGGCAGAATTAACACTTAAGAGACTGACCAATAATTCAGAAATAAGGAGTAAATATATATACCAACACCCCGCCAGATTTGAATACCCGTCTTTGGTATATTACAGAGGTGTTTTTCGAACTGCAAAAATTTTGATTAGTTTGAAGTATTTTTACTGCGTTTTCTGTTTGAAAACCCATTTTTGCAGGCAATTTTTATACCTAACGGTATAGTAAAACCAAAAAAAAAAACCAAAAATTAGAAATTACCGGTAAGACTTAGAATTTTTCAGCATCATTAGTAAAAGTCAAAAATGTTTTGTTTTACAAATTAATTCCGGATTTTTAAGTTTTAAAAATACAATTCTGCTTGAAAATTCCTTGGAACCCATGAAACGTTTCAGACAGGTTACTTTTAATGATAAATAATTTTTGAATTGACGCCTGCCGTGCAACTATGAATACCCTAAGAGGAGGAACAGAATTGCGGGGCGGAGCAACGCCCCAAAAAATAGAGTTTAAATCCTTGGAACCTGCTGAGCGTTGAACTTTTACGTTTTTTTTTTTTTCTTGAAACTTTCCAGGTTTCAGGAGTGTGAAGAAAGTCGTTGACGATTTTTTGTTCACCAACTCTGAAATTATTGCCACCAATCTGAAAAGTTGAATAGAAAACTACATTGCATATAAAGGAATTCAATGTTTAGCGTTTGCGCATGCAAACTCTTTAGTTGGGATGAATCTCAACTGTTAAAATAAAAAAGCTTACAAGACTCAAGATGCTCTTTTTACTGAAGAAACTATATTTTTACATTTTAAACATTTCCTGAGAATTCTGAGATTTTTTAGAGATTCCTCTCTTATGCTGTGGCTGTGAAAAGGCGGGAAAAATTTTAATTCTCAGTTGTCTCAAAAAATTTAAAGTTGATTGCTTGGTTAAATTTTTATTAAATAACATAAAAAAAATTATTAAGAAGACCGTGAAGAGACGCTCTCGGCAAAATCGAAAATTGTCGTTGTCATCTCGATATCGGTTTCTTTTTTGTGAGAACAATGAGGAACACCGATTCTATGCGGCCTGATATTTATATTAAAATATTCAATTTTGTGTTTAAAAACACAATTTTCGAATAAGAGAAAGAATTACTGATAAGACTCCCGAGGCAGTCGGTCTCATTTCTTGAAACAAGGCCAGCAATAGGTAAAAGCAAAAAAGGAACAATTTTTGTTGACAAAGCTTTGTCTACCGACCGAATAGAGTTCTAAATTATTTCAAAACGGAAATAAAGTTTGAAGCAGCTTATGATGGTTATTAAAGTAAAACTTTTTGTGCTTGTATCAAAACACGAAAAAAATAATTTTTGGGAACTATGTTGCAATCTTTCTCATTTCTTGAGAACTGCAGAAAATCACACTTAAGACATCAATATTGTTGCCTTTATTCCTTCCGTTTGACATGAATTGAAATAAATCAAATTAAAGAAAATAAATTGTACAGTAAAACGCATTACCCGCCAATATTGTTTTTTACTCTATACATCTCGAGGAACAATAAAAAAGCAAAGTGCAGCCTGTTAAACGCCTTAAAAGGGAAAACAATGTGACATTATTTCATTAGAATCTGATTTAAAGCCAAACTAAATTACCATATAACTGCAACAGACTATTAAACTAACACATGGCCTTAATGCCATTACCTAAATTCTTGCTATCTTCCAACTTAACCTCACTCTAAAACATCCGAAACAGTTTGAAATGTAATTAATCAAAGATAGCTCAAGTATGTGTCACTTATTCTCATTATTTACACTTACCATTTTCATAGTATTTGGCAAAAAATTACCAGTGTAGAACTGTACACCCAGCTGATCAGTTGCCACTTCCATCCAGCGACCCGATTTTGGATGAATTGCCCTACAAAAAAAAAAAAAAAAAATACAACATTTCAACAAAAGAGAATTTCTAAAGAACCCTTTTAGCGCAAAACCAGCAATCTCCCTCTCAACGCCAACCACCATCACAACTACTACAGCCAGCGCACTTACTTTGCAATCACAGTGATCCCATTGTTATCCAGGTTGACACAAAAGTTGTCATCGAATCCGTTGCCCGATTGTTCTGCAATACGTGCACCAAGCTCTGTCAACTCTCTGAAATCAAACGCAGTTCCCTTAACGTCCTGCAGTTCACCGGTGGGAATAGCATCGTCATCGGTGGCGGTTATCTTATCCGCTTTGATGTGAATCCTATGCTCCAAAATAGCACCTTTACCTGCTCCCTATATGAGAGTTTTGTGGGAGAGCAAGAGAGAAAGTTCCTTTGTGAAAACAAATTCATTTTACATTTAACGTCACCTAGGATTTACTTACGTGGCCGGCCAAGTTGAAATAGGAATGGTTGGTCATGTTGACGGGAGTGGATTTCGTTGTAGTTGCGTTGAAACGCACATGAAAGCAGTTATCCGCTGTTAGCTGATAGTGTACCGTTGCCGTAACCTCACCCGGAAATCCCTCGTGTCCATCGGGCGATACATGCTGCAATGTCAGAGAACACTTTTCTGGGATCATTTCAGTTACGGTCCAATGGACGCTGTTAAAGCCAATAAATCCGCCATGCAGGGTGTGTTTGCCGTTGAGATTCTTGCTAACGTTTATGCGTTTTCCATTCAGAATAAAGGTTCCATTTCCAATGCGGTTGGCTACTCGTCCGATAGTTGCACCAAAATAAGGGTTCGTTTTGGGATTAAGATAGCCTGATATGACGATGAGAATGTGCGGAAGGTTTTCAAATTAAAATTCGTTTCAGTGGACTTTCGACATCATAGAACTGTGATTGCAACTCACCTGCAACATCATCGAATCCAAGGACAACATCGTCGATGGCGCCTTTGTTATTGGGAACTTTGATGCTGGTGATAGTAGCTCCCAGCGTTATGACCTATGTTTTTGAAGAGATATACAATTAAGTCTTAAATTTGCTATTGGCAACAGAATGGTTGTTGGTTGGCTAGGTATTTAATGGAGAAGTAACTATAGTGAGTGTGCATTTTACTGGAAATTTATAAGAATGTTTTGCAGATGCCCTGAATTGCAATTCAATTGTTTTTCAAAAGCTGATTATTTCCTTTGAATCCGTTCATATAGGATTTTTTTTGCTTTTGGCCCTTTTCGAATTCCGGTTTAAAACACACACGAGTGATTCATAGTGGGGTTTTTTTTGGAATGTTTGTTGGTTTCTGTGTGGAGTGGTTTTTAATTCAAATTTTGTTGAAAAACTCAGAATTGATCCATTATATCATATAGGGGCGCAGGCCACCGTATCAGCAGTGAGCATTAAGTTTGGAAAATTTCAATAACTCAGGAGCATTAGGTAATAACATCAACGAAGTAATCTCCGCGCAAATTCCTAAACGCAAAGCAAATGAAGAATGCAGGTGGAATGTCAAAAGCAAGTGAAGTGCGCAAGATATTTTTGACATTTGCGCAAAAACATTTGCATTTGCGCATGTAATCTTTACAGTGATGTTTACTTTTGCTTTTTGGAACTGTTTGCTTAGCATAATTTGCACAAGTTTTGCGTTTAGGAAAAAGGAGGAGGGCCTCCCTCGAAATTCTTTAGTTTCAATATTTCGTATCTTTGTTTTATTCTTTTGTAACATTTGGCTCTGATTTGAAATAGTTCAAAGTTCTTAATCGTGAGGCGAATCTTCGTAAAATTTGAAGGACAATTGTTTGAAAAATTAAGTTGATGTCATGTTTTTTTTTTATTTGATTTAACATTGAAGTCATTGTTAAGCTTTCAATTTTTAATGTTCTTAGGAAATTATCTAAATTGTTTAATCTACCTATCAATAGCGATGAATAAAAATGTTAAGATAAGTATGAGAGTGAATTTTAGTATCTAGTATGAATTGTGGGAATATTCAGTAAAACCTTTGTAATTAGAACTACCCACCACTTAATTGATATTCGCGACGATCTAGATTAATGCATGTAATTTTTGTGTATTATTAAATACCAGAGATGACAAATATTGCAATCTTTTATGAACATGTTTGTTTTCAATTTTGATGTACTTGATGTAACTAGTACCATAATTTATTCGTGTTTTGGCTTAACGTAGGGGAAAGCGGGGCAAATCGGGTCCCTTAAGGTTTTTTTTTTTTTTTTTAAACACCAAACACTTATTTCTCATGTTCAAAAAAAAAATATTTATTTAAACAAACATTAATAACATAAAATAAAGAGATAGTAAATAAATGAAATTAAAAATTCTTCAATTTGTAAAAAAAAACAAAAAACAACTTATTAATACATAAACTGGGTAAAAAAGATTTTTTTATTTACTACTCTCCACAAGTGTCACTTTGACTTAAAAAGGGGATTCCCCGTATTGTTATAGGGATAATTTGAAAATGATAGATGCAAATTCAGAGTTCCCACTTCATACTAACAAGAAATACGAGGGGGCCCGATATGCTCCGCTTTCCCCTACATCCTTTATCTTTTTGCGCTTTATGCAAACGTTATTAAAAAGAACTGGCAAATATTAATGAATACAGAAGTTGAGAGTTGAGAACCAAAAATTAAATAACTTGGATCACACAGTGAGTTTTTGACATGCGCTTTAATGATTATGAATGTTTGAATCCATACCTATTATCGATATGAAGGTCATTCTTACTGGTGATGGTCCAGATTTGCCCATTTTCCCTTATCCATTGTAACACATAGGTACATAATATATCCTTTCAAAAAGAATTCACATTAAAATACAATTGCTTAAGAAAACTGATATAATAATTTTTTTTTTAGCGAAATGTTTATCAACCTTTTTTTCATCGATAAGTTAGGTAACATAACGTTTGTGTAAGACTTTACTCGTTCTTGATAAACTTCTCACTTTTTAAATCGAAAACCATCTAAAATCTTAAAAGTTGAATACTTTCAAAATTCAAATATATTTGGCTGTTTCGACGAAAAATTTTATTAGACTTTTGTCTTTGGCAAAGTGATGTAGGAGTTTCAAAGAAAAAATAAAAATGCACTTGTTTGTGTCCTAAACATTTTTTCTATAGATTTTTTGACCAATTTTTGTTCTTGGAAACTTCGAATTTGATATTTTTAATGTCTGTTTGAAAATTATTTGGAACTCACAGAAATCATAAAAAAAATGGTGCTGACTTTAATACTTAAAAAAAAAAAACTAAACAATATTGTCTTGCAAAACAAACAAAATTCCCTCAATTTGAGCCTGAGCAACTTGTGCTGTTTTGTTCCTATAATTGTGTAAATTTCAGGGTCAGTGTTGATACAAAATTCTGGCAACTTTGTAGCGACATGAAGATTTTAAAGATACACTCACCTGAATAACCATTTGACTATTTGAAAACGTAAAACGTCGAACTGGTTCCATTTTTTTCGTTAATGGATCTTCTGATTTTCCAAAAGAATCTTCAATTATTGTCAACATGATGAGATTGTTCTGTTTTTTTTTCTTGAATTAAATTATTTTAAAATTGGAAATTAAAAGCTACAACGAAATTAATTCAAGTGATTTTTAAAAATGATTTCAGTCCGTAGAACCACCTTACAGCAATTTGATATTACTCGCGTTTGATTCTGTAAACGATTTTATGAAAGTTTTTATAGTAGATTCGAAGAGAAAACGAACGCACTACCGGCTTATTCGAAGAGAACAAACGAACTAATAGCTGCAACATGTTGTTGAACCTCGGCAAACAGAAACAAACTCACAATAAGCAAAATATAAAAAAATAATACTAATAATAAAAAAATATAATTTTCTTACACATTGCTCTCAAGTTCCTCTCATTATACATTCATAGGTCTATTAAAATTTTTTTATTTATTTACTGTTTTTTCTTATCAACTCGTACGTGATAGTATGGAAGTTAGGGTTAAAATTATTGTGATATTTTTAAAAATGGCAATGTTCCATCGGTACGGAGTGAGATTATTTGATTATTTCTGTTTTTTTTTTTTTAATATTATTAAATTGATACCTTTGAAACTTTGAGTTAGTAAAAATAATTTGCTATGCCGTAATCAATTAATAAAAATAAACGATTGTATTTTTTGTTGTTCTAAGTAATTAACAACTCAGAAACAAAAAGGGATTTAGACACGAACTTGCTCTACTTGAGGTTCTAAGTTATATCGACCGTAGCTTACCATTGGATATATCTATAATTTATTAATAGAATATAGAATATAAAGGGTGTCCCAACAAGAACGCAAGATTTAAATTTTAAATAAAACGCAGATAGGTATTTAAAAAAAATCGCGAATTCTTTATTATATCGTAAAGTAGACAGGATGAGGTTATGTATGGAACAACACATCGGGCAGATGGCCGCCGCGGCTTTGCTGGCACATACGCGATCTTTTAATGAAATTTTCAGTGACCGTTTTGCATAAATGCTGCCATTGCTGCGGTATTTCATTAATGCAGCGTCCACTTTCCTCTTTTAAGGCTTGAGTCGTCGTCGGCTTATTCGCATAAACCATCGACTTCAATAAACCCCAAAGAAAAAAGTCCAATGGTGTTAAATCGCACGATCTAGGCGGCCAACTCTGGTCTCCAAAACGCGAAATAATACAACCGGAAAATGACTGATGCAGCAATTGAATTTTTTCTCTGGCTGTATGAGATGTGGCGCCGTCTTGTTGAAACAACATTCCCTCCACATTCATTTCTTCAATTCTATAGGCACGAAAAAATTGGTTATCATTTCACGATACCGAACACCTTGACTGTTTGCTGAACTCGGTGTCGAATTGAGGTGGATGGAGTTTGAGCGACATCTTCCCGTTCTGCTGCGATATTTTCCGTTGATCGACCTAGTCGAAGGCGCGTTGTTGTCCTTACATCAGTGACGGACCCATTTTCAGCAAATTTTTCCATAAATCGCTTTACAGTTGACTCTTTTGGAGCATTATTGTAACCCCAAATTGATCGCAATTTGCGAACTGTAGCCGCAAAACTTTCACCATTTTGGTAAAGCAATTCACAATGAGAATGCGTTGTTTATTCGTGTTATTAACCTTATACCTTCTCCTAGCAAACAATAATAATTGTTCAAATGTCAAACAATGACACTTCGAATGGCGTCAAATTTAAATCTTGCGTTCTTGTTAGGACACCCTTTATAAATTTTTTTTTTTAAATCGTCTGCTTCTGGAAAATCTTTTTCTCTACAAAATGTGTATTAAGTTAAGTTCTCAATTTTGGTTAAGTTTTTGAGCCTTTCAAGTTAATTTAATTTTACACTTTTGTTTTTGGGAGAGTAGAGTAAATAACGTAGGTTTTTTGATTTGACTTAGATCTAACCCGGTGTGTATAAAAAAAAAAACTATTTTTTTCAAATAAAAAATTTGAAAATTCAACCTTGCCTCCCGAACTATTAGTGAAGTTGAGAAAAAGCAAACGAGTTGCATGAGTGGTTAGATAATTCAATTTTAGCACAACGTCGTCGGCGGCGTCGCGTCAGTCGCCATCACTTCTACTCGCTAACTGAGGGCCTGTTATCACTTTAATAATATCATCCAAATTATAAGCGTAAGAGTCTTGAAGTTGCGGTGCAAAGTGGAATTGTTGTTGTCATTGCACTCATTTTGGCTTGTTGATTGTTTAATTTTGGATTTTTTGTTTTTGATGTCTTGTTTGTTTGACAATTGATTTTGAAGAACAAAAGTATTTTTTTTTCCAAGCAGATATCAGAAAAATGTGGTATACCTAGAATTAATGTTTTTAAGTTGAAAAGACTTGAAAATTTGCATATATGTATTCAACCTTTATTTGATACCTATGTTTGTGTGTATATCGTTAGTATAAATTCAAATCCATCATGTTAAATGTGTCAAAGATAATAATTATGGTTTTATTAACAATTCATCTTTTTGGGTAGATTTATTGGGTTGATTAAAAAACATTTTATTGGTTAAAAAGATAAAACAAGAGTGAGAAAATATAAAATAATTAGGGTTGGGAAATGTTTGTGTGCAGAAATATTCTAAAGTTAGTATAAAAGGTTTATGAACTGTGAGTGTAAACAAACCGGCAAATAAATCTACTTACATATGTATAGTCTGAGTACTCCAAAATACCTATTAATGCCTAAATTAATAAATACTCGTATAATAAAACCAAACCCAAAATAGATTAAATACAGTTTTAGAAAACAAATATTCCTCAGAAATAAATTAGAACTTAGAATTTAAATAAAAATATTTTTAAAGAAAAAAATTTGTGATAAGATTAAGAAGCATTACCTACCGATATTATAATATACGTTTCAGTTAAGTAACACGAAATATTTACTAAAATATTCAATCTTTTTTAACTTAAATTATATAAAAATATTTTTTTTAATAGATATATATTTTACAAATATTTATAGAACTATAATAAAAAAGGCCCAACTAACTAACTCCACCACGAACTAACTCTCCAATGAACTAACTCCCAATAAAATTGGAATTTGGTTCACTCTGAACTAAGACATATTATAATACAAAAAGAGCTAAGTTCCAAATTAAAAATTAAGTAAGTCGAAGCAGTGGGCTTAAGTTGTTAATGAACTAAGTCAAATATTAATAATAATATTAGTACAAAATACTCTTTATACGTTAGGAATCTGGATTTAATGAAATTTCGAATTTATCCTATCTCTTAATTCATATTCAATTATAAAAAAAATTAATTAACTCCCACTTTTTTCTAAAATTAGGATTTAGTTTGGGATTTATTTCATAAAGAACTAAGTCAATATTTTTTTCTTTACTGTTTTTTTTTGGACAACAATTTCTCCACAAATTTTTTTTTGACATTTTTATTTTTATAATTTTTTTTCTTTTAGATTTTTATTTCGACAACTTTTTGGATTTAATTTTTTTTTTTAATTTTTTGAAAATGACTTTTTTCGGCATTTTTTCAACCATTTTTTTAAATTTTATTGTATGTATAGTATATATTTTATTCTATAACACTAGTTTTAGAAAATATTATTTTCTAATACACCAGCTGACCCGGCAGACGTTGTTCTGCCAACTCTTTCAGGTGACACTGTAAAGTTGATTTCTGTATCAGAGTTTTATGAATTTTTAAAGAGAGTATAGGAAACTTATTTATGATATCTATAAGTTAAATTATATTATTATATACATATGTATATGTGAGAATTATGATGTTTAATATAAGTTGCTATAAAAAATTTTCGTAAAAATCAAAAATTATCTACAGAAAAAGGCAAAACAACGTCTTCTGAGTCAGCTAGTAAGAAAGAAGATATTGTCATATTGACGTGAACATTGTATTCCATTTTTAACTCACTGTCTTTCATTTAAGGTGGTAATAAGTCACCTTTAATATCTGTTGCAATTGAAGATTGAGTAAGCCATAAATTACAGGTTCTGATGACTTGACATTTATTATGTTTAAATTTTCTTATTTTATTTTATTTTATTTTATTTTATTTTATTTTATTTTATTTTATTTTATTTTATTTTATTTTATTTTATTTTATTTTATTTTATTTTATTTTATTTTATTTTATTTTATTTTATTTTATTTTATTTTATTTTATTTTATTTTATTTTATTTTATTTTATTTTATTTCAATTTATTTTATTTTATTTTATTTTATTTTATATTATTTTATTTTATTATTTATATTGCGCAGTAGAAGTTTCCTTTTCTATATTAAAAACCTCATATGCGAGCATTATTAATAAAAATAGAAAACAGCGCCCCCACCCGGGTTCATGGTTTTATGGTTTAATTTTCTGGCCAGAAGCAAACATTTATTTTTAGTATCAGTTACCTTAAAGTTAAATAAAGAATTTATTAATAACTCAACTTTCTTATTCTACATTTATAACACATTTTTTTTAAGGCCAACATTAATTGTCAGAAAATTAATTTTTTTTTATTACCAAAAAACAAAATTACCAAAATAAAATTTTGTAGGGAAGAGTAAAAACGAATAAGTTAAACTTTTTATTTACAAAAAGGTTTGTGAGCAAAAGCAAAGGAAAATTAGTAGGTAAGCAATTTTTTATCACAAATATAAATTTGCTAAAAATAAAAATTTAAAAAAAAAATGTGGACAAAAAAGAAACTCTTTGAAAAAAAAATGCAAATAAGTAATTCAAAAAGATAATTGATGTCAATATTGGAAAAATAAACATTGGCCCTATTTAAAACTCAACAAGGTACAGAATTTAGACTTCTAGGAACCCCGATTGATTTGAAAAAATAATCCCCTCTTTAATATTTGAAAATAGCATGGTTACGCCTAGGTCACGAGTTTCAAACCAAAACTCATGCTCTCATATGGATAGCTACTAAATCTACTAAATTCTTCTCAGAATACCTGAAATACGTTATTACAAAAATTTACCTATTTTTGGAAAAATTTATGCTTTAAGTCCTTGGCTGAGAATTCCAATTCAAATGATTATTCCTGTAATCGTTGTAATTCATTGCGGATTTAATGTCGCACAGTGTTTTATTAATAGTTGAACATCCATAGAGGAATGATGATGATGTTTCTATATGTAAATCTGCTGCAATGGCGAAAAGAATGACAGTGACGAAGCAGTCACAGGTCATGGGAATAAAATGGATACAGCTTCGATACCGCACAGCGATTGACAACGAGGCATTGTAAATCAAAATGAATTTGATAGTTCATAGGTACAGTGGGATACCTATGCGGCTATAATGAATTTGTGATAATTCATATTGCACCGCGCTGTACATTTTAGGAATAGTTATAGTTTGTCCTCGACATCATTCATTTGGATGTCCTCGTACTCGGTAGGTATGTATGAACAGGGTTGGAGTTGTCGTATACGCGATTGGCTCCCGGGGCGCAGGGCCCAGGGTAGCTAAACTTTGAATACACAATTGTTCAACAAGTGTCAGGGAGGGGCAATTGACACCCTTTGCCCCAACCTCTGGGACAATATCAACCTAAAAAAAAGCTAAAGCACTGTTTAATAAAATACCGATTTAGTACCGTTTTTTTTTTCAATTTCTTTTTTCTTATATTATCGGAAATTGACGCCATTTTGATTCGACTTTTGTGTGGACTTCTGTTTCGTATGCAATACCAAAAAACACAAAAAACACTAGTTGAAACAAGTGCGTGAAGGGCTTCTAAAAATATAACTCCACCCATGTTCTTTGGAAGCAGTCTGGCCCTGTGCATGATGGAGGTGATATATGCATAGAAAACCAAGGATAGAATACCGAGAATAGATAGATATTTTTTAACGTGCCAGTTTGAAAGCCCCTAGCAAAAGGTAAAATTTCGTCGAGCTATAAACCCACGTGCTAAAGGGAATGTTTAGTTATGAACTCACATATAAAAGTTTAAACTGTCCTGCTATAACCGATTTGTGCCCATGTTTCGTGCTTATAATGACGATGTCAATTTCCTGACAATAGCAAAATCTTTACAAAATACAGCAGTTATTGGAATTATTGTCATGTTCATGTAAAATCATTTAAGTTATTTGGATTGGAATTGAAATGGTTTTGTATGTAGATCGTTGCGTAAAGGGAGCATTGATGTATGTATTTAGTTTTCAATAGAGGAGATTGAGTATGCTATGGGAATACATTTTAAGCATTGGTTTGGAGAATTCATATGTGGATAAAATATATTAATGAACTTTAACAAAAGGATGCGAATGTGCACAGTATTTTAATTTTGATTAGATGATTTTTGTTGGTAAAAGACTTTGAAAACGCGTCGAAGACACTGAAGACGCCGAAGACAAATAAGATGGGAAAGCAGCTAAATATGTCCAAGACATCGAAGTTGTTAAGATGATCAAGACCCAAGAGACACCCAACTGCACCCAGGTTGCCGACGTTGAAGAAACTAAAGACTCTCAAGACGGCGAAGACATTCCGAAGACGCAGAAGTCCTCAAAACGTCGAAAACGCTGATGATCCCTAAGATTCCAAAGACGGTCAAGATGCCGAAAGCGCTCAAGACACCAAAGACGTCAAAGATGCAGAAGACGCCAAGGACGCTCAAGGAACTCAAGGTGCTCTGAAGACGGTGAAGACGCGTAAGATGCCAAAAATGCCTAAAATGCCAAACACACCCATGACGCTGAAGGTGCTTATTACGCTGAAGATGATTAAGTGGCCAAAGGTGATCAAGACTATGAAGGCAATCAAGACGCTAAAGATGCAAAAGACCCCAAAGCACCGAAAACGCTTAAGAGATGCCGAATGCGCTCAAAATGCCGAAGGCGCTCAAGACAACAAAGATGCAGAAGACGCAAAAGACGCTTAATATGCACAAAAGGCTTAATGTGCTCAAGGATGCCTAAAATCCCGAACACATCCAAGACGCTGAAGGTGCTGATCACGCTGAAGATGCCTAATGTGCCAAAGACGACAAAGATCTTGAAAGCACTCAAGACGCTAAAGATGCAAAGGGACGCCAAAACACCGAAGACACTCAAGACGATGAAGATGCATAAGATGGCAAAGACGCCTAAGTGTGTTCAGCAACACCCAAGACGCCAAAGATGCCGAAAGCGTTGAGGACACCCAATACAGCAAACACGTTCCAGATGCCAAAGACGTCTACGCCTAAAACGTTGAAGATGTCAAAAAAAAAAACGAAATTGCTCAAGGTATCGAGGATCCTCAAAACACCAAAGATGCCTAAGACGCTGCAAGCGCTTAATGGGCTCAAGATGTAGAAGACGTAGAAGACACTGCGAAGACACCGTGAAGACGCCGAATTCCTCAAAACATCACTCAATGCACCCAAGATGCCCAAGACAAAAAATGCCTCCAAAATAGAAGGCCCTCAAGGCAGAAAGCACCGATGAACAAAATTTGTGAATCGTGAAATCGGAAAAGCTGTCAATAGTTGTCTGATATAAATATCGGTAGAAAAGCAGTTTTTGAATTATCGATCAACATCGATTATTTCAATCGAAAAAAAGATATCTTCTAGTATGTTCAAACTGTTCTTTCATTGAGTACCCTTATTTCCCAGTATACAGGAAAAGACTTAAAGTCCCATGTTCAAAAAAAAAAGAAAGTAGGTACTTCTTATCCTTTGCTTAAAATTTCTATTTAAACCTTATCGTCACAAATATATAAATATCAATTCTTAATCTATTTTGAATTAATCATTGAATTATCCATGTCACGCATTCTTTCTTATTTTTTTTTTTTTGCAAACCAGTACAAAAATTGATATCTTGTATTTTATACTCACTGCGTTCGCACCCCATTATAAGTATTATGCTCTCTTATTCAAGAGCTCAATTTTTAAAATGTAAAATTGAAAGCACGTTATCACAGCTTTTTAAACATTTTTCTGCGCTGTAAGGCGTTAAAAAATCACTTAGGCATCATAAATCAAGTGAAAAAATAAAAGATTTTTTTTTTCGTTATTCATTCATACCCTCTCTCAAACCCTTTAAAGTTTCTGCAATAAACGCAATGAAAAAATAAAGCAAAAAAAAATAAAAAAAAAACATAAAAGGGAAATCAGCAGAGATCCTTTCGATTAATTTTTCATTAAACATCCTTAGAATTCAAAAACCAAAGGACTAAGGACGAGAAAACATAATAAGAGAGGAAAAACTTTCTCCCTAAGCAATTTTGTGAACATTAAAAATTCATTTATTCATCCCCCCGAAACAGAAAAAAAAAGAAAAAGTAAAAAAAAGGGATATCCTAATCATGAATGTTCCACCTTTCAACCAAAAGTTCCAAACATAACGATGTGGATGATGGTAAATAACCAAAAAAGTGCAGCAGAAATATTTTATCCTTTTTTAACTACCTTCACAGAAAATTAGAATTAATTTTGAAATTTTATTTTGTTTGGTTATGTGATTTTGCTTTGATCATTTTTATTTTTGGGGGAAAAATTCCATAACTTTAGGAATGGATTAATTTTAGTAAAATTTGCAAGTTAATATTGATAAATATTTATGTTATGTACGTAGTTTTGTATTAAAAGTTTTGAAAGCCTTAAGCAATAGTCTTTCCTTGAGTCCTCGAATTCAGCATTGAGGTTTGTATTTTAGATTTAAAGTTGTAATTGAAGATAATATCTAGAAATTTATTTGAGAACAATTTTTTTTAACAATTGTGTCGAGGTACCGTTTATTTGTTTTAATTTCATTTTTTGTTTGAAAATTCTAAGAAACTTTTTCGTGAAATTTTAGATTATTGTTTATGAGGTCTTAACTTCAATTTTTATGGTTTTATGAGAGGCCGTCAAAAAAAAAACTATCAAAACTAGTGGTGCCGTTTTCGAGAAATTTTTGAAAACGGGTTTTTTAACATATGTAGGTACGTATGTGTCGGAAGAACCGTTATTTTTCAAACTAAAATTAATTTTTGTCCAAATTATTAAAAATAGTATGAAAAAACTCTTCCGTACCAGATTTCAAAAATATATATTTCAAGCTGTTTTTGAAATATTAAAAATATTTTTTTTTTTTCAAAATTGAAAAAAATTTTTGAAAATTTATAATATTTTGTGTGAAATATACTATGTGGTAATATTACAACATTTGGATATTTGAAGTGATCAAAATCCATTTAAATTTATAATTTTTTTAATTTTCGAAAAAAGTCGGGTTTTCTGAAAAGTTTTCGGTTATCTTTGGTTTAAAAAACGTTTTTAGAAAATCTACTCACCTGCTTGAACTATAGACAGACAAGCAAAATTTTGATTATTTTTTTAAATAGCGGAAATTTTCAAAGAACAATGTTCTCGAATTTTTCAAAAAAAAAAAAAGAAAAAATTCGAATTCGAATTCGATATCCCATAATAATAATAAATAAATAATAAAGAAATATTTTTTGGAGTTTCGAAAACGGGTGGATATTTTTTTATATCGAAATTTTGTATTTAATTTTATATATAATTGAATACTAAAAACTTGTGAAACGTCAAAAATTCGAATTTTTTGATACATCACATGGCATTTGACTAAGACAGCATTGTGTGTACAATGGGGATTAAGAAATCGAGTAGAATTTAATGCTTCGAAAACTCAATGCTGTCGTTAAAGCGAGACGTACCCATTATATATGAGTGGCACTTGCATCGAAAAAACCAAACAGCTTGCGATTTTGGGTGTGTGTATCACAAACCATCTTTTGTGGAATGATCGCATACTTAACGTCGCCAAAAAATGCCGCAAGATTTTTAGGTTTCTTTTGGAGATGCAAGAAATTCTTTTCCCCTTCCGATCTAGGCTGGTGCTCCAGCAACTTACTTAAGCCTCTTGGACAGTATATAAAGAAGAGACTTAAAAATGATCGGAGACAGGAACATCTTCAATACTTTTACGTCACTTGAACACCGGCGTAACGTTTCCTGTCTCTCACTCTTTTATCGTTACTTTTACGGTAAGTGCTCTAATGAAATAGCCAGTTGCATTCCTCCCCTTAAACGATTCAAACGCAATACTCGTGCCTCCAGGAATGCTCATCAGTTTACTCTTGAACCCAATTTCGGTAGTACCGTAAAGTACAGGGATTCGTTTTTTAGCCGTACTACGCGAATGTGGAATAACCTCCCACGCTCTGTCTTTTCCTCTCATTGTGATGAACTGAAATTCACCGACATCGCCTTTCAAATCCCCTCCAACTTACCTAAAGCTCGCACTGTGTTCCTGACATTTAAAGGGTACAAAAAATCCCGCGATAAATATAAAAAAAAACTGCAGTTTGGGGCTCAAATTATCAAATCAATAAGAGAATTTTGTACTTTTTCATATTTTTTCTAATGAAATTCTTCTTTTTATATTTTTTTGTTCTGTTCTAAAGTACCTAAAATGGGACAAAAGGTCGTGTCATATAAACATGCATTTTATTTTGTATTTACTTTCTGAGTATTAAGCTGACGGAGTGCTGGTAGAGTTTTTGAAATCTACAAATTTAGTTTTGCTTAGTTTCAATTTAGTTGTTTCTCGCTTATCTTAAGTTGCAAATTTAGAATCCTTTCTTCTTACTCTTTAACGAAAATCTTTTGATAACTTTTTTATAAAAAAAAAACACCATTTAGTTATATATTATTCCTTTCCATTAGTCCGAAGTGATTTGGCTTTTTGGTTTGTTTGGCATTACCCAAAAATTACTTTGACAAAGTGAGTCTAATCAAAAGTGCAGGTTAGATAATAATAAATAATTAATATTTGCAAATGCATTGGTCTTTTGCATAATAAATTTCAACACAAAAATATACAGACAATTTTTCAAATACCATCTATTTCGATTCTCTGATGAGGAAATAGAAATGACTGGTAGGTACCAATTGTTTCAAAGGATACGATTTTTGTTTACTTTAGAGTTTAATCAAAAGATAACAAGCAAAACACCAGAACCAGAAGATGAGCATTTTACTTTGGGAGAGGTTTTTACTTTACTCTACCTTTTACTTGAACTGAAACATGCCTGTATTTATAACTAAATACAGTTAGCCATTACATGCAATTAGTTTTCAGGAAAATGCATTATCTAAGTAAAATCAAATAGCAAATCATTTTGAAGTCTAACTAACTTTGAAAAGCCGAAGCAAGGCTTCAGGTAAAAATGATAAAAACCGAGAAGAAATCGAGTTGAAACCGCAGCAGGTCAGCTTCACGTTACTGATTGCCATTTCAAATTTTACCATTTGCTCTGTCAATTTGCCAAAACATTTTCATTGTTTGATTTCTGCAGACCAGACCTTATCACTCCTGTGTGTTGTCTCCTCCGTATTCGTATCGTATAGATGTTCCACCAGGGCAAGTTGTTGCTTACAATGGTGACCAGAGCAATACCTTGTGTAGTGTATCCTCTCTCATCCATTTGGGGCAATTATGACCTCTGTGAATTTCCTGACTTGATGTTTTCATTATGTTCCATGAAGACAACCGCAACTTGAAGGCTAGACGACCACCACCGACTGCCCGCCACCCACTTCTTCAGCAAGCTCCCCCGCTTCACAGGATATTCCAAACATGTCCGATGGGTAAATA
This sequence comes from Syrphus vitripennis, assembly GCA_958431115.1. Classification (NCBI taxonomy): domain Eukaryota; kingdom Metazoa; phylum Arthropoda; class Insecta; order Diptera; family Syrphidae; genus Syrphus; species Syrphus vitripennis. Next base: position 96,054,353 of record OY288110.1, on the reverse strand, counting down.
AATGAATGAATGGATGAAGATGAAGCAGGCACAAGACCTGGTGAACAAACAACACACGGCACGACACAATCCTCCTTCCAAAGCGGCATAGCTGGGGCACATCATGGGCAAAGGACGTAGCTGGGACTTTAAATAATTTATCACCTTTCTGTACACAATGCAAATAGTCTTAATTTGTGTGTGTGTGTTTGTTTGGAGAATGTCCAACGCAAATATACATGTGTAGGTATACAAAATGCTCATGCTCATGCATTCATCGCAGATTTATTGCGTGCCTGCATTTGATTTAGTTTTGTATTGTAAAGGACCTTGTGTTCGTATTGATGGTTGGTATAAATATTGTTTGTTAGTTGGTTTGGCAATGATAGGAGTGCCCCTTCTCATCTATGAACAGAATCGAACCGAACCTGATGGGTTGCAATGGTCTATTAATTCAAATGAAAAAAAAGGCAAGAAAGTGGAAATTTGTATTTTAAATTTGAATGTTTTTGTCCATAGGGGCACCATTTAGAAGCAGTCTTCAGGGCGTCCAAAACCTCCATTTGCAACTCGGAGATCACCAGAAAATACCAGATTGCCTTACTTTAATACCGAACGAATAAAGGACTACAGCCCGCCAAAGAATAGGGGACCACCGTTATAAAAAAAACTAATGGTGTGATGGGGAAAATGTTTTCATATTCGGTCGGTCTCGTAAGTGTCGGTAAGTGTGACAGTGTAACCAAAGAGCCCACAGGTTCCCAAAACTCTGAACAACACCTTGTAAAAGACAAAGACGGATCACTACTAGTTTCTAATAAAGACCAGCTGAAATGGTGGAAGGAGTGAGTCCAACGTCCAATGGTCTGTTCGAAGTAAGAATTGCCCGAATACGCGCTGTACTCTCCAGTAGAGTACCGTTATCAATGCACTGAAGAACAACAAGCCGATTGGACCTGACGGTATTTCAACAGAGTTCTTACGAGCAGTGCCAAGAACTTCTAGGAAGCTACTGCAACAAATTGCATTGAGACAGCCTGAGAAACAGAGAGATTTCCTGAGGATTGAAAAAAAGGAATGATTGTCAAGCTCCCAGTGCAAGCGCAGTATAAAAATTGGTGAAGAACTTCACCTGCTGTTCATGGACTTCAAAAAGACGTTCGACAGTGTCAAAAAGAAATTCATTTGGCTAGCTTTGGGTATTCCAGATAAATTGATTGCTTTTAACAAGGCTACATATGATGGATGATTCTGTATAAAGGAAGGTTGTCAGAGGAGTTTGAAATCCAATGTTGTATTAGGCAAGGCTGTCACCAATTGTGTTGCTGTTGGTAATTAGTGATATACTGTAGACTGGAAATGGAGGAATTTAGTGGATTTTAACATTTCTCCTTATAGTACTGTTTTTACTGGTGACAGGACTGATCTAGATATTAATATTAACAATAGAATCGGGAAAGCAAATGCTGAGTTCGGGATGATGTCCAAAATATGAAGAAACAACTCTATGAGCTTAAAGATCAATCAACTATTGTTGAGCTCCAATTTTGAATTCGTTGTGGGTGCTGCTCTTTTGAGATATTACATGAGATGTCTTCTTTCTAACCAAATCGATTATCAAATGATGAACTTCATGCGAGACAGGGCAGGGACCCATTGAATCTTTTATAAGAAGAGATTAGTAGCAGTGGATTACGACTGTAGGCTTCGAAAATTTAGCAAATGAATTGCGAGTCAAACGATGCAATTGGACCCTTTCACTCAGACAGGCAGATGAACAGGTTGATTTTCTATTTATTTCTAGGAGAACGACGATCGAAGGGAATTCAGTAGGACTGGGGAAGAGTTGGAGAGATCTGAAATGCATCCCCAAGAACCGTACATGAGGGCGTTCGGAATTATTAGAGGCCCTGTACCCCTTAAGGGGATCTAAGTTAGTAAGCAAGTATGTAAAAAGAAGATGTCCTGAGAACTTATCACTATCTCGGAAGAAAAGAAGGTGCAAAAGCTTCTGAATCCAGCAATTACAACGACACCTGTATTTAGTTGGCCTCAAACATGAAACAATCCAAAAACGTGAAGACTGCAGTTTCGTTTTCTGACGTCATCCCGGTGAACTTCACAAGTGAAGCCATGGAGTAAAACAGGGTAGTGTAAGATAAATCGATAAACCAAGGAAATCATACTCCTGTAAGTGGGTTATTGCAGAAAATCAAATATTCCAGTTCCTTGAAAAGGTAGGTAGCTACATCATATACAATATACAATTATATACATCTAAATTGTAATGACACCCCAAAAAAAAATCTAAAAATAAAACAAATGATAAAGTTGTTTACTTCATGCATAATATTTCCTTTCGCGAAATGTGTCGTTATTACCTTATTCCATTGTTATTAATAAATATTATATCCTTATAATGATAAAAAAAAAAACATCCACCTACACTTACCTACACTTGTGTTTCGTTTTGTTTAACATCAAAATGAAACTATTTCCGGAAGAAGAACTTTATATCTCTTCCCAAAGTAGACCAAGAAATAGAAACACAAAGACAATTGAAACCACCAATCCATGGCCCAAAACATTTCAACATCCTGATTAGTAGTTGTATAGGATATATCAACCCCCTATACACAACATAACTATTCACTTACAGTAATACTCCTTCTGATGACTGCCTTTCTGTCTTTCTACCTATATATATATCTATAGAACTTCCATCGTCCTTGTCCTTCCCACATACTTTCTTAGACAAACTAACAGAATTTTGGGAAAATTATTATCATTATAAAAATAAGAAACAGAAACAGAAAAATAACAACAACAACAGCAACAAAAATAAAACTAAACTCTCTTTCTACAATGTCAACCGCAAAACACAGAGACAGGAAATGGAAATACTCTTGGAGACATAAACCCTTTTCTTATACGAATGTGTAGGTTAGAAAATTGAACTTTTGCAACTCTATAGCTAGTCAAAATGTAACCGGAAACATCTCTACCGGTGATGATGGTCGGTTGGTGATGCTGATGGTGATATCTAGTGATGGCTGATGCCAGAGTGTATGTATAAGCAAAAATATAGACAAGTCCAGGATGTGACCCATTATGCGCTGCGGATCATTGAATGTGTTTTTGGCATTCTTCCGTGTCCTTGGGTTCTTAACTGAAATGGGTCTATGTGTTTGTAGTGTGTTTTTAGAAAATAGGTTAACAAAAAAAATTGAATTTGCCTAAAAGCAAGGACGAAACAACTTTCGAAAAATTGGAGCAACATTGTGGTGACAAAAAAAAATAACACTTTAGAGATGAAGAAAGTGCTTTCGTAGAATGTAGAGTTAAACTATCACACATACCTTTCTACGTTTGGAAGTAGTATTTTTTGATGTTTCTTTAAATTTTACTTTTCCACTGCACTTGAATTTGAATTATTAAAATAAAAGCCTAGGAAATTCTTTCCCAATTTTTGATGAAAGGATACACATTTTACTGCGGAAAATCTGTTCAAGACCTGTCCTTTTTTTTTTTTAAAGATTTCTTTTCAAGACCAAAAATGAGATATAAAGGGTTTTCCAATAAGAGGTGTTATTTTGAATAGCCCGCTATTTCGGTAGTTGTCACTTTTGAAGCTGTAATTTGTTCACATTTGACAAGTAGAAACTACGCCATTACTAAAAATGGAACGATAAACGCTTCAACAACGCAGTGAAATTATTTAAAATTCACTATAAAAATGGTAAAAATTTGGCAGAGACGGTTTGTAAGACTAAAACATTTTTTGGCACCTTGTCGGACCGCGATCCAGAAATTGGTGGACAAATTTGAGCTTTCGGGACAAGTAAGCGATGTGAAGAATAAAACCTGTGCACGTGCCTTGCTCAAGAACAACGGAGAATATTGCTGCTGTAGCCCAAAGTTTTGAAGAATTGTTCTTTATGGTTGGGCATTCCACAAACGTCATTCCACCGTTTTTTGCATAAAGACTTAGGTCTTAAGGCTTATAAAGTTCAGTTAACACAAGAACTCAAGTCAGCCGATAATCAACAACGTCGCGAACAGCCCAGCCAGCGTCAATTCAAGACCTCCAAGATGGAACTCATGAAGCTATTGAGGCCATACAGCAGACACATTGCGATCTCTTGGCCAGCCCCAAGGCAAGTTGAGCTGTTTAAAGATACAAATTGTGCTTTTAATGCTGCGAAAGACATTACTATAGAAGAGAATTGAATAGATCAAATATTTATAATAGATGTTCAATTAACTCAACGAAAAGTGGTAGTTAACAAATTAAACTTTTTGATGTCCAAGCATTAAATTGGAAACATTAGCTGATAAAACTCCGAGAAGTTCTAGCCATAAGTTGTCCCATAAGTGGTGGGGCAGAATGTCATTTTAAATAGGAATTCGAAGAATAGTCACGACTCATAAGTTGTCGTGCAATAGCAGACAGGAGTACAGTACAGACTCGATTTAAGCAACTAATAGAAATTGGGAAAATGCAATAACTGAGATTGTTGCACTTTTTCTTTTTTTTGATACAAATTATTGTTTTAGTAGATAATTTTGTATTATTTCTTGTATCACAGGATGTACAAAATTTTCTGAGAGAATAATGAAATCGCAACCCATTTAAATAAACACAGATGCAAGGAATTCTGTTCAGACAAACTAGCTGTAAATTAGCGGAACACAAGAAATTACACAAATCGTTTTTGAAAAGTTGGACTTTTAGTGTCAAACCTGGTACAAACTTTGTTTTTCTTAAATCGAGTTCATTTCAGAGATTAGTAGTATCGCACGCTTCGTAAAAAGCTCAAAATGGTTTAATGAGTAAAGGAGGGTATCTTACTGATCCTTGTGGTATCACAAAATGGACCATTCTTATTGGTCTAAGAGGATCAGTCTTGCTGACCGTCACTGTTACCTAACCTAACCTATAGTCAAGACTGCTACAAATTTAGTGTTGCGTAAATCGAGTTCATACTGTAATATCATTGGCAAAAAAAAAATGTTTAAAAACATTTTAAAAAAACCCACACACACAAACGTATATGTATATGACAGTAAGACCTAGGGTCTTATAAATTAGGCATTGTTAGAAAAAATAGAAGGATAGGACAGATTTTTGTTGGCACAGTGCACTGAGAAATTAGGTTTTGATTATCTCATAAAACCCCAGGAGTGGCGTTCAGTTGAGGGAATATAGAATAATTTGCTGCCTAGACTGGGGCTCGAACCCACACATCCAGGGTAGCAGTTAAGCACTACCTCCACTGCGCCGGTGCCACCCTCAAATTAATTTAAAAAATTGCAATTATTTGTAGGTTTATTAGATCAAATCATTAAACACAAAAAATAAATTTGTTACCTTATATGTATTTGAATTCTGCAACCCCCAAATGCTTAAAGAAAGGGAATAATCTAAAATAACTTTTTTTTTTCAGGGGCCCATTTTGATGATAAATTAATCGGATTATGATAACATTTCTTCTGTTATTCGATATAAAACAAACAAAAAAAAAAAACGCAGTAGACACCTATACCTATCGTTAACTTGGACATCTATTAATAAACATGTCTAAATATTTATTATTTAGTCACACGTCTGAAATAAAGAGGAAAACTTTGAAAGCCATTTGAACCCGCTTAATCGAATGTATATAACTTTCCCTACGAATAATAAAAGAGTGTGCGTCTGGGATAAAAAGTTTCCACTGACGATGACAGGATGAACAAACTTTTTCATACATACTTGTACCTATAATACATATAAATAATATCTTTCTAAAACAAAACCATAATAAATACTCCTTGAATAAATGGCACATTCTGAGTATAAGACGTGTCAAAGATATTATGATTTATCGATAGGCTATTGAATGTCTGATTGATGTCAAAAAGTATATCTATAATAAATATTCTTCTTCGAAAAGTATAGTTAATTTTATTGATTAAGAACACTTTGTTTTTTTTTTCCTAGGGGAGCAATTTCAAGTTGTTAATCAAGTTCATGGCTTGGCTAATAGAATGAACGAGTATATTGTCTTAGAAACAATATATTTTGATTAATCAATAAATACCTAATTTTTTTTTTTATGTTTAAATGTTACATTATTGCTATCAAATGAAGAACATACATAACTGACTAAAGCTGACAAGTTTTGAAAACCTTTTAAATTGTACAGTTGTATTCCACAGCGAATTCTGAAAAGATGGGTGGATGCCACGCCTCTTGTAAGAAAAATCTTTTTTTTTTGCAAAACCTTCGGATTTACCAAATTAAATCATTCTCAAGCAATTTAAGAAAGAAAATAAATTCCTCCATATTTTGATGATCTTACGGTCAGTAACTGTTTTTGTCATTTTTGAAGCCCTATATCTCAGAAACCACTAATGCTAAAAAATTGAAAATTATTCAGGTGCTTGTGCTTACTCGTTTCGAATTTAAAGTTACTGATTGCATTATTGGTAGTCAAAAAGTTGTATTGCCAGAACTTGGCTGGACACTACCGAGCGCGTTGATTTTCGCAAAAAGATGTTTTGAACTGTTGTCTTGAAGTGTTGAAAAACTCAAATCTACATATTTCACGTTTAATAAAAAATCATTGAGTCTTATTAATTCTATCAACCCTATAAAACATCTTTAAAAAAATGTAGACAATTCTGGGATTTATTTGAATCGCAATAATTTAAAGAAAGGAACGAGTTCAAAAATCTATTCTTTTTTTCAAACAAAATCATCAATCCTCAAAAATTGTTCTAAGGCTTTAATATGAATATTTTTGTCTCATCACAATTATTACAGATTTTTAAAAACAATTTTGTGACAGTAAAAATTGTTAGCAATAATTTGTAAACAAAAAAAAAGTGGTCACTAAATATGATTATTGGTTGGGACGGTTGTTCTTGAACTGAGGAAGGTTGTATAAAACCATCTCCAAAACTAATTTTATCTTTCCTATCTTGTACCTGTGCAATTGGAAAAAGTATAAATAAATAATTATACAATGTAGAGACATAATTAGTCACTGTTAATAATGTACATACTTAAATATATAACACATACCAAATGTACAATGTAGATATGTCTATTGTATAGATATAGTCAGCACTCAGCAGACAACAAAATTACATATAAATGAATACCTGCTCTAATTCAATGTCACTGTCAAAGTTCAAGGTTTCTTCCAGACAGAAACAAAAAACAAACATCCATTTTTAATATGTATGTACATTCGTACATATTTAATTGTTTTTTGATAAAAAAAAACAATCACAAACAAAAACAAACAAACAAAATAAAATTCCACGACTGTGAAGCACCCAATTTTGTATTTATGTGTATACATAATATGGCTTAAAGCCGGAGGGTTATTATAACTCTATCTATTTATAGGGTAAGATACAGTAGGTACTTGAAAGGTAATTTGTTTTTGGATTGAAAACTTGAGAAGAAATAATTCGTCTAGGAATTCTATTAATAAAAATTAAATCAATAAGAAAAATTTGTTTTTGAAGAAAAACTTTAAATAGTTGTACATATGTACAATTCATTTCAATTCATTAACATTTTTAAATAGATTTTTGACAAACATCTTCTCATATAATATAAAAATCCATTCATGTTCATCCAAAATATGCTTTCGACTACGAAACCACTTGGCCGATCAACATGAAATCAGGCAATAACAGATAGGTGGCGCTGGTGTCGAGTTGTTGGCAAATTATTTTTTTATGAATTAAAATAACTTATACATATTACAAATAAATGTTGGTTGTGTGTAAGAAAGGTAAACCATAAAATATTGACCCGAGTGGGGGCGCTGTTGTAGGTATTTCATCTTGAAATGAAATAAAATTTGCTTTCGAATTGTGTTGAGTTGTAACATCAATGTAGGATAATCTTCTTCTTTACTTGCTGACTCAGGAGACGTTGTAGGTATTGCTTTAAGTTTGATTTTCAAAATATGTTGCAATAAATAAGTATTAGAAGACCGACAAAAAAGCACGACAACAGATGTTGAGAACTGCTGAAACATCTGACTTAAACGTATTCTACATTTGCGAACTTCAAGAGTTGTCGCAACACCGAAGAGATATATAATTGACTGGAAACTCATCGCTCATGGCAAACATATTTATTAATATAAAATTATGAAGTCAACATGGATACTGAATCGCCACACACAACCGTGGTTCATTTGGACGTATACTCACCTTTTTTTTAAATCAAATTCTTAGGTCGCCTATAGGAATAACATTGAGACTATTGCACCTGCAAAAACCTAGAAAAATTTCAATTTGGCACCTGCAGGGAATCAGTTTTTACCTTAAAATTTAAAGTTTGAAGAAAATCGCTTTAGTAAAAGGAGACAGATCTAAAGACAACATATCGATAAACAGAATTAATGGACCCTCTTTTTCCGTGTTCATGATGAAATGCCTGATTAATATCTTGAGTTCGATTTTTTTTCCGAATCCAATACATCTACATTGTGGCAAATAAAAACTCAACACAATTTTAATTTAACTTAATCTTTTATTTGTATCTCTCTTAACATAAGACTTATAATAAAATTCTAAAAACATAGAAGCCATAAATATATTTTGAATCACTGCTACTGAATTCATAAAATTAAACGTTAAATTACACCAATTATTAATCAATGGCATTCCAAAATGCAAAATCAAATAACAAAATTGCACAATCTGTATTTGTGTGATTCTCTTTTTCCAGGGCAAAAGGTCAATTTTAAGATCCATTGATGAGACCAAATAGTACGTGTACATGGCAACATGAACCAATGAATTAAGAATGCCCAACATTGTTGGATGACTTCCTGAAATATTGAAAAAAAGAAATATTTTATTTGAAATAAATTAATTATAGACTTTTTTTTTTGTTTGCATAAAGTACCAAAGAGAAATTTCATATAAAGCCAAACTGCAAATACCATAATCACATGATGATAAACATGAAGAAAGGATATTTGACTGTTTTTCTTGCGAAGTACAAAAAATACCTGAAAAAGTAGAAAAAAATGTTATGGCATTTCAAACAATATAAAAATAGATTTCGAAAATTAAAATTTACCGTGTCGAACAGATCGAAATACTTGGTGAGGTAATAAATGTAACAAGCATGTAAAAGGCGCATCACACTTGGTGAAGTATCGGTGAAGTCGACAGGATGACAGGTCAGACTAAAGTCCTTTAGCATATATGAGTTAAGAATGCCCTTGAATGAGAAATAAATACATTTTACATAATTGATTAGATTACGTATTAAAGAGCGAGTTATTTAAAATAAAGTTTTAGTTATGTTCTTGACAGTACTAGCTCACAAACAATTGTACAAATTAAGAAAAATAGCAGTTAGACTCTTAAGATAATAAATTATAAAAAAATATTTGATTTTTAATAACAAAAGATGCACTGGGACCAAAATATTATCGCTTGATTGGCGTACTTTCTGTGGTGGTATAATGTAGGGTTGTTGATGGGTCATAGAGTGAACTTTGTAAATTGGTGACCTAGCGAATTAGGGACCCAGTAGTTCAGTAATTCAGCAGCCAGCAAAAAATCAAATTTACCACGCTTAACAATTTGTGTTGAAGACCCTCAAAATCACATTTAGAAATCTTAAGTTAGTTTTAAAAAAATATAAAGTTTTAGCTATGGTATGGATAGCATACAACGTTTTCCAATAAGATGTGTTATTTTGATATTTAAAGAAAAATGTCAATTTTTGAGATAAAAGATAGGATGTTTATTTCAATATAAAGAAAAAAGTATGCCATTAATGGCGGCTATGCTTGCAGAACAATATCCTTTTCATGAAATTTTCCATCACCAAATCGCTACTACTTCATGAATTCCATCTTTGAGGTCTTGAATCGACGCTAGGCTGTTGGTGACGTTGTTGAATATCGGCCGGCTTGAGTTCTTGTGTTAACTGAACTTTAAAAGCATGACATTTAATATGGAATGCCCAATTTCAAAGGATGACGAGGAATGGACAAACCTGAGTTTTCTTCAACACTTTGGATTACAGCAGCAATATTTTAATAATTAATAATAATATTTTTGAATCGCGGTCCGACGAGGTGCTTCACGCCGGCCGTTTAAATTTTTTTTTTTCAATATAGCAAACCTTCTCTGCGTCTCATTTTTATACTGAATTTTAATAATTTCAATCGTATCGTTCCATTTTTATTAATGGCGTAGTTTCACTTGTCAAATGTGAACAAATTACAGCGTCATATGTGACAGCTACCGATATAGCGGATTATTCAAAATAACACCTCTTATTGGAAAACCCTTTATTTGATTTACCTAAAAAGATCAAGTTAGTCGATTTGGGCTTAAATCCTGTACAAAAATGACATGTTACCCCCCGTCAACACTTCTTGATAGCTACTTTAAAGTTTAAGACATGACCTAATAATGTACAGAAACTTAATCCGTCATTTTGAAATTGATGGTTGATTTTGCTTAAATTCCATTTTAGTACGGTGTCTCAAAAGTCTCGTCTCGGTCCCGCCGCCGCCGCAATACCCTTTAGTATCAATATCTCATGTAAGTAAATCAGTTCAATCTATAGCAATAGTGATGGAACAAAATTGCAATAAAGCTACCTACTGTTTACTGTTCTCACATACAATTCTAATTGACGGTGATTGACGTAACACTTCAAGGAAATTCAAAAGCTGATTGGTATGTAACCAGTGCGCCTTAATAATTTAATTTTTGAAGATTTAATGCAGGCATGCAAAATGAATAAAAAATAAATAAAAAAAATATTTTTAAACATAACCACACTTAAACGTTTATTTTGTAACTGAAATTTCATTTGAATTCAAAGAAAATTCATTGGAATCTTGTGCACTAACGAATAATTTCAGAATAATTTCAAATCAATTTGCATCACACAATTTGCATTCAGATAAAATTTTTTCCTAGAAATTATCTAGATTTCCTATGAAACCAAATGAATCCATTTACGTATATGCCATACGCCTTAAATATCTAATCGAGTATTGAAGCGTCAGTAAACTTATAGTTAAATTTTTAAAGCTTTTATAAATATTTAGGTATTTTATGAAATGAAATAAAAAAATTCTAATAAATAAAAAAATCTGATGAATGTTTTAAATTTCTCAGAAAAGCTCAATAATTCAGTTTCCAAAATTCTGTATTTTAAAATTCTGTCGTTCAAAATTCTGTGCTTTAAAATTGGGTTTAACTAAATTCTGGAAATAGAAAAGAAAATAGAAATTAGAAAACCTGATTTTTTGTCGGTGTTGATACCGACAAAAAATCAGGTAACATAAATGGTTTTAGAAAAACTATATTTATTCTTTTGTTATATTTTTTAAGTTATTATTCAAAGTCTTAAAAACTTATGCAAAATTATTCCATAATTTGATTTAATTTAACGGAATCTTGAAAAGCAAAATTATAAATTTATAGAGTTTTAAAATACAGAATATTGAATTTACCCACAGCATTTTGAAGTAAGGAATTTTGGATGTTAACAATTTTGAAATACAGAATTCTGGATTTACAGAATTTTGGTAAACACAATAATGCAAAAGCAGAGTCATGGAATACAGAGTTATGTTCATGCAGAATTGTTTGTATTGGCCAAACAGTATTTTGGAATACAGAATGTTTGTATTGGCCAAACAGTATTTTGGAATACAGAATGACGACCCGTTCCTTCATATAACATTTATGAATGTATGTAATTTTAGCAATTCTGTGGATCCATTAGTTTGTAATAACATTTAATTACTGTGAATTAATTTATAATTTAAAAATAAACAACTAAATATTGATGCCTGAAGCACGTTGAACGACAAATTTAAAGTAAATTAAAACAAATACATAATACGTGTGATATATGGCATATTTGAAATTCATTTATAGATTTATTTTTTTTTATATAATATTTAGTTTGCAACAAAGCTTCAATAATTGATAAGAGCAATTAGTAAGGTATTTGACAAATACGAATTGAGTACATACTAAATTGCTACATTCAGTATACATTATAATGTCGGATATAACTAAATTACTGGGAATTTATAAAAAAAAATATTTGAATAACTCACATACACATCCAATTTGTATATATTGTTGGATTTTATAGATGAGTATAGGTGAATACAGCTGAACGCATTTTTTAATCTCTTGAATACTGGTATTTTTCCAAGAATTTTCATACCCGATTACAATTTCAATGAAATTTTTAAAGTGGAGTTTTGCAAACTATTTAGTGAACCATTATTAACGCTACCGTTTAACGGATTGCAATACAATTTTTTATGAAAAAAGTTCTATTACACTGGTTAACAAAATTCTGGGTCACCGATGCTATACCTAAAAAAAAACACTTAAGAGATAAAGCCAGTGTTTAAAAAATAGACCAAAAAACGCTTTTTTTGTGCATATCTCGAAAACGGTTCTTTGAAAAAAAAATTAATGTTATTTTCGTTTTCAGCGATTTTGTAAGCTAGTGTTATTCAGAATATTCCATAATAAAAAAATCAATTTTTTTTTGGATTCTTGAAAAAAAAAAATTTAACCAATATGTTTATAGTTTTGTGTAAAAAATAAGTTTTTGAAAAAACGGCTCTAACGATTTTTAATTTTTTTTTTTCAAAAACTCGTATTTTTATGATTCATTTGATGTCATCTTCATTTTGGAAATTAAATGTATTTTCATATATTTTTCTCTAATGATATTCTTGATTTTGTAATTATTTTTGTTTATTCCAAAATACTTTAACATAGAGCAAGTTTGTGAATCCAGTCGTTGCATTTTATTTTTTCAGAATTCTAAAATGTAATTTGATTTTGAAATTTGAAATTTTAAGATTCTTTTGTATCAAAAAAATAAACTGACCAAAATCGAATAAACATATTTTCGAGAAAATCATTATTTTTTTTTCATAAAAATTTGAAAATTTCTATCCCAGTTTTCGGTCTTAAAAAAATGGCTTCAATCATCCACTCCTGCAATAACGGTTCACTAATTTAAAAATATTATACTCACAATTGAAAGTGTATAACCGTTCAGAAGAATTTGCACTGTATTATGCAATTGAATTATCAGCTTCAAATCGAAAGGTTTCCGGTTTTTCATTAACTGAGGTCCCCATTTTTTAACAAATAACACATAAAGTATAACGATGGCAGCAACAGGTAAAGGGGAACCACCCACCAATGGTAGATGTTGAACACGCGGATCTGCGGAATATTCAAGTTAGTGGTGTTTATTTTCGCGTTTCATTTCATTTTATGTATGTAGGTACCTTTGTGAAATGATCCAGTTAAGGCGTTAAGTTCTCGATAAAGCAGTTTAATCACTAGAGCCATATTTTTATTTTTAAACTATTTTTGTTTTTGAACTTTTTTAAATCAACACTGTTTACAAAAACTATCGGAGTTGGTGTTTTCAAAAGACTTGTTCTGTCCCATAAATGATTATTGATTTTATTTTATTTTTAAAATACAGAAATATACATAAACTTTAATAATTTTGAAAAATCATCGAATATTATGTAGAATGTTATATTTTTCCGTGGCGTATAGTCGCGGCTTCGCCAATTAGTCAAAATCGATAAATAAAATGAATCCGTTATGTTTGACTTAGTTCTGGAAACTAAATTCAGCTTTTGGATCGCTATCAAATGAATGGGGTTCTATTTAGGTAAATTCGGAAGGATGGAAATTGTTGGGGGCAAAAACGTCATGAATAAATTTTGTAGCAATGTTTACTTTGATTTGTTTTATTGGGTGGTGTAGAACCTGGTCAAAGTATGGTGTTTTTTGTTTTTTCCTATTTGTTTTGATGATAATTCGCATACTAATTTAAATTAATGTAAAATTTTATGCTATGTTATTGTTTTCGTAGACACTGTTTTTTTTTTTTTGATGAATATACAAAGCATAGCAGAATGAAAATAAAATAACACCTTTAAAATTATATATGCAAATATTACGTAAGCCGATTATGATTTATAAATTGATAAATAGATGAAATTAATTAATCAATATTCATATACATACATAGATTCCTAACTAATGGTTGTTTTATAATGTGATAAATTTATTTTGATTAATTAGAAGGATGTGAAAATGTAAGTGTTTTCTATTTATTTTTGTTTGATATCGAACATTTGCATGCATGCGTTTGAATATTTTGAATGCAATTAGAGACCTTGACCATAGATTTGACTTTTAATTTAGTGTTTTCACCAACCGTAAGACATCCAAAATATTTTGTATGTACCTGCACTGGGTCATGAGTTCATAATTCTATTTTTGTTTTAATTTCTAAAGTAAGTAGGTACCAGTACCCACGATTGAATATTTTTTTTTTTGTATTTTTTAAGAATTTTTTTAATAACTGCAACATTATTAGTTAATGGCACTAGTACGATAACTTAGGTGCTGAAAATTGATAACGGTTTTTTGTAGAGGGGTCCAAAACAAGCATTTTTTACTATGGGAGGGAGGGGGGTCTATCTTACCCCGTTTGGGCGGGAGGGGTAAAAAAATCATTAAAAAAAAACGGTAAAACTTACAGTTAAGTTTAATACTGTTTTTTATAGGCAGTATTTTGTACAATAAGCCACTTTTTAAATCAGGCAAAATTAATCCACAGTTTTCGAAAAAATTAGTTTCAAACACAAAATTCGGGAAAAAAACACAAAAAAAAGTATGAAGTGTAATTTCTCAAAACCATACGATTAAATATAATTTTTTTATAGAATTCGGTGCTCTTATTGATTCCTAATCAAAAACTGAAAACCAGATTATTTTATGTGTCCTAGTTTTTGAGAAAATTTAAAATTACTACGTCTTCCCAACCTGCGTCGAAACCTTCCACCCCCCCCAGTTGTTCCTCGTAATTTCAAAAAGATTTATTTCCTTTCTATTCCAAAGGAAATAAAATATGACTTTTTAATAATCAAAAATTATTTTTACTTTTGAAACTAAACTAAACTCTCTTCCTTCACAAGAAATCAAAGATTGAAGTTGATGAGAAGGCTTAAATTCCCCCCCCCCCCTACGACCACCATTGGCTATCCATTGTGATCCATGGTGAAGTGTTCTGTCTCAGCCGGTCAGCAGCATTCAGCCATTTGGTTGAAATGAGCCACTGACCAAAACTCAACCAACACCTCCGATCTTGACGATTGGTGAAAGTTTCACCAGTAGGCTAATGGATGTATTCAGCGATCTTACCTCAATTTTGTGATTTAAATTTGAGCGAAAAACTGCAACGCGTTAAATCAAAATCCAGAAACCCAAACCGAACCACACCACAACAATAGTGAGGAAGACACCAATTTCGAGCGGGAATGTTAGAGTTGTTATCAAAAGCGAAGTAGATATCAAAAGTAGAGATACTCGTATAAAAAATGGTAGAGATTAAGTAGTTGACCTTTGTTTGCGTTGTTTATTGTGGAAGAAAATTCGGGTTCAAAGTGATGTAGGACACTTATGGTAGGCACTTATGTAGCCATACTAAATTTACGTTAGTGTGAATATGTCTCACACATTGTTGGACATGGGCTGGGCATTGTATATAAATTTGCATAGTACTCTCATGAATACGTTCCACACAGCTGTCTTGTGTGGTCCTTTGAGGGTGCACTTGTTTATAAACAGAAATAGGAACCAGACAGTTAGTTAGGTGTGTGATAGCTGGGGGGCCGACGTGTGGAACGTGTTCATGAGAGTACTACGCAAATTTATATACAATGGACATGGTTTGGGTAGTTTCTTCATGCCGTTTTCCCCGTGTGGACCAACAGCCACACACCCGTTGGTTTTGTGGAGCGCCTGCCTGTCGCACAACATCGGATTTTTTTCCGGGTGTTACTTTTCCAAAGATGCAAAAAGAGCAGGACTCCGGCTGATGGACTAGTTCATCTGAACTCTTTTGGCAGTTTGGAACCACAACGCACTGTGATCGAGAAAAAGGAATATGGGAAAAGGAAGGAAGAGAAGCGAAGCGAAACTTGTTGTGGTAAAATTTACCGCAACAAAACAACCCGATGCAATGGAGCTGTACTAAGCATGAATTCCAGTTATACATTTAGTTTTTAGATTTGCGTTACAAAGAGCTTGTTGACCCAGTGTAATCAGTTATAAAATTAACAAAATAAATATAAATTCAAATTCCATCATAAACAATATATAATTGTATGTAAAATATTAATCATAGCATACAAATTTATTTTAAAGTTATTATTGACTAATTTGAAAAAATAAATTAAAAAAAAACAAGTTTATGTTCAGTGAAAAAAAAAATAACGTAAATATTACAGCGCATTGAATTATACCTAATCAACATAAAATGATTTTAGCTAATCACAAATATAAAATCGGTTTATTTGATTTGATATTAGTATAATAGAAAATTCAAATGTTTAATATAGCATCAGAAATAGTACAATCAAATAAAAAAACTTCATATTTTGAAATCACATAATAAAAATAAAAACATTATAATTAGGTATGTTACTGTAGATTCTAGAATTTGCTGGTCTTAGTTTTAGTCTTAGAATTTGACAGCAACATTGGCAAATCGCTGAAAATTCGTTGATGGAATCCTCGAAGCGTCTCAGGTAAGACACTTTAATCAAAACAAAACTATCAAAATTTTGCACGGTCTGGTGATTGAACAGTGAACATATTCTAAGCACCGAAGTTGAGAAAGCAGGGCAGTGTCTTCGTAAAGGGAATCAATATTCATAAAACTCGCGAAGCGTCCCTGGTAAGGTACTTTTAGTAAAGTAAACAAACTCTACCAATGTTGCTGAAAAATTCGTATTCTCACAGATAAAATACAGAATTTTAATATTTCTAGAATTTACAGTACCATAAGTAAATCAAAAAACCAGTTTCATTTTTATTTCAACAAAGTCATACTAAATACCAATTATTGTTTTGTTTATGAAAGTTCAATTTGTATTTTTAACTAAATAATAAACTCATTTTTTGATTGAATTGACTTGAGGCTACAAACAAAGCGATTTCAATATAATATGTAAATATGTAAGATATCTCTATTATATACTAATACATTTTAAATTGAATTTATAACTATCATGTTTTGTATCTCACTTCATAGAAAAAAAGCATGGTTTTCATAGCATAGGGTAAATCCGAGCGGGATGCCGCGCCGGGAGATGTTCTGTGGTTTGTTCCTTATGTTTAAGAAATTAGATTAAGCTTACTTTATTAAAGTTAAGGGTAGTTTTTGGAATTTTTTTTTTCGATTTACGTTACTTTGGTTGCTGAAATTTTTCGGCCCAATATTTGTACAAGCAATCCTGTCTTAGATAGTCAAAACGGTTTTTTTTGCGAGTGAGTATTTTTATAAAATAAAATAGTAATATGAAAACGATTTCTTATGAAAAAATGACTGACTTGTTTTTCTTATATTTCATAGCTTCTACATTTATCGTTCAATTTTAATGAATTTAGTCTTCAAATTTTTGTTATATTTATTAATTTAATTTATTTGATTTATTTATCCAAACGGTTCAATTAAGATAAGTTTTC
The DNA here is from genome assembly GCA_958431115.1 of Syrphus vitripennis. Classification (NCBI taxonomy): domain Eukaryota; kingdom Metazoa; phylum Arthropoda; class Insecta; order Diptera; family Syrphidae; genus Syrphus; species Syrphus vitripennis. The sequence goes on along the minus strand of OY288110.1, from coordinate 96,036,785 downwards.
AAAAAATCTCGAAAAAATTGATTTTTATAATTTTTGATCGCCTGTAACTTTATGAATTTGCATCCAATTATAACAACAGTATATACAGAAAGCAGGAAGTGTAATATTTCCAGTAATATTTACTATATGTAAATTAAAAAGTTCACTTAAGATATATAAGCCAATGTTTGAAAAATAGACCAAAAGAAACATTTTTTTTGCGCATATCTCGAAAACGGTTCTTTGAAAAAAAATAATGTCATTTTCGTTTTCAGCGACCCCAAATTTGTAAAAAAGCAGTTTTTTTAGGTAACATCGGTGACCGAAAATTTTGTTAACTAGTATTATTTAAGATCTCAAATAAATTAAATTAAGATTTGCAAATTTTTTTCGAAAAGCATGAGCTTGATACCGATTTGTCTTTAGTCATGTCAGGGAATCAAGGTAAGACACCTAATATACTAAACCTTGGACCCCTTAAATGGATTTCGGATTTCGAATGTAAAATTCTTAAATTCATAAACAAAATTTTCAATTACTTTTACCTCTTCTTTAGTTTTTGGATTTTAAATTTCAAAACATTGACAGTTTTGATCGTTAGCTTGAAAATTTTGAGTGTTAAACTTCAAAAAATTTGACCAATTTCATTTTTGACTAGTTTTCAGGGCTTAAAAAAAAAATTCATAATTGCGATAAAACTTAATTTTTTACCAATTTGTTTAAATGCTGTTCAAACTTGGATCATGCTTAGATGTTTGTTTACAAACATTTTTTTGGGGATTTTTGTTTGGCAAAATTCATGTTGAAAAAAAAAAAATTTAACTGAAAATTTTACCGACAAAATTTTGTTTTCGCAATATTTATTTAATAATCCGTATTTAAGCATTTAGCACCACGGATTTTTCAAGAACTACAACAATACATTTCTGTTTGTAAATTCTTTGGAACCCGCAAAAAACTTTTAATCAAAAAATGTTTATAATGGCATTCGCTTGCCTGACTACTGAACTCTAAGCTTAGAAACGGAGTTCTTTGTTCCGGGGCAAAGCCCCCAAAGAGGACTTTAGGTACCCTGCAACCAATTATTGAATAAACATTCGGTTTTTTCCCCATTTTTTTGGGAAAAAAATGCATTTTGAAAACCTGAAAAGATTGAGATTGACAAATTACGTTGAATTGTACTAATGACATTGACTCGGACCTTTTTCCGTCAAATTTAGTGTATTAAAAAACTGAAAAAAGAAATCTCTACTAAATGGAAATAAAATTAAAAATAAATTAGTCTCCAATCAATGGTCTAGTAGTGTAAAACCTCTCCCACGTTCAATGTGTGACCTAAATTCAATTTTGAATTGTTTTCCTGACACAAGATATTAATTCCCAGAATTTCATAAAATTCGTAAAGTATAAAAATAAATTTTACACATTTCAATACTTCCGCGAAATGAACGTGTGTCAACAACAAAAATATATAAAATTTATACATACATATGTGTTATATGCACATTTATATATGTAGGTATTTCAAATTATAAACATCCTATCCAGGGAGCACAACACAGCATAATTAGCTCGGAAATTCTATTGCAAACCTTCAGCCATATGATTTTATTTTACGGAAATTGCATTTTAATGAAAATACCTTTCATAAATTATGCACATATTGCACTGCAGCTACATCATAATTATATACAAACCTTGGTCCTTGCAACTAAAACGTATATAGTCCTCCATTTTGTTTTGCTAAAACTAGTCAGTATGTTTTATATTTTTGTGTGTATTTTATAGGATAATATATTGTGTACAGAGAAATTATTAATTCATTTAATACTACGTATACAATTATTTCTATTTTAACTAAATGGAAAAAGAAAATCGTGTGACAAGTTATAAAAAAAAAATAAAAAAATTATGAATATTACTAAATGAACGGAACTATGTAGAAAAAAAAAATTATAACATAAATCCTCTTATTTGTATAATTAGTTTTGGTTTATTGCGCTTTCGTCCTTTTTCGTACATATGACTTCCGGTAGAAATCAAAAAATAACGCAAACATAAAGAGATTTTGTATCAGGCCAACAAAAGATACCAAATTTGGATGGCCGCATTCGTTTTTCACTATCACAATGGAAAAGTGAAAAACTAGGTAGCCAAATTGTACCAGTTGCATTTGGGTGATGTATCGCTTCCACCAGATGCTCTCTTTGTATTCGGGATGAATTGAGCTGACCAAATAATAAGAATACATTATTGTGTGGATAAATAGGTTGATGACTCCTAGCATTGTTGAATGGCTTCCTGCGAAAGAAAACAAAATGGAATTATATTTAATGAACAATAGAAGAAAAGGATATAGAAATTAGATGAGGCAGTAGTAGATTTTTCACGTCCAAATTTTTGTTTTCTATTCTCTCGTTCAATAACTGATAGGAATAAAAAAAAATATTTTAATTGTTTGATAGAACTTTTTCTTCTAAACTCTAAACATCACTTGTTGGCTATGGGTTTCGCGATTCTGGGATTTGGAATTCAATCTTTTAGGATTTTGGTGCATATACATCACTTACACTTTTAAGTAGGGGAACCTGTATAAGTGTATACCCAACAAATGACTATTTCATATTTCATGCTCTTTTTTGAATTGAAAAAAAATAATGATAAAACTAAACAGTAAGACACTGCTGCTCAGCTAGGACCGCCACTGGTTTGAGAGAGAGGGGCCAAGATTGCAGCAACAAATTATCAACAAATAATTCCAGCATTGGATTTTGGAATTTTTTTTTGTACATTTTTTTTTTAAATTTTGTTTTGGTAGCTTTTTTTTCGACATTTTTTTCCATGGCAATTTTCAAAATTGCAAAAAATTTTACTGAAAAAATTTCTGTTCGAAAATTTCTTGGAACCCAAAAAAATACTTTTAATAAAAAAAAAATGTAAAAATGTTAACAATGGGGCCTGTCTGGTGACTGAATATACCCTATGTGGAGAAACGAAGTTGGCTAAGCGGGGCAGTACCACGAACATTGAGTTAACAGTAAAAAAAGGACAGGGGCACATCTAATGTCCTAAAAGCAACTAGTATAATATGTAGGTATTAGGGTGATTCGAATTATAAAAAGTGGCTCTGAATTTGTTGATATCATGAATAATTGTTTGCTTATGACGAGAAAAAAATTCTCAAAAAAAAAAATGATCTCAAAATTTTAACGTTTAGAGGTCGCTCATCGCAATTTTGTTTTTTCTATACAAATTGTATGGAGAAAAGTTTGAAAATTTCTAACTTTCTAACCCTTCGTTTCTGAATAAATCCGAGGCTATATTTGAAAAGAAAATTTGATATTCTAAAAAATGATTACATTGGATTTATGGGAAAAAGTTACCGTTTAGAAGATATTCAGTGCTAAATTACAACTTTATTTTTTTCGCATATAAATTTCATAGAAAAAATTAATAGGGACAACTCTGAAAATGTCTATGTGGCATATTCATAGTCGTCTGACAAGTTGTTTCTCTGTCTCTTCTAAGCTAACCTGGAGTTTATGTTATTTATAGACAATTAACCCCGGGTCCAAAAGATAAACTGGAGCTCAATCAGTAAAAACGCGTGACTCTTTGACTAAGTTGTTTTTTTCTATCTGTCAAAAAATGGATTGGATTTTAATGAACTGACAGGCAATAGTACTATAAAATTGTAGCAGAATTATGTTTTTTGTATTAAGCAGAGGTGCCAAATTCTTTATGAATATCAGCTGTTTCTAACCTGTGTTAACTTTAGACTCGAGGCCAGTTGGACTCGGTTCTAAAGTTTGACTATGAATATGTCCCTATCTTCTTAACTGTTTGTCCTAGAATAAATCCAATGACATATTTGGAAAAAAGTAAAGTTGTAATTTAGCACGGAATATCTTCTAAACGGTAATTTTTCTCAGAAAAGTTATGTAAACCTTTTTTTTTTGTTTTAAATTCGAATTCCTTTTTCAATTTTTATTCACAATATTTTGAAAATTTTTTTTGACAATATGTATTTTCAAAATTTTTAAAATTTTTTTCGTCGTTTTTCAAAAAAAAATTTTTCAAAACTTTTACTCTCAATTTGTTTTTGTCACATTTTTTACAGCTTCTTTTTAGACAATTTTTTTTTCTCACAGTTCAAAAAAATGTTTCCACTCGTTTAGGAGAAGTTCTTTTTGTTAAACCATTTTGTTTTCTTTAAGGATGCACAAATTTTTCAAAAAAAAAAAAAAAAAAAATTCAAAAATTGACAAAATATTTTTTTAAGTATTTTTATAAAAAAAATAATGTAAGTTTTTAGTATTTTATAAAAACAAAATCCAAAAATCATCTGTTTCATAATATGTATTGAGTTTTCAAAAAAGATGTTTGATTTTTTATTTCAAAAAACATATTTTTAAAAAAATTTTGTTAATTTTGCTGAGGATCTGTTGAATTGTTCATGAAAAAATCAAAAACCAAAAATACGTTTCTATGTCATTTACCATCTGGCTAAATAATTTCACAAACAAAACCCCATTAAAATTTCATCAAAATTTTTTGAGCCGTTTTTGAGATATATAAGTTTTTTCTTAACGTTAGATATGACATATTACAGGTGCCGTTATTTTTGAATCGAAAAAAATTAATTTTCCCTCTAGAGATTCTCGAGGTACAGACAGACAGACCAACAGACAGAATTACTTGACCACTTTTTTCGCGTTCTTTTCTCATTGTACCTACATTTTTCCAGCTACAAGTAAAAACCGTTATGACTGGATATGAATAATAAATTGCAAGAGGTCATGAACTGGCTTATCAGCACATTCAGTTGAATTCGTAAGTTCTTAGCATTTTATAAGAGATTCCTAAATACATTTATAACTGTTTCACTATTAAAACCAAAAGTAAACCTTGAAATCTTACTCCTCACATTGCCCCTAAAAAAGTTTCACTTCAAAAAATTTAAATTATCATAAGGCTTTTGAAATAAAAAAATGTTTCTTATAACCAGTTTTCAAACGTTCTTCATTATTTGGGCTCATATGGTTCGCCGCAAAGGTTGCTCTAAAATTTCACATAAATCAATACGAATTTCTTTTTTTACTTCAATACCTAAGTTTTTTTTTTTAATCAATAATAATTTACTATTAAATGTTTCTACAAGAAAATGGGTTAAAATTTTCTGATTATAAAATATTCTCAAACACTAGCTATTTAGTTTATTTGTTTTTGCTTTAGCTCATTATTGAAGAACTACTGCACAGGTTTAATGAATGAATTAACCATTATTTTTTTCGTGTCTCATAAATAATAACAAATGTGAATGAGTAACCCACTCGTATGTACTCTTATTAAATTCATACTCGTGTAATGAATATTTTTCAATATGGAAACAAAAACTCACCAGCCAAGAATTTTGTGAATATATAAACAGCAAACACCATTCCAGCATGGTGATACACATGTAAAAATGTTATTTGATTGTTTTTCTTCCGCAATACGAAAAATACCTAAATAAGTTTTATTTTATGATTAAATTGCTTTTGGTTTATTAAAAAAAATTCCACTTACTGTATCTAGAAGGTCGAAATATTTTGTTATGTAATATCCATAGGTTGCCATAAGTAAATTCTGCATCCAGGGTTCATTGTTACTCGTGTCTATTGGCTGACAAAACAAACTGAACTCCTTGCGAAGATATGAATTTCGAATTCCCTTTATTATGAACAAAAAATACAAAAATAAATAATGATACAGTTCTTCTGTTTTTTTTTTTTAGTTTTTCTTACAAAAAGAAACAGTCCTAAATTACTGACGACTTGAAAGAAATTATACACTCTTATGACATTTTTCAAATCATACGGCGGCCGTTTCTCCATCCATTTGGGTCCCCATTTTAACACAAACGCCAGATACAACGCTATAGACAGATACATGGGAATTGGGGAACCCAAAAGAAACAATCCTTCAACACGAGGATCTAAATACAAACAAGTTTATATATTTTCTGTTTACAGATTTCATCTCATCACCCGGAAATAAGTTTACCGAGGCAAAAATAAAAACATTACAAAAAATACCTTTATGCTCATTGAACCAATATGAAATCCAGAAGTAAATATATTTCAAAATCAAAGCCATTACAAAAATTTAGATTTGAAAAAATCCACCGTCACCGGAAAAAAAAAACAACAAAAACACACAACACAACCGTATCAAGGGCGACGAACAAATAACTTTTTCGAACATCGGAAAAAAAACATTGTTTCCAAAGTCCCTGAAACTTATTCGCAAGAAGTTGGATACCTCCTCAAAGGCCTTACCGTATAATTAAAATTCCGAAAGAAATTAATGAAAACAAAAAAAAAAGGCTGTGGGCTGTTGGGAATAGTGACCTATGTAAATTTTGGGATTGACAAATGAAAAACAAAAAATCAAACTCATTAGATAGGTAGGTTGGTACTTACCTAACCTATGCCTGTACGGTTGTCGAATAGCTTAATTTTAAATAAAGTTATTGAACCTTTTGCGTCAGGGTTGTATTTTTTTTTTTTGGTAATTTTTTTTTTTGTCTAAAGCTCTGTTTACAGTTTACAAAGGTTCGATGGAAAATATTGCATCGATAAAAATTAAATGAAAATATTTTGTTTCGTAAAATGCCAAGAAAATATCTTTTCTGTCATTTAAGTTGACTAGAAAAAAAGGTGGTTAACTTTTTAAAAAGAAAATGTGAGACAAACGCGGTGCATTTTATAGATTTGTTCGTATATAATTAAAAAAAGAAATATTCGTTATATTTTTATTTATTATCAAAATCAAATATTTTTTTTTACCAAAATTTGTGCAAAATTTCGTCAAAAACTTAAGCAAAGACAAATTAAACATTCAAATACGAAACTTTCAAAATTTGAGGTAGAATTTTTAAAATATTTCTGTAAATTATAAAGTCGGTCGTCGTCTGCTTAAATAAGACACTTCGACTTCTTCAACACAGACAGTATATCGTTTATAAATAAAATAAAAAGGACAGGGCTCAAATGACTACCCTGTGGAATTCCAGAATTAACTTTTAAGACATTTGATTAGCAACTATTAGAAAGTACAGAGTAAACCTTTTTTAATAGATAAGATTATAGCCACATTTCAAAACATTCACTTAATCACAATTTCTTTAATTTAGAAGCAAAATTCGGTGTGAGAATTTGTTAAACGTTTTATTGAAATCAGTAAGAATACAAGAATACAATGTACTGGTTTTTTGCTTTTGAAGGACTCAGTTAAATTATCAGCAAATTCCATCAAAAAAGTTACAGTGGAATAATAAACAATTTAGCATAAAAAAAAGTGATTTACAAGTAAAAGCCTCGGAAAATTTAGGAATTGCAGATAATCTTGGTCTATAGGGGGTAATAGAAATCATTTCGAAAATAATAATACAAAGGGCAAATTCATAAACGTAACATTTGCAAAGCAAAACAAATGCAAAGCAAATGAAAAATGTACTTGAAATTTCCAAAGCGTATGTTTGCGCCAGATATTTTTGACATTTGCACAAATATACATTTGCATTTGCGCATGAAAATTAAATCTACTACATCCCCGCTTAGCAGTGATGTTTACGTTTGCATTTCGGAACTGTTTGCTTAGCATAATTTGCGCAAGTTTTGCGTTTAAGAATTTGCCCAAGGTTTAAAGTAGCAAATAAAGTAGGACTAAAGTTGTTGAAGTTGTGCAAAAAAGTTGTTTTCCTTATGAATTGCATCAAAAAAATAAACAAATACAATCTTAACAAAAATTCTTTTTTGAAAATTTTATTTTCACAAAAAATTCTTGGAGTGATTTGTCATCGTTGAGTTTACCATTTGTGTTTCAAATCCAACGAGAACATTAATGATCTACTCCAATTTGTTTTTCATCCAACCATTTTCCTGATCGCTATAACCGGCCCTTTTATAGAATTCAATGTGAATTTATTCCAATTGTCCGTTAATGATTTGAATTTTCAATGTTAATGTCAACGACTGCTTAATGGTAATGTTTTTTTGGTAATGTTTTTTTTTTTGTCTAAAGCTCTGTTTACAGTTTACAAAGGTTCGATGGAAAATATTGCATCGATAAAAATTAAATGAAAATATTTTGCTTCGTACAATGCCAAGAAAATATCTTTTCTGTCATGTAAGTTGACTAGAAAAAGGTGGTTAACTTTTAAAAAAGAAAATGTGAGACAAACGCAGTGCATTTTGTAAATTTGTTCGTATATAATAAAAAAAAAGAAATGTTCGTTATATTTTTATTTATTATCAAAATCAAATATTTTTTTTACCAAAATTTGTGCAAAATTTCGTAAAAAACTAAAGCAAAGACAAATTAAACATTCAAATACGAAACTTTCAAAATTTAAGGTAGAATTTTTTAATATTATAATTTTTCAAAACAATGCCAGCCACTAATACACATATACATACATAAGTATATGTATGATAGTTACGCACAACTTTGATATCCATCATGATTGACAGAAAGACTAGATAGGCAGTTAAAACAAATTTTCGCTTATTTGCCAATTGTTTGCATTTTTTTTTACAATTTTTTCCATAAAACTTTTTTGCACAATTTAATTTTTGACCAATTTTTATCCTCGTAGTTAAAAAAAGTACACTTTAAAAAAAAAATGTCGACATTTCGACTTCTTCAACACAGACAGTATATCGTTTATAAATAAAATAAAAAGGACAGGGCTCAAATGACTACCCTGTGGAATTCCAGAATTAACTTTTAAGACATTTGATTAGCAACTATTAGAAAGTACAGAGTAAACCCGTTTTAATAGATAAGATTATAGCCACATTTCAAAACATTCACTTAATCACAATTTCTTTAATTTAGAAGCAAAATTCGGTGTGAGAATTTGTTAAACGTTTTATTGAAATCAGTAAGAATACAAGAATACAATGTACTGGTTTTTTGCTTTTGAAGGACTCAGTTAAATTATCAGCAAATTCCATCAAAAAAGTTACAGTGGAATAATAAACAATTTAGCATAAAAAAAAGTGATTTACAAGTAAAAGCCTCGGAAAATTTAGGAATTGCAGATAATCTTGGTCTATAGGGGGTAATAGAAATCATTTCGAAAATAATAATACAAAGGGCAAATTCATAAACGTAACATTTGCAAAGCAAAACAAATGCAAAGCAAATGAAAAATGTACTTGAAATTTCCAAAGCGTATGTTTGCGCCAGATATTTTTGACATTTGCACAAATATACATTTGCATTTGCGCATGAAAATTAAATCTACTACATCCCCGCTTAGCAGTGATGTTTACGTTTGCATTTCGGAACTGTTTGCTTAGCATAATTTGCGCAAGTTTTGCGTTTAAGAATTTGCCCAAGGTTTAAAGTAGCAAATAAAGTAGGACTAAAGTTGTTGAAGTTGTGCAAAAAAGTTGTTTTCCTTATGAATTGCATCAAAAAAATAAACAAATACAATCTTAACAAAAATTTTTTTTTGAAAATTGTATTTTCACAAAAAGTTCTTGGAGTGATTTGTCATCGTTGAGTTTACCATTTTTGTTTCAAATCCAACGAGAACATTAATGATCTACTCCAATTTCTTTTTCATCCATTCATTTTCCTGATAGCTATAACCGACCCTTTTATAGAATTCAATGTGAATGTATTCCAATTGTCCGTTAATGATTTGAATTTTCAATGTTAATGTCAATGACTGCATAAGTATTTCAAATGTTAATCGCTGCAAGTAATTGATTGCCGTTGTTGTTGTTGTTGTTCGGTTGTTTTTTTATTTTAAGAGCAAAAATGCACATAAATTGAAATAATTTGTGCTCTTAGTTGGTTTAATTTATTTCATTTTTGAATTGAAAACCAATATGAATACAAACACACTTTAATAATAAAAGAAAGTTTTGAAATTTTTTCGCTGCTCTTTCCATTAGTCGTAATTGTCGTCTCGGAGCGCTTTTGATATGCAATACAATTCAATATTCAACTTGCGTAGTTTTCGAGTAATTATTAAAACAAAATGTGTAGAAATAAAGACTTTTTAATTCATGGCTTTGACAAGTAAATCAGTCCATTCGTTAAGATTCTAAATTGCTGTAAAGTGGACTAATTATTACAAAAATACTTTTTACATTTCGGTTTTGGTTAAATCAACGAATGTAAAAATAGTGTTTTTAAATTTTTTTTAAATGTAAGATGTATTTCATACTCAAACTCCCCAAGGGCCGTGAGCTAATTGCAGGAGATTGGATAGGGGAGGTGGTCCCATATTGAAAATGAAGGAAAATTAAATTGCAAACAAAAATAAAATTCCTAATATTCTTGGTAATAGCAACATTAAGTAAGTTCCAGTATCTTAAACTTTAAAAAAAAATTCAAAACCATGCGTCCTTAATGTTGCTCCTACCGAAAGAATTTTAAAAGTTTTTAAAATTTAATTTCCTTTCATTTTGTAGATTTAAGTTTTTCGCTAAGACACTTAGTTTTCAAAATATGTATTTTCAAAAGAATTCCAAAAGAGGAGCTTGCATTTAGCTCTGTGCCCTGGGCTGATGAGTACTTTGAATACCTATGTTAAACCTCGGTTTTTCTTTAACCATTCAAAAAAAATTTGGAAGAGCACTATTTTTTGTATGATTTTAAGTCTTCGTTAACTGAACTATTTTTTGACCATTATTTTCGTTTCTATAGGTATATATAGAAATAATGTTCAACCTGTCTGTGGCTTTTCAAATCGTGACAAAGTTTAGCATGGACAAATAATTTCCGAGGAACTTTTGGGAATCCTGTTGTTGAGGATTTAAAAAAAAAAAATGCTCTGTGGGTTTTTTGGAATTTATTCATGCATCATTCAACAATGTGGTAAACGACATTATGCATTATACATACCTAAAGCATGATGTCCTTTGGCACATTGTTGAGTTAAAAATAAATAAAACCAAACCCACTCATTCATTTTTTAAACCCCCTCCCCTCCCCAAAATTCCCAAAAACTTCCTTTCTAATAATAATTCTAAACTGAGAGAATTTAATCCCTCTTCTGCATGACTATATATTTTCAATGCAAAAAAAAAAATATACAAATTACGTTCCATGCCATGCAATCAATGTGTCCAGTTCAATTGAAAGGAATAATAACTTTGTACACCGCAATGTGCTAAATCCCCAAAAAATATACATAGATATATTTAGAAATAGAAATATAAATTGGGCAAAGTGTGCGGGACCGACAAAATTATTTTCCAAAAATTCAAATTTTCTTGAAATCAAGCGGAAGACAATTTATTTTTCCATCCACCACACAACCACCCCGTTTTTAACATATTCCTAATATTTAGGAAAATTCAAAAGGGAACCCATTAAAAAAAAAAAAAATAAGACAAGGATGAAAAATAGAAGGAAAAATAATATGAAAAAAAAAAAAAAAAATAAAACAATAGTCATCATGGACAAATTGTTGGATCGGCATTTTCCAATTCGAAGCATCGCAACCGCATTGAACTAAATAAAACGAAAGGATTACACACAAATACTCTCTCCTATATACACACATGTCCTCAGCCTCAGCATTCCGGACAAATAGTATTAGCCATATAGTAGAAGAGAATATGGCCGATCGATATATGGTTGTCTATGCGACCCGGATAAAGCCACCCATCTGCCATTTTCAAAATGATGTAATTTTAGAAAATTCCACAAAAATGTGTAGCTTCCGTTTGAATGGTTATATTTGCATAAATTGCTTCGGCCGGCCACCGAGTATATAGCTGCAATGGCAGTAGTGGCAGATGTTCTTTATATTCAATTCATACATTATATGGACGACGACGTCCTTAATAGCGTGTGCAGTTTTCCTATTTTCACTTATCCTATTTCAAATATGTGTATTATTATGAATCCCATACGTAACGTAGGTTAGGAACGTTTATGGATATGACTGTGCGTTCAAAGGATATATTTGGATTTTTTTTTTTTTTTTATTTCATAGATACATGATTCCTTATTTGTTGTCCAGTCCATATGGCTGTAATCCTTTTCTGAAATTGAGTACATGATGATGTCAGACAGACACTATAAAGACGTCATAAGGAAACTCATTCGAAACGAATATCTCAATTTATACAATATTGGTCAAAAGGACATTCCACATAATATAGCTTATAAGGTCTCCAGGAAGTGTAAACAGAAGTTTAGCTTTAAATGAAAGTTTATATGGAATCAACAATTTTAAATTTTTGTTTCTATTCCATGATGCATTTGTTTGATGTGAATCTACCTTTTGGTAAATCTTCTTTAAAACGGAAACGGAAATGAAAAATCACAGCACGTTCCGTAGAGACTAAAAACTATACGAGTATACGAGTATATATGTGATGCAGATGCTTCATTGAAAATTTAACACTCCTAAACAAAAAACACAAAACATGTTTTCCGGTGGGAAATTCAACAAAAAGAATTTGACTGTGTGCCTTTGCTTTAGAATAACACGGCCAGCACAACCAGCATGTTTTTGGATATACCTATATTTTTGCAATTCGGTTAGGTGTATCAACCTAGGGCCGAAAAAAAGGACATTCAGTTGGTTTTTGTTTTTTGTTAAAATTTGTTTGCTTGTTTTATTTTTAAAAAATTATTAAAATACGAGTAGCTTTAGGCGCTATAAAATAAATGAATTTTTATTATAATCACAGAGGAAATAAATATTATGAATAATTGATATATGGTTATGGTGCTTGTATTATGTAATTAAAATTTGATTGCACCCATTATTTGGTAAAACTGCAAATTATTGCAATTGTGAGGCTTTTTGTGCGAGGCTGACGGTAAGCTTGTGGGTGAACCCAAAGAAATCACAGAACTTTGTTTAAGAGTTTCAAAATTCCAATTATTATTTTTTTTTAATACAGTATTACAATTCGAAAATAATACTTCATAATAATTCGTTTTACGTGGAATTAGTATAAAACGATATTCTATATAAATAACTTTCCTTTCAATTTAAAGGGGGAATTGAGTCTTCCTCGGAGTAAAAAATATTTCGGATCCAAAAGTACGGTAAGGCAGGTACTAAGATGTAACCCACGCTCAGTAAAAGTCGGAAAATAAGATAGACCTAATAAGTTCCCGCTCCTTAGCCATATACTAAAATAAAATCGGTAAGCAGTCCGGATTAACTGATGCGTTCATAGCTTGGTTGGAAGAAAGGCGCGGTACGAAGTAATTTTATTACAATGCGGTTAAAGGTTAAAAAAGAAACGGTGAGTGGCTATGCACAATGTGCCATCTATATCCAAGATACACTTAAATAAATGAATCAAGGAATAAATAAGTAAGACCAAGAAATGGTTTATTTCATCGGTCCTAGCAGCAAACTAGAGAATAATCATGAACAACCCACACTCCGTCCGTGTGGTACCTACTCAAAAGAAGTACCACAAGTAAAAAACTATAGAAGAAATAATCCGTACCCTATTGTATTTTGTTTATCTTGGATGGTACAACGCCATATTCACATTTCGGTAACAAACTGTAAAAAATAATCTTGTTTCTTTTTTTTAGCTCAGAGCGTTCAGAGCTTCAATTTTGTGTTTCTTTTTTCGGTTTGAACATGGATAGAGCAGACGGAGTTCAAAAGCTGAACCCGGAAAATGACAAGTGTGACAAATGAAAAAGATGACAGCTGATGCATCGTTCAGTTCAGAGATTGTTCATTATATGCGCGTTGACAAGTTAAAATAATTCAACCCAGAGTTCGGTGGTACGATTTGGAATGGAATATTAGTTTAAAATATTCTGATGGTTCGATAAATCGCTTTTAATAGGTCGGTGGAACTGTATAAAATATTCATAATATTTAAGTTTAGTGAGGTTATTAAAATAACGGTTGAATACAGTGGTGATTGAAAATATTGTTTTTTTCCCATTTTAAATAACTTGTTTAAGAAAATTCTCTCTGCCACCTGTAAGAGGAGTAAATGGAACCCATTCTTTTTTGGCTAAGTTCCACCTAAATGTTTTAGTCTTTTGTTGCATATCATTCAAATCATTCCAACTATACTCGTATAATACATAAAAGCAAAACTTTCAAAGTTAATGGATATGGCAATCCGTGTATGGAATTACGTAAATTTTTTTTTGCGGAATCAATTATTATATTTCTATCAGAATATTTTAGCTATTCAATTTTCTGTCGAAATAATAATAATTATCATGTAGATTACCGATTTTGCAAGACTCGTTCCTGAATGGTTCACAGTGTAGATGAGAACGAGAGCGTTCACAGCTCGTCGAGTTTTGCGGAATATGTTATCGATATGAAAAAATATATGTTTTTTAATTGGCACTGGAGTTTTTAGTTTTTTGAAATACTAAACAAATGTGACTGAAGCTAGTGGACGAATAAAGGAAAATAAAATGTAATTTAGTAGCCAAATATGTAGCTTTTCAAATTACAAAGAGGCGAGTTTTTTGATCTTTGTTAGGCATACAAACAAAAAAACCGACAAATATGCTTTTAATTTTTTTCTATCTGAATTTGTGCTTAGAATAGAAATTTGTTGCGCAAAAAAAGCAATTTTGTAGCTCATATCCATAATTTTTAAATTGAAATTTCAAAAACATTTGTTTTTACCTTTCTGAAGTTAGTGAGAAAAGTCTTAGAAAACCTCAATTTTGTAGCTTGCATGTTTTTAAACAAAAAAATTGAAAATGATGTAGTTAAAAAATAGATTTTTGCGTTACAAATTAGCATTCAAAAATTCCAAATTCAACATTATTTTCTTTATTTTGTGCGATATTTTTTTTGGTTGGCAAGGCGAACTCCACAGGTCTCGTCTCGGTCTCATCTCGGCCTTATCTTTCGTTATGTGAAAGTGAAAAAAATTCCAATAGCAGTTAATACAAAGCCAAATAAAAAGAATTTGGCCTTATTTCACTTGTTTCATGAAAACAAAACAAGTAAAAAACAAGAAACATTAAAAAAATTCCGTTTCCTTTTATTTGTTGGTGACTTTATAATGTATTCAGAAAAATAGATTCCAAGAAATGTAAATAATTAAAAAATGAGTATACGCCCTAGGGTCTCGCATTGTTTATAATTTCTAATACATTTTTTTGGTTCCACTATTAGGAACTAAACTGACAACACCACTAATTGGTTCTTGACCCTAAGCCAACGCAAATGCATAATATCCTCTATGAAATAAAATCTATTAAATTTTATAAAGCTCAAACCTTCAATGATCTTATATCATATTGCGAAAGCTTTGCAAAATGAAATCAAATCCTAACCCGTGTAACAACAAAAAGGCATGTAACTTAAATCAGGATGACCACATGTTGTCCGCTGGCCCCGTACACCGCCTATAGTCTCAGTTCGAGTCCTAGTTACGGCAACAAATTTTTTTTTTTCAATTAATATGAATAGAATAAAAACTAAGCACCGCATTTATTGAGTCTGATGATCGATGTGGTAACACAATGTTTTACTGGAAAATAATATTTTTCCTTTAATATTTTTAATCCTCAACGAAGCATAAGTCAAAAAGTAAAAAAAAAAAATTACAAAAGTTTACATTGAAACATCCAAAACTCATATATTCATACACACACAAAAACAGGATATGAATTTTACATGTAGAATGGTTTTAAATCATAATAGTAAACATTCCTTGTGTGAAGAGTGGTTGGGTAAATTATCTTCATAGAACTAACATTTCAAGACAAGAGACTTGTTGTTATAGTTTAAAGGTACACTCCAAAACATAAATTTAATCCAATCTTAAACATAAACAATCATAAATTTAAATTTATTTTTTTTTTTTTCATAAAAAGAATAAAAAAAAATAACAAACATTGCATTTAAATTTGATGGAAAATTAATTTTGATGACATTATGCTTTTGACTAGGAGTGTATGCAAGCAAAGCAAATACTCCATATCCATATTAGTTGAATCAAATTTGAATATTATGAAAAATCACATCATCTCACTCTGCATCTTTGTCATTCTAGTTATGAAGTCACGATAGACACTCGTATCTACATTCTATACAATCATATATATAATACAACATACATTATATACATACCTACATGGATACCACATTTTTGCCGATCCGATTGCTGACTCGTGCAGATAGACTGCCAACTTAATGCCATGCAAATAGATTCCAAGTTAAATGGCAGATAGCACCGACCTAAAGGAAAATAAAAGACATCTCCGCATATAGAAGTAGATTTACATATAGAAGAACAGAATAAAAATATAAGGATCTGTGTACTTACCCACAAATCACAAACATCACTCAGATAGGTTCAAAGGACGTCTCTGATTCACCTCCCACTGGGTTATGCCTACAACTGGTAGATATACTTAACTGAAAAGAAAAAATAATTTTGATGTTTTCATTTTCATATAATAACACCAAGACGTGTAGGAGTAGATACATATGATGTCCAGGGCCAGCGGATTAGATCAAATATGGGCCTCTGGCAGTTTTTGAGGAAAATATAAGTCTGAAGTTTTGAAGTCGTCTTGAAAAGAAATTCAAAAAACACGTTTAACACCCAACCTCACTATGAAGTTAGCAGTACATACCGTTCTCTTAACAACTGATTAAGCTAGGAACTTGAAATAGGACTTCAAATTAGCAGTCGACTTTAGAAAGAATGAAGACTCACTTTTACTTTTGAAGTCGTTATTTAAAAAAAAAAAAATTCTTCCATTTGGTCAGCGACAAAGAACTTGTGCTTCAAACTTGCAGTTCCTCATCTACTTTTAGAAAAACTTCAATTCAAATATTTTGAAGTTGTTATTAAAACTGATTTTACTTCATCCTTGACGTCACTATGAAGGAAGCCTTTGTCTCAGCAATCCCTTACGATAAGGACCGAAGAAGTAATTCGAAATAGGACTTCAAATTTTCAGTTTAATGAAGAAATTCGGTTTAACGACAGAAGACAGCATTGAGTTTCTGAAGCACTAAATTGTAGAATTTTCTTCAATCCCCATTGCCATTGGACAATGCTGCTGAAATCTGAATTTAACGAGCCATACACTGCGGTACTAGTTCAACATCCGGAGAAGAGGAATGAAAATCTGAAAACGAATATATGAAAAGCTGAGGGCATAATTGTCAGCAAAACAATTTATTGGACTAGAAGCTTCAGACAAGAGATCATTGATGAAAATAGGGAAGAGTGTCGGAGACAAAAAAAAATTGGGCACAGCGGCATTTATTTTATGAATATCAAACTTAGAACCACCCAAAACAACTTGTATTGAAAGGTCTGCAACCTTAAATTCTATTCCAACGAAGAACATAATCGTCGATACCAAATGTATACATTTTCGATAAAAAAAAACCTTGGTGCTTAACTCTATCAATCGATTTTGAAATATCAAGCGCAATAATCTTACTTCCTCCAAAACTGCTTGGTAAGGTAAACCATAACATCAACAGTGGACCTTTTTCTACGAAAGCCGGCCACTAAGAACCTTACGTTTTTCCTCAAGATTTTCTTGACCAAGATATTTCTTGTGCTGAAAAAATCAGAGTTTCCATGACTTTAGAAAAAAGAGACGTGAGTGAGATTGGTCGGTTATTTCAGGGTAAGGAAGATTCGCCTTTTTTAGGGACAAGCAGGGCAAATGCATTTTTGCAGGAAATAGACCAATCTACTGAATAGATGGAAAAACTTACGCAGCGGCTTTGTCAGCGTAGAAGATCATCAATAGGGAAACACTGTTTGGGCCAGCGGAATTAATAGGAAACAGTGCTGCAAGCAAGGCTTTCTGTAGTGAGCAGACAGCAGATGTGTTGTTGAGGAAGAGCGTTGCAATCGAGGAAGAAGTAGTATTATTTCAGCACTTCTGTCACTGTCGGGGGGTCGAACCCACAGGGGAGCAGTCAAGTACTACCTACACTACGACGGGGCCTCCCCACTTGGTCTTGCCCTCATTGACCGCTTAACCAATACTTATCGTTTCCGACTTACTGCTCACAAATGCGCCACTGACATAAGGCTGTGTCCTTCCAAATATGTCAATATCATCAGCGTATCCCAATTATTGGACGGATCTTTAAAAGACTGTGCCTCTTTTATTGACGTGGGAAGAGGTCACATGACACAGTGCACCACCTGTCTAAAACCTTTTTTGACATGAAATGAAGCCATTTATGAACAGTAATTTTTTACCAATGGTCGCCCCCAAATCACAACTGCCTAAGTTTTTCTTCTTGTTGACACACATTGCCAATCTAGCCCCGAGTATGTGGAATTGAATTCGGAAGCTTATAGAAGCCCATATCAACCAGTCGCCAGACTCATGACTTTTGGTTTATTAAGAAATTGCCGACAGCACTAACACCAATGCAAGTACAAAGCACATAGGAAATAATGTCGACAGATTTAGCTTGTCCGTCGTCGTCTGCCAAGGACATTTTAATTTTACTGCTTACATTCATCCTTTTTTTTGCTCTTTCTTTAAAATATTTGGTGAGTTTTTTTTTCTTTAGTCTGTTGAACTGAATAAAACTCAAAAATAGCTCGAGAAAAAAAAAAACAATAGATAGATACGTCCTTCAAAGGATAGAGGGAGGAATAAAAACTTCACTTTATAAGGACTCAAATGTAGAAGTTGAAATTGGCAACAACAACAAAAAAAAAAAAAACATGAAAGAAAAAGTAGCTAGGTTTCAAAAATTTGAGATGGAGCTTTTCATTTTGTGTTAACACCGACAAAAAGATTTGAATAATAAATCTTCATTTCGATTTGATGAAACAAAAAGTGCAATTCAAAAAGTTGCTTCCTGTTTTTGTGTTCCTTTGCCACATCATCTTCGGTCCTTCGTACTTGGTCTGAGGGAGAAAATGATGCACAAAACAGTTTTCAAGAAAGAACAAAATTGAAAATCTGTTTGCATAAAATGCATGGTGGAAATAGTTGTTCGCTTCTTCAAAAGTGTTTAAAGAATATTACAATAACTGTAACCAAGTCAATTGACTTGAAGTCGCTTTGAAAACTTATTCCTACATATACTTCATCATATCATTGATTCTCAAACAAAAATTGAAAAAGTAGCTGACCATAAAGTTATGGAAAAAGATTTCAAATATTTTTTTGAACAATTTATGTGTTTTTTAGTTTTACAAGGAAAACTGGAAGATATTGAATTGAATAAAATTAAATGCTTTGCTTTTTCGAACTCTTCGGGTCAGTTATTTACTATTTTTGAAGAAAATGCCTTCAATTTCTTGTCAAAGACATTTTTTGATGGTTTCGAGGTTCAACGATTTTTCAGTTATTTTTCGACTGTTTTAAGATATTTTAGAATTTATAAATATTAATTTTTTTTGTTCATTGAATATACTATACCTTTCCTTCTCAAATAGTGGAAGAAACGAGATAGAGCATGAAAATGAAAGAAGTTCACCGTAGCGTGCGGTAAGAATTACCAAAGAGCTGAGAGGTGGCCAGAGCCATAGTAAAAGATACAGACGGATCTCTTTTCAACGGTTTTAGGCATTGTTTTCACCAGTGAAGTCCGAAATAGTAATTTCCCGAATATACATCTCTCTCAATTAGAGAAGAAATTTTTACAGAAATAACAGCACAGAAGAACAACAAAGCGTTTTGACTCATTGAGAGAGCTTTCCTGAAAAATGGAAAAAAGCGATGATAGACAGTGCAAAAATTGGAGAGCCATTTGCGTGCTACTTGGAGTAGCCAAGATAATAGCAAGAATCGTCCTGGAGCAACCACCTCAAAGACATACTCCATGCTGAAGGAGCTAAATTCCGCACTAAATGTTCCTGTGTGGATCACGTTATCAATTACTGAACAGTGCATTTGGATTGAATATTGGTCACCAATTCACGCACTGTTCACCGACGACTCGCGATGGTTTCAATATAAAATAATAAATAATAAAATTATTCCTCTGAGTAAAGCTCAGAGGCATCACTTTTATCAAAGATGAGGTAAACAAATTTATATTATGTTTAAGCAGATGCAGCTTTGCCGACTAGAAATGGAAGATTAAGTGAACTCTGGAATAATACCTCAAATACTTGGATTACGCGGACGACATATGCTTACTCACTCATAGGATGATGAATCTTCATCAAATTACAACAAGGGTGGAGAGAAAAGCAGAAACCATTGAGCTTAGGATCACTACACAAAAAAATACAAAAAGGATCAGCCATGGAACAGCCGGTTGAGATGGTAGACAATTTTCCGTCTCTACTGAAAGCAGAACTAAACTAGGTATTAACTTGAAGTTCAGAATACTGTCCAAAATATGAAGAAGAACTTTATAAGCGCCAATTTAAATCCGTACTTCTTTATGGATGTAGCACTTGGAAAGTCCCATTCGCTTCCAGGAACCCATTGGCTCTATCATACAGTGAATTGCCCATACGCTTCAAAAAGGTAACCGGTCCATCGAGAGTCAAGCGATGCTATGGTTCCCTTTCATGCAGGCAGACAGACGACTGGGCTGACCTGGAAGTAATTGGTGAATTGGTGAATGTGTCGAAGAGGGGAAACGGACAAAGTACAACTGGAGAAAAGCTGAAATAGATCTCCAGGAACCGTAAAAGATGCCTAGTAGGGATTCAGTAGTTCCTGTGACCTGTTAGGGGAAAGGAAAGGAAAGGAAAGGAGAAAAGGAAAGGAAAGGAAAGGAGAAAAGGAAAGGAAAGGAAATGAAATGAAAGGAAAGGAAAGGAAAGGAAAGGAAAGGAAAGGAAAGGAAAGGAAATGAAAGGAAAGGAAAGGAAAGGAAAGAAAGGACAGACATTACAGGTGTTTCCGTTGTTTTCTAATAATTAGAAAACTGTGGATAAATAGACTTCCTGACCGATTCCTTGGATAACAGAGAGCGATAGTTCATGGAGAAGTTACTTCCAATTGTGAATAATTCCTCCTTTATGGAGGACATCATACCAGATTCGAAAACTCGGGTGAGAAGCAATTTATCTTGACGAATGATATTCTTGGAGAATTTTTCGGCAGTAGCCAGTGAAAAAACATTTCTGCTTTTTGACGGACGAGGATGAAAATCGAACCTAGACCTCGGCATGACATTCCTACACCCTAGTGAATTTCACAATGTTTTTCATATAATCATGATGGTTCAAGCAAACACCTGTCACACCAGAGTTGTGATTTCTTCAAGAGTATCAATTGTCAAGAAAACCAAAAACTGCTTCTAGGTTCTGGCAATAGTTTCCTGCTATATCAGGCACACAGGAATGGTTGAGAGACAGTTCTCCTCGAGCAGTAATAATAAAACTCCATCACCAAATTCAATACAAAACAACTAACTTCGTTAAAAATTTTCTCTTCTTCCCCCAGAAGTATGTATCCATGGGGTTGGGGATTTACAAATGATGCTGTCGCTTTAGAATCCCTTTATCTTTCTAAAATTATAACCAAAGTCCTTATTTAACGCTCCAAAACCAAAGTAGCTAAAACAAGTTCAAAATTTATTATTCCCTTCCAGGGCGCAATTGTTAGATTTCTAAAGCAGGATGTAATTTCATTCATCATACACCATGAAAATCAGTTGCAGAAGAAGTAGCTTTACTCCTTATCCACCCATCACATCTCACTGCACCACAATGTCATAAAACTTAAGTTTTAAGCTTCAACACTTTTCACGCAATTCCAAAGGAATCTTATAACTGGCACATCAGCAAGCTCTGACATCTGACAAATGTTCATTCCGCCTAATTTAGAATAAACGCTGTGATGACATCCAGGTGCATTCATTTCAGAGAGCAGATCACAGTAGAGCAGAGTATAGAGCACATAGTCTTATAAACATTGAATCACGCAAATACACCGAGACACATTAAATTTTCTTTCTGAGCTCCATTACTATATATGTATATGATGGTTTATGGTGTGCTCCTCTGCATGAGCCAACCACAAACCCCAAAGACTCTTCTTAATCCAAGAACGTGTCCTTGTAAGGTGGCACACCATTAAATTTTAACATCCGTTTTGCAGTTTTTCTTCCATTTTCTTCTCACATTTAATTGTTTTCTCCGAGGAATGTGAGAAACTTGTCACAATGAGCCAGAGAGGCTATAGGACACACCATATTACAGTCATCCTCCCCTTCCACCCACTTAATGTTTCAAACCAAATCGGTGCGGCTGGAGAGTCGAGTATAGAGTTAGAGTGGCCGGTGCGGTGCGGTGCGGCATGGCGTTGGCGTTGGCGGGAAGCGAGCTGATATGGGCTTAGGTTAGCTGATGGTTGGCTGGGTGACTTCCTGGCCATGGACTGGGCAAATTAAAACAAGTGTCAACGTGTTAAATTAGGGACCCAGGAACAAAAATTTCATTAAAATGTAATTGCCTTCATTTCACTTGTATACAGACACACACACATACTTTACCACCGTGTGAGGGGTTAGGGTGTTCTGTTTCGTGTTTTCTCTGTGTTTCTTCTTCTATACTCTGCCACTGACAGGACCTTCTCCCATTGCTTAGGCATGATGTTATGCGGAGGCACTTCGGAGTGTAGGTTCTTTGCCAGAGAGCTTATTCGCTAGTGAGTTCCATAAATCCTTGGGAGCTCTTGTAATAATGTTCAGGGGGATCTTATAGCGAAACAGAGTTCAAGTGAATTCGTCCTTAGTGCTTTCTTTTCGGGCCATTACAAGGCGAGTAAACATTTTTTTTTTCGTTGGGAAATTTTGTGTCAGAATTTTTGTCTGTTTGTGTTCCTTATAGGGATATAGAAATAAAAAAAAATTAAGAATTATAGGTTTTGTCCTGCACATAGGTACTTACAAGCGAGTATGTAGGTATACACACTCGATGGACATGAAATCGCTTTAGGTTGGTTTTCAAAAAGAAGGTCTCGAAAATAATTGGTTATATTCTTGTAGGTACTTTTTATATGTAACGTAAGGATATAAGGCGACTATCTTCTGTCTGAGAGACCAAAAAGAGATGTGGTCATGTTAATTGAATGGAATTAATATTAATGGGCTTGAACTTGATTACGAAATAATCTGTTGTACCGCAAAACGGAAAGGCAGTGATAAATTTATCCGTTAAGGATATCTGCTCCTTGATTTTTTGGAAAAGTTATGGTCTGGCGGTTAGGATTGTATTTTATTGCTGTCGAGTATTGCTTTCAATTTAGCACTCGCTTATATGGACTTAAACTCCTCTTTTTTTATTGGCAACACTTAAGTAAAACAACTACGACGACGACTTGTTAGATATTTGTATTTTTTTTTTTTAGTTCTTTAACAGGACGATGGAAAATTAAGAGATGATGTAGATCAGAAGAAGAACTTAGACAATTTGTGTTTTGAGATACTTTCAGTTTTACGCTTGTTTTAGTATTTTATTTGTTTTAACTATATGCATTTTAAATATTTGGGAATAACCTTTTTCTAATAAATTACTTTTTTTTTATTCAACTTTGAAAAATATCACAATTGTACCTTTTTAATCACGGCAAGTTTTTTTTAGTTTAGGGAAAATTTTCGATTGGTGAAAAAATTCGAACTCGAAAAACATGACATAATTATGATAGGGGAGTTGAAAAATGTGGGTCTCTCAACTTTATCTGTCTGTATGTTGAACTAAAGCCCAAAGGGTGGGTGGTTTTTTTTGAAACTTGGTCCATAATTTTTTTGGGCAGTATTTCCACGTTTTTTTTGTTGATTTTTTAATGTCAAAAATAACTTTAAAAAAAAATCTAAATGTGGAAGTTTTCTCAAAATTTTTGAAAAACTAAATAATTAATTTAAGTCTAAATTGAATTTTTATAAATCGTGAAAAAGGCCATCGGAACTAATATTCGTGAATGTCCCCTTGCGGGGTATAAGGGCCAACACTATTCCTACGCGCCATAATGTACAGTTTCTGTATTTTAGATCTCTCCAATTTTTCCCCAGTATAAGGGACAGATTTCCTTCAAACTTTAGACTAAAGGTTTTAAGAAGTTCTCCTAGAGGAGAATTTTTTTTTAGCTTCAAAAACAACGAAGTAAAAAAATCAAAAAACCGTTATTAATGCAACCTGTCAAAAAAGTCTAATAAAAGGTTTGGCCAACAACTAATAAAATTTTTATTAAATAAGTCCTTGATAATTCTAATAATATCCTGTATTAAAGTTTTCGAAAAAAATATATTGTTGATTTTGGAAAAAAATAGAATTTTTTTTATTTCAAAACTCAATATTTTGAAAATGGTTAAACATTTTTTTTTTTTGAAATTTTGTATTATTGAATACTAAGAACTTACACATCAATTTTTTTGTATAAAAATGCTTAAAAATTAAGTATATAAAAAATATTTTTTGAAAAACGGCTCAAACGATTTTTTTTTTGTTTTTGCAAAAATTCACCTGTCTAATATTATTACATTATATTAAATAGAGTATGTTTGATAAATATAATTTTTGAATGATAATGTACTCGTTTGGGTGGAAAGGATGTCATTCAAAGTGGAAAAATTGTATTTTTGTAAATCCAGAAACCCAATTTTTTATGTTGAATATGTGTTTTTATCGATAAAGTTCCTTTCATCCATAGAAGGTTTTTAATTTAGAAAATTATTGAATGTCATTTAAAAACACATAGATGTTAAGTTAAAGGCTTAGTCAAACTCTCCACAATCACACCGAATTGAAATGTTCAACATCAGTCTTCAAATAAATACAAAAAAAAAAAAACGATAAAAATGAGCTAAAGTTTAATTTACTTGAAATCAAATGGCAAATGCTAAAACGTCAAAAATCCATCTTTTCGTAGAATCTCTTATCTCGATTAAGCGATAATTGAAAAATTTTAATTTAATTTGTCCTCTGTTTTTTTTTTACATATTTCGCATTTTTAAAGGTTCCAAAAAGCACAAACTCATCAAAATATTCAGCCTCACCATACTAGAATTTGATAATATAGCGTGACTTCATTAGTGCTCATTCTAACTGTCACTAACAAATCCTGCGAAGTCAACACTAAGAATCATAATTTTATACTCGTGCAGATATACGCTCTGACAAATAAAAAAAAAAATGTCCTTAGTTCCTTCAAAAGTCTTCGACCATCAAGGCGTCTCTTTTTTTTTCTTGTTGTAGATAGGCATTATTTATTTTTCATAATCTCGAGGATTTCCTTCTGGCAAATATTTGTAATAACCTCCGCACAAGTCCTTAAAACCTAATTACAATAAAAAATTAGCACTATTTGGCCAGGACTATATAGACCCGAATCTCAAGTAATTCGTTCATCCGTTGATGCTGATGCTGGTTGCTGTTGCTGCCCTCAAGTAATAATTTTCCTTTTAATCTCCTGCAAATGACTCCACTCTTATAATTCAAATATTTGACTCAGACGACTCAGTGATCTGCTATGAAAGGAAGGACAAAACACTCCGCAAAACCTAATACACCTTGTTCAACTTAAGAGGAAGCAACAGCTTCCTGCCACACACACACCATCACCATTAAGACTGACAACCGAATCCATCCCAACTTCCAACCTGTCCACAGACTCTTCGCGAAATCTTATAAAATCGCAACTTGGCCATGATGAGGCCATAGAGTCTATGAATGGTATCCAACAGATAAGCAAAAAAGAACATTATTTTTTGAATTAAATGAAAATTTTCTTAAGAATATTCTCGTTGGCAAATTATTCAAACGTATCCTCTCACTCTCTCTCTCTTTTATAATATTCTTGAATGGACGGCGCAGAATTCCTAACATTTGTATTTAATTTAACTATTTTCATATGCCATTTGAATTTGTTAATGGTCCTCTGTCCGGCACGGCATCATAAGCTTAAAACGAAACTACATAGTTTGCACAAAATTTAAAATAATCATGCCCACTCTCAAGCATCCAAAAGGATCATAGAGATTGGTGATGCTCTTGCTCTTGCTCTTAATGAAATATAAAATTCAATTAATGCCAACGGTAAAATGATTGTCCCCACAAATGAAAATAAGCAATCATTATTACTTGGAATGGTTTTTGGTCAGGATCTGAATCTGGATGGGTAATGTCAAACGGTGCAGGGTTGGAAAAAAAAAAAAATAAATAAAATCTACCCCAATTGAACCATGGAATCATGGTGGAATTATAAAAGTTGAAGTGATGTGAATGTGAGAGGGCTTTGGCAGGTTTAAGGGATATTTTCACCCACTTAACAGAGAAAAGTAATTAGAGTATTTTATTTGCGCTGACTTTGGTGTGATTTTTCATTTTCATAATCGGCTTAAGGGGACAACACAACCAACAATTTTGAAAAAGAAAAAAAAAAGCACAAAAACTTTGAAGGGCTTGAAACTGGTTGGTTGTTACTGCTCTTAAGGGTTTTCTAGTATTCTATGTCAACACACCGATTTTTAGATTCTTTTCATTCCGTTTTTTAAAATAAACCGAAAGATGAGCTTGTGGCCAAGTTTTGGATTGTTCTAATCCCGGTTTTGGATTGTTCCATGTCTGAGGCGAACTTACTCTAAGCCTACGTTTAAGAAAAAAATCCACAAAAATTGGCAATTTTTTTAAATTCATTAATTTTTGAAAGAAAAAGTGTTAAGATCATTATTTAAAAAATATTTGTCGTAGAAGACTAATTTTTGTGGTTTCAGGGATAATACTTATTTTGATAGAACGAATTCTCTGACGCTTGAGACCCCCGATTAGATGCAAAACAATTATTTTTCTAAATATTTAAATTTTTGGTGGGATTTCTTATAGAAATTGGAAACATTTCGAAAAATATAGCAAAACTGAAAACTATTTTAAAATAGAGAATTAACACATATCGTTTGTTTAACATATTTCTTGATTAGTTTGAACTACGGGCTTAGTTTTTAGGTTCCAAGAACGAAGTCTTCTTTTTGTTTTAATCTTCAAAAAAATAACCGATTTTTTTTCTCTTCAAAAAAAAAAAAAAAAAAAATTATTTCCTAGAAAAGTGGCACCCCTGAAAAATATTTTCAAATGAAAGCTTTGTAAGATTTTTTTTTTTTTTATGATACTACTTTGAAGAACAAATCCGGTTTTTTGAAAAAAAGTGTGAACAGAACTCAAAATTTGTTCCACCAGAAAAAATATTTTTTTTTAGAAAAGTTGCCACTTTTGTATTGTAAAATATTTCAATAAAGTACCTTTGTATATGAAAAACATAGTACTATCATGGTGAGTATTTTTTAATGTTGCCCCGACCCTTGTGGTGGCGCTGCAAAATTTTAGATTTAGAATTTGATTTGGGGAGTCTTTAAGCATCGGAAAGTGGGAGTAGGAGCAAGAGGAGACCCGCTCACTTTCTGGAAGCAAAGAACAAATCCGATTGTATTCTATTGATTATTCTAAAAACACAGGAAACGTTTATCGCAAGAAGAAGTAGCTCTATCTAAAACACATGATTTGTTCCTCGCAAGTAGGAGCGGAAGCGGAACGCTGATATTGGCGTCAACTAATTTTTATTTTGGAAATTTTTTGGTGAAGATTTTAATGCTTCGTCAAAATATTTGGTATTTCGCATTTTTGTCTCGCTAATTTAAACCTTTTTGTTATTTTGTAGTACAAAATATAGAGTCATCATCATCATTAGCTCGACAACCGGGGTCCGGTTCTGGCCTCCTTCAACAAGTCTCTCCACCTATCCCGGTCTTGAGCCGGCCGACGCCATCCAGTTGCGCATCCCAAGGTTTCGGACGTCCTGGTATCTATACGCCATTTCTCCAGCGCAAGCATGGTCTACCACGCTGCCGTCTACCATAGAATGTACCACAAAGGACTTTCCGAGCCGGTTCCTCTTCACTCATGCGAGCTAGGTGCCCTGCCCACCGGAGTCTACCGAGCTTAATTTTTGTCACTATGTCTGCTTCAAGGTAGATTGCGTACAATTCATGATTGTACCGTCTCCGGAATCGCCCTTCCTCACATATGGGGCCAACAATTATCCTTACAACTTTTCTCTCGAACGCGGCTAAGAGGTCGAAGTGTCTTTTGCTAAGCACTTAAGTCTCGGGTCCATACGTGAGTACTGGCAGGATCATTGTCCTGTACAGCATCAGTTTTGAAGTTATGGTGAGATTTCAAAATATAGAGTGCCTAGCCTATAATATAAATCGATAATTATATTAATTTGTAATATTTTTCATTTGATTGAAATTTTCAAACCGTTGTTTTTTTTAACAAATCCATAAGATGTCCTCAATTTTAGACAAGTTGTACCAATACCAACCTATCTCAAGTAAACAAAAAAAAAAAAGTACTAACAATGTAGGTATTTATGAAAAAGGACAAAATTTTATTTTCTCCCAGCCAGAATTGTACGCGAAATGGAACACATTTCATCAAATCATGCAAAAGGTGGACGCCAGTATTTTGCTGCCTCAAGAATTTTTAAATGAGCAAGGGATTC
Organism: Syrphus vitripennis; assembly: GCA_958431115.1. NCBI lineage: Eukaryota > Metazoa > Arthropoda > Insecta > Diptera > Syrphidae > Syrphus > Syrphus vitripennis. The sequence goes on along the minus strand of OY288110.1, from coordinate 96,008,369 downwards.
GGTTTATTTTCCGAGGCAATGCGCATTTAATTTTGTCTCATTTCAGAGGGAGTTTTTATTTTTGTCCTTAGCATTTAATTTTATATATTTTTTTTTTGTTTGTGGCTAAGAGAGTCCTTTTTATTATTTATATACATTTCTTTTTGTCAAAAATGGCCAAAGGCTAAAGTAATATTTTTTGATAATAATTGGATGGTAGAATTATAAATATATAAAAAAAAAAAAAATTTGCTAAGTAGTGTGAATTTTTTTTTAATGATAACAAGTTTGAAGGAGTTTCAAAATATAATGCTGTTGTTTATTTAGTTATTAAAATGGTTGAAAGAAATAAAATGAAGTGACAATTTTTGATGACGCTGTAAGTTTTTTTTTAAAGTAAATAATTAATCAGACTTGAAACAAAACTGAGGTAGTATTATGGAACTTATAGGGATGGTTTTATTTTTATTCTTTTTTTTGGAAGATAATCACGTTTTATTGTGAACTTATTTTAATTCTATTTTTTTTATTGACTTTCAAATTATCCATACTTACAAATATCTGTATAGGTACTGTTTAATTTAATGGGCTCAAAGGGTACATTGTGTTCTTCAAGGGAGTTAAGCTTTGGTAACGAGGAATTCCGCATGTCAAAATAAATGTAAGATGCATAGCAAGAATCACAGAAGAGTTCTGAATTAGAGTATGGTGTACACCAGGGAAGCGTCTTAGGTCGCCTTGTTCTTTATAACAATTCTTGACTTTCTAAAGTCAATCAGTTATTTAGAGGGTTTTGTCGTATGATAAAAAAGCTGGAGATGTATCAACTACGTTTATCAAACCGATTCAAAAATAATTTAATTTTTTTTTCCAACTCTTGAACTTGAACCTAGTCGAAAGACAATTTGTTTCAATTGGTAAAGAAAATTACATTCGTTGCTATTCCAAAGCATCTAATCGGCTTTTGGTTTTACATCAAATAGGCCTGAACAAACAAACAAAAATGAAACCGATTTGCAACAATGAAGTGACGAAGAAAAAGGATGAAAAATTGGAAATTTTCTGTTTTTTAATGCTCTAGAAAAATGTGATTTGATGCCAATTTGATTGTCATTGAAGGATGTAAAATAAATTTTGAAGGAAAGTTTTTTTTTTCACAAATCATTGCAAATTTTTTTTCAAAGAAATAAGACCCACTTTTTAGTTTACGTCACAAATATTGAATGGAACATTTTCGGGAATATTTCGAAAACCTAAAGTGGTGGAACTATCTGGGCCATAGATTCGAATTAAGCACTATAAAAATCTTTGACCAGTGCTGTCAAAGTAAAATATTTTCCTTATAATATGCTCAATCATTTTTATCAATCCATTTTTCTCCCAAACGACATCATTCCACATCAAATAAGTTCACATTACTTTCTTCTGAGAAACAAAAAATTAGCAGAAAAACCGACAATAGTCAAGTGCCTGTGCTAAATCCAATTTCTGAATCTTGGTTTCTTTTTGTTGCATACTTAATTCTTCAATTAAAAAAAAGCAATTTGTTGGAAATTTTTTATCGGCATCCATTTTATGAATAGAACAGATATGTAGTTGTGATTTCATAGAGTATAATGTGCCGCATACCGTCTTTTTTGGATTCTGAGCCTTGCACTTTGATGTTTTAATTTCCAATAGAGTTCCCAGAGTTCAGAAAAAGATTTTGTTGACATTTATTAAATTTTATTTTATTGCATTGAAAATTAGTGAAATATTTATTTAAAATTTAAAAAATATTATTTAAATTTTTTTTCTTCCAAATTGTGAAACTATGTTCCAAAAATTTGTTGATACAATAAAAATATGATGTTTCGTCATATTGAAGCTGTGATCTAATTTTCTATGCCACTGTCATAGGTGATTTTTTTTTTCAAAAATATCAATAAATCTTAAACTCTGCCAATATATTTCTAAAATCTTAGTTTTTGGCAAAGAATGTTTAATTTCTTGAAAAAAATATAAAAAAAATAAACTTCGTCTAAACAGAGCCAAATTTGACCAAAATTTCGAACTAGCTAAAAGGATTTTTTGTGTGTTGGCTTTTGGAAATCGAAATTTTTGATGTTTCACCGTTAAAACTAAGGGTTTTCAAGATGTAAGATTTTCAGAGTTTTTAGTTTTCTTAAGTTTTCAAAATTCTTACTTTTTGCTTTCATAATTTTGGGTTGCTTGCCATATTTGGATTTATTTTGATTCCGATTGATTCCTATTGATTGATTGATTGACTATACTACAATGTCCTTGTTGTAAAATTAAACATAAAAAATAGTTTTTCTTAAGTACGCCTTGTTTTATATTGATGGCAACACTTGATTCAAGTATGTTTGAACACCCATTCCAAATGAAATATTTCCACATTCTTTGAAAAAAAAATAGCATCTTAAAAAAAAAATCGTTTTATCGCTTTTCCTGGTATTTGAATTATTTTTTTTTTATTTTCAAACAAGAAGATAATCAAACTAGCTTAGCTTCTAAATAAAACTACGTGCCGTCAAGAGTACTTATAACACAATGATGGAACCAACTTGGCATAATTAATTGGGTGTGGGGGATGTGTACGTACAATACAAAAGTACTTCAGATACAAATTAAAAAGATTTTGTCCTTCTTGGAAATAGCAAACATTTTAATGGATGCTGAATGAAAAGTTTTTCTTTGTTGTTTAGCAATTATTTGAAATTTCGTTCGTTGGCTTTTTTTTTTTTATTGTATTTTCAATTTATCTTTTTGCGTACGCCAAAATAAACAAGAACTTTCACATCAGGATCTCAAGAATAAAAAAAGAAATTGAAGAAAGAAATTGAAAGAAAAACACAAAAACTGAACATTTCCTGGGAAAACAATGGAAAAGGCGGACGTAAAACTTTTCTACTGTACAAGCGGATAATACCTCGACAAGTGGGACTTTGTAAATCCCTCTTATTGCTGTCCTCTTATATGTCACCGAACGTTTTCTAAGGATTTTTTTTTTGTTTTGTTTTTATGTTTAGATATTTTTCGTGGGTTGGATTTTGTTGTTGTTGAATTGAGCAGGGAAGATTTTCGGTCAAACTTTCAAGTGGGTCTTATCTGGCAGAGAAAAAGGTTTGGCATGTATGAGTTGACAATTAATCCAACGACAATTTGCCAAATCTGGAATCAATTTTGTAATTTTTCTTTTTCTCTCAACATTTTATAGGCAGGTAATAAGCCCCAATGTTTCATTTTGATAAAGGGTTTTTTTTTTTTTTGAATTGGATTCTAATTCAATTTATATCTGAAAGTGAAATATGTATGTTGGAGGAGGGTTTAGGTTAGGCAGGGTGATTATAATATCAATTGCTTAATCCGAAGAAAACAATTTGTTTAAAATACAGACAATGCGAATATCATGAAATAGAAAAGAGTTTTTTTTTTGTTAATTGATAGATTTTTGAAAATATTTCATTAAAAAAAAGCTAGTAAATGTGGAATTTTGAAATGCAAAGCAAGACCTTTTGCCAAAAAAACTGAAATACATTCAACTATATGATGAAAGGTATTTACACACGTAGAAGAATATAAAAGCATTTTTCAATTGAATATAAGAGAAAATTAATTAAAATCAATATAAAAATGCCTTTGCGAATTTCAAAATGATTGGCAGTGGTGGGGCGCGGCGCGGCGTTGGCGGTGGTGATGAGTCAAAAATCACTAGAGTGCTGGTGCTTCATAGAAAAGCACCATCCAAATAGAAAAACAATCTTTAAATTCCTCGGTTGTCGTGCAGAATTGCGGAATCGTGTATTTTCTGTTTCGAATTGATTTTGTTATTGGCAAAACTAACTACATTGGAATGTTAGATACGCGAATTGTTGAACAATCTATTTAACCGCGAAGTATTGTTTTTCATTTATCAGCATAGCCAGCTGTAGGGAGAATATATATTTTTAATTAAGACATGATTTAAAAAAAAAAAAGAATTTAGCTAAAGGTGAATTTGATGCTAAAGTATAATATAAGTATTTATAGCTGGAAAAATATTCAAAAGGTGGAAAAAAAAACCAAACTACGAATTCTGGGAACTGAGCAGTTTTGATGGCGTTACAGGCTGCCACGCAAAGAAACGTCCCACCTACATTAAACCAGATCCATTATACTGAGAGGGTCACTTTTCAAAATCTAACAAAATTTACTGTCAAGATTTACCTGTCAGTATTTAAGACGCAAAATCAACAAGGTGCTGTTTCGGTTGAACGATATTTCAGGTTAGATCCACCTAAGCATGTTTTTTTTTTTACACTGTATCTGGAAAACTTTATTGTAAATTTTACAAATACTTTGTGTTGATTTAACTTGTAAAACGTTTAACATGATTAACTGCGTTGAAAAATAGTAACATGGGAATTAGCAAGATTCTGTTTGATTTAACATGAATTTTCTGTGAGTTAAGGCCTATTCACGTGAGAACGACGAATGACCGACGAATGACCGAATAAATGTGATTTTGAAAAATTTATAAACCTAAATTCTTCAAAAATTTTAATCAAATAGATTTAGAAATATATTTTGTTTTAATGTTTCGATACTAAACTAAGCTTTTTCTTTGATAAAATAAAATAGATTTGAGAAAAAAAACTAATTGTTACGAATTTTCAAACTATATTCGTGTTCCACATACGATCCACAAGTCGATAAACAAATTGTTGGGACGCGAATAACCTTAAAACCACTTCTGTTTTTGTTTTCTTCATGATTGGCCATAGCTAAATTTGTCAAAATCAAACTACATTCGCGACAAATAAAAAAAGCCTTGTGAACAAAGTTGTCAAAATGGACGAATGTTCGTTCATTCTTCGGTCGTTGGTTCTCTCATGTGAATAGTCCTTCAATGTCGAAAAACTTCAAAATTGTGATTTAAATTTTTGTGCGGAATTATACATGATATGGAAATTAATTATCCTTGTTCTATTTTTAAAACTAGAAGAAATTAAATCATTTGGTTTTCAGGGTTCGATTAAAAATGGCTAAAAAAAAATTAACGATGAATAATTTAAGGATCCTATCGATCCTTTTTACAAACATATTTTTCTTCACTGAAAAAAAACCAAAAACGTTTGGAAAGCCTTTCATGTTGTTCATGTTGATAACAATAATTTTAAAAATAAAAATTTTTTTTTGTTGAGTTCTTTATTAATTTGATAGAAATATTTTATTTTTTTGTTTTCAAGTTAATTTAAATGTTTTTTTTTATATCGTTTTCCTATGGATTATTTTAACAGTACAATTTAATTCGTAGTATTTCGGGAAGAGCTAAAAAATATTTTATATATTTTTTTGGCTGAGGCATCTATTTTGTATTTTTAGCCATTGTCTAAAAAAAATTCATGAAATTAAGTTTAAGTAAAGCATAGTAAAAATTTAACTGCTCAAAATTTCGCATTTATAATATGTTTGACTAGGAAAAATGTCAGCAGATATGCATTTTATGTCATGATTTATTACAATTGTTTCAATTGGATCAGTTTTTATTGATATCACCCAAACTATTGTGCACCAGAGCGTATACGTACTTTTTTTTATTTTATTAAATTTCAACTAATTTCTTGCATATAACGTTGGTCTATGTTCATTTAAGGACATATATTAATTAATAATAAAATGAATTTAATATTTGAAAACTTGTATAGCTTTTTCCAGCGTAATTTTTGTACGTACAATTAATACCACATAACAGTTTTTAATTGAAACAAAATCAAGCAGTAAGGACTTTAGTTACTTACTTAAGTCCACAGATTCAAAGTTAATAATTTGTTTCTCTATATTTTGGACAGTATTGAGGACGAAGCGTTTGCTTTTCCGATTCGATTGTTAACATCTAGTTCGATTCTGCCATCCGTAGAGGCAATACTTTAAGATCTTAACATATGTTCTACCATCTCAGCTGATTGTCCACAAATGTCTATGTGGACAGATGAAGAAGTTCCAAGTCTCATCCTTTTTGTTTTTTTTGCCGTATGGATTTTTAGCCCAATAATTTCAGCTTCTTCTTCCACTCTTGTTGTCATTTGATGGAGATCCATGATCCTAATCATACGTCGTCGTCTGGGTAGTCCTGGTGTTTGAAGTATGATTGTAGAGTCCACTGAATTCCTCTATTTTCAGCAAACAAAGCTTACAAAAGCTTACAAAATTTGAAATAAAAATTACTAAAGAATAATTTAAAGAAAAATGAATAACGGAAGAAAAAATTTTACTTATGAATTTGTGTCTTAGAAAAAATTACTATGATGTGTGTTCTAAGCCTATTTCGAATAACTATTGAAAAATTAATTTTTCAAAAAAAAAATGTATACCGTATACCGTATATGTATTTAATGTATGTAAATCGAGCAAATCTAAGCGCACCCTAATTTGCCCAAAACATTTCCAATTTTGCAAAACTCTTTCCAAAGCCCATCAGGAACTCTAGAGCCCTTAATTTAAAGTTAAAAATCATGCTTCTTTCATCATGGTTCTTTCTCAAAAAAGTACTCGCCGCTTAAAGATAGCAAACATTCAATTTGCCAAATCTATTGGAAATAAGAATTCTCATTTTTTATCAAACCTCTTAAAATAGACCAAATCAATTAGTAAATCAATGAATTTTTAGCTGAAACTACAGAGGTCCTTTCAAGGAATTGGCATTTCTCTGTGACAACAACAAATTATGTAATATACCTTTTATGTCTTTTTGGTTTCAAAAATTCCATCGTTCTATCTTAAAAATGAAAAAAAAATCTCCTACCCAAAAACATTATTTTTAACATCCTCAAAAATCATATCCTAAAAGCTTTTACCCAACAAATGTCCTTACCACAATATTATTACAAATAAATATACCACATACCAATGAGACATAATGTTTTGCTGTCAAATAAATTATTCAACAGTGCACTATGACTTTAGAACAAAATTTTAATCTCTTATCACAGCCACAGCTCCATGGACATGGTCGATATGGACGACTACCGACTACCGACGACCGACGCGACGCAAGAGGTTCGTATGTCAACTTTCATTTCGATGCGGTGTAAGCTTATATTCAATTCCCACAGCTTTGAGCTGTCATTTTGAGTGTGAGAGAAATCACACCAAATCAACGAATGAACGAACGAACAAACAAGACAATAAACGCAATTGGACTCCCACGGGCATTTCCGATTTGCTTCTTTTATATATATAAATGCGCAAAAGCCCCTCATAAAAAATCATCCTTACCATCCGCAAAAGGTGGGGGGGGGGTGGATAAAATAAAAGGACAACCACGTAATTTTATTTCCTTTTATTTATTCAGATAAAAATATGAAAACTATCAGCAGGACACTGTATTGAATATTTTTTGTGTTTTCGTTCCCAGGTAAATATCCTTGTGCTATATACCCACATGTTTTACCGTCCTTCATTGGCCCAACAAACAAAAAAAAAAAAAAACGTAGGCAGATAGCTACGTTTTTTTTTTGTTGCCTGCCAGATTATCAGATAACCAGAAGCTGGAGGTAGAGGAGATAGATAAATGTGTGTCATCGCCTGTCACTTGATATAAATGTTTCGTGTATTTGTCAGAATTTATTGAAGTTATTACCGAAGCATTGGTATTCCTTGGAGTTCAAGCTAACTAAAAGCCTCTTCTGCGAGTCCTGTCACATTCATAGGGTATGAATTTATGTGTCGTCATACACGCGTAGGTAAATGTTCACCAATTTGTATCGTGTTGTCGACAGAATTACTCTCTAGGGATAGAACTTTTGAATTAAAGTTGACAAGTTTTTTTTCTTCTATTCTACTATACCAATGCCAATGCGCGGGTGGATATATGGAATCTGAATTGGCCACATTTATCTTGGTTTGACATTTTGCCCCGAATATATAATAAAAATATAAATATATACATTGAGTTATCATATCATAAAAAAGTATGTTGGTATTTTGTTTTACTTCTATTGTTGTTGTTTTTTTTTTGTTTTTTTTTTTGCGATTGTTGAACCGGAACTAAGGAGATTGCCAAAAACACTCCTTGTGTATAGACCCTTATTAGACATTTCTTACTTCTTTTTTTTTATTATTTTTTCGTTACAATAGGTAGGTGGTATAGGTGGAGAGGCACATATGTAATCTATGAATAAAAGAAGAAGGATGTGTAGTGGATTAAGCCCAAGGGTTCCATTTGTGTTCCAATGGAGCTAAGATTTAGGAGGAAGATATCAAGGGCCAGAATGAATATGATTATTAGACCTTATTTTTATCGGGTATGGATGTATAAAAGTTTTCTATATAAGAATAAGAACCCATATAGGTACCTAAATATATTGCAATGAAAATAAAACTTAAGTAAAGAATACGTTTTTGATTTGAAATTACATAATTTTTTGGAGTAAAGCTTCTTATGGGGGGATTTCTTGGGATGATATGAAAAAAAGGAGAAGGTATGCTTAACCCATGACATTGAAAAGAAATGAGGCTAGGCTTTTAAGTTTGTAAGTATGTACCTACATCCGCTTGGTTTTTTTTTTAATTTTAATTAATTGCGAGTTTTAATGGAGAGAGTTACTGAATGTAATGTTTAATGATTTTTAAAATTTTTAGTATTTTATTTTGTAGCTAATTGAAAAGTTGTTAAAAATTTAAAACATACATAAGTAACAGCATTTGAATTTTAAGCACTGGTCAACAAAATTAAATTAAAAATACGAAAATATAGTTTTCAAAGGTTTTTGGTGTCCTTACTGTTTAATGCGAAACTGAACTTAAAAAATTCCAGCACATCAGGTTGTTGAGATATTCCTTTGAAAATAAAAAAACCCATGAAAAAAAATCCTTTTTCCGTATATTTGAGATCATGTAACAGAGTTAAGGATTTTTTCAACAACATTTTTTTAAGGTTATGGTTTTTTAAATTTATACACGCTTGAAAAATAAAAGCTTTTTTTTGAAAGCTAGATTACGAAACCGGCTTATTGTTCTTAAAAAAATTGAAACGATTCCCAAAATAAGCAATTTTTTTCCCTTACGTTCCTGTTTAAATTTTTCCAATATCATCTCTTTTAGTTTATAAGAAATCTCTTGACAAATGGCTGGGCTTTTTGGTTAAATTTATGTTTACGCTTGAGCTTCTTGTTGTTTTATGTTTTTCTGAAATTGTGCCATTTTTATCATATTTCATGACGGGTTTTATTTCTACTAATAAGTACATATAAGGATAAGTTGAAATATACAAAATTGTCTTTTGTGCCGTCAAAATTTTGCTGAAATTATAAGCGACACATACAGGGTGCCTTGCATATTGCATAAGGTCTCAAAAGAGCGTGTAGTTTGGAGCAAGACAAGACAAAAAAAATACTTTACCTATATTTTTCGAAAAATTTATTTTCAAACTCCAAAAACCGGACGTTGGTACCAATCAACTTTCAAAGATATAAGCAAAAATCTAAAATAACTTTTTTTTTTAAAAAGAAGAAAAAAAAGTGAACTGACATCACTGGATTGTTAGCTGAAATGATCATATTAACTGAATCTTCTTTTTATAAAGTCTTTCAAAACACATGCCCTTAGATCATTTAAACTATTCAAACAAAAATTGTGCTTATTGTAATCATATAACGTAAGATTTTGAAAAAAAATCACTTTATAAAATTTTGTTTTGAAAATTATTTTTACATATATGTATACACTTAAACAATTTTATAAAAAAACTGAAGGATGGAGTTTTGGCCTTAAAAACACTAGAATATGACATTATAAGTATTATTTTAAATATTAAGTTATTTTTTTAGGAAACCCTATCTCTGTTCAACCTTCGCTCTTTAGCATTTTGTAACACCTTATGCAAACATCCTGTATATGAAATTTCTTAAATACGAAACAGTAAAAGAAACAGCTTTCAAACATTTTATAAGAAACAATATTTAATTTTCGCATTCCTTTTTTGAAAATACAAAAACTTATTTTTTGAACATTTTGTTCATCAATATTATTTCCATTCTGAAGGCCCTCTAATTTAAAATTGTTGATCTGACTCTGTGAACCGTTCCGTTTATGCAAAATTTGAAAATCAAAATATACGGTGAAGGCAGGTAGTATTACGAAAATTTTTTTTTGGATATTTTTTTCCACCAAACAGTCAGTTTCTTATGCAGAAATTGAATGGCTAAAGTAAATTGTATTCAGTTCTTGACAAGTGATGATCTTGAAGAATTTATTAATTTATCGAAAAGAAGAAGCATCCCGTGAAAAAAACATTTCAATATTACAATGAAACAGGCTGAGACCAAACCTCAGACCCATGACATATGACAATCGTACTCATTAACCAACACTTCATGGAAACTACAGAAAGGCAACAAGGACCATTATTAAATCTTGAGACACTTTTAAATTTTTTAAATCGAACATTTTTTCGGCAATGTTCACCCGAAACCCCAAAATACATCTCAAAATTTAATTTTTCCCTAAAATCTTTGAATTTTAATATTTTTCATGCGACCTTGCAAAAAATAAAATTCTCTACTAGAATGATTGGGAAAAACACACAACCGAGTTAGGCCTTCAAAAAGGTCCTTGTTGTTGCTTTTTATATTCGGAATATGCATAAAAAAGAAGATGTATTTTACAAAAGTCATTAGGTGATTCAAAGTGCTTGATATACCGGTGAATTGTTATTCCAAACAAATTTAGCTTGCATAACCTCACTCCTTCATCCGCATCACCATCCTTAGAACCCCGCATAACCCTACAATGGAAAGCAGTTTGCCCGTTTGTGTTGGATGAATCCTTAATTCGGAATCTGTTAAAACAAAAAGGTTGTGCATTTCAGAACTGAGGGTAAGGATGTGTATTGTGTAAAGTTTCGTCTTAAAAATCCTTAGTTATTAAATTTCTATTAACTTAAAAAAAAAAAAATATAAAACTAAAAATAATTTTGTGGATTTATCGTATTCACATCACTCTAGGCTACGACTTAATTACTCACTTAATTTATAGCGAAACAAATCATTTCCTATTGAATTTCACATTTTCAACCCACGTCTTAATAATATTACCTAATTGAGTCACTTTGTTTTCATTGTCTGCAAATACTCCATATTATTAATCACCGAATTTTGTACACATCGGGAATAGCAAATGATATTAATGTCAATGATCATCAATGGTTGCTTGAATCGCTTAAGTGTGAAATCAACTAAGACAATAGGCCATGGGTCACTTCAGCTGATGGCATAAATCAACTCAATTATCGTGTAGGATTTTCTTGGCTAAGGAGCCTCTTTGCGCAACCTTTAGCACCACTTCAAGGCAGTACAATAATAATAATTATTATCATTGAACACTATTCATATAGCAGTATTGTATATTTCTATCAGAATAATAGGAGTAGATGTAAATACAGAGGATATTGATTTGCTCAAATTGGTTTTGGTGTGATGATGGCGCGGCGCGTAACGGTGGTAGGTTTATACTGATATGGCGTATTTGTAGGTATTCTATAAATAAGAAACGGGGTTGACATTTTACATTTTTGAAATTTTATTTGTTTAGCATTTTATTATTTTGCATTTCACATTTTGCTTTTTGTAGTTTCGCAATTTTTGTTGGCACTTGTTTTTTTCAGCCTGGAACCATAAGGGAATAGGTTGACCATGACTAACGTAACAAGCCAAGTAAAAATAGTCAGATTGATATCCAGAAAAATCAACATATTTAACGGACTCCGACAAGGGGATGGTTTGGCCTGCCTCCTCTTCAACCTGGCGTTGGAGAAAGCAATCCGTGCCAGAGTGCACGGCAACAAGAGGGACCATTGTCAACAGGTCCAGCCAGTTTTTGCTTACGCAGACGACATCGATATCATCGGAAAAACCGAACAAGCTCTACAAGATTCCTTCATCCAGATCGAGCAGGAGGGGCTGCAAAGTAGTGAAGGTAAACCAATGGTGTCGTCGAATGCGAGATGAACAGTTGGTCAAACAATCAAGGTAGCGGAGCACGAATTTGAATTGGTGCAATCCTTTAAATACCTTGGGTCAATAGTAGCAGCCGACAACAATAAAAAAGAATATATACGGTGGCTGCCGGAATCCAACAGAGGTAATTTAAGTCTGTAAAAGCTCTTCAAATCCAGAAATCTCACCTTAACTTCAAAACTGCGGCAGTTGCTGTACAGGACCATGTTCTTGCCAGTACTCACATATGGATCCGAGACTTGGGTGCTTAGCAAAAGACACTTCGACCTCTTAGCCGCGTTCGAGAGAAAAGTCTTAAGGAGAATTGTTGGCTCCATATGTGAGGAAGGACGATTCCGGAGACGGTACAATCATGCATTTTACGCAATCTACCTTGAAGCAAACATAGTGACAAAAATTAAGCTTGGTACACTCCGGTGGGCACGGCACCTAGCTCGTATGAGCGTAGAGGAACCGGTTCGGAAAGTTCTTTGTGGTACATTCTACGGTAGACGGCACCGTGGTAGACCAAGTTTCCGCTGGAGAGATGGCGTAGACCAGCTAGGGACCTCCGAAGCCTTAGGGTGCGCAACTGGATGGTGTCGGCTCGAGACCGGGATATAGCTTGAGAGACAGTTAATTATTAAGCCATTATTTATTCTCTGTATAAAAAATCAAAATGATAGAAGACAAAAAATTAACGGTAAATTATTCAACCAATATTTTTTCAATTGGTGAAAGTTTTTTTTTCGCTAAATCTATTAATTAGTTAAAAGGGAAATATTGGTAGACAAGTGTTTTGGGCCGAAATTTTTCAGCAAAGTGGCGCAAATGGCACTGAAAATGTTATATTTACCAAAATTCCTCCAAAAAATTCTCAAATAAAATGTACCAAATAAGTGGACTATATCTTCAATATTCTTGATCTATCAAACAATTAAATATGCAAGTGGATTTTTCTAAAGACTGCTTATAGGAGCTTACTTACTTAGTACGAGTGAAAGAGTTTAAAAGTGTTTTTTTTTCCTAAAAAATTAAAAAAAGTTTCGAGAGTAAAAAGCGATTAAATAAATCATACTTTTTGTCTTTGTTGGTTAAATTGTTTGAAATTGTCATTTAAAATAATTTCTTTTATCAATAATCATTAAATTATCATTTTTTTTTTGCTGCTAAATCGAGAAGAAAAAGTAGAACAAGAGTCATTATTTGCAAAAAAAAGGAAGAAAAAAAAATGAAAATTATATGCAAAGCATCATGTCATTACCGATTTACAATTTCCTTATCTTTATTTTGCCAGCAGCACCCTTATACGTAGTAGAACCGATTATGATCTTCCCATCCCTTCTCTATATTGCTCGGTGTAATTTTATATATGTGATGCTTTCTCTCATCGATTCGTTGTCATCATCGATGATGATTGGCTCTTATGAATCAATTTAAACAATGAATTCCATTTTGTTGAGGAACACGAATCACATCGAAATCAGAATCAAACTTCAATTAGAATTGCTAATGGTGCATAAACCTCTTCTCGAAGCTTCTTTTCTATCCTATATCGAATGGCGCGCGGTCGGTCGGAGCCGTCGTCGGAGCCGTCGTCGTCGTTGTCAGCCATTACTGAAATATTACGTAGTCGAATGTAATATGTATCTCTGTGATTTTCTGTTGCCACTTATAGAATTGATTGCTTTTACTGCGAGCTACTTACAAATTCATCCCTTGCGTATCATCCTGGATGCGGAGTAATATTTTTTGTTTATATCTGTGAATCTGGCATCCTTTGCATTTCTCTCCTTCTTCCCAACATTCTCCCGCATACAGTAGATATCAAACAACCTCATGACCCCATTCTCTCATTCTCAGGCAAGGACACATCATTTCATAATATACTAGGTTAGGCCCGCCAAGACCCAATATAATACTCTCTGCTACATTATTATACCATCATCATCATCATCATTTTATGTAACATAACATTAACTCGCGGTATCGAATCGACTCCACTCAGTTTCAGTTTATGACTTATCCTCTCTGTTGTATTGTTAACTCGTCAATTTCTCGCACTCCACACAAGCAGCAGCACACAGTTAGTCCTTGCTGCTGCCATAAACCATCTCACAATTGCATCAACTCCCACAACCCCCCCCCCCCCCCCTCTCGAATTCAGGGTTATGAACGGAAACATTGATGTGAATTTATTACCTGCAAAAAGAAATTATCTTAATGTAAACGAATGAATTTCCCTTTTTCTGATGAACGCGAAAAGTTTATTCATTTCATGAAAACAGAGGAGGACGAAAGATGTTGAAGGACTAGGATGCATGATGCCCTATTACCACTAAGTTACATATATATGAACTGTGGGTTTTAAAAAATTTTTTTTTTCTCCGTGTGCCGAGAATGGTATTCAAAATCTTTGCAATTGGTATTTTGATGACTCTTCAATGAAACGAAACTTACAAATTGGCTCCTTTGTTGTCTCTGAAGTAGTGTATCCTTCTGAAGCATCACGTGTTTATCCTTAAAAGCGTTACAAAAAATGGGATTCGTTGACAATAGAATTAGTTAAGTACCTACTATTGATTTTGTTAAAGGCACTTTGAGTTATAATGCACGTGAGGTGATATAGTGGAGTATGGAATGGTGGTGAGGTGCACGCAGACTGATTAAGGACTATTTTCTAATCAATCAAACACCATTGGCTTTAATCCAACTTAAGTGACACCCTTCAAGAGAGTATGCCATGGGGAATAATTGTAATTTGCGGAGGAGGGCATCAACTATGTGTATATGAAAACGATGACGGTGGGTCCTTGGAAATTTGTTTATTCGACATCTTGTTTATTTTGAGGAGCATAATTTATTTATATTTTTAGGTATTTTGATGGCCATAATATAAACCACCAAATCAATGGTTCTTGAGAATTAACATTAGTGTCCGTTTTAAATTTTCAAAAATATTAACCATTTTTGAATTTATAGTTTCAAAAAGTACTCACTTTTTACTACTTTTATTATTTATTTCTAAAAATTGGCCAGAAATTTAGAAGCTTACAATTTTGGTTCAGTTACAGTACAAATTTGAACTCAACACACTAAAATCCTTCAAAAGTACTCGAAAACATTTTTTAAAATTTTAACTTCAAACATTTCTGGTAGATTTTGAAAAAATTTGATTCAAGAATATTCAAATATTTAATGAAAGACAAAAAAAATAGAACTCCAAAATAAAATTATGAAAAAACTGTTTGATTTTTATAAATATTTATAATCCAAAAAAATCTACCCAGAATTTTGTACGGCAAACATAATTCTAATAAACTAGCAAAAAAAATAAATAAAAAATATAAAAATGCTTCTTTAGAACAAAAAACTATGCTTTTACCGTTCTGGAAAACAGTTTTTTATTTATCATCAACTAAATATTGAAATTCAGAATTTTGGAACTCATACTTAGGGATCTAAATATTTTGAAAATAAAAAAATATGGATTAGCTTGCTAATAGGCTCATTGTGATGGACAAAGGCAATTCTAAGTTAAACAATATGCACTACTGGGTCGCACGTACTTGCTCCTATGTGCGATAACATCTTGGTTTTAAAGTCAAATAAAAAAAATATAATATCCGACTAGGTACCTACTATCGATTATAGTCACGAGTAAAAATATGAAAAAAACCCTAAAATTTAATATTTGAATTTAAAAAATAAGCCAAAAAAGAAGTTTAATCTTAAAACTGAAGATGCCATCTTATGTATCATAAGAATACAAATTTTTGAAAAAAAATTCAAAACTCGTTAGAGCTGTTTTTTCAAAAAATAATTGTTTGTATACATAATTTAACATAAAATACACTTAAAACCAAATTTAAAAAAATATTTATTAGTTTTCAAAAAATTTAGTTTAAAAAAAAAAATGATTTTTTTTTAAATACAAAAAATATTTTTTTGAAAATTTTGATATGCAATATTACTAAGATTATAATATAAGACCTCCTTTAGAAAAATTTTCGTCAAAACCCGTCCAATAGCTTACGAGAAACCGTTAATAACGTTTTTTTCAAAAATATTTTTTGACTATACATTATTAAGGTAACTTGACAAACCCGATTTAAAAAATTTCATCAAAATCGTTAGAGCCATTTTTGAGATAAAAATGTTTTGTCTAAACGGTAATATGCAGGTACCGTTGTTTTTGGAGCTAAACAAAAAATTTCGATTTCTCTTTTAAGCAATCTCTCCGAAATTTGAAGAAAATCGCTTAAGTAATTTAGGCTGTAGGTCGATGTACAGACATACAGACAGACAGGCAGAATTGCGGGAGCCACTTTTTTCGCTTTTTTTTGATCGTAATGTTAGGTCTGATTAATATCTCGAGTTCGACGTTTTGCACAACTTGCCCTATAGTACCTATAGTCGCAAGTTAAAATGTGAATCGATAGTTTACAAAAATGTATAAATCAGTTTTTAAAAAAATTTGTGATATTTGAAAACATTACTTATGTATGTACGAGTACGTTTTCAAAAAATCACGAATACAATTTATTTGTTGGTCTACAGCAAAATTCCGATGAGAAGCATTTAACTACTTTTTCTTGAATTTGAACAAAAAAACGTGTATGTAATTTTATAAAAACCAAATGAAAAAAATGAGAAAAATTGTTATTCTGAAATTCATAATTTTCAAAGGAATTTTTATATGCATGTATGATGTATGGAGTAAACTTTTTTATTTCAAACCTCATTGCAGCCGTATTTTCTACCACTAATATTCTAATGGATGGTTTGTATCCTCTGGATTATTTTTTTTTTTTCAAACCTTAGATAGTTTTTGTTGCTCGCTGCACACATAAAAATACAGAATATTATCTTACCAAACAAAAACCTATAATTTTACGTTGCTTTGAACATTCAGTATGTATGCATAAATATCCTTGAGATCCTAGAGATAAATGCAAGGATAGCAACAGCAGCAGCTTACACCCGCGGTCGGTATTCATTAGTGTAAACCAAAAGGTAATAGGATATCCTTGCTCTATGGCTGCTGGAATACACATTTATACATATATTTATGTAGGCACATATGTATACCTACTATACGCTATGAACCCTAGTGAAAACCCTGCTCTTTTATTCTGTTTGCGAAAAATGGAAACACTACACACAGTCGCGAGTTGCAAGGTAAGTTTATATACAAAATACTGACTGTATTAAATCAGGAAAGCTTTTGAGAACCCTTTATCACATACGCAAGATTCAAATAAAAATTAAAAAAAAAGGAATCCAGGAAAAAGAAAAACCCTTTTTTCATCACAGCAAACAGAACCGAAAAAAAAAACAAACAATGGTGGCAAAATTAAAATAACAAAAAGGAATTAATTCCGCTGAGTTGTGTGATATTTTTTTTTTGTACTAACGGTTTTTTTGAGTGTGGCTATGTTTTGTATTTTCACATCCTTATCATACTTGTAAGGTTAAGGAATTAAAATAAAAACCAAAGGAAGTGTCATCATTACATACCTTTACTTTGGTATGTAAAAAGGACTTCCTCAGAAATGATAGAGGGCAGTAGTGTATTATTTTCATAATGCAACATCCTACACTTAAAAAATTTTCTGATATTTTTTAAAATTTTTTTTGATCTTAATTAACCTCCCATAGGGAGTTATTGTATAATCGGTCCGATTTGTCAAATTGAATTTTTTGACATTTCTCGACGTTTCAAGGTCCCTAGAGCCTATATCAATCATTTTTAAAGAGATGTCTGTGTGTGCGTGTGTACCTACGTTCGTACGTTCGTACGTCCGTACGTCTGGTCCCATTTTTCGTCGTCGATATCTCCAGAACGAGTAGAGATATGTTTTTTACTATATCAGTTTAAAAAAGAAGTGAAAATTTTGGTTGGGCTCAAATATCTCACGAACAAATAATGCTATTGACTTGAAATAGATTTTATTCGACACTTTATGACGTCATACAAATTTGATATGAATTTGGAAAAAAATCAATTTACCGTTATTTTTTAAAATCAAAAAAACTAAAAAAAAAATTTATAACTCCAATATCCTTAAATGGAAAAACGATATTTACTTTAAAATAATTTTATTTTACGAAAAATGTTGTTTTTGACTACTGGTGAAAATTTCAAAAAAATTCAATGGACAGTTTTTTTACAAAAAATTAAAAACTACAAAAAATTCTACCAAAAATTGGTATAAATTGTCTTTCGACTCAAATTTCTCAAAAACGGGTAACGATATTGACTTCTTGTTTGTTTTATTTTCTACATAACATAATTGTTAGCAACTGATAAAATTTTAACAAATATTGAATGGGCAGTTTTTTAACAAAAAATCAAAAACTGTTAAAAATTCAATTGTATTTCAGCTCGAATATCCTGAGAACGAACAACGATTGTGCCTTCTTAAATATTTTATTTTATACATAGTACAATTTTTTATGAAGGGTTAAATTTTGACAAATATCTAATTGACAGTTTTTGACAAAAAATATGGGTTGGGGTCGAAATCCTGTATGTGCCAAAATCCTGTATTCAAAATCCTGTATGCCAAAATACTGTATGTCAAAATCCTGTATGTGCAAAATACTGTATGAGCAAAATACTGTATGTCAAAATCCTGTATTGCAAAATCCTGGTTGGTCAAAATACTGTATTTCAAAATACTGTAAGTCAAAATACTGTAAAAAAGACTGTAAAAGAAATATCGTTTTGATAATGTAAAAAAGTGCGCGCGCACTTTTTTACATTATCAAAACGATATTTCTTTTACAGTCTTTTTTCAGAACTTTGATAATCGATAATAAAATATCAAACTTAAAAAAAAAGCAAGCTTATTGTTGATAAATATATGTAGGTATGTAGGTACCTAATTAGGAGCTAAGAGAAAAAGGGAGAAAACAAAATTCTACACTTATTTACTTCTTTTTCGTTCACTTCATTTTCCCTCTAAAATTATTTCTTGAGTTCTCTCAATTAGTAATTGTTTGCTTAATCTTTCTTTTCAATTTTTCTTCTTCTCTTTTTTTGTGAAAACATAATTTGATTTCATGAATGAATCATACCAACTTACTTGTCATACATTTGAATGCACATTATTTTAGCCGCGCAAATAAGAAATGTGTCATAATAATATAAACCGATTTTTATCTTTAAACGTGATTTGCGGCTAAGCTAAGCGTCCTAAGCCCCCTAAAGTTTAAATCTTCAAAAGTGATTTTGGCTGAAATATGCATTATGACATACCCTTATGAACCTATTTGTAGGATTATTTTTTTATTTGTTAATTTTCAAAGGAATTATTTACTTTCTAACTGTTATAAATTATATTTGAATAATGTCAATAAACGAAACACAATTAATATTCAAAACATAGTATTATGCGTATTTTTAACGGAAATTTCTTTTAAAAAAAATACAGTATGAAAATACAGTATTTTGCCGTACAGGATTTTACAAAACAGGATTTTGCAAGTCAGTATTTTGCTCATACAGTATTTTGACGTACAGGATTTTGTGTTTACAGTATAATGACATACAGGATTATGATCTTACAGTATTTTGACCAAACAGTATTTTGTCATACAGTATTTTGACATACAGGATTATGACCCGCTCCCAAAAAATATAAAAAAAAAAACTAAAAAGTGGTAAAATTGCTTTTTCACGTGGAAACAACGTATACATCAACAATCTCTATAATATATGTGCATTTCGTAAATCTCTTTAAATAATTAAAATGCTTTTCAATCTTAAAATAATGATTGTTTGAATTTAACAGCTAAAGTTTGTTTCGCAGAAAATTTGGTTATTTGAAAAAAAAAGCTAAATATAAAGTTTTCAAGATCACAAATGGGAAGTTATCAGTGTGGGTCGCACCCAGCCTCTTTTTCTTGTTCATCAAATTGGGTATTTACATTTACCCCGTCTTTTTTAGGCAAACTAGAAAAATGAGGTAAATGAAAACATAGAACTTTGTATCTAAGGCAGATAGAATAACAACACTTGTATTTCACTTTCTTAAATATAAAATTTTACTTACTTCGTCTTTATTTGTTTTGAAACAACTCCAATGAGCACTGAAAAACTTAAAAAAATTAAAACGTCAACGAACAAAACACAAATAACCCTTTGATAGATAACTCCTTCCATGAGTCAACATAATGGAAATATAATGTCTTTTCAAATAATGTGTCATGATATGCTTCAAATTATAAACGGTTTTTAGAGAATAAAGTGTGTTTACAATTACCCCTGTTCACAATTAACTCTTATGACCCTAAGCAATACACAAATCAATTTTTTTGAAAATTTTTAGAAATTTGCGCACCCGCCTTAGGTATCTTGGGTGCCTTGCTACCAACTCAACGTGTTTTATAAGTTTAAAGAAGAATCATTTTTATAAGTCCTTTTCAATTTACAAGAAATGCATGGAATTAACCTCATTCCATTAAGGAATTTAATTTTTTTTTAAGTTTAACGGGATTTGGGGTTTTTGGGATTTTGCGATTACAGTTTTGAGATTTTAGAACAATAGACTTGAGAATTTAAATTTTTTTACCAGGAAATAGCTGAAGCTTTTTTAAAATTTTGTAATTTTTGACAGTGTAGTCGGTAGAATACATACATATGTATAAGAAACAATTAAAAAATTCTCCTGCAAAATAAAAATAGTTATATGTACATACGAGTTGTAACATCGGGATAAGTAATGCTGGAAGCTGGACTCCATCGTTTCCTATATGTATTTAAGGAGCATTCAAATAGGATTTCTGAAGAGAATTGCATCCCTAAGGGTGTGGGTTAATTTGAATAACCAAGTCACTTCAATGTCCATGATGTTGTTTCTGTATCTTTATAGTGTGTGAGTGTATAAGGACATATTGTTGTTATTTTGTGTTCTCATTGTGTCTTTTTCTTGGACTCTTTTACTGTAATGGCTTAAGCTGGGATAGAATAATGCTGCCTATTTGCATGGGTTGGTCGGTTGGTTGGTTTGTTTGGGTGCCCTTCTTGCGGACTATAGGTAAAGCAAAATACCCTTTTCTGTGTTATACATTACATGTTAAGGCTATATGCATAATTCCTTTGCACTTTTCCATTCCTGGATTCCCCACAGGATAAGGATGATGACAACTTTAGCATACATATCTAAACTGAGGGTATGTGTGGTGCTGTATTTATGCTTTAGCCCAGAGGATGTAAAGAGAGATTGTAAATAGTTGTTGCTTTGTCCCGCCACCGCCCAGTCCGCCACCGCTGCTACTGGTCGCTGGTGTTTAGCTTTATACTGAACGTGTGTTCCTGTTCCTGTTTTTCTTTGTTTAATGTGTGTATTTTCATCCTTCTTCTGACCAAAATGCTTTAGTTGGTAAATTTGTTACATTTAGAATCCTTAGTTTATGCAATAGAGACCGCTTAGCTTGGATGACTCTTTAGGGCATATACCAACTGCAATTGCGTGTGCACTCTGTGCATTCTGTATACTTAGGTCATTGTGGAATTGTTGAAGGAGATTTTATCAACCCACATTGTCATGATACATATACGAGTAGAAGGAAGAAGCAAAATGATGTTTCATCGCATCCTGTGGGAAGATGTCAAGTATGTGGATTTGGTTTAATAGGTTATATATTGGGCTTTTAGATGGGGGTTTGCTTATACGTAAGTGAGCAGTAGGTTACTATTGGAAATATCTTTTTAAAATCAAACAGGTCTTCTGATTTAAAAAGCGAAGTAAAATAAAAAAAGGGATTCGCTCCAAATTTAGTACAGAGCACTCTACAATTTATATTCTATTTCCATTTTCCATTTTGTCGGTAGTAGTCACTTTTAAGGCAATAATTTTTTACATTTGACAAGTAGAGCCTATACGCCATTAATAGAAATGCAACGATACACGCTTCAACAACGCACGCATTGAAATTATTAAAATTCACTTAAAAATGGTGAAAATTTGGCAGAGACGGTTTGTAAAACTAAAACATTTGTTGGCACTTTGTCGGACCGTGATTCAGAAATTGATGGAAAAATTTGGAGCTGTCGGTACAAGTACCTAAGCGATGTGAAGAATAAAACCCGTGCACGTGCTTTGCTCAAGAACAACGGAGAATATTGCAGCTGTAGCACAAAGTGTTGAAGAAAACGGCTCTGCGAAATTAGGCCCCAGGAAATAAGGCCCCAAAAGAAAAAATGAAATAAGGCCCCAAATTGGTGTATTTTTTCATAATGAAACTTTGCCCCGATGAAATAAAGCCCCACTGAAAGGAAAAAATGCCCCAAAAAAATGAATTAAGGCCCCAACTAGTTTTGACTTTTTTTTAGAAAAATGAAATAAAGCCCCAATTTACATAGTTTTTCATATTTAAGTTTATTTTCGAAAATGAAATTGCACCCCAAAGTAAAAACCCTTCAAACAAATACTTGGATTGTATCCTGCACAATATCCTTGCAAAAACAACACTTGTGATTATCATGTCCTTCAGCAATACAAACTTTTAAGATCGCGCGATTTTTTTTAGCTATTCTGTTACGCCCTGATGGTTTTCAACACGAAAGATGAAAACCGTCAGGGAGTAACAGAATAGCTGCAACAAATCGCGCGATTTTTGCATACTGGATTGGATACTTGAAATTAATGAAAATGATCCGGAATTCCATCGAAAAATCATCTTGATTAATCAAGCAAGTCAAGCCTGCTTCCGTCACGTGGCTAGGTCAACAAACAAAATTGTCGGAAAAAAAAAATCATCAAAAGGGTATTGCTGTGTAAGCGTAGCGAGGAAATTCTAGAATTTACAGTTAAAAATTTTTTTCACCAGCATTGATAAAAGCTCGATATGTTTTGTTTTCATATTCGTAATTCATTACTCCCTTTAAGGGCCAGGTAAATTCTACTTTAAAACTATTTTCCGAAATCAAAAAAAACTGACAAACTACTGGCATACAATAAAATTTTGAGACAAGTTTTCATTTCAAGTACCTACAATTTTTTTTGCGTATTAAATGTAGGATAGTTAAGAAATTTAAGTTTTGTGAAGCTTTTGTTTCCAGATTTTGAATTTTAGGGATTTAGGATTTTGACTTCCTGGACTTTGAGATTATATGTTTTAAGATTTCCGGATTTCAGGTGTGCGAATAAATGAGTCTGATGATCGGGGTGGCACTCGTGAAATATGAAATCCTATAGTTTTTGTAAAATCCAAATCTTCAATATTCATATGATGCAGTGCAAATGCAACCTAACTGAACGTATGTCATCATAGAAAAATCCCTTGGAAGATAAAAATAGTTTAGTGCTGTCCATCTGCAGCATTAGAGAAGAGCTATTTCCCTCAGCAATTAATAAACTTGCTTTCGGCCACAAAATTTTTCTGCAACGGTTCCATTAAAATTTTTCAGTTTATCCATGATTCATTTGCTTCTGGTATTTTTGTTGGTTTGATTGAACTTTTTGAATCCTTGAACAGAAACAAAAAAAAAAACGATTTATTCATAGCTATCATACCGATTTGCTTACAACAAAATATTTGGAATGTTTTACGGCATGGATAGAACTCACTAACATGAATGTTTCCACGTATAGAATTTGTTCATCGGGAAAAAAAAGTTTCTCATCAAATCTGCGAATAAAATCATGTTTTAGATGCCTTATGTTGGTTGTTGCTACACGTTATATTCTTCGTTAAGGGAAATAGAAAAAAGCTATCATGGACCTTGACTAAAGAAAAATGTTTCCTGATTCTTTTGTGAGTATGATCTAGATGTTTGATTTTGCCTTATGGTGCCGACATACATAGATAGTTCAGAAAATGGAAACAAATTAATATTAAACTGATTTGTCAAATCATCTATTATGGTTAAATTTGAACTGTTTCTTTTTTTATTAGCGAAAAAGAACATTGTACAGGGTGGCATGGTTAAGACAAAAAAAAAATAATCTAATGCGAACAGTTTTCACGAAAGTACAAAATGGGGATAATGGGCTGAATGGCGTGACACCGTAAGAACGTCTAAAGTGCGTATTATTGCCAAAAACTAATTTAGACATAGAAATAATACCAAATCAATATATTGTCAATAAATTAGCTGTAGCGACTCAAGTCTTAAAGAAATAAGCTTTATTTCACCTCGATATTTTGTATTAATTTGTTTTTTAATTATTTTTTTTTAAGAGATCACATTTTTAATTAATGTTTGTGCTTTGATAGTTGCGGCTCATCTAATGACCTATAAATATTCAACAATTGTGTATTGATCACAAGAACTTTTTTGATCCACAGCGTCTTCTATTCTTCTGTATGGTTCACAGGTTTGGGGGATACAACTCTTTTGAACCAGTTTAAAAATGCCTCCGATACCTCATCAAAAGATTTTTTTCGCCTTCCAAATAATGCTCCCAACTACATGCTGTATATCGAAACAGGCCTTGCCCAAAAGTTTATGGAAACTCTAAATTTGCATTTCAATTACATCGTTAAAATCTTCGAAATGTCAGATGAAAGACTGTCAAAAATCATACTAACAAATGCCAACAGAATGGAGTAACCATGCGGCTTATTGCAATTTAAGGCTAAAACAGTAGCTGAAAATGAACACCCTGTTATCTTGAAACAAAAGTTTAGTGCTTTACTTGAACATTTCGGTAATACACTCTGTTAGATGTTACAACAGTCGCTTGACTCCCAACCATTGGGAAAATCTATATTTTCTTAATTCTAACCAAAAGTAAAAGATTGTTGTCTTCAAAACGTGCGAAGGATACTGCTTCCGCTCAACTATATACCCCACCGACCTGCCTCTAATTTGTAGTCTACATGCAATCAAAATGAACGTGAAGACATTAAGCATTTCATTGCAATCTGCCCGATTTTGATTGAGTTTAGGATAAGATACTTCGGAAAACAAAGTTTAAATGAAGCTGAGCTGTACCAACTTTACATCTATTCGGCATCGTCTTTTTTGCTGTGGGAGAAATGAGAAAAAAAAACAATTTGAATCTAGAGGCTACCTAATATTTACACAATTTTCCAACGATTTTTACTGCAAAAACTGTCGATTTGTTCCAGTTTCAATCTCGTTTCGAATGCCTAAGAGTTAGTCTCTTTTTGGCTTGTCTCGTTTCTGAAGAAGATAGAGGTCTTCGTCTCTTGGTCGGCCCTAGAGAGGAGACCGATATGAGACTGAGATTGCGATGAGATCAATACAATTCCCAAACCTGAAAACTTTAGATACTTTCTTGGAAGGAATAGGATTTACCAATGAAAATGTGTAGAGTGGAAGAACTAAACCGTATTTTCCAAGGAAATTCAAAATAATTTCTTTTTTTGAATCAACATGAATTGAAATTACTACCACAATCAATCAACGAATAGTCGAACTGTGTCAGCATTTTTTTTTTTGTTAGACAATCTAAACCTATTTTAGGAAAGAAAAACCGTTCCGTTAAAAAGCGGGTAAAAATAAGCTACTACAAAATAATTTAATTTATTTCCAACGTACAAAAAAGATATATACAATACATAGATACCTAATAATAACTCTAAAGGTACGCCGTTCTCTATCCGGTCCCTCGTTATTTAAAAATCTCTGAAATAATTTATAAATGAAAAGAGCTAACAAAAAAAAAAAAAAAATACATACACATTACCAACGTCCTTGATACCTTTACCTATATCATTTTCACTCCGCCCAACTCGTACTATAAATTACCCGCTTTTCACCAAACACACACAAAAAAAAAGGATTTCATATGCAAAACGAAATGAAAGTCAAACAAAATGGAGATGGGCTTTCAGGAGGTGAAAAACTGGAAACCTTTTGTTAAGCAACCGATGAGAAAGGACCCGTACAGATTTTCACAAAAAACCAAATCCTCACTTTAGGCTTTGGTTATACTTTATATGCTATAGGGTATAGGTGGGTTGGCAACACCGAAAACTTAAATTCCTTTTTGTCAACAGAGCAACTCCGCAAAGGGCATTCCTAAGCACCAAGCTAATTTTGATAATGAAAATCAGATTTAGCGAATGTAAACACAACTTTGAATGTAATTTTCGCCATCCACCACCACCACCGGCACCGCCACCACGTCCTTTGAAGTGTTTTTGCAACTCAACACCACCATCCACCACCGCGCACCACTCTTTGTTCCTTGGTCTGCCACCGACCGACCGTCCATCGAAGCCCAGGCACCATTATATTATACCAACAACAAAAAAAAAAAAAAAAAAGGATCGCCATACCATACTCCGCATTTCTGTTGCAGCTTAGCATTAATTTCCCAGGACCTAATTGAATGTTCAAGGATTTTAATTAGAAACTTCAACATTATAAACAAATTATTTAATTATTTTGAACTCATGCCGTATGGTTTGTTGGTTTTATTTTTGTTTTTGTTGTTGTTGGTAGAAATGTGTTAGTTGAGAATGTTTGGTGGAATATTTTTGTACGTAAGGATATAAGGACTCGAAAATACAATGGCTTATTAATTGTGTCCAATTTGACTCTATATGTGTGCTAAAATACAAAGAAATCCAGCAGCGCAATTGTCGGCTGTGTTTTGCATATTGATGAATGAACATCTTTAAGGAGAATTTCACCAAAGTATTCAATTGGACGCCGAGTATCTAACCGCTCGAAAAAATAATCTTCTTGCCGAAAAAAACGTTAAGATAAAACTTATCTGCCTTGAATTTTGGGTTTTTGAAAAGAAAACAGGTTTCTTAACTTTGAAAATTTTGAGAAAAAAAAAGTTTGTAGATACTCAAAACTGTAGATGTCGGGTGATGTATTGAAAAAGTACGAGTTTAAAAAAAAATAACAAGATTCGTTTGAGCGCCTATTTAAAATTATATTTTGATATACCCAATTAAGCACTTAAAAAAATAGTATTTAATAATAAACACTTAAAAAACATTCCAAAAAATATTCACCCATTGACAAAATATTGAGTTTCCAAAAAAAAAATTGCTTTTTTTATGTACGACGTCTTTCATAACAGTTTTGATTGCAGACCGTGGAATTGAAAATCAAAAATTCCGGTATAATGGCGACAAGTACCGTTATTCTCTGTTTTTTGAAAAAGTTTATTTGATTAAATGATTTACAAGAACTATTTTTGAGTAAACCGTTATGACGTTAATGGTATTTTTGAAGCGGATAATTGAATTTCACCTCAAAAATCTTAAATATACCAACTTATCGATAGACCGCAAGAAAGTCATTATATATAAAAGCAGTACTAAAAAATTTCAATATAGAAATATTAAGATATGCTTCATGAAACAGGTCTTAAATCTTCTTGGAGAGATTTTTGCGTGTTTGAGATGGCTGTTAAGAAAGCTTACATTGCTTTCTATCATCATCATCATCGGCTTGACAACCGGGGTCCGGTCCTGCCCTCCTTCAACAAGTCTCTCCACCTATCCCGGTCTTGAGCCAACGCCATCCAGTTGCGCACCCCAAGGCTTCGGGCGTCCTGGTCTACCCTATCTCTCCAGCTCAAGCATGGTCTACCACGCTGTCGTCTACCATAGAATGTACCACAAAGGACTTTCCGAGTCGGTTTTTCATCACTCATGCAAGCTAGGTGCCCTGCCCACCGGAGTCTACCGAGCTTAATTTTTGTCACTATGTCTGCTTCAAGGTAGATTGCGTACAATTCATGATTCTACCGTCTCCGGAATCGCCCTTCCTCACATATGGGGCCAACAATTCTCCTTAAGACTTTTCTCTCGAACGCGGCTAAGAGGTCGGAGTGTCTTTTGCTAAGCACCCAAGTCTCGGATCCATACGTGTGTACTGGCAGGACCATGGACCTGTACAGCAGCAGTTTTGAAGTTATGGTGAGATTTCTGGATTTGAAGAGCTTTGACAGACTATAATAAGGCTTTGTTGGAATTGAGCAGCCGCCCACGTATTTCTTCTTCTATATTATTATCGGCTGCTACTATTGACCCAAGGTATTTAAAGGATTGCACCACTTCAAATTCGTGCTCCGCTACCTTGATTATTTGACCAACTGTTCTTCTCGCATTCGACGCCACCATGTACTTTGTTTTACCTTCACTAATGTGCAAGTTATCATCATGCATCCGCAAAGAAAATCAAACCCGAAAGTGCTAATAACGCACTATAAAATATTTCATTGGATTTCATCATAAGATGAAGATATTAAATTACAGCACATCCGTGCATCCAAATACCGATCATCATATTATCATCGATTGCACCGCATCCAAATAATAGAATACCACAATGCAGCACCCACGACAATAGAATATCACAATGCAGCACCCACGCAAATATCCATCGATTCGGCGATTCAGCAGAACCTTTGTTGGCGATCGTCGCATCATTAGAATTAATTAGGTTACGTTATTTTAGAATTAATATTGTATCTTTAGATTTAAATAGAACTTGAACCATAACGCAACACATCAGTTGCTCAACAATAAAAAATCGTTTTAGGAACTTTTTTAAAAGTTCCTCCGATAACCAAATTGTTTAATTGGCGCCCAACGTGGGGCAAGTTTTTTAAAATATTTAAATCTCCAAAAAGCTAAGGGCTCGGTATAACAGAGTAATATAAAATATAATAAAATATTACTTCGGTGTTTTTTAAAAAAAAAATATAAAAAGTCATAAACGAGCAGAGAAACTTTTGCTCTAAGAAAGAAAAGTTTTTAATTAAAATAAATAAAGTGCAAAGGAACAAAAAGTTAAAATAAATAAAAAGAGTAAAAAAAAAGTTTTTTTTAAAAAAAAGGAACAATTTAAATTGATTAAAATAAAAGAAAGTTTTTAAAAAAATATGTAATATGAACTATAGTTTTGAAACAAACAATTATAAAATAAAATGTCTCAAACACAACAAATGCTTCGTATACTAGGCGAATCAAGAGAAGCAAGTGAATTAGCCCTACAAAGATTAAGTGTTAAAGATCTTAAAAATCGCACCAATAATAGAATCAAAAGAAATAATATTGGAAATTCCAATCGTGCGAGTTCGCCACCACCTCAGGAGTCAGAAGTACCAGAAGTACCAGAAGTACCAGAAATGCGAGAAGTATCAACAGAAAGATACTTAGAGTTAATTGATTAAAAAAAAACTATTGAATAAATAAACTGAAAAGTGCCAAAAAAGTTAACAAAAAAATATAAAAAAAACAGTAAAATTTCGGTCTTAAATTGAGTTATTTTGGGGTTGTGCGACCTTTTTTTAAAGGAAAAGTCTTTTTAAAACGCACTCTTAAAACGCCTACTGAGACTGGTAGGTTGACCCAAAAAGGCTCTGGCCAAATTAAAAAAGAAAAACAACTTCATTGTGAATTGCGGCAAGGAGAAATTAAAATAAATTCAGAGTAAGAAATTTTATCTATGAATAAATATTAAAAAAAAAAAACATTGTTTAAAAAAAAAAGAGATATTAAATTTTTTTATAATAATAATAATAATAATTTTTTTTATTATATCCTTGTGAATATTATTTCATTCAATTGATATTTCCATAAAATTTTTAATTCATAACTACCAAAATAAGACAATTAAATGAACAAATGTAAAGAAGCACATAAAATATCATATTTACAAAAAATATAAAAACGAGAGAAAAAAAAAGGGTTTCACATTTTGAGAACTATTAACATACTTATTATTACAATAAAACAAAAAATTAAGAGGTAATGAAGTGAACATTGTATTAAAAAATTAATTTTAGAGAATTATTTAAATAAAAATAATAAAATATTATATATTATATTAAACTGGAGGATCTTATAGAAAAATTTGGTAAAATGACAACTTCTCATGAAGAAGTTATTTCACGTATCGTAGCCTCGAACGTGGCTACTTTAAAAGACGAAATTGAAAAATTAAAAAACCAACTTTCTGTCCTAACAACGGATTGCAATGTGACGGAACATGTCGCGGAAACAATTAACGATAGCATCAATTGTGTAGAATCACTCGATGTGATTAAATCATTACCGGAATTTACAGGTGATGAAAATACATATGTAAGCTGGCGAGAAGCGGCTAATAATTCAATGACTCTCTATACGAGAGGAAGCCGAAGGTATTTTGCGGCCTTGACAATTTTGCGAAACAAAATTGTTAAAAACGCAAATGATACTTTAACGAACCATGGAACGGTTCTAAATTTTGATGCGATTTTAAGTCGTCTAGACTTCGCATATGCGGACAAACGTCCAATACATATGATTGAACAGGAACTAAGTATCTTGAGGCAAGGTACCTCATCGCTAATTGACTACTATAATATAGTCAACAAGAAATTAACGCTTTTAATTAACAAAACAATAATGACACATGGTCAGGCTAGTCTGACTAAAGAGCTTAATGAAGCTCATCGCAAAAATGCGTTACGTGTGTTCATCACAGGTTTAAATGCTCCGTTGAGCAATATTTTATTTTCTCTTAACCCTAACGATTTACCTAGCGCTCTTGCTAAAGCGCAAGAGTTAGAATCAAATAATCAGAGAGCTCAATTCGCTCTACAATTTAATAGAAATTATAATTCGAATCAGAATGTTAAAAATAACCACGCGATTAATAATAATAATAATAACTTGAGATTTCCTAAAAGATCGGTTTGGGAACCAAATCCAAACCATAACCGACACCAACATCAACAACCATCAGCAATGGAAATTGGTAGTTCCAATATGAAGATGCCTTACCATAGGCAAAACTTTAATAATAATTACTGGCGATCTCACAATCAAAATAATAATAATAACAATACTAACAATAATAATAATATGGGAAATAGATATAATCCCTTCAGACAAAATCAAAACAACTACAATAATAACAATAATCAAAGAAATTCATATGTGGATAAGAGGCCACATAGCACTCAAAATAGTGCTCAACCCCCGGTTAAAAACCAAAGGATAAATAATATTAATGAGGACGCTTTTTTAGGCGATCGCCGTGTCAATTGCCTTTCATCATCAGATACCTATCAGGCAAGCAACTAAAAATTCTAATTGACACGGGAGCTACTAGTTGCTATTGTAGACCTAATGTTCTACAAGAAAGAAAAAAATTAACTATAAATAAAAGAGTTCGTACAATAAATGGATATTCCATAATAACTCACTATTATGAAGTATATATATTTGATAGAGACGTAGTATTCTATGAGATAGAAAATTTAGAAAGTGATTTATTAATAGGCTATATGTTGTTAAAAAAAGCCTTGGTCAAGTTAGATTTTAAAGATGGAGTTTTAATTTATAATAATAGAAGAGAAAAAATCTTCTTTGCAGAAAACATAAATAATACAAAAGAAGGAAAAATACAAGAATTAAACAATACAAGGGAATCAGGAGATTCCGAAACTACATTAAATGAAGCAACAGAGAATAAAGAAAATATTGAGGAATTAAAAAGATCTATTATAAATAAGATTGAAAGGATACATTCCAATATTAATTTAAATTCTCTTCTCCGAACAGATGTAAAGGCAGAAATTAGGACTACAGTCGATACTCCTATATGGAGCAGACAATATCCGTACCCACTGTCAGTGAACACATTTGTAAACAACGAAATTAAAAATTTATCGAACGCAGGAATTGTAAGGCAAAGCAAGAGCCCTTATAATTCACCAATTTGGGTTGTACCAAAAAAGGGTACAAATGAAGACGGTAGCCAAAAATTAAGATTGGTTATTGATTACAAAAAACTAAATGAAAAAACGATATCAGATAGATATCCTATTCCGGAAAGCAACGTAATACTATCCAATTTAGGGAAATCGGAATATTTCTCTACTATAGACTTAGAGTCAGGTTTTCATCAAATACAGATGAAAGAATCTGATATAGAAAAAACTGCCTTTAGCGTAAATAATGGCAAGTATGAATTTTTACGAATGCCTTTTGGCCTGAAAAATGCGCCAAGTATCTTCCAAAGAGCGATGGATGATATTTTGCGTGAATATATAGGAAAAGTATGTCATGTATATATGGACGACATAATAGTCTACTCCAAAAACATAAGTGAACATACTTTGCATCTCAATAAAATTATAGATATATTAAAACGCGCTAATATGAAAATTTCCTTAGAAAAATCTAAGTTTTATAAAAAGGAAACAGAATTTTTGGGTTATATAGTTGGTTATAATACCATAAAAACAGACCCTAAAAAAATAGAAACTATAAACAATTTTCCAGTACCGAATACACTAAGACAGCTAAGAAGTTTTCTAGGTATGACGGGTTACTACCGTAAGTTTGTTAAAAATTACGCTTCTGTAACGAAGCCTTTAACTAAATATTTAGCCGGAGAAAACGGCAGAATTTCAAAAAATCAATCCAAAAAGACAATAATAAAACTAGACGAAGAAGCTATTTCAGCTTGTAGGACTTTAAAAGACCTACTTATAAACCAAATCGAATTAGTACAACCAGACTTCAATAAGAAATTTATTTTAACGACTGACGCTTCTAATAACGCTATAGCAGGCGTATTGACTCAAGAAGGAAAACCTATAACCTTCATTTCTAAAACTTTAAATAAGACGGAACAAAATTACGCTACAAATGAAAAAGAATTATACGCAATTGTGTGGTCATTGAAAAATTTAAGAAATTACCTTTACGGAGTTTCTGACCTAGAGATCCATACGGATCATCAACCTCTAACATTTGCGGTATCTGTACGGAACCCAAATGCAAAAATGAAAAGATGGCACGCATTCATTGAGGAGTTCGCTCCCAAAATAATATATAAGCCAGGATCTACAAATGTAGTTGCCGATGCTTTATCTCGACAATATCTTAATCAAATTTCAGACCAAGACGAAGACTCATTTAGTACTGCTACACAGCACTCTGCCGAGAGCAGCGACAATTTAGACATTAAAGAAACTACAAAACCATTAAATCAATTTAAACAACAAATCCTTTTAAGTCAAGGACAATTTACCGCTCACGAACAAATTAACAATTTTAACAAGACAAGACATTTAATAGAGTACGATACAACAGATAATCTTATTATAATTCTAAAACAATATTTACAACCCGGAACAGTTGCAATTCATTGCACACCGGAAGACTTATATAATATTAAACAAAAATTAAAAGAAACATTTAGTAATAATTTCCTATACACAAAGAACTTCCCCATCGATATTACAAATGAAGAAGACCAGAAAATAATTATAGAACAAACTCATGTTAGAGCACATCGAAGTTATCAGGAAAATTTAAAACAAATCTATAAAGCATATTATTGGCCACGAATGACCAAACAATTTAAAGAATATGTTAGAAACTGTGAAATATGTAACAGAAATAAATACGAGCGACACCCATTTAAAGCTCCAATTGGAGAGGCTCCAATTGCTAAGAAAGAGGGGGAGCAATTGCATTTAGACATTTTCTTCGCCCAAAAACTAAAATTCTTAACATGTATTGATTCATATTCAAAATTCTTAGTTATTAAACTAATCGAAGATAGAACAAAATTAGATGAAAAAGTCTTAGAACTTTTACAAAGCTTTCCAGAAGCTAAAAATTTATGCGTAGACAACGAACCAGGTTTTTCAACACCCCAATTTAAAACTTTGATGCAAAGATTGGGAATTCAAATATATTTCTGTGATCCAAAGCACAGTACTTCAAATGGACAAGTGGAAAGAGTACACTCCACTATAATAGAAATAGCAAGATGTATGAAGGAAGAATTTCATTTAATAAGTGATCTAGAATCAATATTCAGATCTGTACAACAGTATAACAAAACAATACATTCTGTAACAAATAAAAGACCTTTCGATGTCTTATTCAATAAATCAGAATACGAAGATTTACGACCAAAACTATTATTAGCTCAAGAAAAGATGTTAAAGAGAAATAAACCTGTAGAGGTTAAAACATATAAAAGAAATGAAATCGTTTATGAAAAAATAGCAGGAGTTAGAAATAAACTCCAACCTAGATATAAAAAACAGAAAGTCAAAGAAGACTTAGGAAATAAGATACGAATTTATAAAAACGACCGTATAATTCATAAAGATAATATTAAAATTTAATTTATTACAGGAAAATGAATCTACTAATTACATTAACTATACTTACACTATTAAACAACGGACAAGGACAGAGACTAGACGTTCAATATATAAATGATGGACAAGGATTCATTATGATTAAAAGCGAGGAATTAAACATTATCAATAATTATAAGAAAATATTATACAATATAAATATAGAAACATGGAGAGAAAATTTGAACCTTATCAAAAATAATATACAAAACTTAAGTAGTTGTAATCATTACCCTTCCATGTTACATAATTTTAATTCACTAGAAGAAGAAATAAGTGCACTTATACCCCATCACGCTAGGGAAAAAAGAGGCTTATTCAACATAATAGGAAAGGGACTTAAATTTATAGCAGGCACAATGGATGCCGATGATGAGTTAGAAATTAGGAAAAAATTAAATTTTAATGAAAAAAATAATGAAAATATAATAAATAATCTCAATGATCAAATTAAAATAAACGATCAATTTAATACTGCAATGAAAGCAGTGACTGATCACATTAACAATCAACAAAAATCCATAAACAATCAACTATCAAATCTGTTAGGAAGAACATCAAGAGATGTTACAATAGAGCATATGCAACATATCTTTCAAATTCAATACGACATACAACTTCTCAGAGAACAAATTCGAAAAGTTAAAGAAAATTTAATGATGTGCAGATTAGGCGTATTAGGAAGAGATATTTTAACCCCTAAAGATTTCAAAACATATAACATTACCTTGAAAGATTTAATTTTTATTAAAAGCTCCGCCATTTTACATAATAACGAAATAATTTTCATTATCATGATTCCAACTTATTGCAATCAAACCTATCATAAAATTATTATAGAGCCTATTCCGAATAAAAATAAATTAGAATTAGACATACCTTATAGACAACTTATATTAAGCAATGATACATGGTATCAATATACAAAAGAAAGAATTATTATAAAAAAACATTTAAAAATTATAAGAGATGAATGTATGGAAAACATACTGAAAGATAAACCAATATGTAACTTTATAATTAATGAATCCATAGAAATAAAGCAATTAACAAATAATATTGTCATAACAAAAAACATTCCACAAACAAAATTAACTCATAATTGCAACATGTACAATGTAACATTGTATGGAAATAATGTAATCAATTTTGAAAACTGCAAAATTTATATTAACGATAACATTTATGAAAATATAATTGTAAATGAAAATTTTATCCTTCCAATTTTTAAAGATATAAAAATCAAGAACATTACTGTTAATTTCACTTTACCTGAACTTCATTACAAAAATATTGAAAATAGAAAAATTCTGGAAGAAATAAAAACAAATCATTTAATAACTAATAGCATAACATTTAGTATAATTACAATAATAATAATTTTATTATTAATTGCATTCATTTACCTCTCTTCAAAATCTAAGCCCATAAGGCAAATAATAAAAAAAGAAATATTCATAGATAAAATAAACAAAAATATTCAACAACTCTCCGAAGAAACGGAAACCCAAGATGCGGGACGCATCATTTAAGAAAGAGGGGAGTTATCATCATGCATCCGCAAAGAAAATCAAACCCGAAAGTGCTAATAACGCACTATAAAATATTTCATTGGATTTCATCATAAGATGAAGATATTAAATTACAGCACATCCGTGCATCCAAATACCGATCATCATATTATCATCGATTGCACCGCATCCAAATAATAGAATACCACAATGCAGCACCCACGACAATAGAATATCACAATGCAGCACCCACGCAAATATCCATCGATTCGGCGATTCAGCAGAACCTTTGTTGGCGATCGTCGCATCATTAGAATTAATTAGGTTACGTTATTTTAGAATTAATATTGTATCTTTAGATTTAAATAGAACTTGAACCATAACGCAACACATCAGTTGCTCAACAATAAAAAATCGTTTTAGGAACTTTTTTAAAAGTTCCTCCGATAACCAAATTGTTTAATTTGCAGCCCCAGATTTTGAGCCACCTGCTCGATCTGGATGAAAGAATCGTGTACAGCTTGTTCGGTCCTTCTGATGATGTCAATGACGTCTGCGTAAGCCAGTATCTGGCTGGACCTGTTGACGATGGTCCTGCAGGCTTTCTATGCCTGTAGGAAAACATTTGGTAAGAAGTGGAACCTCCAATCTAAGATGATTCTGTGGACGTACACTGACCAATTTATTCATACGGATCGATTGTGTGGTGGCATGCACTTAGCAAACAATATTACATTTATAAAATTAAGAAGGTTCAAAGAACGGCTAGCGTTGGCACTACTGGAGCTGTAAGACTAAAAGAATCTTACTTTTGATTTTCCAAGCGTCCTCCTCCGGATATTTTTTTAGCTAACACCAACTACTGCGTACCTCCTCTCGGACTAATCGGAGATTTGAAAGCTGTTTTCCCTGCAAGAGATGATTGGAAAAACGATAGTGTGGCCACAGATTTCGACACAACATAATCTTTACTGATGGCTCTAAGATGAAGTGCTCTGTTGGTTCAGGAATTTTTCCAAGGCTCTCAACATCTCAAGGTTTTGTCAGACTACTACGGACTTTGCAAGTGTATTTCAAGCTGAACTATACTACCAATAAGGGAAACATGCTCAAATTAAACCAAAATCCATCCAGAAATACAGCAATCTGCTCTGACAGCCAGGCGGCCATTAAGCCCATCAAATCAGAAACATCTAACTCAATACTTGTCCAGCAATGTCGGAATGAACTAGCCAGAATTACAGCAATCTGCACTGGGCACTGACGCATAGAGGAGCATGCAAGAAAGCCGGGAATCCCCTAATACAACTCTCACTTTCGTAGCTGTGGAGACCCACAAGAAAAGAAACGCCTTAGCCTATTTTAGAATGACTTCCTTTGGGAAAGCATTTTCTCGATGACCCAAGTGAGCTTTCTGAGAACCAAATCAAGGATCTGATTATCTTTTTGAATGCGTCGAAATGGCTTTAACAACAGTTCGTCAAAGTCTGTAAAAAACATCATTCCGTTTTAAATTAGGTTGACACGAGTAAATGCTACCAAAAAAGCGCTCTCCAGCGCTAATGCTCGTAGAGTCGCAAGACCAAGGCTAGCGGCTACCATCTCTATCTACCTACCTAAGGCTTACGATAAGCGCCCGCATGACTTTCTCCAAGGCAGAACAAACTAAGGACATTTTTTTCAAGGTGGAGAAAAACATGGGCTCCAAGAAAAATAGTAAAAAATTAACAATATTTTAAAAGCGCGTTATTTTTCAGAACCAGGGGATGGCAACTGATCCCTCTTCCCCTACTCTCCGGGTAATGACCATACACATCAACCAAGGAAGAAACAATTTGTAATAATTATGAATTGTTTTTAACTGAAAACTTTAAAATTCAGTGTTTATTAATAAATTAACACTTTTCATCAGCAGCTCGTGTTAAGCTGTTTTTATTTTTTAAACTTTTCTATTCATTAAAAATTTTTAATATTTAAATTTCAAGTCAACAAACTATTTATTTACTATAAAGGAAGGTACATATGTTTTTTTTTCCTTTATTCCTTTTACTTATTCGCTATAGAAATAAAGTACCAACCAAAAAGAGGGTTTAACCAAGTTGCGTTTCCTCGAAAGAAGCTTATAGTTAGGGAGGTTCAACAAAAAAAAAAATAACAAATTGAAAAATAAATTCTCAACCACATCCTTTGGTTCCTAGCTAAATAATCTTCCTGTTGTTGACACAGTAATTCAACTACATGATGCGGACAGGACAGTCATGAAACGTAGGTACAAAAACATTTATTTTTTACACAAAACAAACCTCATTTAACAGTTTTTTTCCGGCACTAAAAAAGTCTGGTGTTTTTTTTTTTTTTTTTTGGAATTAAATTCACTGGGGCTTGGAATGAAAATAGTTCTCCCGCTTTTGTGTTTTATATTTTTTTTTTCTTTGTTGGCTTGGTTTCTCTTTGAGTTCCTTCAGCAATATTATGAACACCAGAGCAGGGATAACGACAGCCAAGTCAAAACGCGACCAGTATATCCCCGGACACATTTTGAGGTTGAGTTTTGGTGGAAAGTTATTAGAACTTGCGTATATACTCCCACCTCATGATGTTGATGATGATGATAATGATGATGATGATGATGATGAGGATTGCGATGGAAGCTTCCATGCCGGATGCTTTTGGTTGCCGGTTGGCTGTCCTTTCGGATGATGATGGTACGAAGATGGTTTACTGGCCAAATACGGGGGAACATAATGAATTGGATCATTTTTTTCTTTCTTTTTAATTTTTTTTTTTTTTTACAGCGAATCCTCTGAGAGTCAATGAGATTATTTCGGTTTTTCAGGAAAAGATTATTATCGATAAGAAGTTCTTTAATCAAGGCAGGACAAAAGGGATGAAGGCTAAGTCTTTTTTTTTCCTTTCTTTTATTAATGAGATAAATGAAGTTTTATTTGAAAATTTCAGAGCATTGTATTTTTCGGATGAAACATTCGTTCTTATTTTATTGAAGTCTTTGATTAGCGTACTGTTACGTTTAAGCATTTTAGTTTGGATCAGGGCAGAGTCCTCTAGCGGTTGATAGAATTAAGTATAGTAACTAAAACTCTGTTTAAAAAGCTTTATTCGCCACCTAATTGCAAGAATTAGGTAACGTGATTTTCTAATTTTGCAGATAGTGAAACGTTAAAACTTTGATTTAACTTTTTTTGTCTTCAAAGTTATTATATTTTTATTACAGAAATTTTGCAATTTTTGTTCTTAGAAAACTAGGTGCTGAGAATCTGGAAGGAATATGTTTCCGGACTGCTTACCGGTGAAGATAGCCATTATTTCGATGCCAGAATAATCCCATTAGAATTGAAGGATTATGGCCAGTATTTCCGCAGCTATTGTTAAACTCAAATCTTACAAAGCTGCTGGTGCAGCCTTCCAGCCGAATATTTTTCATAGCAGCGCGAGTTTTTGGTAAGGAGCATGTAAAGAATAATCTGCTAAATTTGTTTGGATGAAAGTTTGTCCGATGAATGGACATTCACTAAAAAGAATTCGACCTGACAGTAGTTAGTCTTCTAAACGCTTATAAAATCCTATCGGCTGTATCGTGTGAACTCTTAGAATTGTTTGTCTTAAATTCAGCGATCTGATTGGCTCCATTCAATGATTTTTGAAAAAAACTCAGGAATTGGAGATCGATCTTATATAGAGCCAGCATCCCTGCCAAACTCTTCCGTTAGTGCAGAATGAAGCTAAAGGAGTCTCGCTGCTCCTAGAAGACATTGAAGAAGATCCTCTTTCATAGAACCAAAAAAACGTTATACAGTAACAATACCCCAATAATCCCATTCATTTTTGTTGTCAAGTGTTCAAAGAGAGTGGTTGTGCTTGTGCAGTGCTTGTGTCCCTTGTCGTTATTTTTTTTTGTCCCGTCTAAGTCCGTCGCGTCCGTTACCAAAAAACAAACCATACAAAATACAATAAACACAAAACAATAAAAAGAAACATTAAACAAGTCACCCAAAAATAAATATAAAATAAATATTAAAATTAAAATTAAACAAGTGTTCAACAACAACAAAAACAACACAAACAAAAAAAAAAAAATGCACCCACAAAAAAGGCAAAACAAAAAAAATACCCGATAGCCACAAGAGCGCAGTGAGTACATAATTCCATCATTCCCTTCTCTTTGTTTCCCCTTCGTACAGTTGATGGGTTATCATATGCATTGCATTGCATTGAGTTTTTTTTTATACTTATTCAATGTAAGCATATGATATTTCGTCAATAACGGATTAAAGATTTGCTATTTGAATTCCAGGGTCGGATCGATTCAAGCTGCCATTAAGGCATAACACTAATAGTGGCGCTGAATCGTGAAGAATTCCTGTATTCAACTTAGTATTTCTTTTGATATCGTCTGTTTTGGTCTTTTTCATTCTTTTACGTGTAATGATTGACAATTTCAGTGTTGATTATTGCAATATTCGTGGGCTAAGAATTAATTTTCTTGCTGCGTACATCCACACTGTTTCGAACAGGCCAGCTGTATTGGCACTGAGCGAAACCCAAGTAGGTGAGAATTCCGACCCTACTGAATTTTTTATTCATGGGTATTGCTTAGTGCCTTTATTCTTCTCCCACCATGGTCTCGCCGTCTACATTAGGAATGATGTTGCTTATCAACTCTTACCACAATATGGACGCTGCTCCAACCCTTTTTTCAATTTTATGTGGTTTAAGTTTTCCGTAAATAAGCACATCATTCACTACTGCTTTCTTTATCGAAGCCCAAATTTGGACAGAGCTTCAACTTCTCACGAATTTGACGCTCTGTCTGACTCCATTCAAAGAATTGTATCCCTGTATCCTCACACTGAAATCGTTATTACGGGCGATTTCAATGTACACAATTCTTCGTGGCTTCTCCATTCGGGCCAGACAACACCCGAAGGAATGTGTGCTGAGATCTTTGCTGAGTTTAACCACCTTACTCAGCTTGTCACCGAGCCCACTCGAATATCGGATATTGATGGCCAAGCGGAAAATACTCTTGACTTGTTCCTTACGACTGACCCTGATAAATACACTATCAATGTATTAACGCCTCTAGGCAGGTCAGACCATAGTATTATATCTGCAAATTTCTCGTATCAAACTAATCCAGTTAAAGAAAGAGCTCCGAAGAGAACCGTATGGCAATACGAGAAAGCCAACTGGGACGGTCTCAACAACTTTTACCGGATCTTTAACTGGTCACTATGTTTCCTCGATAGTGACGTAGACTCCAGCACAGATATGATTACTAATATGATTATTGTGGGTATGAAAACTTTTATCCCGAATAGGGTTAAAAGCATTAAACCTAAGGAAAAGTCATGGTTTGATCCAAGCTGTAAAGAGGTTATCAGGGAAAAAGATGTAAAGTTCCGGTGTTTTAGAGCCAACCCAACTGAGGAAAACCGGAACAAGTTTAAACAAGCCAGGAAGGCCTGCAATGCCCATATTCGAAGGACCAAATTTTTGCATGACCAAAAATTATGGCAAAAAATACTGCAATGTCCCAAATGCAGTAAGAATTTTTGGTCATTTGTGAAAAATATGAAGAATTCTTCTTCTTCCTCGGTCCCAACGCTCGTTGACAATGACACTCCAGTTGTTAGCTCTCTCGCAAAAGCTAACGTTTTTGCTAGGCAGTTCGCCTCCAACTCTTCGCTGCCAGAGAGTGTCATGACTCCTCCAGCTCTTGAGCGCGTCAATGATTCTATGGGACAAATCTTCTTCCGCACTCGTGCTGTGGCGAGAGTCCTAAAGAATCTCAACATACATAAATCCGCTGGTCCGGATGGTATCCCCGCTATTATTCTGAAGAGGTGTTCTTCCAAACTGGCAAAACCCTTGCGTAAGCTTTTTCATCTATCCTATTCTTCTGGGCTCGTTCCGAGCAGTTGGAAAACAGCATTTGTCCAGCCAATCCCAAAAAAAGGCGAATCTTCTTCTCCCTCCAATTATCGTCCGATTGCACTTACGTCCCTTCTTTCTAAGGTCATGGAAACGCTGATAAACTATCAGCTCAAGGAATATCTCGAAGACCGAAAGCTTCTTAATGACCGGCAGTACGGCTTTCGCAGCAACAGGTCCACTGGTGATCTGATGGTTTATCTCACCGAACAGTGGAACAAATCTATACATCGTTTTGGAGAAAGTAAGATTGTTGCACTTGATATTTCAAAGGCATTTGATAAAGTCTGGCATCTTGCTCTTTTATCGAAAATGCGTGCTTTCGGTATCGATGAATCCCTTCTTCGTTGGATTAGAAACTTTCTTTCGAACCGTTCCATACAAGTTGTTTTGGACGGTTTCAAGTCTGAAACCCATAATATAAATGCTGGTGTGCCCCAGGGCTCCGTTTTGTCTCCAACCCTCTTCCTCATTTTCATTAATGATCTTTTGTCTGTAACATCTAATCCAATAAATTGTTTCGCCGACGATAGCACCCTTAGCTTTTCTTATTCGTTTCCAGACTCACATCCCTCCTCTTCGGATGTGGAACTGCAGCGGCAAAATATGATAAGCTCATTAAACTCTGACTTAAACAGCATTGTACAATGGGAAATTAAAAACCGCGTAGAGTTTAATGCTTCGAAAACCCAATGCTGATTTGTATCGTCGAAGCGAGATATACCCCCCTTGCCACTGTCCATGAGTGGCACTTGCATCAACGAGACCGAACATCTCGAGATTCTCGGTATGTGCATCACTGACCACCTCTCGTGGAACGAGCACATATGCGATGTCGCCAAAAATGCCGCAAGATGTTTGGGTTTCTTAAGACGGTGCAAGAAATTTTTTTCCCGTCTGATCTGGCTATTATCTATAAAACCTACATCCGTCCAAAGCTTGAGTACAATTCCCACCTCTGGGCTGGTGCTCCAGTTACTTACTTAAGCCTCTTAGATGGAATACAAAAAAGAGCTGTAAAAATGATTGGTGATAGAGAGATCACCAACTCATTCACCTCTTTAGACCACCGTCGTAACGTTGCGTGTCTCTCCTTGTTCTACCGTTACTTCTACGGTAATTGCTCTAGTGAAATAAAAAAAAATTCCAGTTCAGCTGTATGGGACAGAAACATGGACCTTGAAAGATTTGGATTAAAACTTGCTTTGGTGCGTTGATAAAAAGATTCTTCGATTTATTTTTCGTGGACTAACCGGACTGTCTTCTTGGATCATGTATCTTGATAAAATAACAACAAAAGTGGAGGAATAAGCTGATATCGTTAGTCTAATGATCAACACGGCAACACCGAAGATGATCATTGATCAGCCTCCGAACTTCCTCATCTGTTCAAGTAAATATTCCTGGACAACCAATTTAGATTTTCAATATCTTGGGAGTACTCTCTCTACAAATACTAACAGATGAATGGGGGAAAGTAAAGCCTGCGTTCGGAATGCTGTTCAAAATATAAGAAGAAAAAACAGCTCTAGCTTAAGGACTAAGCTGTCATTAGTCCGCTCCAATGTTGGATCTGTGTTTTATGGATACAGCACTTGAAAAAATACGTCTATTATAACAAGAAAGCTGCAAACGCTTGAAATTAGATATCTGGGAGAAAGTCAAATCTACTCTTTCATACGAAGACTTAAGTGGCACCGGATTCGCCAAGCGCTTCGTAAGGATTACGATTGCATTTCGAAATTACCGATGCAACGGAACTCTCTCAAGTAGGCTTCGTGATAAGCGGACTGACCTAGAAGTAATAGATTAAGAGCGGGATAAGACGATTTTGAGAAACAGTTGAAAACTGGAAGCCGTACATGAGGACTGATATTTATGAATAGTGGAGGCCTCGCAAGCGGAAACTCAAAATAAAACTCCGAGGACCTAAGTAAGTTAAATTAACACATAAGATTAGATTTAAAGTTTTGAAGTGCAATTTTTGATAACTTATGAAACACTTGAAAATATAAATAAACACAGATCTACTCGTATCTTAATATTTATCTACTCAAAAAAGAAGAAACAATTTTTTTTTTGGTGATTTAATATCACGATGTCGAGTTTGCCATGAAAAGGACTTTCAATTTTTTTTCCGTAGTTTGTTTGTTTGCTATAATTTTAAATATAACTATGTATGTTGGTACATTGCTCTTCAGTTTGCATACTTGTTCATCCTCATGTTTCATTAAGTGTGACATCTTCAAACTTCAAATCACACCTCTTTACCCGAGGTGATTTTCCTTTCCTTTTTTTTTTGCATTGTGAGAAGGTATGTAGGTTCCTACCGCTACATAATAGTTATTCGGAAAAATACGCCTGCAGCAGGCAAAGTGTTGTTCAACACGTATCCTCTACAGAGAAATGAAGGCAATTACCTAAAAAACAGGACGTACCAGAAGAAGTAGTACAACAACGGTTAACGAAACGAATTTAATGAAATTTTTGATCCTTAGCCATTATTTCACTCATGTTGACACTTATTTTAATTCCAGAGCAGCATGCATTCTATACACAATTTCTCTCTGGGTTTTGAAGATAGTACCTTCATAGGTACCTACATATACTAAATGCAAAAGAAGGAACAAAAAAAATAATAGTACAAAAACGAAGAAGAATGTCCTTGTGTGATCACACGTTGGTCATGAAGAAGAATCTCTCGTTCAACATTACTCACGTAGTTAAAGTCGTTGTTATAGCAGCTTGGAAGTACCTGTGACGCTGATGATGAGCAGGTCCGTATAGGCGGGGGAGGAAAATTGTCGGATTAACAAATATTAGATTGCTTAAGACAAAACGGATGGGAGTTACTGATTGTCCCAAAGCGACCGCAGCCATTTTGAAAAAAAACGCGTCCCTATCAAGAACGGCTTATCGTACTTTGAAATGAACATGAGTCGTTTTCGAGAATTTCACAAAATGATGGCAAACGCAGAACACTTACAATAGCGCCATTTTGTTTTTTTTATCTCTGAGCTTACCCATTTTCCTTCAGACAACTAGTCTACAGTGGTTGACTCAAGATCATGTAAAAAGTTAATCAAGACAAGACGACAGTTTAGGACAAATTGTTTTAGACAAAGGAGTTGTGTCTACCTTGGATTATACCTCGAATGACACCACCTTCCGAATTATTTTCCGACTACGGCTTTGCTGATAACTAACGGATGGAAGCCATTTGACCTGTTGTAGTTTTTCGTTTCAGCAACGCGGGAAACCCTTTTCAACATAATGTCCCGTTTCTACATGTTTTTTTTTTCTCTATCTCCTTCTTCCATATTTTTCCTCTTACCTTAATTAAATGGAAAGAAATTTGTCAGTA
This sequence comes from Syrphus vitripennis, assembly GCA_958431115.1. Taxonomy (NCBI): domain Eukaryota; kingdom Metazoa; phylum Arthropoda; class Insecta; order Diptera; family Syrphidae; genus Syrphus; species Syrphus vitripennis. Next base: position 95,963,479 of record OY288110.1, on the reverse strand, counting down.
CGTGTCTTCTTTCGTGAAGGGAATATCTGTTGGTTGTACGTAGCACTTTTCACCTTTTATACATATTCCTGGACACAAAAAAAAAGAAGAAAAACGTCTACGCGAAAGTATGCTTTATGACCTGTTCCATTCGTCCTTGCTGCAGTCAGCATTCAACTGCGTGTCTGAATTGTCAAAACGTGTTATTTTTGAAAAGCCACACGACTAATACCGCACAGCGAGTGTGTTGAAAACGAGCAAAAATTAAATGAATGACCTGAAAACGTACATATGCTTGAATTTGTTATCTTGTTTGTGCATAAAGTTTGGCTCATTTTTGTTTTCTTATTAAAAATGATGTCAAGTTTGAGAACATACGGTTTCCTAAGTTTCTAAGGCCGTAACAGTTAACGTCAGTAAAGTCAGCTTATACCAGTGCGCCTTTTTTCGTAGATTTGTTGGTAATCAGTAATGTAATCTTCACATACGACGACGTTAAATCACAAGATCTTGGTTACTACACGTTGCCTTCAATAAATGAACTGTGCCAGGAACTGTGTGGTTCAATTAATGAAGAAAAAAGTCAGTAATGGCTCAATAGCGGTCACTATTTACTATAACGTTCTAACCATCATCGTTTTAAAGGAAGTACGGACTAATGATAGTACATTCTATGGTAGACGGCAGCGTGACGGCTTGCGCTGAAAAGATGGCGTAGACCAGGACGTGCGCAACTGGATGGCGTCGGCTTGAGACCGAGATAGATGGAAACACTTTTTGAAGGGCCGGACCCCGGTTGTCATGCCGATGATGATGATGATGATGATGATGATGATGATGATGATGATGATGATGATGATGATGATGATGATGATGATGATGGACTTAATGATATCCCATAAAGCAAACCAAACAGTCAGTTTTTTTTTTGATTGAATTTGAAACAGTGTCTCACAATAAGCTTGAGAATTATCTTCACTCCAATTACGGTAATTTTGTTTATTGATGTATCAATTCTGTTATGCAAATTGGGATCAACGGCAATCTTGTTTTCGGTTTGTTCAGCGAATCTAGGCTTTGTTGGTCAGGCGTCAGTCTATTGATTCATGTTGAAATGTCAAACCAAACATAACACAGATCACAATGCAGCTGTTTAAAATGGCCGCCAGTCAAAAAAGTGTTGCCAACTTAAAGTTCCATATAGGTACCTCTGAAAATACAAATTTTCGGTTTGAAAATTCCTTGGAAACCACAAGAAGCATGTGTCTTTTTAAAAAACAAAACAAACTCCACAATAGGTGCAGCTGGAGATAACAATGAGTGGTTAATATTAAACGTTAAACAAAATTTTCCGCTCTAAAAGTAAAATAGCTTTTTGAATCACCTTTAGATTCTATTATGAAAAAATGACCGAGTTTACCTATTACCATGAGCTTATTATCCGCTTATTCAAAAGCCAAAACACCAAAATTGAAATTGGGGCAGGCAAAAGTTCTTACTTACAAAACAGACAGCTTCATGTAATACACTTTTCACCTTACAAAATCCCTTGAGGCGTAAATTCGTTCGGCTCTGATGCTATATCTACGCCGCGCCGCGTGCTGGACACACCTGCACTGTGGTATATAAAAGTTCGCGGTAGCTACATATATCAGATGATAACTAAGTATATATCTGTACATCTTAGCTTATACAAACATTTCGATCCACTTTGCTATAGTTCCCTGAATCTGGATACCTACGACAGCATCGCTTCTGCCCAAGGCAACAAACGTGCAGAATATACAACACGCAAGTAAGCTTAAAACAAAAGCGAATATAAACTCCATCATATACCTATACATCTACAACTATAGTTAACATCAAAAGTCGAACTTTTAGCTTAAAGTCCCTTGCAACAAATATACTATAGTTACCTTTTCTGCCATAGATAAACACCGCAGCCATAGCTAAACGGGGTAAATATTGTTTGTCAGAAAGGCGTATCCTTACGCCACAGGACGTAAACTACACATTTAAGCATAAATCAAATATTCGAATCAGAACATTGCGATAGCAAAGCCATTTTGCCATTTTGGCTATAGGAAGAACAACCAACCGTTCGCGCCAGAGTGGCCCTGGGCAAGGATTTATGCAAAAATTCGCAAAAACGGCTGCAAGTGTTTTCTCTTCGATGGTTTTTAACTTCGTATACAGTATGCAAGTTTAGGAGAGATGATATTAATATCTGGACGCGAATGCGAACGAAATGTTTACTTTAAAGTACTTCAACTAACGTATACTATAAATCCGTATAGTTGGAGTGGGGGGGTTGTTGTTTTAACAGAAGAGGTACCTATTTTGAAGTTGAATGCAAAGTTTTGTTTCTGATTTTGCTAAGTTTAGCGCTCTTTTGGTAGTTAGTGAAATGAATCACCTGTCCGTGTCCTTTGACAGAGGTTCTTTAAGGACCTACTTATATGTGGTAGACATCATTTGGCTGAACCAGATTAAACTAATTATAAAACGAATTGAATTTTAAATTGTATAAAAATATTATTACTAAATTAGACGCTTCCATTTAGGACGAACTACTTGGGGAACAGTATAAATGAGTTACTCAGGCATACTCGAAGTCTATAAGGAGTGGTTTTATCTGGCTCCTCAATCTTAGGGCTATTTAAGAGTCTGATCCCTCGGAATGAGGGACACGTAGAAAAATAACTGTTCTGAAAGAAAAACTGCCTTCCCGAAAAATTGGTGGAAAGGTGGAGACCATGGATAGTCTAAGAACTGATATTAAAGCTATTCAGGAAATGCGATGGAATGGAGAGTGCATACGAAGAATGAAATCTTGTAACGTTTACTACGGACAGTGCTAAAAGAAGCTGGGCCAACGGGTTTTTGTGTGCGCTTTTGTGATAAGGTGAAGACCTAGGGAAGAAGCCTTAGGCTTTCATAGTGTAACCGATTGCTCACGACCTGCATCAAGGGTAAATTCAAGATCATAACGCTCATCTGCAACTACTATGTCAATCAAATTGATGTCACAAACCACGAAGATCATTGAGTGGGTACCTATTGGATGTCCGTTGATTTCTATCTGATTGCTAGTGCGGGTTTGTTGTAATCAGAATGGAAAAATATAGAGAGCAACCAATTAGAAAATGTGTGCCCCTGAAAGCGCGTTGAGTCCTTTGCTCGTTATTACAATCCCTGACTTACCGCTTGATGATAAGGTGATGAACCCCAAAGTGAATCAGTAATTCCCTGATGACAATTGAGTGAAGATTATTTGATGTACAAACAGATGTTCTGGACGGAAATTAATACCACATTGGCTCAAAAAATGAAAAAGAAAATGCCCGGAAAATTCTGCCATCTTCTATGAAAGATTGACAAACACGACATTTGTTCCTCCAGGGCTTACATACGGTTTACAGTGCTAGACAATGTACAAAAAGTATGAGAGTAAATTGGGAGCAACTGATATGTTTCTAAAGTCAAAAGGAGTGACCAAGCGTGAAAAAAAGCCGTGGAAGCCTTCAAGCGAAAAATACAACATGGACAAAATACAGCGTGACCAAATAAGCTGGTACTGTCATGTAAAAATAAGATGTCCTAGAAACCCAGTTCAAAATGTTATATTCCAGAATTATCGCTGAAAAAAAGTAGACGGAAAAATTTCTGAATCACACAAATCTAACAAAAACTGGATTTAGTTGTCCTCAAGAATGGAACAATCCTACCGAGAAATTCTTCAAGAGTATCACTTGCCAATTAGGGAATGCAACTTAACTTAGCTTTTCGGATTTTGAAACAAATTGTAAGTCTCTATATTTCTGCAATAACACTGACATAGAAACAATTGAGTGTTGTAAGTTACATAGGCCTTAGGTTAGGTTAAGTTGACGTGGCTGTTAGCAGAACTGATGGACTAAGGCCAAGGATTGCTCCATTCTTCCTACTCGTTGAATTATTTAGAGGTCCTTATGAAGCGTGAGAGACTGTTGATGACCATTTTAACAAGGTCACTGGGATCTTAGAAATAGTATTCTGCTAAGTGGGTACACCAACACAGGTGATTGAAAGTTGTTTCTTCCTCTTCTTCGTCCTTACAGGTTCTGTAGATTCTTAATTAAATAGTGTCCTGTAATAACATAGGCCTTGGTTATTGGTTTTCTGATTTAAAAAAGTAATTGGTGTTAGGGTTTCTTTGTAAGGTTTTTTTGTAAGGGAAAGCCGCCATCTTGAATAATAATTTATTAATAAGCTGTCGATGGGCTATATAAATGACTTGTTAAAGTTCAATCACCTTTAACTTTAAGCAGATCAAATGTTCACCTGCACATTTTAATTATACGTTTTCCATCAAAAACTTAAATTTTACTCTCCAATTTATATTCCAAATAACTTATCTCAAATCAATTACTCAAACTAAGCCAACTTCAATTGAGACAAAATAAATTCCATCACACTATACATTTAAATAATTAGTAAAAACTCAAAGCATATTAATGATTGATCTATTTAAGCTACGCGTTGGTATCCATTCAACACTTGAAATTTGAAATATTTCAAAATTCACATTTATCGAATTTATACACACCAACAACCAACCCACTTCTCAATTTTACCTCTTAAAGTTTTGAACATAATACTACTTGTCAGCTATATTGCAGAAGCGCCAGACTAATTGACGCAACATATGATGCTAACGATTGTGTGTTGATGATAATGGCGTCATCCATTTGGAAAATATTCCAGCCATGCTTTATATGCTTCTATCGTTTGGTCGTCGTTTTGGATTTATGGTGAAACATCCTCCGTCCAGATTATGTATTCAAATTATGTCAGGCACCATGCAAAGGCATGCATCATAATGTGCATCTGATGCATGTGAATGATAATGGAAACAGCCAGCAGTAGTGGGTGCAGATGCATTCACCAAAAAACAAGAAGAGTGAAGATAGTGTTGCACAAAACAAAGTCGATAAAGCTTCTAGAATCTATAACCCCACGTTTTGCACCTAATAAACCATAATCTATCGAATTTTTGAACACAAGTGTGAAAAATAGACGCCCGATAATCCCTCAATTATATCGTCTACATCCAATAGAATGGCAGGTATATTGAAGACTCACTGTCTCATCTGTGAAGATTTAAGTTTAAAGGTGAATAGCTCAAGGTACTCAGGTGAAAGTATTTAAAAAACGAACAAGGAGCCTTTCAAATTGTCTCATTCTCAAGCCATTGACAGTGAAAAAAAAAACGTTATAGGTACTTACTTTGGAAATGCGTCGCATAGATATCATAGTTACCCTTCACTGAAACCGTGAGCTGATGGTAATGGTAAGAGGTTCTTAACTCCCTATTTGAATAAACGCTTTCTCGTCACTCTTGAAAGAGGACATTTTTATTACGTTTTTGTTTTAGTGAAGCTTGAAGGCAAATAGGATAGCAGTATCTGGTATACCTTGGCCACGAGTAACCTAAGTGAAAGGGAAGTAAAAGCATTAATTCATGGCATAGGTACCCAGCTGCTGTGTATTTTCTACTACTATTCACCTTTGGAGGAATACAGCACCCTAGACTCTTGCTGCAGATGATGTAATTATTTCATTTCTTTTGTAAGTCTAGCCAGCAATTACCACCATGGAAATATTTTCATTTATACAACCATCATTGGACAAGCTTGAGTGGTTTGCGGCTAGGGTGTGTTATGTTGCGTTGATGTGGTAGTTGTTGTGTTCCGGCAGCTTTAATAACTGTATATACATAAATAGGTATGTATACTTGAATGTCTTTCCATCATGGCTGTGAAGTTTCTGTCATGTCACGTGGTTTGAATGGTGTTTCAGTTTGAGTGAGATGCAAGCTAAACGAAATTACGAAGGCGGTATTGACCTAGGAAGGATGTTGTATACAAATGAGGAGAATAAGTCCTTAAAAAGAAACAAGCTAATGGCGTAGACGTGATTTGAATGAGAGAGAGGAATTCAGAGGAGGTATCTAGAAAAAAAAAACATGATAATTTTTCTTTCGAAAATGAAAAACGTGTGGGCACGACGCGACGGATTAAACAAAATTTAATTTTTTTTCTTCTACTAAATGCGATGGCAGATGAAACATCTGATGAAGTGGAGGGTGGGGGATGCTAGAGGAAGGATTTTTATTAAATTAAATTGTACTAGCTCTATCACTTGTCACTTATTAGAATCGTTGCTAATATATTTTTTGTTTTAAGAAAAAGGTCATCACAATTCCATACAACAGAGTAGGCGTCTACTTAGTTTTACAGAACTTTAAAATAATGCTAGTCTCAAGACGAAACTGAGACAAGAAGTTTGAAGTCTCGTCTCGGTATTGTTTTGGTACGAAATCAGAATTTCTTCATTTTAGTGTTTTTTTCTTGGGAGAAAAATGAGCAACCATTATATTTTAAATACTATCAATTCTTATGTGTACATTAAAAAATACAATTTTTCTATGTATATTTCGAATAATATTCAAGGGCAAGTTTCGCTCCAAAATTGCAGTCTCATCTTGATCTGGTATTTACTAACTAAGGTCTTCGAAATTTTTTTATCTGTTTGTTGCCACTTACGGAGCTTAGGGTCTCCACTTCTCCTGTGCGAGATTGTTTACAGTTTCTGAAGATGTATTTCAGTTCTCTCCAACTCTTCCCCATCAATTTTGATGATGATTCCTCTTCGTCTACCCTTTCAAAGCGGATGGCCAATCCACTGCCTCTTACTTCTTCGTATGATAGAGTCAATAGGTTAATGCGGGACTATCCCATTATTCTCTAATGCAATTCATCATCAAGGATACGTTTTGACCAGAAGGTCGTAAAGATTTTGCGAAGACATCTATTTACGAACTTTTAGCAGCTTTCTGATGACAGCGGCTGTGACTTTCCAAATGCTGCACCCATAAAGACGCACTGACTCAACATTGAAGTTTCTCCATATTTTGACAACATGCCTTTGCTTTTCTGATTCGGCTGTTAATATACGGCGTTAGTAGTGACAATACTTGCAAGAGATTAAACATTTGCTAATAACTCTACGGTTGTCCAGAACTATCTACTTGAACAGCTGACGAAGTTCCAAGGCTTTTTTGTTTTTTACCGCTTCTCTATCCACACTTGATGTCATATGTTGGTGAGTCTATGGGAGAGCAGGCATACCTCGGAGTCATCCGCGTAGTCAAAGTATTTGAGGTATGATGCAGAATCTACTGAATTCTTCCATTTTCAATTGATAAAGATTTCACCAACAGGAATAATATTGGTGACATTATGCAAAGTATTCTTTAGGCTATCAGTATTCAACTTAGGCATTCTGGTGTTTTCTCAGAATCTCCAAACCGCAGCTGTACGAAATTATGGTAGCAACCATCAGATGGAAGACTCGGGTCACTTGCATCTCTACGTTTCAAACGACCTGAAAACTGCTTCTAAATCAATTTGGTTCGAAGTTGTTTGTCTGTCCGTTGACAGCCAACTGATTTTATGACACGTCTTGTGTCCTATAACAAAGGGTTGGATTTACAGAAATCAACAGATTCCCGACAAATTCCCGACAGTTTCCAGGTGCTTCTCTAGAAAGGACCAAGACAAGAAGCTTCCTCACATTCCAGAAACCAATCTTTCGAATACAATAGCCAAAAATCGTCATCGTCTTGCCGTTCCTCATCCAACGCATAGTGTTGACATCGGTATCGGTATCATTTGCGAACGTTGGTAACCTTCCCAACCTATCCTAGAATGCTAGGCCTTTCATACTATAGTAATCTCAGCCTATTCAATTATAATTAGAGAATATGCCAATAGTTTCCTAGGGACCATCATGAGGAGGTAAAATAAGTACTTCATCTGATTGATTGATAGACGAAGTTCTTGGCAATTAGAAGATTCCCGATCGGGCACAATGAAAAGTTGTATACAATTTCACATCTTATAACTTTCCAGTCTTTAACATTTTTTTTGTGTAATTTTAAGTTTAACCTAAGTTCTAAGTAACAAATATCCTTTTTCTAATGCTCTTTAATAGGTGAAACAGAGTTTCCTTGGATTCATTTGCTCTAATTAATTCTATTTTCCATTTCAGAATTTAATTGAATTGCGTCTTTGATAACTTCGTTCTTGAAGATTTAAATCGGATATACTGTACATCGAACTAAAGACGATTAAATCTATTCTAGCAAGACAAAATTGAATTTACAAATACCCCAACAAAAAGGATAACAAGTAACAACTGCATGGTTGTTCCAAAATACATATACACAATACGTATACATAAATTTCAAAGGTTTGTGGAAAATTTTAATTTTCTCCAACCATGTCGTCACATATATCATGTCCTTCCAAAAATAATAACAATTAATTATTCGTCTTCTTTATAATAAAAGGCATTTTCCTTACAGCAAGGATAACAAGACAAGAACCAAATATGTCCCTCCCCGAAATATAGCTAATGGCAACTCATTCCTTTCTCGCCGCCGCGCCCGCCTATACTCTCTCTTTCGTACTTCTTGTGACATATAGTGTGATATCAACTCGTTGTACTTCTCATGTCCCCTCTATACCCTATACGACATCCTACACCCATAGTAGACATATCCTTTTTGCGCTACTAGATAAGAAAACGCATAAATTTATCTAAACGTGCTGCCCATAATTTTTCCCAAAGCATCACAATGGGTTCTTTAGCCACTCACCACAACTACTACTTCTCTGATGCCTATATATGCTGCCATTATAATGGAAGACTTATGCAAAAGGAGCAATAGGTCTGACCATTTTTTGAGAAGGAAGCAGGAGCATGTCCTGACATCGACCTCGTGCCTTCACCAAAAAAAAAAAAAAAAATATAATAAAAAAGACGAAGTGACGATATCCCAGTTCAAATTCTGGGTGACTGCATTGTGCTGCTGGCTTAGTATAGAAAAGGATATAAACATTCATGAGCTGCGCGTTGCTATGGGTTGGTCGTTGTCATTGTCATTTGGTTGCCTTTGCCGTTGGGAATTCTTGAAAAAGATAAATGTTATTAGTTTTTTTTTCTCGTTTTTTTTTTCGAAAAGGCCAGTGGCACGGTACGCGGACGTATATACATATTCTATATGAAAACAAAATGTATTAAAAAAAAAAAATACAAAATTCTCTGAGGATGAAAACACGTTTCCTTTTCTAAGAAAACAGCAACACTCTCTTGTGATTCTTGTCTTTCTTTTCTATAAAAGAGATGCTTCCACTTGAGTGCTTGAAGCTGTTGCTGCGCTGTTGCCCTTTTTGACTTGTGTTCAGTGCAACTATCTTCAGAGACACATAGGACACGGCAATGGTTTACTTCTGAGGATGAAACACTACAGGTCGAGTCATCGTTAGAAATGGAGGAAATTTTATTGGTTGTTTATATAAATTCAAACATTGACAATATTTAACACATTTCTTTTTTTCATTTGTGAAGTAGCTATTCAGCTTGAAATTTTATCTTATCTTAATAAAAAAAAAATTATTAGTTTGCACTAAATTTTTAACCAATAACATTATTTCTCAGTCAGTTGGCCTTTAATTAGCTGATTCCAAGTTCTTTAATTCCTCTTCCTCCTTGAATTTTCATGGATTTGAAGCAATGCATATTGATATAAAATTTAAAAAGAGGCTGGGTGCGACCCACACTGATAACTTCCCATTTGTGATCTTGAAAACTTTACCACTTTTTAGTTTATTTTTTTTTATATTTTTTGTCAAAAATTGTCAATTAGATATTTGTCAAAATTTAACCTTTCATAAAAAATTGTATTATGCATAAAATAAAATATTTTAGAAGGCACAATCGTTGTTCGTTCTCAGGATATTCGAGCTGAAATACAATTGTAACTACTTTTCTTTAGAATTTTTAAAAGTTTTTGATTTTTGTTAAAAAACTGCCCATTCAATATTTGTCAAAATTTTATCAGTTGCTAACAATTATGTTATGTAGAAAGTAAAACAAACAAGAAGTCAATATCGTTACCCGTTTTTGAGAAATTTGAGTCGAAAGACAATTTATACCAATAGAATTTTTTGTAGTTTTTAATTTTTTGTAAAAAAAACTGTCCATTGATTTTTTTTTTAAATTTTCACGAGTAGTCAAAAACAACATTTTTCGTAAAATAAAATTATTTTAAAGTTAATATCGTTTTTCCATCTAAGGATATTCGAGTTTTTTTTAGTTTTTTTGATTTTAAAAAATAACAGTACATATATTGATTTTTTTTCCAAATTCATGTCAAATTTGTATGACGTCATAATGTGTCGAATAAAATTTAGTTCAAGTCAATAGCATTATTTCTTCGTGAGATATTTGAGACCAACCAAAATTTTCACTTCTTTTTTAAACTGCTATAGTAAGAAAACAACTGATTGAATATTAATAAACGCCCTTTCAGATTCTATCGAAGTTATTATCTGTAAAACAAAATTTATTTCAAGTCGATATCTTTTCTCGTTCTTGAGATATCGACGACGAAAAATGTTACCAGAACGTACGGACGTACGGACGTACGAACGTACATACACACGCAAACACAGACATCTCTCTAAAAATGATTGATATAGGCTCTGGGGACCTTGAAGCAGTTTTCAATAACAAAAATTTTAAATAAAAAAATCTAAAATAAGTTTTTTTTTCTTCTTGAAAATTTAGATATGCACATTAGTAAAAGTTTTCTGAAGCTTTTACTATGGTCTATCTTGTCCCGTTTGGGCGGGAGTGGCAATTTTTTTCTATGCAGCCAGTATTTTATTCTATAAGATACTTTTTAAATCAGGCAAAACGTATGCAAAGTTTTCAAAAAAATGAGTTTCAAACACAAAATTCGAGAAAAAACACAACAAAAAAGTTTAAGGTGTAATTTCTCAAAACAATAAGATTTGAAATAATTTTTTTTATAGAATTCTGTGCTCTTATTAATTCCTAATCAAAAACTGAAAACTAGATTATTTTATGACTTCTAGTAAGTAATTAAAAAAATTGAAAATTACTAATTACTTTTTTATGCTTTTAGTATTTTTTTTTTCATAAAATTGCCCCTCACACCCAAACGTGGCAAGAAAGACCCCCCTCCCATAGTAACAAATGCTTGTTTTTGACGCCTGTTATCAATTTTCGGCGCCAAAAAATAGTACTGTCCTCAAATTTTTTTTTTTTTTTTATAATTAGCGCGCACTCAAGGGGGTTATTATGTACCCTTTATATGTCAGAGGCACAGTGCGAGCTTCAGGTAAGTAGTAGAGGATTTGAAAAAAGATGTCGGTAAACATTAATCTTGAATTTCATCAAATCACAATGAAAGGGAAAGACACAGCGTGGAAGGGCATTCCACATTCGCGTAGTACGGCTAAAGAACGAATTCCTGTACTTGACAATACGACCGAAGTTGGGTTCAAGAGTAAACTGATGAGCATTTCTGGAAGCGCGAGTATTACGGTTGAATCGTTTAAGGGGAGGAATGCAACCAGCTATTTCAATAGAGCACTTACCGTAAAAGTAACGATAAAAGAGTGAGAGACAGGAAACGCTACGCCGGTGTTCGAGTGACGTAATTTTTGAAACCTTTATTGTTTTTTTTTGGAAAAGGACTTCAAACAACTTGGCGTGTGAAACTTTAGAAAGCTAGTTATAGCAACCGATTTGGCTAGACCATGTTGTTTGAAAACCTGTAACACTACCTTAAGTACATAAGTAAGTAATAATTTAGGAAAATAGTTATTAAGTTGAATAGTAATTTTTGTTCAAAATAAATTTTAAAAATATCTATTAACCGTTTTTCGAAAAACATATGAAAGTTTTGTTTTTCAAAATTGTATGTGATTTATATTTTTAGTCACACTTGCATTAAAATTTTAGTTAAAAACCTAATACACCGTTTTTGAGATCAAAAATCAAAAATAATTCTGTAGAAAGTAACGCTAGCTTTCACATTTTAGAAAAAAAAAATCCATCGATAGATAGCTGGCATCCATTCAAATGGTCTCAAAAAAAAAACGAAAAACGTGTGGAAATATAATAGAAAGTAACGTTTTCGATATATTTCCTTTTGAAAGATGAAATTTTTGAAAAAATATTCTAAAAAAGATTACAGTTTCCACAGGATTTGACTAATTTTGATAAAAAAAATTTAATGTCAAAAAACAAAAAATCTGGGCATATTTTAAATACCTACTAAATATTTTTTCAGTCATATATTTTTTTGAAACTATAAAAAATTTATATTAGTAGAAAGATGACTGAGAAAGAAATTATTGAAATTTGAAATCATTACATCAAAAGCAAAAAAGTAAAAAGCCTAACTATAAACTTCCCCTACATTTTTGAACATGTTCCTTTTCCTAAGACTTATAGTGTTTGTTTTGTAATTTTGCCATATACGACGTTAAAATCAAAACTTCGTTTTATTCATACAGACGTAAATGTCAAAAAATGTCAAAAATGAATTTCAGAATTGTAATTTGCAAATAAAAAAAAAAAACAAAACAGCAACAAATCGAAGTAGAATTAAAAATATATTTGAGGAATTTTTGTATAAATTTCCGAAACATGGAAAAAATTAAACAACAAATTCGAAACAAGCATAATTAATTAACGGTAAATCCCTACCTTACCCTTTTCAAATTGGTTATCAATGATTTTCCAAGTATATACATTATACTCAATCCTGAAACTGGACCTCGTTTTTATTTTCATAATATATAAAATATTTAACATAAATATCTTTGTTTTTGAAACAAAGAATTTTATTTTTATTTTTTTTTGTATTCAAACCACAATCTGGTTTTAACCATGTAACTATTTATATTTTTTTTGTTTACGTTCAACAAAAAAATATCCAAAAGGATTACAAAAAAAAAAAGAAAGAAAGAAAACAATACAAAACCAACAACAACAGTTATTTTGCAACATAAACCTATACAACAACCACAACAATTTATTTATTCCATTTCATTTGTGGCGAACAACAATGCAATTCAAATAAAACATAATATATGTATGTTGGTATGGAATGAAGTATTATGGTTTTCGTCTACTGAAACCTTTTCCTTCCTCTCTCCTCTCTCCTCGCCACTGCATCAGACGAAATCTCTAGGTATCAATACACAAAGCTACAATTTATTGTTTAAAAGTTAAAAACAAAAGTGTGTAAATATACTACGTATAGGTTTATGTATGTACAGTATTGATATTCAATATAAATGTAGACCAATTCAAAAATTATTGACAAGCAGTGCGAATGACATAATTATTGATTGAATGACGCAGTTGTTAAATTAACAAAAAAACCTCTGCATCAGCCAGGATATGAGTAAGGACACGTAAATCTCTATGCATTTTCTGATTCCCCATATCCAAATGAACCTTATCATCAGCACTAGCATACTACCATGGATGACCAGGATCACTCTGTTATATAAATTACAACCACAGACAAGTCATATGAGTATGTCCAAAACACAAGTAGTGAAAAGAAGAATAGTCAAGGCGCTGATGGCAAATAAGCCGATTTATTTTTTTATCACTTTTTGTCAAAACATTGACAAATATGGCTTAGAACTTTAAGTTGGCAACCCTATTTTGACCTGTCGGCCATTTTAACAGTTAATAATTTATTGTGTTTTTAGTTTGGTTTGGTATTTCAGCACAAATAGACTCCTGAACAACGCTTCGTATCGGGCAATTTTTGCTTAGCGATGAAGCTCATTTTCCAACAGAACCTACTATAGTCTTCAAAAGCTCTTCAAATCCAGAAATCTCACCATAACTTCAAAACTGCTGTAGCTGCTGTGCAGGACCATGGTCCTGCCAGTACTCACGTATGGATCCGAGACTTGGGTGCTTAGCAAAAGACACTCCGACCTCTAAGCCGCATTCGAGAGAAAAGTCTTCAGGAGAATTGTTGACCCCGTATGTGAGGAAGGACGATTCCGGAAACGGTACAATCATGAATTATGCGGAATCTATCCTTGAAGCTGACATAGTGACAAAAATTAAGGTCGGTAGACTCCGGTGGGCAGGGCACCTAGCTCGCATGGATGAAGAGGAACCGGCCAGGAAAGTCCTTTGTGGTACATTCTATGGTAGACGGCTGGAGAGATGGTGTAGACCAGGGACCCCCAAAGCTTTGGGGTGCGCAATTGGATGGCTTCACGTCGGCTCGAGAACGGGATAGGTGAAGAGACTTGTTGAGGGAGGCTCTAGGGCATCACCTATTATATGGTCCGGTGGCGCTGCGTCTCCTTATGAGCTATGCAGAATCTGCAAGAAGACTGCTCACTAGACCAAAGATTGTTGAGATATCTTTTCAGTTTACCATGGCCTGTGAGGACACGCGTCACTCTCCTGATACTATTCCCGGCTTAAGCTGATGCAGGAGTGGAAACGCTTTCGGTTATAGATCCCGAGTAAGAGTTTGCCCTGCCTCGGCTTTGGGAGTTCTTTCCAGATTTTAGATCTTTTTGCCTCGTCTTCTAATTTGATTTTGTTTTTAATCATATTCTCGCCTATACCACAAAAGGGCTTTGGTCCCGTTATTGTGCAAATGAGTCAGCCTCTTCATTGCCCTGGACACCAAAGTCACCTGGTACCCAATGTAGTGTGACTTTGTTTTTCTTCCCCAGTTCATTAAACTTATTTACACATTCCCATACTAGTTTTCAAGAAATGGTGGCTTGACTAGTTGAGATATAAGCAATGTTTTCATTTTTGTTTTTTCTATCGATGTTACGGTTCTGCGCATTTTCCGATGGCATTTACATCGGCCTGGATTATGCTGTTGGGCTTTCCCATCGGTAGGGAGATTTTTGTTCTAGGCCCAAAAATCCCTGCCCTAGTCCCTTCGGAAGTTCTTGATCCATCATCATACCATTTGATGGTGTTTGCTTTTGAGACTGTCTCTTTTGCTTAGCTCCTTTTGGAAATTATTCGAAGTCATATTTTTTGATCATGCTATCTCGTGGAATGTCAAGAAAGTTCGTCACTGTTGACTTGAGGATCGTGTTTCTTTCTCTATACTCAATGAACACAGCCATTGTCACAATTGATTTATAGTTTGACATTTGAAAAGGCGCCGAGCGGAATTATTTTTTGAAAATTGAAATTCTTCCTTGAATTTTATGTGGGTTTGTTATGCAATGCTGATTTTTGCGATTGTCACCAGCTCTTTAACTATTTCAACAACGATTTATGTTATCCTGCTGAATAGTTGTTTGAATTAAATTAATTTATTGAAAATATTGCCTGCTGCATTTCAATACTTTCTAGTTGCAGTCCTGCATCTGCATCTGCATGCATTGTACAATTTCTACAAAGGGTATTCCCATTGTCACTTGACCTGGAGCTGATGATAAAATGTGTGCTGTGTGTCCCTTTTAGACTCTTTTTTTTTGTCTGGACTCTGGATTAGAATCAGAATGAGGATCAGAATATGGCCAAATGTTTCAATGTGGCAATCGGTTTTCGTTGTCCCATTATGTCCAACCCACCCAACTACGTTCATTCTCTTTATCATCAATGAAGGTGCAGCAACGCACCCAAACTATTGTCCTTGTCCCCTTTTAGATTGGTTCTACCTATTGGTTGTCCATGTACTGGTCGATTCATTGGTTGGGCGCTTGTCATCAGTAGCTGTGGGCAGTACTTGTACTTCGTACAAACGACGCACGACGACAAGCGACCGACGGCCACCGTGTTAGTCTGTGGTCTCGCACAATTCATAAAAATTAATTAATGTTTGCATTTTTACTGATGGCACTGATGGTTGACCTGAATACAAACCGCCACTGTGCCACGCAGTGCAGTGCCTTTTGTCTGGGAGTGGGACTTGGCAAAATAAATAATCAACAAAACCGTTTGGTTTAGTAAACCAATTTCAATATTAAGGTTTGAGTTGTTGTTGTTTTGGCTGTTTTTTTTTTAGGTAAATGACATAATTCTATTTGCATTAATAATGGAATTGTGGTTTTTGTGATATTATTTGACAATGCATGACAATGCTCTCCATTAGAACTACTAAAATTTGGTACAAAAAAATAATTAATTCCATGTGTCAACTAATAAAACTGCAAAAAATTCTTTGACAGGTCTCTTCCTCTCTTCAATTATGTTAAAGCTTAAAATACACTAGAATAAAGGCAGGTCCTTTTTCTGATTTAAAACATGTATGTATATTTATTTAAAAAAAAAATAAAACAACATAAAGTACATGCAAGAAAACATTATATTTTTTTTTTGAACAGTGAAGCAGTCAATTCTGTGGTTTATTACCGCACGTATTTGGCTTAGTAAAAATGTTATTGATATTAAACTTGTGTTAATTTTTTTTTTAATTGGAGATGTAACATAGTTTTTACATAAATTTGAAATTGATAAATTGAATTTTGAAAAAAAAAAGAATAATGTGGTACACATTTTTTAAATTGACATAATATTGACTTTATTCGAAAGACAATATTATTATGGCATCATTTAAAAAGGGTTTCTGGCATATGACCGCCATTCTAGCTGGGACGAAATTTAATCTGGAGGTCCAATTTTCGATCATATACACTTCAGGATTATTCAGGAAGCGTTGTTCAACGTCTACTCATGTTGAAATGCCGAGACAGATCACTAAAAAGCTGTTAAAATGATTGCTCATAAAGAAGGTCCAAACCTCGTTCTCCATTCATAAAGTAGTTGATCGTTTTTCTGGACAATGTATTTTCATCCCAAAACAGTGTTTCGAAACTCCTTGAGAATTGGGCAAACTCCTAGGAAATTGAATACATCTCCGCGTTCTTTGCGGTTGCATAAAGCGTTCAATATTGGCAGCTCTGGTCGATGAGGAATGTATTTTAAGCCGATGAGTTCACAGTTCACCTCTGACTTTAAATAAGAAGCTAATTTTTTGAGCAGAGTTTTCAGCTAAGAAGAAGGTCTTGTGCTTTAACATAAGTGGTTCACTTTACTGTAGTATTTTCACTCATAAACCAATCATACTTCCGGTTTTTTCCGCAAGTCATCATATTTCACCTTAAGAACATCGATATTTTTGTCGGCTGATATTGACAACATGGATAAACATTCACTTGCCAGTTTCTTTCACTCTTTTACAAACGTTCCCTTCGAATCGATAACTTGTCGCGGCATCATGAAACTTGGGGAGGCTACAAATATTTCTGGTAAAAGACTGTTTTTTGAGTCGGAATAAGGCTTATCGGAACGGAAAATTTTTCGATTGTAAGACCTTAGCATATGGAACTTGTTTTTATCGATTTTTTTTAGAATTGATTCAAATGGAAAAAAACAAGTGGAAACAGCTACCTTGAAAAGAGTTTTAAATGATGACAATATTTTCTGCATAAAAGTTGGCAGTAGTTTGGTATTAGATGAGTATTTGCCATGAAAATCAATAAAGACGTTCTAACGGGTTAATTTATATTTCGATATTTAGCACCATGCTATGAACAAATAACATGAGCAGAGCAACGGAGTTGTGTAGTTGTGTTTTATCTATCGTATGCAGTTAGTTAGGTTCAGTTCCGCCGTCACTAAAGAAAATACTTCAAAGATATTGAAAATTTTCTACCAACTCTACTGGTTGCCCAGAAATAACTACTTGAAGAGATTGGGAACCTGCATCGTTTCTACTTTGGAAACTACTGATGGCCCAGAGTAGCGCAACAAACAATTACGATGAAGTACTTGTTTTGATTTCTCCTGGTGGTTTCCGGGCACCACGTAGTCTTAAATAGGTGAGAACAGCCTAAAATTACAACTGCAAAAGGCCTAGCTTTCTAGGAAGGTTACGAAGGCAATCCAACCTTCAAAAACACTTCACCTCGAATAAGGAATGACATTAACATTGACGACTTTTAGCTTAAGTATCCGGACAAAAATAGGTTTCTGGAATGTCAGAACGCTTGTTGCCAAGGGAAGTGAAGGTCCTCAAAATGCCAGATTCCTTCAATTAGAAAATGATACAAACTGGACATCATAGGGATTAGCGAAGTTAGATGGTTGGACTTGGGTAAGTTTAAGTCTCCAACTCGTAAAACTGTACTGCTCTAATCTGGAATGGCACCTGGAAACTGTCGGGAGTCTGACGTCGAATTGCTGCTTTCCTTTAGGTGACAGGATCCTGAAAGCCTAGTCCCAGACCACAGTACGTCGAGCCAGGATCCTACAGTGTCTTACGACCAAACGGAGCTCTTTTCTGGCGAGGAGAAAGAGGCCTTTTATCACTAGCTGAGTTCTGCTTATGACAGTACACCAGGTGGTGTAGGAAGTCTAGAGATTTAAACACAATTTTTTCTACTGTTTTCCATATTGCCAAGAACACCAAGATTACCGGTAAATAATCTTGATCCACAAACTACAGTCTCGAATGCCTTACAGTTAGTCGATACCCCGGACCAAGACACGTCTCTAGTCTTCGCAGGCTTAAGACCGTTTTACCATAAACTTTTTTTTTCCATTTTGGTCTAATCTCTGGTCAAGACATTGATTAAATATTGTCTTAATTTCATTATTACCCTCTTCATCATATTCAAAATTCATCATCTTCCTGAAAGTAATAATAGCATTAATTATACTAAATTTGGTGTCTCCGAATTTCCAAAACACATAAATGATATAGCTGTAAATAAATACGTACGAAGTAGGTAACGGCAATCCGTGGTAGATAGACACGAGAAACAAATGTTCACCATACAACCACTGTGTGCACTGTGCATTATTAAATCTAAACCCCATGCAGCTGGCACCAAATAGCTGTCCTTTACTAAATGGAGCAATACGGCTTATGGCAGGCTTCCTTGTTCTTCAGAGAAAGCATTTCCTTATGAAAATTACCTCAAATTAGTTAATATGCTAATGATCATAATCTTAATGCTTTATGTCTCTATAAATTTACCTATTATTCTGGCAGTGTTCTTGTATGCGTGTAGACGTATGTACACCTTTTATGAGACACTAGTTTGCATCACTTCACAGAATTACTTTAGCCCAATCAGGTCCTCGATTCTCTTCGAACCATAATATGGTATATGGAGAGACCAGAGTCTAGTGTCCAGGAGTCGGACAAAGTACACAATGTAGAAATTCAGATTCAATTTCCTCTTCTTCAGTACACTATGTACTGTATCCGGTGGGGATGTCTTCATATTATGAAATAGTATATACTATAAATGTAAAGCTCAGGATGTAAAGATGCAATGTCATGTCCTGGAAATCTAAAAAGACACCCACAGGAAAACTATAGGAATGCATGTAATAAGCACATAAGTTTAACAAACTATTTATTCTCTTCATTTATACGAGCGTATAGTCCACGTCAACATCGGTCCCACAAGCAATTATATTTAACCAAACTTAATATATATACATAAATGCAATGTAGGATTTAAGTCTTTTGCTGCATTTAAGGTGAATTTCACCAATATCACTTTTTTTTCAATTCAATCTTGTTATAGCGGACATTTCGAGAATTATTTGGAATAATGCATTTCCGCTAGAATTTTTGTTTGATTATCTAAATCAGTTGTTCAAAATTACAGAAATTATGAGGAAATGAAATTAATCCCCTCAATTCGTCAACAGGTACTCGACCATTACCGATAGAGTCAGCAGTTGCTCAGAGAAATCTTCAGCACATGTATCGTTCAGCAATGCAACTCTCACATAGTGCCATAGATTCGGTAATTCGGAAGCGTTTATTTCTTCGGCAGCAGTTGATCTTAGAATTTCTAGCAGTGTTTGGCCTAAAGCACCAGACAGTTAAATCATTGCGTCGATCTTTCAACTCAAGTGCTTCCAATGCTATACGCCATTGTGCATTGGTCCCAGGTGATGATTTTCGGAATATGAAAGTAATTTATGTCCGTGTCCTGGATCTAAGCCACAGTAAACATAAAGGAGGTAATATCATTAGAGTTTTCATTTTCGTTCGTTTCTGCGCATCTGTCAAATCAGAGAAAAAATGGCGTCAATGGTGTTCTTGTAAACATTTGTTTCGGTCGTTTTTGTTTCTTTCCTTTATGTGTACTGTGGAAGAAACACAACAAATGACTGTCACTTAAACTTCAGACCACCATTTCAGCCATCTTGGATTTCCTTCTGACACTTCTCGTTTGCGAAAACCTGTGCAAGATAATGCCTTCTTTATGTGTACTGTTTTAAGCTACCTATCCACTAATTTTCAGCCAAGTCAGTTCAGCCATTCTTGAGTTATAAATAGTGCAACTAAACAAGGGGAGATTAGTTCTAGAGACAACCTTCGGAGTTTCCCACTAATAGCAGCTCTTTTAAATGCCATCTAATATCTCGTTTTGATATTTCTACTTATTTCCTGGAGATATACACCATTATAGAGTTAAGCAGGAACATTTTAAACTCTCTGTAACAGTTAAGGAATATTATAAATACACATCCTTCCATCGTCCGTCGTCATCGTTGTGTCAGCCTCATCAGTTATGTGTTTAAATAATGCGAGATCTTGAACGTAGAGGAGATTCCTCAGGAGACAAAAAAAAACAACCTTTTGTTCGGAATTCAATGATATAGAACACGAACGAGAGTAATGACTAATGGGGCTGTCCTATAGTATATCTTATCCTCGAGAGAGCCTTATACGAAGCTGATCATCTTGAAAGGATTCCATATTCTGCATATTTTATGCTCCAACTATTTGTAATTTGTAAATTGTTAGAAGTCGTGGTTTTGATGGTTGATGGTTATCCTTGCAAATATGAAATTGTTATAAGCGATACCTTTTACATGGCATACACCTGGAACATCATCGTAGGTCGCTGCTGTTGGGCTTTAGATTTAGAAGGTCATGGAATTCTTGTTCTTGTTCGCGTTTGCATGATTATGCATTTCGCTATAGAGTGCATTTTGTAATATTTAAGATCTTATGAAAGGTAAGCATGGTGATGTAAGTTTCGTTCATAGAAGAATACATTTTGGAACAAAGATATATTTTTGGGGGGAGGGAAATCTCAAGAGGTGAACAAGCGAAGTTATCGGCATCCGAAAGTAAGATTCAACATTTTAAACACTGATTTGGAAGTTGAAACTTAAATAGATGAATTGTCTGATTTTGCATTTGAGTAATATGAGTTATAATTAAAAAGCTTCGAGACTTCTAATGACAGACATATATCATAGATAAGAAAAGAAAAAAAGTAATTATTGGATCTTTTTGGATCTATTGTAATTCTTAAAGGAAATATTACGGAAGCTTTCAGAAGCTTGAACTAGTCATCATCATCATCATCGGCTCCTGGCCTCCTTCAACATGTTTCTTCTCCTATCCCGGTCTTGAGCCGACGCCATCCAGTTGCGCACCCCAAGGCTTCGGGCGTCCTGGTCTACGCCATCTCTCCAGCGCAAGCATGGTCTACCACGCTGCCGTCTACCATAGAATGTACCACAATGGACTTTCCAAGCAGGTTCCTCTTCTCTCAAGCGAGCTAGGTGCCCTGGCCACCAGAGTCTACCGAGCTTAATTTTTGTCACTATGTCTGCTTCAAGGTAGATTGCGTACAATTTATGATTGTACCGTCTCCGGAATCGTCCTTCCTCACATATGGGGCCAACAATTCTCCTTAAGACTTTTCTGTCGAACGCGGCTAAGAGGTCGGAGTGTCTTTTGCTAAGCACCCAAGTCTCGGATCCATACGTGAGTACTGGCAGGGCCTTGGTCCTGTACAGCAGCTGCAGCAGTTTTGAAGTTATGGTGAGATTTCTGGATTTGAAGAGCTTTGACAGACTGTAGTAGGCTCTGTTGGAATTGAGCAGCCACCCGCGTATTTCGTAATATGAAATATGTTAAAATTATGTATTAAAATTAGTAGAGGAGTGATTGTTTCTTGTTAGGCGCCCTACAATTGCCCGGGATGTCTCTATGTCCCGCCACCCCAAGCCAGCCAATAACTCGTTACGCTACATGGTAGTGTCACGTGCCCATCCCACTTCAAGTTTCTTTATCTATCAAGACAGACTATTTTTAAATTTCGCAATCTACAATTTCGCAACTTCTGAATTTTGCAATTTCACAATCTTACAATTTCAAAATTTCCCCCATTTACAACCAACTTCGCTCTTTTGTATCTTCAATTCTTCATATTTCCAAAAGATCCTAGTTTCTTAATTTTGCAATTTCAATACGTTAGAACTTTGCAGCTTTGCAGTTTCATTTAAATATTTCATACTTTCGCAAATTTCCGACTTCTCCATTTGTTGAATTTGAAGCTACATACATAATTTTACAACATGACAATTTTATAACTTCATTATTTATCAGCTTCACACTATAGCAATTTCAAGGCTTTGCAATATTTTTGAAGTTTCGCAACAATGTAACTTGACAATCTGTCAACTACACAATCTTGCAACTTCGCAATTTCAAAATTTCTTGGTATTGAATCTTTACAAATTTACTAATTTCATAATTTCAAAACTTATTTGCAGTTTCAAATTCTCTAAATAGTTACATCAGAATTCAATTTTTTGCAGTGTAATTTCAAAGTTTTAATACTTCGCTCCTACTAGGTACTTCAAATTTGCAACTTTTCACTTATACAATTCAGCAATTCACCATTTTGTTTAGAAATCAAAATTGCAATTTTACAATATTGCAATTTTGCAACTTCTTAATTTCTTCAAAATTTGCAACTTCACTTTAAAGTTTCCTTTTGCTAAAATTTTTCCTCAACATCGCATTTTCTGTTTATTTGATTTGGCAGTTTGGCAATGTCTCCTCATTATTTCGTAAGTCCCAAATTTCGAAACTTTTCAATTTTGCTTTTTAAGATTGCAAATTATCAATTATCAATCATTTAACTTCTTCATAATTTTCTAACTTTACAATTTTGCAGCTTTGCAATTTAGCAACCATAAATAACTTAAACTTAGTTGATATTTAAGTTTCTTTCACAATTTCGTAAATTTAAAATTTCCTTAGTCCACTATTTCGCAATTTTGCTAATTCCTAGTTTCTTAACTCCACAAATTTATTTTTTAAGATTGAAATCTTTGCAATTTTCCAGCGTAGTTTCAAAATTTTATAATTTCGCATTTTTCATTTCTCTTAGATACTTACTACCCTCTGCTTATCAGTTAATTCAGCAACAGCTTTATTCAAACCCCAAAAACTCTTATACATGTTTTCTACATAATAAACAAAAAATAGAAAGCAATAAAACTTTCTAACAAATCCCATTCACATGAAACATATGAATTTTTTTTTCCATTGGGGTGCTATGTCATAACGATGGCTGTGACAAAACGAAAATTTTCCTTTCCACAAAATATACAATTGTTTGAATAAATTTATTACATTTTTTTTTATTTATTACGTGTGAGCCTTTATACTCAATACCTACAACAGGAAATAGCTATCTAGAAATTGACTAAAAAAAAAAGAGGAAGAAAGGAGAAAAAAAAACATCGCAGAAAAAGTGTCACATAGTTCAGCTTTTTAGTCCTACGTCAATATCCTTTTCATTGATTTTTGGACAGGATATAATTTATTCCATTTGAAAATGGATTGTCGCGGTACGCAATGGTGGCTTGCTGACGGGGCGTTATATTCTAGTATCACGAATACAGGATGGAGTGTGTGTAGGACTTTCAAATCATTCGACTATACGAAAGGATATTTCATAAATAAATCTCAATTCTTTATGCATATGAACTCGCATAATCGCGAGTCGTTTTTTTTTTCTTTTTAGAAACGCACAGACATACAACATGCTGGGATATTTGTTTTTATTTTGAATTATTAATAAAAATCATAAATATTATATTATTTGTTTTTTTGTTTTTGTTTTGCTTTGGATTGAAATTTGATCCTTTTTTTTTGGCAATTTTATTGTTATTCCAGGCAATTTATTTGCTGAATTGAGTTATTGCATTTTTGACGATGTCGTCAGTTTTATTTTATTCAAAGGACCCAACATTAAAATAATCCAAATTGAATAACATTGCATTTAAGAGGGAATAATATGGACGTGAAACAAGAGGATAATGTCCAACCGTATTCAAATTTTTTTTTTTTTTTGATGGCACACTTTTGGGGAAGTGTAGTTTTATTTAAATTGTATCTCAATAACAGTACGTAGGTGTGTATCTATATGTACATAATATCAGGAGCCGATGAATCGCTGATGATGACAAATGTGACAAGATGCCAATGCAGGATTTATGTAAATCAATTATTGATGGATCGTGTTTCATAGAATGTTTGATATTATATTTCGAAACGCTAACGTTGATTGGATGAATAATTGATGCGATGCGATTGGATATCTGGTGTTTGTTTTTGTTTCAGTTTATTTTTTTTTTTTATTATTTTCCATAAAAGAGAAGTTGATTGCGCATAACAAAGATTGTTTTTTGTTTTGGAAAAATATTTCGCGGGTTTTTCAAATGAAAAGTTATTTAAACTTAACAAAATCTTGGCTCGCTTATGAGTCAAAAATAGGGAGTAACTCGAAAGTATTCTGGTCATGTAATATATTTTGACTGTTTAGGTATAATTAAAAATGGAGAAAAAAAACTGAGTTTAGAATAGAATTCACCTTGGAATTATGAACTAATTGAAAATAACTCCAATATTCAAATAGAAGACAAAACAGTCCATTTATAGTCTTATATCTAGAAAACCGTAAATATCGAACATTTTCGAAGCAATTATTTGACAAAATTTTAATTATTTTGGAATGCAGTGTTTTAAGACACAGAATTTTGAAATACAGAATTTTGGTCATGCAGAATTATGAAGCACATAATTTTGAGTCTCATTTTCGTCTAGTCCTGGTCTCGTCTTAGGACCGGCTCAATATTTTTTCGTCAGGGTTTTTTTTTTTGTGGGAAAAATGGAAAACAAAGATTTGAATTTGGAAGCTGTCTATGTTTTATTATTTAAAAAAATACAATTTTCGGCTTACCAAGACTCTTGGTAAGTCTTGGTTCAAAATTTAGGTTCTCGTCCTAGGTGTTATTCTTGTCTCGGTTTAGTCCCGTTTCTCGATATTTTGGCTTGAACATAGTTTTCACTTTTTAGGAAACAGTAGTATGGATTCCGCATAAATACATATTTTCATTTTTGTAAAAAAATTTTCCATAGTCATTTTTGTTTGTTTAGGACATTTTTCCAGACCACTGGAAGTATTTATCGTGCTCATCCAGTGGCTTCACCCTGAGCAAATTCTGTTGAAGCAATGTTGACGGCTTCATGTAGCCGCAACTAATTCACAAAAGTATTTATATTTTTCGAGTTTTAAGCAAAATAGCAGTTCCTTCGCCAATTTTTATTTGGAAAACATAATATTCAGATTCACTTTTCCAAAAACCCTGAGCAGTGAAAAAATCAAAAATACCCCATAACTTGTTTCCAAAATGTTAAACGTCAATAGCTTTTTTGCTATGATTTTTTGCTGAAGACTTGTGCGTAGGGCTAGGAGGCTTGTTAATTGAAAATGATCATGTCAATCCGCGGTGATTCACAGTTCTCTGTTCTCTTTTTCCTGCACGATAAATGAGTACACTCAGAAAAAAATCCTGCAAATCAAAGAGAATCTTATTAGCATCATCATCATCATCGGCTCGAAAACCGGGGTCCAGTTCTGGCCTCCTTCAACAAGTCTCTCCACTTATCCCGGTCTTGAACCGACGCCATCCAGTTGCGCATTCCAAGGCTTCGGGCGTCCTGGTCTACAATAGAATATACCGCAAAGGACTTTCCGAGCCGGTTCCTCTTCACTCATGCGAGTGAAGTATTATTAGCATAATATTATTATTTTTGACTTCTATGGGATGTACCGTTAATAATTTCATTTTTTTCTTGTTTTATAATAGACCGTACACTAAGCAAATTTATCAGAATTGTCTGGGTCATTTTGGAGGAATTTTTAAAACATTTTTTTGGGTCTTATTATTCAAATTATTAAAGATAGTTTTGAGAACCAAATTTAAAAAAAATGAATCACTTTTGAAAAACACAATTTTTAAAAATTGTTTTTTTTTTTTTAAGTTAAAGTATTGAAAAGTTTTTAATACTTTGAATGTTTTTGCATACAATTTTGTTTACAATCAGATGAATCTTTTTTGAAAAAATCGATGTCAAAAAATTGATTCTACGGGAAGTAACGGTATAGTTTTTTTTCTTTTACTAAAAGTAAATTTATTAACTTCCCATAGGGAGTTATTGTAATCGGTCCGATTTGTCAAATTGAAATTTTTGACATTTCTCGACGTTTCAAGGTCCCTAGAGCCTATATCAATCATTTTTAGAGAGATGTCTGTGTGTGCGTGTGTACGTATGTTCGTACGTTCGTACGTCCGTACGTCCGTACGTTCTGGTACCATTTTTCGTCGTCGATATCTCAATAACGAGTAGAGATATCGACTTGAAATAAATTTTGTTTTACAGATAATAACTTCGAAAGAAGCTGAAAGGGCGTTTATTAATATTCAATTAGTTGTTTTCTTACTATAGTAGTTTAAAAAAGAAGTGAAAATTTTGGTTGGGCTCAAATATCCTTTGTATATGAAAACTATAGTACTCTCATGGTGGAAGTCGAATGGGGCGACATCTAATGTATGCCGGCAACCCTTACTCTTTTTTTTTTGCGGAGAGCTTATGGAGGTTTTAAATGATATTTATTGATATTTTTTGGATGCAATTATCCAAAAAATAGTCTCCTCTTGCTCCTACCACCAATTTTCGACGCTTAAAGACTCACCAAATCGAATTTTACACCTCACATTTTGCAGCGCCACCACCAGGATCCGGGCAACCCTAAAAAAAACTCGCCATGAGAGTACTATAGTTTTCATATACAAAGAAATATCTCACGAACAAATAATGCTATTGACTTGAAATAAATTTTATTCGACACATTATGACGTCATACAAATTTGATATGAATCAATATACTGTTATTTTTTAAAATCAAAAAAACTAAAAAAAAAATTTTATAACTCGAATATCCTTAGATGGAAAAACGATATTAATTTTAAAATAATTTTATTTTACGAAAAATGTTGTTTTTGACTACTGGTGAAAATTTCAAAAAAATTCAATGGACAGTTTTTTTTACAAAAAATTAAAAACTACAAAAAATTCTACCAAAAATTGGTATAAATTGTCTTTCGACTCAAATTTCTCAAAAACGGGAAACGATATTGACTTCTGGTTTGTTTATTTTCTACATAACGTAATTGTTAGCAACTAATAAAATTTTGACAAATATTGAGTGTGCAGTTTTTTTTACAAAAAATCAAAAACTGTTAAAAATTCTAAAGAAAAGTAGTTACTTATATTTCAGCTCGAATATCCTGAGAACGAACAACGATTGTGTCTTCTAAAATATTTTATTTTATACATAGTACAATTTTTTATGAAAGGTTAAATTTTGACAAATATCTAATTGACAGATTTTGACAAAAAATATAAAAAAAAATTTGGTTATTTAAAAAAAACTAAATATAAAGTTTTCAAGATCACAAATGGGAAGTTATCAGTGCGGGTCGCACCCAGCCTCTTTTTGAATTTTCTTTTTCAAAAACACGGTTTTCGAGAAAAATCTTATTTTCCAGAAGGCGAAAAAAATTAGTGGCAGGTACCGCCCATAAAACATAATACACAAAGTATCAGAAAAATCCAGCAGAAAAAAAAGGCACACAGACAGAATTGTGGGACCACCATTTTTTGACATCCCTGTCATAGAACTGTCAAAACCTCTAGTTGATTTTTTTTTTCAAGTGTCCAAAACTTGCATTATACATAAGTAGTATCAAAACTATGATAAATGTAGTTTATTCCTTTATAATCTGTATACTTAATTAGCATTATGTAATTTCTGTGACATGATAATATTATTCGTTGACTACATTAAAATGTTTATTTTTGTGTTGAAGTTTTTCTCAAACACTAGTCAATCTCCTTTCAAGTCATCAACATTTTCAAAATGTTACTTTTTATTCATAAAACCCTGCAGAACACAAAACATATTATGTAAGTGCATTCGATATGAAGTTATAATTTTCATGTATGGCTTGTATCAGCAATTCCCCGGCATGAAAAGAACCAGCAGCTTGTAGTGTATAGCTAACTATGCTAATTAAAAAAAAAAAAAAAAAATATGTTCACATAGAGAAAGTCCTTTCCAATGCAGCTTTACTTGCTGGGGTAAAAAACAACCCAGCTTATTCCACTACGTTATGCTATATCCACTTGGTGTGTATTTTTTTTTCATCCATTGAGTTTTTGCCCAGAAAACTCACCGTCCATTGTCAGTTACTCGTAGGTTCCAAATTTAAACCCATGAATTGCCAAAAACTTTTCCAACAACACTCTCCGGATGAGGATGACATGGGCATCCCGTGGCTTAACGAAGGATAAGTGTTCAGTTAAAAGTATTCTCTGTGTATTATCCCTTTTTAGTGGCGTTGAGCAAAAAGACTGACTAAGAGTAGATATATGTACGTTACCAAAGAGTGGGAGTACTGCATTGGCATGTTCGGTTGATTATCCACAAAAAGTTTTTCCGTCCGTAGTTTTATTGGATGTTGCTTTTTTTTTGTTATGTCCTGTTTGTTGCTATATGCTAACCCTGTGGTTAAACAAAAAATAAAATTAAAAAAAAAAAGAATTAACTCACTGAGAGGTTATAACATCGCATCGAATCGACTTCTTTACTAAAAGGATTTTGTGTATATTGTAAATATAAGAAAAATATAAAACCAACAACAAAAAAAAAATCAAAAAATCAAAAATGCACAATCCTTTTTTCCATGTTAACCATAAATGTTGGTCTGCGATGAGTGGAGGAATGGAAACATGAAATTAAAATTAATATTTATGTAAATGAAGTGGTTAAGAAATATTTTTTTTTTATTCGTATTGACGTCAATTAATGAAATATGTAGTACTAATGAACTGGTATAAATGGTTTAAGAAATATAAAAGAAATTAACATAAAATAGGAGATTGAAATTAACAGTTATTCAACTTTGAAGAGGGATGAAGATAAAATTGAACCTTGAGAACAAAAATGGAATCATACAAAAAAGTCCACTTTTGAATTAGAGTTTAGAGCGATATCTAGGTTCCAATAGATCCCCGTTTTGATACCTCCTTTAGATTCCGCATCACATTTAAATCATTTTTCAAAGAGCTATTGACTATTGAAGTAAGTCCAAAACTTTGAACAGCCTTATCCAAAAACTAGGTTTTTTGTATAGTGCCATTTTTGTTCTCAAGGTGCAAAATATTCGAAATATTGAAATTTCCTTCAAAGAACCTTCAAAGAAACAGAGTGCTCTGCTAGAAACTCAGAAGCCCCAAATTGACCTAGGGTGCTTAACCTACAAATAATTTTCGGCGGCTACCAGTACCACAGGATGGCTTGAATGGCAGTACTCTTCCGAGTAGATGGACCATTACGATGCTGTTGAACATGTTTGCTGAATCTGGAAGTATTTTAGGAAGACCGTACCATCGAGATCCCAATGTTCGGATTCAGGATAAAATCCCGGCTGTAGCATTGGCGACTCGAAACTCATTGAGGAAAATTGGAGTTAGCAGTCCAAATTAAAAGTACATAAGATAAACTCTCAGGATTTGCATGCTTATGCAAAATTCTAGAAATGCTCCATAAGACGGATCTGCACTCATAACGAGTGACTGTGTGGTGTGCAGTTTTCTCATGGTGTATCGTGGGGCCCTACTTGTTTGAAGAAAACTTTGCAACAGAGCTATTTACAAAGAACTACACCAAAGACGTTTTCCATTGAACAGCAATTGGTTCCCGCATGATTGAGCAGCAGTTATTGAGCAGACTAGTTATGGCGGAGCTCCAACAAAAATGTCTAAACAAATTGATATCGAGGAACTCCTCTTTTTACTGGGCCCCTAGTCACCTGACCTGACTGCACCAGATTTTTTTATGTAAAGCAGGACGTGTACAAAACGAAACCCAAGAATTTGACTGAATTGAAGCAGCAGACAACAATTGAGGCGATCCAATTTTATGATCAGGTCAGAGTGGGGGTCATTT
Source organism: Syrphus vitripennis (assembly GCA_958431115.1). Taxonomy (NCBI): domain Eukaryota; kingdom Metazoa; phylum Arthropoda; class Insecta; order Diptera; family Syrphidae; genus Syrphus; species Syrphus vitripennis. The sequence goes on along the minus strand of OY288110.1, from coordinate 95,933,426 downwards.
GTGGTCTATCATCTTAAAGAACAATTAGTTATTAAAATTCCCGAGACGGTACAACCATGAATTTTGTAAGCAGACATAGTGACAAAAATTAAGCTCGGTACACTCCGTTGGGCAGGGCACCTAGCGAGCGAAGCGAAACCGGCTCGGAAAGTCCTTTGTGGTACATTGTATGGTAGACGGCAGCTTGGTAGATCATTTTATTCTCTAATACATTTCAGTAACATTGAAGTTCTTTCCAAATGTAGGGTTGTCAAACGTGCTTTTTGGGACGTTTTTAAGCGTTTTGAGAAACCTTGTTTTCCATTATCGTATCATCATAATTATCAATTAATATGAAGTAATTCTGTTTAAGTTTTCCATTCTGAAAATTGCTAACTCTGATTTTTTTTCAGCTTTGACATTATTCACGGTAACCCTGTTCATAGCAAAATTGTTGTAATTCAAAAATTTTTAAATTTTGCTGAAGTGATGTGAATCAAATAATTTTTACTTTATTATTTTTATTGTACTATTTTTGTACATAGAATGTCAGTTTATTAGACTTAACCATTCTTCCGTCAATTGCATTGAATTTTTTGTGAACAACAACAACAACTTTAAGGCACTACCAGCAATTGTTTTTTTTTTACGAATTAATTTTATATTAATTCGTTTATATTTTTATTTTTGGCCGGAGTTATAGCTATTTCGTGCTTGCCAGGCAATCATCAGACTCCTTAGTGGTGCTGAGCTTTAATCCAATTTTATTTGAAGAACACTTGTAGTTGTAGGATTCGAACCCACGCATATCAGATTTGCTCAGTCTTTGTAGTCATGTGCTCTTACGCACTACACCACTTCAGACCACTGATGCTACGTGTCCAGATGTCGTACTTGTTCATCAAATGCATTTGGAGTCACAGCATTTTTACAAACGCCTTAAAGTATGTTATCTTGTTCCGCCTCCATTTTTCTCCATACCTTACTTCGATAGACTACAGATCGTAGTCTGTATCAAAGGGGGGAGAGTTACGGAAGAGTTTGGCGCTGGCCACAATTTATTCTTATTACTTTATTATTGTTATTGTACTATTTTGTACATAGAATGTCAGTTTATTAGACTTAACCATTCTTCCGTCAATTACATTGATTTTTTTTTTGTGAACAACAACAACAACTTTGAGGCACTACCACCAATTGTTTTTACGAATTAATTTTATATTAATTCGTTTATATTTTTTTTTTTTTTTTTTGCCGGAGTTATAGCTATTTCATGCTTGCCAGACAATCATCAGACTCCTGTTCTTCAAATAAAATTGGATTAAAGCTCAGCGCCACTAAAAAAGGAGTCTGATGATTGTCTGGCAAGCACGAAATAGCTATAACTCCGGCCAAAAATAAAAAAAATATAAACGAATATAAAATTAATTCGTAAAAACAATTGGTGGTAGTGCCTTAAAGTTGTTGTTGTTGTTCACAAAAAAATCAATGCTATTGAAGTAAGTCCAAAACTTTGAACAGCCATATCTAAAACCTAGGTTTTTTGCATAGTTCCATTTTTGTTTTGAAGGTGCGAAATATTCGAACCTTCAAAGAAACAGAGGGCTCTGCTAGAAACTCAGAAGCCCCTAAGTTCAAAACTGAGACTGAAGAAAACTGAAACTTAGAAAAATAAGGGACCTAACCTAGGGCTTTAAGATATCCTTGACCTATATAATTATTTTCGGCGGCTACCAGTGCTACAGACTGGCTTGAGTTTGGCAGTACTCTTCCGAGTAGATGCTGTTGAACATGTTTGCTGAATCTGGAAGTATGGCAGGAAGACCTTACATCGAGATCCCAATTGTCAGATTCAGGATAAAATCCCGGCTGTAGCATTGGCGACTCGAAACTTATTCGGGAAAATTGGAGTTAGCAGTCCAAATTACAAGTAAGTTAAACTCTCAGAATTTGCTTGTTCACGCGAAATTCTAGAACTCCACTTTTCACTGGGCCCCTAATCACCTGACCTGACTGCATCAGATTTTTTTTATGTAAAGCAGGACCTGTACAAAACGAAACCCAGGAATTTGATCGAATTAAAGCAGCCCATTAAGACAATAATTGAGGCGATCCAATTTTATGATCAGGTCAGAGTGGGGGTCATTTGTGGTCTATCATCTTTATAAACAATTAGTTATTAAAATTCCCGAGACGGTACAATCTGAGTATAAATTTAGACATAGTGACAAAAATTAAGCTCGGTAGACTCCGTTGGGTAGGGCACCTAGCTCGGATGAGCGAAGCGAAACCGCCTCGGAAAGTCCTTTGTGGTACATTCTATGGTAGACGGCAGCTTGGTAAACCATGCTTGCGCTGGAGAGATGGCGTAGACCATTATGCTCGAAGCCTTGAGGTGCGTAACTGGATGGCGTCGGATCGAGACCGGGATAGGTGGAGAGACTTGTTGAAGGAGGCCAGGACGGGACCCAATTTGTTGAGCCGATGATGATGAATTTGAATTTATTACTGTAGCACAATTCGGGCACCACTTAATTCACTTAGGAAACTGACATTTCTCATACTGTAAATTTTTTGAGTTGTCTTAATTTATCCTCAGATACATTTCAGTAACATTGAACTTCTTTCCAAATGAAGGGTTGTCAAACGTGCTCTTTTGGACGTTTTCAGGCGTTTTAAGAAACCTTGTTTTCCATTATCGCATCATCATAATTATCAATTAAATAAAGTAATTCTGTTTAAGTTTTTCATTCTGAAAAGTGCTAACTTCAGCTTAGACATTAGGCATGGCAAACCCTGTTCATAGAAAATTGTTGTAATTCAAAAATTTTTAAATTTTGCTGAAGTGATGTGAATCAAATAATTTACGTTTTTTTAATTTTTTTTTCATAATTTTCGTTTTCCTTAAAATTAGTTCATTGAAATCGATCACTCAATGGAACTAAAGTGTCAAACTCTTAATATTAAAATTGCAAACAGTCTGTCAATTAAATCTGAATGAATTTATTTTTTTTTTTTAAGTTTACACAAGGCTTTAAACATATCACACGTAATAATATACAAATTTACCTCCGCATTTAAAATAAAATTCTACATATTAATATTTAAGGATGTTACCTTTTTTTCGTTATTTAAGTTAGGAAGTAAAATAACTAAGCATATTATCCCTATCATAATCTTTGAAACTAATTACAAAAATTCAGTTAAAAATACCCTTTTGTTTCATGCAAACAAATGAGGTAGAAAAATCGAGGAAACGAAACCGCACAAGGAAATTTAAATATAGATAGTACGTAAACAATAGATTTAAAAAATAAAAAAATAAAAATTCACCATAAGCGTTATAAAATGTGCTGAAGCATTATGATGATGATGACAATGAGCTTTCCAACACGGAAGAGCTCACTTCAGTTACGTTTACGTCACTTTTCATGGAAAGAAAAATGTTGCTGAATTTCCAAGAAATATGAAATACTTACATACAAATAATATGAACATGGACAAAGAACAGAGAACAGAGAAATAAAATAAAAATTTCAACATGTCCTTTGAGAAATGGTAAGCTGCTGCATTTGCAACATGCGTCACGTCTTCTGTGTATACAGGATGCTAAAAAAAAATTCTGAAAACTATTCACATGTGTATACTGTATATGTTTCCTTTTTTATTATATTTTTTTTATGATATAGATAGGTATAAATATTTATATATACTTACCTTTATATATGTTGGTAAAGTATATATATTCGTACCTAATTTATATTTACCAAATATATTCAATTCCAATCATGTTTCTTTATTCATCCTTCTTTGCTTGCAGGATGTGAAGTATGTGCATTTGCATTGAATTGTATTTTCGATTCGGATAGATGCTTTATTGGATCTTTAGAATTTGGACACTTGTGATGAGAATCTATTTTTATATTGATATAGGTACCTAAGGAGTGAAAAGCAAGAGAAAATTTCTTCAATTTATATAGTTTTTCAAGAAAACTACCATATAGTATATTTGCCACTCAGAAAATGATTTTAAAATTATGATGAATGATATAATTTTGTAAGAAATATAGAATTTAACATTAAAGTTATAACTTTTAAATTGAATTTTGATAATTTAATTTCTCTCTTCTGCTAAATCATTTTAATTTGTTGTTTAAATTATTTTAAAAGGAAGAACAGTTTAAATTGTTTCTTTAAATTATGTATATTCGGTTTTAAGGAAAAGAGTGTATGCGTTTGCTAAATTGTTTATTTTGTTGTTTTACATTGTTTTTTTTTTTCTGTCACAATTATAAAAAAAAAACCCAATGCACCACCCAACTGACCAACAAATACGAAAGCATTCAGCGAAGTGTAGTAGCACTGTCAAATCCGGGGTTTGTGTTCGATTCCCAGTCTCGTCCATCTTGAAAAAAAAACACAGAAATCTTTGTTTCAAGTGCTGACAATTCTTGCGAGAAATTGACGAATTCTTCAAGAGTCACTTGTCAGGAATATTTTTTTACACAAACAAAAACATTTATACATTATATAAAATTAGATTAGATTAGATTTCTTTATTTCGTTTTAATTTTTTTTCAAGGATTGCCACCGCACATTTTACATACAGAGATTTGATATATAATATCTTTCTACTGAAACATTATTTTTTTTACAATATTTATTTACATAATAACAGAGTTTGAAGGAAAACACGAAAGAAAAACCTTCATTTAAATAAAAAATAAAAAATTGATTTGAAATAAATAATAAAATAAATCTGAAAAAAAAAACAATTTTACAAATTAACTTAAGCCAACATATTTAGATTATTATGAAAAAGGCAAAGGGAAATATAAAATTAAAAATCGAAGGGATAACCTGGACATAAGATATTCTGTTGAAACATTTTATAGCCATTGAAAAATTAGTGGTTAGGAAAATAGAGTGAGACAGAATTTTAGGACTCCATCTATTGAGAATTACCAGTTTAAAAATGAAAAAAAAAAAAAAAACATTTATGTCGACTTAAGCTACTCTGTTTTACTACCACAGAATACAGAATAAACATTATTATTTATTTTCATTACTATTAAAAAAAAAAACGATTACGAAATTAAACAAAACTACATATTTGAAGTTCAGGTAAACACTTTAAAATATATAAAATCTTCAATGAAAAATAAATAAAATACTGTAAAAAAAACACAAAAGAGTGAATATCAACAAAACATATGAAGTAGAATTGTTTCCAATTAATGGCATTCTGAAAACACTGACCTAAAGAAACTCATTTAATAATCAAATTGGAATTGATGTAAACAGGAAAACAAATTTCCAAATAATGAATGATCTCTATTTTATGTAATAAATTCATCACAACGTAATGTAGTTGTGCATGTACAAAGAATTTATCTTGAATTTGTAAAACAGCTTATAATGCAGGGTATATAGTGTAAATTGCCCTATTGTTGGCAACCCCAATTATTGGCACAAAATGTTTAAATCATGTGTTTAGAATGTATTTCACTTTGTTTCAACAATTTTGTTAGTATTATTTTCTTTACTTATTTCTGAGTAGTTTGGTATCACCTTTTTCACTAAAAGGTTGATAAATATATTTTAAAAAATCGCTCTTCAGTTCTTGCTAAGATTTTGACTGCAGACAACTTTAGCAAATGATTAAGGACATTGATGAACTTCAGTTGAAAATAATTGTGCTACTATGCGTTCTAAATTTTCTATAAAACCAATATTTTATTTAGTTTTTTGATTTTGTGGACTAATCGTCCACGTTCACTTTTTTATTAATGTAATAAAATCTGACAAATTTGGAAACATGGCAAATTAATTTTTTAAACAATTATTTAATTATTTCTAATAAGCATTCAAATTATTAAATTGAAGGGTGTCAATAGATGGAAAACCATGCCAATCAATAAATCATATGTGTTGGGTTTTGATTGTTTATAATTTGTGTTAACTAATTAATTTAGTCATATTAAATAATTTTTTATTAGATGAAAATATACGAATATGTATTGTATATACCTATCTTTATAAGAAAAAAATTCAAAATTCTATTTTTTTTATTACATTCCTTAACTATGAGCTTTGGAAAGTATTTTTAAATTACCAACAATTGGTTAGTTTACCCTATCTTCAAATGCAAATTTATTTTTAAATTCAGTTTCCTGCTTATTTATTTAAATATGTGTGACTTCGATTCATTTATTAACTTTAATCTAATTGTATTGATAAATGTAAATGTCAAGAAAAAAGTTGAAAAAGAAAAAACTTTGAAACGGATGTCCGTTTTATAGAGCATAACATAAATTATGAATGAAAAACTATTGAAAATTATAATCAAGTAGATGCAAATTCCACTATTGAAAAATTGTTAATTAAACTAACTTTGGAGTATTTTTAATTTATTATCATGTTTTAAGTGTACCTAGAAGTTTATTAAAAACATTCACATTCACTACAGTATTGCGCGATTATGAAAATAAAAAAAAGAATAAAAAAGATATTATACAAAAGCAAAAACTTCATTAGGGAAAAATATGAAAAAGCGTAAGATTCATTATTTCAATTGCTAAATAAACCAAAAACTGAAGATGCTTATATGAACCAGTAAAGGTACAAATTGTCAAGCGGGGTAATTGTGAACAGGGGTAATTGTAAACACACTTTATTCTCTAAAAACCGTTTATATGTAAATACCCAATTTTATGAAAAATAATAAACAAACAAGTTTTAAATTTTTTACTTTTCTAAAGATGATACAATCCAAATTTAAGTTGCATTAACAAAAATTTTCAACTTTGCATAGTTAAGCTGTTAAAAACAAGACAAATTAAAAAATTGGAAAATCGTTTACAATTACCCCCTTTGACTCTACAAGTTTTTTTTTTTTAATTAAAAAATCGTCGAAATGTGATATTTTTTTTTTTAATTTCTACTTTAAATTTAATTTTGACAATAGGGTGCATCTTTAAAAACGTCATTTCTTATGTTTTAATGTTGAATTAAAAAAAAAAATTATGTGGTTAGTGTTAAGAATTTCTGAAAAAAAATATTTTGCATTGTTTATTTTTATTTTTAATCTGTATCGAAAGAGTTTTCAGGTTAGCCCGGAACTTAATTCCAATCTGGGTAACTTTTTTGATCAATATTAGGTAACTTTCTATACCAAGTGCCCATTTTAAATATAATGCATAACGCCTGGCCAATCATTAAAAATTAACAACGTTCTTAAATTTTTATTTAAAAATAAATAAGTTGAAAAAAAAAATACACCGGTATCAAATTTCTAATACCCTTTTCCCCTGCTACTGATACCCGTGTAATTAAACATCCTCACGAAATCGAGAGCTCTAATTTCCAGTTAAGAGCAATTTTTCGTTACCTCTTTTTTTTGCTTTTAGATCGTTAGCACATTTATATAGGTATACAACCATATGTACAAGTACAAGTATATTAAAAAAAATACATAAACATAGGCATAGGCATCTATTCTCTGAGTCAAACGTGGGTATGGAGCTTTTCCAAATCATGTAATTTTTTTTTAGATCTTTTTACCTGTCAATCTGTCAATGGGTACGAAGCAGAACTACCTTACCTACCTTTAATCTGCATTTACCTTCCTTTCAAAAGTCAAAGTAAGATAAGAAGTCACTGTCAAAAGGAATGAGAATTTATTTTCAAATTATGTACTTCTCGGTTCAGATCTTAAATTTGATTAATGGTAATGTTAAATTTTGTTTTTAAAGATTTTTCTTTTTGATATAAATGAATAAACAAAATCTTACTTCTTCGCAAAATTTTTTTGCAATTTTTTTCTTTTTTAATAAAACAAATTAATCCTTAGACGAAAAAAATATGTGTAGGTGTATAAAGGAACTTTTCTTTGGCAACCTATTACAAATCTTGTTTTGAAATTGGCCCTCTGTGTAGGAGAGAGGGAGAAAAGCAGAATTTGAGCGCAAAATACTCGTAATCAAATAATCCAAAAAGCTATGATGTAACAAAAAAATAAATATACCTAAAGAATTTCTTAAAAACACGTGTGCATATTATTTTTGTTAAGTACATTCAATGTCTGTTATTTTTTACTATTTGATATATTTTCAAAAATGGTTGTATTTGTTTTCAGGGAAAATTAGGTAATTTCTTTATAATCTTTTCAGTGAAGTAGATAAGTTTTTAATAATAAATGAGTTGCAATCAGAATCAAACAAAAAAAATCCTAAAATCACGAAATTGAAATTCTAAAAAATTATAACCCTATAAAATGAGAATGTTCATAAATTTTTCAATTTCAGTTCATCTATTGTCAAAAATATTAAAAAAGTTTTGACGGTCTAATGGTTTATCTGTCTCCACTTTCCCCTAATTTTATTTTTCGCACAAAGATAAGCAGGTGAATAATAAAAAAAAAGAAAACCACATAAATCTTCAGATTCAAAAATGGATGGTTTTTCGATGAACCTTCCTTCCAACATAAAAGGCACAAGTACACGTGGGCTTACATCGCTGTTGCCTGTCATTTCATCACTTTCAAAAAGGAAACTTATTTCCTTACTTCTAATTGGCATCAAAATTCGATTTTCTGTAAAATGCGTCACCGCCACCATCGACTAAGGCCAACGCTATAGGACGCGTCGTCGCCGGTAATAATGTATAGGAAGCTCCTCTCTTTTGTGCAGTGCTTTTTCGCAGTGTAATTTGGAATTAGGATCCCTTAACGTGATTTTACTTGCTTTGGAATGGTCCATCTCTAGATACCTATGGCATCACATCATGGCAAACAACATATTCGAAAACACCTGCATAGATATAATAGATGGTAGACTAAAAGTTTATTTGTGATTTTACAATTCTACAGTGCTGTGCAAATTTTTTTTTTTATTGATGAAATACATTGAGGTATCAATTTATTTTTTTTTTCATGTAAATTTAAAAAGTAAATTAGAGAAAGAGATGTATAGACAAAATGAGCAAAAATCCCAATGCAATAATTTCAGTATCTCAGTGAAGTAAGTTTATATTTCTCTTTCATAAAAAAGTTGCTTTTAATATTTTCCTACATCTTTAGAATAATTGTAACAAAAAAGTTGTAAATTTTACGTCTTACAAAAATCGCTTAAATAAAGCTGATAGATTAAAAAAAAGATTAAAAAAAAGCTTTGTCAAAAAAATATTCGTCTTCAAAAAAAATTTAGTTAAAAAAAAAAATGTGCCAAAAAAAATATATTTCGAAAAAATTGTCAAAAAATATTAGTCAAATTTTTTTTTTTAGATTGTCGGAACAAACACAAGTGGAAATTGAAGTGACTAACGAGTGCTTCAGGACCTAACATTTTAAGTGTATTAATCTTTCTCAAAGAAGAAAAAAATTCTTTTTCACAGCACTGTTTTAAATTTGCTATTTTTTTTTCTATAATTGTACGTAGAATGTACGTCGTGTACACAGTAATGCCTTCAAAATTGAACACAAAGAAGTATCGTCAAAGGATTCCAATAGATGCCAAGAACTACTGAACCAAAATGAAAACGGTCATATCATAATGGGACTCTACTGTATGTTGTGTAAGTTAATGCTGCAACTTTACTCGAAAAGTCGAAAGTCAATTTTCATCTCGTTTTTTGGTGCAAAATTTCGATGAGTTCAAAATTGCACTTCGTCTCTTATTTTAACACACACAGACAACACAACAAACAACGATGCAGCTTCCACTTACCCCAGCATTTCATTTAAGACATCATGATGAAGGACCTTTATGCCAATAGGAGATCCAAGAACCTATTAGATTTTCGATTAGTGATCGAAGGTGGTACTTATCGCTTAATAACAGAGAATCAATAGATTAACCATGTTTGTCACAAATATTAGCTTGGTATAGTGAGTGTGATGTGGTATGCAATATATTTATAACATAAGGATTCGATGTGGGAGGAGTGTTTATAGATTTTCGAAGGAGATTAGACAATTTTACAAACTTGTACTTAATTAGGTATTAACATTTTAAGGCAGAACATGTGACACCCGGCCTATACAGATTATGTTATCTACATATAGGTATATACATTTTCAAGTGTTTGAATTGGCTCGTTTCCCGTTTAAGTCCTGGAAATTGCTTTCCTGGGGTTTTAAATAATCGTTTGGTGCTGATGCTCAAAGCTACTATGTGATGTGTCGTGTTGATGTTGGGGTATGTGTGCGGTATAGTGTTTGGAGTGGAAAAAGTCGATGGAATAAAATTATATCTAAAAACAAGGATCTTGAAAAAAAAATATATATAAATATGGGTTGGGTATAGTAGATAGCACCAAAGTATAAGAAGAAGGTATATACGATATACGTATACTATATAAGTCCTTTCATAATTTGGTTGCTACTTCAAGTGAAAAATTATGTTCTCTGAATGGTGAAGAAAGAGATTGCCTTTAAACACACACATACCTGCCTATCTATACCAAACATGAAAATCATTAATTTTAAAATAAATGGATATGAGGGATTTAGCTGTAGATTTTGATCTATGGAAGATATAAAATTTCGATGGTTGTGGATATGTGGCTGGAGAGGAAGAGGAAGGTAGGAAGGAGCTCGCTTCCTATGGATTTTTATTTGTTTAGAACAGAAAGTCCTTATGGATAAAAGGAGATGAGAAATCAGAGTACAAAGTTGAAAAAACAATTAAGTATGTGTTGTGTCATGTGAAATATCTTTCAACATATTTTTTGTGTTTTAAATTTATTGAAAATTCAAGGAATCTTCATTTAATTCGAGCTTTTAGACCACATTTTTAAATTGTGGAAGTGTTCGTATCTTATGAATCGAATCTGAGTTATTTTCTATATCCTTTTCATATTACACGTTATTTTTTATCAGTCCAGTAAATACTACTCAAAGGAAAGAGTATCGAAATCGAAATAGCTATGTGCCAGTCAAGTAAATGTCATTTAAAACAAAGCGAATGACATCCCTGTATTATAAGAAAATACGTAATGGGTTGGGTACTATTGGATTGGATCATAAATAATATTTCAAAACGAAAGAAAAAATGTTAATTATAAAACGCTTAAAAATTTGTTTTTCGTTTCATGCGACACGTTGATTGACATACATATAGCACTCCTTAGATCTCACAAAAAGTGAGCTACTTATTTTTTGCGTCGAAAAAATTATTGTCAAAAAAAATTTTTAAAAAAGTAACAAAAAAAATATACCTCCGTAATAAATCGTTAAGTACTTTTTCAGATAAAATTTTTAAAGTGTTTTTAGAAAAAAAATTGATGTCCAGTAGTAAGAACTTATTAAATAACATACACTAAAACCAAAAAAAAAAAACGATTCGTTTTCCAAATAGGTACAAAATTTTGATCATAATTCTTCCGAGAAAATCGGAAACCAAAAATCGTTAATAACGATTTTTTTGAAAAAATATTTTTTGGTTCGTACGTTCTGGTACCATTTTTCGTCGTCGATATCTCAAGAACGAGAAAAGATATCGACTTGAAATAAATTTTGTTTTACAGATAATAACTTCGAAAGAAGCTGAAAGGTCGTTTATTAATATTCAATCATCGTTTTTTTACTATAGCAGTTTAAAAAAGAAGTGAAAATTTTGGTTGGGCTCAAATATCTCACGAACAAATAATGCTATTGACTTGAAATAAATTTTAGAAAAATTAAATGGAAAAACGATATTAACTTTAAAATAATTTTATTTTACGAAAAATGTTGTTTTTTGACTACTGATGAAAATTTCAAAAAAATTCAATGGACAGTTTTTTTACAAAAAATTAAAAACTATATAAAATTCTCCCAAAAATTGGTATAAATTGTCTTTCGGCTCAAATTTTTCAAAAACGGGAAACGATATTGACTTCTTGTTTATTTTATTTTCTAAATAACATAACTGTTAGCAATTGATAAAATTTTGACAAATATTGAATAGGCAGTTTCTTAACAAAAAATCAAAAACTGTTGAAAATTCTAAAGAAAAGTAGTTACAATTGTATTTCAGCTCGAATATCCTGAGAACGAACAACGATTGTGCCATCTAAAATATTTTATTTTATACATAGTACAATTTTTTATGAAAGGTCAAATTTTGACAAATATCTAATTGACAGTTTTTGACAAAAACCTCGTAAAAACAAACGCGTGGAAATTTACGTCCTGGGTCACGTGGAAACAACTTATACATCAACAGTCTCTATAATATATGTGCATTTCGTAAATCTCTTTAAATAATTAAAATGCTTTTTAATCTTAAAATAATGATTGTTTGAATTTAGAAGCTAAAGTTTGTTTCGCAGAAAATTTGGTTATTTGAAAAAAACTAAATATAAAGTTTTCAAGATCACAAATGGGAAGTTATCAGTGTGGGTCGCACCCAGCCTCTTTTTAATTTTCATAATGTGCAATAAATCTAATGACATATTTAAACATTGTTAATTATTCACGTTCACACAAAAATTTAAAATTCTTTTATTTAATGTCTAATTCAAAAAATTAAAAAAAAATTAAACTGCCCATTACCTTGTTGAACGTGTTTCTCTTCTTTTTCGTTTTATATTTTTCTCCTATCGATAGGGTAAACACTCTCTTAAACATCTTATTGACGTACCGTCCGTGCATTTATGTAGTTACAAATAATTAACAATATTAAACTGTGTTCAGAAAAAAAAATAAATTTACTTCAATTAAATTTAAATAAGGTAAATCAAAACATATTTCCAACTTATCAGCACACAATTTATTATCAAAGGTAATTAGCCTTTCTATAAGCAAAATTTTATTATTATTTTTATTGAAATCAAAGTAGGCAACATTATAAAACTTTAAAAAAATAAAGGATCATATGAAATTAATTTAAAAATACACCAACACTAAAAAAATTACGAAACAAACAAAAACTTTTCGATTCCATTAAACAAAAAAAAAAAAAAAAGAAAAGCGAAAAAAAAAATAATAAAATTCCATTGCTAGGTTATCCATCACGTAATATTGTGAAATTCGTTTTGTTTCAAAAACAATGAGGGGACTCAAAAATATTTTAATAATTCCAACTGAAATGTTTACACGCGCTCGTTCTATATAACTTAACAAAAGAGGGCAAAACATCAAACACAATAAATGCCAACCAAAAACAAAGAAAAAAAAAATGGTATCAATTGAATTTCCGTTTTAACGAGATTTTCGTCAAATTTAACTTTTTTCTTGTTTTCATTCAAAAACTGTTCCGGTGTAAATGTATAATATAATCAAGTAGGTAGAGTGTGGAGAAAGATGTTTTTGTAATATTATATAGCAACAGGAGTCCCGATAAATTGTGCATCCCATGGTATGCTATGCGTTAGGAAGGACTTTCAATTCGTTAGCCACTTTAACGATTGTATATAGACGCCCCACCGACTGTGACGATACGATGGTTGTTTTTGATATTTTATTCATTTTAAAAATATATATGTAGGCAGGTAGGTGCGAGTGTTTTTTTTTTGTTTGATAACTTAGAGAAATTGTGTATCGACATGTGTAAGCTTAAAATTGTTTATTCAATTTCAATTCAATGTCGTCTTTGATTCCATTAATTTAATTAAATTATGCAATAAATTAAATCCAAAAATATTGCTTTAATTTTTACATACCTACACGAAAAAAATTAAGTTTGTGATTGGAACAGTAGTTTTCAAAATCTTATTAAAAAAAAAATCTGAACACTAAAAATGATAAATTCCAACGATTGTACTATATTAGTATAAAGGAGGTATGTAACATATATCAAATTTTTCAAAATAATTATTAGTGTCGTTTTGCAGAAATTTGAAGTTTTTTGAAAGCGGGTTTTAGCATATTTGTGGGTGGTATGAATATACAATTATTATAGAATATTAAATAAATTTTTATTTAAAGTTTTAATGATCATTTTGAGTTCAAAAATATGTATCGAGCCATTTTTAAAATATGTATTTGATTTAAAAAAAAACACATTATTTTTTTGAAGCTCATTGTTTTATAAATTTTAAATGTTTTGAATAATCAGAAAAACCGGTTTTGAAAAAATAAGAAAATAAAAAGAACGAATCTGTATGAGGTAACGGTAGAAATGAGCCAATATCTATTTATGTAAGTCAATTGAAGTATTTCAAAATTAATATCGTGAAAAATCTGATTTTCCAAAAAGGCCGAAAAAATTTATGGCCGGTACCATTATTTTTGGTCCTTCAAAAAAAAAAAAAAAATTAAAAATGTTTGGAGATTCGGTTCAAAAAACATTATGCACACAGATCAATGAAAATCCACCTATCATCTCAATGGACACACTTCAAAAATTGGAGTTTTAAAAAAACTATTACTACATTAAAAAAAAACTTGACCTAAAATAATAAGGAATGAAGTTTTGTCGTTGTTTTTTTAATATTGTCTATTTAATTATTTTTAATTTGAAGCTGAGTAAATTTAGCATCCCATTTTTCAAAATCCGTTTTTTTTTTAAAGCGATCAGAACTGCTAGAAACTTAAGAATTAAGGTAAAGGCAACCAGAACGAAAAAGAAATAATATGCTGGCATTGGATATACTAACCTCAAGGACATCATACTCTAAAGTCTTTTTAACCCAACTCATAATATTGAATATCAAAAAATTCTGTCGGCGTTTTTTTGAATTTTATCTGTCTTCTAATAAGTTGTCACATAATTTCACTCTGTGAAACTGGATTTTGAGAAGCGCAGGATTTTAAAATTTTAATATATTATGTATGTGATTTCGTCCACACCCAACCTCTTGATGGAATAGTAGGTTTAAATAGGTTTTCCATTTTCCCATGCCCTATAGGTAATTTTTCAATGGATAGACACGATGTAGAGGTAACTTTATTCATTGAAATAGAATATTAAAATAAATAAAAGAAAGTTTCCCTTGATGTTGTTGCCGTCTTTCCATTTTATGTTTTTGTTTTTAGTCCATGCAACTCCTGCCACAATTCACAAGGAGCAATATAAATTCAAAATAAGGAAAGAAATGATTTTCTGTTAATTTTAAAAGGAATTACATGCCATGGCTCTTCCTTCCTCTTTCTTATATTCCCATTAATTTTTTTTTCACTCTCTCATTATTTATCTACCTCTGAAGCTCCCTTTTTCTATATTTATCATTTCATTTTTTTTTGTTTTCCTTGATTTCTAATTAAAACTTGTGAAATTAAAAAAAAAACGAATCTACAGATAGTCATGCATTGGTTAATTTGTGTAAACAACCTCAAGGACTCGCTCCAACAGTATGTCCTTATTTATTTTTTTTTGCGCTTTTTCAAAACCGTGTGACCACAAATTTTATGCAATTATTCATATAACAACAAACTTAAAGGAGACAAATTTCGCAAAAGGAAGTGTCTTGTATTTAATATTTAGTGTTGGGATGTTAGAGCAATAACGCAATTCAAATATCACGTTCTCACGCCCGCGTATTCTCCCCAAAATCAACATTATGTTTGTGCTGTACTGTATAGTACAGCCGTTTGGCACTTATGCCATTTTGTGTGCTAAATTGATAATAACTTTCAATTATTATGCTCCTTGGCGCTGAATTATTGTCGTAACTTTTGCTCATTTAATAAATAACAATTTATTCACATGCGAAACGACTTAATACATCCAAACAACCTTATGCAATAACCATAAACTATAAATATTTATATTCCATGGATTATCCTGCTATAACGGAGATAGCTAGGTATAATGTATTTTGTTCACTTCTATGCACAGTTACAGAAAAGAGAGCCAGTTAGTTACATTATTGCCTTCATAACAATACTACCTATGTATATAGAAGCTCAATTTTATATTATGTACAAAAAGTTAAAGCAATAACAATAAATAATTTGTATGAGGCGACGTGTTTTTGGTAAATGCGCACGGCACAACCAACAACGGCACATATGTGCAACCACAAACAATTATTCGATTTTAATCCTTCCGATGAGGTGCATTACCAACAAATTTGATGGCTATTTTACAGCCCCTTAAGCACCCATTTGTATACATTTAGGAGTAAGCTGTATACTAGTATGAGTTGTATATGGCCAAAATATTTGGTAAATTTTGGACCGAGAGTATTTACATCAACAATATTATGTAAAACATTGAATTGTTGGTTTTGGATATTTATTTGGGTTTATGTCCCTTTTATAGCTGTTAACGTGTCCCATCAGGGAAACATAATTTTAATTTTATCAAAATCAAAATCAAAATTATATTAGATAAAATTTTGTAAGCCATAATTTGATTAAAAAACTGTGAATTAATTCGGTGACAGTGCGTTCTGAATATGGATGGATGTTTAAATATTCAAACTTATCTTGAAGTGCCTATAACTGTTATTTTTTTTAATACATATTTTGTAAATTGTTTTGCATCAATATACAAATATTTGAAATCTTTGAAGAAGTTATCTAAGATAGTTAAGGTCGGTTGGGTATATATATCAATTTTTGTCAATTCTAAACCTCGTAAACGCATTTATTGTCCTCAATCATTTCCAATCTAATTAAAAAAAATTCTTGTTGACCTAAGCTAACGATTTCAACTCGAGTTAAGTAATTAAAGAGTTACATGTAATAAGCTATAGTTGTTAAACAGCACCTCTGAATCGAAGTTAGATCGTTATTCAGTGGCGGATTTTTAAGCAGACTGAGTAGGCTCGAGCCTAGGGCGGCAGATTTTGAGGGCGGCAAATTTTTTTACTTCACAGAAATCAAAAAGAATTTTTTCCATGAAGGTTTTTTGAAGTCTAACAGATAGAAGTATGCAACAAATTTTGCCGATGACTTTTCTCTCTCACTTGTCATTGCACATTCCGAGAGTAGCAAAATTCCATATTCTAGAGTAAAACAGCTAGTTCGCCGCCCCTCAGCCTCTCACCTCTTGCCTCTGAGCCCTTTGATTATAAATCTCTTCGCAAGTTTTTCAACGTAAATCAACGAGAAGACTTCAAGTATTTCGAAGAAATGGCAATTGAAAAGTGCGAAGCACAAAATACCTGGGAAAAAGACAACCGAAAAGAAAAAAATTTGCTCATGAAACACCCGATGAAGAACTGAGTATGACCGCGAGTGATACATTCAGGGTTAATACATTTCTCGTCATCATTTTAAGACTATTAGAAAAAAGCAAAATGAGCGAATTGTGAGACTGAGTTAGTTCAAGATTGCATACATTTTCGAGGCCACATATCTTCGCAGAGCGTTTTGGTAAAACATCATTAGAGAGCCTACCCTCGTTTCTGCGAAAACAGAGTTTGCGGAATGTTTATCCGAACTTGGACGACGAATTGTTCTCGTGAGGGAAGCTTTTTTTGTTTAAAAAGGGTAAAAAATTATCTGAGATCGACCTTGAGCCAAGAAAAATTAAACGCTTTAACTCTTTTTTGCATAGAGTCGGAATAAACGAAAAGATTATTAACGACGACATCATCGACGATTTTGCCAAAAAAAAATTGCACAAAAAGGCATTGTAAGAAACTTTTGAAACTTGACTGAGTTGATTATTTTTAACTGTTTCTAAGCGCCATAAAGATTATTTATTTACTTTTACCAAATTTTCAATGTTGTGTAAATGGCGTGCAATTTCAATGACAATTGAAGAGGAAAGGGCGGCAACAACTTGTATAGTTGAAAATGTGTAAATCCGCCACTATCGTTATTGAAGTACATAAATGCTGATGTAATTAATTTCCTAGATATTTTCTAAAGAATATTACATTAGCCTGGAGTACGTACTTCTCTTATATCATTATAGGTGTAAACGCTTCTATAATGATTTTTCATACATTTGTATTGGAGTAAAGGCTGATAAAGAACATACTTTGGACATCTTTTATGGAATAAACTATGGCTGGTTTATCATTACTATCCTATAACTTTATTGGAGTAAATGATGATATAAACATTCTTCAGATTTCTTTATTGTTGTGAACGCTGGTATAACACATTCCTCTGAAATTATTATTGGAGTAACCGGTGATAATCATACCTTAGATATGTAATTATTGAAGTAAATGCTGATAGATTTATGGGAGTAAATGCTGATATAAAAACATACGTCAGACATCGTTATTGGTGAAAGCGCTGATACATTCAAAAAAATATTGTACCAATAAAAATTAAAAAATTCCGAGGTTATTATAATTTTCAACGCCATGCCATTTTAAGTCCTTATGACGACATTTTTCATAGATTATTCTAATTCATAGTATTTATTTTGAAAAATAAAAGTTATGCAAATATGCGAAATGTAAGTTGTTTTATATTTATTTTTTATTTTCGAAATTTTTTCCAGTCTTCAGTTTTTCCTAACTTAATAAAGACGCAAAAGGTATTCAAATAGATCTGCGTTTTAACTTTATGGAGTGCTGTTACAACTTCACTAATCTTCAACCGTTGCAATACACGAATTTTTGATTAGCTAGCCCGTCGGACTTTGCTCGAACATTCAATTTAAAAAGAGTTTCGAATAAAAATATAAAAACAGTAATGGAAATGTTTGACGCATTTACATTATTTTCATTTAATGGACCCTGAATATTAATTTTATTTTAAATGTTTTTCGTTGTTTTCCATGTTTTCCGAATTTTCGATTCTTTGGATTTATAAATATGATACTACAAACTAATATTTTCAATATTAATTGGCCAGGAGTCAAGTCCAGGCTAGACTTTTGTAAGTTTCGTTAACCTAGGTCTCGTCTTTGTCTCGTATCGGTACCAACTCGGTGTCTAACTTTTTTTTGAAAAAACAATATTTAAATCAATTAGATATCGGTTTCATCTCCTTCTCGTGTCAGTCTCGTTCTGCTTGCCTTTTCCTCTTTTAAAATTTACTTTTCTTACTTTTCTTTTACACTCTGTCATACTAATATAAAAATAAAATAAATACAGAACCTTTTACAAAACACAACAAAAGCTTAAAAATTTAAATGTAAGTGATTTAAAATTAAAAAAAAACAGCAAATGTGGACATACATGTATAGGCATACAAAGTATACAACGCTTTTCTCAATCTACATAATCATATACATCTATGTACATATATCAAAATTAAAACGAAAGAATGTATTTTGATTTAAATTGATTTTGAAATAGGTATAATGTGTCTAGACTACAGATTAATTCAATACACACTTCAATACCCAATTGAATCATCATTAAAAGAAATCATCATACGAGCACCTACTTAATTACAAAAGCTTGTTGAATATACCATTAGGATTTTCAATTCAATCAATTGAAAAAATAAATTTTAATAGGTTTAAAAAATTTACAAAAAAAAACCCCAAACATATGAAAAATGGGGGAGTTGTGTCTTTAAATACAGTAAGGGGTGGATTAGTTTAGCTCTTATGAAATACGTACATGTACACACATTTGGAATATTGCATTTTCCATTTCAATTGCCTACCTAATTTATAATTTTAAATATAAAATGGATTTTTATGATTTTTAGTTTTGAAACATGCACATAGTTTTTTTTTTGTTTTAAAGTTTATCGGACTCTTTTAGCATACCCTAGTTTTGAGAGGCAAAAAAAAATAATCTGGTAATGTTTATATTTTTTCATATTTTTGAAATAACTCGAAAATTAGGCCTACATCGAAAGTGGATTGAGAAATAAAATGTTGATTATCTCATTAAATCCCAGGAGTGGCGTTCAGTTGAGGGAACATAGAATAAATTGCTGCCTAGACTGGGGATCGAACTCACACATCCAGGGTACCAGTCAAGCAATGCACCGCGTCGTCGGGGCCAATTAAATATTATAAATCTTTTTTTTTGAACAAAATTTCTTATTAAATTTTAATTTATTTAAATTAATGTTCTTAATTTAATTTTTAATTTTGCATAATTTTTTCTTAAAAATATAATTAAATTTAAATATAAAACAATTTTGTAAGATTATTTCAAAAATTATATTTCTCATCAATAAATAAATAAATTTGTTTCCCGTGTGCGTATTAATGCCGGAATAGGGGTACCTACGGTTTTATGCCGAAAGCTAGGTTGAGAAACACTCTTTTCTTTATACAAGTTATACTCTCGGAGAATTTTTTCAATTTCGCGCATAAAGCAGAAGAGTGTGCATGAAACATTTCTCTTTTTTTTAAAGATCGACGAGGCTCGAAATTGAACCCAGACCTCAGGCATGACAATCCTACCCACTAAGCACTATACCACGAGCTGCTACGGCATACAATTTTTGGATCAACAGGAATAAAATTAAAAACTAAAGCACCACATAATGATAATGGAGATGGGTTCCGTGAAACATGTAACTCTCGCCGTGTGGCAGCACAATCAAATTGTTGTTGTGATGATGTGGAGTGAAGTTTGACAGTTTAACTGCATACGGAAAATTCCTTTGAAATTGAATAAAAATCTCTCGCGTCAACTCTTTCAAATAATTTCCCTGAAAAAAGAAAGAAACCGAAACGTGGCCAGCGATGTGTTCGCTGGCTTCGTACGCCGCGCCGCCGCTTAGTCTAGGATCGAGTCTTGAGTTGAGTTAACTCTGGATTAACTAGGTTGTGGAGTTAGCTATGGATTATTATTTTTGCAAGATTAACTAGATCTCATTTAATGCTTAGGAATAAATTAAAAAATTACGAAAAAAAGACTTCATCAACACAGAATCGCGGTTGATTTTCGAAATTTCAAAAAAATTGCCATGACCAAAGTTATAGTAAATAAATTTTTAACTTTGTATTTATTCAACAATCTTTTTAAGTCTCGGAAGTATGGGAAAAAAAATTAAATGATTTTCATTGACAAAATGACATATAACCTTAAAATACGTACAGAAACAAAATTCTCTCACTTCTGATCGGTTTATTTTTTTCATGGTCATTAATTTTTCTTTGA
Source organism: Syrphus vitripennis (assembly GCA_958431115.1). Classification (NCBI taxonomy): domain Eukaryota; kingdom Metazoa; phylum Arthropoda; class Insecta; order Diptera; family Syrphidae; genus Syrphus; species Syrphus vitripennis. The sequence goes on along the minus strand of OY288110.1, from coordinate 95,912,540 downwards.
CAAAATTTTCTTCCACATAGTCGGAAAATCTATGAATTGTATGAACATTAGGGTAGGTATTACTGAAACTGCGGTTGATAGAATATTGAACCATTGTTAACCTTCGTTTCAGCATTTTGGCTGCCCTTTGTTATCCAAAGATGTTGGACTGATAGCATTACTAGTTTTTTGACAACAAAGCAATTCATATCACTCATTTACAATGTTTCCACTCCCGTCATATATATGTAAACTGTACAATGTACTCGGATATGGAACTAACATAGTACGGTGCCGGACCTGGAGTTTTCGACGTCCTAGGCCCAAAAGCTAAAAAAAAAACATGTTTGTATTTAATAATTTAGTAACATTAGAAATCGGGACTTAAAATGTTCGATGAACGGAAATGGCAAAATTGTAGTAGGTAAACTCAAAAAAACTTTCTAACTTCTCGTGCTATATTCGAAATATAAAAAAAAAAATATAAAGATTTTGAAAATTGAGAAATTAGGTTTTGATTGTCTATTTAATCAGACAATCTAAACCACCAGGGGTGGCGTTAAGTTGAGGGAATAAAGGTAGCAGTGCTGCCTAGATTGGGGATCGATCTGACACATCCGAGCCCTACTTCCACTGCGCTGGGGCCATCTCCGCATAAAAAAATTCGAAACGGAATTTAAACAGATTGAATAGGTCTTATTGGATAGAAACAGATGCTAGGCTCATTAATCATTCTTGAACAGGATTTTGTGTTTGCTAAGTTTAAGCTTCGGAAAGCATTCTTGCATTCTTTTTAGAATCTTCAATTCTTGTACATACATATTTGGCAACCCAGTTGAGTGTCGCCTTAGGCAACTGCCTGTTTTGCCTTCAGGCAGATACGGCACTGCATGCATATTATATTCCCAGTGGAACATCAGGAACACTTCCTTCTATTTATCGATTTCTCTTTTATTTTTACTAAGTACTCTCGTTCTATCGTCTACTCAGGGAAGGTTTTTTTTTAACTTTCAAAAGAAAAAAAAAATACTCCTTTGTTGTCTTGGCGTTAGTCAATGCAATTCTTCATCATCTCTCAAAGGACTTGCATTTATGCAGCAGACGTTAGTGTTAAATCGAAATAAAAAAAAAAGAAACTCCAACCGACAGTTTCAAACAACAATAATAGAATACACCAAGTGCTGGAGATATATTTTTACGACAATCATTTTCATAAGTCAGTAAATATCATAAACATTTATATTTCTGTTGGTAGAGGTACGTACCTACTATACTGCGTACAAAGTAAGTAGTAGTTGTTGTTTTTTTTTAAAAGCTCAGTTTTTTTTTCTCTAAACGTTGCCTTAGAGACCGGTGTCATGTGTGCATTTGAAGACTGCTTTGAGGGCTCTTATCTGTGTCAATACGATTGTTGTGAAATTGGCCAAACAACTATCACGCATTCAGTTGGAAAGACTGTGGTTAAGCTATTGCACTTTGTCCTTTTTGGCTAAAAACAATGTCATTAAGAAGTAAGATAAGGCTGAGTACATACTGATTAATTTGTGTTCAACAAAAATAAGTAGATAGTAAATAAAATTAACTTTTCTTTCTTGGTTTGTGTCATAAAAAAAGAGAGATAGAGAAAGAGAAAGATAGAAACAGAGTGAGACTAAGAGGGAGAGAGCTGAAATCTTATGTTGAAATCTTATGTGGTTTTTCATTGATAAAAATAATCAATTATTTTTTGATTCAATATGTCAAAAAGCTGATTTTGACAATTGTAGCGTTTCATTGGGCAGAAATAATTGATTTTTTTTTGTGTACAATCAATTTTGCAGATCTAAATTTTACCCTAACACTAAAACTAGTTTGTATAGGTCAGTTTGATTAAAGTGGTTTGTGATTTTTTTATTCCAATTTTGGAAATTATAAGGCTTCTATTTCACAAGGAAAAAATGTACCGTGTAAAAGATTTAGTCAAGGATGTAATAAATAATTACCTGAAAGTCTAAATTTACTTGTTCATTCATTTTTATTCTGCTTTAAATTGTTGTTAAACACTTTTCAAATGAAAACAAATTTGAATGCAGATTTGACAGTTACAGTGACAGTGTATTTTCACCGACAAGAAATAACACCAACACAGTGACAAAAAAATCAATTATTAACTGTTTTCCATTCGTCATGAAAAAAATCAATTTTTATTGAGAAATCTTTATTTACCAACGAAAAACCCAATTATAAGTGAGTTGGTTTGCTTAAAATTTTTTTCAGTTTATATTTAATAATTTTAATGAAATAAATGCAGATGTGTGAGTGAAATATCACTGTATGGCTCACACTTCTGCTTCGACACGCTTTAGATCCGTTTTATTGACTCAAACATATCAGGTTTGATAGAATCAATTGAAACAAATTTCGCTCGTGTTTCTTGGTAAACACTGAAATCAAAAGAGGCTTTCATGAATTCGAGAGATTAATCAACAACGCACTGGACAACCAGAAGACTCAGAAAAAGACAAGGAGCAGATTTGATAATATTTTTGCTTGTAGGACTACAAACCCCAACAACGGAAGAGACTTGATGAAATCAAACGTTTTGTTTTTAGGAAAAGAAGAAAATTTAATGGAATCTGCAATCATACGTCAAACATCTAAGCGGACGACGTATGGGGTAATGATCAATATGAGTTCGAGTAGATAACTAGTTGAGAAGGTACTCAACTACCAATACCCTGCCAGAACTCTTTCTCTACTGATGCCAGGAATGAACTATACTAACAGCTGAATATAGGAAAACAAACGCCTGCGTTCAGAATGCTGTTCAAAGCATGAACAAACAACTCCAATGCTAAATCCGTGCTCCTTTATGGTGTCGGGACTTAGAAAGTCTCTTCTAATGATGAACTACATTCAAAATTGATCAGGAACTGATTGACTCTATTATACGACTATACGTCAGTGACATTTAGTTTTATCTTTTTTTAAGAAATACACATAAAATCCTAAGATCCACACCAAACATTATTTCATACCAATTAACAGTTTTGCATTCGTTGATAGACGTTTATTCATCACAAACCTCCCCATCGCATCATCACAACAAGAATTCCATTCCATTGAATATTTTACAAAAAACCTCTAAAGCCAAAACCATTTTAATTAAACTTGGTATTTTGTCTAGTGGTTTTTCACAAATTTAAATGAACCATACAAAAAAAAAAAAAAAAAAAACAAACCAAAGCTCTTTTGAAGGACGTTTAAAATCGACAGCTGATACGACCATTTTAAAGGCTTTAACAACCTGCTGATCAGAACGAAAAATAAAGGAGTCATACCTATACCTGCACTTCAATGCAAATAAAACAGCAGCAAACAGGACGAATGGAAATCATCGAGCATCCTGCATCAAAAAACAAACAAACCCAACAGACCATCATCATCATCAAAGAGGGAGACAAAGAGTTCAAGAGGGGAAACGACCGACACGACGATGATGGTGATGATGATGAAACCAAGCACGCTTCTTGTCCTTCATAGAACGATATAGTGCTCCGATAAATTGATTCATCTCATCCATTGCACCGGTACTTCTACCCATGTGCCATATGTTATTTTACGCCGCGCCGCCGCCGCCGCTTCATACCATTTCGTGTATGCAGGAACAGCACGAGGATGTGGATAAATGAAGTTTATCTACTTAGCGCATCCTTGCGCTGACACATATTCCACCCACCTAAAGTCCACTTCCACTAGAATATCTGCATTGTACATTGTACAACTGTATATACGGGAAGAGGAATGGCCATTTTGTATATAGCTACAATATGTTGGTAGTAATTTTGGCGGTGAATTTTGTTGTGGGCGAGATACATTATACCAACAACAACAACATCGTCAAAGCAAAAGTCGAAAAATATACAAAACATTTAGCGGGCACTGGCAATTGAATCCACATCTGCCAGAGCAAACATCCAACAGTGGGGCATGAGCATGAATAATTTGGCTAAAACTGTTTTATTAGATTTTTGTTTCTAGTGTTTTAAGATAATAAGAGATTTTCCAACAAAAAAAAAATCGTTTTGTACGATAAAATATCAAATATCAAAATTTATGATTTTTTTGAGCATTTTTGAATGTTTTTTGTTAATTTGGTCTACATGAATATTTTTATAAGATTTTTAAATTAATTATTTTATTATAAAATTTAAATTTTTGTCAAAAATTTCTTGAGTTAAATTCTCTAATTTTGCTTAGTTTCCACGTTATAACATAAATATTAGGGTCAAAGGGGGTAATTGTAAACGATTTTGCAATTTCTTTAAGGTGTGTTTACATTTACCCCTGTTCACAATTAACCCTCCTGATCCTGACCCTTAAAAAAACCTCAAAAACGCACGGGTGAAATTGGTAACGTATTTTAATACCTAGATTCCTCACAAATATAATCAATCATAAAAATCCTTGAAATGCTTAAGGAAAGAGATTAAGAAAGTGCTAAGTCTTCAAAAATTCTGAATTCAGGTAAATTATACAGTTGCAATACCAGTAAAAATGGTATGGCGTTTGAACATTTTCAATTTGCAATTGATACACCCAAATATATGTGTTTCAATTTTCGAAATATGGTTATTTTTATGATGTCATTTTTGTAACTTTATCAGACATCCTTTGAAGCCCATATTTTGAAAATTACAACAGATATCAAAAAACTTTGCTGTACAAAGTGTAAACCATTTGAAAAGCTTTCATATTCAACTTAAAACGGTAGTAGTTTTCGAGTTATGTGGAGAAATGTAGGTATAGTCCATGCGCCTTTGACGGGAACATGCAAATAAAAATAATTAATGAAATGTTATGGTTGTCATCGATATCGATGGAGAATTTCACCCTGAAAAACATCTCCAAAGTTCCCCTATTGGTTTTCGTACTGACTTGTCTAAATTTTGAAAAAAAAAAAGAAAACTCGATCAATTTTCCCATGAGTATACTTCACTGTGGTTTCTTGCTATCCTACATGTCGGTTGTCTGTTTTACGAATTATATTTCAAAGGGACTAAAACTCAAATGAAACGACTGACGACACATTTGATGTCATATATATGTTGACATATGTTTTTACGAATGGTTGGAATAACTGTCCACTGGGGATTCTATTCCGTCTGTGTGGTTGAGATGTCTGGATTGCACAAACTAAAGTAGCTGTCTTTATTGGTAGTGATTTTTGGCAGAAAATATTTAGTTAGCGATGCGATAAAAAGGAATAACAGATACCTTTAGATGACCAACTTTATCATTGTATACTTCCTTCAGGAATGGTTTCAATTTGGGAATTCTCGTAATGACATGTTTTATCCTTGTTTTTTTTTTTTTAAATAAGTACCTACACATTTTTGAAATGATTTTTTCACTTTTTCAGCAAACCTTAGATTCGAAATCAGTACTCCAAAAATCGTACAGCATGAAATAAAATCACATATTTTACTCATGTTGTGATGATTCATGTGGAAAGGATGATGAATTTTAGGTTTATTTTGTTTTGATGACATTATTTTGAAATTTTGAGAATCTGTGGTGGATTTGATTATGGGAGTAACAATAGATTATAATAAATTAAATAATATATAAAAATACATTTTTGTTTTAAACGTGTTTTTGGTGTGAAGATTAGTAATGAATCTATGGTGATATAAGTGCGTCAGTCTACCTATCATATGCTATTAATGGTACCTAAATCTATGTCATAACAATCGAGGATCCAGCCTTGTCGTCAGGTCAGAAGGAGTCACCAATTTGAAAATTATACACTGGTAAAAAAAATTAAGGGACGATTTTTTTTTAATTTTCTAAGTGATTTTTGAAAAACTGTATTTTTGAGAAAATTTTTTTTAAGATTTATAAGAAATTAAAGTTCCAGATTTTCTTCAAAAAAAAATTTTCTTGTTTTTGATCACCAATATCTTAGTTAATATTGGTTGCACAGTAAATTTGGGGGCATTTTTAAAAACCGGAGAAAAATTCAAAAAAAAAAAACAAGTAAAGAAGTTTGAAACATCTCAATAATTTTTTGAAAAGTTCAGGTAGTACTCAAAAGAAATTTAAAGAAGATTTTGATCTTCAATAAAATTTTGCTTGCGAGTATAGGTACTTTAGGGCAAGTTTAAGATTCGTGCAAAAAATCGAACTAACATTACGATGATAGAGAACGCGAAAAAAGTGGGTCCCGCAATTCTGCCTGTCTGTCTGTCGGTCTGCCTGTACCTCGACATACAGCCTAAACTACTGCAGCGATTTTCTTTAAACTTTGGACATAAAGTTTTGGGAAAATTGCCTAGAGGGGATTTTTATTTTGATGAAATTTTTTAAATCGGGTTTGTCAAGTTACCTTAATAATTTAGTGAAAAAATATTTTTGAAAAAACCGTTATTGATGATGGTACTTTGCATAGAACCGGATTTTTGGTTTTCGGTTTTCTCGTAAGATATTGGACGGATTTCCATGAAAATTTTTCTAAATAAGGTCCTATAAAAACTTAATAATATTGCATATCAAAATTTCTAAAAAATATTTTTTGTATTTAAAAAAGAAATCAATTTTGTTTTTTGAAAACTCAATATTTTGAGAACTAATAAATATTTTTTTTTAATTTGGTTTTATGTGTATGGTATCAATTACTTAAAATGTGCATACCTACTTGTTTTTTATAAAAATTATTTATAATTGTTTTTTAATAAAATATTATTTTTTGAAAAAACAGCTCTTACTATTTTTGAAATTTTTTTTTCAAAATTTGTATTTTTATGATACATAAGATGGCATGTTCAGTTTTAAGATTAAACTTCTATTAGGGTTATATTATAAATTCAAATAATGAATTTCAGGGTTTTTTCATATTTTTACTTGTTTACTATAATCGATAGTAGGTAGTCGGGTAGTATTGTATTTTTTTGATTTGACTATAAAACCAAGAAGTTATCGCACATAGGAGAAAGTACGTGCGACTCAATCGCGCATTTTAATTTTTTTTTGTAAATGTGTGGCTACTTCTATTTGTTGCGATTACGCATGGATGGTATCTTTAAAAAATCGATTTCTTGTACATTTATCAACACGACGATTGTTATGATTTCGAGTTGTACCAGAACTCTCCCATTTACCAAAATTTTATACTCCTATAGTTTTGTTAAGACGACTGAAAAATGAAAACAAAAATTAATTTTTTTTTTTTGAAAACTAAATTTGTTCCAGTTTGCAATTTTTGCCTTTCTTTCACGATAGTCAAATATCTTAAAAAATAATGAGGATGAATTGCAATCAATTTTCCAAATTTTCTCAAATTCAAAAAAAAAAAAACCATTTGCTCTAAATAATTTTCTTTGTACATTATCTTTACTTGGCCTTGCGTCTTGAAATTTTAACAAAATCTGGGTAAAATGACAGAATTTAAAAATTTTGAAAGCAAGATTTTTTAGTATTTTAATAAATCCATAAAAAAATATTTTACAAAATCCGTCATTATGTCATGATGACTGACCATACCATTGCCAAAAGACTACCAACTATCAGAACAGCAAAACAAATAAAAAAAATACTCTAACAATTACCATATTGGCAGTTTTGCACATTTTACATTTTTTTAAGGATTCTTATAAATTTTTTATAAATCTTTACCCCTTATGGAACCATCCAAAGTACATAAAAATCATTCGCCAAATAAATAACGATTCGTTCTGTCATTCATTTAATTCCACTTATACTGATGATCATTTATTGATTGACATGGTTTTGTCGTTTCTTTTCGACCATATACCTTCATCTTCCTTGACTCATATGGACTTTGACCTTTTTTTTTTTTTGAAATCCATTTACGAAATAAATGAACTGAATCTTTCTTTAACTTCTCAACATCTTACAACAATCATGAGTATGTGTAGGTGTACCCACTTGACCGACAAGAGGTTCTTAAATCAAATCTCTCTTTTCATAAGAATCTACTATCCTATAAGCACTATGTCATAAAAATGTTTAAGTCATCTCAAACTACAGGATAATTAATTTTTGTTTATTTGAGATGAGATAATTCTTTTTTTTTTTTTGCCCTATGTACCAACTCGTACTCTTTCTTCGATTGATTTTTCTTTTTTTTTTTTGTATATACATAAGTACGAGTATATAGATAGAAGATACATATTGCCTTCTTGTAAATTTCCCATTTGACCAAACAAGGACTGGGCGAAAGTTGCTTGGTAATAAATCAGTCAACAGGACAGACACCTCAAGCTTTTTTTTTATATGTGTACCAGGCAAAAGGTGTCCATTTTTATTGCTTACCTATACAATTGCGTAAGAGATATGTGTATTTCCGTTGTCTTCTATATTATACTCGCAGTATCTTCTTTTTTGTTTCCGAGAAAACACAAAAAAAAAAAATTAATGTCCTTTGCGTTTGGTAAGGGCCTTGGTTTGTAGAGCAATCAATCGAAATTCTCATTCTTTGTTGTCTATGGTTGATACACTCTGTGTTATTTTCATTGGTCCAAGAATCTTTGATTGAGTTTTAGTTGGGTGTGAAATAAAATGTGTCCCAATACGGCAATATGTAAAATGTTCTAGTACCGAGAAAATGTAAAGGGAATGTTTTTTTTGAGGTATAAAACTTTAAGTTGGCAACACTTTTTTAACTAGCTGCCATTTTGACAGCTATTAAGTGATTTGTGTTTATTTCGGTTTGACATTTCAGTGTAAATAGAATGACGCCTGAACAACGCTTCCAAATTGTGTAAATTTATGTATTTTGAAAATCGTGTTTCTGTTCGATTTTGTTTCGAATGAGTATCAATTTCATATCAATTTTAAACATCTAACATTTTTTCAATTCAAAGTTCTATATTTCAAAAAATTTCATCAAAATCAAACAAGTGGTTCTTGTGACCCTCTAGCCTCGGAACTTTGAAAGCAACTTTAGATCATATTCTTTATTAACTTCCCATAGGGAGTTATTGTAATCGGTCCGATTTGTCAAATTGAAATTTTTGACATTTGTCGACGTTTTAAGGTCCCTAGAGCCTATATCAATCATTTTTAGAGAGATGTCTGTGTGTGCGTGTGTACGTACATTCGTACGTTCATACGTTCGTACGTCCGTACGTTCTGGTACCATTTTTCGTCGTCGATATCTCAAGAACGACTTAAGATATCGACTTGAAAAAAATTTTGTTTAACAGATAATAACTTAGAAAGAAGCTGAAAGGGCGTTTATTAATATTCAATTAGTTGTTTTTTACTATAGCAGTTTAAAAAAGAAGTGAACATTTTGGTTGGGCTCAAATATCTCACGAACAAATAATGCTATTGACTTGAAATAAATTTTATTCGACACATTATGACGTCATACAAATTTGATATGAATTTGGAAAAAAATCAATATACCGTTATTTTTTAAAATCAAAAAAACTAAAAAAAAAATGTTTATAACTCGAACATCCCTAGATTTAAAAACGATATTAATTTTAAAATAATTTTTTTTTTACGAAAAATGTCGTTTTTGACTACTGGTGACAATTTCAAAAAAATTCAATGGACGGTTTTTTTACAAAAAAATAAATACTACAAAAAATTCTACCGAAAATTGGTATAAATTGTCTTTCGACTCAAATTTCTCAAAAACGGGTAACGATATTGACTTCTTGTTTATTTTATTTTCTAAATAACATAATTGTTAGCAACTGATAAAATTTTGATAGATATTGAATGGCCAGTTTTTTAACAAAAAATCAAAAACTGTTAAAGATTCTAAAGAAAAGTAGTTAAAATTGTATTTCAGCTCGAATATCCTGAGAACGACCAAAATATTTTATTTTATTCATAGTACAATTATGTATGAACGGTTAAATTTTGACAAATATCTAATTGACAGTTTTTGACAAAAAAAATAAACTAAAAAGTGGTAAAATTGGTTTTTCGACTCGAATATCTTGAGAACGAGCAATGATATTGACTTTGCCATTAGGTATTTAATTTTATACATAATAAAATTTTTACAGCGGGTATATATTTGACATATACTTAAATGTGCATTTCTTAAATCTCTTTAAAAAATTAAAATGCTTTTCAATCTTAAAATAATGATTGTTTGAATTTAACAGCTAAAGTTTGTTTCGCAGAAAATTTGGTTATTTGATAAAAACTAAATATGAAGTTTCGAAGATCACAAATAGGAAGTTATCAGTGTGGGTCGCACCCAGCCTCTTTTTTTGAAAACAAATTCAAATTCAAAACAAAGCTCGTAAGTGCCAAAAATATCTTCTGACCAAGACAACTAAATTTCTAATCAGTCCCATTTCCCATTTAAAAAAAAAATGTACACAATTCAGCGGACTGCAGTGTAATTAACTACTTGGAAAGGGATGAAGTACAAACATATTTTATAACCCGAAATCGAAGAAAGAATTCAGATAAAACAGGAAAACGAATATGATTGTTGTTGTTTTTCTTATTCTGAAACAAAAGGGATTGAACTATTTTTTTGTTTTTTTTTTGTTTTGTTCAGCTTTATTGCTCGTAACTTTGTAAAGGTTGACAGTTTTATATCTGTTATCATCCCAGACTATTGTATGAATTAAATTGAGTGCTCAGTATTAGGTATATTAGGATTTGTTAATCATACCCTTACATATGTACATGTACATATAGAATCGATATTATTTTAACATGATTTTGGAATCTAGCTTTACCCACTTTTTATATTTTTTTTTCTGTCGGAATGCATCGGTTTTTTACCCACCATCACCGACAGCGAAAACTGCGACTGTTTTTGATCATAATTGCTATTCCACGAAATGAATTGTAATTCACAAGAATTACAACCAAATGATGATGACAAAAAGGTCACAATTTTAAATATTTTCTTTTCCAGCAACCAAAAAAGGGAAGTTTTTTTTTTTTTTTTTAATGAACTGAATTTGAAAGGATTTCCAGTTTGGCAAATTTGAATGACTTCAATTGATTATGACGTTGATGTAAAGTATAAAGTTCGCTCAGTGAAATAATGAAAGTGGAGATTAAATCATTTTCAATGTTATTTATGTTTTGGAAAATGAAAAAAAAAAATGAAAAGCAAACAAGAAATATTTAATGTCAGAGTGAAAAAAAAAACTTTTTCTTTGACGTCAGTCAGGAGAGTTAGTTGAAAAAAAAAGGAATAAAACGTCCCGCTAAGCTTTGGAGCTTATGCATATTAAAGTGATTAATGACTGCGATAAAATGTGTTTTTATACGGGGCTCTTAACGATCCGCAATGTTGAATAGATTTCATTTTTAAAATATATGGAGTAAGTTGGTCAATGGGGAGAATATGCTTATGGTCAATTGTGAATGAAAAGGGTTCCCAGCTTCATCGAATTAAGTCCCAAAACGGAATACGAAGAAATTTTTTGTCAAAACTTTGGTTTCGTATTAAATATTTTGACCACTTTTTATTCTCAGGGTAAACAAAATCCATTTGGTTGTTTTCTGACAGTTTTTTTTTGACAGAACTTATTTTGACGTATAATAAAATGGATGTTTTTATGATGAAACCCTTGCTGTCAGGGTTTCGTGCTACCATATAAATATTGAGTCAGTGTTACCGCTTTTGAATTTCGAAAGTTCGCAAAAAGGGAAGCGAGAGGAAAAATTTCGCATTAATATATTTTTTTAATGGAAAAATCAATATAAATTGGTAAGAAATTAAAAATTATTCTATTAAACGCTGGAAAACACATCGCGTAATTTTTCTTGTTAAGTTTGCTATAGATGAAATTGACCATTTAAATTCAGAAACTTAATTGACATCACATCATTTGAAAATTGTACATCTTGACAAAATATAATTCAGTGTGTTAAAGAGTAAAAGGTAACCCAATAATTGGTGTAAATTTGACCTAATTATTATTATTTAATTTAATTTAAAACGTTGGATAAATTAATGATTTGCTTAAGTTTAATATTTGCTTAATGAACTGTAAAATTTTATATAAACAATTATTTACACAAATTGTTTAAAATTATTTGTATTTTATTTGTATTTTATTTATTTAATGGCCACTTAATACTAAGATTTACATCTTATTTATAATGAAGTTTAAATTTAGGACGTGCATGTTCAAAGCCAAGGTCATTCATTAAATAGTTACATATGAGTAGGAAAGAAAAATTTTTTTTTTACATACATATAATGTAAGTTAGAATAGTCAATAATAAACATTACAAAGATAAGAAAAGAAGACAAATTAAGGTCTGAGCAAAACTAAAAAGACGAATGAACAGAAAACAGCGAAACCAACATCAATCAGGCACAAGAAAACCAACTAAGGCAAGGAATAGTGCGAAAAGACATTTTTCTTAAATATCCCTACTGATTCCGCACTCCTAACATGTTGTGATAGGGAATTCCACAAACGAGCAGCACTAATAAAAAACTGTCGCTCGGACGTTAAACATGAAAACCGGGGAATAATGATTTGGTTTCATCGTTTTGAAAGCGAGAACTGGAACATATCATACAGGTATGAAGGTTGACGCGTACGGATGATGTTGAAGAGGGCAACAAGAGTTCGGAGCCTAAGTAAGTTGTCAAAGGAGATCCCATAGATACTTTTGGAAAACTGAGAGATATGATCGTAGCGTCTAAGACCAAAAATATAGCGCGCAACGTTATAGAACAGTATTCATCTTTCTTTGACTGACACTATCAAGCTTACGGAAAATTTCACAGCCATATGTAAGAATGGGTTGAACTTTCTTGTTGGCCACAATAATCGAAGAGCTCCATAAGCTTTCCCAACAATTTGGTTAATATGGTCGTTCCAGCGTAAGGTTCTATTAAAGCAAATGCCAAGATTTTTGGCGGTATCCACGAATTCTATTTTTGAGTCTCCAAGAAGAATATCTGGAAAACCGGCCAGGTCCACGGGCTTTTTAGAAATAACAAGGCATTTGCTTTTGAGTGGATTTAAAGTAAGACCGCATTTTACTGACCAATTTAAAATCGATAACAGGTCCTCGTTAATTGCATCAACACAATCTTTCAACATGCCAACTGAACAACTTTTCATTAGATGGAGGTCATCAGCAAAGAGGTGTTCATCACAATGTCGTAATGCTGCGTAAAATTAACTAGATTAGTTTAGTTAAATTTAATCCAATGCAACGCCATTGTGAGTTGTTACATAAAAATATTACAAACAAAATCATAAAATTTAAGGGTTAAAATGCGGGGACACTGGGTTGAGTTAAAGCTTTGGTCTTCAATTATTTTTCAGTTTTAAAAGCAAAACTTTTTCCACAGCTGGAACTTGAACCTGAACGAAGCTCCCTCACACTACACACACTACACTACACACTCCGCGAATAAAGTCAAATGATCAGTTTCATTCCAGGTAAAGTTTTAATGTTTAATGTTTATTGTCGTGAATTCCTTTTCTTTTATTCCTTAATCGATTTTTGAGACAACAATTCGTTGAATATAATAAAAGAGATAATTTATGAAGAAAGAAGTATCTATAGAGACAAGTTTAATTCCAGATAATTATCTGAAGTCCTTCAATCTGATGATGATTGTAACCTTGAAACGGTCTTTATTTCCAGCCAAAAATTTTGTGGTATAGAACTCATGAATATGATTAAAAGCTTCATATAAAAAAACACAGTCTTTTGAAAAAAAAAAACAAAAAAATATTCAGTCATATTGAATTCAACAAAATTGTAAGAAAAAAGTTTTTTTTTTTTTAAAGAAAACTATTCGAACAAATTTGTTGGTCCATATGCTTTTAACTGACATATACTTGAATCAAACAACAACAAAAAATCACAATCTCATTTTCGTATTCTATTTGATTTTAACAACGCAAACACATTTCATCCTGATCTGACCTAGTAAAGAATATCATTTTTTGTCCCAACTAGTATAGCATACTTCAAAACTTCAGAATCCGTTTCCAAACATAAACAAACAAAAGAGCGAACAGAAAAAAAAAATAAAACCTTCATGCAATCAGATAAAGCAAAGTTTTCTCATTAAATTCTCCCTTTAATAAAGAAATTACTCCGCCCACAACCTTTAAGTCCAAAACCTTTTGATCCAAAAAAAAAAAAATAGTTGCTCCATCGTCTCGGATGTCGTGCAACTCTTTCAGCAGTTTTACCAACTTACTCTATTTTTTTTTTCTTAATTCAGGACGATCATCATCATCATCAGTTCGAGGGTATAAGTATATCAAGAGTCAGATGATGGAGAAAGTTTTCCTAACAGCTTTGGCTAGAGAGCAGCAGCAGCACGCAAAGGACAACAACACTATATACCTACCATGTAGTACTGCTAGCAAACGACAACGTCAACGACAAGAAAGAAAAATGTCATTTCTATCCGTTTTGCTCTATTTGATCTTATAAGACGGAGTTATATTATTTTTCTATACAAATAAATTTTTTCGTATAGAATAACTTTCATTTTTTTTTTTTTTTTTGATTTGGAAGAAACTAAAATTTATTCATTTTTTATTGAAGAGTGTCCTGAAGGACTAAGGAGGGAGTATCAATAAATGCATGTAGGAGAAATGCAGCTGGTGCCATGCCATGACCAAGCAAGCAAGCAAGCAAGCAACAGAAAATGATTGACGCGCAAGGAAGCAAATTGTTTTCTTTTTAAGAAAAGGTAAGAATAATAAAAGTTTATTTTCAAATATAAAATAGGACGACAATTTTGTGGTCCATTAAAAATGGATTGCTTTTTGAAATTAAATGAATAAAAGACTCGCATGCATTTTTTCTTAAGTAGTGTTGATAGAAACAAACAAATTAACAAATAATGTATTTATATAAATACATTTTTGATTTTATTGTAAATCTTTTTCTACTTCTTCAGGTCAACATTTTGTTTTTCAAAATCTGCTTAGCAAAATTTTGTTTTCTAAAATTTTGTTTTTCGAAAATACGTCATGTAGGTACAGATGCATGCTTTCTAGGAAAAGATCAAAAAGAGCAGTAAGATAAATAAGTGCTTCAAAATTTTAATACGATTCAAACTTAATTATAATTTCAGCCCAGTAAGTAAGTTTGGCAAATCTGAAGATTTTATCCTAGCTAATGTTGAAGGTCCAGAAGTCTCTCAATATTTTTGACATCATCAAAAGAACCAAACAAGCGGAACATGTTTCATTCATACAGATCGAGCAGGCCGAGCTGCAAATTAGTGAAAGTAAAACAAAGTACGTGGTGGCGTCGAATGCGAGAGGAACAGTTGGTCAAAGAAAACAATCAAGGTAGTGGAGCACAAATTTGAATTGGGGCAGTCCTCCAAATAACTTGGGTCAATAGTAACAGCTGGTACCAACATAGAAGAAGAAATACGAGAGCGGCTTCTCAAATCCAACAGAGTCTGTCAAAGCTCTTCAAATCTAGATATCTGACCATAACTTCAAAACTGCTGCAGCTGCTGTACAGGACCATGGTCCTGCCAGTACTCACGTATGGATCCAGGACTTGGGTGCTTAGCAAAAGACACTCCAACCTCTTAGCCGCGTTCGAGAGAAAAGTCTTAAGGAGAATTGTTGGCCCAATATGTGAGGAAGGACGATTCCGGAGACGGTACAATCATGAATTGTACGCAATCTAGTGACAAAAATTAGGCTCGGTAGACTCTGGTGGGCAGGGCACCTAGCTCGCAAGAACGAAGAGGAACCGGATCGGAAAGTCCTTTGTGGTACACTCTATGGCGTGGTAGACCATGATTCTTTCTTTCTCTAGCCTTTCTTTTCTTTATGACTTCATTTTTTTCATACCAAGTCCATGTCTATCCTTTTGCTATCAGTTAAGATATCTTTGAATGGCATACTTGCCGTTTTCTCTTTTCTTTTTGAGCTTGGTCCCTTATCAACCACTACATTGATCTTTCTTTCCAAGTTAAGTCCTCTACAATTCTTCATTCTTTTCTCTACCTCCCGCATACCTTCTTTCATCTCTAACTCTAATCCTTCTTGCCTTCTCGCTAGCCGTCTTAGCTTAGTTTTCAGTTCTTCTCTCTATTTTTTTTTTTATAATATGCGCACGCTTAAGGGGATTTTTGGTTTACCCTTTATATGTATCACAGCGCGGGCGTGAAGGATAGGATAGGATGGAAGGGAAAGGAAAAGTGTGTGTGGCGCGAGGTACTGAGACTGAAGGTGGTGGTTGTCTCAGATTTTATCTCCAGGGTTGGCGGCTGGGCTAAAGCGGAGAAATTGCCGTGTCTCTTCTCTTCTAGTGTCTTTTCTCATCTCTTCCAGTTCTTCTTTCATATCATTCTCATCATCTTGCTGCAATTCTTGGATCTTATGACTTATCTTATGACATACCTCATCTCCTTCGACTTCTCTCCCGTTTTCTTCTGAGGCGATCGGCATTATAGGGACTTCTTGCTCTCTTGGAATACTTCAATTCCTTCCTCTTTCTCGTTTCTCCTGCTCTACTCCGTTTATCTGTTTTATGTTCCCTTCGATAAATTATTGATAACTCCCCTCGATTTTGTCCTCACGATTCTCGACAGCCTTATAAAATTCATCAGGATTTCCTCTCTTTTTCATCTCTTCATCGCCACTTTTCCTTGTCCGCCATACGACCAAAGAATTTTCTGTTAATCAAGCTCTAGGCAGCTTCTAGATTAAAACTGCAGTTTCTCATTTTTCACTTAAAAAGATGTTAGAACGAGAAATAGTTGAGTCTCTGTACCAAATTTGTGCTTTTGCTTATTATTTTAAACACTGAGACTTGATTCATTTTGCCTTACTTCACACCTAAACATTTATTATTTATTGGCAAATTAAAATGAAGTTGATGATAAATATAAAAAAGTTAAAAATTAACTTCAATTCCATAAATAAAAAAAAATGCGTCCTTAACAAAAGCTATTGCTGTATTTTGTTTGCCAGCAATCTGCTTTTTTGTAAAATGAAAAGGCTTAAAAAGGTCCAAATGATACTATATCAATAAAAATAAAGAAATAAGATTTTAATCAAATATCTTAAATGCTCAAATTATTCAATATAGCTATTTTTATTTTACTACCCTAAACCCCAAACCCCCAACAGAACAAAACTACTTTACTCTTTATGTCTAAAACTCACTTAAACTTCGACCCTCGAGATTCAAAGGTTAAACAAAGTGTAGTCTTTGCTTATACAAATCACCTTCAATACCACACACACAATAGATATATTCAAAAGATAAGAAACAAAATTTACCCTCTTATAAAGTCAATCAATCACTTTTTGGATCCCATCAGGTAAATTCAATTCAAAGTCTCCCTCTACCCCCCTCCCCCAATCACATTTTTTTTTGGTGTAAACACAAAAAGGATTCTTGACTTTCTTTTTCAAAAAAAAAACCAAAATGTTTACCTCTTTTTTGGAAAAAACCTGTATGGATGGTGTGAAGCTGTAGATGTAGATGTAGATGTTATTAGGGGCACGTAATTTTGGGGGTATTGTGTATTGAGACATTCAATGATGCTAATACAACACCTTACCTTATATTTACTTTAATCTTTGTAAAGACTCATGGGAGTATTCCACAACACACATGATTTGGGCCTAAACGGTAGGCAAATGATATTATTTTTAGAAATTCTTATTTTCCTTATTTTCCTCTGGGTGAATATTATTATATATGTATCTACAAATCCTTTTTTACTCCAAAAAGGTATATACACACAAAATGGAGATAGATAGAAGAGCATAGTAAATTACGTTTTATCTTATATTTGATATTTGAAAATAAGTGTTAATCGTATTTTTCGGGGCTGAAAATCTACTTACATGTTTAGATCATTTGAATTTTGTGGGAGAATAGAAAATGTTTTGGGTAATAGCTTTTTAAGTGGGAATGATTGTTACGAATTTTCATTTTTAAGGGCTTTGAAATTGCATGAGTGTGTTTTTGGAGAAGTTATTGGAAAATCATGTAGAAGATATTTTTTTTACTGTAAGGTTGTGGTCTTCCATAAATGCCATAAATGACGAAGCAATTTGAAATTTGAAAATTTCAAATTAAACTAAACAATGGACTTATTATTATTGGAAGAAACCCAAGTAATATATCTACGTAATGCTTTTTAAGAGGTTTTTCTAAATGAATAAATATTCTGGCCATTTGGGTTTTCGAAGTTCATAAATTTGTGTACGCAGTATTGCTAGTCCCAAGTGGAATTAAAAAAAAAAAACGTTCATCATGCACAAAGATGAATGAGTCATCACGATTATCATAAATGTAGATTTTGAAGTGAAAGTTCAATCTTTGGGTAGCTTTGATATTTTAGAATAAATTTGAAGGTTATATTTTTACACAGCAAAAGTAATGTGGCACACGCAGGTAGGAGAGGACCTCAACCAACTTGGTGTGCGAAAAAGGAGGCAGTTATCTAGGGACCAAGCTGTCTGGAGAAGCATGTTGGTTGAGGTCCTGGTCTGACCCGGACTGTAGCGCCACCTTAAGTAAGTAAGTAGAAGTAATGTGAACTATTCAGTCAGTTTATGTTGAAAAAAATACTGTTATATTACATATATATATTGGTTACTAATTTGATTTCAAAACTACAGTTTGTACTCAAAGTTTTTATTCTGACTTGTTTAAGTGACTTAAAAGCTATCTGACTGATAAGTACACGGTTTATTGTGTTTAGTTCAAACATTTTTAAACTGATATTCAATTTTTCTGGAGTACCTCAAGGCAGCCACCTGGGTTCTTTTTTTTTTTCTTCTTTTAACTAATGATCTTACAAATTTAGTCTTATCTTCGTAATGTTTACTTTAGTCTTTGATTTAAAATTAATTATAAGTTTAAATTTAGGTGCGCTTTTTAATAGAAAACCAAATTCAAATGCTCATAATGTTGTGTTACATCTAAGGCTGACCATTTGTCCATTCCTTTTTTTTTGAATTTAAATTATACAAACTAACTAACTGATATTTTTTTTTTCATTGAAATCCCAGAATCTGTTCTTCTTTCAGAAAACAATAAAAATACTTCAAGTGACGATATTATTTTGATTTATTTTCTTATCCAGTAAATTCTAATGAAAAAAAGTAATCTAAAATAAATTTCAAAATGAATTCCTTGGAACGTTTTCAATGCGCTTGATAACTGTACGCTTATTGTTTTTTTTTTCATTTATTATACCCACCTACCCGCTTTAAGTTAAATGTTAAAGTTATTTCCTTAAGTATTCAAATTAGGACTGAAGAACACTCTTCAAATTAACTACATAATCTAATAAAATGTGAAGGTAGGTATAAATAGGAATGTGCCACAAAGAAAAGCTGAGAAAACAATTAAACTATACCTACAACGGGACAAAATAAAGTATCCCCAGTGCTATAATGTTCTCAACCTGAAGATAAAAAAAAAAAAAAAAAATAGGCAACGTTAAGTTATTTGAACAGCACATCATCTAAATTGTGTACAAGTAGTGTACGTACCCATACATACATATATATATATTATGTATGTGTGTATGATAAAATGCGGTTACCATTCCAACATGTCGATAGGCCTGAGTCCGTTTCAGAAAGTGATGTCATGCAGGATATGTTTTTTGACTCGTCGTGGGGAGCTTGTAGAATTCTTTGATTATCATGTAGGCTTAGGAAGGCTTAAGTGATAGAATTCGGTCCTGATGCAAATATTTAAACTTTTTGCAGCAAGCAGTCTTCTGAGTCCTCTCGCTAGGTTCATTCTATCAAGGCGACTGGAAAGCTATTAGATCAACTTTGGGTATGAAAAGTGCATCGGCAAGAATTGATATCACGAAGCTGAAATCGCAAGAGACTATCAGATTGTACAGATTGTGTACATAGGATCAGTACATACACTGTTAAAAAGTCATCGGAAGTGCCATCACTAATGTGCTGGATTTCACTAGGTGACCACAACGAATTTTCTGGCATCCTTCTATCAGGCAATGCTGCAGACAAAAACCAAACCTCCCTAGGAAGCTTCCCAGGAAGGCTATCATCAAAAAAGAACAGAGAAACGCCAAGTTTTCGGTAAGAAAATTAGAGACCACCAGAAGAAGGAATCGCTGTCAGGAGTGATGTTCGGAAATTTTGCCAAAAGGTGAAACTATCAACACAATTGTACAAGGCTACCGAAAATAAAAAATGGGTAGTAGAGACGAAGTAAGTGCTGGAGGATCTGTAAAGTTCATTTTTCTACGAACTTCTGCAGGATGATGATGGAAAATTCTCGCTGCCTCGATAAAGTCGGAAAGAATGCCTCCATCCAGAAAGGTCTTGGACAAGGCGATGCGTTATCATACAAACTATTCCAACTGCCACTGGCACACCTTATGAAAAACCCGTTCATCTACTTGCTTAAGGTGGCTCTAAAGAACAAACATTGAAGCCAACGAACATGTTTTGCCAACAACTAGCTGTTCACGAACTAGCCCCTACACGACGAATGTACAAGCACGAGCATGCTTGGCGGGAATGTTCGTCGTTTAGGGCCACCTTTATGCAGATAAAATACACATCATTCGAAAAACGAAACAAGCTGTGGCTTGAGATTGGCTATTAATGAGAACAAATCGAAATTCAGGAAATCTCAACATAATCGACTAGGCCACAACGTCACGATGAATACTTGGGATCCACTATAACCGCACAAAAAAGCATCAGTGCAGAGATCAAACGATCCCCAATCATCCCAGTCCTGCTTCGGTGGTTTGAGGGAATGATAATTCGAGTGGTTTTTGATCCTGTGTATATCGAAGGAGCGTGAAGAAGAAACTTTAACCTCGAGCGACGAGTCAAAAGGCTGAAAATACAGCTGCTCAGATGGCTGGGGATACATGGAGCTTGTGTCGATGAGTCTTCGAATCCAACCCATCCATGGAGCTAATAAAGATGCCCCTCCAGATGGCGCACATAAGTAAGTGGAAACGACCTCAACCAACTCGCTTTACAAAACTGGATGCCACTAGCTAGAGAGAGAACTGGCTGAAGCCTGTATCGTTTCATTTTTATAACCTAAGTGCAAATAAAAACATCAAATGTCAAAACCGCTGCTTATGTTTTCCCCTTTTTTACCGGTAAGAAGTTTTATCAAAATAATAGAAGTAGTTTTTGAGAGTATTTGAATTTGAAGCCACACAGTAACCATTTAGAAGAAATAAATGTTTCAAATTTGAAGGAAAGTGATCCAAAATCTTAGTCCGCAGAAGAACAAAAAGAGGCCAACTATTTAACTATTTGAAAAAAAAATCATAAAAACACATAACAGATGGTCACTCTAAACTTTATATCCACTAGCTATAGAGTTTTTTTTTCTCTGCAATGTAGTTAAGAAAATGTAAATTATCAGTAAAACATTCAAGTACAAAGTTGATGCTTTTCGTTTCATCCTTTAAGTGTCATCTGAAAGAAAAAAGAATGAAAGAAAAATAAGAACAACAACGAAGAACGAAGAACGAACATAGCCCCTACCACACCGAACCGTACCGTTTTGTTCCCTAAATAGATTCCATGTAATTTACATACAGTCAAATGGAAAACAAACTTTTATTCGCTCCTTTACACGCCCATCCATTCGCGCCCTTTCTTTATTTTTCTTCATCGTTTTTTTTTTTTTTCTTCTTCTTCTTCTTCTTTTTGCTTTGTTTGATAAGTTTTCTTTTTTTGCACTTTTGTTCTGTTTTAAAATTCAATTGAAAACTTTTTAATTATCATGTCGATATCCTGTTTCTCTCTTTTTTTTGCTTTGCTTTTCTGTGGTAGAGTACTTTGCTTACTTCCTTTTAATAAAAAAAAAAAAAATAATAAAGTAGGTATGTACATTGGTATAGGTGGATCCTGTTAAAAACTAGGAAAATGTTTAGAACAAAGGAGGAGAACTTAATGAAACAATATAATGAAGTATATTCCCGCACAGGCACAAACACACACATTGCAAAAGCAATGTTCTATTCCCCCGACCGACATGGAGCTGCTCTCTCTAAAAGACAATGAGGTCCTGAGTTTTTTTTGTTTTGTTTTTGGAAGCTTAGATATGCAAATGATTAGTTTGCATTGGTCCTCTTGCATTTGCCAATCAACGTCAATAGGCGAACATATGAAGCGTATAATTAAAATTCACCATTTCCATTGATAAGTGGAAGTAGGTCGTTTGTCCGTTCGTGTGCCCACCCGCCCGTCCGTCCATCCGTCGTCGTCCGCCAGTGAGTGTCTAATCGACTCTCAACTGCAAAAGAATAACGATGTTTATTGATTCAAATGGCGGAACAAAAACTTTGATTATATAAATTTACGTACGAAAAAGAGCAGTTGGTTTTATTATAAACACTGAGAGAAATACATAGAAAAATCTCAAGCCCATAAGAAAAAGACTTCTGAATTAATAAGATCTTCAAATATAAATAAATGTATTTAGAAATTAATTGATTTAAGATCAGTTTCAAAAAAACCAAAGTGGAGTAAATTGAAGAATAAAAAAATGATACGTATACGCCACGGGGGACAAAAATCTGAATAATAATAAACGCCGGTGTTTTGAAGTTGAATAAGACAAAGATGAGTTTGTTAGATTACTTTATTCGAAAGACAATCTTTTGGCATTATATTTTTATGACTTCTGGCATATTACCGTCACGGTCGTTTCGGACGTAATTTAATCTGGAGATACAATTTTCGATCACTTTTTTCAACATTTGTATGCCATACTTCGGCAATAACGCGGCGAATGTTGTCCTCGAAGTGGTCGATCGTTTCGGGCTTATCGGCGTAGACTAGCGACTTCACATGTCCCCACAGAAAATAGTCTAGAGGCCAATGCACGGGTCCGAAACGTGAAACTATGCGGTAACTAAACGTTTCCTTCAATAAATTAATTGTGGTACGAGCTGTGTGACATTTTGCACCTTTTTGTTGAAACCACAGCTCCTGCATATCATGGTTATTCAATTGAAGAACGAGAAAGTCAGTAATCATGAGGTCACCATTGACAGTAACGTTCTGGCCGGGATGGTTTTTTAACAAGTTCGGACCAATGATTTCAACAGGCCATAAAGCACAACAAACAACGTAACGGTGTCTTAAATACACTTGAGGATTATCTTCACTCCTAAAATTGACGTAGCCTTTCAACCAAAAGTGAGCTTCGTCGCTAAACAATACATGCGAGACACGTATTTCGAACAGAACCATGATTTTCAAAATAAACTTGCACAAATCAAACTAAACTCAAATTACTTTACATCTGTTTTTTAACGGCCGCCAGTTAAAAAAGTGTTGCCAGCCTCAAGTTCTATATCCCAAAAAACCCCTTTTTTGTGAGTAAATATAAATTTACTTTAAATCTGTTAAAATGTTTCAAAACTTTTTTCTTTCGGTGTTAAAGTTCTATTAGGAAGAAAAATTGATTGTTTAAGTAGGTAATGAACAAATAAAATTGCTAGAGTATTCTCTCTTAGCAAATATGATTAAAAAAACTGATTGCCAATAATGCTTAAACGTTACATCTCGTTTTCACAAGTTTGTATGAATTTTCTATTAATTTTTTTTTTGTTTTGTAGTACTAGCCAGTGTGTTGAAGGTTTACTGCAGTTATATTTGCTTACAAAAAGAAAAAATCGACGTAATTGAAAATTGCAGGATAGAAACAACATTCCAAGAAATTCAATTAAACCAATATAAAGGAGAAATTAATATTTGCTTGCGGTGTTTGCAAAATGTTCAAATTTCATTTAAATTAGAATTAAGTACAAACAAACAAAATGTAAAATATTCAAAAAATTTCTATTTCACATCATTTTTAGCTAAACCAAAAGCAACAGCAAGAAAATAATATGCTAAATCTGAAGAGACTTTTCAGAGAAGCAATTTATTTCGTAACTATTTTCGACGTAAGATTGATGATTTTGGAATTGGAGCTTTATTTCATTTTGGAACATATAATTCTTTTTAAAAATATTTAATTAACCACCAAAAAAATAAGTTTTTGTAGAACCTACTATACGTGAAACCTATTCCGAAAACATCCAAAAAGTCTTATCCCGTTTAGATTCTATGTGTGCAAGGAACGAAAACCGAGTTTTTTGAAAAATCAGAAAAAATCCAATAACTTTAAGAATGAAGGTCTTATTCAGAAACAGAAACAAATGGCGTGATTTTAGAAAAATTCAATGGAAACATTCAGTAGAATTTTCTTCAAGCCTAGAATCTTAACGCGTTACCTACTCAAAATCGAGACCTATATTCTTGATCTGTATCTCGAAACAGTTTTCAGCGTTGCAACTTTTCTGAAAATATATTTTTTTTCAGTAAAACCAAATTGGATTTTTTTGTTATATAAAAAACACAAAGTTCTATTCTGGTCCTAAAATAATCCATACGTGCAATATTGCATTCGATGAATATATTGATGATTTTTTCTTAAATTTTTTTTTATAAAACAGGCACCTTAAAGCTTAAAGTGTTTTTAGTGCTAAAACAACATTTGGTCAATGTCAAAAAAAAAAAACGCTAAGTAGCTAGTTATATGAAAATCCATCCATCCGTTCAGTCTGTAGGTCGGCATGCATGAAAATGGACAACTAAAATTTCGGAATAGGTCTTGTGTCATTTGACAAATAGTATCAATAAATACAAAGTAAGAAAGAGACCTTTAAGCAAAACCAGCAAAAATAGATGATTATGTGTGAATGGCTTTATTTCTGCCAACTTCTATCAGATATATTTATTGGAGATATCTCATTCCTAAATTGATTCAGCAAAACAAATATAACCAATTAAAAATAGC
The DNA here is from genome assembly GCA_958431115.1 of Syrphus vitripennis. Lineage (NCBI taxonomy): Eukaryota > Metazoa > Arthropoda > Insecta > Diptera > Syrphidae > Syrphus > Syrphus vitripennis. Next base: position 95,887,775 of record OY288110.1, on the reverse strand, counting down.
GCTAAATCCTCTCGACTTCCTGACTCTTTACAGATAGCCAGGCGGCTGTCAAAGCCATCAACTCAGCCACATCATCGTCTTAGTTGGTCCAGCATGATGAACTTGCGAGCTTGAACATTAACCTCGTTGTCATCCTGATCTTGGTTCCGCGACATAGTGGTATCGAGAGAAATGAACGGGCTGATGAGCTAGCCAGGCAAGTATAGGCTCACTTGCGGAAATCAATTTAATCAACTGCATTGTTACAAAGATATGACCCATCTATAATCAAACGATATTCTATGTAGGCCCAGGCAAGACATAGCCAGGGTTGTTGCTGTATGTACCGGACATTGGCCTACAAAAGAACATGCAGCTTAGTTGGGCATTCCTCACACACGTAGTTGTAGTGACCAACGCGATAAGGAAACGGTGATCCATTTCCTCTGCAAATGTCCTGCTTTGGCAAACATGAGAATGCAGTTCTTTGGACAGGCATTCTTTCACCACCTCAACAAGCTGTCTGAGATGAAGATCAGAGATCTGATCTTTTTTCTCAATCCGACCAAATGGCTCTAGCAAACTCCGCTGTGAAGCTCCTATTCCTTTCAATCTTAGGTCAAATAAGTAATGGTACCAAAACGGTGCACTACAGCGCCAATTGGATCACAGGCTAGGTTGCCTTCTGATCCCCATTTCTACTTAGCTACCTACCTACACTGGCGCTGGTTTCTGAAAATTGTCAAATCTAATTCTCTACAAGTCTCTATAGTTAAATTCTCAAATTTGGCTAGTTTTCAAGTTATACCAAAAATATTGAAAAATAACCAGTGTGACCAATCTAAGCATTCTTAGGTCCATACAAACATTCGTTCCTTCCGAAAAATTATATTCAATTGCCTTTTACTAAAACTTTTATTTTTTTTTCCAAAATTTTGAGATCTATTTTTTTTTCTAAAAGTAAATATTTTTCAAAATATAGTTTGAAAAATAATTTCTTAGGAAAATTTCAAATTGGTAAAACCATCAAAAACCATAAGTTAGTGAGTTTAAGCTGAGACCGCCCACTACCAAAAATAACAATCCTCTTATAACTGATGCCTGCGGCAAACAGCAAATACAGCAAAAAAAAAAAAAACAGCAAAATAAAGTAAGTCAATATTATTTACTTATATGAAACACAAAATAAAAACAATGTAAGTGAATTTGTTGACATGAACCAGAATAAAGAAACAGGAATTGGACATAAGTTGTTGGTTTCCTCGAGCGCGACTTCATAAAAACTCTACTACTTCACAATTGAAACATGAACAATGTAATACGAGTAATGTACATGTACAGTACATCCAGTACATAACTGTATATGTCTTCCTGTTTCTTGTTTTTTATTATGTACATAGATACAAGTAGTAAGTGAGTCTTTTTAAGTGCACGACATATGAATTTTATTTCTCGCATTCGTTCTTTTGGGAATAAATGAATTCCTTAGCAGAATGTTTTTTTTTCTCACATAAAGAAGTTTCTTATGAAAGGGATGTGTTCATGATGCGATGCAAGAAAAAAAAATATGTTTTTTCTACTTCTGTATAATCTTATGTATTCAATGAAATTTAAATTAGGCCACATTAAGTATGTGCTTCGACGGCAATAGAGAGAAAAGGAGCAGGGGAATTGTAACTACTTAACAACAAAACATACACGAGAATCTAGAATCTTAAGTAGGAATATAGGAATATTAGAAGGACTTCCATCTTTATATTCTGTAGAAATATAATTTCTTCTTTGGGAAAAAAAATGTATTTGCAGTTATAAAGAAGCGGGAGAAATTATACAACTTCAGGATTCCAGCTATAGATTAATGTCACTTGAGATTATGATTAAATGATGATGGCAGCTTGATCCTTTTTTTTCTGGAATATTGTGTAGTTATGGAAATTAGTTAGAAGAAATTTCGACACATTCAACCTGTTTGTCAATTAAGTCTTATATCTGCACCCTCTAGTCCTTACAGGATAATTTAATGCATACACGAGTTCACATTCCGTTATAACATACTTAACCTGATTTTTGACCTAAAATTATACCAAAATAGGATAGGATAGGATAGGAAGTGAATATGTATGCGCGTGTATCCTCCTAACTTAACTAGGATTGCACACAATGCACAAGTAGATAAAGTTATTATAATATAGTTAAGTTTCTTAGGGCGAAATATAGAGGGCTTTGAATGGATTACATGAATAATGAATGACAAGAAAGTAAAAAAAAAAATAAGGATGAACTACACTCGCCGGCCGGCCTATATTATGAAACAATGTCACTTTCACATGAGTGTATTATAGCTGTGTAGATTTTATTCGTCCTCTTACCGGTCATTTATTATGCAGTGTCCTTAATTTAAAGCAACCATTCTGACTTCTGTGATAAGGAAGAATTTACTTTTTTTTCTTTCCTCATCGTATACGTTGTAGGTGTGTTTACCTACCTACCTTTGAATTCTGTTGCTTCCTCGAGTTGACACTGTTGCTATTTTATGTTAGTATTTTACTTACTGTCCATGACTACCCACGTACTGAATACTATGAGAATGATATCCTCTTTGAAGGAATATAACTTTTGTGAGCAAAAGAGAAAAAATAAAACAGTTTCATATTATTATGAACACTCGTGAAACGAGGAAGTAATTTATGAATGATTGCATAGGGTTTTAAATTTTGCAAGGGGTAGGTATGGGAATTATAAAAATATGGGTTAACTTTTTTTATATGATAATTTATTATTCATAAATATTTTTAAACTATGGACTAAAGTTTTTATTTAGTTAAAAAAAAAATCAGTTTACAGTTAGAAAAATATGAATACCTATACAATTATTTGTGAAGAGGAAGATGTTTTTCTAACACCTTAGGTACTATTTTTCCATAGACAGATTGCATTAATTTTGTGTTTAAAAACTTACTGAATTTTAAAGGCATTTTTTTTTAAATAATTTTTAAATAAGTAGTACTTACATATATACTAATAGACTGAAATTTATTATCAAAATCGTTTATGCCATTTACGAGAAATTTGAAAGTTTTGAAAACGCTTTCTAAACATTTAAATTAGAATTATTGTTATTTTCGAAAGTAAAACTAATTTTGTTTTTCAAAATATTTCAGGGAGTATTAAAAAACCGTTATGTACCTACCAAATTTCAAAAATATATTTCCAAACGTTTTTAAATATTTAATTTAAAAAAAATATTTTTTTTTTTAAATATTGATACTTTTTATCACTTTTAGATGCTTTCGAATAAATATTTTTTCTACAATCGGATGAAGCGTTTTTGAGAAAATCAAAAAATCGATTCTATCGGATGTAACGGTACCTACATCTCATATTTTGGATTTTTTTTTCACTAAAAGTGAGAAAATTTCTATTTTCATTCATTGAAATGATTTTCAAAAATCATTGCAGCGGTTTTTTTTCGAAACAAAAAAACAAAATTTTATATAAAAATTTGAGGGTTTATTGTCTGAAGGCCCTAACAGTTAGAACCCATGGGCTGCGGGTGGGCCAAAGGTAAAAATATTGATATGCCAGTTTTCAGACGTTATCATTGAAAAAATATTAATCCTGGGTTAATCAAATACTGTTTCATTTTATTTCGTTCTCATAAAACTCCAATTAAAAAAAAAGTAATAAAACCAATTTAATGGTTCATAAATTAATAAACTTAAAAGTCCAGCCTCGTTAAAATAAAAAGAAAGGTTTTTCTTAGGAAGAGGTGGTTTTGGTTGTTTTTTTAATTTCTTGACATACGACATAAAATTTTTGCATCCGGTTTTCTGGGTTTCACTCAAAATTAATAACAGCATTGAATTTTGTACTTAATTACGTAAAAATTTGAGAAAATTTTTGAAATGTTTTTTTTTATTTTTTTTCAAAATTTTGACTTTGAAAATTAATTTTTCAAACACTATTCCTTAGAATAGATTTTTTTGAAAACCAAACCAAAGAAGAAGTTTCTGGCTTTTCAAAAAAAATTGCACAAAATTGTGGATGAAGCCGTTGATTAAATTTTTTTTTTCCATTCTCAACTTTTTCGAAAATCGCCCCTCCCGGCTAAACGGGGGGAATAGACCCCCACGTTCCTTAAATTTTGATCGCAATCCATCAAATCATTTATGAGAAAATCATGAATCCGTTTATAGGAGGTACCATTAACTATGATTATTTTGAAAAATTATTTTTTACCAAATTTTGTCGTAACAGTAATTAAAAAAAAATTACTTTCACCTCTAAGGAACCATCTAAAAACTTTAAGTGACAAGTTTAAAGAAAATGGCTTCAGTATAGTTTGGGCTATAGGTCGATGTTCAGAGAGACTGTTTAGTTTCCTAAGTTCGATTTTTTTTTTACGAATCCTAAACTTGCTTTATAAAATCTATGGTCGCAAGTAATTTATGAGTGTGATAATACAACCAATCATGTGTATTCTTAACGATACTTTTTACGTGTGTGGATATGCATTAGGGTGGCCATAAAAAATTGGTTGCTTATGGGACACCAAAAAAAGCGGTGAGTAACTATTCGAGAAATTGTTAGTTCGGATAGATCAATGGACTCACTTCACTGATGAAAACGAGATTTAAAACTGCAAAAAAGTGCTCTTTCCCCTTTTGATCTGGTTCCCATCTGGAACTAACAGTGATCCGTCTGTGGCTCTTACCAGATGTTTCTTAGAGTTGTGGACACCTGTGAGATCTTTGGCAATATATAGACGTTCCTACTGTCACAGCTGCTTGAATCCTCTTCTGGTTACGCTTATCACGCCGAACATTACCATGAACTTCCCCTATTTTCATGCGGTATGCAGAGTCTTAGCTCGCGTCTCCCTGCTGCTGGAGTAGCATGCATTGCGAGCTTTGAGGTGATGTTTCCTTTCTTCCATTCTTGGCCAAGTTTCTTCGAAAAACAAAGTAAAAGCATTTTTCACATTTTTCGATGGAGGTGCTACTGATTTCGGTATCCTAGTTGTCGGAGGACTTTCAAGATGCTATGGACTATCGGTAATAACTGAACGCATTCTAGTATTTTATTGGGATCTCCAAACTCCAGCTTACGGAAGCAACCATCAGATGCTGGTGCCGGGCCATTCCCTTTTTTTGACCTATTTTTTTAGAACATTTTTCATAGAGTTGCTTCTTATAATTTGACCCACCCTAATATGCACATGGCACACAGAGGCATAAACAATAAACATTCCTATTCCCTTCGTTTTTTATCACTGTTGACTTTTGTTGTCCGCATAGGAGACAATTAATTTCCATTAAAACTGACTGAACGGAACAGGAAAATTCTCAACAAGAAATTGTTTTAGGCTGCGAAGGAGTCTTTTGCCAAAAGAGGAAATAGATGAAGCATGGCTGAGTGTGCCCTGAAGGTATTTTCTTTCATAATTATTATTGTTGCATTGTTTTCTATATACTTATGCTCGTATGGGGTCGTGAACCTTTTTAATTTTTTTTTTTCTTTTTAAAGTTATATTGTTGAGAGGAGTGTAATGAACTTATGAGATTTGTTTTACCTTAACGCTTATTATATGGAATTATATTCTTAGGTTACTAACAAGTCTCAAAGTACACGAGGTAGTGTTGGATTTCACGAAATAATTTCATTTTCACTCGAAAAAACTTAAGGTAGAAGAAAAAGTAAAGAGATTTAGAGAAGAAGCCTTTGAGGTTATGTTTAACGAAAAATATCCTGCTACCTTCTCAGAAGCTGTAGTTTCTCACTTCTAGAGCTCTGGTTTGGGATAGTGTTAACAAAAAAAAAATACAAAAAAATACCCCTGAACTATGACATATCATGTTTTTCACATCAGCCATGGACATTGACATCACATGCATCACCCAATCCATTCAAAAATGTATATATACGTGTATACCACTGTTATTCGTGACTTGAGGAGAAACATCCTATAATCCAGTGACATTTTTATTTTATACACGCACAAAATATGAAAGTATCAAGCTGATGGCTTCATTGATATGCGTGTCGAGCAGAAGGACGTTATGTTGCTTATTTGTTAATTTGAAATGCATTAGGTGTCGAACAAAATTCAAACAAATTCTAGGAATCTATTATTAACCACAGAAACAAATGTTTTTTTTTTTGTATCATAATGCTACCGTACCAAAGCGGGAAGTATAGTTATGGTTTGAATGTTGAACACGGTTGTGTTTTTTAAAAAGAATAAAGGTCACGGTTACATTACGAATTATTTCGAAAAAATTAACGGAAATAATGAAGTCGTTAGTATATACTTTGATATTTAACCTTTCATAAACTATGTGATCATGGAATACGTAGCTTTAGGCCAGAAGTAATTTGGGTATTAATAATTAATTTTTCAAAAACTTAATTAATTTTGTACAATTAAGTAAAATTAAAAGAAAAAAATAACCAAAAATTTTTTACAACTTTTTTTTTAATTTTAAATTTGAAAATATACAACTCTCCGTTTGTTTTTCAAAATGTAGACGAATATTTTCAATTCCTTAAAAAATTCGAAGACACTGAGACCAAAAAACGTCACTTTCTTTACATTTTTTCTACGTTTTTGGAATATCAGATTTTTCTCGAAAACGGATACAAGGATTTTTTTAATTCAATAGACTGAAATGTACCGCTACTTTCCATAAAATCATTTCTTATTTTCAATTTTCTCAAAAATACGGACCTGAATGTAATCATTTTTTTTTTCAATACTACTTTAAAAAAAAATAATTTAATTACTTTTTGAAAATAAAATATTTAATATATAATAAAACAGCTCGACACATATTTTTGAGAAAATTTGAATAAAAAATAATTATACTTTCAAAAGTAACCGCACCTACCATACAAATATAAAAAAAAAACCGGATCTCAAATTTCTCAAAAGCGGTTCCAAGGATTTTTATAAGTAGAGCAAAAAAAATGTATTAAAACATAATTAAGAGTACTTCCAACTTTTTATTTTGACTCAAATCATTGTTATGCACTTGGACTTAAAAATAACGTGATACGTTCCCAATAACTTATCTACACAAAAAATTCTATTCTCTGACCTATTTACTGATTTTATATCAAACAAATTTCAATAATTAAAAAAAAAAATGGTACAAAATGAAATAGTGTTGTCCTTTGTAAGGATTACATTATTACCTACATTGGGTAGCCCTCATTTGTATCCCGGCGTTTTTTAATTATTCCCTAAGCAAAAAGTCTGTGATTAAAATAAAATCAATACCTACATTGAAAAAAAATTGTAATAATGAGCTTTGTTCAATATGTTCATTGATGACCACAATTTTTTTTTTATTTTAATTAACAATAATCTATCGAAGGATTATGAGGCCATAATTGTATATGAGACTGGTCCTTAAAAACAAATATATGTCTTCTCCAACTCTAAGTTGTGCAATTTTGACCGAAAATTTAATTTTTTTGGGATGCTTACTAAAGGACTTGAATTCACAAGTAGTGTCACCAGGGGCCTATTACACAATACACAATCCAACTATTCCTTATGATTATTTTATGTAACTATAAATTGACTTGTTCTACAAGTCTTTTTGTGTTTCATTTGAAACTACTTAAACGCGAATCATTCGCTGACGACGACGAAACAACAATCATCGTGTTGGTTTTGGGAGAGTCATTGAGTGTTGGAGAAGAAATATTTTTTTTTAAGGATCACCCTAATGCACTACATTATCCAGGAATTGGTAAGTATACCATTATTAAGAACTCATATTACAACACACTTGTATCACATATTTGATATAGGTATACTGTGAGTTTCATATTGCTTGTAGAATTTTTTCCTTTTGTGTGTTTGGAACGGAAATTAATGTCAATGATTAATTTCCTTCATCAACACTAATTAGTAATTTCCGTTTTAATTTTCAATTTCAAAAAAATAAAAAAAAAAACCTTTCTGACTGTCACTTTGCCTTTGGAAAATACATATTACGAGCAGGTATATTAAAAAAACTTATTTTTTTTCTTGTTTCTTTTCATGCTACGATTGAATATTATAAATCATTGAGTTGATTATCAGAGCTAATTTTTAAAGAAAAAAAAAAAAACGAGAACATGAAAATGTCATGTTGAAAGAGAGCAATAAATTACTCTACTTTGAGAAAAAATTTTCCTGCACTAACGTAATCAATTCGAAAATAATTTGTATTCGGAAATATATAAAATAAATTCAAAACTTGGTGTATTGTCAGCAGGTTTATGTTGTTACAAAACGAACTTGTTCAGTAAACTAGTGAGCTTAGTTCAAATAACTAGTTCAGTAGTTCATTTTAGTTAAATTTTCATACAAACTATGTTGACTGTGATCAACCATGATTTAACTCTTAATGAAATTTGTTTTGTTCACAAATTTCTTGCCTACATTTCTCAGACTGTAACCGTTAGGCAAAACCTTCTGAAGAGGATGCGAAAAAGTCTTGCATTAAAATTCAAAAATACTGCAGTCAAGTCCAGAAAAGTTGAAAATTGTTCAACTTTTGCAACTCTGGCAAGAGTATTTCTCAGCGTTCTGTTCAACAAGTTTGGCTACTTTGTAGAATGTATTTTCTTATAGGTATTAAACTTTAAGCTGACAACACACTTTTAACTGGTGGCCATTTAAACAGCTTTTAAGTGATTTGGGTATAGTTTGATATTTCAACGCCTAGACAACTCTTCCAAATTGCTCAAGTTTATTTTGAAAATCATGGTTCTGCTTGAAATGCGTGTCGTGCCATACCTCCATTTTACGGTTTAGCGATGAATATTATAAACAGGCGTATTTGAAGTGAAGATATGTAATCCTAAAGTGCATGTTGGGACACCGTTACATCCAGAAAAATTGATTGATTGATGTGATTTATGGACTGGTGGAATTTTTGGTCCGTACTTCTCCAAAAACGATGATGGCCAGAACGTTATAACCAACGGTAACCTCTATAAAGCCATGGTTACTGAATTTTTCGTTCCTCAATTGAACAACCATGATTTGCAGCAGCTGTGGTTTCAACAAGACGGCGCAACATGTTACAACGTTTGGTTACTGCATAGTTTCACGTTTCGAACACGTACACATTGGCCTTTAAGAGTATGCGATTTAACGCCGCCGTCCGCTAGACCATGGTGGGCATTTGCCAAGAGATTATCTTTCAGCTAAAGTCAATTTCATGTCGTTTTATGTAAATTTTATTTCATTTCAAAGTTCTGAACCTCTAAAAAAAACACCCTTTTGAACTAACATTATTTTTTAGCAAGAGAATTAGTGAGTAGCCAAAAAACTTATTCCTTATTGCATTCAACTTGTGATTTAGCTTGAGCCGAACATAGCTGACTTGGGTGCTTAGCAAGAGACACTCGGACCTCTTAGCCGCGTTCGAGAGAAAAGTCTTAAGGAGAATTGTTGGCCCCATATCTGAGAAAGGACGATTCCGGATACGGCGCAATCATGAATTGTACGCAATCTACTTTGAAGCAGACATAATGACAAAAATTAAGCTCGGGGACTCCAGTGGGCAGGGTACCTAGCTCACATGAGCGAAGAGGAACTGTCTCGGTAAGTCCTTTGTGGTACATTCTATTGTAGATGGCAGCGTGGTAGACCATGCTTGCGGTGGAGAGTTGGCGTAGACCTGGACGCCTGAAGTTTTCGGTGCGCAACTGGATGGCGTCGGCTCGAGACCGGGATAGGTGGAGAGACTTGTTGAAGGAGGCCAGGACCGGACCCCAGTTGTTGAGCTGATGATGATGATGATGAACGTACCTGAACCTAAACGAATTTGGAAAGATAAACAGTGTTTAACAGAGTTGTAAGAGATTGCATTTTTTTTCCAATTCAATCTCAATATCTTGGAATTTCATGCATTCTTTGCAATAAAGATCAAAACTAAGTGAGTGAAAATCTAAATGATAAAATCAGTGAATGGAAAATATCAGAGAATGTTTAAAGAACTCAAATATAATATTTGCAGGTGTTAGAATATATACCTACCTAATTTGAAGTAAATGAAACCTTTTCGTTATCAAGTTTTTTAGGAGCGATATCTTGCCCCAAGGTAATAAAATTCAAAACGTGAAATTATAAAGTTCATCGTCCTCCAATTAAAAAGCTTTAAAGCTTAAAACAATAAACAGAATACGTCTTAGGGGGTTTATGCATTTTCGCTATTGCACTACTCCCCTGCAATTTGTGTCTTTTGAAATAATTTAACGATAATTATTCAACTTAATCAACTGAGATCTAACATTTAAATCATAAATTTCGTATTGCAATCAACTGGAAAACTCTTTGTTTGCGCAATTAAGTTTATCGCGTGGCCATCAAAACTACAAGAGTGTCTAACTACTCTCTCCTCACTCTTCAAGTCCTCTTCATCACGACCAACGACCATATAGCCATTACCAAACCAGAACCACTCAACTTTTGCTTTTGTTGGTGTATATAAAACAAGAAAATAATATAAAGTTTGCATGTATAAACAAATAAACAAAGCCATCATTCTAATAACAGTAAAATAAACTTCATCCTTGATTCCCAAATGCATGCATATTTGACTTTATCCATGGGACATAAGTTTACCAAATAATATATTATATTTCCCACGAAACACCCATTTTACCGTTGAAGTGCAATTTGTTAGAACCATTTGCGGACTACATCAAGTTTATGACCACTTTCAAGGCATATATATTATTTTATTATTATAGAGATGTCAAAAGTTGATAGCGTATTTTAAAAATTCCACTCAAAAAAACATAATCATAAAAACAAAAAATAAGGCAGTCATGTCAAACACAGGTTTATTCAAAAATTAAGAATAGATGCTACCTATAGAGCAAAAAAATGCATTACAACGATGCTTTTAGTGATGACTGATGAGTTGAATAAAAAAAAAGAGTCCGTGGAAGTGGATTAATAATCGAAGCTAATGGATTTTGATGGAAAAATGATTTTTTAATAGCTACTTAATTCTTACGCAACATTCTTCGAAAAATGATGATTTAATTTTTATAAAATATTTATATTCGATATAAGAGTTTATGCGGAAGTAGCCTCACGATTATTTTTTTATTGCGGACATGTAAAACGAAAAATATTTTTCCAGAAAACTGTTAATTTATTGTAATTTACAGAGTTATGGTATAAATTAACCTTACTACTGACAATTAATGTTGATAAAAAGAAAAGGATAAAGCAGTCAAAAAAAGTTGAAGGAAAAGCTACTAAACCTTCATTAAAGAGAAAAAAAAATATTATATGTAAATAATTTATAATTAAGTTGCAGTAAATATAAGGAGGGGTGGGCTGTATTAAAAAAAAAACAGGCTTTAAGCTTCACAATAGCAAATGCAAACGTACATATGTAATGAAACAGATACCAATTGAACATAAATACATAAATGTTGCAATATAACAAGGAGAACATAGCTAAATAAATTTTAATATCTATCTTCTTCTATATAAATAAAAATGTAAATGTTCGTTTGTTCCTAACCGCTAATCTCCGAAAGTTCTTCACCAATTGCTCTGAAATTTCGACACAACATTGCATATGGTCGTGTTTATTATATATACTTAAAACAAAAAAAAAAAAACTATGGTGTACGTTGGGCATAAAAAAACAACACTCACTAAGAACTATATTTATCAAAAAATCTACATACATATATGTATACATAAATAAAAAAAATTCAGTTCGGTTGTCACAAAAAATTAAATTAAAAAATGTATTCAAATTCAATTCTTTAAGGAAAGATACACAAGATACAACAAAAAAAAAAGAAAAAAATTGTGTACCACATTGTTGAAAGGTAGGTACGGTTTATTGCTGCTTTGCTTACTTCGTTACATTACATTCATTCATGTAAATTTTGGGTTTTTCAAGACTTTGAAAATTTTAAGAGCGAAATAATCAATTTTGGAAATTTGAAGACCATAATAATCAATAATCAATTTTTTTTGGCGGAAGAGAAACGTAATCGTTTAAACGTTTCATTATTTCTTATTTCCTGGGTATATACAATTTTGGTTTTTTCCAAGATTTGGAAGAACCAATTTCGTTACGTAGAATAACATATGACAGGTGACACTTGACATTGCATATGACAGGTGACAAGGGACAAATGACAGGTGATAGATGATAGATGATAGATGACAGGTGACAGTTGCCAGATGACAGTTGAGAGATCACAGATGACACATATAAGGTGAAAAGTGACAGATAACAGTTGAAAGGTGACAGTGCCATCCATCGCTTACCAAAATTTAAAAAATTAGCACTATACTGAATCGAAAAAAAAAATTGATAAAAGTTTCGTAAGTATACAATAAAAAACCGACCAAATCAAAATCGAAGCTCCAGAATCACATGAAGAGAAAATAAAAACAATCTTCTAAAGATGAAGACATGGGCATCGCTAGATTCATGACTGACACTCAACCTGGGGCAAAGGTCGATCCTGTCCAGATCTTAAAAACTCCACCCTACATACGAACAATCAAAGAAATCTTCGACAAAACTGGTTCCAGAAGAAGAAAAAAAAAAACGAAGATGATTGCGAACGATTAAAGCAAAAGAAGTCGTGTTTTAATTGCGATGAAACCGAGTACGATTTCAGAATGTGTCCGAAGCCTCCAAACAATATAAAAAAATTGACAAAGCCAAGAACAGCGTTTTGTGCATTTACACCTGGGCCAGGTCAGCAAGTAACCTGAGAGAGGCGTTAGACAGTCAAAATTTAGAACTTCCATTCTTCTTTTATACTGGAATATCCGCCGGGGTTGTAAGAGGATGCCAGGGAGTCTATTATGGGATATCGCTTTTTAATGTTGAGGTAGAAATAAATTTTTACTATATCAAATTGTTTTTTTAAGAAACTAAAATTTGGCTAACCGATCGAATTTTCTATAAGAAAATTTAAGTTATTACCTAATTCATCAATTAATGATAGTTTAAAGTTTAACAGGCAAATTCTAGAACTTTAAAATTTTGTGGTCTTACTGTAACTGTGCAGAAACGGAGTGCCATAGTTTAAGGTATTTAAGATGAATTTTTCTCAATTTTTTAGGAAGCCTAATGTTGATTGACCTTTCAGAATTTGGTAACTTGTTTATTCCGAAACATAACGCGGTTTTCGAGTAACGGCTGTTTTTTGAAATTTGCCCGAACCTCTACTTTGGACCACTGTTTTTTTAGATTTTAGTCCACCATTATTATAAATTATACAAATATGCATGGTAGAAAATTTTCTTTGCTGAAAACTACCGTGGCCACGCGTGGTAGAAAAATAAACTGAATTTCGTGATATTCAATAGATATTTTTGTTGTTGTTAAAATTTAAAAAAAATTGTGGACTTAGATAAACCCCCAGAGTGCTGGCAACTTTTGTAAGCTCCATAAGTTGTAGAATCAATGGAGCACGGGAACGAAGTAATCGGGATGCAAAGATGGTTGAATGAAGAAATTAAATTGCCTGTTCAAATTTTTTGAACTTGTTCTAACAATCGAATCGTGGAAGGCTCTCAAAGCCATTCGACGAATGTACATCTAAAGCAAATGCAAGCTCCTTTATTAGATTTGCAGAATCTCTTTTTCCAGCTGATCGTAAAGTCACTTCTGCAGCAACAGCAATGTTGCTAGCCGATTTAGTACACACTAGTTCTCTTATTTTCCGTTTTTGAACTTTGGACGTACATTACTTCGTTGCCATCTTCCATGGATGCTTACAAAAGTTGCCAGCACTCTGGGGGGCTTATCTTTTTAGTTTTTAGAGGCTCCTTGCTTTCGTGTAAGAGTACCTTCTACAAGGATTTTTTCGTCTTCTATCAGGCTTCAGATAGTAGTATTTTAGGAAATTTCGAGGCTATGAAAATAAAAAAAAAACGAAAAATATGGAGCTTAGCTGTAAAACCAAGCTACGACTGCTCCGCTCTTATATGGAACCCGCTTTTTATTGAATGACACATTAGGAAAATCACTGTATCTTCAATAAAGAACTTCTATAGAACAGGTAAGGAATCCAGGAAATTATAATGCACTGCGAATCAGCGATGCAATGGAAATCTCTCACGCAGGCGGGCATCCGAGCTTGCAAACCTAAAAGCATTTGGAGAAAAAGCAGAACTGAGGGAGAATTGGGAGAGAGTTTAAATACATCTACGGTTGGGATTGGGAGTAGTGGAGGCCTCGTGTCTCTCAAGAAGCATTTGCAACAATTTTAGTTCATTCCAAAAATAGTGGTCTTCTTTATATCATCAATCGAAACAAACAATTCTGTCTATTAAACAACGAGGTTCACCATGGCGTATGCGTACTTTTATTATTTTATAATTTTCTCAATTATTGATGTGCTTCAACGTCTGCCAGGTTTTGCTAGTTATTCTTCTTAATGCAAAGAGAAAAAACCTACCTCAACAAACAACGGTACAAAGTCGAAAAAAGAAGATAAAAAAAAAATTTAAGAAAACAAGTAAAACTTTACCCCGATAATATTGTTTTAAACAAAACTCATATAACTGCAAACTTTCAACTAACAGATTTTCTGAATGATTAGTTCTTATGAAAATAAATCAACAAAACACAAGTTGTTTATCAATACAAATAAATTTTCAATAAATCGGGTGATTGCGTCTGATAAAAAAAAAAAAAAAAAACAATAAAAAAAATACCAAAACAAAACAATTTAATCCAATTAAAAAGCAAACATTCCATTCATTGATAAAGTTGTTTTGAAGTACCGCCAATAAACTAATAAATACATATACCTACCAACATATTTGACTCAAGCAAACCAGGATCACTATTGACCACCAACGGCATTGGTAACGCCACCAAGCCACACCTCTCTTAGTCGACCGACCGACCGACGGTATATATTCATAGAGCAGGGCTCATAGTGTTTTGTGGGTATTTGAGTTGGCAAAGTGCTTTGTGGTGAATGCAATGCAGAGGTAGGATAGGAATATTGTGTTTATTCTGTTTACGCAATCTTCACACATATACACCTACAAAACCAATAGTCCTGCAGCAGTATATAGACTTACATCTATAGCCATAGCCACTATTACCGACCATTCTGATTCTGATTCCGATTGCGATCCTGTGAATGTCGATTTATATAACCAACAACCACTTTATATTATACCTTGTGGCCAGAAAGAACTTGTTGTAGCGTTATTAAAATGTTTTTCTTTTGGACCTTAATGGAGGAAGCTACACGGTTGAGTTGCTGAAAAGTTTTGATGAGTTTCGACTTGAATTCATATAGTTGATTGAGTTGAATAAATAGGGTTTTTATGATTTTTATTAAGTTATGCATTGCATGTTTAATTTTGCATTAATTTATGAGAAAAATGCTTTTTTTTGTTTAATCATACAAGCCTATAAAGATAAAGTGCTGAAATTAAGATTGTTATTAAGGACATGTGTTGTGCTTTAAATGAACATTTTATTATTACATTTTTATTGAACAACTGGAGACTTAATAACTTAAGAGTACCGATTTTATAGTCAGGTGAAATTCTATTTTTCTAGTGAAGGCTGTGAGGTACTTTTGAATTGAATTATATGAATATGAATATGAATTTGCTGTTTCTCAACAAAACTTTGTGAAAGAAACAAATTTTTTGGTTTTTAAGAAAACGCAAAAAAACGTTTTTAAGAAAATGCATTTTTTCAAGTTTTGACTTATGACTCGAGGCTAACAATTTTTCGTAAATAATATCTGACTGTAATTATAATAAATGTAGGATATGTCATCCTTACTATTGTTATATAATATTGAATTATATTATTATTATTATTAAAATCTAATTAATTATTATTAATTAACATGAATTGCCAAACTTATTTGAATTTACCCTATTTTGTTTGCAAATCCATTTTTATATAATTTTGAGTTACTGTTCATTTAATATTGAGAGCATTCAATGTCAGAGAGCATTCAATTTTAGTGTTACAGTTTTTTTTTAATATTGAGAGCATTCAATGTCAAGTCGTTAAGAAGAAAAGAAGTAAGTCCCGCGAAGATTGAAAAGATTATTAAATATTAATTTCCTACCTATCTAAAACTTAATTAACTTTGAATTATAATTAAACTACCAGTTTTTTCCTTAATTTTAATTAAATATTCTAAAATAATTAATGCAAATGTGTGTTTAATTTCTTCCCTCCCCTACATAAATTGCGTACGAACTTAAAGCAAAAAATCCATTTAAAAAAAAAAAAATTCAAGTCCGAAAACATAAAAGAGAGACCTATTTCAAAACTATCGTACGCCTTGCTTCCAAATGGCTTTTTTGTTACAATTTCCACCGTCGCGTCGTCGCAAAAGAAAACAATGAGCTTCTGAGGTATTATTGTTTGAAAAACTTAATATTTATTTTATCGTTTTCGGTTCTCTTTCGGCTTATAGTATCTATCTTTGATAAACTCCAAACTTTTTTTTCGTAGGTGAAGTTTTTTTTTTTGACAAAAATTTTTCTTACATTTTTTTAATAAGTATTAGTTATAGACTAAGGTCAACCACCCCTTCGGACGCCTTCGACATACTAAATCTAACACCCCTAGATATCTTTAGCAAACAATTAGTGGCAAACTCAGCTATGCGTTTAAAAGCAACCTTACATTGGACCAGTAATCATATTGGCCATACAATAATTTTAAACAATTTTGGATTCATTCCGGATCGCTTAGACTACACCACACCTCAATTGGTGTTCGAAGATAATTTCCAGACCTCTGCTCCATCCTGAACTGCATGGAAGGACCGGAGATACTGATGGTTTAAAAACAAACGAAGCTGTAGGAGGTGGCATATTCTCGGTAAAACTGAATCACAGTCTTTTCTTCCGTCTACCAGACTATTGTAGCGTGTTCCAAGCGGAAATTCTGGCGATTAAGGAAGTTATTTCTTGGCTCAGGGAAAACCTAATATCCAACACGGTTATTCTGATCTTCTCAGACAGCCAAGGGGCTATTAAATCTCTTGCCTCTGTCACTACGAATTCAATCACGGTCCTAGACTGCCAAACATCTCTAAGGGAGATGTCTGAACAGTTTGAAATTCACCTCATATGGTTGCGGGGACATAGAGACATTCCGAGCAATTGTAAGGTGGACGAATTCGGAGGAACAATCACTCCTCTACGACCAGAAAGGGAAAATATAGGAATACTATATAATGATTGTTCAATTGCAATTAAAACCTTCAATTCTCATTTGAACACGATGTGAAACTTAATGTCTTCTGTTATAAATACTTCCATGCTTAGGTTCACGGACCCGTTATGTTTCCTGTAGATGTATTCCAGCCTCCTTCTCCGTTCCTTCTCCGGTCTGTGCTGATTTCTTTTTGAATGTTTTTTGTCAAGTACTTCTGGATCAGCCCGCTCGCTTCTTGACCCGGTTACCCGGGTTGCTTATACCTGGGTAGTAAATTAACCGGGTATTCGGGTATAATGGGTACTACCCGGGTAACCGGGTACCCGGTAGACGAGTATTTAATAGAGTTTGATCAATGTCTCAAACATATTGATGAGACATAAAGTTAATTAGTTCAACTTACTTATTTTACAAATGGCTGTGGATCGCACCCAGTTCCTATTTTGCTACCTTTTTTTTTTGCTGTACCCGGGTATTCTGTTAATCGGGTGTTACCCCGGTCCCTAAGATTACCCAAATTACTTGGGTATCTGGGTATTACCCGGATACTCGGGTACCGGGGTATCATCAGCCCTATGACCACCCCACTGCCCTTTATGTCTTCTTATCATATAGATTCAACGGGTTTCTAATCTGAAGTTTATCATTGAAGATACGCTTGGGATAGGAAATCCTTAAGAGGTTTCACAGACATCCATTTACGAACTGCATTCCGAACACAGCTATTGGTTTCTAGGTAAATCTTTAAATAAAAGTTCGGTTAAACTGCCAACTGAGTAAAAGCTTCCAAGATATTAAATTACATTCAGTCCTAAGATTTCAGTTTCTCTCTTCAGCCTGGTTGTCATTTGGTGTAGATCCGTGATCTTCTAAGAGAGTAAGCATTCTTCATCTCCGTAATCAAGTTGTTTGAGATATGGTGAACTACTACATTTCTAGAAACGTGCAGTGGAATTGAGAAATTCTCTGTTGTCACCTCTCTAATGTTTTCGAGTACGATAAACAGCAGGTAAGGTGGTGAAATATCAAATGCACTGTTCGATGATGATCTAGAAGGGGATAATGTGGTCTACACAGGAAGATCCACTGCGAAATCTTGCGTGGTCGGCGTCGAGTGTGTCTTCAAAAAATCTTCTACTTGGTTACTTGACAATCATTCCTTCTTCTAATTTTTTAGAAAAGCCGTCAAAAATGAAAATTGGTAAATACTGTAATTAAATGGAGCTTCTTGCAAGAGCTCTGAGGAAATACCCTTAAATCCGCGGGTTCATTAACCCCTTTTTCCATTGAAAGTAACTTCTTTGCTTCCACAATTTTTTTCAATTTCCATCTAAATGTAGCAACAGATTTGAAACTCACTTCCTTGTAATGTTGCACATCATATGAAAAATTTATGACCCACCACAATTTACTACCCCCCTCCCCCCATTTCCCCTTCTGATGTCAGGAAGATATCAAAATATCTATCGTGAAAAAAAAATAATATATTTCATTAATGATAAACGAATCTTTGGGAAAACTTCAACTTAAATTTATGATTTCGTTTTTTGGCGGTTTCGTGTTGAACCATCAACGCCATCTTGGTGCATATGTGGTTTAAGTTTTCTTCCCCCAACTCATATATTTATATGAGTTATGCTCCCTTACATCCTGTTGAGACTCCTTAAAGAGGTTCTCTAGAGCTTCGACTTTGTCATTATAGTGTCGTTCACCATCAACGTTGTCTTCTACTACTCGTTTTGCATCGTCATAGTCGTCTTCGTGTTCTCACAAGTCTCATATAAACATGAGAGAGCTTAAAGTGTAACATAAAAACAAGTTAATGTAATGTCAGGACACAAGGAGGATTCTGTCAGAAATGAAGATAGAGTGCGGGTGCAGGGGTCGCTGAATGTATATGTAGCTTGTAGCATTTCTATATGATCAAACGTTAACTTCTCATTATGTCAAGATGAGATGATGAATTACCATGTATAGTGGTAAATTTATTTTCCGTTATAAGTATTTCTTTTTTGTGTGTGTTGTTGTTGTTGTAGAAACGAATGAGAAAAGAAAAAAAAGAATATTCTTTTAAAGAACTCATATCATTAACAAAACTTTAAAGAAAACTGTCAACCACACACATACGCTGTAATTACCTTATGGTGAAGATAAAAGGTCCTTGTTAAATCTTCTGTATAGTAAAACGATTTTAGAAAAATATGAGTTGAATAGGCAGTTACCAATTAGTTTCTTTTCAAATCTAGCGAAATAATTAAAATTTTTGTAAGAAAACATTTTTGTATAAAAAGGTAGTTATCTGCTTTGAAGAAACAAAAAAGTAAATTATTTGTTAGAAGAGCTTGAATTAATTGAGCAATAAAAATTAAAAGTATTTCTACTAGAAGATGTTCGTTGAGATTTTTTTTGTAAATAATTTTTTAACCATGTAGGAGGATATGTATAAAACTTTATCTTCTTCTTCTATTTTTTATCTTTTTTAAAAAGTGAAATTTTAAAGATTATCGGTAAAATATTCGTGCAATGCTGGTGTGCCACAGAGTTCTGTTTTGTCTCCGACTCTCTTTCTCATTTTCATTAATGATCTCCTGTCTGTAACTACTTATCCATTTAATTGCTGACGATAACACCCTTAGCTTTTCATATTCGTTTCAAGATTTACATCTCTGCTCTTCGGACGTGGAGCTGAAACGGTTAAATATGATAGTTACATTAAATTCTGACTTAGACAGTATTGTACAAAGTACAATGGGGATTAAGAAATCGCGTAGAATTTAATGCTTCGAAAACTCAAAGCTGCCTTCTGTGCTGCCATTATCTATGAATGGCACTTGCATCGAAGAAACTAATCAGCTTGCAACATATACCTGCCTGTGTATCACAACCATCTTTTGTGGAATAATCACATACTTAACGTCGTCGCCAAAAATGCCGCAAGATGTTTAGGTTTAAACATCTACCTATTATCTATAAAAGTTACTTACGTTCAAAGCTTGAGTATAACTCCCATCTCTATAGGCTGGTGCTCCAGTAACTTACTTAAGCCTCTTGGACAGTACACAAAGACGAGCCTTCAAAATGATCGGAGACAGGTACATCATCGATACTTTCACGTCACTCGAACACCGGCGTAACGTTTCCTGTCTCTCACTCTTTTATCGTTACTTTTCCGGTAAGTGCTCTAATGAAGTAGCCAGCAGCATTCCTCCCATTAAGCGTATCAGGCTTAATACTCGTGCTTCCAGGAATGCTCATCAGTTTACTCTTGAACCCAATTTCGGTCGTACTGTCAAGTACAGGGACTCGTTCTTTAGCCGTACTACACGAATGTGGAATACCCATCCACGATCTGTCTTTCCCTCTTATTGTGATGAACTGAAATTTAAGACTAATGTTCACGGACATGTCCTTTTAAATCCCCTCCTCCTAAGCTTAAGCTCGCACTGTGTCTCTGACATAATATAAAGGGTACAAAAAACTGAATTGAGTGCGCGCTAAATATAAAAAAAAACCGTTTCTGAGAAAATCAAAAACCAAAAATCTGGTTTTTTTTAAATATTTTTTTACCAAATAGCTTTCGTTTTTTACAAAACTCTTACCAAAACCGTTAGAACCGACTTCAGCACAGATAAGTTTTGTCGTTACGGTTTTAAAACAGGTACCCTTTTTTTTTTGGAGATAGGAGCCATAATTTTATTTAAAGTTGCATGTTCAAATTCATTATTTCAGTAGCTCAATGTGCAGCTATCCGACTCTTTTGAAGTGCGGCAGGGTGTGAGACAAGTGGATGTTTTATAGCCAATCTTTTTTCTGCTGGCGATTGACGATTTATTGACGGCCAGCGTTGGTACAGCGGAGAGACAGGGTATCCAGTGGAGACCGTTTGAAAGGCTTACTCATTTAGACTCTGCTGATGATATGATATATATATGTCTCCCGGCAAACAACATCAGTGGACTAAACGGGATGTGCCAGGCACCGCAAATGAATGGGGTGTCGAGCGCTTTAAAGATAAATAGCAAAAAGACAAAAATAATGCACACAAGCCGCTCGGCACATCAGCGTCTTATTGCACAGGCAACGCCAGTTTAAGAGGTCAAACAAACCAACTACCTTGGATGTCGTATTAGCAAATGGTGGTACTGATCTGGACGTTAAGAGTAGCTTAAATAAATCTCGTGATGCCTTCAGTATTCTATCCCAAATTTGGATCTCCAGTTAAATCTCCTTGCGTACTAAATTGAGATTCTTCGAATGTCAAGTCTGTGCTATTATATGCTTGCGAAACCTGGAAGGTCTCGGCTACCATATCGAGAAAGTTGCAGGCTTTTGTAAATCGCCACATTTTGTAATACGCCACATTCTAAAGATTCACTGGCCAAAAACTTTAACTTTGAGTAGGACAAGTCAAGACCTGCTGGACGTCGACATAAGAAAGCGTAAATGGCGATGGATTGGTCACACACTGAGGAACCCAAACGATGACGTTGCGAAGCAGGCCTTTGAATAGAATCCCCAGAACAACGTGGAAATCAACGGTACTAGCAGAAGCAGATACCCAGAGAAAGACGTGTCCGCAGGGAAATATCTTGCTGCAGATAGTGAAGTATGAAGAAGATTTGTTGACGCCCTTTGCCCCATCCGAGGTTTCAGGACCTGATGATGATGATTAGTTCAATGTACCGACAGAGCGACATTCATTGTCTTAATCTAAATAGTAGTTGGCAGCCAATTAAGACTATATACAGATGTAAGAAAGTTTTCAACTGGTGAAAGGTTAGTCTTTTGACTTGAAACCGCAAAAAAATTGTTTTGCAACTTTTTCGTTTTCGTTGTTATTAATATTTTTCAATTTGAGTAAGAATCTCGAAAAAAAATTTGGACTTATGTCCAATTGTTAAAATAATAAATTCAAAATTTTTTGCTGAATATACATTTTTTACAATTTTTTGAATAAACAGAATGAATGCAGGGAATGTAAAATATCAAAGAATGCAAAAAGAAATCAAAGAATGCAATGAATGAAGTCTCAAAAGATTGCAATCAATTTATGATTTTTCGATTTTCTTATGTTAGTTCTTAATAATTTTCCCTTCTTCACCTAATTAATTTATAATTTTTGTTTGAAGCCTATAGTATTCAGTTTCTCAACGAAAGAAAATTACAATGTTTTTCTAAAGGGAGTGATTTTTGTGAAAAATAAAACTTTGACGTTTTATTTTTTTTTCGACTGGTGAACCTCGAATTCGAACTCGACTAAAACATTTCATTTTTAATAACATTAATTTTTTACCAAAAGAACTGTTAAACAGGCATAACTATGTCCATTTCGATCGATAATGTAATTATATTTTTTTACAAGCTGCACGTTTTATAAAGTTTTGTTTGAATCTGCTATTTTATTTTTCAAACCCATACGATTGTGTATTATGTAAAAGAAATCCAAAAAGAATATCATACTGAACCCGTCATCATTTCATTTTAAAACTTCCAGTCACTGGCCCACTTTCGTACTTCCTTATACAACTTACAGAAAAAATATGTTTCTTAAAGAAATAGATATTTATTTTATATTTTCACAATCGAAACATTTATTATAGTCCCAAGTGGTTTGATTTTTCAGTGCACGTTTCATTTTTCTTAAACTCAAATCGACCGGTCATCTATTTCATTTGTTGTGCTTCAATTTTTTTTTCTTTTTTTTTGCCAAAACAAGCCCCTAATACTCCTCTGGGATGTCCATTCTGAAGATCCTCTATATTTGGGATTTTTTTTTTAAAGAACAAAAATAAACACTATCATCCTTCGATAATGTGTTTTCCTTTCGAAATGTCGACAAATGGTCAATACCGTTGGAATTATGATTAAGACTTTACGTTAAGGTTTTATATGGCAACCCTTAGTTTTTTTTTTGTGTTGAGGAAAATATGAAAAATGTTGTGTTTCAATTTTCTAACAGTATATAGCACACTTAAATTATGATGAAGATGTTTGAGAAATTCCAATTCCCAACATGCGATGTTTTGATTTTATATATATATATTTTTTTAACGATGCATTAAAGTTCAATATGGCGATTGTAATGGCTATAAGGACCTCTGTTCCTTACCTACTCATCAAATTTCATCAATATTTATGGTTTGTTTTTGTAGATACTTTTCTTATGTTTCTGTAGCCATTTTTTTTTTTGATATAATGATTTATGATAAGTTGTTATTTGAAGAGTTCCTAATTTTTTGTTTTTCTTATTTCAAGGAGATTAGATTTTCGAAATAAATTAGAACAATTTGACAGATGGTGTAAAGCCTCTACCTATTTGTCGATGCGAAAAACTAACATTATTTGATGCCTGTACTTCTTTTCCAAAAAACCTTGGGTTACGATTACATAAAATATGCTTTTATATTATGATTTGAGTTGTATTTTTTTTTTAAGTAGCAATTGATTTTCAATTATTATAAACCCTAATACAAGTTAATTAATTTTCAAGGCCGCATTATGTAATCACTTAAGCCATTATTCATTATTCAAAGAAAAAGAAGAAAAAAAAACGATTGCTTCTGCAAGAAAGCAGAAAACTGTCGACTGCAGAAAGTATGCTATGTAATGCATCCTTGAGAAATGAGGAAGAGACAATAGAAATTATGTTAAAATACTTAATTACTCATCATACAGGCCACAGGGTGATCCGGAAAAGAAGTCAAACAAAAACTTTTTTGCTGTATTAAGTGTTTTCCTCTTTCTCTTCTCCTATTTGGCACACAGAAGAAAACACATCTGATGAAGATGGGAATGTTTGTCATAAAGACATCGCTCTACAAGAAGAAATTGAAGATCTGCATTCTGGTGATGATATTGGCACAAGAAATTTTCATGAGTTTACTGAGTACATGGATAGACACAAAGTCTTGAGTTCAGAGAGGAAAAAGGTCTTCAAACCAACATTTCTGATCAAGCCTGATAAGTCTGATCAAATACTCGACGACAGTTTTGCTAAAAAAGTATAGCAGCATGGGCCAAAAAATACTGAATAAACATTTGACTGTTACCAGTCGAATTGTTTTTTTTTTCATGAAACAATTCGACTGGTAACAGTCAAATGTTTATTCATCAAAAGTCCATAGCAGGCTAAAAATTGCAACAGTTTGTCTTCTTTGAAGACTTGTTGCTACTGTATAATTGGCAGTTGCTCTTTGTAGCTTGGGTTATATGGAATATCGATTTATTCGGGTAAATATGCGTCAAGACAAGGTGTAATGGTCATCTTCTGATGAGCCCAGCCATTACACTGGGGCGAAACGCATATTTGAACACTTGAAAGCTGGTTCATATTTTATTCATGATTTTAAATCATATTAATCAAAAAATACTGGATATTAATGACTTAGTACAATGAAGAAATTCTTTGGATTAGTTGTGGATAGGTTTGGTACCTCTTGCCCCCATGGTAGATTACTGGGAAACAAAAGTCGTATTCAACATGGCGCTGCCTAGGAAAATTATGCCCAGAAATCGTTTTTAGGCCTTTTTTTGATGCTTCATTTTGAAAACAAGGAAATAAGTAGCGAAGACTGAAAAACTAAAAGATTATTCTCAGACCCTGGTGAAGATTTTATTTTTGATGGCTTATTACTGATAGGCAGAACATAACTGCTCAATCTCTGCTTCACTGGATGGATATACCTGCGCACCTTGGGCTGTGACATTTTACGCTGAAGAAAAGTAGATCATAAGCACTTAGTTGAACATGCGTTTTTGCTCTTGCTTCTTACATTGGAAAATCACCTACGGGTGAAAGAGAAGTACAATTTCTCTTTCACCCGTAGGCCAAAAACGTATTTACCGAAATTTGCCAAGGATTTCTCAATGTAGGAAGACGTCTTTACTTTGAAAACTCTTATACCAATTACTAATGAGCTCAGTCTTTCTGTAACAGAAGGCCCAAGCGAAATCTTTCAAAAGAAATTCTTCTTCAGTGTTTTGAATTGTAAAGACATTAGAGATCTACGAATGCTTTCTACCAAGCACGGTTACTTGCCATGTTACTTGCTTCAAACAGGTGCACTATACGCATCCAAGAAGATAGTGCTCAGCCTCCACCTCAAGCTGCAAGACCAAGAAGAACTTCGCAACGACTGTCAACTAGGTGTGCTGCAGTTCCAGTTTATCTATCTGGAATAAACTTATACGACCAAATGGGTTCATACGCAACAACTGTCAATCAAGGTGTGTGGTGAACTGTTTCAATCAAGCTTTAACGTCCCAACTATATGGTTTCCTTTTTTAATAATAGCTGCTAAATAAAAAAGAAAATCAACAGTCACGTCTTCTCTTTCATGCACGGGCACGGTTTTTAAAAATTTGGAGCTGTTAACCCTTTTCGCTCTGGTCTTCAGAGAGCTGTATTTTTTTCACTAACTACTTTTCAAAACCTGTTCAAAGAACAACTTGATTGAACAGTAGCAGACGCAATTCTATGTAGCACCTCCTACTTTTTGTAGATTGGGAGAAACTATTTTTTACGCATTTGGTCATCTAGTATCGGGTCTATCTCTAATCAGTGCGTATTTCGTCTTGTCGAATCGCTTATCCATTCTTTGAATAGGTATTTCCCTACGGCACTACTTTCAGGAGTTTCTTCTTTTAAGTGTGCCGCGGAAAACGTTCATTAAACTCCTTCACAATAGTATCCGTCAATTGTGAATTTTTTTGGTGTTATTCAAGAATTTGGCCTTCGGCATTTCTAATAAATCAACATCTTCCGATAGATGCTCTCTCTACTCTCGATTGAAGTTGAACATGCACTTTTTGTTGCTTCTTGAAAACACATCCCTATCACATCATATTCGAGTCACCCTCTATACCAACATGTTAATTGCTAAAATTAAAAGCAATGAAGAACAGGGACATTTTCCATCTTTAAAAAAACTGACTAAATGAACTTGATTAAAACAATAGATGATTATTGCATTGTAAGGATTTGTCCTTGAAAAGAATAAAGGAAAAAAAAAACTTTCCCTTTACATAAATGCAGGGTAAGTACATATAGGGCGTTTTAAACTTTTTTATAATTTTTTTTTCGAAAATATCAATTTGTTATTCAAATTTTTCACTTTTCCCCTATGCTCCTATGTACCACGAGCTTATTTGATAAAAATAGTTTGTTAAGAATGGCTGATTTTTTTTTCTAAAAATTAATTTACTTGAATTTCTTTTGTCTCCATCAACTCATGTGAAAGATGTAATGAATTACTTCTATATGACAGCCCATAGGTAATTGCTAGAATATTTGAATTTTTTCTTTAAAATTTTGAATATGCAGTTTTGTAATATATATCGCCATAATCGTTTTTGGTTGGATGAGTCCATTCAATAATTTTTTTCCAACAGAAACAGATAATTCGAAATGTTCTAACTCAGAAACGCACGTTTCTGGCACGCACCAATAAAAGAAATAAAGAAAAAAAAATTCAAGCAACAAAGCAACGGAACACTCAACTTTGTTCAAATATAAAAATCCTTTTGGCTTAAACGGAAACCACATAAAAGCATTGAACATTGTCCTTTCACAGCTCGTTGACTGGCTGGGCGGCGGCGGCGTACATTGACTCAAGCAAGTGCTCCATACAAAATATTATGCTCTAACAAATGATATGTGAGCAAGTTAGTGTGTTTTTAAAAGAATATGTTATTCGCACCAGTCACCACATAAACGGAGGGAAGCAAACATTTCCGACAGTATATGACGACAACAATAAAAGGCTCATCAATAAATACTATATGAGAGGGCTTTTATACAACCTGACTAATTGCGTGGAACTTTTTTTTTCCTTTTTTTTTGATACAAAAAGGGGTTCTCGCTTCAGTTCTGTCATCTGAAAGTGAATTTAATGTCAACACATTGTAGATTGTTTTTCATTCTGAAAAATACATTTTTATTTCTGTTAAAGTTTCTATTTTTAAATTCGATTAAAGAATTATAATTTGAGGTTGGAATGAACGAATTGCAACAAAAAATAAAAACTCCACATAAACTATTAGGAATGAAAAATCCAAACAAAAGAAATTCCAATCCAGAAACTAACACGATATTTTTTACACTTTAAACATTAAAAATCGATAAAATGCACTGAAATTGTGATATCGAAATAGCACACGAGAGTATTTTTTAATTAATTAATCATTGACTATCGCATTCGAAATTGACACCTTTGATAATTTATGAATATCACTTCAAATATTGTATTTTTTTACTTCAAATTCGATTATTCATCATTTAAGAGCCTCTTATTGGTGATATTTACCTGCAAATTATCGATAGTTTTTATGGAAAATCGATTTATTTTTCTGGCAGGGGCCTTTATTGTTATATCTATGTAGATCCCTTAAAATTTTGATAACCTACATACCTGCTTTGAAATTCCGATTAATAATTTGGGTTTTTGATTAAAAATTTCGATTATTTAAAACTTAAAATATTCATTGTTTAAAGGATTCAAAATTGAAATTTTTGAAATATTGCTTTCCTTGAAAAAACGATTTTTTAGTTTTGCTCTTTAATCCATGATTATTCCAACGCGTTAATCCATAGTTTGAGTTGTTAATTATAGATAAGCTAACCAACTAATTTTAGTTATCGATAAACGCCACTAAAGCAGAACGTTGAATAGTTGTGTCAGAATCTTAACCATTTTTATCTTCCAGATTTGGGGAATTGCAAGAACCATCAATTAGCAAATTCCTTTTCAATGATAAATTATGGATTTGCTTTATTTGATATAAATAAATATTTTATATACATATTTTTTATTTTTTTTAACGAGTCGAGTGTATCGTATCGATATTTGAAGTGAGATGACTCGCCAACTCATTTCACTTCACCCTCAAAAGCAATTTAGATATTTAGTGAAATTAATTCAAATTATGTTCTAATACCTAAAGAACATGAATGAGAAAGAAAAACCAAATGAAAGCAACGAAAACGAAAAGAAAAATCATAACCAACTCACTCACTCATTTAAAAAAAGCTCAATAAAAAGTGACTTATCCCACTCACTTCGATTATCTTAATCTCGTCACAGGTTATTAGGGGTGACAGCTGACGAAAATCTAAAAATGATAAAATCGCTCCTGTCAGATTTCTAACTAATTTGTTTTATTTTTTTTTTTTTTTGTTTTCTGTACAAATGTGTTGAACTTTTGTTCTGCAATCAAACGTTCTAATTATACCATCATAAAGTTTGAGTGTTAGCAAAGTACTGAGTGAAAAAGCAAAGCCATATTTGCCATGAACTAAAAATAAAAACACTTCCTTTTAATTATATAATTCACCTTGCGTTTCTCGTGTTTCCTATAAGAAATATTTTAAGTACCTACCTTTTCTAACCTGAGAACATAAAATTCCAGGTATTGCAGAAGGTATGAACTTGGTCTGTTTTGCTTGTGTTTGAATTTTATTGCTGCTGAATGGAAAACAATTTTGAGCCTCTTCTTTATAATTGAAACAAAAATTATCTTCTTTGGTCCTGTTCGTCCTGTCATATAGACTTTCTTGAAAACAATGTTTCACAGAAGTTCACTACTTTTTGTATTTTGTTCTGTTTTAATTCCCCACAACAATTATTTTCATTAAATAATTCACTTTAATTATTGCAACAAGGAATTTCGTTTTACTTATACAACTTGCAACTGTAATTCAACCAAAAAAGGAAGCTAACTAATTGCCAGTTTCCTTTTCTTTTTTTTTTTAAACAACATACAGAACACAATATATACTTAACTTCTACATGAACCCTAAACAGAGTCGACTTGTTTGGTTATCTTCTATCCTTCATCAACATTTAGGAAGAAAAAAAAGTTGGTAGAAAGCTAGGAAGGTGCACCTATATAACAAAAGAAATAATTAAATGCACGTCTGAGTTTCATGTAGAGTAGATGTGTTTTCTTGGCTTCTTATTGTTATGGCTATTTAATACAAATTTTCATTTTAAAAAGGAAGTTTCCAAAAAAAACATCGTCCATTAAATTGAAACATATCATGTAGATTCAAAGTCACGTGGAATATTTTATGTATGAAATTACTGGTCAGCTGTGAAATTACGCTCAGATGCTTAAGAAGCTAAAAATGCAGCCAAAATATTTACAGGACTAACGGTGACACTTAACAGATAAAGTTGAAAAAATAAATTAAAAAATCATCAAAAATGGTGGTGATGCGAAGAGGGCAGGTGTCGCTAGTACATAATCAACAGCTGCAGAAATGTAGATTTACAACTGTAGTTTCCGATTTAAAAACTGCAGAAATACTTGACCATTCTTGAATCATAGTAATTAGTGTTATAGCGCTGCTAATCCACCGAAATCTGTGAGTTATAAACTTGAACCTAAACTGGGATTGAATCGGCCAATGCGATTGTTGACTGTCGTTTTTGATTATCAACTTTGATTTGCTCTGGTTAAAGTGATCAATAAAACAGTTTGAGTTTTTGGCAGCACTTACAGTGACAATCGTCATTTTGCTCAGCGCTTTGCACTGGCGCTTCTGTAAGGTGTCAATAGGAAAGATTCTAGGGGATAGCCATAGTCTCCTTGAAAAATAAGTATGCGTAAAGTAGAAATTATCATATATTTGTTAAATCCTACATAGCAGCCATGATGATGGGCTATTTAATAAGTGTTCTCTTTCCAATGCCACCCTTTCTTCACTTTGGCGCCACACAAAACTGTCATGTGCATTACCACCATATCTTGCTATTAGCCATGATCCTTGTTTTTTCTTCGCAGATCTTAAAAAAGCTTTTTAAATTTTTGTAATAAATATTTTTTTTTACAATTAACTCACAATCGTTACATTAATGCTATGTCTTCCTTTAGGGTTAACAAACATATTCTTATTGAAGTAGACCGTCCCGTTCTCTTATTTATGTATTTGCTTTTATTTGGGCCATATTCTACACACAATTTATTTGCTTTAGAAATTGAATCCAAACTAACGACGTTACTCACAAAAATCTATGAAAACGATACCTAAATAGCTGTCACTTGAACTACAAGAAAAAAACGATTGTCGATTTGATAATCACCTTGCATGGAGCAAAAGTATCGTTTTTGATTATCAACTATCAACAATCGCCTTAGCCGATACCACCCCTGGATTACGTTTGTAACGGCCCTTAGTAATTTAAATCTTTAATCACGTCACTTTAGTATTATGTGAGTATGCTAGGCTTGAAATATTATCTTAAGTCATTTGGTTGAACTTAGAAGTATACAAACTTTGTTTAAATTTCAATGACCTAAGGGTGACATAAAAACATTATTTGAACGTCACACGATTGCCAAAATAAACAAAAAAATTGTCATTGAAATACCCTTGAACTTCAAGGCCAAAATTGAAGTCAGGATTAATCAAATGATAAAGTATTGGTATGAACATGGGTACACTATGGCGTATACGCACTATTTTCATTTAATTTTATTTTCTTACCAATGTTCCTCATTTTTGTTTCGGTACGTTATATTCAAAAAAAAAAAAAAGAGGCTGGGTGCGACCCACACTGATAACTTCCCATTTGTGATCTTGAAAACTTTATATTTTCTTTTTTTTTCAAATAACCAAATTTTTCTGCGAAACAAACTTTAGCTGTTAAATTCAAACAATTATTATTTAAGGATTGAAAAGCATTTTAATTATTTAAAGAGATTTACGAAATGCACATAATATTATAGAGATTGTTGATGTATAAGTTGTTTCCATTTGACACAGGAGGTAAACTTCCACGAGTTTTTTTTAACGAATGTGGAATTTTCTTAGTTCTGTTTAAATTTTTGTTTAAAATGTCAGTTATATATGTCAAATATATACCCGCTGTAAAAAATTTTATTATGTACATATAAAATTAAATACCTTATGGCAAAGTCAATATCATTGCTCGTTCTCAAGATAATATTCGAGTCGAAAAACCAATTTTACCACTTTTTAGTTTTTTTTTTATATTTTTTTGTCAAAAACTGTCAATTAGATATTTGTCAAAATTTAACCTTTCATAAAAAATTGTACTATGTATAAAATAAAATATTTTAGAAGGCACAGTCGTTGGTAGTTCTCAGGATATTCGAGCTGAAATGCAATTGTAGCTACTTTTCTTTAAAATTTTTAACAGTTTTTGATTTTTTGTTAAAAAACTGCCCATTCAATATTTGTCAAAATTTTATCAGTTGCTAACAATTATGTTATGTAGAAAATAAAATAAACAAGAAGTCAATTTCGTTTCCCGTTTTTGAGAAATTTGAGTCAAAAGACAATTTATACCAATTTTTGGTAGAATTTTTTGTAGTTTTTAATTTTTTGTAAAAAACTGTCCATTGAATTTTTTTGAAATTTTCACAAGTAGTCAAAAACAACATTTTTCGTAAAATAAAATTATTTTAAAGTTAATATCGTTTTTCCATCTAAGAATATTTGAGTTATAAAATTTTTTTTTTAGTTTTTTTGATTTTAAAAAATAACGGTATATTGATTTTTTTCCAAATTCATATCAAATTTGTATGACGTCATAATGTGTCGAATAAAATTTATTTCAAGTCAATAGCATTATTTGTTCGTGAGATATTTGAGCCCAACCAAAATTTTCACTTCTTTTTTAAACTGCTATAGTAAAAAAACGACTGATTGAATATTAATAAACGCCCTTTCAGCTTCTTTCGAAGTTATTGTCTGTAAAACAAAATTTATTTTAAGTCGATATCTCTACTCGTTCTTGAGATGTCGACGACGAAAAATGGTACCAGAACGTACGGACGTACGGACGTATGGACAGATTTTTTTTTAGAATTTTTAAGAGGTCCATCCGTTATATAAAAGATCAAAGAGATTTTTCCTTAAAAAAGAGTTTTTTTTTCGAAAATTTACAAATCATTTAAATGAGCATAAGAACTGAAACTATGCATTTACGAAAAATATTAAGCTCGTTTTTTTTAAAGTTTGAAACTTGATGTTACTATCGAAAAACGAGTTCAATGAATTATGCAAGATAGTAGCAACCCTGCAATTGATCGATGGTGATTCAAATGAAAAATTTCTTCTCTATTTCCATATTTAAAAAAAAAAAAAATTACTAGACTAAGACATTTTTCTTGAAAATCTCTTAGCCGATAAACAATAAGAACTGAGTGAACTCAAAAAGTTTATTTTCTCGTATATTTTTATTTGTTTATTTTTGAATAGCCAGTCTCACATTTATTTATTTTAACAATTCTATATTATAGCTAAGCGGTATTCATGAATCAAGGTGCTAAATTTAACTACCAATTTTAATGCTGTATATAATAAAGGTACACCAGACAGTAAAATACTTTTATGCAGTCGTTGTAAGAATAATTTGTCCTTATATCTAACTGTAGGATGTAGACGTGTATACCTATGTTTTATGTTCCATTGCACAATTTCGATAAAAATAAAGAAAACCTAGGTACCTCTTACGAATTCCTCTATTACTCTGATTCCCTAATCAAAAACACAAAAAAAAAAACACAAAAAAAACACTTCAATGCCAGATGGTCCTTCTATATGTCTTAAATTCAACAATAATAATAATAATATAAACACAATACTTCTTGTCCATGATCTGCTCCTTTGGAGCAAACGAAAACTCAAAAAAAAAAAAACGAAATAAATAATAAAAATGAAAACTTTACGCTCCTTCGAATTCCAATTCGTTTGTTGTTCTTATGATGACCGTATATACTCTCTTTTAGACGGTTCGTTTTTACGTTCAGCCAATATCTTTTCTAAAGTCTTAAGATTTTATGAGTTCAACCGAAAAAGAAAGAAGTCACAGTAAAAAAAAAAAAAAAAAAATCAACTCCATTTACCAAAGCAAAGATACCGTTGTTATATACAGTGAACGTGATAGTTTTCAGTGATTTGTCTACCTATTGTTGTAGTTGGTTGATGGTATGTGGAACCGTTAGAGAAAAAGATATCGGTTTTCTTATGGCGGCAGCGTCCATTGTTTAGATCCACCATTAGGTAATCGAAATTTCTCGGATTTCTTTTTGTGATTTAGTAAAAGAGAAGATTTTGTTTCTTGTGTTTTTTTTTTGGCCCTTTACTGTTGGTAATGTAAAATGAAGACGAAAAATCAGAGTTGTGTGTTTCAATGAGTTTGAAATTCATTTTGAATGCAACTAGTTTTTGTTTTTCTTCAGACAAACTGGGCTGAATGAGGAGTATTGCAACAAACAATACGTGATGTGATTTGAAAAATGATACTCAAAACTTAGAGGTCACAATTTATACGATGATGAAAATAATTATAGTCAAACGGTCTCGAAAGGGTCGCATTATAATTCGGCCTTTCGTATAATTAAATCTAGGAAATATTATAGAGTGATTTTTTTTTCAGAGGTATGGTAGAACTTTGAAATGAAATGAAACAATTTTTAAAATTGACTTTTTTGAAATCAAATTTATTCGAAAGCATTATATTTTAAATATGATTTCTGGCATATGAGCGCCACAGCTGGCTCTGACGTAGTTTAATCTCGGATCTAAATTTCGATCACTTTTTCCAACATTTTTTTTTTATAATAAGCGTGCACTTAAGGGGATTTTCTGTACCCTTTATATGTCAGAGACACGGTGCGAGCTTTAGGTAAGTACGAAGGGATTTGAAAGAAGATGTTTGAAAGGAGATGTCTTGAATTTCAGTTCAGTTAAACTGATGAGCATTCCTCGAAGCACGTGTATTACGGCTGATACGCTTAACGGGAGGAATGCTACTGGCTACTTCAATAAAGCACTTACCGTAAAAGTAACGATACAAGAGTTACAAGAGTAGACAGGAAAAGTTACGCCGGTATTTGAGCGACGATCATTTTGAAGGCTCGTCTTTGTATACTATCCAAGAGACTTAAGTAAGTTGCTGAAGCACCAGCCTAGAGATGGGAGTTATACTCAAGCTTTGGACGTATATAACTTTTATAGATAATAGCCAGATCAGAAGGTTAAAAGAATTTCTTGTATCTCCAAAGGAAACCTAAACATCTTGCGGCATTTTTGGCGACGTTAAGTATGTGATCATTCCACAAAAAATGGTTTGTGATACACATACCTCAAATCGTAATCTGATTGGTTTCTTCGATGCAAGTGCCATTTATGGATAATGGCAGGGGGGGTACGTCTTGCTTAAACGACAGAAGGCAGCATTGAGTTTTCGAAGCATTAAACTCTACGTGATTTCTTAGTCCCCATGCTGTCTAAGTCAGAATTTAACGTACTTATCATATTTAGCCGTTTCATTTCCACATCCCAAGAGCAGGGATCTGAATCTGGAAACGAATATAAAAGCTAGGGGTGCTATCGCCAGCGAAATAATTTAATGGATTAGTAGTTACAGACAGGAGATCATTAATGAAAATGAGAAAGAGGGTCGGAGACAAAACGGAACCCTGTGGCACACCAGCATTTATGTTGTGGGTTTCAGACTTGAATCCGTCTAACACTACTTCTATAGAGCGATTTGAAAGAAAGTGACTAATCTAACGAAGAAGTTTTGTAGAAGTACATCGGCAATAACGCGGCAAATACTGTCCTCCAAGTGATCGATCGTTTGGTTTTATCGGCGTATACTAGCGACTTCTCATATCCCCATAGAAAATAGTCTAAAAAGCCAGTTCAAGGGACCTAAACATGAAACTATATACGGTAACCAAACGTTTTATTCAATAAATCAATTTTGGCACGAGCTCTATGATATGTTGCTCCGAGGAACGAAAAAGTCAGTAAACATGACTCTATATAGCGGTCACCATTGAGTGTAACGTTCTGGCCACCATCGTGATTCCACCAGCTCATAATCTATTCATGTTGAAATGCCAAACCAAATTAAACACAAATCACTTAACAAGTGTTAAAATGGCAGCCAGCTAAAAAAGTGTTGCCAGCTCAATGTTCTATACCTCTGCAAAAAAAAAGAACCCTTCAGATGTCTGAAACAGGCCTGTGTGCATCAGAAAATATGCAGCATAGGAATTTGGTATCAATTTCCCAAGTGATTTTTGTAAGGACCCAGGATCTTCACTAATGATGGCTCCATCGACAACAAATAACAACTGATTCACTCTGGGGCCCGTCAAGCAGAAAGCAGATTAAAGAATTTGATTTGGAAAATTATTTGTTTTATGATGGTTACCATGATCAGTTTTGAAATATTTCTTCAGTAGTTATTCTGAATCTTTAACTCCTCGACCTGTCTCATTTTTGACCTTCTTCCCCAACTATTGGGAACTTCTTAGTTCTTACAGTGAAATTAGCATGCAAAATTTCAGGTTGCTCCTAATGGTTTCTCCATTTAAAAGCTTAATTTTACTCGAGTAATGTACCCACTTTTTATGTGTTTAAGTCTCACCGCAAACCAAAAAGTGCCTGGTAGATTTCAGTTTCCATTCACCTTCACCTCTAAGAAGTCTAGGTGCCGCACACAATCCAAGCACAATCATAATAAATTAACGCCCAGTGTCAAGGGTCACGGTAATCGAGAAATATTAACAGATGGTTCAGAAAGATTCTATGGCTTTTATAATAAAATTGAAAATACCACACCAGACCATCACCACCATATTGAGTGTCCTCTATTTAATGATGGTTTTTATAACAAAAAAAAATCTGCTTTAATTATAAACCTAAAAATTTATCTGGATCACGAATCAAGTTACCCGGTCTCTTCATCATCCAATCAAAACCAAAACAAAAAAAACCATCTAACTCAAACTTGAGAATATTTTTATTCAAATAATAATTTTCTAGGACCCTCACTGTTGTAATTTATATACATCCCAACATGAAAGTCATATACACGAAAAAATGCAAAATACCAAATCCATTCATTAAGTGTTTCGTTGGTAACAAAAAAAAAATATGTAAAATATAAATTTTAACAACTTCTCGTCAAAAGTTGAATTTATTATTCCTCTTTTTGACTCTCCAAAAATGGAGGAAAACTAAATAAGGTATATATTATAGAAAAAAGAAAAATATCACAAAATGGAGAATAGAACGCAGTGATGGAAAAGCAAAACCCAATTCCACCATGGAAATTAAAAATTATGGAAGGTAATTACATTTTAATGAGAATTTTCCTCTCAACGGTAAAACATTAATTTAACACCTTGACGTAATGCTCTAGTGGCTACACAGCTGGGCTGCTTGCTACAGATACTTGCACAGAGATAAAGCAACTTCTGTTGAAGTCGCTCTTTAATGCTTCGTTATATTGTCCTTGTTTTGGGCGCCATTTTTTATGTTCATCTTCTTTGCTTGGCTCCTGCTTCGCTCCGTACCGCGAATTGGACTTTTCTTTTTCTACATAATTAAATGCGAATCGAATAGTCGGATGGTGGCTGTGTTTCTTGAATCCCAGGCAGGATGATGATAAGTGATGTTGATCATGGAAAGGGATAGAATTCTATACTAAAGGGGGTTTATAAAGAAACCATATAGACTGGCGGGCATCGAGAGATGTTGTTCCAACAAGAATCACTAATTGAGGATATTTGGAAAGGGATCTTGATATTAATGACTCTTTGTGTATACGTATGTACGATGAAATTCTGTTTTTGGTCGAGAACTCAAAATATATCTTTTAATTAAAATAATATTTAATATTTTGCTGAAGTTCTGGAAAACGAAGGTGATTAAAATCGCCTTGTTCTTGTTTAATAAGATGCTTTGTAATTTGTTTTTGCCTGAAAGGATTCTCTTTGTAATTATTATTCAATGAACCAGGTGACAGAAAATAATATGTGCATTAAGGATAACCTAACGTTTAGGTGACCTTATTGTGTTTGTAGATATGTCCTGGAGAAATCAGTTTAAGGAATCAAAGAAACTGGACAATGCTTACTGGGTGCATTTTTTTTTTATAAAAATAACAGAAGTTAGCTTTTTGTTAACCATAATAGCAGATTAAAAGTGAACAAATACACCCAAAGATTTTGCCTGCAGTAACTTTTGATGAAATAACAGTGAATTATTATGTAAGGCGGGGAAAGTACGATAACTTTGGCGCCAAAAATTGATAACGAAAACAAGCATTTTTTTTTTACTATGGAAAGGGTCTATCTTTTCAATTTTCTCTATAACTAGAAGAAATAGAGTAATCTAGTTTTCAATTTTTGATTAGGAATTAATAAGGGCACTGAGTGCTATAAAAAAATTTTATTAAATCTTATGGTTTTGAGAATTTACACTTTTTGTGTTTTTTTTTCTCAAACTTTGTGTTTGAAACCCATTTTTCAAAAACTGTGCCTAAATTTTATTTGATTTAAAAAGTGACTTATAGTTCAAAGTATTGGCTGTAAAAAAGTATTTAACTTAATTGAAAGTACTGCCGTTTTTTTCTTAATGATTTTTTTCCACTTTAAGTACTTTTTCATGAAATTGCCTCTATCACCCAAACGGGGCTAGATAGACCTCCCTCTCATAGTAAATCAATTTAATCAATTTTTGGGGCCTTTATGTTTTTAATAATAGGTACGTACAGTCGTACACCTCTGGAAAAGTGTTAAACTTCATGCTTAAAGGGAGGGGTTTCGCAAGCCCAGATCCCATGATTTTTTTTTTGTCATGCAAAAAATGATTGTTGCAACTTACACTAAAAATTCAAATTTACTAGGTAAACTTTCACCGTGATGCATATGCACACTGCATAGTAAGCACTTCTCTTTTTTTTTCAAAATCAGATGAATTATTTTCGAGTCTACTTAACATTAGCAAAATCGTTCACTCAGAGTTTTTTCTGAGTGGTAAAAAATTCAAAATGAATGCTTCAATATCGATTTCTAATAAGTGCAGAAAAAATCGTATGCATTATATTATGTTGTTGCGCAATGCACATGCACAACCGATATACACAAGTGCGACGCCAACGCACGCTCGAACCTTAAGGCTTCGAGCGTCCTGGTCTACGCCATATCTCCAGCGCAAGCATGGTCTACCACACTGCTGCCTACCATAGAATGCACCACAAAAGACTTTCCGAGCCAGTTCCTATTCACTCATGCAAGCATTGCACCGGTCTCTTCAAATTTGTTGACCCGATTTCCTAATAGGAGGAATGGCCCATCATTTAAGTTGGGGAAACCTCGAATACTGCAGAATCTATTACAAGTTACAGTCGTCAAATCACCGTTTTTGTAAAACTCACTCACTCACAAAGCAGGGTTTGCTCCCACGAAACGCTCCCTAGTGACTGAATTCCAAAATTCCAGGCTACCAATTCGCTCTTCAGATTCGTTGTGTTCACGTTGAGTGGTACGATTAACTTATCAGATTGTATAATGTCTAATGAAATAACCAGTTGCAACCCTTAAACAATTCGCATCGCTAGCAATGCCCAGCAGTTCACCCTTGTATGTTAAGTAGAGAGAATCTTTCTTTAGCCGCACCACACGAATGTCTAATGCTTTATCCGGCAAAAATAAAATAAAATATTCAAATTTTTGTGCTTTGGGAATTATGAAGTTTCAACACAATTTTCAAGACTGGGCCGCTCCACTTCCACTGATGTGATTAATTGTTCAAGAGCTAAGATGAAAATCGCACTGTAGCATTCGGACAGACTTTCTGATGAAATTAAATATAAGTGAATCGATGTTGGCCTTAGAACGTATTTTTGTAAGGTTTTGTATAATTTTTTTTTAATAAGAATTTGAACATTTATTTAATAAAAAATAATATACGGTTTCAGGATTATTCTTTCTCAATTTCCTAGATTTATCATTATAACCTCTCCTAGGAAAATAATACCCTAAAATGATGTGCATAATGCTATCTCTATATTTCAACACTTAAACTTTCATAATTTGCCTAACATAGGTATAACATAATACTATACCATGTAGGTTGAGGGGAATAATATGGATTCATTTATAGACCATTCGTAGAATATTACGATACATTTTTAGTGAAATGCTGAAAACTAGACAGTTTTATGCTTTCAGATTTTTTAGGAAACAGAAAATTTCTAAAACTTTTTTTTTTCTTCATAACATGACTTAATTGGAAAATGGTATCGAAGTAAATGAAAGCTACAAACAAGAAGCAAGAACAAAAGTCTCAATTCAGCGAAGCGAAGGAAAAATTATTTTCTCGAAGAATTGAGGTATTTTATTTTTTTTTTCACGCTCACGCTAGTTCAGGCAACCTTCATTATGCACAAATCAATTTTTGGGTGTTCGTTTGAACTATAACGAGTTTTATTTTGTCAATCAATAGGGTATTGTAACACGGTTGTAAAACCACATTTGCACAACTACATAATACCTAATGTCATTTTGCCGCCATTTTGTTTTTAGTTGTCAATTTGATTTTTGCGAGTTACTTGTATAAGCTCATTTTTGATTTGAGAAAAAAACATGCTTTATTTTTAACTTCCCATAGGGAGTTATTGTAATCGGTCCGATTTGTCAAATTCAAATTTTTGACATTTCTCGACGTTTCAAGGTCCCTAGAGCCTATACCAATCATTTTTAGGGAGATGTCTGTGTGTGCGTGCGTACGTACGTTCGTACGTCCGTACGTTCTGGTACCATTTTTCGTCGTCGATATCTCAAGAACGAGTAGAGATATCGACTTGAAATAAATTTTGTTTTACAGATAATTACTTCGAAAGAAGCTGAAAGGG
Organism: Syrphus vitripennis; assembly: GCA_958431115.1. Lineage (NCBI taxonomy): Eukaryota > Metazoa > Arthropoda > Insecta > Diptera > Syrphidae > Syrphus > Syrphus vitripennis. The sequence continues at coordinate 95,847,901 of OY288110.1, read as the reverse complement.
CGTTTATTAATATTCAATCAGTAGTTTTTTTACTATAGCAGTTTAAAAAAGAAGTGAAAATTTTGGTTGGGCTCAAATATCTCACGAACAAATAATGCTATTGACTTGAAATAAATTTTATTTGACATATTATGACGTCATACAAATTTGATATGAATTTGGAAAAAAATCAATATACCGTTATTTTTTAAAATCAAAAAAACTAAAAAAAAAATTTTTATAACTCGAATATCCTTAGATGGAAAAACGATATTAACTTGAAAGTAATTTTATTTTACGAAAAATGTTGTTTTTGACTACTGGTGAAAATTTAAAAAATATTCAATAAACAGTTTTTCTACAAAAAATTAAAAACTACAAAAAATTCTACCAAAAATTGGTATAAATTGTCTTTCGACTCAAATTTCTGAAAAACGGGTAACGATATTGCCTTCTTGTTTGTTTTATTTTCTACATAACATAATTGTTAGCAACTGATAAAATTTTGGAAAATATTGAATTGGCAGTTTTTTAACAAAAAATCAAAAACTGTTAAAAATTCTAAAGAAAAGTAGTTACAATTGTATTTCAGCTCGAATATTCTGAGAACGAACAACGATTGTGCCTTTTAAAATATTTTATTTTATACATAGTAAAATTTTTTATGAAAGGTTAAATTTTGACAAATATCTAATTGACAGTTTTTGACAAAAAATATAAAAAAAAATAAACTAAAAAGTGGTAAAATTGGTTTTTCGACTCGAATATCTTGAGAACGAGCAATGAAATTGACTTTGGCATTAGGTATTTAATCTCTATAACATATGTGCATCTCGTAAATCTCTTTAAATAAATAAAATGCTTTTCAATCTTAAAATAACGATTGTTTGAATTTAACAGCTAGAGTTTGTTTCGCAGAAAATTTGGTTATTTGAAAAAACCTAAATATAAAGTTTTCAAGATAACAAATGGTGTGGGTCGCACCCAGCCTCTTTTTTAATTTTCTAATAAGAATACTGAAGTCAAACCAGACCTCAGATTTAGGTCAAAGCGCGCCATATAATCTAGTTACAAACGTATCAAACAAACGAGTGTCGTAAAAACAACCAACCCAATTTATAAAATTAGACATTCAGTATACCAAAAATGTAGAAATAGCTTTTCCATAAGAACTGACATGAATCACAGGTTAAATAATTCAAGAGGTAAGCTACATGTAAACTTAACCTTAACAAAGTATTCAGGTCTGTTAACATGAATAACAACATTAATTATGAAAATCCAATTGGAAAGAGAGAAAGGATAATCTGTGAACAAACTAGAACATTCAATCATCAATGAAAAGTCGCTCCACAAATAATTTGTAGGTATTTATTTAGATTTGTTAAGAGTGTCATCCCTGAAAAAGTGTTCCATCCATTTTATTAGCTAAGTTGGCACATGGCCATCAGATGTAAAGTGTTTCGGAGAATTTCCGAAAATTTGTTCAGTGTCCTTTGTAAACAGATTTGTTGACTAAATTTTTGGAGAAAAAAATAATTGATTTCAGTTTCCTTATAAGTAAGGTACCTACAGCGAAATGTTTTCATTTATATATATTTTTATATTTGACATTAAATGGCAAATATTTTTTGAAGTGAATGAGAGGTATGTTTAAAAAAAAAGGGGAAATGAGACCACCTTTTTATGGATCATTGACTGAAATATTTTTTTTTTAAATGGGTTCAAAACTATTTTTAAAAAATGAAGCCAAAAGCTAAGAAACCTGTTTTTATATTTCTTTTGTCAAAAAAATTATTTGAAACAACATTTTTTGTGAAACTCTGCTATAAACTCAAAATTTACTAAACAATATTTTTAACACGCTTTTATTAGTTTCACCTGTATGTTTGTTTGTTTGTTTTTATGTATGTAACTGACTCGTTGGGGCTCAATTTTGCCCCACTTTAAGCGATCAGATTTACTTCAAATGTTATAGACTTATCAACGACCACCGACAATACAATATTTTGATAAGCTTATCTCATTATCCTGATTAGGATAGTCAGGATTAGTGATTTTAAGCATTAGATGAAATGGTTCCATTACGAAATAATTCATAAGACTTGTTCGCAAATTAAGTTATACCACTATGTCTCGCTGTTTATGTTGGCAACATAAAAATTCTTGAATATGTTTTCTATCGAGATGCAACTGTTAACACATCTGTACATGTTAAAGACGCGGTTTTATAGCAAATCGAACTAAACATCAGAAAATTAATAAGTCATGAAAAGAAAATTAATTTCATTGTTAAAAACCGTGGGGTCGATATCGATTGTTGTAAATATATGATTTGTAGTTATTTGTAAACATAGAGTTAGTATAGAAATATGATATAAAAAGCACCCCAAGCTTTTTTACAATGAAATTAATTTTCTTTTCATGACTTTATTTTTATTTTAGAGTTTTTGAAAATTATTGAAACATATTGATGAGCTAGTATACTTCTTACAACCATTGAATAAAATATAAATTAAAATTTATATTTTCTGGTTTTAAGTTCGATTTGCTATTAAAGCGTGTTTTTTTTGTTTTTTTTTTTAAACTATATTTTATTTACTGATTTCTTTTTAAAAATCGTTTGTATGTAATAAATTTCATGGCGGTTGCATGTTTAAATTTGTTAGACTCTATTTGATAATCAACGACACAAATATTGAAAAATTTCATCCGAATAATATATTTTCAAAATATGTAATGTTAAATTATATTCTAAAATGTTGTTGACTCAACGCTTTTCAAATGTACTCGTAGTAGCAGTTGCATGTACAAAAATGTTCGTTGCATTTTCAAATAAGATAAAACGGTTTTTTTTTTCGCAGAATGTTGTGTGTTCTTGTTTAGCATGTAAATGAAGAACACATGAATGATTGCATTCTGTTCCTCAAAAGGATGCATATTTTTTTATCATTTTTTCAAATTTTTGATTTTAATTTGAAAATTGTTTTGAATTTGAACAAAAAAATGTTGATTTAAAAAAATTCTAATTTATACTAAAATCAGTAAATTTGAGTGTTATCAATAAAAAAATTATTTTGAAAAATAAGTTTTTTGTATTAATTAAAAAAAATGTTTTTTGTTTCAGTCCCTTTTTTGATAGCTTTATTATTTTAAAAAATTGTTTTTTTTTTTTTATAAAATTGTAAAATTAGTAGCTGACAAAATTAATTAATGAAAAACCTTATTGAAAAGAAGTACAAAATATTAATACTGTTTTAATAAAATATTTGTATTTTTATTTGCAAAACAACTTTTCTATAAAATTTCTACCCACAAGTTTTCAACTATGATATTGTTTATAAGAGAATCAAAACCCAAAAAAAAAAGGTTTTAACTTTAATATCGAAAAAAAAATCCAAATAGTTTTATTCACTTTTGCAAATTGAAAAATTTTTCACAAAATCCTCAGAGCTATTATTCAGAAAAATTAATTTTGTATTAACCATTATGTATGTTAGTTACTAAACTATTCCAATCATTAAAGCTCTCACGAACTTAACAGATTAATCACTTTCAATCTATTTTCTAGCAACTCCTCCAGAACCCTCTAATCCATACCACTGTCTTAAATATCAACTCCAATCTTTTCTGCCCATATTTTTAAATTTTTCATTTCTTGATATTTTCTAAATGACAGTTTATGTTTCTCATGAATTTATGGACAGAAACTTATTCATAAGTAGACAACACAAGCCTTCTAAACTTGAGGAAGGTTACATTAAAGGATTTTTTTTTAATTTCACCTCTAATAGTGCAAGAGGTGAGATTTGAAATGAAATGAAAATAAATTTAAAATTCAGCTTCTGTTCTTCAAAATTTTGTTGTTGTGCTTGACAAGCTTCTTTGCTTTATTTTTTGGGGCAAAGAATTCTTTTAACACGATCAATTTGCCAAAGTCAAAAAAAAAAAGAAACATCCAGATGAGTTTCCGACATCGCCAAAAATAATGCTTTCAAAAGCTCTTACTTGGTGATTTACCAGGTCTTGCACTTTCTTTGAGAAGAGAATTGTATATATGAAATTGACATATTATTCATTTTTTTAGTGATGGTATGGGCAAAATGTGAAATGATGCCCCATAAAATCATTTGCGACCAGATTTACAACCAAAAAGTCTTAAAACATCAAATCAATTTAAAACTGTGATGTGAGTGGGCTGACTTATTGTATCACTGAGACCAAACTTAGGAACCAAGGACGTACTAAAGAATTCCGTAAATTCCACAAATTACAAAAAAATATTTACTGCTTTTGGGATAAACAAAAATTCATCGTCACGCTCGCTTCCCACACTACAAGGGTGAATAAAGAAACGAAATCTTTTATAAGAAAAATTTATGTAGGTATGTAGGATATATAAAAAAAATTGTATGTCTTAAAAATTCCAAAATCTCATAAACTCAGCAAACTATCGATTCAAAGCCATCATAAAGTGCCTTTTTATCAACCTTAAAGAATCCTAAAAACACTAAGTGCATTATTTTGGCAAAGACAAACCACAATTTATCTACCAAAAAAAAAAAAAAAAAACCAAAAACAAAAATGCCACAAACACCCTGGCCAAAAATAAAAAAATAGTTCAAAAATATTATACCAGTGGCACAAGACAACAAAATCTATCTACTGACACCAGTGTTTATCTATAATACCAACCATCAGGATAGATGATATCTATAGCTCTCTCTCTTTCTCATTTTACCAAAAAGATGCACACCACAGGATGATGGGCCAAAGACTATGTGTCTCTGTGAATTGCAGGAGGCATAACAATCCTTATATTCAATTCCATAAGGCACAAAGGGCAAAAAAGGGAAACTCGCAATAAATTTTGATGATTATTTGTTCCTGTCGCAATGCGGCTGTAATTTAAATCTCTCCAAACTCTCTGGAAAATTGCATTGTGTGCCTGCCTGCCTGCCGGCCTGGTGAATGGTGATGCTGGAGTAAAATATACCACTTGTTTGTTTGCCTTTCCATTTGTTGTTGTTGTCGGTGAATTTTTGTTTCCTTTTTTGCAGTGCAGCAAAGGATATGCCGCATGCATTTTCATGTGTGATTGTGATATGTCATATTATAGGAGAAGAAGGAGTCTACCACACACACCTACTATACCTTACAAATATTATTTCTGTGAGTGGGTGAATGTCCTGAGCTCTGGGGGTGGTTGACCGAAAAATTCTAAAATATTCTCTATGTGGGTGAAAAGTCCGGACATGTTGCCAGGATCTTGGAATTCATCCTGTGTCATGTATATGCTATCCTTCAGATAGTGGTTGGAGTATATAGAGCTTAGAAGCCAATGCTTTTGTAACCAATCAACAAAATAAGATTAAATTTTCTGATAGAAATAAAAAACCACAAAACTTACTAATACTCGTAAACACATCTTGAAATGCAAACTGATGAAAATCAATACACTACATCATCAACAATAAAATGTTTACATTTTTGGCGGTAAGCCATCATCAGGTTTGTTTAGTTACTATAACTGTAGGTACGGTAGTGTAGTCCTGGTCATGACCTTTTCCTGTACGATGGCACTAGGATGTAAATATGGCCAGGTCAGATATCCTTCTAAATAATGAAGCTATATAAATAAAAAAATAGGCCCCTATTACGAATCATACGTTCGACTCAAGGAGAACGTTTTTTAAGTCACTTGTTTCCCAACTATGCTCTATTCGAACATCAAAGTTCGGTTTTCATAATATTACGAAATTTTAAATTTCCCAATCTTCCGCTTTGAGTCGAACGTCCTATTCGCTATTCGCAATGATCATCATCATCATCGGCTCGAAAACCGGGGTCCGGTTCTGGCCTCCTTCAACAAGTCTCTCCACTTATTCTTCGGGCTTCGGGCGTCCTGGTCTACGCCATCTCTCCAACGGAAGCATGGTCTACCACGCTGCCGTCTACCAAAGAATGTACCACGAAGGACTTTCCGAGCCGGTTCGCTCATGCGAGCTGGGTGCCCTCTTCACCGGAGTCACCGAGCCAATTCAATTTTATTCCATTTCGAATATTTTATGTTTTCAAAATCGGATACTTAAAAAAAAAGAAAGTTTTTAATAATTGTATATTTTAATTATTTTTCATATTTTTTTAATCTTAAAATTTATGCAGCAAATTATTAATTTTTGTCTTCATTTTTGAAAAAGAGTAAAATTAAACAAAAAAACCTTCGGAAAAAAAAATATTATATTTACGATCAATTTTTGTACGATTTTATCTCTTGACCTCAAAAACATCAAATTGATATATTAAAAAATGTCTAATTTAAAAAAAAAGAAATTATTTAGAAAAAATTTTATTTTTGAAATTTTGTTAATTTTTGAAAAAAAAAATATTATAATTTTTTTAGGTCAATTTTTATTTTTATGTTAGATAATTTTATTAATTTCTAATACCAAAGATTGTGAAATATTTAATCAATCACTTAAATTAAATAAAGAATTATCATGCTTTAAGTCTTGAATATTTTTATGTTCTGCAAGGAACAATTTACGATTATTAGAAAAGCCTTTTCAGAATCCATCCACACATTTTCAATTTATATCAACTTTCCAATATTTCGAAAAGAAGAACTTTCAAAACAATCATTGTATTCTTCTGAAAATAAAAATAAAGTTGCCATTATACATCTCGAAAATCCTTTATACCCATTCACTGTGCATCCTTCTATCATTAAAGCCACTTAACACTCGAGTGCTATTCATGTTGTTTGGGGGAAAAGTATTTTTACTGTCAATTTTTTTTTTTATTTTTTCAAAAAAAATTCTCTTCAAATCAACAAAAAGGGATGCTTCTTCCTTAAATAGTCGCATACTCAAGGTGTATTTTTCTATAAACCCCACACTTTCTTGTCTCAACGATTTGTTCCCTCCCTTTTCATTTCCACTCGAGTGGAATTTGTAAATCAAGTGGAAAGTTTTACACCTTTTTCATTCATTTTTTTTTTTGCAAAATATATTCAAGAATCTTAAAATATTCTCTTCTAGAACTTCTTTGGAATATCATTCGCGTTATATCTTTATCAAATATTTGAATAAAAAGGATATCCGATAATTCAAAAAAGGATTCTGCAACTCATGAATAGCAAAATTAAGAAGTGAACTTTATGTGTATATAATTTTTTTTTTTTCCAAAATGAATGAACTGATTTGAGGAATTGTTTTTTAAAAACCTGATTTCAAAATCACACAGACCAGACAGAGAGAGAGAGTGAGATGGATGGATATATAATATGAGATGTGAGAAGTCTAAAAAATCTGATATTGATAGCTTCTGATGGATATGACTTTTGACATCATCTCAATTGATGAATCCATACTTCTGAGAAAATAATCACATCACGAGTGACTTCATGTGGAATAGTTACCTACACTTTTATTTTTTGAGTGCATCAATTTAGGTCTTTGGATTTTTTTTTTGGAAATATTGTCTTGTTGGATTTGTTTTTTAATATATCATGTCAGTTGAATTTCAACAACTCATCATAGTAACATAAAATAGCGAGAAAGGAACTTAAGTATTCAAAAATGTTTTTTAAATTGGAATTGGCCGCCATTATTTGAAATGCATTTAAAAATATATCGAGAACGACTTGTCAAGAATTTATTGGAACCATTTATTTATTTCGGCGATTCCGGAGACGGTACAATCATGAATTGTACGCAATCTACCTTGAAGCAGACATAGTGACAAAAATTAAGCTCGGTAGACTCCGGTGGGCAGGGCACCTAGCTCGCATGAGTGAAGAGGAACCTGCTCGGAAAGTCCTTTGTGGTACATTCTATGGTAGACGGCAGCGTGGTAGACCATGCTTGCGCTGGAGAGATGGCGTAGACCAGGACCCAAATCCTTGGGATGCGCAACTGGATGGCGTCGGCTCAAGACCGGGATAGGTGGAGAGACTTGTTGAAGGAGGCCAGGACCGGACCCCGGTTGTCGAGCCGATGATGATGATGATTTATTTATTTCAATCTTTCTGATTTTGAACCCAAAATTTTCTTATTGGATTTAAAAACATGGTTTTGAAAAATAGAAAATAATGATTTCTTTCATTTGTCAAGAAAGATACAGTTTCTTTCAGAGAAAGATTTTGAAATTTTTTTGTAAGTTAAGAAGTCAGTCTCAAAATATTTTGGCGTAAATGTATTTTATGTTTTAAAAATGGCGAATTTGACGACTTACTACAATCTGTCTCAACAAAAATTGTTAGAACTTTGAAGATAGGATGTTTGTTCTCAGTCTCTTTGCATTGACAGAGTTTCCGTATTTTGCATTATAAACTTTTTGTAATGAATAATGATCCGAAAAGTACTGTACGTGTTTCAAAATTTAATGTAGCTAATTTTTTTCTTCTGAAAAATCCAAAATCCAACAAATTTTACTGAGTTTTGTTGGCTTCTTCGAAAAAGAGGAAAATTAAGGCGACAATACTGTAGGTTCTCGCCTTTAAACATTTTGTTCTCAAAAGCTTCTTAGTCGAAAGCTCATTGACAAAAGCTATTGAAAAAGCTCATTTTCATTGCTTCAATCTTTAAAGATCAGCGATCGGTCTGCTTTTTTTGGATATGCAAAGTAAATGCTTACGACGAAGTGTGTTGACTGTTTTCTGAGTTCACTGTTTTATAAGTATACACAGACACCCCTGTTTTGAAAAAGAAAATTTTATTGAACGAGTGTAGCTCCACGTGATTTTTTGAACCTTGCTGGTGAAATAAACCTTAAATAGCAGACTGCTAGAACTGAAACCGCACCACTTGAAAAATTTGAGATTCATACACGTGCAGATTTTGTTTTTTTTTTTTTTTGTCTTCAACAACTGCAAATGAATTCTTCGACTTTCTGAGAGTTTATGCAAAGCTAAGGATAAATTGACTCCCTACAGGAACAAACAACACATTTGCACACTGATGGTACGATAGAAGGACTGTTTTTTTTCTTCGTATTTTGAAACCTGCTAAAAATTGTTAACCCCTTTGTTTTCGCTGTTTTGAGAAAAGATTAGAGAGAAAGAAGTTTAAGCAAAAAAAAAACCTTTCAACAACAGCATATCAACATGGTTTTTGATGCATGGGCGGGTTTTCGAAAAACAACAACAACAACAAAAAAATGCTTTAAGTTGTTGTGGGCGGAATAGAACATCAAGAGCCAAGTTATATTACTCCTACAGTATATAGCTGTTACGGGAGAAGAACCCTTCTTCTTCGCATCCTTTTTTTTCCATTCCATGACAGCATGAGTGTCAGCCAGATTGTTTAAGTCAGGAGAAGATTAACAATCGTGTTTCGCTATGCTGTATAGTGTATAGTTATATATCCCCTACAGTGGTGAATGGTGGCGTGTTTTGTGTGAAGTAAGCTGCTGGTGCTTAAGAGGAAAAGGATGATTTGTTAACGTTTAGATGGTGTAGTTTCAGAATTGTTTCAAGGTTACTAAACGAAAAACAGAAAACAGAAAAACAAGAAAACAAAAGTCAGCGAAATTAAAGATTATGGAATCATCTTTGGACTGAGAATACTTAAGTTATTTTAATAATAAACGATTAAAAACAGAGATAGGTATATAGTGGGGAAGAGCTTTGTTTATTTAATCAATCATAAGTGTGGTGACAAGTTGGAAGGTTTGATTATTTTCAACACCCCAAATCTAAATCTCTATAGCGTTGGGTATAGGTTCCTATACTTAAGCTAGAAACATTTATGTGTTTTGATTAATTTAATTATTATGTCGGACGGTGTTAAATAAATTTAGTTTGTGCCTTGCTATATGTTGTCTGGGTTTTCTTAAATTATTTTTTAAACTAAAGCTTTGATGGAAAGAAGAAATTTCTTTAAATTTAGATTTTTAGGAAATTTAGGATTCTTCTAAATTATGACATATGGAATTCTATAGGTGCGCATTTAAACTGATTTTTTACGCACGTTCTTGGGTACCCACATATAAACCTGATGGGGATGAATCTAAATTTGTTTTCATCTTTGCTCTTCACAAATATTCAATATTTTGCTAAGCCAGACTAATGTTGGTCAAGCAGTATATCTAAATAACATTTTTGCTCCTATAACTTGCAATCATTAAAATATTGTATAAAACTCCATAGAATTGAAAAGAAGAACTTTTTAAAATCCTATTGCACCTTTATCAAGTAAATTACAGAGATCTTATAGGAGTAGATTAAAAAAAAAATAATTTTGTGTGGAAATCGAAATTGCGTCATCAGGGCCTAAAATGTCTTCAAAAATATTAAACTCACCATATTTGTTTATATAAGTGCATCTGAGGTAGGCGCATTTACTTCAATAATGATTTTCCTATGGGAACAAACTCCAATAAAGGAAATCTTTATATCAGCGTTTGATTTTGCAGACATTTTCTTGTAATACCTATAAATATAGCTCTTAAGAAAAAAATGCTAGAAAACTTATTTTGTTGAACTTTGTAAGCTACAATATTTAATTAGAATTTTTTCAATAAAAATAAACATAAATGCTGGTGTACCATTACCATTACCATTACCATTACCATTACCATTACCATTACCATTACCATTACCATTACCATTACCATTACCATTACCATTACCATTACCATTACCATTACCATTACCATTACCATTACCATTACCATTACCATTACCATTACCATTACCATTACCATTACCATTACCATTACCATTACCATTACCATTACCATTACCATTACCATTACCATTACCATTACCATTACCATTACCATTACCATTACCATTACCATTACCATTACCATTACCATTACCATTACCATTACCATTACCATTACCATTACCATTACCATTACCATTACCATTACCATTACCATTACCATTACCATTACCATTACCATTACCATTACCATTACCATTACCATTACCATTACCATTACCATTACCATTACCATTACCATTACCATTACCATTACCATTACCATTACCATTACCATTACCATTACCATTACCATTACCATTACCATTACCATTACCATTACCATTACCATTACCATTACCATTACCATTACCATTACCATTACCATTACCATTACCATTACCATTACCATTACCATTACCATTACCATTACCATTACCATTACCATTACCATTACCATTACCATTACCATTACCATTACCATTACCATTACCATTACCATTACCATTACCATTACCATTACCATTACCATTACCATTACCATTACCATTACCATTACCATTACCATTACCATTACCATTACCATTACCATTACCATTACCATTACCATTACCATTACCATTACCATTACCATTACCATTACCATTACCATTACCATTACCATTACCATTACCATTACCATTACCATTACCATTACCATTACCATTACCATTACCATTACCATTACCATTACCATTACCATTACCATTACCATTACCATTACCATTACCATTACCATTACCATTACCATTACCATTACCATTACCATTACCATTACCATTACCATTACCATTACCATTACCATTACCATTACCATTACCATTACCATTACCATTACCATTACCATTACCATTACCATTACCATTACCATTACCATTACCATTACCATTACCATTACCATTACCATTACCATTACCATTACCATTACCATTACCATTACCATTACCATTACCATTACCATTACCATTACCATTACCATTACCATTACCATTACCATTACCATTACAACAAATTTACAAATTTAGGAAAGTTTTGATGACGGGCTTAATCTTCAAAAAAACGGCATAAAAATATTTTTGTTTTCTTATAGTAAATCCTTGTTTGATAGAGTTTCACATAAAATAGGCTAGGTTATGTTATCACAAACATTTTTTTAAGAACGAACTTAAAATTTTTGCCGCAATTTTAAAACATTTTTTTTTATATTTATGCTGCTAATTGAAATATCTGTTCCAATAATTTCTTTCTTTGATACAATACTATTTTAAGATACTCTTGAGGATATCAAAATTCCCAAAATATTGGTGTTGAAATCTTAAAATTTACATTTTAATGATAGGAATCCTTGACTCACTAAAAACATTTTATTTTCATTTCCGATAAGTTCCCAGAAGAAGACTCAGACATGTTGATGGAACCAAATGACTCTTCACCAGTCTCGGTGATACGCTCCCAAGGTCGTCAATATTTCCCCTCAACAACGGATTTCTACCACGAGGGGCTCTTCGAACACCGAAATCGACCACAAAATTTATATCCATCCTTCTTCAGAGATTCCCCGCCACCCGGACACTTACGGCCGTACTTCTCGCCGCCACATCCTCTAGAAGGACCAATTGCAACGCCCCAAAAATTCGATCCATTTGAGCCATTTAAGCCCATAGTTATTAGCCATTTTAGTCATTTTAGCCATTTTAGCCAATATGTATTAGCCATTTAAGCCAATATATTATCCATTAGTCATTTAAGCCATTAAAGTCATTTTAGCCATTTAAGTCATTTTAGCCATTTAAGCCAATAGTTATTAGCCATTACTTATTTTAGCCATTTAAGTCATTTTAGCCAATATGTATTAGCCATTTAAGCCAATAATTATTCATTAGTCATTTAAGCCATTTAAGTCATTTTAGCCATTTAGTTATTAGCCATTTAAGCCAACAGACGTTAGCCATTTAAGCCAGTTTAGTCAATATATATTAGCCATTAGTCATTTAAGCCATTTGAACCATTTAAGCCAATATTTATTAGCCATTTAAGTCATTTTAGCCATTTAAACCATGTACGCCAATAGCTATTAGCCATTTAAGCCAATATATATTAGCCATAACTCATGGCTCTACTTTACTTTACGGCATCCCAAATTTGCACACCAAACTATTTTTATATGATAGATAATCACTTAATATCACTTAATTTCACAATTTTAGGTTGAGGAAATAAGTTTAAACTATTTTAATTAATTATTAAAATTTCTCATTTTCACACAAAAATCATCGATAACAACCACCATTTCCATTTTTTTTTGACATGCTGTGTGCATGTGTCATATTTAATGTTGATAGACTATGGATATTTTAGGGATGTTTTTGTTTTTTTTCAATGAATTTTCAGATTTCAGATGGGAAATTGTTGTTTACTTTTGGGAAGTTTATTGATCCCGATTCCTCGAGTTTGTTTTTGGTATGAAGGTATGATATTTGTACTTTTTAGCTAGTTTTGTTTATTCTGTTTATTCAAAAAACTGTTGACATTGGCGCCTGCCTGGCGACTTAACGTACCCTAAGCGGAGCGACGAAGTCGCGTGAGCGGGTGTGTCCCCGAAAAAGGGAGTTAAAATCCTGAGAACCCGCGAAGCGGGCCAGGCAAGGTACTGTTTATTCAAAAAACTGTTGACATTGGCGTATTTATTACTTTGTATTACTTGTATTTCTAATTAGTTGTCCACAGCTGTATATGTATATAAGTATGTACCTATATATGTCCATGTATAAATAATATATATATGTACATTTTTTTGACACATTATGTGCAATAATATTGCTCTTACCCAATATAAAATTAAAAAAAAAGACCGATTTTTAAAATTTTCAAACTTTTTTTAAACGTATTTAGGGGGGTTTCCTCACCGTAATATTTTGAAGCTGTCCTATAGAAATGCCCCCCTACCCATTAAAAAAAAAAATTTTCCAAAAGGGGGCCTGCCCTAATATAAAGTCGCCCCTATATATTAGCCATTACTCATTTCAGCCATTTAAGTCATTTTAGCCATTTTAACCAATATGTATTAGCCATTTAAGCCAATATATTATCCATTAGCCATTTAAGCCATTTTAGTCATTTTAGCCAATATGTATTAGCCATTTAAGCCAATATATTATCCATTAGCCATTTAAGCCATTTTAGTCATTTTAACCAATATGTATTAGCCATTTAAGCCAATAATAGTCATTTTAGCCATTTAAGCCAATAATTATTAGCCATTTAAGCCATTTTAGTCATTTTAGCCAATATGTATTAGCCATTTAAGCCAATATATTATCCATTAGCCATTTAAGCCATTTTAGTCATTTTAACCAATATGTATTAGCCATTTAAGCCAATAATAGTCATTTTAGCCATTTAAGCCAATAATTATTAGCCATTTAAGCCATTTAAGCCAGTTAAGTCAATAAGCCATTGAAGCCATTTGAATCATTTAAGCCAATAGTTATTAGCCAGTTAAGCTAGTTAAACCATTTAAGCCAATATATTAGCCATTTAAGCCAACAGTGGTTAGCTATTTAAGCCGATATATATTAGCCATTTAAGCCATTTGAATCATTTAAGTCAATAGTTATTAGCCAGTTAAGCTAGTTAAACCATTTAAGCCAATATATTATCCATTAGTCATTTAAGCCATTTAAGTCATTTAAGCCATTTTAGCCATTTAAGCCAATAGTTATTAGCCATTTAAGCCAACATATGTCAGCCATTTAAGCCAGTTTAGTCAATATATATTAGCCATTATTCATTTAAGCCATAGTCATTTAAGTCAATAGTTATTAGCCAGTTAAACCATTTAAGCCAGTTTAGTCGATATATATTAGCCATTAGTCAATTAAGCCATTTGAACCATTTTAGTCATGGTAGCCAGTTTAGTCAATAATGGCTAATAGTCATATAAGACATTTGAACCATTTAAGCCAATATTTATTAGCCATTTAAGCCAACAGGTGTGAGCCATTTAAGCCATTTAAGTCAACATATATTATATTATATATGTATATAGCCATTTAAGCCAATAGTTATTTGAACCATTTAAGCCAATAGTTATTAGCCAGTTAAGCTAGTTAAACCATTTAAGCCAATATATTAGCCATTTAAGCCAACATGTGTTAGCCATTTAAGCCAGTTAAGTCAATAAGCCATTTAAGCCATTTGAATCATTTAAGCCAATAGTTATTAGCCAGTTAAGCTAGTTAAACCATTTAAGCCAAGATATTAGCCAGTTTAGTCATTTTAGCCATTTAAGACAATATACATTAGCCATTACTCATTTCAGCCATTTTAGTCATTTTAGCCATTAATCCAATATATTATCCATTATTCATTTAAGCCATTTAAGTCATTTTAGCCATGTAAGCCATTTTAGCCATTTAAGCCAACAGGTGGTAGACATTAAAGCCAGTTTAATCAATAATGGCTAATATATAGTCATATAAGCCATTTGAACCATTTAAGTCATTTTAGCCATTTAAGCCAATAGTTATTAGACATTTAAGCCAACAGGTGTTAGCCATTTGAGCCATTTAAGTCAACACATATTAGCCATTATTCATTTTAGCAATTTAAACATTTAAGCCAATATGTATTAGACATTAGTCATTTAAGCCATTTAAATCATTTTAGCCATTTTAGCCATTTGAGCCAATAGTTATTAGCCATTACTCATTTTAACCATTTAAGCCAACATATGTTAGCCATTTAAGCCAACATATGTTAGCCATTTAAGCCAGTTTAGTCAATATATATTAAGCCATTTGAACCATTTAAGCCAATAGTTATTAGCCAGTTAAGCTAGTTAAATCATTTAAGCCAATATACTAGCCATTTAAGCCAACAGTGGTTAGCCATTTAAGCTAATATATATTAGCCATTACTCATTTTAGCCATTTAAGTCATTTTAGCCATTTTAACCAATATGTATTAGCCATTTAAGCCAATAATAGTCATTTAAGCCAATAATTATTAGCCATTTAAGCCAGTTAAGTCAATAAGCCATTTAAGCCATTTGAATCATTTAAGCCAATAGTTATTAGCCAGTTAAGCTAGTTAAACCATTTAAGCCAATATATTAGCCATTTAAGCCAACAGCGGTTAGCCATTTAAGCCAATATATATTAGCCATTAGTCATTTTAGCCATTTAAAACATTTAAACAATATAAGCCATTTAAGCCATTTTAGCCCGTTAAGCCATTTGAGCCATTAGCAATTAGGCTTGGAGAATCGAAATTAAAAAAAAAAAATCTTTGCAGTGTTATGTTTCTGGCCCAACAAATTAAAGATTCCAAATTACATTTTTTTAAATATGGTTAGATTTTTGAATTGCTCTGTTCCAAAAATGTGAAACCAGTATTAATTTTAGCATCTCCCCCGTTTGCTACATTTTAGCCAAATAAATTCATAGCCCAAATGAAATCATTTATACCCATGCCATTATGTATGTATGTCCATTCATTTTATGATATAATTGCACACATCTTAAGTGCCCAGTCTTTTTCAGTCTAAGCGAGTTAGCCAACCGAAACAAAAACACACATCCTTCCCACTTCCGGTTTGTTTTTGTTTAATAAAGCTTGCTTAACCGCATTCGTCACGCCCACCACAACCCAAACCCAAACCCAACCTCATATAGTATATACTCGTACGTACTCAAATGAGTGCTTTAGAATAATAAAAGGCAATTCAAGTGGACAAAGGACGAAGAATAAAAATTCATGCCAACTTCCTGCAAGTAATTTTCTTCAGGATGTGGAAAAAGTTGCTTTCAACAACCATCACCGACCCCGCCTCTATGGTCACGCAGGCAAGTATACCTTTATATAGAGGATGGAGCAGATTCCTCCTTGATGTTGCAATAGAACTTTCCTGTCAGCTTCAAAACAAACTTGAATAAAACAAAAAGACTATGGACACAGCAATATCTGACTGATGGGTACAACTGGCCGTGAAGCACGTGTTTGTCATGAATGGCCAGTTTATGGTCACATTTTTATGTAGAATTATTCTAGAGATGATGATATTCATTTTCTCACATTTTATGAACTCATCGGATTATATGGCAACCTTTATACTGTGAATAATATTCTGGGTTTTCCATTGGTCTCTTTTACTCTTTAGGTCTTTGTTTTTTTTTGCATTTGCTTTTGTATAAATCTACGTTTGTACACATCCGTACCGGAAATAAAAAAATATTTATTTTGTGTTCATCAAAAATGTCCCAAAGGGACTCAAACGGACGTACTCCTAAAATCTCACCGAATCGAGTCACGCATCACCTCATCTGTGTGTATCCTATTTTTTTGTAATAATTGTTTGGAACTCAAAATTTACAAAAAAAAAATACATCCTGCAGGAATGTTAAATTAAGGCGTTTTAATTTAATAAATTTTTGTACTTAACTTATGCAATATGCATGCATAATATTTATTTACATACATAATTAGTTAACTTTTAGTTTTTTAATGTCAATAAATGGTTTTCATGGAACGGAATTGTAATTGAATTACACTTATGGCTTTTTATATTGACTATAGGTACAAGTTGAATTTATTCGATTTATTTTTGTAATTCTGGAGGCAGATATCTGTGTGCGTTAAAGTTTGCATTTTGGGTTGGTTTGGTATACGATTAAAGCCCGAATTCTTAATTAAATGACAATATAGATTAATCCCTTGACTGGGTCGATTTAATAATTAATTTATGCGCTACGGTACACTAGTCAGATCTAGAGGTCTCTACGAAAATAGATACATATTAATTTTAAAAACTTCAATTTTTTTTGCAATTTATTTGAAAGCTTTTTTTTTGTTTTTAAATTGTTCTTTTTTATATTTTACGCAAAAAATGTCTTCGAGAAAATTGGTCAAAAACATGGGAGTGTCGGTGTAATCATTTGTTTTATTTTTTTAGCTGCTGAGGGGTAAACCAAACCCGCCATATTAAATAAGATTGAAATTTTGATGGAAATGGAGGCTGACAATCCGTTTTTCGAGATGCGAATTTTTTGAAAAACCAAAAAACTTGTTTTTTTTTTTTATGGAAAAATTATGTCTGTCAATCTTTTTTGTATATAATAACATGAGGAATAATTGGAAACAACAACTTTTTTTCAAAGAAATGATATTCTTTTTAATTTTTAACAAATACAAATAACAAGATGGTTAAAATTCTTCAAGTATTTTTCAGAATTTAAAAAATAACAAAAAAATTGAGAACACAATGTTTTAGAGAGCTTAGGATTAAAATGCATGATATATGGCGGAAGAAAAACGCAATATCGAAATAACAAAAAAAAAAAGTTTACAAAATTTTGAAATGAAATTAAAATAAAAAAAATAAATAATATTATAACAGGCGAAGATTATATCGCCTTTTATGACTGCACAAGTTCGCATATATTTTTATACTCGATGAATTGAATATTTCTGTAATTTGACGGGTTCTAAATCTACTTCACAAACAAAGTTTTTCATGAGTCTCCTAATCCAAAGGTCACTAAAATTATCATGGAGCCAGTTTCTTGCTCTGCGGCTTTGGTTTGCTACAGCGCCATCTTACTTCTTACTCGTAGATTAAATTGTCTGTGCTGATGCAGAAGATGCTTCTTCTCTCCTTTGATGCTTCAGTATCTTGAAGACATACGCGGATTCTTGGTATAGTTTGACTTCTAAATCTTTGTAAGTGCTTGACTTTTTTCCTTAAAGTCCAGTTGCACCAAACAATTTTAAGAACTTAACGGGCTTTTAAGTTTTAATATGACGTTTTTTTCCATATACAATATTTTATTTTTAAAAGCCTTAAATGTGTAAGAATACAATTGTATTACTAAAAGAAGTATATGGGGCCATTAAAAAACAAGAACAAATTTAAAAAACTATTGATCTGTTTTTCAAAATATTGAATATTCAAAAAAGTTTCGATATGCAATATAACAAAAATAAAATTTTTAATAAAAGTGAAAAAAATTGAAAAAAAAAATTGTTCAAGTCGTTTTTGAGTAGAGGAAATTCTAAATGAACTAAAATTACCAGTATCGGGACTCAGTTGCTGCCATTAAACTACCAAAGGTTTTATATTTCTGCTATTACATCAAAAAAAATTTCAGAAAAATATTTTGGATTTCACAAAATTAAATATGCCCTTAGCTTCTTCTTACTCAAATGAATACTTACTTATTTCGTAAACTGTGTTTTCAAGATTAAAAAATAATAAAACAAATTCTTTTGTTTATTAACCATTTTCTTTTATTTTCCCAATTTTCAATTGTCATTTAATTTTCTCTTTAACTATAGTACAAAATGCTTTTGGTTTTTATTTATATTTTATAATGTACACTTACATAGATATTCAAAATTATACTTAAAAGAAAATTAAGATTTTTTTTTTTAAATTTAATTTTTTATTCATAATGACGATTTTAATATCCGTAATTTTTACAATTTGAAAGTCAAGTCATATATATATATATATTTTTTTTTATTTAATAAATGTGTTGATGCTATAGTTTTTATTCTGTTCGAAGAAGCTCACTTAAGATTTTTTTTTGTAGAACGTTATTGAGAAACATGTTTGTTTTTAAAACAAAATCTTTTTCTTTAACTATTTTCTTTTACTTTTTTTTTAAATATTGATGTATTTTTGACAGTTTTAAAAAATATTTATTTTTACAAAGCTTATTGAATTTAGATTTGATTTTGATTCGAATCTATTTTTTTTTCTTTTAGTTTTAGCTTTTTTTTATATGCAATCCCTCACAATTTTTATTCTTTTTACATTTAGGTTTTTTTTCTAAAAAAAATATATACATTTTTATTTAAATTATGATATTTTTCTTTATTGTTGTACATATTAAGATAAATGCATTTTAATTTAGTTTTTTTTTTCTGCGTTAAATGTAAACACATTTTTATTGAAATTCTATTAATTTTCTAAATTAAACATAATAATTAAACAAAATTCAACTTAGGAAAATATGCAAGAGGCATTTATTAATGTCTTAATAATTTGTATACCAGAAAAAGTTACAAGTTAGGTATCCATTTAGACAACAAATTAAAACATAATATTTTTAACATTAAAATGCAAATTTTCGGTTCTGAAAATGTTCACAGTAGTAAGATTTAAAAAAGAGCATCGGAAAGTTTTTTTTTATGTAGCTGGCAAATAAGAATAAAAATTCTTAAGTTAAATTATATTGACAATTTAAGACCATGACATTTTTTAAGAATTAAATTTAATAGTAATTTTTAATTTAGCTTTTGGTTTTTCTAAAATTTATTTGGACATTTTTGATGATTTTTTTTCTTCTAAATTTATTATAATTTTCTTATTTAACAGGTACTAATACTCTTTAAATTTTAAAAACAACAACTAAAAACGATAATTAAATTAAAGAAAAATTTCATTAATGGATCGTACATAATTTTTTGGCTTCTTTTTAGCAAACATCTTCTTTTTTTGTTTTTGGTTTGATTTGTTTGATTTTTATTTGGTTTTATAAGGTTTCAAAAAACTAATATTATTGACTTTTATTTGGCTGAATTGATTTTGTTTCCATTTACTATCTACTTTTTTTTTTAATAACTTTATAATCGATTTTTAAAAATTTGTTTTATGGTTTTGTTTTTCCTTTGAGTTTATGTTATCAATAATGAAAAATTTACAATTTTGATTTAAATTTGTATTCAAGTGCAATTTTTTTTTATTTTTGAGAAAGAAAAATTTTTAAGTTATGTTTTTTACATTATAGAAGTTTGATACAAAATTTATTTATTTGTAAAATATGAGTGATGGATAGCTGGAAATCATTTTTAATAGATTAAATAATGAAACTTTATAGAAAATAAAGTAAAATATTTTAAAGTGTTTATTTAAAACTGTTAAACTGTTAAAACTCCAAAAATAAATATATAAATTAAATTCTTGACTACCAATGATTTTAAATCTGATTTGTTCAATCAGTAGAAAAATTAGAAAATAAATTCGTATTTTTTTTCCTATATTTGAGCATGCAAAAATTCTAAAAATTAAATTTTCAAATTTTAATCAAAAATACTTTTTTTGTCATTGCATTTTGAAAACTCAAATACCTACTCGTTTGAAAAATAACAAATAAATAATTAAATTTCAGTTAACATAAATTGAATGAGAAACAAATCATGGGGTTTTTCATTGATAAAATAAATCAATTATTATTTGATTTTAATCTGTCAAAAAGCTGTTCATTCATTTTTATTACTTTTTTATTCTGCTTTAAATTGTTGTTAAACACTTTTCAAATGAAAACAAATTTGAATGCAGATTTGACAGCTTCACCGACAAGAAATAATACCATGAAAAAAACAGTGAAAAAAAATCAATTAATAATTGTGTTCCATTCGTCTTAAAAAAAATCAATTTTTATTAAGAAATCTTTATTTACCAATGGAAAACCTCGTTAATTATGGTATTAAAATTTGAACATTGAGTTGAAAAACGTTTTGAAGGATCAACTTCAAAATCAACATACATTTTTTCTATATGAATATTGAATTTTGAAAGAAAGTTCTTACATTAATACTTTTCATCAAAAAGTTGCGAAAAAAAGAACCTCTCTTTTAAGTTAACAGGCTAGATCGTATTGGTTAGACTAAGATTGGTAAGACCGAGACTGTTGTTTCCAGAAAAGAAAATCATTGAAAAATGTTGTGTTTACTAACAAATAACTAAATAGTTCAATGCAAGACCTTAAGATTCAAATTGTTGTTGTCTTAATTTTTTCCACCAAGGAAAGATGAAAGCAAAAAAAAAAAATTCCATGCTTACATCGACACGAGTCCGAGATGAGACTGCAATTTGTTGGTGTTGGCGAGACAGAACTAAAACCCCGTCTGACACCAGATTGTGCCTCCAAGTTCTGTTTGTTTGACAGACAGTCAGACTGAACGTTCGTAATATTTACGAAAAAATAATAAATGTATTTCATATGAAAAAGCTTCCTAGAATTTTCAAAATATTCAGGAAAATATTTCGAATACTGAACTGAAATCTTATTCTAATATTTTGAAATAATATAAAACTTTCGCAGTTTTTACGATATACATATTTGTTTGATTTATGATTTTTTAAGCATTCAATTCATACAATTTACGAAAGCGCAATGTACCATTAAAACGTTTGATCTCAATTGAATAGGCCACGAACAGAAAAAGCTTACATTTCTTTCATCTCATTTTCTAAGCTTTCAACTCATATTTACATTAAGTCACCAGGATCGGAATCATACATAGGCCTGCAAAGCCCAGGGCCCAGGCATCCTAGGGACACCAGTTCTGATGGCGGGATCTGCATGCAACTCATTTCCAAAATGAACCTCACCTTAAAAGTCAAAACCGTTTGTAACTTCAACGATTATTACGAAATTTCGGTCTCTTAGAACTAATTTTGAACATATCTATTATTTTGTTGTTGTTTTTTGTCTGATTATTAAAGTCGTTTCAAAATTAGTTGATTAGCAGCACATCAATAAGATTTCCATAGTATCAAGGGCCTAGGGGCCATCATTCTTTAAGTCCACCTTTGCTAAACAAGGTTTAATTTTTTTAATTCAAATGACCTTTTCCAAATGTTTTCAAAATGCTACATCAAAATTTTGCAAATTTCGTATATTGAATATTCAAAAATCATTCATCAATTCATTATTAACTCTTTCCACATTTTTCATTACTAAAGTTTTAAACCTGTTCGTCTCCATGTTTGATGCTAGATGGACCGGAAATTGGTTTGTTGTTTTTCTCTTTACTTATACGTGAAAAAATTATAAAAAAAAAACTAAGAAATAAATAATTAAATCACAAAGTTGGTATAAGTTCTTAAAACTGTTGCTTTAACAAAGTTTAAAATTTCAATAAAAATAAAACATAACCTAGATTTTAGCTAAAAAATAATTTGCAGCTATCCACATTCACTTAAAAGCAAACTAAACAACAAAAAACTAATTTACGATATTTTAATAATTTACAATTTTGTCCTAAATTTATTATTAAATTAATTTTTTTTCCTACATTATACTACGTTTATCATCTATTCTCTCCTTATTACCTATACACTACTACAGTGACACAAAATCACTACCACCCTGCATTTCTCTTTGACCGCATGTTTGCGATTGTTTCGATGATGATGACGACGACGACGAGGAGGACGAAGCTGATGATGTTGGGGCACCATTTATATCCTGCTGCGTTTGAAGTTGGGATTCCCTTTGCTGCTGCTGCTGTTGCTGCTGTTCACGCTGCTGTTTAGTAAACGTTGTCAGCGGGTTGCCTTCATTAAATAGCGTCTCATTCTCGAGTCGCTCCTCGTCGGGCAGTGATAGCGTTGAATTGCCACTGGCGGTTATCCTTCGTCCCATGTTGTCGTATTTTAAACAAGCACCACCCAATGCTGAGCTCTTTGGTCCCAGCGGCCGCATGCATGTGAGAGATGTTCCATCGGAATCATTGGCATATGCCAGGGGTGGGGGAGGAGGAGATTTCATGCAATTTACACACGTCGGTGCCTTTAGGCCACAATTACTCGAACAACTACTACCGGTCGTTGTGCCACTGCTGCTATTGCTGTTACTGCTACATCTTCCACCTCCTCCTCCTCCACCACCCGACGACGACGCATGTTGCTGTTGTTGTTGTTGTTGATGGTGATGCAATGCATGGAGCTGATGCTGGTGTTGCTGTTGCTGCTGCAATTGTTGCTGCTGCTGTAAATGCTCCTGCTGGTGATTGTACCCCTGGCTGTAGCTGGTGTCCAGATTATGGTAGCTTACAATCTCATCATGTGGATATAAATTCGTCTGTACCGTAGGATCCTTTTTAAGAATACCTCGGCGCTGATTGTTTCTGGGCAATGTCGCAAATGACGACACATTCACTGGCAACATTGGCTGTTGTACTGAACTGCTGCCACTGCTGCTGCTAGCCGAACTGCCGTCCACCACCCGCTTGGGTATGTTCAACAGGTCCGGGTAGATGTTGATGTCGGAACTGTCGAGCATGTCCTGTGTCACCGAAACAGATATGAAGATGTTTCCATATGCTGGATTGCTGACTACATTTGAACAGAATTCTGGTGGCGGTGGGAATACTCCAACATTGAGAGGGAACTCCTCAGGAATTTGATTTGGATTGGAGTTCTGGATGCTAACAACTCCACATTGGCCATCCGTCGACATTAACTGCTGCTGCTGCTGTTGTTGTTGCTGTCGATGGGATGGATGACCTCCTTGCATTACAATCCCGACCTGCTGATGGTGGGGACCCATACCACGATGATGGTTCTCAACCGTGATCTCCACTGGCTCAAACCCAATTCTGGATTCAGTCTTATTTATTGACGGGCCATTGTTGTCGATGCCTGCACAGCTATCACCACGGTCATTGGTGGTTGTGGTGATGCTCAAGTCTAGTAATTTCTTCTCCTGGTCATTAAAGCTGACGCTACCTTTGATGTTCTTGTTTGGATGCCTCCTCTGGCGCTGGGTTCTCTTGCACAGGCACACCACAAACGAGATGAGAATCAAGAGGAATATAGTCCCGAACGTGCCCATGATTAGCCCGAAGTACCAAAACGTTTCGGGAGTCTTCACCAAAACATGCTGAACTATTTCACTCAAATAGATGCTAATATTCTGACTCGCAGAACCAGCCACATTCTGTGCGGCACAGGAATATGTTCCTGCATCCAAATTGGTCATATTGAAGACAGTCACATTACTCCAGACTTTGTCACTTGTTATGATATCTTGATCAAAAAGAACATTGTCGTTGTCGAGAATCTTTCCATTTAGCTCCCACGTTACCTCGGGCATTGGATCTCCGTACACGAGACAGGCAAACGTTGTATTGCTTCCGATGTCAATATTTTGAACATCTTCGTTGCTGAAAATCTTTACTCGTGGTGGACATCCGAACTGAGCGTCTTCCACATTCTCCCAGTGCTTATTTTTGTGTTGATATGGACCTTTGCAAGTCAGACTCTTGCTATTCAATTTGCTATGAACATACCATGATCGAAACTGTCTCAGCTTACAATTACACTGCCATGGATTCTCATCCAGCTCGAGAGTCTTGAGATTGGTCATGTGTTGGAAGACGTATTCCGTAAGGCTCTCCAACAGATTATTCTTCAAATAGAGGAATTCCAACAAATTGAGATTGGCCAAAGCCATCGGATCAATATCATTTATCAGACAATCATGCAAATCCAGCGATCGTAGATGTGGCAATTTGGGAAATTGATAAGCCACAAGTTTCTTCAGTGGATTTCCATTTAAATAGAGAACTTTAAGTCTATCGTTGCCCATGAAAGTATCTTCTTCGATCTGTTCGATTTTATTATCACTCAAATCGATTTCGATCAGAATTTTTAGATTCTTAAATGTTTCCTTGTGTATGCTTTGGATTTCGGATTTCTTGAGGTATATTCGTTGTAAATTCAGCAGGCCCAAATTGGTGAATTCCTCTTTGGTCAAATTCGGTATACGGTTGTCATTGAGCACGAGAACCTGCAGCTCGGTGCTAAGAGTGGTGGGTATTGTGGTTAGTTGGAGGGAGCTGCAGATAGCTGATTTTTTGCCATTGGTCCATTTGCAGGTACAATTGGAAGCACAGCTTGCTGACCAGTCGTCACCCATGATCGGTGGGATAAGGGCCGTGAATAGAAGAGCAACTGGAAGAAATGAAAAAAAGAAGAAGAAAATCAAGTTTATATTTATTTAATGAGACAAAGAATATATTTAAGTAACCCGCGGCATAATGGTCAATGGTCTAGGTTCGATTCCCAGCCTCAGAAATCAAAAATGTTTTTTGACTGGCTGCTGCATCTTGCGAGCAATTGACAAATTCTTCAAGTGTATCACTTGTCAAGAAAAAAGTGATTCTCACCCAAGCCGTTCGTCTACTTCATCTTCATCTTTATTATACAGGGTGAGTCATGAGTAGTGCGCCAAAATGCTATGGCGTGTAGGTTGATTTGAGATAAGAAAAAAGCTAAGGGGGTCTATTCCCCAATATATTATTGCAGTACAAAAAAGACTAGTGTGACCGGACAGCGAAGCTTATATATGAATGTGAGCATCCGGTAGCACGGGCGATAGATTGGCCCGCAGGCTTCGGCCTGGTTTATCTTTTAAAGATTGCCCCTTTTGGGGAGATCGTGCTGCCTGTGGTAATGGATAATCGCGTCAGCCATTGGTATCCGAATATTCTTTTGGGTTCGGTTACAAGAAGTGCAGATAGGCTTCGCTTCTCAGCAAGGACGGCGAGCGTACTGCAAAACGTGATCTAAATTGCTACCGGGGAAATAAAATTGATTAAGTCAACTCTGTAACCGTGGGTAGGCCTCCCGTGGGATAGGCCGTAAAGGTAGGTGCTCACGCTTTGTTTGCTCATGACTCACTCTGTGTTATGAGACCACAATTTTTCTAATTCTTGACATTCCGAGGTTCACTTCTGGGCATTATTTTACGAGCCTGATGTCCCTTAAATATTCATAAATATGTAATTTACATTTATAGGGCTCATTTTGTTTATATTGAGGTAAATAAATGAATTTTTGAAATCAAGCCATCTGGTGGAAAATATGTGAACTAAAATGAATAATCAAGAAAAAGATATTTTGAAAAAAGCTTTATGTTTTTCAAAAGCTAGTGCCATTTTGAATATTTTTTTGTCCAACAAATTATCTAAATAGAAAATGTAGAGAAGAGTTCGTAAAATAACTAAGGTTCAGAACCCATTGAAAACAGAGAAATTTTTCAATTTCACAATTTTGAAAGCCTCCATAAAAAACTCAATACACAAATTATGTATTATTTGCTTGTATGTAAATTGAATTATTCTCACCTGACAAGCGAATTGCAACGCAATATATTTTCATATTGATAACATTTAGTTGTATGGCCTTGATCCTTTCAACTAGCAAGCTGCATTTTCCAATTTATTTGTTTTCCACTTCCGCTCCAATTCTTCAAATTCTAAAACAAAACTTTCAAATCCTCAACCAGTAGTAGTTTCGTGCTATGCGTCTATACTATTTCTATGCCACAATGATGGAACACAGCTGAAGTCTTTCTCACATGACTTAGGCGCTAAAATTGAAATTTGTTGAATTTTTCCTTGATGCTGTACATCTCTGTGTATATGTATATGATGACGTTAAGGTCCAAATCGATTTAAAAGTAACATCCGGGAAATCCTTTTTTTTTTTATGGTGATGGTGATGGTTGGTTGTTGTTGTTTTTTTTTTTCTTTCAATTTTATTTAAGCTTCAAAAGTTGTTAGAATTTTTATTCGCTTCGATGCTCACACCTGCAAATAAAAAAAGAAAAATAATATTTTTTTATTAGTTCCTCGAAATTCAGGACAAAATTAACTCTTCTTGTTATACAATCAATAAAAATTACACAACGAAAAAAATAAATAAAACACATTTACATAAGCATTATTTTAACTGAAATATATACTTGTTAATTAAAAGTACAAAGAATTATAAGGGTTTTGAAAATGGTTAAATTTCAATGCGCAAGAAGGAGCAACCCAAAAAAAAGAAAAACAATATCCTTCCCTATCCCAATGGTCCTGCCAAATTTCTCCTCGGAGTTATGCCGAACAAAAATCCTTTGATTCATTTCCGGAGGAAAGGGCAGTTTTAAATAAAACAAAGAAGGATCCATTTGTGTTAATTAAGAGAATGTCAACAGAATATTTGAATGAATTTCAGATAGCTTAAGCGTAATGGTGAGTTTGCCTATCCGAATGGCACGCAAAGGGTTTTCCTTTTACAATAATAAATGCAATGTTTTCTTTTGTAAATATTAATTTATATATATGTATAGACGAAGACTAAATATAGCTAGATGTTCTTCTATGGAACGCTGATTTTATTAATTTATTCTATGAAATTAATATTTTTAAAAAGAAAACAATAAGATTCACATATTAAGCAACTTCACTAAGTAATTATTGTTAAAGCAACAAAACGAATAGTTTTTTTCAAAATAATAAAAACATCATAAGAATTTCTTTTAATAACATCATTATGCATCAATTATACGAAAAACTCATTGCATTAAAAATTTTACTTATAAAAACTCGATTCTCACAAAGGCTAATGCAAAGTTCAGCTGAAGAGTACAGTCACAGAGAAATGTTTCTCTCTTATCTGTGGTTTGAAATGTTGAGCTTTTAACATCGGAAGAGCAGGGATGTGCATCTGGAAACGAATATGAAAAGCTAAGGGTGCTATCTTCAGCGACACAAAAATGCGAAAGAGGTTCGGAGACAAAACGGAATCCTGTGGCACACCAGCATTTATGTTGTGAGTTTCAGACTTGACTCCGTCTAATACTACTTGTATAGAGCGATTTGAAAGAAAGTTACTAATTCAACGAAGAAGGGTTTCATCGATACCAAAAGCACGCATTTTCGATAAAAGAGCAGGATGCCAAACTTTATAAAATGCAATAATCTTACTTTCTCCAAAACGATGTAAAGATTTGTTCCACTGTTCGGTGAGATAAACCATTCAGTCATCAATGGACCTATTGCCGCGAAAGCCGTATTGCCGGTCATTAGAAAACTTTCGATCTTCGAGATATTTCTTGAGCTGCGATAATTTATCAGAGTTTCCATGACCTTGGAAAGAAGGGAAGTAAGTGCAATAGGTCGGTAATTAGAAGGTGAAGAAGATTGGCATTTTTTGGGACAGTCTGGACAAATGCTGTTTTCCAACTGCTTTTCGTACTGAAAAAACCACAGAGAGTCTCGTTATTTCTAAGACAAAAACATGTCATCTATGGAGTGCGTCTCATATTCGCCGTTTGGATTTATCATGACGTTGCATACACAGCAATGGCGGAAATCATCAATTAAAAGCATTCAGCTCATTGGTGTCATCATAACCTGTGAAATTTATTTCAGAAAATGACTCCATTTTTTCAAAAAAACTGACCCTTCGATTTTCTTTCTTCTTGCATGAAGAACCTGTGCCTAACTTAACAGTTTCAAAGTTACAGCTAACGAAAGTCGTAAAATAAAAAAATAACTATTTTACATATTTCAGTAACGAGCATAACGAGGAATTTTTCAAAAGATTTCAAAATGTAAAAAATAAAAAAAAAATCTACAATTCTGACCTAGGCAAGAGGTTCAAATATAAAGGTCACGTAATACGAAATAAAATATTTATAGGCTTACAATAAAAAAAAAAATAGATTTGTCAAAACCCACGCTTCTCAAAAAAAAGAAGCTTTCCATCCCAAGCGCCACTGATGCGGGTAACTACTGAATGCTTTTCTGGGATTATTAGCTATTTCACAGACGAATTGATATGGGTTTATTTAATTATAGGGGTGATGGTTCAAAATCATAAGTTTTTTTTTATTTTGTGAGGCTAACAGCTACCTTAAAAAATTATACGTTTTACCCACGGATTTGTAGAAATTAGTATTCAGAAAGATGCTCATAATGTTATCCGAAGTAATTCTTGATGCTTCAAAGCTTAAGAACTCTTTGATAATGAAGACCGCCTTCTTCAGTTCATTTGACAATATAGAGGTATGAAAGTTCATTTTAGAAAAGGTTGATTCTGCTTCTTATTTACAAAGATTATTGGTTTTTTTAAAAATTGAAATTTAATTAGCCATGCTGGCCAGAACGTTAGAGTCAGTGGTGAACGTTATAGAGCCATGATTAATGACTTCGTTCCTTAATTGAACAGCTATGGTGTGGAGGAGCTGTGGTTTCAACAAGACGGTGCAACATATCACACAGCTCGTGTCATATTTGATTTATTAAAAGAAACGTTTGGTAATAGCATAGTTCCATATTTCGGACCCGTTGATTGACCTCCACGATCGCCGCTAGACTATTTTCTGTGGGGTCGCTCGTCTGAGCCGATAAGCCCTAAACGATCAACCACTTAGAGGACAACATTCGTCGCGTTATCTCAGATAAACGGCCACAAATGTTGGAGACAGTGATTGAGGCTTATCCACCTGTGGAGGTTATTTCCCAAAAATCAATCATATTTAATTTATAGAAAGAAGAAAAAATTCCTTGCCTTTATTTATTGTCTTGGAAAAATGTCCATGTGACTTGCCTATCGTTTCTGAACATTTACAAAATTTAATAGAAGAGTTATCTACTTTAAGAATAAATTTATAAAAAAAAGCAGATACCTTTTGTTTGGGCATTAATCATTTCACAAATTAATGGAAACGATTCTTCGAGTATAACAACGAACGTAACTTAATTGAATCTTCATTGCGTATAACTCATACCCAAACATATATATAGATCCACTCTCGAAGCCTAATACCTCTCATTCAAAGCAAAACTATACATATAGATGAAAAGCATAAAAGATTCCACAGTATAGCATGTCTTAAGTGCTAAATCCTTTTCCTGCTGTTATTGTCATCCCATGAATTATAATCACAAACAGAAAAGCATTTAATGTCTTCCATATAATCTTGCAACTGCTTCTGGGCAAGCCAAACATTTTTATTGTTTATTTCCATTTAATTCTATATAGGTACTGCCTTCAATATCCTATCTATGAGCAGAGCATATACTGAAACTATAAAACTGACCTTCTCTGATGGCCTTCCTAAGCTTCATGATAAATGAAAGGCTTCCATACCTTAGTACAGCTATAGTATCTACAGAATTATATAATATATAGAGAGATTATATGAGATTGCTTCAGCAGCAAAAGTACGAGTATATAGCAACAATGTTTGCTACAAGCGGAACAAATCACCATTGCTGTCACAAGAAAAGAGATTTACTAAAGACATTCCCATGGTTTCATCTTTTTAGTCACTCCCACTTGTTGTTCGATTATCCTTTTGATAATAATTCATTATATCATTGTGTTTTTTTTTTTTTTTTTTCTTATATATCCATTAGAAGCAGATGTCTGTAGGTATAGGTATATGCGTATTCACATAAAAAGATATAATAAACTTTTAGATAATGTACTGTTCACTCACTGACTAAGCAATTTAGCTGGCAAGATGAAGATGACGACGACGACTTGTTTCCTTCCGACGCTTCGCGTCGCATCATCGTCATTTCTTGTTCTTGTTTTTGTTCTTGTCCTTGGCTTTCTGCAAATTTCTTAACGTTGCGAAATTTATCCACTTTATCCCAATTGACCCTGACAAAAAGAAAGAAGCAAATTATAGGCTTTTGGTGGAAGAGGCGACTGCCTTCTTCTTATCCTGGGTTATTTGGTTGTTGTATACACTTAAACATCCTTTACAACAGAAAATATAAGAAGAGAAGAATTTTCAATGAATTACAAACGGATTTTTATTGTTACGCTTGGGCTCACTATGGCTCTATCAGGCTTTTGGTCAGCATGAAGTGTACATAATATGTGTATAAGAGTGTCGCAATGGCAGGCAACATATATATGTATTAACACTAAAATATGATATTAGGGGTATGTCACTATGAGGTATAAAATAAAATTACATCTTGTAGATTCTCTTTATTTTTGGTTTGATTTTATTTGAAAAGAGTAGTACGTTATGAGTTTGCTATAAGGCCAGATTTGTATTTGGAAAAAATACTATGAACTCAATAAAATCAAACACAATAAATCCATAACAAAATCGATGAAAATCGATAATGGGTCTCCAAACAAAGTTGTTAAGTTCGATCGAAAAAAAAAATTATTCGCACATAATTCGTCCATCAACAGAGACTTTTCGAATTAAAGGTGATTTTTTTCGAGCACCGTACTTTTATTCCAAAATTGTACAAAATTATCTTAAAAATCCAAAAAAAAAAATTTAAATTTGTTTCTAGAGAAACAAAAAGTGTTCTTTTTATGGATAAAAGCAAATTCAATGTTAGGTTAGGTTAAGTTAAAGTTGTTGTTGGTTTGGAAATCCAACACACTTTGACCAAAATTTGGTCTGTTGTGATACCACATGGATCAGTTGATCAACCTCCCTCGTTGATTCGGAGTTTACTAGATCGCTAGGATCTTTGCAGAAGAAGCCTCCAAGATGGAGTTTTCGTCTTTGTGACAGGGCAGGGCAGGTGCAAAGAAGATTAGAGACAGTCTATTCTTCCTCTTTGTCCCTACAAACTCCTACAAAAGTCATTTGCAGAGGCTCCAAGTCGAAGTCCATGTCTTCCTATTAAAGCAGTGTCCACTCATTACACCTATGATGTAGCTAATAGGCAATCTACTCAGGGAGTTGTTTGCAGCCCCTGGCACTATACAGGTGGTGATGTTATAACACCTGAAGTTTGTAAGTCAAAGGCATACCTACGCTAGCATTGTAGCCAGCAGAGGTAGAGTTGTTCTTCTTTTTGCAAGTTCGTCGGCTTTGCAATTTCCTGGAATGTCTCTATGTTCCGGCACCCAGCAAAGGTGAATATTGAACTGTGTGCCCATCTCCGTAAGAAATGATTGACAGCTTAGAGCTTTTAAAGAATTTGTAGAGACAGAGTCTAGGGATTTTAACGCGGCCTGGCTGTCTGAGAATTTTGATCCGTCTGTATAAAAGAAGAAAGAAAAAGCTATGTGCTCAAGAAAATCACGAAAACAACTAGTTGTCGCCCTGTGGCCGAAATTAGATAATTTTTTAAGTAAACGTTTCTTTAACGGCGTTGTATACTTTTTTTTGTAATGGGTAAAAAATTTTAAACTCGCGTCAGATCACGTGACCCTGATCAAAAAATCGTAAGTCGGATGAAGAGTAGGCAGCCGTCGTCGCGGCGCGGCGACGCGCTGTAGGAGAGGAAGTATCGCGGGGCAGGGCGCTTGCGCGAGTATTCTTGTACATAAAGTACAACCGTTCTCATTCAAAAGAATTGGTGTTCGTTGCGTGATAATCAGTTCATTATTATGGTTTCCGTTTACATCTCTGCAGATAAGTCATTGCGTGCTATACGAGACTTCTTGTACGAAAATTTATTCATAAATAAATATTGTATTCTACCACATAAATGATAGTACTTTTATCCTGATAATTATGATAATTAAACCAATACGTGCAAAATTATTTCCTAACCGTTCCAAAATATCAAAAATTCACAACGTTAGTTCTCACTTCTACCGGCACTCCCGGAGTGCAACTCGTCGTTTTTTTTTTGTGTTCAAAACTTTAAAACTTTAAATTTACTCGAAATCAACTCATTGATATACATTTTTGTGTATTTGATTTGTTGCATTTAAGCGAGGAAGTAGTGTACGACAGTGTTTGGGCACAAAGTTGACATACTATACAAAAAACTAACTGGATTTTGAGGAGGAATTATTGCTTCAACTTTTGATTACTATAACTTTTGTGGATGGATTTTTTACTTCTTTTAATTTTTCAATGATTTAATGGCTTAATACAAAATATAGAAAAAATTAAATAAATTGATTGCTCAACTTTAGTCAAAATAATTTACCAAAAAATACAGATCTTAAAAATTAAACAATAGTATATGTACTTATAGAGTGTATAATTACGACTGACAGCTGGATTGATGTTCATTCTTTTAAGAAGCTGCTATCAGCTCCAGAGCTGATAAGGATGGTGTTGTGCTGTAGCAATTGATTGTAGTCTGGATGTGATTTTATTTTTGAAACATTTGTATGGTCTTTATCTCGACTAGTTTCTTGCTGTGAGTGTGGCACTGGCGTGTTGTTAACTGCGGGAGTGGTGCGTTAACTTGCACCAGAAATAAATCAATTGATTGGATAATTTAAGCCATCCATAGAAGAGAAAAAAAAAAGGGTGGAATGGATGGTGAATAAATGAAATTCATACAGGTTGTCTTAGTAGACCTGATCGTGACCTGTCGAAATTAAGTACTTCTTTATACATCATAATTTTGAATTAGTTTTTTGGCCTGCTTAATTGGTTTCAAAATGTTTGTATTTTTTATCGACGTCATCAATGGAAAATTATTCTTTCAACTCAAAAATATTCCGAAAAATCTATTTTTTCTAAAGTTTCTGTTCGAACTTTTGATTTTGGTTTTTCTAAATTTTTAGAATAATGTTTGAATTTATTATTTTTCTTGATTAAGAATATGTTCGTGCAATGCAAATACGCACACAAAATTATATCAAATTTCTCACAACCGTGTTTTTTTTTTTACAAATTTAAGATTTTTGAGAAGAGAGTTTTCTAAACATTAGTATGGGAGGAACAGTACTGTTATATGATTTTTTTTTATTGTTTTCTAATTGATACACTCAATTTTTTTTATTAAAATTTTCGGTTCCCTTTTCGAGAAATTTGATATTTTAGAAAAAAGTTTTTTATCATGTATATGTTTTTACCACTACAAAATACAAAATACAAAATACTTTCATATTTCCAAAATGTGAAACAAGTAGTTTTCAAAATATCAAAACTATTTTTTTTTTTGAAAATTGAATTTTAGATGTTTTGACATAAAAATTTTGACCAAAAAAATGGTTATATGAGAGTTAAAGGCAAATCCCACATTTTTTTGTAAAAAAATCGTCAATACGCCATGGGAAAGAATTTGATTTTTCGTGTTGAGATATTGACAAAAAAAAACACTTTACCCCAAGTTTCAAGAACATACACCCCATCACTACATAGGCTGTAGATCAATGGACAGACAGGCAAACAGAATTGAGAGACCCACTTTGCCTCAAAGAATTTTGTTATTATCTATTATTTAATAGTAAACAATTTTAAAGAGCAGTTTATTTAATCTTTGTTTCTCTTTTTATTTTAACGCAATTTTTCAAAAAAATTACAACAAATATTGCATTATACCAATTTCCAAAAAATTGGAATAATAAATTCAAAAATATTTTTTTCCAAAACTCGAAGTTTTTTTTTAATGTAAACGTTTTACTTATTGGCTTATATCTCTTAAGAGTCATGAATATATGGAAAAACAGATAATCATCATATTTCATTTTGATACTGAAAATTAATATTATTCTCAATTTTGTTTTACTGGGAATTTAATTTATACAACTCCTTAAATATAATAAACGTTTTCCAACTATAATAGTCGAACTACCTAGATTTCCTAGAAAAAAATTGGTCAAGGTCATAGAACAAAACACATGCCCTAAGATCAATTCCCGTTTACTCTTTTACTTTCTTCTAGCTTTTCGACCATTTTGTTTTACTGGGAATTTAATTTATACAACTCCTTAAATATAATAAACGTTTTCCAACTATAATAGTCGAACTACCTAGATTTCCTAGAAAAAAATTGGTCAAGGTCATAGAACAAAACACATGCCCTAAGATCAATTCCCGTTTACTCTTTTACTTTCTTCTAGCTTTTCGACCATCTCGTACAGGTTATCCCTTATGATTGTATTATGCTAAGCTTGTCAACTTATTCATGGAACTCTTCTCATTCCTTTCTTTCGTTAGAAAATTCCTCTTGCATAAATACTACTATCCAAATATAAATTGACAATTTTTCCAGAACAAAACTTCCTGACAAAGCCTTTTCCACAATATTCTATCAAATTGAAGAATCAAATAACCAAATCACTGATGTAATTTTAAGAAACCTCCAATTATGCTCTGAAAACCAGAATACCGTATCAGTTTTCTTTTCAGTTGTATTGAGGCGCCAAAGTTCAGATGCTTAGAATACTTTTTCCAAAAATTTTGTTGTTGTAGTTCTACAGTTTAACCAAAAAATACAAACTTTCAAATCATTTTATGAATTTAAAAACTAAAAAAAAAAACAAAAGCAAAATTTCTGGATTCCAGTGTAAAATATAACCATAAGCCATGGCAGAATTTTTATATTTTTGGACGATACAGCAGGCAACAAAAAATAAACATACACACCTATATAGACGAGCCATCTAACTAGGCTCCAGCTTGCTTCCTGAAAGCTTTTGCTTTTATGAACGTTAAGCCAACTGCTTTTAAGTTCTTTTCGTCGTTGAAACAAAAAACTTTCTACCGCGATAAAATTTTAACATGTTTCCATTTGGCTGTTTTTTATACACATTTCTTTTTTTTTCCTGTTCTTGTTTCATTTTAGTCCTGAATGAACAACAAACTCCAGAGTTCAGGATTTTCCTGGAGCCCACAGCAATTTTTTTTTTTTTTTACTTCAGGCATTTCCGGTTGAGTTTTAGTTTTTTCATTTTTTTATTCTTTTGTTTACTTTAAGCAAATAGTCGCTTTTTATTTAACTATTGTGTATTTTTTGTTGTATATATATTTCGTTTAGAAATAACTGTCAACCTTTGAATATTAAGGCATTTTTGCCAATGGGATAGTTGGAACACCATCATCAGGGTGCAACAAACTATGCAACTCAATGCCCCTGCCAATAGTCATGTTAATCCCAGGGACTAGAAGTAGGTATAGGCACTATTGAATTGAAGCCAAGTTTTACTAAATTGAGCCAAAGCACTTTTTCCTAAATCCACCAACAACAACAAAAACAACAAAAAAAAGGCCAAGGTAATCTAAATCTAGAAACAATACTGCAGTCTGTAGTGGAATAGTGGATGTTGGAATAGTTTTGTATCATCACCATCCCATGAAGGTTATAAACCTGAACCTGATGTACCTCATGGGGAATGGGCTGTGATTTTATGGCTAAGTACACAGAGACTGCTATATCCACAAGGGGGCAAATTTTTTAGTGTCGAATTTGTATATCTTATTTTGAAAATAAATAACATATGGTTTTCGTACTGTTTTTATTTTTTTGAAAATTCATTGTTTTTCAAAGGTTGGTGATGGTGAGGATATTAGAAAACATTTAAAGGCAACAAAAAAATTGAAGTTAGAAATTCAAAAAGTTGTTTTACTCTGTGCATATTTAAATGCATTGCAAAAAAAAAAAGATATGCTAAAATTTTGATGGTGACTCGGTAATAAAATAACACACTCTGACTCTATAGTATACGAAAAAAACTATAGTGTGCTATTTTACATTTTTGTGGCAAAATCAATTGAATTTAGCAGCAAATTGAATTTAATTGGGGACTTCGGGTAGGTAGCTATTATTATTTTTTTGTTTTTGTTCGTTCACGTAGATAAACAGAACTGAAGAGGAGAAAGAGAGAGAGAAAGAAAATTCATTTGATGACATATTTTTGTTGAAAGCATGGAATGAATATTGAATGTGAAATGTTTTTTATTTTTTTTGTGATGTGTCATGTTTTAGTAAGCGGTAAATGGTATTTGAACTATGGTATATACAAATATAGATATATGTATGTACTTGTATATATAAAAATGGATATCTTTTTCATTACAAAAAATATATATTTAATTAGAGGAAAAAATTAATTGATTTATGAGTCTTCATAGATATTTTGTTAAAGAGATTATATTTAAAAACATTTTCAAAAAACTTGCATCAAAACAAATTCGAGCAACCTTTTAACTGAAAAATAAATATGTACTGGTAGCTGAGTAATACTAAAACTTAATTTTTTTTAAGGTTAGACAGGAAAAAGGAAATGATTGCCAAGCTCCCTAGAGAGGATATGTAGCACAATATTGAAAACTGTAGAGGGATTTTCGTACATTCTCTGCAAGAAAAAAATAGCAAGAATCATCCTAAAATGAGTAAAACAACACTTCCAAGACACTCTTCTGTGTGGACCAAAAAAGCGTAAGACAGCGTCAATAGGAAATTTATCTGGCTCGCTTTGCACGGCGTGGCGGGCACACCAAATAAATTGATTGCTATTATCAAGGCTGCATGTGATGGATCGAAATGTCAAGTTTTGCAGCAGAAAGAGGAATTTGAACTACCCAGACTACGTATGCTTATAATCTCTCATAGGATCATATGGATCTCAATCAGATCAACAAGGCAAGTGGTAGTGGATCGGTGATACGCTTCAAAACGGCAACGATTGCATAGCGCTTCTAGCCATGCATTTTTTACCTTTTCACCCAGATAGACAGGTGACTAGGCTGTCCTAGAAGCATTTGGCGAAGAAGCAAATCAGCACAACTGGTGAAAAGTTGGAGTGACCTGAAATGCAAAATCATGAATCAAAAAATAATTATATTTCAATTTAAGTAACCAACGTACAAATAATTATCTTACGCAAAAATAAAAAAAATTGCTTAAACATCAACGCAAATAGAAAAGTGCGTATACGACCGAGTGTACCATTGTTTTAACGTCATAATGGTTTGGTTTCACTTTACTTTTGTTCATCAAAATCTGCTTTGTAATTTTAAAAATACAAAACTGAATCCCCCTTCCAGATAGTTTTCGAATTAACACAGTTTTTAAAAACACGTATGTATTAATAAATAATGTGACTCCGAAAAATCGGAAAAATAATCGGAATTCGAATACGAATGTTAACAGATTATTAATTCTGAGTACCTAGTTAAGTACATAAGTAAGTATAATCACACCTTAAACAAACAATGGTGGTAATATGAAAAACACTTTTTTGATTAAAATGAGGACAAGGGCAACGCTATGATTCCAAATAGTATTAAAAAAATGGAGCTACCCCCTAAGTCCCGCTTTTAATATAAAAAAAATCTAAATCTAAATCAAACTCAAATAAATTGCATAATCCCATTCTGAAATATTTTCGTTACCAGCAATGTTATTCATCCAGATGTAAACTTTTTTTTTTTTTTGAAAAGTATTTCACATGCGTTAGATTGTCACATAAATTATTTAATCATCACACGACAGAAGTACCTGTAAATTCTTTCACCACTTGGTCATGATTTAATAACTTTATTTAAACGTGCTCCCGTCAGTTAAAGTTTCAACATTCTTCTGCCTGCCATGAGCTTTCTTCAGGAATAATCAAATAATATTGTGTACTCATACACTCTGCATCATAAAAATAAATGCATTTAAGAACTTTTATAAGTTTTAAAAAATTGAGGTTATTTGCATTTTAAGTTGGGCTTATTCAAAAAATGTTGAATCATTTCCGGTAAGTGTTTAGCAATTTGGTTGGAAAAAAAACTATCGCCAACAAATCACAAATATCATCTTAATTTACAATTGCACTAAATTATTTGATGGAAATCTATATAGCCCAAATATTTCCGATCTCACGATATTTCCAAATTGATTTGAACACTTTTTCCTTGAACGTTATTGCGTTTGCAGAATTTCGAAAAACACCAAAAGAAAAAGCAGGCACCCAAATTTGGTATTCAACTAAATTTATTTCTATCTCCCAAAAACAAAATTGAAAAATTGGAAATGTATACTTTCGATAAATTCAAAAAAAAAATTAAAAAATCAATATTGTTAATATTAGGCGATATGTTTTTACTATTTTTACTTTTAAAATCCGAAATAGTCAAGGCAAGAAAATTTAATTATTTTGTAAATCCTCATAATAATATTGAAAATGTAATTTTTTGAAAACCTGGATAAGATATTTTAAAAATCGAACATTTTTTTATTTTCTTATATTGAAATGAAACAACGAATTCCAATTCTGAGTATTCTTTGCCAATTCAATTTTGATTTTGGAACTCCCTGAAAAAGAAAACTAGAGGCAGTATTAGGAAATAATGTCTGAAAAATTTTACTAAATCAATCCTAATCAATTGATGTGGAGTGTATAAGTTGGTACTGTACATAGTGCTCATATCGTCTTTTTTCGTTTTAATTTCACAATACTATATACACATTACACAGAGCATCTTGTTTGTTTATATAAAATGCCATTTGTCAGTCATGTTAAAAACAAACAAACAAACTGGAAAACATCCTCAGGGACAATTTATGAATGATGATTGCGGAAGTTTTCGCCCTTCGTATATTATATTCTAGAATATGTGTATATATTTACTACAGGGTGCTAAGAAGAATATTGTATATATTTTGGGAAATGTTTATTGCGTTTCCTGTGTATTTTGTTGGTGGGTGGCTGTCTCAGATCATTTATATCTATATGTTTGTATATTTTCCACCCACTCGAGCACGTTTTTTATCATCATCCTAACAAACATTAAATGTTCTGTATATACACACAGTTATGTGGATGTCCCTCCACACGCATATGCTGTAAGAGGGTGGGAGTTATTCATCAGGAAGAGCAACAGAACAAAACAAAAAAAAACAGAAACCAGCAGATTTTTCATTTAGAAACTTCTCTATCTCTCTCTCTCTTCTCTTTTATGAGTAGGTACATCTCTGTCGCTCTAGAACGTCAGAACTTGATACCATATGTGTGTTGAATTCTACTCACTTGAAAGTTGAAGTGAAGAAACATCATCCTGGCACACAACAACAACAACATCAAAAAAAAAATGGAAAAAAGGAAGAAGAGCCTATGGCAATCAACATGACTCGAATGATTAAAATATAAATTGTTTTCTGACAGGGACCCTGATGGGTGATGCTGTGCCCGTGTAGATTTTGTTGAAATGGAACTCTCCAGGATCTCTTCTATCTGGTGGTTGTGGAAAATAACATTTTAAGTGAACGTATTTGCTTTTGCGGTTTTTATTGGGGCCCGCTTTACGCACATTCACCCAACCCTAATCCAAAATCCAACATCAGTCAACAACCCACCTACCCACCCCCTCCCTCCTTAATAACAAACATATCTACTTTATACCTTTAGGTTTAGGGAAAGGGAAAGTACATATAGTGCGTAGAATGTCGTATGCCCTCATCCTAGTCGTCGTCGCTTCCTGTGGAGATAAATATGATGATGTGCCAGGCAGGCAGCTAGCAACACAGCAGCATGTTTGTTTTTCAATCCCCATAGAGTCTTGTTGTAACTGCCATAATAAAGCCATCCATAGCCATCTACAGTTGGAAAAAGTATGGCAAAATGATATAAAGTGGGTAAACTAGCAAAATAAAATGCAATTTAACACACATATACATAGATATTTGTATTGTACCAATGTACGTGTGTGTATGTGTATAAATTGAAACTGACTTGTGGTGCATGATTTATAAAGTTAATTAAAATTGTATATTATTCTATAAATATAGTAGGTACCTATCTATTTATCTTTAAAAGATACAAAGTATTAAATATTCTTTGGGTTTTGAGTGGAATGCTAATGCTGTGCGTTGTGGTAGGTACCTATACTCTATAAAGGAAGAACAAATTCAATTACTCAAACGAACTTGCTCTGATATAGGGGTGTTATAAGGGAGTGTTGAATTTAATAAATGTAGGCATTTTTAAGCCATATTTCAACGTTGCCGCAGCTCGACGGAGAACATCTTCGAAAATTGAATTCCATCAGCCTCTTATGTATAATTAGATAAAATTAAATTAAAACCCAAAGGAGTTTAAACAAAAAAAAACTAATGGTTAGAAATTATGTATCGGTATATGTTGGTATAATATTAAGTGTTATAATTTTAAAGCTTATGTGATGATTTGATTTTTGTAACTTTTTCAAAAAAGTTTAATAAATGTTTTGGGGTCACGTTAACTATGAAATGGGATGTCTTGAGTTGCAATTTCATATATCTGAGAATTTACTGATGATAAATTGAAATACATTCAGGTACCTTCCTATTTGAATCTGTCTGTTTTTGTAGTTTTTAGATTTAAAGATAGGATTTTTGAACTATTGAAAAAATGTCTTCAACTCTTGTCTTAAATAATATTGACGCAATTTAAAGAATAGGTGAAATGAAAGTACTACTAGTTCTGACTAATTAAAAGATGCATATTTTCACTCGCGGCTATGACGGGTAAGGTTTTGATTTGCAAAAATAAGTCGAAGTTTTTTTAATTAATAAAAATTATTTCCTCATAAAATATATTTTTCAAAAAACCATTAGGACTGTACCTGCCATAAGACTGGATTTTGTGTCCAATCTTCTCATAAACACTTTTTTGCATTGTGAACAAACATTTTATGAAAAACAATAATATTGCTTATTAAATTTTACATAAAAATATTTTTTGGATTTCTGAAATTTTTTTTTTGAAAACTCAAGATGTTTTTTTTTCGAAATATTATATATATAATTATTATATATATAAATATTATCATTTTTAGTGCTTTGTTTATCATTTTTTTTTTTGAAAATACATAAAACGACTAAGATTTCTGATTTTTTTTTTCGAAAATCGTGTTTTTCGATTTTATAAATTTATTTATGACATTGTTGCTTTGGTATTTGTTTTTGGTCACACGAACTTTTATCACGTTAAAGTACTTTGGAACATATTTGTACGTAAGAGAAAGTTCGTTCGACCCAGTTATGCATTTTATTGTAGAGTATTTTTTGGCAGTTTTTGATTTTTATCGTTTCAAAGGATGGTTTCAAAATCATCAAAATCACACAGCAGTAGATAATTTAAATGTCCAGTTTTGAAAAAAAAACTCGAAAAGTGATGCCCCTCAAGTTAGCAGACCAAGGTCAGCAGAACAAACTTTTTTGATGGCGTTAATTAGTGCTTTTAAGTGCTCCAAAAAAAAAATTGTGCTCCAATAGTTTTGGAAAAAATTAATGTTCGAAAAATCTTAAAAACCAAAGGAAAAAAAATTGTTTCAAAATTCCAAAAAAAAAATATTTTGCCATATAAAAATTAATTTTTTCCATGTTCTGCTAACTTTAATTCCATTTTTCTCAAAAACATATTGAACATATTGTGTAGGTACAGTTGTATTCAAAACTACAATATTATGTAGATTTAAATGAAAAAAGATAATTTTGATTCCAATACCTACTGATTGGAACTTTAAAAAATTAGATTCACATTAGAAAAGAAAGAAAATCTGAAGAAATCAAATGTTCAGATGAAGAGGATCTACTTCCCCAAGAGTAATCTTCATTTTTGAAAAACTGGAACTCTTAAAATATTTAACTGAATTAAAGTATTTTAATGTTCATTACCATAAATATGTAGAATTTCATTATTTTCTCTCTTTTTTAAATCGAGTTTAAGGTTGATATTCACCGAGCGTTCATGCGTTCAATTTTAAATAACAGTAACAAGTAAATCAATTCCAAAAATAAAAGGAACAAAACGGGTGATTTTATCAAAGTTTTTAGAGTGCTGAAATAAAAACTGAACTCCAGGACTCACGTAATATTTTGGCGTATTCCCCAAAAACCCTTGATGAACTTTAAAAAAATTAAATCTTCCACAATATCCATACGATTTGTAAATATTTAGAATTTGAAAAAAAAATATTGAAAAATTTGAATTTTTTGTTAGATTTGCAGAAAACACATGATCAACATCATGCGACTCAGTAATGAACTTTATTATTAAATTTCAGTTAAACAAACTCTTAAGATGCCCTTAGCCTCACTCCTTTTCCATTTGAGCAAAGAAAATTTAACATCGTGTATTGCAAAAAGAAGACATGAAACATAAAAAAAAAAAAGAACTGTCTCATAAGTACACACTAAGATTATTTTCTTATTCCATTTGTCTGCTCCATTACATCAAATTCCTCTTATTGAACCGTATAATGCCTTTTGTGTGACTTCAAGAAGAAATTGTGTTTTTATTTCGTAGAAGATTTATATTTTCTTTTTGTTTTCTTTTTTTTTTTTTTATTTACCACTCAAATTGTCTTTTAAATTGATTGTATATTCTCCTTAAAGGTCCTTTATAATCATTTCTTATTTACGGGAAAATTACAAAAAAAAAAAAGAGTATCAATGATCTTAAGAACGACACATTTCCATCGAACAAAGAGCTTTAATTTAGCTATTTTCTTTAAATCTTTTTCTTGAGATACAATTCGATTTCAATAAGGACGAAATTAATATAATTTGGTGGTTGTTATAGTGTCTACTTTGCTGTTTGCCAAATTCAAAACAAATAAGATCTTCATGAAAATAACAAATTAAAATTAAATCTGTGCTTTAATCTTCAAGTGATGTGAGTGCAAAATACGATATCACAGGGCTTCCGAGTGCCCCTGGAGGCGCCGCCGCCATGCCATCATCGACAGACGACTGATCGATGACAATTATTGATGGTTTATTATAGGTTCAGCACGAATGGCAATGAAATTGAATGATGACCCGCCTTCCTATACTCCGGGTCCGGGTCCGGGGCCATATCACACTGGCATTTCTCACATAACCATGATTTATTTTCAGGATGAGTAATTCAGCTTTTACTTTTGGTCCTTCTGCCAGATTATCGATTACGGTGCAGGTGGGTAGGTGTTCCTTCGAATCTGGAGAGACGACACAGGCAACCTGCATCATGACAAGAGCTCTCGAGCTACTTGTCTCAACTCACACCATTGTTATAATCAAATAATAAAAATCCAATGTACCTTTCATGCCATCCATCGGAAATCCAATATAATCTAAAGGGCTGGGGGTTGGCAGTTTGCTGAACTTATTCCATCACAGTTTCAGAGAGCTGGGGTACTTTGTGCCATATCGTGAACCTGTTGTTATAGGAGTTTTTTTTTTTTGTTAAATTCGCTGAGTTTTTTTGTTTTTAATGAATGAATGAGAATGAGATTTCATGGAACCAGGTGGCTGAGGATTTTAAAAGGATTTTTTCCAATTCTGGTGAAAGGTGAGATGGAAACATAAAACTACTAACTTATTCGTGGAGGTGGTAGAGAAATGTCTAAGTGATAATTCTACATTAGCGTTCATCGAAATGAAACAAACAATAATTCTATTTTATTTTAAATAAAAAAATTGTAAAAATGTCATTGGAGTAAATTATGGTGTTATAATGACTTAGAAAAAAATGTTTGCTATTTTGTATCAGCAACTAGGAAGACGTAA
This sequence comes from Syrphus vitripennis, assembly GCA_958431115.1. Classification (NCBI taxonomy): domain Eukaryota; kingdom Metazoa; phylum Arthropoda; class Insecta; order Diptera; family Syrphidae; genus Syrphus; species Syrphus vitripennis. The sequence goes on along the minus strand of OY288110.1, from coordinate 95,803,409 downwards.
TGATATGCTTATGATCCAATATTAAAGAAGCAGGGAGTATTTGCTCCGATAGTAAAATTGTTAATGGGAATAAAAGTTGATATAACACTTTACTCAGATATTCATTGTTTTATCTTAGTGATTTTTAAGGAAACAGAATTTTTTGGAATAAACGCTGACAAGAAGCTTTTCTTACAATGTTACTTTTGATGATTGCTCAAATATTTAGGGGCGTATTTACTCCAATAAAAATTGCTATTGGAGTAAACGCTGATAAAACATACTAAATTTGTGGAAAATAGGTTCAGGTCGAATTCTCTTGAATATTTTCAGCTTTCGGAAACCTCCACCTTTCCTGTCAGGAACTTAATTTATATGAGGATCAGTTCCATGCATATTTTAGAATGTTCGGGAAAAATATTACATTACATTAATTATATTTATGCTGAAATGGCCGCATTCTGTATGAACGAAAATGTATGTTCCTCTACAATACACAGAACGCGACGGACAGAATTCCAGATTGCAATGCCAGACAGCGCTCTGTTTGACAACACCCTAAAAGGTGTATACAGCTGTCTAGTTACACATGCGGCACGACTTGGAGTGTATACAAGCGATGTTGAAGCAAATCATCATCACTTTATTTGTACAATGCTCTCTTCCGAAGTCGTTAGTGGGAGAATCCAACTTCGGTGATCCTGGTGATCTAGCAAATACTAATATAAGTAGTATCACACGTTTGTTAAAAGCTCAAGACTCTTTGACAAGTAGCGACGATTTCCTAAAAATGCTTTGTGATCTCACAACGGACCTATATTTTGGTCTAAGTGAGTAGCTGACTGCCACCGTAACCCAACTCAAAACTTTTATTCAATATCCTATAGGTAGATCGGTTGGTCGTGGCGCGATGGTTTGCGTGGTCGCCTGTCCACCTCATGGTCACAGGTTCGATCCCTGTCGTAGTTCTATGTCATGTTTTTATTCCATTATAATCTCTGTAAATTATCATTGTTGGGCCGCTGCAGCGCGCTGATTTACTCATTACATGTTGTTCAGGCATAACACTAACAACATGAGACAACCGCCACCTTCAGTCTCAGTACCTCGCACCATACACCTTTCCATACAAATTTCCCTTCCCATCCTAACCTATATCCTTCACGCCCGCGCTGTGTTGAAACATATAAAGGGTACACCAAAAATCTCCTTGAGCGCGGGCAAATTATAAAAAAAGGTATATAGACGTAATGAAAGATGAAAAACGCGAAACTGATCGCCAAGGCACTCAGCAGCAAGCAGCACACTAGCCATCAAATATTTTCCAAATACATTGTTAACCGCTCCAGGCACTAGCACTGCTTGACATTTCATTTCTTTGGAGTTATGACCGTGTTGACGTTTTTGGAGCTGGTCTTATCTGTATCAAATGGTTGAAATGCATTGTTAAAACAATGGCGGCTAGTGTTGCTGGTGACGTTGCTGGTGTTGTTGAAATCTGTTTCACGCATACTTAACATATAATATAACGTTTCACCATAACTTCAAAACTGCTGCTGTACAGGACCATGGTCCTGCCAGTACTTACTTAAGGATCCGAGACTTGGATGTTTAAGAAAAGACACTCCGACTTCTTAGCCGCGTTCGAGAGAAGAGTCTTAACAAGAATTGTTGTGGGGAAGGAGGATTCCGGAGACGGTACAATCAGACGGTACGCAATCTACCTTGAAGCAGACATAGTGACAAAAATTCCACTTCGCATGAACGAAGAGGAACCTGCTCGGAAAGTCCTTTTCGTAGACTACACCGTGGTAGACCAAGCTTGCACTGAAGGAAGAGATAGCGTAGACTAGGACACCCGAAGTTTTGGGGTGCTCAACTGGATGGCGTCGGCTCAAGACCGGGATAGGTGGAGAGACTTGTTGAAGGAGGCCAGGATTTGTTATTTTTAATTTTTTTTTCCAAAATTCTACCTACCAGACGTGCATTTTCATTATTTTTTCAGAGAAAAAAAAAACTAAATAAAGTTGAATAAATTAAAATAATTTAAAGAGCAATCTACTTTTCCAGAGAACTGAAGAAGAAAACTGATCATCTTTTTAGCTTTTTTTTTTTTAAATTACACACATTCCATTTTTCTGAAGAAAACAAAAAAGGCAAAAAAAAAAAAAAATAATGACATTCCTTTGCAAAATATAATGATATTCAGTAAAATAATATAAATCCAATTTATCCCACAGAATCGCAAAGAACCAAAATTCCATTCGAATAATAATACCCCAGGCACTCAATCAGATACCAATAATCGAAACACCACATCCAGTGATACCGAATTTAAATTGCAAAATAGAAATACATACCTACACATACATAACTGCTGCACCATCCAACCAAATTTTTTTTTTTTTTTTCCATTCAATCGGGAAAAGTCGAAAATACCTAAGGCTATATAAAAAAAAATGGCTAGGCTCACAAATGATATTATGCACACACACACACACACACATATTACCACATACATTAACCCACAAAAGTAGATACAATGAAGTTAATACGACCGCTTTTTATATCTCTGCCATATACCAGCAACCAAAAAAAAAAAAAAAAATAGTAATCCTTGAATGAAAATACGAAAAGAGGATGCTCTGCTCCTTGAACGTGACACTTACCCAAACAAAAATTCCCCAGTTGTTCCACGCAAAAAAAAGAGGGAAGATAAATAAACAATATCCTTATAGGACACACGAGTGTGCTCCATTAAATTATTGAGCATTGCGAGTGCAGTAAAATGCGATACCATAAAGTATCTCCAGAGCAAACACAAGGATATTTTTTTTTTTTCTACTTTTTTTCCATTTTTAAATACTATACATATATCGGCTTGACATTCTTTTGGGAGGGAGTTTTTTTTTGGATACAAATAGGTTTGTCATGATTCCTGGATTCTGAGAAAAAAAAATTACATTCGAAATAATCGCATAATCACGTAGGTGCCTACACAATAAGAAATCCAAGGAAAGATATTGTCAAAGGATTTCCAAAAGGATTATTAAAATTTTCTTAAATTTGAATACACAATGGAAAAAGAGAAAATAATGTGAGAACGAAAAATTATTATTTCAAATTCCATACAATCAATTTATTGAAATGGATCTAGGATGGCTCTTGTACTCACATCAGGTGCGCCTTATAAGCCGGATGCATGAATGTTTCTTCAAATAAATCACCAAATTCTAGTGTTTGGAAATTGTTTCTATATGGGGATTGTAAATATACAGAAATATATGTAAGATAATAACTTGTTTGATTTACTAGAGTTTCTAAGGATAAATTGTAGCCAGAGGCTCAGATGGTCTTGTTTCTAAATTAAATTTTTGATTTATACTTAAAAGTGACTTGCATTAAATGGACTCAAATGTATAAGGATGTATAAATTGGCCTCTGGATATCTATCAAAGGATATTAATTTCAAAGGATATAGCTAATACACAAAAAATAAATAGTTTTTCATTTTATTTGGGGAAAAAAGTTTTATAGTTTAACTTTGGAATTTTTTGGAATGTTCCTTTGTGAAGAGTAAAATGAGATGATTCATCTTACTCACCGACTCATCTCACTTCACTCGCAAAAGCCATTTAGCAGCTATTCACTGATGTGGGTAAGCCCGAGATTATGTGAGAAGACTTGGAAGAAATGATAAAATTCACTTCAACTCGATTTTCACACTAAATCGATTTTCAATGAAAAGTGACTTATTTCACTCACTTGAATGAGTCAAATCTTGGTACAGGTATATACTTGAACTGTGAAATTCAACTGCTTTCAATAAAGAAATTCACAGCTCACAGTTGCTTTCAGACAATATGACACTATATGCATCTAAAAAAATAATTTCAAGGGCCTAAATTGTGGAATAGTTTTTACTATATATCGATCCATGAACGGAACCGGTAGCTTCGACTTTTAACGATATTGGCATTGTTTTCTTTTCTGGCGGTGATTTTCAGACACCCTGTGTGTCTATTCCTATACTTCTGAAATCTCAACAACTTTTTGAGACATTTCCAATCATCGAGGTTTTCTTAATCTAAATTTAGCGGAATCCCACACCACTACGCAAGCTCCAACCACCAACTTATTCTTCGACTTGACTAGCCGCTTTTCTTGGTAAATGGTAATCTCTCTTTGAACGTGCTTCAAACCTGAACTTAGAATATAATGCGATGCGTTGAAATTTCTCCAGCTGGACCCTCAATTTATTTTAAAGGGTTTTTATTTCAGCAGAAAAACTTTCCTTGCAAGTGATCAACATGAATTTATGAGAAAATCTTTAGTAACTTATGTTCTCCAATTAACATCGTGTAAAAATAAAACTATTGAGAAAGGTCATCAAATCGGGAGTACCTCAGCTTTCATTCCATTGTTCTGCTTCAGCTTTAGATTTAACTGGTAGGTAAGGTCAGTTAGGTGGGAAGGCCACACCAAACTTCCTCCATACTGGAATTACGGGGTTCATTAAAACATGACTTCTGTAGAAAACGTCGGGAAGTGTCGTTGGTGTTACGGCTCCACCCTAACTATATAAATTCACCGGGTTTTTGTAACAAATTAGGTTGAGTCACAGACTCAAAAGAAGGACTAATCTATTTGAACAATAATGTGTTAGGCTCATTTAAAATAGTTATTGACTAAGCTCGGTAGACTCCGGTGGGCAGGGCACCCAGCTCGCATGAACGAAAGTGGTACAATTTCCTTTGTGGTACATTCTATGGTAGTGTAGATTAGGACGCCCGAAGCCTTGGGGTGAGCAACTGGATTGCGTCGGCTCGAGACCGCGATAGCTCTCAATTTCCCAGGCTCTCACAATGAGTGGGTGCAGTACTGCAGTAGGTCACTCGATGTAGTTGTAACTGCTCTTTGTTGCTATGATTTGATCGCGGTTGAAATTTCTTCTCTTTTGGGTGACGCAGTGCGTATTTTGAAAATTGTTACTTCGAGCATTGGGTGTCAGGCTCACTTCACTAGTGAAAGCGTAATTGAAAACCGTTGAAAAGTGTTCCTTCCACCTTTCGAGCTGGTCTTCATCCGATATCCGTCTGTGTCTAAGTGTCTTTTACTAGGTGTTGTTTAGAGGTCTGGACACTCTTAAGTAATTCTGAAGACGCACCTACTGTAACTACAGGTGGAATAACATCGCCACCTGTATAGCGACAAAATTAGTTTGGCCTAAACTCAGTGCCAGACGCTCTAAACAACTGATCTCCCGGGGTGGATTGCATATTCACTACGTTATAGGTGTCCTGACTGGACACTGCCCTAATAGGTAGACATGTATTTCAACTTGGAGCCCCTGCGAATGATTTTTGTAGGAGTTGCAGGGACGAAAACGAAGAAGATACAGTCTTTCATCTTCTTTGCACTTGTCCCGCCTTGTCACAAAGATGAAATCTCCACTTTGGAGACTTCCTCTTCAATGATCCCAGCGATGTGGCATCACAACGGACGATTCTTTGTTCTAAGTGTGTTGGAATACCCAACTAACATTCACTTTAACCTAACCTAAAATACTCTGTCACACCTACAGAAGCAGAAGAGGCCGCAACTCTTCAGCTTCTGTACTCAATTGGTTGATGTGCTTGCTCTTATTACTTTCAACCACATTTCAAGAATTTTGCAAAAAATCCTCTGTCCGACTGGCCAAATAGTTCTTAAAGACCAAAAGTCTTTCTTAAGATACAAAAATATTTCTTAAAGCAATAAATGCAAAAAAAAAATATTCTGAAAAAAAAAATATTGGACTTGCATCTTCATTCATCTCAACCGTTATTTTTATTTCTCTAGAACAAGCATCATTTTATGCACCCAAGTGTTTTTGAGTGTTGTCTGGAGCAGCAAGATACACATAAGAGTGCCGGACTTAACAAATAATGCTGAATGTCCTGTCCATGTACTGTACTTGGTACACACGATAAACCTATCCTACAAAGAAGACGAGGCAATGAAAAATGTTGATAACAATAATGGAATCCTTGCTTGTTTGTTGAGTGGAAATTAAAGGAGACAATCTACATTCAACACTACACAACATGTCGTCCAAGTCCAATGTCCGAACCCGAAGAGTCATCTAATAACGATCGTCTTCGTTGTCGTTCTTCCGTCGCGTTGCGTCGCCGTCGTCGTCGTCAGTCGTGCCAAAAAGTATCTAACAATGTGTATGGATGCACAAAAAACAACAACAAAATAAATCTTGAAATATACAGCAAATTGGGTTTAATAAAGTTGTCGACTTTATGATGACATAACAATAGATCTTCAAGGATGTGGAAGATATGGTTACGGAACGCAACAAATGCATAGCTATATACAAGCCGTACACTTCCCATAACTCGATGAGTCGATTTCCCAACACAAGGAAGCAAACTGGAACGACGAACAAGTTGATTTAATTTTATTTTATTTAATAGACTTTTTGTTTTGTTTCTTTGTAGAAAGCGAAAGAACTCAAACTCAAGTGTGGGAAATAATATGAACGAACACAAGAAATGGAACCGTTCGTCGTCGTCGTCAAGGATGATGTACACAGATTTAAGTTGAACTTAATGCTTATCAACTTGATGACAGTTTTACTGGTGCTGTGATAAATCCTTTCTATTTATAAAGTTTTGTGTCATATAAATATAAAAGGCAGCACTTGATTAGATCTTCTTTGGGTTGAGTTGATTTCTGGAACAATTTTCCTTGATCAAAGCTAAATAATGATTTTTATCTTTGAAGAGAGATAAAGTTGATTTGGAACAAAATATTGTTTCGTTTTTTTTTTTTGTTTTTTGTTATTTCAATTACTTGAAGTGATAGATACGAAGACCTCTTTTCCATTACAAAGAATATTAGTTTTTTTTTAAGAATTTTATTTTGTTAGGAGTCAAAGGATAAAAAAATATAGAAAATAGACAAAATCAACGGGGTCATCAACTTTTCCTAAAAATTAATTACGACACAATTTTTGGTATTATCCTTCAGAGTTTTGGGCTTTAATTTACTGTTGACTATGTACACTGTGGAATAAAACAGTTCCTGACTCTACTGGAACAGAACAGTGAAACATTGGGGTTTTTCTTTTTTAGTCCAGAACAGGGTATAAACTGTCAAACAAAAAACCGTGTTTCTTTTTGAGCTCAGGTTTTTCAAGTTCAAGTTTGTGTTTCTATTTTTGTTGAGAGCATGTTCAGAGATTTTTCGGGGCGCACTCAATGAGCTCGGCATAAAAAACTGAGCAAACAAATTTCAATCCTGAACACGCTCGCTCCGAAGAAAGTTCACAGTATGTTCGACAAGCTCGTGCTCTGCTCTGAATGAAAAAAGAAATACTCCCATTATCTTCAGCTTTTTAACCAGATAATTAGAATTGAGCTTATCGCATTTTTCTTAATTAAAAATGCTTAGATATACCAACCAATATACACACATATAGTACACACATTTTAAGTCCCCGTTGTGTGTATGAACATTTTAAACAGTATTTTGTACCATCGAACATTTTAAGGAAATAATCCATTTCCATCGCCTACCTAGTTCTAGTTCACTTAAAAGTTTGGAGTTCCACGTTTTTTCGTTTTTTTAAGATTGTAAAAAAAAAAATATTAAATTTGTTTTACCAAAAAGGACCTACAACAGTTCTAACTGAACTAACTCCAAAATTATATATTTAGCTTATATTTTAGTCCCAGGCTCCCAGGGGTCCTCAGATACGACTTTGTGTTAGATTGAATATAAAAACATGGAACATTGTGAGACGCCTATTTGGGGTCTGCTTTTTTATTTTTCATTTTGGTGGTCATGGTCCAGAGTCTCCTGTCTAAATCACTGGTACCACAATTCTTTCACTCCACTACTTTGCCCTAAGGCTCTACTTTTGGGGTTCTTCCGGTTTACCTCAGGAAACTTCTATAGTTGATGTTTAGTCTGTCCCATGTCTGAACCCAACTGAATGTAGATGTCGCTGCATTTGCTTCATTCAGGGGGTTTTAATACTGCTTTGTTTCCGCAATATTGTTGGAACGTTGTGTACCATTGTCTTTCTCAGGGCATCTTATTTTGTTCATGATGGCTTCCTCTGATGTTCTTGCTTCTTATGCGATCTCGTTTTGTCACTTTATTTCAACTGCTTACCGTTAATTTACTCTAATACTTCTTCTTCATTGTCCAACATTGATTTACTTTGCGGTCCGTCATGTTATCCTCAAGCAGAAAATCAAGAACTGTAAAAAAGTGCAAAGGACTAAAGATGCTCCCCCCTACTCCAATTAGAAACACCTCAATGTTTGGTAGCGGAGCACGAAATTGAAGTGGTGCAATCCTTTAGGTAAATACCTTGAGTCAATAGTAGCAGCCGATAACAATATAGAAGAAGAAATACGAAGGCGGCTGTTCAATTCTAAAAGAACATACTATAGTCTGTCAAAGCTTTTCAAATCCAGAAATCTCACCATAAGGTGAGAGGAAGGACGATTCCGGAGACGGTACAATCATGAATTATACGCAATCTACCTTGAAGCAGACGTAGTGACAAAAATTAAGACTCCTGTGGGCAGGGCACCTAGCTCGCATGAGCGAAGAAGAACCGACTCGGAAAGTCTTTTGGAGACCATGCTGGCACTGGAGAGATGCCGTAGACCAGGACGGTCGAAGCCTTGGGGTGCGCAACTGGATGGCGTCGGCTCGATACCGGGATAGGTCGAGAGACTTCTTGAAGGGGGCCAGGACCGGTCCCCGGTTGTCGAGCCGATGATCATGATTATGATCTTACCTTTGTTTTTTTCGTCTGTGGAATGCTTTTTCGAAATCAATCAATACAATACGGAAATCTATTTAGGAATCCCGATATTTGTATACTCCGGATTGCATCTGTAGTTACCCGAAACATAACTGCACTGGTCTTCAGACAGCCGTATTCTACGATTTTTATGATGTGCGACATCAGCTTGATTGAACGATAGCGTCAAATGTCAACATTTCGTGTATCAGCCTTCCTCTTGTACAATACGTAACTTTCCCTCTACTGATTGGGTTTTTGGTCACGGCGAATATGTTTGGAGATGAGAACCATGAGCCACCTAGACCTAGATGTCTCCCATCCTTTTCCAGAACTCAGAGGGTATCTCGTGCTCGTCTAGGCCAATCGATACGAACAGTTATTGGAAAGTATAGCCTCCAAAACTGTTAATTTAAAGGTCCTTCAGAATATTGTTGCCATCTGTCCTTCTAAGTACAGCAATTTTGCAAATAGTTGCGCCCTTTTTCGCAATTCTTAAATGTTATGATTTAAATCAGCAGCCGGTCCAAAACTGAACATTTCCTCAATTTTGGAATTAGTTTTTTTTTCTGGAATAGCCATTTGAAAAAAGTGTCTCACTGTTGGGCGCCTTCCCCTACTAAAATACTGAAATCACTGATAGCCTTGAAAAAATTGTACCCTTGATAAAAAAATTTCTACGGCTCACCCAATGCTGAAATTAACTGAACTTTTTGTTGACTATAATATTGACTTAATAGAAAATATTCACCCCTATCACAGACTCCCTCGTAGCGAAGTTCCGAACGTTTTTTTCCGCCACGAATACGAAGAAATTCATATCATAAGCCCCGAAAGAAATGTGGAAAAGCATTGCACTCTCACAACTCCCTCCGAAGTTCTTAGCAGAATTTTTCGATACGAAAGGAGCTATGATACATTTTTTCGGGATTCGTAGTAAGAATCTACTACGTCGGGGTCTGTGATAAGGCTGATTATATTTTTTCTTTGCAAATACTCCAAAAATACTGCGATAAGATCCCATGGAGTCAAAACTTTTATAACAATCACCATAGCTATCATTCATGCGTGAAAAAAAATACTTACTACTTATTTTATGAAATATTATTTTATTAATTTTTTCCTAACTTAATGATAAAACTTTCAAAAAAAAAATTGCTATAACGATTCGAAATCCAATCCCGAGCATAGATAAGCCCACATAGCTTCTCCTCATTTTAAGTAGATAATCTACAGTCACTGTGTGTGAACAAAATATCAATTGTTTTCGTTTTTCTAATTTCCTCCGATGATGACACTTAAATTTTTAACATCATCGATTTGGCTTAATTTTGAATCATGTGAAATACGTGCCAGCCATTTAAACTTATTCCCTTTCGATACACATAGGTTCACACAAAATCAATTCCTTCTGCTGATGAAGCAATCTCGACGACCGACGACGCTAGAAAAAAGAACGAACGAAAAAAGAAAATGGATGCTATTCTCGTACAATCAAATAGGATAAATAGACCATTGCCAATTTAATCGGCTGTAGTAAAATCAGAGATCCAAAATGGAATAAAGTTGACTATGGGTGTCTGTGTGTAGAAAAAAAACAAAATTGAAAACGATTATCATAAATTTATTCATCTTTGTTTCCTTTTTTCTTATTTTGTGTTAGTCTGTGATCCTGTATAGAGGTAATAATAGAATCCTTTTTTGATGCGTATTTATGGTCGTAAGTATCCCCTCAACTAGTTTGCTTCGTTAAGGTCACTCTCTAAACCGAATGGGTTATTATGATTAAATCAAATTTGTGTATTAAAGGAGAAAAGAAACAAAACAAATGAATTCGAAGGACTTACCACCACACCACCCTTTTTATCCTTGATGCGGAGGAATGTGGTTTGATGATGAGGTTATGGGGTTATGGGGGAATGTTTGGTATTTTTTGATTTTTGTTTTCCTTTTTCTTGGGAATTTTTTTTTTTTCAATGTGTTATGTGTCTATGACAAGGGAAATTCAAAAATTGTTGTGTTGGCATTTTTTTGGTAAGTTTGTGTTTTTTTTTTTTGGTATCCATATTTTATTTGTGAGTATTATGCTGGGCTTAGTAATCACAAATATTAAGGTTCACAAATGTTTTAGACAGGGTAAAGGTTTTTTTTTTTTTTTTATTTTTGTATTTGAATGAGTGGGTTTCAAAGAGAATATGTTGACTGGATTAAATATTTATTTTTTTTTGTACATAATACGTAAGAGTATATTGTATTTGCTTTGATGTAAACGAGTAGGTATTTATTGAGCTTTATTATAATGCTGTTGGGTATAATACTACTAGACAAGCAATAATTTGGAAACTGGACATAATACTCTTCTTAATCTACCCTTTTGGATCAGGACCACAAGAAGGATCATTGTTTTGGTTTTTTGTTTCTTTATATTATAAACTATGGTTTTCTTTGAAGTTTCTAAAAGAGAAGTGGGGATACTAAAGAACTAAAAAAACGAATTATGTTATTATATAAAAATCGAAATTATCTATGGTCCTAAGTTTTATTTTGGGTTTTACCTACAGGAAGAAAATGAAAGTACGAGTATACAAGAGATTTGTATAATTTTTCAAATGCGCAATGGTTATGGTTTTCCTATAAGAAAATGGTGGAAAAATACGCGTACACGTCGCTGAAGAACAACTGAGAATATTGCTGCTGTAGCCCAAAGTGTTGAAAAAAAACCCAAGTTTGTCCACTCCTCGTCGTTCTTTCAAATTGGACATTCCACAAAACGTCATTACACCGTATTTTGCGTAAAGACTTAGATCTTAACTTATAAAGTTCAGTTGACACAAGAACTCAAGCCAGCCCACCATCAACAACATCGAATATTTGCTGATTCGGTCCATGAAATGCACGAAAATGATCCGAAATTTCATGGAAGAATTGTCTTGATTGGTGAGGCCTATTTCCACCTCGGTGGCTAAGTTAACAAGCAAAATTGTCTTATCTGGGGTTTGGAAATACCAAAGATTTATTGTTGAAAACCCTCTCCATCCTCAACGAGTGACTGTTTGGTGCGGTTTATAGTCCGGCGGGTACATTGAACCTTTCTTTTTCGAATATGAGGCTGGAGCAACAACTACGATGAACGGATCAACCTATCGAGCGATGATTAAAATTTTTTTTATGTCTGGAACTAAATGGTATTCACAACTGACCAACGAGATCTTGTGACTTAGCACCGTGCGACTTCTTCCTTTGGAGCCAGGTGAAAGATAAGGTCTCTGCCAATAACCCAGCGTCGATTCAAGATCTCAAAGATGAAATTCATGAAGCTATTGAGGGCATATGTAGGTACAGCAGCCACTTTGCGACTTGGTAATGGAACATTTCATGAAAAAGATATTGCTGCGTAGCCGGATGATGCTTTCCGATCTTTTATCTCAAAAAATGATATTTTTATTTGAATATTGGAAAACCCTTTTAATATGAGTTATTGGTTTTGTATATTTATTGGCTTATTACTTACTTAAGATAACACTGCAGTCCGGGTCGGACCAGGGCCTCAGCCAACATGCTTCTCTAGACAGCTCAGTCCCTTGCTAGCTGTTTCCAGTTTCGGACACCAAGGTGCACTATTATTTGAGTGTACCACCTGGGTCGAGGTCTTCCTCTACTGAACCTTCCCTCGATTCCTTCCCTTACTATTCGGGTCGGAGAGTTGGGGTCCATTCAGTCTACGTAACCCAGCGAGCTAATTCAGTAGAACTTGACTTGTTTGACCAAGTCACTGTCGCTTTACAGTTCGTGGTTACATCTTTGCCTCCACTCTTCATCTATACAGACCGAACGTAAAATCACCCACAAAAATGTTCTTTCCAAGAATCTTAAAGCGTTTCTCATCCACCTTTCACAAGTTCCGCATGTCTCTGTGCAATGCATTAGAGCCGGGATGATAAGAGTGTAAAAAAAGGATACTTTAGTTGCTCGAGAGAGGACTTTTCTATTCAATTGCATTTTCAATAAAGAAAAAACAGCGATTTGTAAGAGGGTGTCATTGTTCTGGAAATTATTTATTTATTAACTATCTCAAAGTTGAAGCTTTCTATGGTAATTTCCTGTCCAAGACGTTGCGTCGGTGTTGAGTGTCCACTAGATCCATCGTCTCTACTTCCACCTGAGTCTGCACAAATGCGCCATTGACATCACGTTATGTTATTCCAATGTCATATGGTCGACGCATTTGAGTAATTGGACTAATCTTTGAAAGATTGCGCCTCTTGTGACATAGAGTCTTGCACTATTCTTCCAGAACGATGTAGAAGAAGTCCCATGACAGTACATTGTCGAAAACCTCTTTGACATCAAATTCATCGATAGTTGGCAGGTGTCGGTTGAAGTTCCTGGGTACATAAATACCTGCTAAATTCCTGCAAATCTTTAACTTAACGTCACTGGTAGCCAGTTAAGGGTGCGATTAGTAAACGTTTTTTTTTAACTGAGTGCATGTAAAAATGTACAATATTTTCTCAGTGACCCGCCAAACAGTGACCTAAATAAATGTAAAAAAAATTATAATTTTTGAAATACAGAAATTTATCTTCTTGATGATTCTCTTGAGAAAAAAAGAAGCGCTCTACAATCTGACCACCTCAAAAAAACTCTATGTACATCTCCAATTGTGTATATCCAGGACCAAACCAACAAAAGGTATACATTTGAATTTTAATTGTCGAATAATTGCTCACTCAAGCAAACACTAAACACAATTACATTAATAAAATTATATTGTATTATTATTATTTTATTATTTCTTTCAAAACTTTTCATTTATCCACATCGCACAGAGTCCCAAACGTCCACAAAACAAATGGAGCATTCCTTTGCGTAATTGAATAAAAGTTCACGGTTCACAACAACTAAACCTTTTACACTTAAAAAAAAAAAAAAAAAAAGTTTAAAACCTGCTAAGCCCTATAACAAAATTCCTGATGCTGCGTAGGTAGCTGCTATCTCCTTAAAAAAATAAAAAATAAAACTGTCAAAAGGTAATCAAAGAGCACTTTTACGACCTTGCGACATTAGTTTTGGGACAATTTGGAGTTTCCATTCTAATTTCTAATTGCTTCTAGCCCAAGTGTATCTTTTGACCCTAAAATTTTAACAATATAACAACAACAAACAGAACAAAAAAATGAACACAAAACGAAACAAACTTTCTCATGCCTACTTCGCATTAGTAGGAGTAGTTATCTCCTATTACGTGTCCCTTTCAATTTCACTCTCATTGAAATAAAATCCTAACAAATTGTCCTTTTGGCACCCCCCAAAACCATTAAGGATAACGACTTTGACCATTAGCTTTAACAATGCTTATTCTCTATTCACACGTTTTCGTTTATCGTGTGTGCGTGCGTAGATGAGTGGGTGTAGGTAAGTAGAGTATGCAACAGAAAGTTTTTTTTTTTGAGAACATGAACGGCAAAATGGGCTCGACACATTTTCAACAATTCCTTGTTTTATTTTGCAAAGGTATGTATTAATATAGGTATGCACATGAAATTTCAATTCTCACTCACACAGATGTAAAAGATGGTAGAAAAAAAAAACTACAAATCAAAGAGACGAAAATTGCCAACACGTCCTTGGCCAATCGATGTGGGTCGAAAATCAGAATTCAGGATAATGGAATTTTTAAGCGCTCTGCCACTTTTTTTTACAGCTCTTTGACAAAAGGCTCAAATTACTTGATTTACACTTCTCAATCATATATATATAGTAAAGTGACCAGAAAGGATGTGTTTGGTACGCAGTAATGACTTTTAACGATTTTTCATTCTGCAGGTTCTCCTCTGATAAACAAAACAAAAAAAAAAAAAGATTAAATATTATAAAAATGTATGTAAATATAAATTCAAATATTTTGTGTTTTTTTTTTCTCCGAACGCAGCAAGGACACCGCTGAACCTACGCACTGGCAATGACAATGGAAATCAGAGAGAACCGCATGATGCATATATATACGAACCTAGCATGCCTCAATATGAACGAGCAGAGGATATAAAATGTTTGCATAATGTTCTGCCATTATCCTTAAGGGGATTTTGCAGAGCAGAAAAAAAAAAATTATATTTCCCAAAAGGATTGTTGCTTTAATCCTTTTTCTTTTTACCTCCAGTATCGATCCTTTTGTGAAAAAAAACACACACACACACATACCCACAAAGGTATGAATATAGTTAGGCTATAGGATTCCCGTGTGACTGTTTTTATATTCATTTTATTTTACTTTTACGTATAGATATAAGATCGCATAAGAAAATAATAGTATATTTTTTTTTGTCGATTTCACCTCAATTTACGAATTTACAAATCCTTTTTTGTCCTTTTTGGGGATTCAAGGGTGCAAACTTTACATTCCAAATTACATTACTGAATTGAATTGAATTCTCGAGCGAATGCGTTACGTTTATCGTTTGTATTTATTTTTTTTACTTTTTAAGGAGGACTTATTTGATTCGGCAGAAAAATAAGAAAATAGTCCTTGCCGTCTAAAAGTTGAAGGACCTCATGTAGATCTAGTAGTTTCTTTTTGTTTTAATACCTACCTAATGTTGTATAAAATCCAAGTTTTGGTCATAATTGTCAAAAATAAAAAAAAATAAAAATTTCGAAACTTTTTCCTATTTTTATTGTACGCATGTTAAAAAAATGACCATATTTACTTTTGTCTTAGCCCAAGCCCCAAACACCAGGACTAAGCAGGAAACCTATCCCACAAAGGGAAAATCACGGACATAATAATTAGGTCAAAAGACTTAATTAAGGAAGTTATCAAGTAATGCAGTAAATACTCCATTAACGATTGACTATTGGAGCAAATACTCCATTAACGATTAAGTATTGATTATTATAGTAAACATTTCCATAATGATGCTTTATAAGATTGGATATTGGTAAGCAATTTAATATGGGATCAATTGTTTTAATAATGGTTCATTATCGAAGCAAATAACCACGAGCATGTACTCCAATAAAAAAAAGAATTTACCTACTATTTTAACAAATACTCGAATATCGATTAAGTATAGCAGAAAATACTCCAATAAGGATTAACTTTTAATCCAAAAACGATTGACTAATAGGGTGAATACGCCATTAACGGTAACGGAGTAATTACTCTCATATAGATTGACTAATGGAGTGAATACTCCATTCATGGTAACGGAGTAATTACTACCATATCGATTGATTTAAAGAGTGAATACTCCATTAACGGTAAGGGAGTAATTACTCCAATATCGATTGACTAATGGAGTAAATACTCTATAAACATTTCTATAATAATGCTTTATTGCAGCAAATATTCCTATAATGATTAATTCTTGGGATAAATACTCCAATAACGATGCATTGTAGAAACAATTCAATGGAAGCAAGTACTCCAAGAAAATAACGAGCAAAAAAAAGATGAGTTGCTTAAATAACGAATGACTATTGGAGCAAATACTCCAATAATGATTCGCTTTTGCAGAAACTATACTCAAATAAGGATCCACTATTGCAGAAAATTCTGCATGCTTTTTTGAAACTGAAGCCCGTACTCGCTGTTTATTTTAAAATATAAATTAACGAGAAGTAGGAAAATTTAATTCCACGAAATTGTAATGCTAATAACAGCATTTCATCTAAAAAAAAAAGCTCGAAAAAAGCTTTTTTGATTGATTGATTGTTTATGGGAAAATCAGAAAATGATATAAATATTGTCCCATGAATAAGCTCATTATTCTAGATGAGATCGAAGGAAGAATTAAGAATTTACAGATTCTTATCAAAGTTTCCTTGAAAACTTTAATTTTTTTACAAAACCTTTACTTGTCCTATACAAAAAGTAAGGACAAAAATAAAAATACCAGGTAACCAACCTATCTACCTCAAGGTGTTCAAAAGAATCTTATATACAGTATGTTACCCAAACATAAAATTTTTTATTCCAAAGCCAATACCATAAATAGCTACTCTAGGTACTACTTCTTGTTCTTTAAAAAAGGCTAAAAAACATAAAAATCATGAACAGAATATCTATTGGCAAAAGATTTACATTTTAGATTGAATATGATGTTTCTTTTTTTTTTTTCTTGGAAAAATAAAATATCAACAACAGCCAAAAAAAAAAAACTTAATCCCTTCAATTATAAGTGGTTGTTCGTGACTTGTTTACAAGACAACAAAACAAAAAAGAATTGTGGCACCAAGAAAAATAAGTGTGGGTGAATACACAAATTTGAGATGACGAATAGGCAGATACTTATCGATAAATGGACCAGCTTAGTTGTTGATGTATTTGGGAACGGGAAGTATAGGATACATATGGCGCCACATATCATTTGATTAAATTGCGTATATTGCTTGGGGATTATGCAGAGCCTTAAATCTACAAAAAAAAAGATCCTAATTTGAAATTTGACAACATGATAAAGAAGTTGCGTTTGCAGTGAGATTTGTTAGAGACTCGTTAGCTGTAGCTTTGCAATGAATGCATTTACCTTTTTTTGCAAAAGGCCTTCAAATGAGCTTCAATTGAAGTAGCAACTGCAAACTGTTAAGTAATTGGTCTGTAAGAAGTGGTAAGATTTACGTATTTTTAAGGCTTATACAATTTTGAGAAGGAAAGAGAGTACTTTTCGTTCCTGAAAAATATTGGTTACAAGGAAACTATCGATTTCGATAATTTTTTTTTAATCGAAACTAAACAATAAACACGTTCATTGAACATGCTCGTGCTCATTTTTGGTGAAACATTTCGATTTTCTTGTGTTCGTTCGCTTCAATGTTCGCCGCCATGTTCGCAAGCAAACCTCATTTTTGCTGTGAACTGGGTAGTTGCGCTTCTTTGTCGCACGTGATGTTTATTCTTTGGAAAATTGAAATAAAATGTGTTCGCCAAGTTTTAGAATTAAAATTGAACTATTGAAGACATGGCACAATTGAAGAGCTGGCACCACTGAAAGAAGCCTGGCAGTAGTTGTGCAGTCTATAAGATCTTGGTGGCTTCTTAGCCAAGTTTTGTTGTGTCACTCAAAACCTTCTAGAAATATGTTAGCTTAAAAAAAATAATGCTGTCTAAAACAGGTCAAGTCCAAGTGGGCTGATTTGACCATAAGGCGGGAGAAATTGTGGGGTTAGTTAGACCAAGCCTTGAAAAGTGGGAAAAACTGTTTTACTTGTGTATTCGAAAGACATCAAATTGTGCGTGTTTACTGTTCTGATGACACCATGCAACTGAAACCGGTTTGACAACTGTAACTGATAGAGTTTGAGCATACTTTGCTAGTGTTTGATCGTGGCTCTGATGTAGTACCTTCGAATTCTGAGCAATTTACGTGCTATGCCCTACTCAAATCAAAAATTGGGGCACTAGTCCTGAAATTTTGTAAAACTTAAAAAAAAATTTCGCCTATACATGATCTCACGAAAATATAAAAATACAAATTTTTGGAAAAAAAAAAACAATTTCAAATATCTTTAGAGCCGTTTTTCAAAAAAAGTTTTTATACAAAATTTGTTTTGAATATTTTTATAAAAAAAAGCACGGAAGTTTGTAGTACTTAATAATTTTATACACTTCAAACAAAATTTCAAAAAAAAAAATCTCCTGTTTTAAAAATATTGAATTTTCACAAAAAAAAAAAATATTCCAAAATTTAAATAATACTTTTTGCCGTTAACCCTGGGTACTCCATTCGAAAGCCTGCTTCGCAATTTCATCGTTTGGTTTACTCAGTGTGTGACCAATCCATCGCCATTTATGCTTTCTTATTTCGACGTCCAGCTGCTCTTGACTTCTCCTGCGCCACAATTCCTGATTGGATATAGTTTGTCGCACCCAAATCTTTACAACGTGGCGTTGAAAGTGGTTTACGAAAGCCTGCAACTTTCTTGAGAAGGTAGCCGAGACCTTCCAGGTTTTGCAAGCGTAAACTTAATAGCACAGACTTGACATTTGAGTCGAGGACTCTCAATTCAGTACACAAGGAAATTAAACTGAATATCCAAATTTGGGATAGAATACCGAAGGCAGCGCGAGCTTTACTTAATCTACTCTCAACTTCCAGATCCGTACCACCATTTGCTTATACGACACTTCCAAGGCATTTGAAATGTTCGACCTCTTCAACTGGCGTTGTCTGTAGAATGAGAAGCTGATGTGCGGAGCGGCTTGTGTGTATTGCTACTCATCTTTAAACCGCTCGACACTCCATTCACCTGCAGTGCTTGGCACATCCCGTTCAGCCCAATGATGTTGTTTGTCGGAAGACATAAATATCATCAGAATTGTCTAAATGACTGATTGTCAATCGCCAGCAGAAAAAGGATTGGCGATAAAACATCCCCTTGTCTGGTTGTAGTGTCTTCATTTTCAAAAAGTTCACCAAACCTAATTTCTGTACGACATAAAGATTTAACATTTTAAAAACCCCCCTTCCCCGTCTCAAGAGCTTAACATTCAATAAAACCGGTACCTGTTAGGACCGAATAACTCTCTTCTTGGCTTGGTATAAAGAACAAAGCTATTAATCGTTTGGATTATCCTCAAGACTAGCTCTACCTCTAAAAATTCAATCACGAAATAATTTCATATACTGCTTCATATGGAATCTGCGAAGGCAATAAATAATCAAGAATAGGTAATTTATGTAACTTCGTTTGTTTAGTGGACCAAAATGCAAATCCTTATTCAATCTACTATACTGCTTGCATAATGCTTGATTATACGCTCGTATCGACCATTTTGCTGACTAAAAGCCTAGAAACGAAAACATCGAAAACCTTTTTCGTGCCATACTAAAATATGTACAATGTACAAAAATTATACCCATTCGCATTCGCATTCGCCTACCTTAGGTACGAGTACTCGTATATCTAGTAAAACGTAAAAGACTTGAGTGCCCTTTATGGATAACGCACCACGCAATCTTTTTTTTTTGTTAGTTTGTTGTGCGTCGACGAGCGACGCACGATATGGTTGTTCCGGAAGCCCATCATAATTCCTAGGGAATAGAGAATGCTATATGCCATAATATGAATATTTATGGATTAAAATTTTCCAAATTGATGGATTTTTGAGCTCGAAAGAGGCAAGGTGGCCTCTAAAACAAGATTTCGAAACGCTCTCATGATTCCTCTGATATTGGTTTGCTCCTCTATCGCCTAACCGCATTTAATCCACCGTGAAATGAAAATTTGTCCTCATCTTCTTCTATATGTGGGAATATAAGTCGTTTGGCAATGGTACCTATCTATGTTTAGGCTCCTATCACCTTATCTCTATATATGTAGCTACCTACATAACTGTTTTCGTCGGTGTTTATTCGAATTTCTGGCATCGAGTCGCAAATGTTTATGTAAATTGCTCTACGATGGAGATGATGATGAAGGCCATGAAGGGCACATCCACTCATGTATCAACCAAGATAGTATGGAATTTCTGCACTATCGAAAATTTATACTAAGACCCCCACAATCCCACATCTCCCTCTTTTATCCATATCTACCTATTTTTTTTTTTTTTTTTTTTTGTCGTGCTCCAAAAACGGAGATGGAGGTAATATATTTTGTCTGCTTCGTATTTTTGAATATCCCCGTAAAGTTCGTTACACGTTTTACTCTAAGGTTTTAGCCAACCAAGCAGTACATATGATCGTAAACAATTTTTTTTTTTTTTTTGTCGCTGAGTGTAGATATGTAAAGCCACAATATCATTATAGACATGTTTTTGTAGATTCGAAGTTTATAAAGATGCCTTCGGGACTAAAAATTGCCAACTAACTTGAAATTCTTAGTTGAAAATTAATTAAAATATAAAAATTAAAAATAAAATAAAATTTTATTTTTTTTGACAGTTTTCGAGGTTGAAAATCAATTTATGAATATTTAATTTTCAATTGTCTATTTCAAAAATACATTTAAATTGATATTTTCGATGGTCTTACTCATATTGTTTTACTAAAAAATTGACCTATTTAAAAAATTATTTTAAAAATTCATTTTTTTAAAAAAAATTATGAAAAATTTACAGATTTATAAAAAAGTCGAATAATCATCTTTACGTCATGGAGTCTATTTGAATCTCAAAAATATCTTTGAACACTGTTTTGAATAAATTTTTAAAATTTCGTAAATATAAAAACTATTCAAACCCAATCGGCCTTGTTGTTGAGCACTCACCTATAAAAAAAAATAAATAAATTTGAGCGAAAGTCAATGAAGAACCAAGATCTAAATGACTTTCAACCATCAACTATTCCTGTGTGCGTGTTATTTCGGAAATGGAGTTGACATACGATTTTTTAAGAAATTAATTTGCGTAAGCTGTGATTTAAAATACGTTCAGCTCAGAGTTACCTCATCAGCACTGAAAAACTGGCCCAAAAGCAACACAGTGTACAGCCCAAAAACTAAATATATGGAACTAGACCCGGTTTTAGGTCTGTTTTTCAGTTTTCAAAAAAAAAAAATTAAAAAGATTTTAGAAAGTAAGTTTTGGAAAACCATGCTGATACTTTTTTTACCACTTATTGACTAGGTGAATTCCAAAACTAGCTATCAGTAAAGAGTTTTCTAAAATTATTTCTGTTTAATACAATACGCAAAATGTTTAAGAGTTCTATAAGTTTTTCTAAGTGGTGATGATAAGCAAGTGCTTATATATCATTTGCACCCTTTTGAAAAAATTTATTTGCAGTGTTACATTATTAAGATATTAACAGACGAATCGGGAAGGGAAAAGCTGCTTTCGAAATAGTGTCCGAAATGGAAACTGAAATACCAAGCTTTGATTGTTGAATGGGCCCGAGTATCTAAGTAATTAACAATTTTGCAACTGGAAACAACTTGCTGAATGCTGAAGTTGGATATTTTTCAACGTTCGATTTCAAAATATTGTTCTTAGTCAAAAATCTATGTATTTCATAGCTTTGACTGCTAATTTTAAAAACATTTTGCAATTCTTAAAAATTGCAAAAGCAACATTTAAAAATGTTTCGTAATTCTGTTTATTTGTCGGTCATCTGTTGGTCGTCTGTCAGTCTCTCTGTCGGTATGTCTATCAGTCTGTCGGTTTTTTGTCGGATTTTTGTCCCGGGTCTATTTATCGGACCCTGACTATTTCATGCCTGCATTTTTCGGTGTTGACTTTCCGAACACCCCCATTGACAAAACAAATCTGTCAGTTGGTTTCTTATAATTCATTGATACAAAATAGTAAATTCCATTGAAAACTTTAGTTGGCAATTATGACCATTCCAACAGCAACAAAATAATTCCCTTCTTTACTTTTGATGGGAATTTTGGTGGCATGCGGTGGGCGCTGCGCAGTGCTGCCACATTTCCATTCTGCTTTCATTCTTTGCTTTTATGTTGTGTTTGCTGTTACACTCCAGCCTCCACATCATCTATCCTCCTACCACTCCCCGATTCGTCTTCATGTCGTCGTCCTTCGTCGTCGTCATCGTCGTGCAGCATATAGAAGTATATAGTAACTTTTATCGCTGGCACTCTGCTGCAGAACCGCAAAGCCATTAAAATAGTATTTGCTGCGAGATAAACATAAAATTTTGGAACGGTAGCATTTTTGGGCCTGCTTCTCCCCCTTCCCTACCATACTTGCTCACTATACTTTCCTTTACCCCTTATAGCCTCATATACAACATCGAAAAAGCAACTACTTTTTGTAAGGCGTTATTATAGAGCTCGCCTGATCGTCCTTTGCCTAGCCGAATAACAACTCACATGCTGCATGCATATGGTGTCGGAGTATTAGGTGATGAACTTATCTATGCCAGGATGGGTGCAGGATGTTGTATTCAGGAATATTAGGATGCTTGTTCGTTGTTGATGTTTGTTGTTGCTGTTCCCCGTGTACAAGGATGTTGCTCCTTTTAAGGTTTTCTTCGCAAAACATTTTCTGCAAATGCAATCCGCATTATATGTATTTTTGGTAAAATGAAATGCAATGAAGGGACTTATGGTTCCTATATACGACGACGACGACGGTAGGAGAGGCCGTGAGTGGTGGGTTGAGTGTGAAATTGATATCTTTAGTTTGTTTGCCATGTAACATTTAGATATAAAATCGTACAACGCAAGACTATAACTCGTATGTGGTGTAGGTATATGCGTGAATAAAATTCCTACAAATTGCATATTCTGCCATTTTGTGGATTGTTTTTTTTTTTATGGAACTCAATCCTGCCTTAATTTAAAATAAAACTAACATTTGGGATGAAGGCATTAAAGTAGCACAAATGCAATAAATATTAACGAGTATAGGTTAGGTAGATATATGAAAAGTTTAGACATCAATGCTGGCAAGGATTCCGGTTTGTGTAAAAGTAATTATAATGTGCATATTATCTTCAAGAAGTGATAATTCACAAATGTATATATTTATATGCAGAAAACAGACAATTATTCAAAATGGCTGAAAATGCACAACACTTACAGCTAAGCGATTCCTATATTACGCTTGGGGTCAATCAATTTTAACCAAACTCAACAAAAAAAAAGAGGCTGGGTGCGACCCACACTGATAACTTCCCATTTGTGATCTTGAAAACTTTACCATTTTTAGTTTATTTTTTTTTATATTTTTTGTCAAAAACTGTCAATTAGATATTTGTCAAAATTTAACCTTTCATAAAAAATTGTACTATTTATTAAATAAAATATTTTAGAAGGCACAATCGTTGTTCGTTCTCAGGATATTCGAGCTGAAATACAATCGTAACTCCTTTCTTTAGAATTTTTAACAGTTTTTAATTTTTTGTTAAAAAACTGCCCATTCAATATTTGTCAAAATTTAATCAGTTGCTAACAATTATGTTATGTAGAAAATAAAATAAACAAGAAATCAATATCGTTACCCGTTTTTGAGAAATTTGAGTCGAAAGACAATTTATACCAATTTTTAGTAGAATTTTTTGTAGCTTTTAATTTTTTGTAAAAAAACTGTCGGTTCAATTTTTTTGAAATTTTCACCAGCAGTCAAAAACAACATTTTTCGTAAAATAAAATTATTTTAAAGTTGATATCGTTTTTCCATCTAAACATATTCGAGTTATAAAATTTTTTTTTTTAGTTTTTTTTGATTTTAAAAAATAACAGTGTATTAATTTTTTTCCAAATTCATATCAAATTTGTATGCCGTCATAATGTGTCGAATAAAATTTATTTCAAGTCAATAGCATTATTTGTTCGTGAGATATTTGAGCCCAACCAAAATTTTCACTTCTTTTTTAAACTGCTATAGTAAAAAAACAACTGATTGAATATTAATAAACGCCCTTTCAGGTTCTTTCGAAGTTATTATCTGTAAAACAAAATTTATTTCAAGTCGATATCTCTACTCGTTCTTGAGGTATCGACGACGAAAAATGGTACCAGAACGTACAAATGTACGAACGTACGAACGTACGTACACACGCACACACAGACATCTCTATAAAAATGATTGATATAGGCTCTAGGGACCTTGAAACGTCGAGAAATGTCAAAAATTTCAATTTGACAAATCGGACCGATTACAATAACTCCCTATGGGAAGTTAAAAATATATGAATATTGAAGGTTTAAATTTTACAACAACAACTTGATTGTGTTTCCAGAAAGTCTTGAGTTACATGTTTCACAAGTGCCACATTGATCTGTAGTAAATATTAATTTTATTCATTATTAGAAAGTTACATCGCATCTAATGAATTAAAGTTGTTTGCGCGAACATGACCATTGCTCAATTTCAATTATCCAAACACTTCCTCAAATTCTGAACATTTCCTGAAATTCCTACTCGCTCTCTATCCTTACTTATCTTCATTCTTGTTTTGCTTTCTAACTCGTGTGCTGGCGCAATTAAAAGCTCCTACCTAACCTAAATAATTAATTAAGAATATTGTACAGCTGTAAAATTGAAATTAAATTTAAAATTAAATTAAAATTAAAATCGTTTCAATAATAAATGAACTAATAAATAGCCAACAAAGAGGCTATAGATCAGCCGACTCAGACTTATTACAATGCGCATATAAGAAGCAAGTTACGTTTAGAGGAAGCTAAAATTAAAAACAAAAGCTCTCACCCTTTAGAATTGAATGCAATTGAAAATAAGTTATTTTTATTAAGCTTACAATTGGCAATTTCAAGCTTGAAATTTTTAACATTAAAGACTACCTATCCTTGATCTTTGCAAAAAAAAAAAAAAACAAATGAAAAATAAGAAAACTTTTTTTTTACCTACTTTCCAAAGTAATTTCGAAACAAAACAACAATACCCGTAGGAGCATTCAAATTTCACTAATTAAACACTTTCTAAGGCAAAAATAATCCTTTGCGTATAAAAAGGCCATAAAAGTAAAAATCCAAATCCAAAGGAACACCAAGCTTATTATTATTGGCACTAAAAGAAAAATACACAAAAAAAAAGTACCTTCCTCCCAAAAAAAAACAAAAAAATTAAACCAAATAGATTTGGCCTTTAATTAACCATTTTATAGCCTCCCCTGCATACAAAGTAGAAATCATTTGCCAAAAGAAAATAAAATACCTACTTCTTCAGTCAGTTCTCTTATCCCTACACAGGATATTTCTGGCGAAAAATCCAATTAATGAAACTGTATTGTTTAAAAGACGAACAAAAAAAATAAAAACAAAAAAAAAACGGCAGTAGCTAGAGCTATACCCGTCAGTGAATTGCAGTTGCAGGGCTTTATACTGATGGCTACACTTGCGAATTTATAAAGCGAATAAATATAAAAATGCAACCGACTGTGAGCGTGCAATTGCATTCCAAATTATCCCAAGTTATCCTTCAGCTGGTGCTGTTTTGTCCCTTTTGGGTTGCACACACAGGCTTTGGCGTCGTCGTTCGTCGGCATCATCGTCTTGTAGGCAAAAACAAAAAAAAAAAAAAAATATGCTTGCATGCCTTGGAATTTGCTCTCTTTATTTTTTTGCTGGTTGTTTTTCGGTCACTAGATACGAACAATTTTCATTTCAGCCAAATCCAGATTCGGGGAATAGAAAAACAAAAAATGGTGTCGAGGATTCAAAGTTGACCAGCTTGGTAGGTGTAATGGGTCTTGGTGTGTTGCAACGAAAAAGGTTAATTGGTTTAGTTTTTTTTTTACCCAAACTATATTTGCCATTTTAACAATTGAAAATCTGCGAAAAAATATACTGAAAGCCGCATTCAGATTCATATATGCATCATGCAGTTTCAAAGTGACTTAGTTTTAGATAAATTGACACTCAAAGGTTTTCGATATTCCATATTAAAAAAAATTCCCAACAAAATTGCTGCCCTAAAAATGAGCATAACTGTGAATTTATTTTAGAAGGTTTGAAACTTCCTATATTAAAAAAAAAAGTGAAATAAAAAATAAAACTCTTCACTTTTCCAGGAAATAAACTAAAAGGATGTAGAGCACCAAACTTTGCCAACAGGAACTTAACGAACAAAAAATATTTCCAACTACCTACCCCATGCAGTTGCACTCTAAATACCGCATAAAGGCACACATCCTCTCTATAGCAAAATAAAGAACAAACAAACAAAAAAAAATCTCTTCTATATATAAATTGTTGAAGGATTACACTAACTGCACACTCAATTGCCAAACCAAAAGAATGATTTTGAGAAGAAAAAAAACAAACCCACAACTTTAACTGCTTCCAATTTCTGTTTGCTGTAAATCACTACCACCGAAGCCATCAATTCGTCTATGTCTACTTCAATTTTACAAGCAGTAAAAAATAAAAGTCCGGAAGTAGGTTCTTTAAACCAAAAGTCAGTCAATGTGTTTGGCCGTAATGATTTATCAAAGAAAAAAAAAGTTTTTTTTTTTAAAGTTTTCTTAAGAAGACAAACAAATTAATGCCAAACCATCAAGGAGATGTTAGAAATCTAAGTTTTTGTCTTGTGTTCTTGTAAATATTTGTTCCAAGGTGGAGCTGAGTTTTGAAGGTTTTAGGTGAGAACTATTTTAAAACTATTTTTCGTTCCTTCATTTAGCTATTCTATTTTGAGCTTAGTGAAAGAAAATATTCTAAGTTGTATGTCACGTCACGTTAATTAATTTTCTTAGAAGCGAGAGAACGTCCTTTTCATCAATTTTTTTACCAATTTTTTCCCTCATTTCTTTAGTTACAAATTTGTTTTAAAATTGCAAACATCAGATAATTTTATGTGCATTTTCTTTAAATAGGATACGTTATCATAGATAAGGACATGAAAAATCATAAAAATTATTTATGAATTGGTGAAATAAGCTTTTTGTAAAAAAAATATTCAAAAATCGTTAGAGCCGTTTGTTTCAAAAAAAATATTTGGAAAAAAAATATAAAAAATAATTTTAAGGATTTAATCACATACTTTTCAGTGTTCAGTTTTCAAAGAAAAATAGGTATACCTGTTTTGAAATATTGACTTTTAATTCTTTTTCGAAAAATACAAAAAAAAAATTTCCTTGAAAAATGTTATCGCAATCCATCAAAATTGGAAAACAAAAAATGGCATTTACCGTTAATAACGTTTTTTTTTTTCATCAAAAAAAATTTAAGATCCTATAATGCTCTAATGAAAAAAATGTATCGTTAGGGCTGTTTTCGAGATAAATATGTCACACCGATATTTTTGGAGCCAAACAAATCTCAATTTTGCCTCTAAAAACCTGAAGTCCAACGTTGGAATAAAATTGCATGGCCAGATTAGCCTGTAGTTGATTTTCGAAGCAAAAGCGAGACGAGGCCAAGGCTGGTCTGGTCTCGAACCCAGCCCTTTAAATACAAAAGTGTATTATGTACTCAAATGTACAGTTACACAACACTGATTGGATGATAGATAGAAAAATATTTTACTTAGTTGTTCCCTCCCCCCCGATGTTCAAATGGTAGACATGTGCATTCAAGAGGACACAAGCGTCCACAGGTTTTTCTCAAAACCCACCTCTGTCAATCAACTCCTGCTCTCACCTCCCCGCGGTGAACATCGGGTGCCAAGTACCTCAACTGGAGATTGGGTGCAAACCCCAGTGGAAAGTTGTTGGAGGCAGCAAACGAGAGAGGGGGGGAGAGGTGTTTCCACTAAGGCACCTCTCCGTATCCAGACGGCAGCGGAGGAATTCCCGAGATGGAATCAACGGTGGCGTCTACAGTTCCAGTAAGGTTGAACTACTTAGTGAACACCTTATAGGGCTTCTACGACTTATTCGGAGCCCAGGCCTATAAGGAGCGGTTTATCCGGCTCCCCGTCCTTGGAGTTATATTAAGGATCTGGCCCTCCAGGTTGGGGGTTGTGCCGTCGGGGTGACTTCCCGGCCACTTAAAATCTTCATAGTTGCGAAGCACCAACAAGCCTCGGATACGGACGGATTTACTGTTGACAACCTATGCAAACGAATTAAGGACAACGAGCTTCGGATTTGCACATGGAATGTTAGGTCCCTTAACAGACCACGTGCGGCCGAAGAATTAGCGGAGGCCCTAGACTGCTATAAAGCAGACATCACCGCCATCCAGGAAATACGATGGGATGGGCCGGGCAAAAAGAGGATGAAAAACTGCGACATCTACTATGGCGACTGTTACCGAGAAAACCAGCAGCGCTTATTTGGATGCGGCTTTGTCATTGGAGCCAGACTTAGGCAAGAAGTCTTGAGCTATAGGTGCATCAACGAGCGCCTCATGACCATCCGCATCAAGGCTAAATTCGGCAACATTAGCCTCATATGCGCGCACGCCCCCACAGAAGAGAAGGATGACAACACCAAAGATATGTTCTTCGAGCTCTTGGACAAAACATATGAGCAGTGTCCTAGCTACGATATAAAAATTGTCCTCGGCGATTTTAATGCCAAGCTAGGAAGGGAAGACATCTTTGGTGGAATAATCGGAAAAAACAGCCTGCACGACAACACTTCCGACAACGGATTCAGGCTCATCGATTTTGCTGCGGGGCGAAACGTAGTGGTAGCCAGTACGCGTTTTCCACACCTCAACATCCACAAAGGAACTTGGAACTCTCCAGATCAATCTACCGTCAACCAGATTGACCATATTGCGATCGACGCAAGACACGCTTCCAACATCATGGATATCCGAACTTTCCGAGGAGCTAACATCGACTCGGACCACTACCTCGTTGTAGCCAAGGTAGCACTTCGGGTTTCCAGGCCCAAGGCAAAACAGGGAGATGCTGGGAGAAGGTACAACGTCGAACGGCTACAATCGCAAGAGATAGCCAAATCCTTTTCCGACCGAGTCACAAGTAACCTCTCTCGACATTCTCTGCCGACAACACAATGTATCGAAAACCAGTGGCAACAATGCCAAGATGCAATAAGGGAAGCCGCCTCTGATGTACTGGGTTTCAAGAAGCCACCAACCAGGAACCCCTGGTTTGATGAGGAATGTCGGCAGGTAAATGCAGCCAAACAACAGGCACGCAAAGCGGCGCTGCATAAAAAGACGAGAGCTGCTCATGAGATCTACGAGCAGAAGAGGCGAGAAGAACACCGACTTCTCAGAAGGAAAAAGAGAAGACACGAGAAGCGTGCGGTCGAAGATGTTGAGAGGTTTAAAAGCAGAAATGAAGTTCGAAAGTTTTATGAACAGGTGAAACGAAATTCACAGGTACATAAACCTAGAACCGAAGGCTGCAAGGACGAAAGTGGAAACATAATAGTGGAACCGCAGTCAATGCTGAGGATATGGAAGGACCACTTCTGCAGACTGTATAACGGCGACGACGAACCGAATTCCGCTGTCAGGCAGGATGATCCATTTAACAGAGACGACGAAAGCCAACAATCCCGTCCTCCCGACTTAGACGAAGTGAAGATCGCCATTACTAAACTGAAGTCTAATAAAGCCGCTGGAGCGGATGGCTTGAATGCCGAGCTCTTTAAAGCAGCTGGAGATAAGTTGGTTAGGAGCATGCACCAACTTATCTGTAAGATATGGTCGGAAGAAAGCATGCCCGATGAATGGAATCTCAGCATTGTTTGCCCGATCCTGAAAAAAGGAGACCCTCTAAACTGCGCCAACTATAGAGAAATCAGCCTGCTTAACATCGCCTACAAAATCTTCTCTGCCGTAATATGTGAACGTCTAAAGCCCATCGTCAACAACCTGATAGGTCCTTATCAGTGCGGTTTTAGACCAGGAAAGTCCACAGTCGATCAAATATTCACATTACGGCAGATCCTGGAAAAAACCCAAGAATATCAAATCGACACCCACCATCTTTTCATCGATTTCAAGGCCGCATATGACAGCATGTACAGGGACGAGCTGTATAGAGCCATGTCTAGTTTTGGCATCCCTGCCAAACTCGTACGTTTGTGCAGGATGACCATGGAGAATTCACGCTGCTCCATAAAGGTTGGAAACAACTTAACAGAACCTTTCGATGTCAAAAAAGGTTTTAGACAAGGTGATGCGCTGTCATGTGATTTTTTTAACATCGTACTTGAAAGAATAGTGCAGAACTCACACGTCAACACTAGAGGCACTATCTTTCAAAAGTCTGTCCAATTACTAGCATATGCAGATGACATTGACATAATCGGAAGAACTCAGCGTGATGTCAATGGGGCTTTTGTGAGTATTGAGGCAGAAGCGGCAAAAATGGGTTTAACGGTTAATGAGGGCAAAACAAAGTACATGCTGTCATCAAGAAAGGACATACAACACCGACGTCTTGGTCAAAACGTCACCATCGACAGACGTAACTTTGAGGTAGTCAAGGACTTCGTCTACCTAGGCTCCGCTGTAAACGCGGAAAACAACACCAGCGCTGAGATCAAACGAAGAATAACTCTTGCTAACCGCTGTTTCTTTGGGTTAAGAAAGCAATTGAGTGGAAAAATTCTCTCTCGAGGGACCAAAGTGTCGCTATATAAGACCCTCATCATCCCCGTCCTGCTATATGGTGCAGAAGCATGGACTATGACAAAAGCGGATGAAAGCACCTTGGGTCGTTTCGAGAGAAAGATTCTTCGTGTGATCTACGGTCCAGTATGCATCGATGGGGAATGGAGGAGAAGATGGAACGACGAGCTGTACGGGCTGTACAACGACGTGGACTTAGCCAGAAGAGTAAAAGTCCAACGACTAAGATGGCTGGGTCATGTAGAGCGCATGGAAACCAATGCTCCGGCCCGAAGAGTCTTCGAATCCACACCCGCAGGACAGCGCAGTAGAGGAAGACCGCGGATCAGGTGGCGCGCACAAGTGGAAGGTGACCTCACCCAACTCGGAGCGCGAAACTGGAGACATCTAGCCAGGGACCGAGCTAGATGGAGAAGCTTGTTGGGTGAGGCCCAAGTTCACACAGGACTGTAGCGCCACCTTAAGTAAGTAAGTAAGTTGTTCCCTCCCAACATTTTTTTTGACGATTTTTTGTCAATTTTATTTCAATATTTTTTTTATTAAAATTTTATTTTTTACAGAATTTTTTTGGAATTTCTTTATATTTATATTTATGATTTATGATATGGAAATGTCTGTGTTGGAGTAATCATGGATTAAAGATAACCACAGTTGTAACAAACTGACTCTTAAACGTAGAATTATTTCTTTGAATAAGCAAAAGCTTCCAAACATCTCAATTATTTATAAATTAAAATAATTGCGCCACTCTTTCTCGAGGTGACGGCTCTCTTCGAATTACCCTAGAGCAGCGTTGCCACCTCCCACAAAATTTAAAAAAATATATGCAAATGAAAATTTAGTTTTAAAGAAAACGAAATATCATGCAGTTAGCTGTTTTTAATTCCGCTGGAAAGCATTCCATCAATTTTTTTTTTCGGAGGTTGATTGACGCTTTTCATAGATTTGTTTATTTAGTTAATAATCTGAATTTCAATAAGTTTTCCAAATGGTTTTGTATAAAATTTGTGGTTTACGAAAACTCTTCTACCTACAAAAAATTCATCAAAAAACATGTGTTTTCGATTAAATTTTCGTGTAAGCCATGTTTTGGATCTACACGCACGGGATCCAAAACATGACTTATTATTTAATTGTGAGTTTAAGTTTTGTCGTTAAATCAGATTTTATTTTCAAACCAGCAGATTATTTTTGCGAAAAAAAATGCAAAAGATTTACTGTAATTGCAGTAAAGTGTCAACCCTGTTCTAGAGCTACGTCTCTAAGCGAACCTGATGTTAATTGAATTTCGATAAACTGTGATTGCAATTTCATTATTTTTAAATTGTATTCCAGATATTTAGTTAAAAAGAGGAAGTATTTGAATAGGTATGTAAGATAGTATACCTACCACAAAGGGTATCCATCTGCAAATACATAAACATACTTCAAGGCATGTCCTTCTCTTGTTGGATAAAGACCCTAACCAGAACCAACCATCCTCATGCAAGTCCCCCTTTAAAATATAACATGTTTTCATTAATTTGTTGAAGGTCCTGCATAAAAAAAATACGTACATATATATTTTTCATTGTTAATCCTTAACGATACACTCTCTTCCTTAGCATGTTTCATATAACATCGTCATGGATGTTAAAATAATATTTAAAAAATAAGTGTGTCAAGGATACATCATGCAGTGTATAATAGTGTAGCTTTAATAATAATAATGTCACTCTCAAAACTGTCGCCTGTGTTTGTCTTTTCTTATGCATTTTCAAACATTGAATAAAAAAAAAATAAAAAAAATTTACATTAAGAAACTTGAATCTTATAGAGCTTATGGGTGATTTATCAAAAAAAAAAAAAAATAATAAAAAAAAATATGTGTGCTTTTGTGTATTTTAGCAAAATATAAGGCAACAAACTTTGAAGAAACCGTATAGTTTCATCACAGCCATGTTGATGAAGATGAAAAGGCGAATAAATTTTCTTATAATTTCCTTTTTGCCTCGATTAGCATACTTAATCACTTTGCATATTCGCCAAGTCAGCTATATTATTTAATGAAGACGTTTTGATGCGAATATGGCCAAAGCGAAGGATATTTTTGAGTTTATTGTTTATGTTTGCACATCATATACAAACTTATTATTAAGTACATATAAAATAATAATGTATTATTATTATTATGTACATTGTACACCTACATTAGAGTGTTTCAAAAAAATAAAGTACCTTCAAAAGGCTTCGGTTTGGATATAAATTGTATTTAAAAACGAAGAAAGCATAATTAAATATATGTATTTTGAAACAGTCTAATAATATAGGAACTCATATATTTTTAGAATATTTATAACGATGTGAGGATAGTGTAAATATAAACAATCAATTTTAGTCAAGTTCATTTATGTTCCTTGATTGCTTGATTAGGTAAGGTTTAAGGATAACGGGTGGATAATTATGAATTTAGAAGGGTAAGGGTATTGTTAACCAGAATAACTAATAATAAAAAAAAGTGCAAGATAAAGAAGAACAACAAATTTTAAATAGGTACAGTAAATAAACTGATTAAGACTAACACTGGAAATTAAAGTTAATTATATAAAATACAGTTAAAAAGTTTAGAGGAAAGTTACTTCGCTACTCTACGGACCATAATAAGCCCAATATTTAAATGTCAATATAATGGAAGGATATGCCCATAACAACGTGGATCTCTTATGCTAAAATATAAAGGGCAAATAAAATTCTGATCTGGATATTATCTATAAAAGTTATATACATCCAAAGGCTTAGTATAACTCCCATCTTTGGGCTGATGTTCCAGCAACTTACTTAAGCCTCTTGGACAGTATACAAAGACGTGCCTTCAAAATGATCGGAGACAGGAACATCATGGATACCTTTACGTCACTCGAACACCGACGTAACGTTTCTTGTCCCTCACTCTTTTATCGTTACTTTTGAACCCAACTTCGGTCGTACTGTTAAGTACAGGGATTCGTTTTTAGCCGTACTACGCGAATGTGAAATACATTTCCACATTTCACAATCTGTCTTTCCCTCTCTTTGTGATGTGACGAAATTCAAGACTAATGTTCACCGGCATCTCTTTTCAAATCCCCTCCTACTTATCTAAAGCT
The DNA here is from genome assembly GCA_958431115.1 of Syrphus vitripennis. Lineage (NCBI taxonomy): Eukaryota > Metazoa > Arthropoda > Insecta > Diptera > Syrphidae > Syrphus > Syrphus vitripennis. The sequence continues at coordinate 95,769,566 of OY288110.1, read as the reverse complement.
CGCACTGTGCCTCTGACATACTCGTATAAAGGTGCATAAAATTCCCAAAAATAGCTTACTTGTTTTCCGATTCATCAAAACATGAAGCAATGGTTCTAGAACCGTAAAAAAGGTAAAAATCTTAGAATTTCGAAGAAAAACTATTTCAAAAATTGATTTTGGGATGATTTTTTTTTTTAATATTTTTGACACAAAATTTGGAACAAACAGAGAACAACCTAAAACAACTTTAGAAATTAAAAATTAGAAAAAAGGTTGCTAACTCCACAAGCTATTTTTAGTGGTGGATGAATGCCGTAGGGGCTATTAAATTCGTAATATATACAAATATTTTTTTTAGTTAGTCCATGGTTAATTCAACATATTTGGTTGCTAGAGAAAAGAAGCAAAAAAAAAAAAACTCGAATAGCACCTGTTGAGGTAGAAAAAAAATTTGCTTAGCTAGCGTGAGTTAAGAACCGCTATTTTTATATCTTAAAACTTTGAAAACTTTATGAATGAAGATTTTTGAAAATTAAAAATTTAAAATTTAAATATTTTAATTTAAAAATTTTTGAAAAAAAAAAATTATGTAATTTTTGTTTGTCGAATAAGAAGCAAAAAAATTCGAGGAAGCCTAACGTCATTCCGACAAACCCCACAAATGGAGTCTTAGTGTGAAGTGGGAGTGTTGTGGTCTTCTGGAAAAGAAAATATACTCTGGACCATGACCACCCTGCGTCGCATCGGTAAAAGTAGAACAAGAAGATTTAATAATAATTTTAATAATAGCAACTCATATTTTTTTTTTGTTCTGCAAAATAAATAATGAGATTGTTTTTACATTCGATTATGATGAACTTTAGCAAAATTTTGCAAAGAGGATATTCCATTAAAACATGCTCAGTTGTTAATTCAAGCGAATTGATTTATCAGTTTTAAGGAATTACTTTATTTATGTATAATTAACGTGAGGGATTAATTCTTTAATGTTCATTTTCACTTTCGATATAGCTAGTACTAACTCAAAAAGTTTATTCAATAATAACTGGCAGACGGTACAGCCATGCACTTTTGCATTCTGAGAGGAAATTGTTTTTTTCTCAACATTTTTGTAACTATTGATTGCATATTAAATTTGAATCTCCTAGTTTGAAACTAGTTTGAAACTAGGATGAAATTTCTTTGAAAATTATGATTTAAAAATTTGTTTAAATTACAACAACAAAAAATTCCTTGTCTTACATACACTCTGTCACGAAAGTATAAGCATACACTAGACCTTGTAAAAATCGAGTTTATTGTAAAATCTAATTCAGAAAAATGCAATGTCGTTTGTGAAAACGAACTTCGATTTTCGAGCATGTTTATGACAAAACATACTTCGATCCCAGTATTTTATTTATTTAGCTTATTGCAAGCTGACAACTAAAATTATGTATTATTGTATTATACAAACTTAAATTAAATTAAATTATATTAAAAATAAATTATACATAATATAACTTAACGCTATAGTTAAAATAAATAAGGTGGAATGAGGTTTTGGAGAGATAGTGTATAGAGTTCTTCTGAGGGAAGCGGAACTAAGGGAGAAATCAAAAACATCTTGTGCTGTATTGGCTAAACGAAGCATTCTGCTCATTGGATTAAAATGGACGTAGTTGGTGCGGTGAATAGGGAGGCTGAAGAAGGGGACAGCTCTTAAGTTGCGTGGATTGGTATTAATGTTAATCCATTCAAGCAATGCCGGACAGTCTATGGCTCCAGTGATAAGCTGATGGACGAATATTATGTCAGCGATACGGCGACGTTGAGAAAGGCTGTTCATGCCAATCAGTTGCAAACGGTCTTCATAAGGGGGTAAAATATGGGGATCAGACCAAGATAGACTACGCAGAGCGAACCTGAGGAATCTCCTCTGAACAGCTTCAATTCTAAGAGATTGAGTGATTTGGAAGGGAGACCAAACTTGGCTAACATATTCAAGTAAGGGTCTGACATATTTGGTATATAGGAATTTGGTAACATGGGGGTTTGAAAATTTTTTAAACCCGAGTGAAGAATTCGCTTTCGCGATGATATAATCAATATGAGAGCGGAAATTTAACTCTTTATCACATATTACCCCAACATCACGAGTAGATGAAACAATAGGGACAGGGGTATTACAGAAGTGATAGGTTCGAGAATTTGAAGGTAAGCGTTTGCGGGAAAAAGTCATAGATTGGCATTTACTAACATTAAGCTCAAGAAAATTTTTGTTACACCAGGTAAGAAAAGTATTAAGATCGAGTTGAAGCAGCAAAGAATCATGATTACTTTAATTATTTTTATGTCATCTGCATAAATAGAAAGTTTTGAGAAGGAAATGATTCTACCGACATCGTTAATTGCAAGCACAAATAGAAGTGGGCCCAGATGGCTACCCTGGGGAACACCAGACGAGGCGAGAATGGGATCGGAAACTTCATCTCTGAAAGCAATCCTATATATACGGTTCTCGAGGTAAGATTTCACCCAATTGATGAACGACATAGGCTTGAAGCTTTATGTATATAATTTTGTGACTGATTTTGTCAAAAGCCTTACTAAAATCAGTAATAATAACATCAACATCGTAGACTTTTTCCATTGCCAAGAGTGTTATGGAGACAAACTGGGTAAGATTAGTCGTAGTGGATCTTCCCTTTAAAAATCCGTATTGAAGTGGAGAAACAATTGATTTGCAATGGAAATAAAGGTAATCATACACTATTCATTCAAAGAACTTAGGGATAACGGATAATTTAGCAATCGGTCGATAATTTGAAATTTCGTTCTTACAACCCTTTTTAAAAATTGTATTGCCATTAGGCTTGTTTTCTATGTATACTTACTTTCGTGACTTAGTGTAGGTACAATGAACTTTATACATCCGACCTATTTATAGATTTAATTTCTTTCATAATTGCCTGTATTTTGAAATACAAATGAATTTGAATATCAATTTTATTGACAAATAAAATGTCCTTCTATAAAACTGTTTTCTTAATTAGATGAAAGCAAATTCAGGAAGATAGCTCTTGAAAGCTTAAGAATATCCCCCGGACTCTAGCTTTTCTGCTGCTAAAATTAATGAAGTGAAATTAATTAAGTCGAAACCACTGATGAACTAGATATGAATAGATACTTATTTTCTCTACTTCCAAAAGTTTTGTTGACATATATGTTCATTTTTGAGTCCAACACTGAAGCAACTTCAAAAACCTTTAATTACGCATAAATGATAAAACGTTGTGTGCAAAAACAATTCATAAAGCTCTTCCCAAACGAGTACTCAACAGTCAACATTTTAATTTATTTATCCAAGATGTAAATTTTCTACATGAATGTTGTTCTAGCTGGGGTAAAATGTTTCTTAGGTTATATACGAAGGAACTACACCTGTAATTATTCTCCCTTTCTGAGAATTCAATCTTTACGTTTTCTATACCTACAGATACAAAAGGACTTAAACCATATGTGTTCTTGCTTTGTTATGCAATTAATTGCTGATTCCATCGATGCAAGTGCAGAATATAATTACTATACATTGTTTTGTGTGTAAATTTTGTTAACAACATAAAATGGATATATACATGGAATTGGAAATGTTTTGCCTATTAATATAATATGTTCTATACAAAATGATGTTTTGAGTAATTTGAAATATTGTTCGTGTTGAAAGGAATACCATGTCTTATAGTAGGTAATTTAGGGTTAAGTATAATTTGTAATCCTTTATAGATAAGAAGTATTAATCCTTATTGCACATAGTCATGTTTTGAGACTTACATTAGCATTTATAAAATAAGCTTAATTAAGTGGAGAAATGGCCATATTTCGGTTCAGGCTGAATATCTCAGAAAATGTTAAAAGCTATACTAAGAAATTTTGGTTCCAGTTACATAAGACTTATGGTTAAATACGTGTGTCTTCAATCCTTTCAAAATGGGAACTTTACGCTCTCTCTTAACTTAGTTGCCAGTTTAAAAAACAAATTTATTTGTAATGTTTGTGCACTCTAAGGTCCTTTTTATATTTTTTGTTTACACGTGGGTAAGTACTTACAAAGCACTTACAATTAAGATAATTACACAAACACTTTTTGACATACTGTCGCTTCTTTGGTAAATGTTTTGACAGTATCTCTTTTCTGCAAACGGTATTTTTGGAAAATATATTTTGTGTTGTAATTATTTTTTATTTTGCAAGTTTTGGATTCGTAAAAAATCGAAAAATGCGATGATATAGAGAACGCAAAAAAGTGGGTCCCGCAATTTTGTCTGTCTGTCGACTTACAGCTTAAGGTTTCTTTCTCCCTATTTTGACTACTGTACAAATTTTTATGAAAGAAGTCCCAAAAAATATTATTAATATGAATATCAAAATTAAAAAAAAAAATATTTTTTGGAAATTTGAATAAAAACGAAATTTTTTGGAAACTTGGAAACTCGATATTTTGGAAGCAAAGAATTTTTTGAAATTACTAAATACTTAGAACTTGCGTATCAATTTTTTTTTCTGAAAATACCCAAAAAAAAAAACGATTTTTGAATTTTTTTTTTGAGCTCATGATTTTTTTTGGCTTATTTTAGCAACTCAAATAATAAGTTTTTTTTTCTTTCATAATTATTCCCAATGTCTTTTTATCTGTTTTTGTATTTTTTTTTTGTTTATTCTGAGAAACTTTAACATAAGAGCAAGTTCGTGCGATTTAGTCTTGCTTTTTATTTTACATGCAAAAACAAGTCTCACCATTTCCATAAACAAAATAGCCAAAGTTCCTAATATTTTTTTTCCAAAACTCCATCAGTTTGGTTTGGTAGAAAGATCTGGAGATTTCATAGATTTCAACAAATCTTTTAGTACCAGCTTCCCCAACAGTCTACTATTACCATCTTCACTGTTGGCTCAAAAATGAACACTGGAGTAGATGCAGGTTCCTTCTCGGAAAACCTCAATCTAGCCTTCCTGACCATAGCAGCGTCTTCCAAGCTGAGATCTTGGCAGTGAAAAACTCCACTCAAATAAATTCGAAGCTTGTTTCTTGCGGTCTCGAGGAGCAAAGGGTTTTTGGTATGCTGCATAATGTACGACTTTGCTGGGTTCCTGGCCATGGACGTGTGCCAGGTAACGAAAAATCAGATGAACTGGCAAGGGTAGGGTCAGCACTTGAACCCTCTCTCATAGACCATAGCATGCAAACTAAAACAAAACGTCGGTAACTTTGTTGTTCAAAAATCCAACGATAGATAGAATCTCCTAGAAACCAGTGTTAATACCAGAAAACTATGGCCTAGACAATAAACCTTCTTTAAGATTCCTTATAGGTATTATAACGGGACATAACCTACTTGGTTATACCATAAAAAGAAAATGGGGTTCTGTAGCGATGATATTTGTAGGGGGCTGTGGTGACGAAGACGAGCATGAAAAAACTGCTCACTTTCTTTGTCACGTTCCATCACTCTGTCAGACTAGAAAGAAATCATCATCATCATCATCGGCTCGACAACCGGGGTCCGGTCCTGGCCTCCTTCAACAAGTCTCTCCATCTATCCCGGTCTTGATCCGACGCCATCCAGTTTCGCATCCCAACACTTCGAGAGTCCTGGTCTACGCCATCTCTCCAGCGCAAGCATGGTCTACCACGCTGCCGTCTACCATAGAATGTACCACAAAGGACTTTCCGAGCAGGTTCCTCTTCACTCATGCGAGCTAGGTGCCCTGCCCACCGGAGTCTACCGAGCTTAATTTTTGTCACTATGTCTGCTTCAAGGTAGATTGTGTATAATTCATGATTGTACCGTCTCCGGAATCGTCCTTCCTCACATATGGGGCCAACAAATCTCCTTAAGACTTTTCTCTCGAACGCGGCTAAGAGGTTGGAGTGTCTTTTGCTAAGCACCCAAGTCTCGGATCCATACGTGAGTACTGGCAGTACCATGGTCCTGTACAGCAGCAGTTTTGACGTTATGGTGAGACTAGACCCTAAAACGAAACCCTAGGAAATTACTTCTTCAACGAATTGGAATAGTTAGAAGAACTATCAGAACTCTCAAGCAAAAGTTTACTGAACTTCTTCAAAACCCCAAAATGGTTAGACGAACCATCGGATTCATAGGTTAATATTTCAAGGAGTTACAATACTTCAGGGTATCACAATGGATATACATTGACGCAAGTGTGACGGTATCAAAACCAACTGTCAGCCTATTAAACCTAAGCTAACCTAGATAAGCAGGAATCTCCTAACTCCTGTAAACTTCTACACAAGAAGAACACAAAGAGGTGCCCACGCCCAGGTCCTTAGTAGACGTAGTGAACAAGGACATTCCATATAACAATATGTCCAATTTTTTGGTTTGTTTCCATCTCCGTATCAGCACATAAAAGAATCAATATTAAGTAATCAAAATAAATTAAAAAAAAAACAATTTCGAATCGCCAAATCTACAACCGTTTTTTTTTTCATTTACAATAACAATATAGGTGACATATTTTGTATTCTAAAACCTATCAATTTACTATAATATTTCATTCAAGCTTAACTTATGAACAAAAAGAAATTTTATTCTTTGCTAATGCTGATGTAGATACCTACCCTTCCCAATGGGATTGTTACAAAAGTAGTTTAAATTGAGATTTTCCATCAAAAATCATCATTTTTCTTTTCAAAGCATCGATGGATATCAAAAACCAAATATTGATTTTCAATATTATTTCAAAAGGATCTAATTCCTCCACCAACCTACCTACACAAGGACATCTCAGTGAGGGAGGGTATAGTAATAGAGGTGTTGCTGAAAAATATATATAGATACTTTTAAGCATAATAACTAGCTCTGTCATTCGAAGAAAATGATGCGGATAAATTGGCTGATGATGGTGAATGATGTTAATGTTATACGATACTGTTATATATTTGGTTAGTTGTGATGAAGGATTTTTATATTTCTACTTCCTGATATGGATCTAGCTAGACGGATGAATATGCTGATTGCTGCAGAATTTATTTTGGAGATGTTCGATGAGAAAGAGAGATTGAAACCTTACTGAAGGCTATTTTTGAGTGTCAAATGTTGATTATGTTAATTTATCTTATTTGAATGATTTTCATGGATTTAAGCATTCTGAATTTTATAACTGAATTTAAATAAATACAAAGTATGAGTTGCCTGGTAAAAAAATCAATCATTGGTCCTTGGCAACAAATAAATTTAGCGGTAAAACGGGTCAAACGAAAGTACATCATCATCATCATCAACCGGGCTCGACAACCGGGGTCCGGTTCTGGCCCTTTTTAACAAGTCTCTCCACCTATCCCGGTCTCGAGCCGACGCCATTCAGTTGCGCATCCCTAGGCTTCGGGCGTCCTGGTCTACGCCATTTCCCCAGCACAAGCATGATGGTCTACCACGCTGCCGTCTATCATAGAATGTACCACAAAGGACTTTCCCTGCCGGTTCCTATGCGAGCTAGGTGCCCTGCCCGACATAGTCTAATGGCTGGCATAATGAAGAATAACTCAGTAATGAATTCTGCTTGTTGAAAGATTAATCTAAGGGATAAATCACATCCAGGCAAATAGCACCAAAGTGAGCCTAGCGACATCCAATTTTTCTTAAAGCTTACCATAAAGCGTGCAATCATTTCCTTGAGTAAATACGTTTGGTACTCACCGGTATTGTTAATGAAAAAGATCAAATAACGAAAACATAAGTATGCCAGTGTGGAAAACATGAGAACACATTTCGCAATTTTCAGGTTTTTCAAAAAATTTAGAGTACTTGCTAATACAAGAGGCACTACCCTGCCAGGTGGCTCCACTGCCATGCATGATACTGATCATATGGACCGATCAAAAATGATTGGATAAGAACTAAACGGATTCCGGGAGATAATAAAGTAACAAGTTTGACGAAATTTAAGAGTGGCGATTTGGAACGTTGCGTTGGCACTATGACAGTTTTTAGTTGTGAGCTAAAAGAGATAATAAAAATAAGGCAAATAGACAGCTTGTGCGTCCAAGAAATAAAATAGTAAAACATTGGAAACAGGACTTGTTGCTTAAGACAAAAGTATACAAGATATTCAACCACGGAGAAATACCAAAAACGGAATTGGTACCTATCATTTTCTTAGGGAGGAATTGCTTGGTAACGTTATTATTTCGAAGTCCAGTAACAGTTTGATGTCCCTAAATTTGGTGATGAAAGGAAATGTGTGACTTCAAAGGCCACCTTAACAACATCCCGAAGGATGAGCTTTTGTCTGTGGGCGCAGATTTCAATGGACATGTCGAGAAATCTAACGTGGACTAGAGGATTGTCATGGTGCAAAAAACTTGCCAGTATAAAATGAAATCACTGCAACGAGCTGCCAGATAAACATGACAATGAAACATGGTGATGGAATAACGAAGCCAAAGCAGTGATCACTTAAAAAAAATTGCTGAAATGCGACAGCTACCGTTCAAACAAGCTGATGTGACACACCATGAAGATATGGAGCGGGTACTGGATGGTTGTCTAAGAAAAATAATACCACTGTGCAGAGATCCTGTGTTTTTGAAAATATCGCTAATATGGCATTAATACGAAAAATACAGCGAAGGATCTGGTGATAACAACATCAAACATCCTTAAGCGTTACCATATTGTTCAGTGTTGGACAATGTTAAATAAGCATCATGGCATCTGAAATTATGCTTGACATGATGGCAGGAGTGACAAAAAGCGTGATCGAATAAGAAGCAAGACAAAAACCTTCAGGTCAAAAATATCATCTTGTACAAAATGCAGTATTACCAACTTGGTACTGTAATGTAAAAAGAATAACGTTCCGAGGCTATTCTTTCTAACATTCAAGAAAGAATTAACAAAGGCCACAGTAGCCCTGTTCTCTTGTAAGAAATCCATTGGTAATAATTGGGGATTACAGCTTACAGCCCCGCGTATACTCCGACAGACTAAACCTAAGTTTCTCCTTTCGTTTACCTATGATCATTGTAGCGTGTTCCAAGCTGATCAACAACCGATATACGCGTCTTCTCAGACAGCCAGGCCGCGTTAAAATCCCTAGACTCTGTCTCTACAAATTCTCTAACAGCTCTAAGCAGTCAATCATCTCTTACGATGGGCACACAGTTAAATATTCACCTTTGCTGGGTGGCCAGGCCATAGAAACATTCCACGAAATTGCAAAGCCAACGAACTTGCAAAAAGAGGAACAACTTTACCTCTGCTGGCTCACAAAGCTAGAGTGGGTATGCCTTTGGCTACATGCAAACTCATGCTAAAGCAAGATACAAATTTCAGGTGGAATAACATCAATGATAGCGCCAGAGGCTCCAAACAACTGATCTCTCTGAGTAGATTGCCTAATAGCTACATCATAGGTGTACTGACTGGACACTGCTTAATAGGTAAACATGCACTTCGACTTGGAGCCCCTTCAAATGAGTTTTGCAGGAGTTGAAGAGGAATAAGAAACAGTTTCTCATCTTCTTTGCACTTGTCCCGCCTTGTCACAAAGATGAAAACTCCACCTTGGAGACTTCTACTTCAATGTCCCCAACGATCTAGCAAACTCCGACATCACTTGTCTCTTACGCTTCATTCGAAGCTCAAACTGGTTCAACGAGTGAGGTTCATCAACTATCCAAACTTAGGTTTAAGTGTGTTAGATTTCTCAACCAACAGCCACTTTAACCTAACCTAACACAGTGAATTAGGTTTGCTTACTGGGGCGTATACGTACTATTTTTTTTAAATTGATTTGCATTTCAAATTAATTTATACCATTCAACTTTAAGAGAAATGGATAAATACTGTCTTCATAAAGTATGAAGATAACGAAGACGATGAATATGTCAATTTGAAGATTTATAAGTAAAGCTCTTAAGCTCTTCATATCACCTACATTCCTTACAAATGCATTTCCAAACGATAACTTAGAGCGGACACAATGTTATCTATAAAATCACAAACAACTCTAATTCTGACACATTTATGTCCCAATAACTCTGTTTAAATAAATCCACTAAAAATCAAAACAAGTTTAAATTAACACACGACATTATAATTGCATACCAATTAAATTCATATAAAACCTTACTTGCAATAGAAAACCTCAATTGCATAAGAAGTATAAGATTTCCATTAATTTAGCACCAACTCGGTAACAGGATGCGAGGTCCTTTTAAAAATCCTCATTCAATCACAGTGACACTTCTTAATGAGAAATATAACCACCTGGTAATGCAATTAAACCTTTAGAAAAATTCTTTCCATGTCGGTATTCTATGTCGGTTTATAATATTCTCCCCTCCTCTCCCTATGGAGCTTATTTTCCTTTCTGAAGACATGTTATTTTTGCTATAGCTAACTAATCCAATCACCATTCGTTTCATTTTCATTTATATTTGTAAGAAGAAGGTTTAATGTTGCAACATAAAGCTGTTGACTTACGAAAATTACTCGCACACGAAGCGCATTTAAAAATCTTCTCAGCACAAACAATATTCCCATCAGGACATCAGCTATGCCAAGCCAGATATAAACGCTCACACGCACTTCAGAAAAATAAAACCTTTTATCCTTGCTCCACGTAGCTAGAGCTGGTGAAAGCATTAATATAACTATATTGGAACACTTTGCCACCTGAAATGGCTTTCTTCTGGCAAATGATGATACTATCCTTTTAGCTGCCAAAGGAGCAATTAAAAAGTAAACCAACCTCCTTTGCAAGAAGGTGTAAAAGTCTCAACCTATTGCTCAGTAATATTCCTCGAAGGTGGCTAAATTCCTTCGATATGGTGAAAAGTTATCCCTTGCTATTTTGGATTAATGTTTTGTCCCACATTTTTTTCTTCTCTTTTTTTTCCAAAGTAATAGGTGTATTCCTGTATACATATATATATTTATAACAGGATAAATATTTACAGGGATGAATAGTGGGAAGAAGACAAAAAGAAAAAAATTACAAACATTAAGAGCAATTATTTTTTAATTAAATCCATAAAACGATATATTTATGAAATTCATTTTGTTTACCGAAAATTTAACCTTTTCTGAAAATTGAAACATTTTTGGAAAGGTGAAAAGGGATTAAACGCATATAATAATTGTGTGTGTATGAGGACGAAAGATACATATTTAATGATATCTCCTGAGGGGCTATATTTTTGACTTTGACTGTTTAAAGTCTTAATTATAATATTTAAACGCAGAATGGCTGTCATGTTTTTAAAGTGGGTATAGCTTTATACAATTCTTTTATGTCTGCCGTTTTAATTTATTTTTTGAAATATTTTAATAAAAAAAAAATACCTCGTCTGACAGGCGAAGGTGCTTGTTTTGTTCTAAAATGTTGTTGTTTTTTGAGTCTGGGAAATATATAGGGTTTGATACTGAACAAATTGATTCCTTCACAGTATTGTTAATTAGTGAGGGCCAAAAGAGAGGGATACAGACTTGAACACCACCTATTGTATTTTTTTTTCTGGTCTCCACTCAAGCTTAAATTTGGTGCATTTTATTCTTTTCAATTTTAGGACACTTCTTATGGGCGGATTTTATCGAATATATGGATATATGTTATGGCACTTGTTGATGAACTTAATTGCGAAGAAATTTTTGGTGTATCAGTCAACATCGAAATTTTTGGATTTGCAAAAATTTGAGTGTTTCAAAAAAAAAAAAAAAATTGGGGACTTATTTTATTTATTTCTTGGGGCATTTTATCATTTCGGCAGTACCTTATTTCAGTGTGGCTTAGTTTCATTATAAAAAATGCTTCAATTTGGGGCAATCTTATTTGATATTTTATAATTTCACGATTTCATCTGACCTGTAAGGGAGGCAAATTTACATCTTTGGTAAAAATTATAATTTTGATGACACTTCCGAACATTTCAAAATTAGTTCCACAGAATTTTGGAAAACTTCGTATTTGAAAGGTACAAAAATAACTAGAACATTTGTTTTAGAAAAAAATCAAAAAAACAGGTCGATCAGATTAATTGTTAATTAGATAAGTTCCAGAAATCATCTTATAAATGAAGTTGCATTTTTGCAAAGGCTGGTCGAGGATGGATTAGTTATAATTTATATGAGTGACTTTTTTTTTAAATTAACATTTATTATAATTATAGAACTTACACAGTATTTAAAAAATTCATCATATTTTATTTTTACTATTAAGGACTTCGTACCTAAAAAGAGAGAGAGAGAAAAAAGTTACATTAATATACAATTTGTTAAATATTTTTATGGAAAAACAACAAAAAATTTTCAATAAATTTTGAGAAGAAAATAAAATTTGTATACAATTCATAAAACATTCACTTAAAAATGTCCTGTAAAATCAAAAAAAAATATTTTCTGTTTTAAATATTTTTTTTAGAAAACTACTCATCCTACCTACATGGGGGCAAATTCGGCTCCTGAACGATTCCATATTTTTTTTGCAAATCACTCTGTAGTAAATTAGATTAAAAAGATACGATGGTACTTTAAGAAGATCGCAAGGTTAACACCAGGTAAACATAACCAGACTCATGTTATTTTAATACTGTGCCTTGTATATTTAAAATTGATAAGACATACGGGTACCTTGACTTGTCTTGGACTTGTTTAGGACTTTCAATGATTTATAGATACAAGTACACATTTTTAATTTCTTGTTGACTGTGCTCTTAAATAACTGTCTATATTTCAACTTCGGAGAGACTTAAAATTTTGAAAACTACGTATTTCGAAGGTGAAAGAAGATCGCAATTTTTTTTTAATCCAAAAATAGGATGATGAATTTTAGAGTTAATTGAATTTGAATTGTCTCAATGAACTCACCAGTTAATTTCCAGATGACTCCAGGTCTTTGCACTGAGGAATTGAAAATTTGTTCAAACTTGGTGAATGAACACATTCAAAATATTTATAATAAATTCTGAAAGAGCCTCTACATAACTTTTGGTTTAAATACTTAGGGACAAATCCATCAAAATTTCAATACATCACCATCTAAATCATCACTAAATTCATAAGTTATCATCATCGGCTCGACAACCGGGGTCCGGTCCTGGCCTCCTTCAACAAGTCTCTCCACCTATCCCAGTTTCGAGCCGATGCCATCCAGTTGCACACCCCAAAGCTTCTGTCGTCCAGGTCTACACCATCTCTCCGGCGCAAGCATGGTTTACCACGCTGCCATCTACCATAGAATGTACCACAAAGGACTTTCCGAGCAGGTTCCTCTTCACTCATGCGAGCTAGGTGCCCTGCCCACCGGAGTCTACCGAGCTTAATTTTTGTCACTATGTCTGCTTCAAGGTAGATTGCGTACAATTCATGATTGTACCGTCTCCGGAATGGCCCTTCCTCACATATGGGGCCAACAATTCTCCTTAAGACTTTTCTTTTGAACGCGGCTAAGAGGTCGGAGTGTCTTTTGCCAAGCACCCAAGTCTCGGATCCATACGCGAGTACTGGCAGGATCATGGTCCTGTACAGCAGCAGTTTTGAAGTTATGGTGAGATTTCTGGATTTACAGAGCTTTGACAGACTATAGTAGGCTCTGTCGGAACTGCGCAGTCGCCCGAGTAATATTTCTGCTTCTATATTGTTATCGGCTGCTACTACTGACCCAAGGTATTTAAAGGATTGCACCACTTCAAATTCATGCTCCGCTACCTTGATTGTTTGACCAACTGTTCTTCTCGCATTCGACGCCACCATGTACTTTGTTTTACCTTCAATAATGTGCCGCCCCAGATTTTGTGCCCCCTGCTCGATCTAGATGAAGGAATCGTGTACAGCTTGTTCGGTTCTTCCGATGATGTCGTCTGCGTAAGCCATTATCTGGCTGGACCTGTTGGCGTGCTAGAGTCACGGATTGCTTTCTGCAAGGCCAGGTTGAAGAGGAGGCAGGTCAAACCATCTCCTTGTCGGAGTCCAATGAAGATGTTGATTGGTCTGGATACCAATCGGTATCATAGACGGCCTTAAAGTCTATAAACAGATGGTATGTTGGAGTTCATAAGTGCAATTGAAAATAGCGGAATATAATAATAAAAAAAATAAAAACAAACAATTTAAATTCCCAAATTGATAAACCTTTATGGGAGAAAATAAAACACAATTTCTTTCTTGAAAATGAAATAACAGAGGAACCGCAAAAAAATTGATAAGAAGAATATAAATAGTCCTACAATTCCTAATACTCGCACCCATCACCCATTCAATCCAAATCTAGATCTGAAATTAAAAAAAACTAGGATAATTCATTCATCATAGAGACATTCCATTTTTTGTTTCAATTTTTACATAATTTGAATTCGAAAATTGACAAAATTCTAAAGTGAAATCCTTTCATGAAAATTAAAGACAATACACCAACCTAGAGTTTTTCGCGTTTGGATTATTTAATTTATTTTTTTGCTTCTTCTGAACATCAAACCGCAAAATACCGACATCAAAAATAAAACAAAAAAATTGCTAGTATAGACGGAATGAAATTGAATAATTTATTTCCCATACCAAAAAGGACATACCAAAACCCAAAAGCATTCTAAATTAATAGAACATGGAAAATTGAGAAGGCGTCAATTTTCAACTGCCTTTTCTGCATTAGACAAAAAAAAAAAAGGCCCCATCTGGTCCTCATTCATTTTGTGGCTAAATCTGTCGTTAAAGTAAACGAGTACGATGAAGGACGACGTCAAGGACCACATCATCGTCTTACTCCGAACCGCTTCCGTCTTTGTATTAAAACTTTTATTATTTTTTTTTTCGTGCTAATCAATGAGTGATTTCCATTGCCTTTGTGATGTTGATGTGTCCTACTTCATTCTGTGTAGAACCAACCTTAACCAAGGAGTGGCAAGGACAACAAAAAAAAAAAAAAAACTGAATTATGGTAAAAAGGATTTCGAAAACGTCATTGATATGAAATGAACTAAGGATTTTCATTACGCCTTTATCCGTTTCCCAGCAAAAATGCAAAAGCAATTGTCACCCCCCTTGTCTGATATCAGAAATCGGCGGTAGAACACGTAATCAGATAAGGAAAAAGGACATTTTTTATATATCTATAGGTACATGAGTATGAGTGCTTACCAACAACTTATATTGTCCTTTTTTTTCTTCTTTCTCACTCTGAATCTAAATGTTAAAGCAAAGTGAATTATTACAAGCGAGTCCTTTTCGCTGTCACTTAAAGTTCTAGGACAACAAAGAATATAAAGAAGAGTTTTATTGCGTAGGAGAGAAAAGAAACTTTTGCTCATTTTATTTTTTTTTTCGTCCTTACATAATGCGGTTTATATTCTATATAGAAAATACATAAGTACAGAACAAAAAAAAAAAAAAGAAACCAAAGAAAGGAGAAGAAGTTGAAGAAAAGATTTGACGAAGGAGCAAAAGGACTCTTTATATTAAACAAATTGCATTTGTATTGTAGTTGTCCAATGAACAAAACCAAGGATTTATTGGGATTCATTTTTTTTTTTTTTGGAAGGTGAATATTGTGTATAATATGCCAATATGACGTATATGTACCTCTCTCTGTTCCTGTAGGAGTCACTTTTGTTATAGGAGGCTTCATAAGCCAGCTTATATTTTATGCTATACAAATTGAATTGGGAGAAACAGAAAGAGTTTTTTTTTTTTTTATTTTTAACAAAAAAAAAAAAAAGGGTTCATGGATTTGATAGGATTTCACTAATATAGATAAAGTGAGTAACAAATTGCTTTAAGAGCATTGTTGCTTAACATAATACATTATATTGATGCTGTAGGGAGGTAGGTCGTAGGTAAGGTATACCTATATACCTATTACCAAAAAGATACATAGGTATTTCGATTTTGGACTTTTTTTTTTTATAAAAAAGCTTTGTTAAAGTTCAAATTGGTTGCAAATATTAAGAAGGATTTGATGGAAGAAAATTGATTGAATTTAAGTTTTTAAGTACGGTTAGCTATTTTAGAGAGAAAGGCCTTAAAATTATTTAATTGATTTAGGTATAAGTATAAGAAATTCGACAATGGATTGAAAAGGTAAATATGTATGTAAGTATACCTTACCTATACATCAAAACCTATTAAGGACACATTTTCTTTGAAACTATAATAAAAAGGTTAATTAAGATGATTTGAAAGAACAAAATAAAAATGGATCTATCATCAGGGAATACAGAATGGGGGGGAAAAATGCCCCTTATTAATTCATAGAGACCCAAGTCTTTCCGTAGAAACCCTCTTTTCTTATATTTAGAAATTAACTTTTTTTTTTTTCAAAATGGAAAGGCTATTTTTTTCTGTTTATAGAGGTATTTCTAGGACACAATAACTTCTTAAGAATTTTGTTTTTTATTTTGGGACATTTTTAATTTGTATTGTTTGTTTCTACGACACACGATTTTTCACTTGCGAATATACCTAGCAAGCCACATTAGTGAACGCGAAATAATTGTGCAGTTCTGTCTGTCTGTCTGACTGCGCCTCGACCTGCAGCCTAAGCTTCTAGAACTTATGTTTTTTTGGTTATTCCTTGGTGGCGAAATCGAAATTGTTTTAGCTTCAAAAATAACGGTACCTGTCATAAGTACATAATATATCCGAAAACGTCTCTAACGATTTTGAAGAAATTCATTGAGTAGAATTTTGTATGCAATTAAAATTATTTGATTAAAAAATATTTTTCAGAATCGTTGTTAACGTTACCTGAAACGGTTTTTGGGTTTTCTATTTTCTCCAAAAACGGTTTGATAAATATTATGATCAAAATTTTAATGAGAGAGGTTGGAAAACTTAAAATAAAAAATTGGCATATCTATGTACGACCTTATAACATTTGCCATTCACCTCTTTTTATGAATATCTTCATAGTTTTTTTTTAAAAAGTTATCTGAATTTTTTGCAGGTTTCTTAAAATTCGAAAATCGCCTAATCATGACAAAATGTTGAATTATTTTTTTTTTTTATATGTTTTCAAGTCTTGTAAATATTTAATTAAATATTCTTTATAAAATTAGCGAAGTCACGACTTATTTTCTCCCACATACGGTTCCAGTTACGTACATCTGTTGCTGATAAACTGTTTTTAGGAAATGTATCAGAAATAATGTACTGAAGTCAACTTAGCTTAGATCTCAAAAACGACAAATCTTTGAAAGAAATATTTTTTTTTTACCAAAATGAGAAACGAATTGAAAAACATTCTTTTTGCTATGTCGTCCATTTTGCCTTTGAATTGTATTGAAAATATGAAATGGGCCGATGTACTGGTTCTGTAGGTACAAAAATTCAGATAACAAAATTCTGCTAATCCAAAATTGTCTGAATGAAAAAAATTAGTTTCCGAAATTCTGTAAATCTAAAATTCTCTCCCAATAAAAAAAATAATATTCAAAATTTCAAAATTCTTTAAATACGTCATAATTTTATTTTTTACGAAGTATTTCAGGATTTTGAAATACCGACAGATAAAAATGGAAAAGCAGAATAATTGTATAGAACTTTCTTCACAGAGAATTTTTGATCCGAATACAGAATTTCGGTGATACAGAGTTTTGGAATATATTATTTTGACCTGCCCCCTTCGCTAATTGAAATAATAATTTTTATTAAAGTTTTATTTTTGATGATTTTTTTTTGTATCTCAATAATGACTTGTTCAAATTTACAAGATATCCAAGAAATTATTTAGCTTTAAAGAGCGGGCTTACACATAATATCTTGAAATATGAGCTTTTGAAATATTTAATCACTGTTTATTTATGTCTTATTATTTAAGCCTAAATTGTTTCGGGCTATATCAAAGAAATCACCAAATAACTATTATAGAAGGACGAAGTTACATAAAATTTGTTTATGATTCTTTGAAGCCGCTTTCATAATGTCCGGAATAGACGCCACTTGAACGCTTTTCAACTTGCCATACCACAAAGCAGATATTAGGCTTCAAAATAAATATGAATGAATAAACCTTTGCATATATGTAGGAGTTATCATTGCATATTTTTCGGATATGACATGAAATAAATTTAGGTAAAATGTTAATATGACGACCTTGATAGCAGAAAGTCTCTCAACAAAAGTGGAATATGGACATGGACAAACACATAACGCACAAACCATAACCACCCCCTCCCTCCCCAAAAAAATATAGGTACTGCGAACAAGGAGGAAGAAAAAGGTGATGCTGCAAGAATAATGGATCCTGGAAGTATGCAAAAATGTTATTAATTTTCATGTTTGTTGGCCATAAAAAGATATTTATGAAACATTGAGAAGATTGTTGTGCAAAAAATTATTTGCGGCCAAGTTGGCAATAAGTCAACAAAAAAAAAAATAACTGTATTTTTTTTTCTTTTATTATTATTAAAGGTGATGGTTGGTTGTTGCAAAGGAATATAGCTTTTGAAATTCACATAGTAATTTTTACTTGAAGTCTGGGGGTAACCGTTAGTATAATTTATTTTACGTTTATATTGTATACTCTTTTTCAATTTGTGTATCATTAAAATTATTTACGTTGAGTTGTTTTTTTTTTGCTCATTCTTTTTTTTTTTTTTTGAGTATTTTTATAATGTATAGAGAGCATCAGGACAAACATTGTCGACATCATAAAAAAAAAAAATATATATACAGCTATTTCCTTAGGAATCTCTTAATAAGTTCGGGCTTATGATTTGTTGACGTTTCCTTAATGTGCATTTTAACTTCGTTTGTTATGCCTTAAAATGGTAATTTAATTTGAATGACGATGTAGGTACATATTTATTATTATGTATATGCTGCTATTTATTTCACCTCCATTTTGAGAAGCATATATAAATAGCTGTAGCTTCACCCAGGTATTTAATGATATGTATATTGGAATTGTGCTATGGAAATACAATTAGTTGACAATTTATGACATTACAAGTGATTGATATTTTAAGGACAATTTTCATGATGAGTTTTCTCAAATATAAACACATTCCAAATATAGGTTGTGGTGTTTAATTTTTGTAAAATGAGAAGAAGATGAAAACCATAAATTTTAAAGAAGTCAAGAATGCTTATAATTTTAGGAACGTTATTTTAGACAGCTTTATTGCCAGCTTCTAACAACAGTTTCATCACAATTAATTAAAGTGCTTGCACAGGTTATATATGTACAGGTAGAGTACACACACACATGTATAACTTAAATTTAAAATTTGAGTTATTTGTTCAAAAACCATCATGCGAAGGAAAGTGAGATTAACGACAAAAAATTCCTTTTACATTGAAATATTTTACAATCGAAATTGCTGACTAAAGTGGTTAAGAAAAATTATTGTTGTGAGTGTGCTAAGATGGTTTGAGTTACATTTTGTAAACAAAATAAATTTGCTTTTTGATTAAAATGTTGGAATTTCAATCAACATTTTTCACTCAATAAATAAAAAAAAAAATAAGCGTTCAATATGGAATGTGAAACGTTTGTCATAACTATGCTGAAGGTAACTTTATTTTTTAGATGAGAGAGATAAGTATAAAATTAAAGTTAAGCCCGAGTTAAAGTAAACTCATCAAATTTGTTGAATTAACATTGAACCAAACAAAATAAAATGTTGTGATTTTGTGTTTTTTGTAGTCTTTTTCATTGCACTCATCTTTTTTCTGAAAAAAAAGATTACAACCTGGTGTAATCTAATGCATAATTCTGTGGCAACAAGGAATAACAGCATAAGTCGACTTATGTCGAAATTGAGTTTTTGATAACATCGGATGCCCAACGAGCGATTCTTTCTCCAATATTTTTTTTGTATTTTTATCACTCATGGTCTCTGAATTATAGCCCTTAAAAAAACATCATAAGTCGTTTTCTATGCTCAGTTTGCACAAGCAAAAACAACACAAGTAGGCATATGCTCTTTTTACAAAATTATAACAATTCCTTTTGAAAAAATAAGTCGACTTGTGTCGTCACTTGTGTAGCTATTCCGAATAAAAATAATTTATTTTTTTGCGGAATGCGCTATGAGGAAAAACGACATAAGTCGACTTAAAATCAGAAAATTTACAAAACTGCATAAGACTGCATAAGGAAAAACAACACAAAAATTCAAACTGCTTTCCTGAAAAACTACAAAAAGTGACTTATGTTGTTTTTCCTTGTTGCCACAGAATTTAATGGGTTAGCTAACTGGATATTGAAAAATTGGGTTTAATTTTTAATCTGAGACTTTGCCAAGTTCCGACCAAAATATATTTGAAATTTTTTTTGGGCAGAACTTGGTTACCTTTTGGCAAGTCAGATAGGTATTTAAAAAAAATTTTTTGATAAAACTATTTTTTCACAAACTAACATTATTCTGACCAATTTGTATTGTCATTATTCAAAAAAGAGTCAACATTACTTTTTTTTAAATTTTATTTTGATATTTTTTCACAAAATTAATTTTGGAAAATTTTTTGTTTCCCAACATATTTTTAAAAAAATTGTTTAGGTAGCACCATAGATAATGACGTTTTCAAAGTAAATGCAATATTTTCCACAATTATTTTTTAGCAAGCTTCTGATAAAAGAGCAAAAAAAAACGAATTATGAAGATAAAAAAATTTATGTTCAAAAAAAAAATTGTCAGGAAACAGGTTTTTTTTAAACCAACTGCAGAACAAATAATTAAAATAACGTATACGCCAGCAGGACTCCGAGAAATTTTGTTCAATTATGAAGATAGTATTCAAAACTGACAAATAATTTTCTTCAAATTTTTAACTAAAGGGTTTTTATTCATTTCATAGAGCAATATTAATTTTTTTTAATCTACAAAAACCACGGTAGATGGTAGTTAGTTTCCGGTTAAATAAAATTTGATATTGAAACGACTTTAACGATTTTGATAAAATTTTCTTGTCAGTTCTTGTAAGATTTTTAAAATTATTAATTCAAAGAATATTCAAAAAAAATTTATTATCGGTATCACCCGTAGAACAGGACGTTTGAAGGTTTGCCATCAGAATTTATAGATCCTATATATTCTTAAAAACATATTGCATATCAAATCATTCAAAAAAGATATTTTGTTGGATTTTTGATTATTTGATAATTTTATTTAAATTTTTTTCTTAAGGTTTTATTATTAGATACTAAAAGTGGTACCTACACATTTTGCTCTAAAAATTGTTCAGGAGTTATATGGTGATTTTTGAAAAAACCACCCTAACAATTTTAGATTTTTTTTCAAAAATAAGTATTTTTTTAGTATATACATACTCGTAATATGCCAGTAAGACGTGCAGTTGAGGGAATATAAAATAAATTGCTGCAGTACCTCCACTGTGCCGTGGGCCACCCCCAATAACTTCTTTTTCATTTTTTCTCTAACATATCCTTGTTATGATATGTTAATATTTAAATTTCATTTTATTTCGTATTCGACCGTCTAATTATAATTTATCACGAAATCCACTTTTTTTTATGTCTAGGAATTTTAAACTCCATAAAATTGGTAGTGCTATTAAATGTGTCTTTAAGAAATTTAACATAAAATTTCAACCTCAACTCAACCTTGGTAGATTCTTATAAATAGATTTTCCAATTTAATTTTTATGAATTTTTGGCAAATTGTAAGTATCTCATTACAGTGGTTGATTTTAAACATATCCCCATAGACACACCCACTTGTCTCAAGAGATCTTTTTCTTTTACGACACAGTACAGATAAATATAACTTGCTACAATAAAATAAAAAAAAGGTCCTCCTTTAATGCAGATTACCGGAAATTATTTTTATACATCAAATAATAATTCAAAAAAATAAAAATAAAAATAAAAAAAAAACGATGCTTCGATAAGGTAACCTGAAATTCATCAAAACAAAAATATCATTATTCTCCTCCTGTCCGCGCCCTCTGCCAGCAGATTATTTTTACTTGCTGCCCATAAAAACAACCTTTAGGACCTCATTGAAATAATTAAAAATAATTGTTTTATTATCAAAATATTAGCCTTTGCTTTTGCATAAAGCAAAGCAAACAGAGTTGATTTCATAAAATTGCTTGTGCTTCCGCAAAACGCAAAAACAAAAAAAAATAATAATAAAAGAACATTAAACTAACTTCATCCATTTTCCAAGTTATGTTTTTTATCTCGATCTTAACCTCAGAGTTAATGTTGTCATAAACTCTGTTAGAGATTATTTTAGCCCGACAAGTTTATGACGGTACAGCGCCGAAAGAATATTCCATTTTAGGGCAAGCAGACGCCTATTCTCACATAGAACATGTTTTTCGTTTTTCCATTTTTTTTTTTTTGCTAAAATAAGTAGTCCTTGTCAGTCCGGGGAAGGATTCTACTTTTAGAGGCAGGATACTTTTAAAGGTTTCCATCCCTAAGGATACGGGGTGGCAGTGGGTGTGTTAAATGGAAAGCAAGTTTTGGGTTTCTACAGAATTGTAGAGAAGGAGCAACTGGTTGTTTTTTTTGTGAAGCATGTACGTTGCATTTTGCTATTCCTCAAAATGCATGGTTTATATACCAAGACTAAAAGTTGTGCTCTGCTTTATGAAAAGTTATTTCGTATAGCTGGTTACAGTTTTTTTTTTACTAAGATACAATATCAGTAGAGTCTTGATTGTATCCTACGGAACGTTGTGTGTGCCATGCGTCGATTGCATTTACCTATTTTTTTTTTTCAGGGAGCGTGTATCTAGGTACCTTGCCAAGAAGTTGTAATTTTTCTATCTCCTTTATTTTAGAGAATTTTGTGTCTGTTGGTATGGTGAACTAGAAAAATATGCGCACTTTTGGGTTAGAAAATAAAAAACTTGACTTTAACGATAAGTTAGGTATAAAAACAAAGCAAAAAAAAATAAGAGAAAACGACGACAAGATTTAATTTAATACGTGCTCTGTTCTTGTTTCGGAAGTTATTTATTGCTGTTACGTGCGTGAATTGTTGTAGGTAAGGTAGTTCACCTACCTTTTTGCTACGTTGGCGTTGGTTGGTGTAAAAAATAAAAATAATAAAGGTGAAATGTTTTGCAATCTGAGAACTTGCTTGCGATTTTGCAAAAAGGAATGAGCTTCTATCGTTTTCAAGTTTTATAAAATAAAAGATGGTTTAGAAGAATAGAGAAGGGACAAGTAGTTCATCATAATTAAATAGTTGACAAGATTTGTTGTGTTGAATTTTAAATCTAAAAAAAATGAGCTCGAAATTGCATTTTTAGTTAGGTGAGTGGTGTCGAGAAACAGATACAAAATATTTTCATCAAATAGTAAGAAAAAATTCCTGGTTCCTATTCAGAACTAAAACAGTACATTTTATTTAATTATTTTGTTTTTATAAAATAAATTTGAATATTTCAATGTGAATATTAGACAATCCTTGGAATTAAAAAAAAAATCTTATTCTTGTCACAAAGACAGATTTTATTGGAGAAATTCTGAGTTGGTATTGGACTGAGATGAGTTTTTTGAGCTCACCCAAATGATAACGCACTGGCTATAAATTTCGGCGATTCGGTCGATTCTCACAAACTGTGTGTCTGTGTAATTGTGATAAGCTAAGCAAAATTCAGCATCCAGAAAGTCTTTGCATAAGCGGATCACTTCGAACCACTTTTTTCGTGGCATTTGACGTACAACTCTTCCTGACACTTGTAAATATATTCTGTAAGCAAACAGCTGCGACTTATGCCATCCATCTCAAGGCTTCCTCAAACTGGATCAGCACTCTGTTATTCATAACTTTCTTGGAACAGTTCTCAGTACATCGAATACACCATCAGACAATTCCAGTTTGATAAAAACTTTCAGGTATCCATTGTTTTCAGATCGGTCTCAGAGGACATATTACATTACTGGAAGATGATTACATTCATTTCAATACTGATGGATCAAAAACTATTGGCGCCGTTACCAGTGCCTTCGCAATTCCCTAGTGGATGAAAAACAGCTTATGTCTAGTCGGTCCCAAATCTTGTACTCCTACATTTTTTCTAAGATCATGGAAACGCTGATTAATCCCCACCTCAAGAAATATCTCGAAGAAGGAAAACTTTTTAATAACCGGTAGAATGGCTTTTGTATCTATAATAGGTGCTGGTGATTTAATAGTTTTGTCTCACAGAGCAGTTCCACAAATCCTTATACATCATTTTGGAATAAGTAAGATTATTGCACTCGATATTTCAAAAGCGTTTGAAAGAATTCTCTCTTAACGAAAAGGTGTGTATTTGGTATCGATCAATCTCTTCTTCATTGGTCTACAAATTACCTTTCGGACCGCTCTATACAAATTGTATTAGATGCTTCCAAGTCTGACATCCACAAAATTAATGCTGGTGTGCTTCAGGGCTCTGCTTTGTCACCGACTCTCTTTCTTATTTTCTCTGAAACTTTAAATCCATCAAATTGTTTCACTGATGACAGCAGGTACTCTCAACTCTTCATTTCCGTTTTAGATTAAGATTTCCTCTGAAGAACTAGAATTAAGTCAGCGAAAGCATTATCCAATGAAAAATCTAAAACCGCGTAGAAATGAATGCTTCTAAAACTCAATACTGTCATTAAAACGATTCCGAGCGGCACTTGCATCGAAGAACGAAGAAGCCGAACAGTTATCAGTTATCGGTATGTGCATTACAAACCCCCTTTCTGTGGAATAACCTATCTTCGAAATATTCCCTTAAACAATTCCAACCTAACAATCGGGCCGCTGATAATACCCATCAGTCTACCTTAGAGCACATCTTCAGATGTACTGTTAAAAGCGAATACAATCTTTTTTTTACCACACAACATTAATGTTTAATTCTTTACCCAGTCCTATTTTTTCCTCTCATTTCGATGTTCAGGCATTCAAAACCAATTTGCATCATTAATAAATAAAAAAAATAACCCGATTCTATTAGTGCTTTGTCATTAACAGGCAGCAGAATTAGGTTCATCATAGCCAGTATAGAATTTGGAGAATTGATCTTTTAAAATTTTTGGTGTCTGCTTCAATGATCCCTTGATATAGTCTTTGTATCCAAGGGATGTTCTTTTTTTGACACTTCTCAATTCCAATGCTTCCTTCTGAGAAAATCAATTCTTCTTTCCTCTTCTCAGTTCGAAATGCTCGCGAGTAGCTCTGGTCCTTTTCCTTTTCTTTTTATTTACTATTACTTAAAAAAAAACTGTTCGTGGTTAAACTTTAAATCTCAACTATACATTAAATACTCTTTCAACAAAGATGTTACAAAAAAAAAAAAACTTGAAAATTCCCATCTAACTAAATTGTTTTACATTTCCTTTTTCCGACAAAAACAAAGAAACCACAAACAAAAAACCTTAACAAATTTAACAAACACGTCTCGTGTCACGAATCAAAAACAAATCACCCAAAAAGGCTCAACCATTATCATTTAATTCTTCATAGACTCACCAGCAAATAAAAAAGTAAAAAAAAGAAAACAAAAAACAAACGAAAAATGAAAACACTTTGCTCCAAATGGCGTTGACAACCCCCAAAATTTAATCTCCAAAAATATACCTATCCATAGATAAAGGTAGATACTTGTACAAAAACAAAGCAAAATCCTATCTAGAAGATAACACTCAACTCATAACGTATACAAATCACTACCTTTCCCTTCCATTTAACAAATTGTTTTTGATCCAAAAAGCAAATAACCCAACAAAACAAATAGCAACAACTTAAAAGTTGCTATACATATACACATACAGTATAGACAGCGAAAGAGAAAGACAAAAAAAAAAATTGTAAAAAAAAATAATAAGAGATTTCCAATAGATAAAATCCATCGATAGATCTTATCTGGAGGAGTTACAAAGGATTTCACCATTCTATCGATTTCCAATCCAATAGGTAATAAGCTTTATATTTCGGTCCGGTTCAATAGCAGAGTCGCCCTTTACAATCCATTTTTCTACTTAATAGGTATTTTTCCTGCTCTCTTGGATGTTCTAATGTAATGTGTCCTTTTTTTTCAATGTACATAAGGATATTTTACTTTAAGTTAAACAGAAATAAAATGGAGATGCAAGTTTTGTGTTAAAATAAAAGTAAATCAAATGGTAAGGGCGAAGGGTGATTTGCACCCCACACTCAAGGCTTTATTTTGGATCAATAAATAAATTCCCCATGAGCGTTATAACCGAATCCAGAAAGGTGTATAGAATGAGTCCAACTTTTCCAATAACTCCAGCACCACCACCAACACCACCACTAGCTTTTCTAGGTACAATTGAAGGAAAATCTGTGCAGAAAAGTATAGATCAAGCGATAAATCTGGAGTGTGGAAGGACCATTTCAGGTTTTACTTCGAGTCCTGTCTACAGATTATGAACACAGACAAACAACAAAACTTCGGCTATCAATATTGATATACCCTGTATATGTAAGGATGACATGCATGCATATCCTGAAGACGAAACGAAGTATTCCCACCTGGTGGGGCCCGCATTGGGCGCCATTTGTTTTCTTCTGCATTTCCTCCTCAGCACAGGTATGTAGGTATGTGTATAATATCTGCAATCGAAATTATATGTTCCACAGAGATACCTCAAATTGATTTAGATCCTTGAAGAATCTGGGCTATGCTCCTATAGGAATACACACAATAATAATACCCCCTCACTCAATCGGTTTTGCACAGTTGTTCTATACTTACAACGATGACGACGACAACAAGGACGATATGGCATCCTATAACGCTGCGCTGGCTGGCTGGCACTAGTTGCCTAGGTATAAGTTTTTCTTCTTCTTCATCTTCTGTTTCTCCATCTCCCGGAAATAAATGAATTCCCTGACTGTGTTCGAACATGATAGTGAGGTGGTAGGATTAGAGAAAGAATATAAAAAACAATGCTTTGTCATTTCACATTCTTCTGTTATGGTTTTTCCCTTTGGTCCTTCTATATTATTTGCCTTTCTTTTTGGTTAGTATAGGAACAGAAAAAAAAAAAATTGGAATATCGAAAAAAGGCAAAAATCTTTGAATTAGTGCCAACTTCATTGGCGTTGTTTACAGGAGACGATAAATTTTAGATTTTTTTTCTCTTCACTTTCTCTCTCTCTCTCTTTTATTTTTTTATTTTGTTGTTCCTTGTTGATGTCGTATAAAAATACAAGGGCTTAGAATCTTGTACTGCAGTATGTTCTGAATGTTGGCTAAGAAAACAAGCAAAATGTCCTTATTTTGTTTTCCTGTTCCTTTTTTTTTTGTTGTTGTTGTCGTTCTTGTTATCCTGATTGTTTTGCAAAAATGCAGAAGACGAAGAAGAAAAAAACAATATCGGTGAAGGAAAAGGATTTCCATCAGTTGAATGCGGACATGCTGTTTTGTATGGTAATGCATAAAGACTAACTTGTACATGCATATATGTATGTATGTATGTGTGGGAACACTAAATCGATTTGTTGACTGCCAAAAGCCCTATTGTATACATAGGATGAAAATAAATTGATAAAAATAACAAAAACGTCAAATGAAATGCTTTTGATTGACGGTGATTGAATTATAAGGAAATCGAATTGTATAGGCTATATGTTCATGATGGCGTAATAGTTTGTATTTTTTTTCTAGGAATTTGATATTGATATCCACATGACGGCGAAAAAATAAAGAATTAAGCAGATTTTTTTGATTTTTAAATCATTATATTGAAACTGCAATCACCTATGAGCTAGATCAAAACTCGCTACAGCAAATTCATTATTTTTTTGTTCCTCAAAATATAGTTTGAATTTTCGGTTATTACAGTGATTACAAGGAAAAAAAACTTCTTTTAAAGCTTGGTCAATGTGCCCTTGAAAAAGTGCGCATCGGAGTAGTTTACGGACGTGACAAGAAATAAACTAAAAAGAAGCGTGTCCAACTTCAAGCAGAGTGTACGAACAGCATTTGACTTGTACAGTTCAATGAAGTAGTTCCTTCAAGTAAATAAGGCAAACCATTTTCTCTCTCCTTGTTCGTTCAGCTCAGCAGTTTAATAGTTCAGTCTTTCCACATTGAATGTGAATATTTGAGTATCCAGCTAATTCCATAAAAATCTTGTCCACAAATTCATCCATTTCCATAACAGAGGATAGACACTAGAAACTGCGAGATTCTAACATCAACAATGGCGTAACTGTTTTCAAAACTGCGGCACAGAGAAAGTAAATGCTCAGGAAATTCGTTCACAAATATTTATTAACAATGCTCAATGCCAATCACTGAAATGAAGATTACCGATGTTATACTTTTACAATAGCTGCACTCCAAAACTAAGAAGTTCCCGTCATCGCATTGGAAGAAGTACTGCAGTGAAAAATTCTTTAACTGAAAAGTGATTTCGCTTCTGAGAACTGATGGAAAAGATCGGCACATGATTCTTATCTTCAAGTCTATCAGTGTTTTCTCTACTCCTACTTCACAAAGCTAGCGTGGGTATGTCTTTGGCCACATACAAACTAATGCAAAATACCATAGAGGGAACAGACTGCAGGTGGAACAATATCACCACCTGTATAGCGACAAAATTAATCTGAGTAGATTGCATATTAGCTACGTTATAGGTGTCCTGAGTAGACACTGCTTAATAGGTAGACATGCACTTCGACTTGGACCCCCTGCAAATGATTTTTGTAGGAGTTGCAAGGACGAAGAGGAAGAAGAGACAGTCTCTCATATTCTATGCACCTGTCCTGACCTATCAAAAAGATGAAGATTCCACCTTGGAGACTTTTACTTCAATGTCCCCATAGATCTAGCAAACTAAGACATCACTTGTCTCCTATACGTTTCATTCGAAGCTCCAACTGGTTCAACGAGTAAGATTGTTCAAATGATCCATGTGGTATCACAACGGACAAATAATGCACGGGTGATACACGAAATTGCGGCAATTCATTCGTTCAATCAAGCTGATGTCACCTTGGAGGTTGTTAAGCGGGTATTGGATGGCGGTCTGTGAAAAATAATACGGCTATCTGCAAAGAGCACGCTCTGTGTTTGGGTTTATGTCATGGCGTGAAATGTATACCTATCGAATTAGTGCGAAAAAGACTGAATACCCAAGCTTCCCATTTTCTGATCCGCACAGGCCTATTTCGGTCATCTGTTTAAATGGAACAGTGATTCCCAAGGGCAAGAAGTTTAAGTTTCATGGATCAGTGATCAATAGCGAAAGAACTTGTGATGACGATATCAAACATGCTATCGAAAACTGCCGCCTAAGCTTAGAGAAATGCTGCACATGGAACGTCCAACGCTAAAGTTGGCCCTAAACGACAAATAATTATGCTCGGGGAACATGCTTGTTTACATTTCCCCCTACACGGCGAACACATTGTTCCAACATTCATTTCGTTTCGACTCTCCAAAGAATAAACATCATGTACGAAAACTAAGTGCAACAACAAAGTTAGTTCACAGCAAAAATGAGGTTTGCTCGCGAACATGGCCTTACATGGTGAACATTGAAGCCAACGAACACGAAAAAATCAAAACGCTTCGCCAACAAAGAACCGTTCGTGAACTAGCCCCTATACGATGAATATATAGCGAGCACGAGCATGTTGGACAAGCATGTTCGTCGTGTAGGGCCACCGTAACATATGGTTCATAGTCTTTAAAGATATACAGACTGTGGCAAGAGTTTTAAAATGTAGTCGTGCTCCTATTAAAATTGAAATATTGTAATCTCGTCCTGGTACCCATGTTCTGTAACTGAGGCGATAACTTTTCGCATCGTTAAAAAATGAAACAACTCATTCCTCAGTTATCGCCTGTGGAAGAAATCGGGTTTCTGTAACTGAACGCGATAAACTCAATTCGCGAACCATTCTGACTGGAATATCCAGTGGAAGGCGATAAGTCGAACTGTCAATCTTCTGTGAATAAAATAAAAAAAAAATAAAGTAATTGAGAAAATTAAGTAGGTAGTTGAGAATATTTAAAATAAAAGCAAAACTGAATTAAATAATAATTGTAAATATGTTTGGAATAAATTTATTATTTGAAATTGACCAAGGGCACAACAGGATGCATTTACAAAAAAATTTGTTTTCGCTCATGAAATCGACAAGAGCATCCTTTTGGCTTTTGGAAACCCTTGCGCATCTCTAAATATATATATTCATTAATAAACTTTTGAAATGAATTATTTATTATTTTGCTTACCTTTCTTGCCTCAGACATGTTTCCTTTTCGCCTGCTTTTATGTGGCGATAAGATTTGACGTTTAACTTGAAAAAGTTATCGCTTTTCGAGCTTACAGAACACTATTTTATCGCACTTTCCAAAGATTTTCATTCCATATTGTTCCATGCGATAAAATTATCGCCTATCCAGTTTACAGAACCCCAATGATGCGATAAAATGAATTTTGTTCCAAATTTCAACGTTTCTCGACGAATTTTATCGATGCGATAGTTACAGAACATGGGCACTGGTCTCGTATGACAAATTCGTCTCGTCCTGATAACAACTTAGAATTTTTTCGATTTTTTTTCGTGCAAAAAATAAGAAGAAAAAACTATATTCCAAAGGTGGTCTAATATTTACTGGAAACACGACGGAGACTCTCAATAAGCTTGAGTATAAAATTTACATTATAGAAATCACGACTTCACTATCAGAATTGAAATGGCGTCACTATATAGAAATCACCATATCGCACATCAATTTTCTATTCTGTCAAAAATACCTAAGCAATTAGTCCATAGCTAGCTCACAAAATTAGGTGAGTTATCTGTGGATCTAAATTAACTCAAAACGCTATTTATAAGCTAGCTTTGGTTTAATCCTGAAACAAGGATGATTTCCCACTGAAAAATAGGGCCTAAGGGTATTCACTATTCATGGAACAGCCAATAAACCACATAATTCCGAAATATTTATCTAAACTAATCCAGTGGCTTATGAGGTGTGGCCCGGTTTTAAGCCAATTCCTGAATTGCTAGGTAGAGCTCCACTATGTGGCTTCAGAGAATTGCAACGGAAAATGCGTTCTGTTCGACTGAGCACTGAGCTTTTAAATACCAAAGAACAAATAACTTTTATTGTTCTTATGAAATTGAATAAATGAGTAGGATATAAAAACCTGTTAACTGCTCAGTGTACGTATCTACATGGTTAAACCCATTAATTAATTTACAGCTCTTAGAACATTATATAATATGCGAGTATACACTCCTAAATAAACTAAAATGATTTTTAATTAAATGAAAGTATTGACATTCATCTCCATGCCATAACAATATTACATTATTCGTGAATACAGTTTTTAAACAAAGATTCTCTTCAGCAATTATTTTGGGATAAATAAATAATGAACATCCTGTCGATATCGTAAACATATTATAACATTTATGTTTTAATCAAATAGATATTTGGTTTCTCTGTATAACTAAATCCCTTAGGGCCAAAATATCAATCCAATGAGTAAAATTTCATTTCGAATAAAAGCTGATAAATTCAATCGATTGAAATGATTGCTTCGCAAATATATTTAACAAAAAATAAAAAGCAAAAAAAAAATTGAGAGGTAATAAATTTTAATTCAAAACCCGTGTAACAGCGCCAAAAACTATGACCAACCACAGCGGGTAAAAAATATTTTAATTTTTTTTTTCATCCAAGGGCATATACATAAGTATGTGTGTAAAAGTGTTAACAAAAATAATACAAGTGGGACGAGAAAAAAAAAAGTTTTTTGTGTTCATGTTTTTTTTTTGTTTAATTTGTAATTTTTTTTGGCTTGCATCACTCTTACTCATTTTTATTTTATAAAGTTTCTTTTTTATTATTTTTAACATAACTTCATTTTATAAAATAAAACATTTCTGAATGTATGTCAGATGTAAACAAAAAAGGAAAAGAATCCAAACATAAATTCAATGGCCTTGTACCCTTGTACGAGTATATAGAATATACCTTTTTCCCTATAACATCTCCCATTGCAAAACATGGACAGAAATGGTTGATTTTTTGCCGTAAGCAGAAACTCTTTGTTAAACGACATTTTAAAAATAAATTATTTGATATAGGTATACTGAGATGTGATATTTTTTTTTTTAAGCCTTTTTGAGGCTGTTGGACAGGGCAAGGTTAACCGCAAGAGTTGAGTTGGTTTTCTTTAAAACTAAAACTCACCAAAATTGGTGTGCAACAGGGAAGCGTCTTCAGTCCTCTGCTTTTTGTTACAGTTCTTAACTTTCAGTATATTTTAACTTTCAGTTTAAACATTTATTTCATTGTGAACAATGGTTCTCAAAAGGAAAAAGTTTAATTATTATCACAGAAAAGACGAATTTACACAGTTGGTCGTCCAGTGCTTACATGTTGACAGCAGCTGAAATGAAGAAATAGACCAAACCACATCTTTAATGGACTCTGACAAGGGGATGGTTTGGCCTGCGTTGAAGAAAGCAATCCGTGACTCTGGCACTTCAACAAAAGGGACCATCATTAACAGGTCCAGCCAGATACTGGCTTCCGCACACGAAATCGACATCATCTGAAAAACCGAACAAGCTGTACATGATTCCCTCATCCAGATCGAGCAAGTGGCATACAATCTGGGGCTGCACATTAGTGAAGGTAAAACAAAGTACATGGTGGCGTCGAATGCAAGAGGAACAGTTGGTCAAACAATCAAGGTAGCGAAGCACGAATTTAAAGTGGTGCAATTCTTTTAATACCTTGCAACCGATAATAACATAGAAGAAGAAATAGGTAGAATAGAAATAGAGCCAAGGCTCTTCAAATCCAGAATCTCACCATAACGTCAAAGCTGCTGCTGTACAGGACGATGGTCCTGCCAGTACTCACGTATGGATCCGAGACTTGGGTGCTTAGCAAAAGACACGCCGACGTCCGACCTCTTAGCCGCGTTCGAGAGAAAAGTCTTAAGGAGAACTGTTGGTCCAATATCTGAGGAAGGACGTGACAAAAATTAAGCTTGGTAGACTCCGGTGGGCAGGGCACCCAGCTCGCATGAGCTAACCGACTCGGAAAGTCCTTTGTTGTACATTGTAAGGTAGACGACAGTGTGGTAGACCATGCTTGCGCTGGAGAGATGGCGTAGACCAGGGCACCCTGAGCCCTAGGGTGCCCAACTGGATGGCGGCGGCTCAAGACGGAGAGGCTTTTTGAAAGAGACCAAGACTGGACCCCGGTTGTCTAGCCGATAATGATGATGAAATGAAGATACTTCGTATGTCAGCAGAAGTGACAGTAAAAAGCTTTGATGTTAAAAATACCATCTTGGAGAAAATATGTATCGAATAACTGATGCACACAGAAAATTGCAAATTTTTGTGAAAGAATTGTCATACATTAGGATCGCTATTAGGAGGGAAATTGCAGGGGGCAGCATGGTCCTCCATACGTCTCCATAACTGGGACTTAGTTCATTTTTGGACTATTATTGGAAAATAATGGGTCTTATTAATTTATGATTTGGTTCGTTGGCATTTATTTCATAATGAACAAACAAAATTTTGTTGCGATTTAGTCCAATTTGGATTGTGGAAGTTAATTCATTTGACAGTTAGTTCGTAAGGCCGTTGTTGTTACTGTTTCGTCGTTGTTACTGAATATTTCGAAAAGTGAAACAGTAAAACGCCAAACAGTTAAATAGCAATACAACTAAAAAACATACAAAAAAAAATTCACAAAAGTTGAATTCAGCTTAAAGCTTGATCTTCTGTCACCTTGCAGCAAATAAATAATTTATTATCCTTTAAAACTCAGAAAATGAGCGAAAAAATTAATTTTAAGAAACCTGGGTACAACATCCCATATCGTTTACTCCTCTGCCTCTAAGGCTCACACACAAAAAATGTAAACATGAGTGGCTATAAGTATAAAAACACAAAAAAAAAAGCGAAATGAAAACCCTAATACATTATAAAGTCTCTGGTTACATTCTGTGGTTTTAATAAATACACCAGAGAACAAAAAAAAAATTTAACATTTCTGTCAAGTATATATTATAAGGCAAGGTAGGTTTTGCATATCAAATAAATAAAATCACTGTTTAGTTGGTTGGTTAATGGTTAAGTATAAGCATGACTTTAAAAAAAAAAATTAAACCAGTATTATTTTTGGTTAATTTTCATCAAAAAAGCGAAAAAAAAAATAGA
Organism: Syrphus vitripennis; assembly: GCA_958431115.1. Taxonomy (NCBI): domain Eukaryota; kingdom Metazoa; phylum Arthropoda; class Insecta; order Diptera; family Syrphidae; genus Syrphus; species Syrphus vitripennis. Next base: position 95,735,440 of record OY288110.1, on the reverse strand, counting down.
AAAAAAAATGAGATAACAAAAATCTAAGGTTAATGGAAAATGGCATAATTTATGTCTGTAACAGCAAATATATAATTTTTTTTTAGCATATAAATTTATGGTTATACGGTATAAGAAATAATTTCCAGATATGCCACACAGTCAAGTCAGAGCAAATAATTTATCGATTTGGGAATTGTGGATCTATTACACTGTGAGGTTTTTCCTTGAAGCTGTGTGTGTTTTTTTTTCTATTTTTTTTTTAGGAAAAAGTATCATTTAAAAAAAAAACATATTACTCATCGATTTTGTGTTTTTTTTTTCTTGTTCTAATTTATAGGTATAGCGAAATATAAATCCTTGGAGGCTTGTGTCAGTTGTTGTTGATTTTCGTGCCAAATGAATTTCTAAATCTTCATTATACACAAATCCCGAATCCCGAACCATTGACTTGAAATAATTTTTATAGACTCGAATTTATTTAGCGAATTTTTTTGTTTTGTGTTTTCGTGAATTGAAAGGATATAAAATTAGTCTATGAATAGCAGGGGTTTCTACGAAAAAAAAAAATCAATAGTAGAAAATACATATATTTATACGGGAAAAAAATAACCTTTAAAGATTTTTATTTAATTAAATTTCAAAGTTAAATCAACTATAATACTTATAAACTGTTTTCATTAGAAGAAATGAGGTAATTTGGTTTATAATTTGCAAATTACCTCATTTCTTATACAAATTCGCATTTTCAAATGAAATAGCTTCACCCAAATTATTTGGGAAATTAGGTAAACGCATTCAGCATCACAAATTTGAAATTTCTCTAAAAGACAGAAAGAGAAAACAACAATGAGTTGCCAAACAAAATTATGTACCTTATTTGTAATTTGAACGCTTTTTCCGAAATGAGTTCTAATAAGTTGTGAGCTCATACGGCGCTTCGTGAATGCCGGCTTTAATTTGGGGCAAAGAAAAATTTTATAAAAATTGTCAAGGTAATTTGGAATCTTTTTAAGATGCGGACCGGCCAAAGTGGTAAACGGAGAATGGATTAAAAGAGAACAAATTGGAATTACCAATTTGAATTTGCCTCCACGATGGAAGACAAAAAAAGCCAGTATTAGCAGTGCTATCAATCGTGGAGGCAAAAAGACTGAGAAAAAAGGCCTGTTCGGGTACAAGTCGACCGTTTACAACTCTGAACTTACGAAAAACGGATCATACAAAGTCCGCGCCGCGCTGAGCGGTGAACTAAGAAAATCCGAGAAAGTTTTGATTTTAAAAATACCATCTTGGACAAATTACAACATAACCAAGTAAGCTGGTTGAGTCATGCTGGAGATGAGAGAGGTTCATCATGGCTTGATAATCGAAACAACATCACCGCGTTGAGCTTACAGGCGTCCGCAGCTTTTAACAACATCTGGTAAAAGACACAGACTGACCACTCATAGTTTTAGACCAGGACCGGATTAGAAGGATAAAGTAACCTTTTACAGTGATTTTCGCCACAGAAGTGAACCCAAAGCCCAATGACCGGAGGAACAACTGTACGTAACTGTCTCTAATTGGTGGTTAGTGATGTACTGCACGCAGCTTTCTTCACGGGAAGTCACGGAGTGGATATCATCAACGCAGAAGACGTATGCTAAACATGAATCAATGACAAAAAAGGTGGAAAGAGAAGCTGAAATCGTTGGGCCAAAGATCAACAAGGCAAACAAAATCTTGAAACTCTTTAATTTCTTCAATGTCTCTACTAGCCGCGGTTCCGAAATAAATATTAAAAGCCGATTCAGGAAAGCAAAAGCTGCCTTCGGTATGCCGCCCAAAATATGGAGAAATAACGGAAAAACTATCTAAGCCTAAGGATCAAGCAACGACTGCTCGGCTAAAATGTTGAGTCCGTGCTTCTTTATGGGTGCAGCACTTGGGAAGTAACATCTGGTGTCACAAGAAAACTGCTTATGTTTTGAGGGATTAGTTCAGAAACCTATTGACTTAATCATATGAAGACGTAACTTGTGGTGGATTCGCCAAAGGCTTTGATAGGTTAATGACAGTATTTTGATTTGCGAGTGAAGCGATGCAATGGAACCCTGTCACGGAGGCAACAAAAGAAATTGCTGACAAAGAAGTACTTGGTTTTAACCAAGGCGGTCGAAGATGAATCAGCACAACTATGTGGAAGAGTTGGAGGGAGCTAACATATACATCTCCAGGAAATTCATTTTTTAATTGCGTATTATCTCGTTTGTTGAAAATTTTTTGCTATCTGTTTAAAGATGTCTTACAACGTAACAGTTAAGGGCAAGTAGCTTGTATGAGCGAATAGGAATCGGCTCGGAAAATCCTTTGTGTTACATTCTATGGTAGACGACAGTATGGTAGACCATGCTTAGGCTGGACAGATGAAGTAGACCAGGATATCCGAAGCCTTGGAGTGCACAACTGGATGGCGTAGGCTCGAAATCGGGATAAGTGGAGAGACTTGTTGAAGGAGGCCAGGACCGGACCCCGGTTGTCGAGACGATGATGATGCTGAAAAATGTGTGGAAATGTAAGGTTTTCAGTACATAGCCTTGAACATATTCGTACACATACGATAATGAAAAGCATTCTGAGAAATTGTGTTCAAATGAATCAAACAAAACCCAAAATGTTAACACAAAGTATCTAAATGTTTTATACAACCCTGCTCCACCCTCGATGCGGTTGAATACTACGAAAACGAACCAAAAAAAAAAAACAACTCTACCTACATCGACAGCTTCTAGCAGATTATCGCATCACTTTAATGCAAAAGTGTTTCCACTTGTCATAACAAAATGGAGCAATTTGCTCAATAAAATTCAAAGCATTTCTGGAATTCAATTTCATATTGAATGTCACGTTTATATACACCATTATTACCCATACCCATATCTATGTATCCATAAGATACTCCTAACAAAAGAGAAGACATTCTTGTTTTTTTTTTTTGTTTGTTTCCAAAGGAAAACATCATGAAAATGGGATGTTCCTTTATTCATGCATGTGCACCGTTATAATATGCTTATAGTTACAGTTTTTATTGTTTCAAGGAATGTTGTGTTCAATTTTCAAATTCAAAAGCTACCCTTTTTTGTTTTGTAGATGATGCTATAGATGATAATGGTGATGATGATGATGATAGAAGTTGTAAGGTTGGATAAAAAGTTTTAAAATTATTTTAAAATTTTGTGGTTTGAAGAATTTATTTTTTTTTAGATATCAGGAGGTCACGTGGTAAGAAAGTATTTAGTAATTACCTTAGACACGTGTGTTTTAAGGATAATAATGTAGATGAAGATATATTTTTTTTACCTCTAGGTATAAGGATGTGAAAAGTTGAAATTTGTTTGTTTTTAATTAAAAAAGTATTTTAAATAAATTTTAAATATGTACATTTATAAATGGAGTGAGTGGTCTAAAAAAAAAAATAAAAAGTTAATGTACCTACCTGGAATTCACTCAAAAAAGAACAACATTAAATCAAACGTTTTTTGAGACGATTTCAACTTTATTTATATAAGAAAATACTTTTGAAATAATGTAGGTATGTTATATTCTTATATTTTTTCGAAAATATTTCATTTTATTGTTCTTTATGAATGAAATTAAAAATTGCCGACAGTCCAAAAAGTAAGTTTGAGCTCCGAACCGAAGATGCTATCTTTTCAATTTAGTTTCAAAAACCGTTTTAAACATTTTTTAATGAAAAGAAAAAATTGGTTTGCAAGTTTTTTTTATTTCAAATTTCAAAGCTCCAAAAATATTTTTTTAATTTTAACTTATTATTGAAATTACATAGGACATTTTATAATTTTATAGTAATCCTTCAAACCACTTTTGAAAAAATCAAGTTCTAATACTGTTACCATAATCTTTCATATTATTATTTTTTTTCTAAAATGCCATAGAAAAAACTTAATTTAAATCGTTTCAGCTGTTTTTGAGATAAATAATTTTTTTCGTAACGATTATATGAAAGGAACCTTTGTTTTTGGATCTTGAAAAAATTAATTTCGCTTCCAGGGAATCATCAAAAAATGTAAGTCAAATCACTTCTGTGTTTTAGAATAAATGTAGGTCGATGTACAGAAAGATTGACGGGCAAACTTTTTGCGCAACGTAATGGTATAATGGAAGGACTAATTAATATTTTTTTTTACGAATGGCAAAATTGCCATACACAGTACCTATAGTCACTATATATTTATATAAATGTAGCTAAACACAGCACTGTAGCTTGGCCTAATGTCTTGATGGACTAAATAACTCGGTGGACGGTTCCATTTGCACTTGGTTGTACTTGCAAACATTTTTTTTGTCAATTATTTTTAGGTATCACAGAACTGTTTTGAAATTTGTTTTCATATTTTTTTTCTGACTTTTTTTTCAGCATTTCTTGAACCATTATTTTTTAGGACTAAAACTTTTTCGATAAAATTTTTTCTTACAATTAATTTTTTTTTTAATTTAATCTTTTTTTTCAAAGATTTTTTTTAAGGATTTTTTTTGAAGGAGTGATCGACACAAAAGCCAACACAATTGATAAATAAATATCTTACAGGTTTCGTTTTTGAAAATTAAACAAAAATAAAAATCGTTATTTCACAGTACTGAACAAAGGAAGTCTTTTTTTTGTTAAATTATTTCAAATTAAATTTTTGAGTCTTGGTACATTTGATATTAGATATTATTATGATTTTTTAAAGGATAAGAAAATGTTTTGAAATTTTATTGATTCTACTATCGCAATGTAGTATTCGAGGAACATTTGTATCTTTTGCATTTATTTATTATACTATATTTCCTTTTGTGAGATTTAGTTTTTAAGAAAAAAATCTGTTTTCCAAAATGATAAAAATTTTATTTCCTACCTTTTATCTTTGAACAGAACTTGACTTGGTACACAATGTAATACTTTGAATTGTTGTCTTACCTGAAAGAAAAGTGAAGTTGGATTTGAATTATTATAGAATTAAAGAGGAAGTAATTTTAAGAAATTGTTAAAGTTTATCTTTTTAAAACCCCTATTAAGATTTTAAATACCTATAGTTGAGATTATTTATATTTCAAACATTTTATATTCGTTATGATTTTATTCGTAAATTTTAATTTTCAAAAGAATAATTAATTTTCTTCTCTTCATCGTTCTTTAAATAAAATCAGTCGTTCCTACCTATAACCTCTATAGAGATTTGATTAATTGGTATTCATATTATGGGTTATAAAATGTATAAGCACATTATTCTGGTTGCTTTTTACTATTGTATACTCTTACCTACCCTTTTCTCCAGTAAAAAAAAGGGATTAAAAAGGTATAGGTATTCCTTTTCGAAGTTAGACCATTTGGTCCTTAGATGGAAAGGTTGTTGAGAACTGTGTTTTTGATTGTAAGATGGGCGATAAAATTCTGATTGATTAATAAAATTTTCTATTCTTTGTAATACCTAATACTAATTATTTACGGTGAGGGTATTTGAATTTAAATTCTCTTTGGGGAATAATAAAATTATATATTAGAGAGCTGAGTGTTATTTATTATGTGTACTGAAACCTGAAGAATGCAAATGAATTAAGATAAAACCATTTGGATATAGGGTTCTTAAAGTGTAGATAAGTATTTATAGTTTTATACCTTTTTACAAGGCTTTTTGTTTTAACTTGGTTCCGCAAAGGGTTACAAGGCTCTCATCTCCTAACTTTCCCTCTTTTTTCCCACTCGTTTATCTTATATTTTCTCATCCATCTTATTTTTGTATGCACTCTTTCCATTTCCTTCTTCGTCCATTATTTCCCTCATTATTTCCCTATTGATTTTCCTTCGTCAACATCAGTCCCCCATCTTTCTTTTATATGTTCTTTTCTCTCTCACTTCATTTCCTATTTTTCTCCTCCATACGTCCTTGAAATATTTATATTATCTTTGACATTACTTCTTTATACCACTTTTTATATCTGAATTTATTTATCAGTGCCCGTCTTTCCTTTTACTGATCTCTTGTGCTTTCTCTTTCCGTTCGCTCTTATTCTGTCTTGCCTTCCCTCTTTTCTCTTCATTCCTAATCTCTCTTGTTCCATTCGTGATCCTCTTCCTCGTCGATCTCTTTGTCACTTTCTCATCTCCTCTAAACATTCCCTCAGCTCATTCTTCCACGTGTTAATTTCTCTTCATAATTCCATGCCCTTTTCCCTGGATTTTTAATTATATCTTTTTGTTTCCTTCTTCAAAACATATATACTGCGCTTTTCCATTCTACGCCTAGAGTCTATTCGTGGAACCCTATCTTGCATCCATTCCATTTCGTGTCCCTCCTCCCATCGCCATACTTCCGCCTCATATCCCATTACCGTTGACATTAGTGTTTCATCTTTCTCTCTTTTACTACATCTATCTTCTTTCCCTTCCATCTCCAGTCTACTGTTATGTCCCTCCTTCCTCATTTCCTAAGCCTCATCTCTTTCGTCTTTCCCTCGTTTGCTTGCTCTCAGTCTTTTCCTCTGGAAATACTCTCCCAGTCTTCTTAACGTACTTTTTATCTTTTTTTCACTTCTACACATCCCCAGCTCCCTTTTCTCAGTTTATCTTCTAAATTAACCATTGACAAGTTCAACAATATTGGACTCATCGGGCACCCCTGCCGCTGCCTTACTAATTGTTCCCATTCAATTGTTTTCCCTAATCACTCCTGCCGCCAGTTTCAAACGAAAACTCAATTTCATGTTTTTAAAAAACTAGTAGCATTTCAAAAACCGAAAAATAGACAGAGTATGGAAAAGCTGGCGAGAATGGGATCTTGTTAGGTAATGAAAAATAATTTTAATTTAATTAAAAAAGGATTGATGCATAAAATATTTTTCCCAGCGAAAAAAAAAGTGGAAATGACTTTAGATGTTGTCGCAATAATTGCAGTTGTTACTCATTTTATTCTAAGGCTTTTGAAATCATCAATGTATTCGAAGTATTTACTAAACTCAAAAAGAAAAAAAACATTTCAAGTTGATTTTTTCCGCTTAATTTATTAATTAAGATAAGCTAGTTAATGTTTATTCCATTGATATACAATTAAGAGTTCAAAATTCATAACAAAATAAATCAAAAATGTTCATTACTATATAGTAGAAGAAAACCCACCCTTCCAAAAATCACTTTGCGATAAGTAAATTTCGGTACAATATTGCAATTTTTCCAGTTCACTAACTCAATACTTAATCAAGCATAATAAATGTATATCAATTTTACATGAATAGGTACCTAAAATACCTTAATCCAAACAAGGCAAAGACTAATAGACACAATTTCATAGAATAACACAAAATTAATGACAATATCCTTGCAGCAATTTTACTTAATCAGCAAAACATTTTCAGGAGACTTTCAATATCTCCTCTATCATAATCCTTGTGTGTAGTCAATATTACGGCTTGGAGATGAATTTTATTTCTCATTCCTTCTTTTGTATTAAATTCTGATAAAAATCGGAAACCATCATCATCGTCGTTCTTTTCTTCTTCTTCTTCATCATTTTCTTTTTTTTTTATTCATTTGATTGAGTCTGTAGTGGAGTGAGTGTAGACGAGGATGAATTTCTTAAAGGACAAAAAATGAGAAGAGAGGAATAATAAATCGAACGAAGGTAAATGGGACTTTTTTCATAATAAAGATAAAAATGATGATTTTTTTTGTCTTTCTTTTCTACCCTTCTGCTGTATTGATAAAGGCAATAGGTAGGTCTTCAAACAAGAAAATCTGAATCGCAAGGTTTTAATCAAAATTGACGTTCTGGAGGATTATCTCTATTAAGAGAAGGAAATTGTATGTATGTGGCCATAGGCTTCCACAAATTTGTTTTTTCTCTTTAATATGTCTATTTCTACTTTTCTAGAAATGTTTTTTATCAACGCATTCAAAGATTGTGACTTTTCCCATGGCTCAGACATAATTTGTTTTCAATATTTTAAGGAACTTCAAATGGAACTAGTTAGGTACTTCCTGGAATTTTTTTTTTGTTCTAGAAATTAATTCAAGCAGAGTTTTTTGTCAAATATTTTGTTTACTTCGAAAAAGTAGGGATAATAAAAATTGCTTAGCATTTCTGATTTATTTTGAAATTGCTTTACTTCTTTTTAAATTTTGCAAACAGTTTTTTAAAGTTTCAAAGTTAATACAAATTTAAAGACCATGTTAACTATTTTTGTACACCACACTTTCAAATGTATAATCTTTATTTTCTTACAATCTTCATCATCATCATCGGCTCGACAACCGGGGTCCGTTCCTGGCCTCCCTCAACAAGTCTCTCCACCTATCCCGGCCTCGAGCTGACGCCATCCAGTTGCGCAACCCAAGGCTTCGGGCGTCCTGGACATCATTGTACCGTCCCTGGAATCGTCCTTCCTCACAATTCTCCTTAAGGCTTTTCTCTCGAACGTGGCTAAGAGGTCGGCGTGTCCTTTGCTAAGCACCCAAGTCTCGGATCCATACGTGAGTGCTGGCAAGACCATAGTCCTATACAGCAGCAGTTTTGAAATAATGGTGAGATTTCTGGATTTGAAGAGCTTTGACAGACTATAGTAGGCAATTTTCTTACAATATCTCGTTTTAATTAAAAAGTACGGTAAAGGACAGCCGAGGAGCAAACTCAGGGAATTTTCAAACCCTCTTACCTAAATACCAATGAAGTCAGAAACTTCAAATTTGAAATATTTTCTTAGCTGAGTAAGCACAAGCGTCTCACCAATTTTCATGTATATTTAGCATTTGTGGTTTCTGAGGTATTAGTATTCAAAAACCACAGGAACTGAATGACAGATAAATCAAAATTATGGGTCACTTTTTAAAATCGTAGATTCTTGTTATTAGGCATAACGGAAGGTCTTCTGATACATTGAAAGAAAAAATTGAGGTTTTTAATAAATTCAGTGGGCGTGATACTAATCAACTCTCTCATATGAAGAACTTCCGATTGCTGCAGAATTTTGAAAATTGATAGAGTGATATAACTCAACGTCCTATATTCAAACAAAAGAATTATTACTTTATTATTTTTATTGTACTATTTTGTACATAGAATGTCAGTTTATTAGACTTAACCATTCTTCCGTCAATTGCATTGAATTTTTTGTGAACAAAAATTCAAAAGAATTATTAAACAAATGTTTTCCATTTAGGGGACGTGGTATCCATCTACCTTCTCAGTTTTGCTACAAATTATATCAAGCACTTCCGATATTTTAAGAATGACGAAATTGGGGGAGTTGATAGAGCTTAATGTTGCAAGCAGAAAGGAGCAAGTCAAGAAATTCTTGATTTCCGTTGAGGGGGCGTGGTATTCAGCCACTTTTTCAAAATCCGAATATTGTGTAATTAAGTTATCGTAGGACTATTTTATAGTTATGAGGAGTGGTAAGCACCCTCAATAGGTAACTACCAGGGCCCAATTTCATAAACATTGACAGGTGACAATTTTGTCACTTGTCTATTTTTATGATCCAAGTAATTGTCACACGCAAAATATATTCTGCTGTCCTTTTCCCTACTCGAAATTTTGCATTAAATTGAAAGTCACTTAATGTTAAAAAATCATTGTTAATTCTTTCTTTAAAAATTCGAGGGCGTACAACACGGTATTCCACTTGAATATCTTCATCACATTCATTCGAAGAAATAATATTTAACATGTTGAATGATACTAGTCACTTCTCTATCTAAACTTGACCGAAGCTCATTTGCCTGTCACAATTGTCAATGACATATTGACTAATTTGTAATTTACATATTTTTTCCTGTCTCATAAAAGAATTGTCACGACAAATATGTCAGAAAATTCAGACAATTCTCAGAAAATTCTTGACAATTCATTGTCATGACAATTTTTTTATGATCCAGAAACTTGACAATCGTCGCAAATTTTCCGACAATTCTACAAATTTGTCAAATTATTTATGGGACAGAAATTTGACACTTGTAGAATTGTCACTTGGCAAATTGTCACCTGTCAATGTTTATGAAATAGGGTCCAGGTTGCTGTTCCATCCTGGATATAGAGAAAGCCTTTGAAAGAATCTGGAAACTTTTTTGGTTAACATATTCCAACTACCAAAGTAGTTGTTTTGAAACGTTTTTTCAAAAATTCTGTGATGGCTGTGCTGGCTGCTATAAAGTGGTGTTGAACCAATAATTCCGTAACTACAAAGTCATTATCAAATGATTGGCGAACACCAATTTCGACCAAAATTCCAACTCCTTAACTTGGCCTAGAACGGTTTTTCAAGTCTTACATAAGTCGTAAACATAGCTTTCGACTGATATAATAGAAAAAAAAAATGGCCAGTGTGACCACTTTCTTCGAAAAGCAAGGGTAAGTTAGAGAGCATTTTTTAAGCATTTCACAGAACCCAACCAAATCAATCTCAGTTTTTTTCAAAAACCCACTTTGCACTTTTCGAAGCTCCTGTAAAAACTATTACAAATTTTTAAAATACTTTCGACAATCTTAATGTAAAATTTTTTTTGTTGATAGTGTATCATTGAGAAAAACACCCTTTACACTAAAATTTCAAATTCTTTTTGATAACTTTTGAAAGGGAAACTTCTTCCTTATCCAATGACAACAACTATTACGACGAAGATGTGAGTGTGAGTGCGTCTCTAGGGAACTACAGACAGACCGAACGGCACGCTTTTATAGTATCTTCATTTTGCTGATTGCCACTATTATTGTGTCCTTTTTCATATTTTATTATTTTTTCATCTAAGGACATTAAGATAGTCTTCATTTCTTTTCAGACGTTTGTATACACAATTTGAGGTGGTTTGTCGAAGATAGTGGTGCGTATTCCCATGGCGTCAATGTCATCAACCAAAGGATTTCCAGATTTGATGTTCTGTTTTTATAGGTATTGGTACGTGGATGAAAACAAAATCAAAATTGACATAAAAATAAGGAGCAGGAAAAAGTTGGTTCATTTTTTTTTTTTTGCTTTAAGAAGCAACACATTTGATTGAAAGGATTCAAAGATGGAGCAAATAAAATATTCATCACAATTGTATCTATTTGGTTCTACATATTATGCATCAGAAAGAGTTGACATTAAAATGAAAGATGTCTCATAAGAAAACGACGAAGAGAAAAAGGAAAAAAAAAAACTCAGCTTGAAAGGATGGCATAATTTTATTTGCAATGACAAGTTCAAGGATACTTAAAGCCTTCAAGAAAATGCATTTCAATATGTACATATTTTTTTAATGTTAAATAAGATGGAGCTATTCAAATAGCGGCATGAATGGGTTGAGGGTAATTTATATAATATTTTTTTTCTCCTACTCGTATATAGCTATGATAAATATTATTATCCTTAATGCTTTAAAATTGTATTTAAAAGTCAAATTTTAAAGCTTTAAAAATGCATTAAGAAGGAAAAAGTTGAAGAGACAATTTATTAGATAGGTACCCTTTATAATTTCTATGTCAGAGACATAGTGCGAGCTTTATGTAAGTGGGAGGGGATTTGAAAGGAGATGTCGGTGAACATTAGTCTTGAATTTCGTCACATTACAATGAGATAGAAAGACAGAGCGAGGAAGGGTATTCCACATTCGCATAGTACGGCTAAAGAACGAATCCCTGCACTTAACAGTACGACCGAAATTTGGTTCAAGAGTAAACTGATGAGCATTCCTGGAAGCGCGAGTATTACGATTGAATTGTTTAATGGGAGGAATGCAACTGGCTATTTCATTTGAGCACTTACCGTAAAAGTAACGATAAAAGAGTGAAAGACAGGAAACGTTACTTCGGTGTTCATGTGACGTAAAAGTATCGATGATGTTCCTGTCTCCCATCATTTTGAAGGCTCGTCTTTGTATACTGTCCAAGAGGCTTAAGTAAGTTGCTGGAGCACCAGCCCAGAGATGGGAGTTATATTCAAGCTTTGGACGTATATAACTCTTATAGATAATAGGCAGATCAGAAGGGGAAAAGAATTTCTTGCATCTCCAAAAGAAACCCAAACATCTTGCGGCATTTTTGGCGACGTTAAGTATGTGATCATTCCACAAAAGATGGTTTATGATACACGTACCTAAAATCGCAAGCTGATTAGTTTCTTCGATGCAAGTGCGATTCATAGATAATGGCAGGGGGGGGGGGGGTCTTGCTTTAACGACAGAAGGCAGCATTGACTTTTCGAAGCATTTAGCATATTTAACCGTTTCAGTTCCACGTCCAAAGAGGATGTGAATGTGGAAACGAATATGAAAAGCTAAGGGTGCTATCGTGAGCGAAACAATTTACTGGAATAGTAGTTGCAGACAGAAGATCATTATGAAAATGAGAAAGAAGGTCGGAGTCATATCGGAACTTCGGTCTCGAGGAAGTTTAAGATAAAAAACAGTTCTATAATGTACTATATGGTTTTGAACTCTAAGTGATGTATTAATTTGATTTAAAAATATATATACCTAAAATTTTTGTGAAACACTGTAGGTAGCTAGAGTTTTAACTTCATTAGATCCAGTTTTCGGTGGTAGATCAAAGTTAACACAGAGTTAATTAACCATAAAAAGTAGCCTGTCGAGTTAGCTGTTGATTTAAGCCATAGTTAGTTAATCTTCTAAATAATATGAATGGTTAACTAATTATGGCTTAACTGAACACTGAAAAACTGGTCCTTAATAAATCTCAATTCATGAGAAAACAAAATATAAATCGTTGAAACGGATTAAAAAAATGTGACATGATTTAGGTACCTACCTCGAAAAGGAATTGATTTTTTTAAAGTGAGAAATCAAATAAACGAATTTAAATTATTGAATTTTCAAAATATTGTTTTAATTTTTCAAAGCTTCTATATAAGAAAATAACAAAATTGTGAAGAATTAAATTCTGTTCTATATTGTGAGAAAATTTTTGAATTAAAGATTAATTCTGGTTGATTTTTTTTTTGCAATTTATGAAACATAAAATGTTTTTGAATTTTTGTGAACAACAACAACAACAACTTAAAGGCACTACCACCAATTGTTTTGTATGAATTAATTTTCTATTACTTCATTTATATTTTATTTTTGGCCGGAGTTAAAGCTATTTCATGCTTGCCAGGCAATCATCAGACTCCTTAGTGGTGCTGAGCTTTAATCCAATTTTATTTGAAGAACACTTGTAAATGTTTTTGTTAAAAAAAACTAAGTAACATTTTTTTTCAACTTTTTCATAATTTATTTACTACAAAAACGCTACGCTTGACTGTGTACTGAGTTTTTGAAATTTTCCAAATCACAACTATTTTAATTTTCCTCACAAAAAAAGACTAAATAAGAAAAATTCTGAGTAGATACCAGGAAGAGACCAAACGGTACTGCATTTTTTCAAACTTGATGAAAACGAGACGAGACTTCGCAGATATAGTCTCAGTCTCGTTTCGCAGCGATGGCGATTTTATAAAACATAGAAATAAGGCTTCCCCAAACCAATGCGAAAATCCGAATGTTCGCATCGGTTTGGCTAAGCCTTTAATTGGTATTACAACGTTATTGTATAAGTGACGTTATAATGAGTGACTTTTTTAAATTTAAATTGTTTTTCATCAGATACATATTACAAAATATATTAGACTAAGAAATAAGGACTCTGCAGCAATTTTTTTTAAATTTTATTGGCACCACTTGTATGGACCACCCTAACCTCCCTACCTAATATCATCACATAAGTACATACTTAGATTAAAACAAGCTTATCCTTTTGGTTTATGAAATTATAGATTAATGTATCAATGCGTCGAAGAGCTTGTTTTTGCAAACTCAGAATTTTGAAACTTTTTTATTATGTCGGTACCTATACCAAAACATTTAATAGAAACTTATTTTTTTTTTGTTTTTTGTTATACAATCAAAAATGCCTAGGGGGACATTTTTCTGTCGTCTCTCGTCTCCATTGAAAGCAAAAGTTTAAAAGATGATAAAACAAAGCCACGACATTGCAAACAAAACTTGTGGTTATGGAGTAGGTGTATATGCCGAAAAAGAAGATGGTTACCAAGGTTAACTCAATCACATTACAAATAATAAAAATAATAAAAAAAAAACTTTTAAGCTTTACAAAAAGAATTTGAATATTTTTTTTTTTATTTCCTTTGAATGCTTGAAGAAAACAGAAAATTAAAGTTTTTTTTTGTTCGTCCTTATTTTTGTTGTATCTTCTGACTGAGAAGAAGGAAAAAAAAACTTTTACATTTTTCTGTGACAAGACGTAGGTAATATGTATATTTGTACAGATTGTTTCTATGGCTTAAATCTGTTTTGTAGTATATTTATATTTGGCTCGAATGTCTCTTTTAAAAAGAAATCAAAAAAAAATAATAATAGAAAGGTGAAGAAAATTCAAGGTTTAACATTTTCCATTATTTTTATTTTTTTATATAAAAGCAATTTAAAGCTACAAGCAATATTATAAGTATCCGGAAAAAGAGTGTTAAAAAGTAGTAATGGTGTGAAACATTTTTTTTACAACGAGAATGGATAGTTAAATAAATAACAACAGTTCGCTGAGATTAATGATGTTTCTCTGGGTTTTATTAATGTAACAAGTAAAATAAACTACACACATATAAATTAAAATGTATACATTCTGTTCTTTTTCATGCAATTTTATTTAACTCGTATCTATATGCGAAGCAAATGTATATAGCTTTATAGAAATAGTGCAGACCATTAACATACTTCACATCCATAAACGTACGAGGTATATATGTACATATTTGTGAAAAAAAGGCAACTTTTATTTATGGATGATACTTGTTTTATTCCTTTTTATCGTATCTGTTTTAATGTTAACACATTTCGAGCAGCAAATATATTGCAAAAATTATTTTAACAACAAAGTTAACATTTCGTTTTTATTTATATGAAAACAACAAAAAAAATGTAATTTTACTTATTAATTGAGCGAGAAAAGTAACATTTTATTATATTCGTAGCTATAGATGATGCCATTTTGCATATGGTTTACTTACAGTTAAGGCTGTACAATTACATAGGCAGCCATGTTTTTTTTTTTGTTAGTGTAATTAGGTATAATATTTTGTTTGCTGTTGAAAAAAGAAAATTTCCACACCGAAAAGACCTTGAGCGTGATGTCATTATGTAGTAAGGTATTATAGAAATTTAGTATTTAGTAAAAAAAAAACATCAATTTCTATTTTTTTCAAAAACTGCTTTGACCTTGAACCCCAGAGAACATAAGTCCTTGATCTTCATACAACAATTTGATATATCAAATATTCACCCTACAGCAAAATTTTTATGGGACAGGTTGCCTCCCATAGCCAAAAAACCATTTTGGCATTGACCGTCTCCGTGTGTCCGACTAACTCCGTTCCGCAGGTTCTGATCAATTAGTGGTGTGAAAATTAGAAATGCAAAATGCATCCGAGTTGGATTTTAGTTTTCACATCGCTGATGTTGCAGATTGGAAGTTCCTTGCCACTAAACGGGAAATTTTTTTAAATTATTTTGAAAAATTAGCAGGAGTTTTTCAAAAAAATCTTTATTAAAGTTTCAAAAATATAATTTTAATTTTTCAAAATGACTTTGTAGAAAGTATTGTATAATTTTTCAAATATTATTTTAAAATACTAATTTTTTTTTTAAAGGAGTTGTAAATTTCAATCAATGTCTTTGAATGGCTAGACTGATTTTACCATTCAATTTTTCTAAATGATCTCTAAAATATCGAAGAAAAAATATTTGACTGTTACCAGTCGAATTATTTTTTTTTTTGAACACCGTTCGTTTTAATAAATATGATGTAATGGCTGGGCTCATCAGAATCTCGATTTATTCGAGAAAATATGCGTCAAGACAAGGTCTAATGGTCATCTTCTGATGAGCCCAGCCATTACCATGGGGGCGAAACGCATATACATATGAACACTTTAAGCTGGTTTATATTTTATTCATAATTTTAAATCATAATATGAAGCTTTTTTTCAAAATATTAAAAATTGTTGATTGTATTTAATTTAAAGGCGCGAGGAGTAAAAATTTTAAGTTGCGTTTTTCTCCAAACTATCAAATTGGAGTTACGCTCTTTTTGTTCGGACGTCAGAATAAGCAGGGTATGGGAGAGATGAGCCAAAAAGTTCATTGATATTATATTAGAACTTGTAGGTTAATTCCAGGCAAAAAAAAAATTGTTCAAAATTGCTACAACTTTTCTTAACAAGTTTATTTCGTAAATAGTTTTTTAAAAATTAATTTAGAACCTCAAACAACTTGTTTTAAAAAACGAGTTAATTTGTTTAACCATGTAGGTATTTGTTTTCGTTGATTTTTTTTTGAATATTGTTTTGCTCTTAGTCATTTTTCAGAACATTACCACTCTTTCCTAAATAGGAAGAGATATTTTATTGACTCAAAATTTTTGCAAAACTGCACCACACAAACTTTAAAAACCAAATTAAAATTTTTCGAAAAAAATTTTTTTTAAATAGGTATTGTTGAATATTTTAGAATAGGTAGGTAACACATCTTATGTTTTCAAAAAAATATTTTGAATAACTTGAAAACTGATTTTTGAAATTGGTAGGTATACCTAAAGTATTTAAATTCATACGGATTTTTATAAAAAAAACTTATTAAATATTTCAATTTTAGAAAAGTAGGATATTCATATTGGGCGAAGTCTTTTTGCTTTAAAAGGTATCCAATTTTATTGTTAACATGAATTTATTGAAAACTGTTTAATTATTTTAATTTTTCTATGGCATAAATATACAAAATTGAAACTTAATCCTAAACAATAAAGATTACAACACATAAACCTTTCAAGCTCATATCTAACCAAATTATTACTTCATCTCTTCAATTCTATAAATAAACACATTTCAAAAACAAATTCCTTCTAAATTCGATTTGAGTTGATTTTGTCATTTTCCTCTCCCTATCTTACTTTTTAACTTTAACAAAAAAACAAAAAACAAAATCAAAAGATTACATCTGCAGAGCCACATGGCTATTGTAATAATCGCAGAAATGACATAGCATCCTTTTTACATGGCGTTGCACCATTTGCATTATTTGTTAGCAAAAAGAAAAACTACGACTGTCCCATAATTTTCACAAAATGAAAAAAAAAATAATGGAAGGAAAAAAAAAAGACAAACGAACGAGGACAAATAGGGAGGCAAAAATAAGTTGCCACTTTAAAACCAATTATTTCCACTTCAATGCGTATCCTTGTAAATAAAAGAGAGGAGACGAAGAAATTACACGATATACAAAGTTTGCTCCAGAGGCATTATAATGAAATTATGATATTCCTCAGAGTTTTCCATTTCATCGCTATTATTTCCTGAAAATGTTTTTTTTTTTGTATTCAGTATTTATTATTAAATTTTGTTTTGTCTTATTTCTTTGATAGAGTTTTTTGTTTAATGCAAAAGACAAAATCCTTTTTATCCTTGCAGGATTATATATAAATTAATAAAATTAAATTAAATCGAAAACTTGTTTGGGTACATACTTCATCCTTGCATTATTTCAAAATCAATTTTTGAACAATATAATAGAAAATCATGATGGTGTCTACCTATTAGTTAATATTGTGTTCGATGCACTGAAGAAATGGACGAACATTTTTAGAATGAGGTTTTCATACACGTAATATTGTTTGATAGTTGGATCCTTCCTGGATGGATTCACATTTGTATGCTATTGTATTCCTAAACTTCTGAGGAAGTTTGTTATTAAAAACATTATTTAAATTCCTAGAAAATATTGATTTAGCCATTTTATTCCTTCCTCATGCGAGGAAAATTTTCTATAGAAGCTAATAGAGGAATACTTGTGTAAATGAACTTGTATATTTTCATCTCGATTAAATATATAGGCAGCAAGAAAATATGATTTCATACATTATACACATACTTTTTTACATAAGATTCTCTACTGCCCCCTCCCTCCACCTTTGTGTAAATATTACGAATTTGCATCAAAAATCAATAAAGTTTTGCTTTTCTTTGGAAAAAGTTCGTACATTGGCGATTATAGAAACTAAAAGGTATAGAACTTCAAGCTGGCAACCCTTTTTAAATGGCAGCTATTTTAACACTTCTTTAGTGATTTGTATTTAATTTGGGAAAATTACAATGCGGGTTGATTCAAAAACCAAACAAAATTTCAAATAAAAACGATTGAAATTTATTTTAAACATCGCGGAGTAAGATTTTTGAGCAAAATTTTTGGAAGCAAACGGGGCGCGATGATGAGTCCGATTCCGCTGTTAGAGAGATAGAACTTTTTGATTTAGGCAACTCAGACCAACAATTCTGCAGACCCAAGACCCAACCTGGAAGAAGTGAAGAAAGCAGTATCCAAGCTGGAGTCCAGGAAAGCTGGTGGAGCTGATGGCCTCACAGGCGAATTGTTCAAAGCGGCCAGCTATGACTTGGTTAGGAGTATGCATCACCTTATCTTTAAAATGTGGTCAAAAGAAAGCATGCCTAATGAATGAAACCTTTGCATTGTTTCCACGGTCTTCCAGAAAGGAGATTCTATGAACTGGACCAACTACAGAGATAGCAGTCTGCTTGACATCGTTCATAAGATCCTCTCTGCCGTATTGTGTGAGCATCTGAAGCCATGCTTTAACAACCTGATAACTCCATATTGGTGTAGCTCTAAATCAGGAAAGTCCAAATTTTCACTCTGCTATAGATTTTGGAAAAAATTCACACCTACCATCTGCTTATCGATTTTAAGGCCGCGAATGACAACAACTATAGAAAGGAGCTTTATAAAGCTACATATGTCTAGATTTGGCATCCCTGCCGAACTTGTTCGATTGTGCAAGATGATCTGACAAAAAAGGGTTTTAGATTGTGATGCGACTTCTTCAACATCGTTCTGGAAAGAACAAGTTGAAGTCAATAGAAGTGTCACAATCTTTCGAAAATCCACACAGCTACTCATATACGCCCACGATGTTGACATAATTTGAAGAACACAGTATGATGTAAGTGACACGTTAGTGACCATTTTGACAGAACCGAAGAAGATGGGTTTAGTAGTCAAAGAAGACCAAGTATATGCTTTCATCAAAAAATAACACTTAACATCAACACTTTGGACAGAACGTCACCGTAGACAGCTGTAACTTTGTCTACCTGGACACCGCTATTAATTCAAAAAATGACATCAGCGCTGAAATGAACCGACGAATAACTCTTGCTAATCGTAATCGCCTTTGACCTACATGCAACATGTCATCGTAGAATTGATCCGTTTTTACGAATTTCTTCATGTCTGGGAAAAAATTCAACATGTTTTGGGTTCAACAGGAGCCATAGCTAATTCCTTGAAGAGAAGCAAGATCATCACTTATAACATGAGACACTGTCCCGACACTAGTTCATCCCTTGGCCTCGTTCCCAGATTGTCAAAAGAGTCAAGAAGAGTATCTTTCTCTTCCTCTGTCAAAGTCTGTTTTCTTTCGGTTATGTGTGTGTGTCGATATCGATGTTACTCATCGTGAAAAGTTTCATCACTTGGCAACTTCTCACTTCTTCTGATATCAAAGCACACACGGGCCCGGCAACCATGACTTTTACTAACGTTTGGGAAATCCGGACGATAATTTCACACTTTTTGTCGTGTTTTCCATGATATTCAGTTTGTTTAGTTCTGTTCAGTTAACTGCGTTTTCGATATATAACAACTTTAAAAATATTTGTATGCCACTTTTTTTTACTTCTGGTTTTCAAAAACACTTTTGGCTCCACGAGCAATTATAAATATATAGTATAGGGACAACTTTTAAATATAACGCACATATTAGTAAGTGAACGTGCAACGAAATGACTCTATAATGTACTCGTACATTTCTTCACTCTGCTTTTTTGCCATTTTTTTTTCAAATAAAAATTCAAAAAAATATTAGAATAATTGATATTGTTCTTATAGACCAAAAACCAACGACGACCTTGTAGACCTATATACATTATATCTTTCACCTCGTACACCAAAACCTTCATCAATCAAAGTAAATATATCCTTGCTCGTTTGGCTTTGGCTGTTTTCCGAGCATTGTTATCATCATTTTTTGAAGGTATGTATTTTTACGTTTTGTTCTTGTGTCGACTAAATTTTTTGTTAATTTAAGTCACGTTTGAACATCAATTCACATATATTTTTGAACATAAAGGTGAGACCGGAAACAAAGTACATACCTTTGTTTAAAAACCCTTTGTAATCTACAAAATGATGTAATATCCTAGATTTCACAGTGCAGTCGAAATAAAATGGTCAAAATTGAATTTTTTTTTTAAATCGATATTCGTAATGTCTAAGCACCTGAACTTTATTCTTACTTTGAACCTAATTATATATAACTAATCACCCTCATAACGAAGATCAACTATCAATTAAGAATTGAAATTTATCAATCAGTTTTATTAAATGGTATTGTGACTGTCAACCGTCAGTTTTGTTGATCCATTGTGTTTTTTAAAATATTTATTGTGAATGAGAAAAATCGGTATTGTGAAATCGAGTTTCTCGTCAGCTGTCAATTTTTCTTTCAATCCTAAATTTGCAGTTGATGAGTTGGTGCGATTTAGAAAAATTGCTAAAAAATGTGAGTTTCCAATTAAATAAGTGATAAAATTCTTTATTATTTTATTTCTAAAGGTCTCAAAAAGTAGTACCTAACAAAAAACAGCTATGAAGATTGGTCCAGTTGATGGAAGAGAACGTGCAACTCGCCAAGGGATTTTGTTCCAAAGCTGCAATACCAATATTGAAATCATTTCCCAAACTCAATTGGTAGTTCCCATGTGCACAGAATCTTAGCATTGTTGCTAATTTCAAAATATTTGGCACAGCTCGAATGCTGAAATGAAAGATCAAAAAATGCATCCTTCGACAGCCGGAAGTTTTTTTTTAAGAAACTAGAAACCGAGTAGAGCACTTATAGATTAATTAATTTTTATCTGAAAGTTGAAACCATTAGACTTACATTTGGGTTTCCAAAGGATTGGATACATCTCTCAAACTTTTTCGCATTCTTGCCATTTCAAAGATAGCAGTATCATAGAACTTCTCATCGTCGTCAAAAAAGAGTTCAGTTGAAGTCATTTTGTATTTTGAATTTATTTTCTTTTTTGTAAGATATTTATTTTGTAAACAATTTTGGTTTCTTAATCCTCTGATAAATGATTTAGATTTTCTTTTGACGTTCCTAAAAAAAAAAAAATATCTGTCGGACGCACATTCCCATTCACAATTATAGAAATATTTTGAAGGCATTCACAGTAGCACAATATTTTTTCAATCAATTCACAATACCGGTTTTTAAATGAATTGATGAATTCTATCAACCGTCAATTGGTTGATAGTTGATCTTCGCAATAAGGGTAAATATTAATTTTCACTGGAATTTTATTCCTCTATGAATATTTTGTAGTCTTTAGAATGTTTTTTCCTTGAACAAACATCCAAGCAGCTGATTTTATTTCCCGTGTACTAATAAATTCCCAGGAATGCCTGATACATAATTATAAGTTATAAACAAATTTTGTATTAAAATGGTATATTGCATTTCGCTTCCTAAAACTTTTAGTTTCGAAACGTTATCAATTCGAAGAAAAATTCGAGTTATATGGCTTTAAACAAAGAGACTTCAAACGAAAATTTCTTCCAAATTTCTATTCGTTTTTCCTCATTTTAGAGAATTTTTTTTTTCTTTTGTTTTTGCTACATTGGAAAATATTAAATTCATGGTATTGGTGGGATAAATGTATTTCTATACGGGGCATTATTATTCAGTATTAGAAAATTCTGTTAATACAGAACTCTGTATTTCAAAATTCAAAAAATAAATTAAAACAAAAACAAAATCAATAAACAATGTAATGATGATGGTATTTTTTTCAACATTTCGGAATGTGTTCCTTGATCTAGGCTCTAGCTACTTCTGCTCTTGAGTTCAAGGAAATATGGGGCTCTCATAAGCCACCAAAAAAAATTCAATCAAATATTTTAGATCTGATGTTTTATTTCCATGAAAACAGTTTTTCGAAAACCATATTTTTAAAGCATTTAAAAGTCAAGTTTGTTAAATCTGCATTTCAAATGATGAAAGAAAAAAATTGGCATTTTCACTCCGGAACCCTCATAACCTAGGTACAATCTGCAGAAATCACCCTGCAAAACCAATTCATATAAATTTTCAAAATTGCTTTATTTAAGTTCCTTGGTGGTGTTTAATATAAAATTTATTTTCCAAGCAATCTTCCTTCCTATCAATCATAGGTAAGTATTATAGGTCTGCTATATGTGTTGTTATTTTTTTTTCCAAGAACAAACATAAAAAAAAAATGCAAATAAAATGCTGACGACAATCTTGTTAACAAGCAAAATATTCGTGTAAACGCCTTTTCAACTTTCCCGTCCTCTGATGATATCCTTAAAATTTACCCTAATTTATCTTGGATAAAGATTTCGATCATCAATTATATTACACAATAAACATTATTGCGTAAATGTGTATATACATATTTGTTTATGTATGTATATCTAACATAATAGAAAGCTATCAAACGCATAACATTGTGATTGTTATTTTGGAGCTGAGTACACAAAATATACATTTAATATCGATAAATTGTTTACTTATTGCCTTGAAGATGATGGGTCGTTAAAATGATGGTGATGAGCAACGACAAAGTTAAATAATGATGATATGGCTTCTCTTCAATTTATTCAAAACTCGATTTAACATTGTGCCTTTTGGAATTTTTTTTTTTTTTTGTATGTACTCGTAATTCATCAATAAGAAAAATGAATAAAGTGACAGTTTTTTACACCACCTAGGAAATATTTATCTATAATTATTTTACTTATTTTTTGTTTAATGTACCTATGCATAAATAGGTGCTTTTTGGCTCGTATCTTTGAACCGTTTTAAAAATATTGAGAACAAAGTAGGTAAACATTTTTATTTTGGTTAGGTAACGCTACCTTCCTTAAGGAAAGCCTTTTCGAAGTCAATTAACAGCAGGTGAAGTGGTGATCAATATTCAACGCACTGTTTGATGATGATCCGCAAGGTGTTGTGTTCCACGCTGGGAGATCCGGGGCAGAATCCCAGGCTCTCTCACAATGAGTGGATTCGGTAACTGTTGATGCTGTTCGTAAGAGCTCTGCGGGAATACCCAACCGCTTTGTTGTTCTTCCGGGCTTTGATTGTGGTTAAGTCAGTTGGTGTCGAGCTCACTTCACTAGTGAAAATACGGTTTAAAACCGAGATGGTTCTCCTTCGAAACTAGTAGAAATCCGGCTGTTTGTTTTACCAGGTGTTGCTTAGGGCTCTGGGCACCTGTGAGCTGTTTGCCAATTCTGTAAACAGTTCTACTGTCCCACCTCCTGGCGGCCTCTTCTGCTTCTGTACCAATGCTTTGATGTAACGCTTATCACGTCACACACTACGGTGAACTTCCCCCATCTTGTCACGTTTCTCCATGTTTCTGGCGTTGCTGCGATGCGAGCTTTGGAAGTTTTTTTTTATCGATGTTTGCCCAAGTTTCTTCGGAAAGACTAGTACTATGGGTCTTCCGTGACTGACAGACTATACTGTCAGCACTGGATATGAAAACATTGTTCAAAGCACACCAATCGTTTTCAATGGAGATGGGTTCCGTGCTTACTCCTCTAATACATGTCAGCACCTCTTCGGTTTCAAACGTCATGAAGATTGCTCTTAAATCACCGACTGATTGTAAAGTTATTAATTTGTATGGAAGTAGCTTGTCTGTCCGTCAACTATATTTGGGGCAAGTCTTATGTTCAAAAAACAAAGCGTTTCCCAAGACATGTCTGAGTGAATCAGTATCGTTTCCAATCTTGGAATTCAAGTCTCCCAGTACAATTATGATGTCTCCAAGTGTTGTGCTTCCATCCAAGTAAGAAGAGACCTCTGTTCTGACGTAACACTGTAGGATGGTGAAGCGAAGTATTCTAGTCCGGAACATGGCTTTCAAGATCCTAACAGCTCACAGGAATCAAACTGCTTCAAGGTGCCCTTCCAGAATAGATTTAGAACAGCAAAGTGTTACGAGTTGGTGACTTTAACTTGCTCGGCCCAGCCATCTCACTTCGCTTAACTCCAAAGTGTCAATTTTGTCCTCACATTACAGAAACCTATCTTTTTCCGGGTACAACAGCCAAAAGTCGTCAACGTGTTCATTATCCGATGCGTAACATTGGTTTCGGTAGCCGTTGAAATTCAGCTACGAAGGTTGCTAGCCTCCGTAACCTATCCTAAAGAGCTAGGCGTTTCGCGCTTCTAATTTTAGCCTATTCCGGGTATAGAAATACGCAAATAGTTGCCCCGGGACCACTGACTGTTGCGGAACTGGCCCAGGTCAAGTTCTGGGCAATCAGTTGTTTCCCGATCAGGCACGTTGCAGGCAACCTATGCCGATTCATGCCTGTACCTTAATTCTTCTAGCTTATCACACCAGAAATTAACTCACATAGTTTTGGATTTTCTTGTTATTAGTTTTTGTTGTGCATTTTTATCCCTTCAAACATTTTCTTCCTGTTTTCAAAAAAGTTTTTATTTCTGGGAACTTAAAGTTCTTCAGTTTATGTTGTAAATTTCAGAGTTTCAAAGTATATACCTCCAAGATAAATTCTCTTTTTTATGTGTTTTGCTTTTTGTATTCTTCTTCGTACCTACTTATATTCGGTCAAGCACGAAAAACATATTAGCGCAAATGAGTGACAATGACGAAACGACACCTTCTTTTTAAATAATTTTCTACGTCAGTCACTTTTATAGTGGCAGAGTGTCCTAAAAAAAATCTACATGCCAACACCATTTTCATTTTCGCTTCAAAACTTCTTCTTCATCCCGCGCCACGCCGCGCCGCCACCAAGCAACCACACAATATTGCTTTAGTTTCTTGAGAAAAAATTGAACTTAATCGCACGCAAAAGAATGACGATTATTCTTGTTCACCAACTAGTACTTTTGTTCCTTTTTCTTTTCATTTCAGTTTTTGCCTAAAACCCCAGTTAATGATGTTTCTCTTCTTGAGTATCTATGGCTAGGCTACGTGTTCAAAAGAGTGTTTGAGGAGAAGCAGATATTATTGTCATGCCCTTTAAATCAGTTTGTATGCGTGTAAATGAACGAGTGAACAAAACAAAAAATTTCGCTTAAAATGTTTATTTGAGTAAAAAAAAAAAGTAGTAGAAGAATAATATAATTTTATTTTAAAGTGAAAATATTTGTTGCGGTGGAATAATAAAAATGGGTGCTTTTAAAATATAATGAAAAAAAAAAAACGAAAAGGAAATGCCTTGAGACACCATTAGAGATAAAAATTCTTTTTATGAGCGCGGCCTGCTTCATTTTTATTTCGCTTTCTTTTTTTTTCTTGCAGTGATATTTGTACTAAAGGTCACCACTTAAATAAAAATTTCAAAAAAAAAAAACTTTCTGGCTGATGCCCACACGCATCTAAGAAGTTTGAAATTAAAAGAATCATATAAATCAATGGCCTTTGGGGTTTTTTTTTTTTTTTTTGTTTCTTCTAACTTTGTTTTTACGAGACACATTGTTTGTAATTTCTTTCTGCTTCAAGGACAATTTAATTATATTTTAAAAATGAAGTTTAACATTGGATAAGAAGTACAAAATGTGTTTTGTCATTATTTTTAAGGCCTACGTGTAATTCTTTTTTTTTTGTGATAAAAGTATTTTTTTTTTTTTGAAAATGAAATACCAGCCATTTAGAAACACAATTGAATTAGTCTTAAGAATTTCATACTTGCCATAGATTGTATAGATTGTTAGCTATTACACAAAACTGACAGATTCTAGCTCCTTGTGGGTAGAACAGCAAACTTTAAATTGTCAATTTACTATTGACAGGTTAAGTAGTAAAGTTCATAATGGCTGGTTCAATTTATATTAACGGCTGGTACAGTATTTCAAAAAAAAAAAAAAAATTAAGACAAAATCAATAAAATAATAAAAGTGAGTATACGCCTAAGTGTACAGCACTTGTAAGGAAGTAAATAAGGAGCTTTTGAATCACTTAGCTAGTGGCAGTTTTCAATCGATAAAGAACCGAAATAGAAATTTGTCATCTAAAACCTGGGATAATTAACTATTTCAAGGTTATGACACAAGTTACATTAATTTGGCCAAAAACTTTATAGAGTTACCATATTTAAATTGTTTGCATTATATGGTTAGTGTATACAACTGTCATACCAGAGGTCTGCGTTCGATCCCCAGTCTCGTCTATCATGAGAGAAATTTACAGATTCTCCATTGCTTCTCACCGTAACCACTCGGATTCGGCATAAATAACCAGGTCCTATAGGTGACTTCCAACTTTCAACCATTCTAATGTGCGTGTTATTGCAGGAATTGAGGGACCGTTGCCGTTGGTTCTAATTTTATTGTTTTTTTTTTTTCTTTGGTTTCACAACAACTTTGGCTTGTTGAACTATGTCATTTTAATAACAAACCCAATAATTTGAACACTACTCCATTTTGACTTCTCGATACCTTAGTAAACAAATTTTCAAAACATAATTATAACAGGTGTCAAAACAAAAAAAATTTTCAAGCTCTATGTGAAGTTTATCCATCCAGCAATATTATGTATACCTACTTGTTATGAAATAAATCTTCAAGGTTTAACATAATGATTTATGTAAGTAGGTAGCTATACTTACTTACAAACAAAAAAAAACCATCGCATCGATATGAAAAAAAAAAAATATTCATAGGTCCGTTTTTCCTACAAGGCCAATTGAAATCTCATCTACAAAATTTCAATAACCTCTCTTACACAGAGAAACCACAATTTTTTGCTGTCCTTCAAGCCTTGAAAATATTGAAAAGGATAATAATATAATATTATTTTTTTTTTCTTTCGAAATCCACTTCAAACCCTCCTCCCATTACTTCAAATAAAAATGACGAGGGTTAACAACTCTGGGCTCTCTCTTATCAACCCTTTAGTTCATCTATAGTTCACGAAATCGATTAAATATATTTTTTTTTCTCTAGAAAAAAGGAGAAAATCGCCTTAAGGGACGTTATACAATACTTGAAAATGCAAATAAAAAAAAAAAACCTTTTAATCGTTTTTTAAACAGCAACCAACTACAAAAATTGGTACAACATCGAAGGTCAAAAAGTGCTCAACCGTTAAACTTGTTTGTTCTTTAAATTCTGTTACAAACAATAGATGTTGGTAAAAATATCTCTTCCTTTCAATAATATACTAACCACTAAAAAGACTGATGATGATATCACCGAAAGAGATACACAAATGAATTGGTTTATACTATTTAGGTCAAGCAAAATAAAGAAAAATCAAAATAAAAAAAAGTTTAAAAAAATTGACACAGAAGAAAAACTCAATATCAACAGTGAGGTATAAGTAAAAAGTCCTGACAGCAAGAAATCAAAAAGAAGGAAGGGATAAACCAAATAAGTGTACAGTGTACAGCATATCCGTTTGTCGGGCACCTTTCGAAAAGAGTTTTTTTTTTTTTTTTTTTTTTGAGATACGAGACGGTATTATGTTTGAGTATTTCAAATTTTTTTGTATTGAAAACATCAGCAAGGTTTTATCGGAGAACACTTTAATGCTGGTATCCTAGTTTCAGGTTTGATTTTTTTTTTGTATACATATGTATGTAGGTAGTGAAGATTGAAATTCTATCGGAAATCACTGTATATGGGAGGGCGCCTTTAAAGGGTGTTTTTTTAGAGGTGTATAACTTTTAAATGGAATAAAACAAAAGCGATTTTTTGAAATCGAAATAAAATTGTCATTCCAGGTCTCTTTCGGACGTAATTAAATTTGAAGGTCATTTGAGGTCACATTTGTGGCCGTCCGTTTATCGGCAATAACGAGGAGATTTTTGGCTTCTAAGAGGTCGATTGTTTCGGCCTTATTGGCTTAGACCAGTGACTTCAGATATGCCCACAGTTTAGCTTTCACAGTCTTGGAAGCCAATTCACGGGTCCGAAATGTCAAACTATAAGGTTACCAAATGAATCATCCAATAAATCAATTGTGGCACAAGCTGTGTGACATGTTGCGCTGTCTTGTTGAAACCACAGTTACTGCACATCATGGTTGTTCAATTGAGGAACGAAAGAGTCAGTAATCATGGCTCCATAGCGGTCACCATTGACTGTAACGTTCTAGCCAGCACACCAAACAATCAATTTTTCGGGATTTAACGGTGTCCCAACATAGATTTGAGAATTATCTTAATATCATCGTGGAATGAAAATCAGGATCGGGACAAATTTGTACAAATTGTAAGATTTGTTCACAAATCACTTAACAGTCTTTTTAAAATGGCCGCTAGTTAAAAAAGTGTTGCCAACTTAAAGTTCTATACCTCTAAAAAAAAACACCCTTTATGAGAGATGTGATGCTGTATACTAAACACTTTATACTCAGACCCACCCATCCCGTTATATACCTTCCGAATCTCATGATGATGGTGCTCTAAGGAAAATTTGATTTGTCACAATTATGTTCGTAGAGTGCACTCTTGGCACTTTGATCTGATTTCTTCCGAAAGACACGAGAATATGAGAAAAAGTTTTTTTTTTTTTTTATTTTTCTATTTTGTATGTCGATATATAGAATGTAAGTACTATGGAATGGAAGTGTAAAGAGAGTGTTTTAAAGGCTTGAAAAGTTTCAAATAAACTGTATAGAAAATGTATTATATGTCTGGCATTATAATATATGAAGGAGGAGATTCAAAAAGTGATTGTTAATAGAGTTTAAAGTTTTGAAACAAATAGATTTTAATTCAATTTTAACAGAGGGTGTTTGCTTTTTTGCTTTTGGGTTTTCATATAAATCTGATGAGGAAAATTGGATTTTCAGCACTTTCAATATTATATTATTATTATAGATCGATATATTATTTTTAGTATATGAGAAAAAAAAAGAGAATATAAATGGTTTCCAAAGTTTTTAAGCAAACCACATACAATTTTGTTAAAGTTTCATGCAATGTTAAATGAATTGAAGTTTGGGATTTCAGTAGGAGTTCTTTTTTTATGTAGGTGTTTAAAGCTTTGGAATACATGAGTGCACCTATAGGTAATCTTCTATATGAAAAATAATAATACTCTTTAAACTTCGTCCTACACACACATTTCAAGAACTGATTTAAAGATTCATAAAATAATGTTTATACACTGGATACAGACCAAGATTAGATATTTCTCGCATAATTAAAGAAAAGAAAAAGGCTTAAATAATGCCTTCCTACATAAATATTATTAAAAAAAATATATATATGTATACCAAGTAAAAGAAAAATAAATTTTAAAATACATATTTTTGCCAGAGAGCGAATGAGAATGGCATTTTAATTTTCCCATTAACAAAAGTGATACAAAAGGATATAAGGGAAACGAATGAAAAAAAGGGAACAAAAAAAAATGTAAAGAACCCAGAGGAATAGGATCCTAAAATAATAGGTGGTACGTGCCTCTTAGAGTGGTACGCTGGTAGTCATCCTTTCACGTTCTTTCAACGCTGCCATATTGGGGTAATAGCGAGGTTTAATCGGCATTAATACTTCTTGCAGCCACTTGGAGCGCCGGCCGCGGCGCGGTGCGGGTTGGATACAAAAGTTACATTTTTTTTTTTTTTTGTAGTTGGAGGTCCTCCTGTTTTACTGTATATATATGACCATTACAGTGGTATTTTACATAAAAGTAAAAAAGTGTGTACATATAAATACAAAAATGTCAAAAACCTACATTATCCTTTTGATTTGTGTGCTTGGCATTTTAAGTTTATTATTTTTTGTTTTTTTTTTTGTTACCAATGTGGTATTTGTGAGCTGTTAACTTTTTGATTATATAATGGGGCGGTTATATACATACAGTTAATATGTTTTGTATGTTCATATAATTTAGTGCAATATGAAATTAGATTTATTAGCACTGGAGGCTGGAGATAACTATTAAAGTGGCGAATAAAGAATGAAAAGAACAATTTATAATGAATTACCGGAAGGCGGAAGTGTTAAGACGTGAGACATTGTTTAGTTTAACATACACCTTAAGGCTTTATGAAAAAAATAAATAAATAGTAGAAAATAGGTTGTTAGAGATAAATTGGTATGGAAACTAAAGTAATTAACAAGTTTTAATTAATATTCATGATAACGTCACATCGCTATCTTAAAATTAAGTATAGGTAACCGTAAACAACATATGGTTTATAATAAAGAACAATTAATTAAAAAGAAAATAGTGTTCACAAGACTGAAAAAGAAACCACAGGTGAATTAGTACCTTAAATGCTTCTAAGATAATGGGGCATATTCATAGTCGTCTGACAAGTCGTTTTTTTTTTGTCTCTTCTAAGCTAATCTGGAGCTTATATTATTCATAGACAATTTAGACCCGGGTCCAAAAGATAAACTGAAGCTCAAACTTTAAAAATGGCTGACTCTTTGACTAAGTTGTTTTTTCTATCTGTCAAAAAATAGATTGGATTTCAATGGATTGACAGGCAATAGTACTAAAATTGTAGTAGAATTCTGTTTTTTACTAAACAAATTCTTTATGAATAGTAGCTGTTTTTTAACCTGTGTGCATTGTATATAAATTTGCATAGTACTCTCATGAACACATTCCACACGTCGGCCCCCAAGCGATCACACCACTTACTAATTTTTGGTTCCTGTTTCTGTTTATAAACAAGTGCGCCCTCAAACGACCACACCATAAAGCTGTGTGGAACGTGCTGATGAGAGTTTGCTATTTCGGTAGTTGTCAATTTTGAAGCTGTAACTTTTTTACATTTGACAAGTAGAAACTACGCCATTAAAAAAAATGGAACGAAACACGCCTCATTAACGCATTGGATTTATTAAAATTTACTTTAAAAATGGTGAAAAATTGGCAGAGACGATTCGTAAAACTAAAACATTTTTTGGCCGTCGTGAAGTACCTCGTAGGACGGCGATTCATAGATTGGTGGGAAAATTTAAGCTGTCGTCGCTCAAGAACAACTGAGAATATTCCTGCTGTATAGATCAAAGTGTTGAAGAAAACCCAGGTTTGTCCTTTCCTCGTCGTTCTTTGTAATTGGGCATTCCACAAACTTCATTACGAAGAAAAAAAATTCAGTCAATAGTGTCTATATCAAGAAAAAAGACACTTGAAGAGGTAACCAAAGTCCATTATGGGCGTAGTTGATATTTTGTTTAATTTTACGAACTAAACTAAAGGTCAGGTCTGATGTTCAGTGCAATCATTTTAAGGGGGAAATATTTACATAACCTTGAAGTTGACAGAACTATACACAAGGCACAATGGTTTACTTTTGAAGTCTCGTCTCTGTCTCGTCAATATTGAAAGTGTTCAATCTCGTCTCGTTCTCGTCTTCGAACAAACTTAGAAATTTTTTGATGATTCTTTTGTAAGAAAACAATTTAGCCTAGAGACTGTCACTAATATTTACTGTGAAATTTTATTTTTAAAGACATAATTTTGAAAAATGGTCTTTGTTGGAAACACCATCGAGATTTTCGATAACTCTCGGTCCAGAAACTACAGTCTCATCTCTGTCTCATATCAGATGCCTAAAAAAGTAAATCGTACTTTTTAAGTGTGAAGGACGAATTCGGAAAGGTTTTTGAAAAATGCTTAACTATATATTCTAGTCAAAACCATACTTTTAGTATAATTTGACAATTTGATAGCCACAGAATCATTCAGTTTTTGTTCAAATTGATCTTTTAGAGAAAAAGTGTTTCTAACCATAGACACACCTTAATCGTTTTTATCGGACTCTTCCCAAAAAAAAAAAAATAAAATATATATGCACTGTAGTCATTTGCACCAAAATTCACTAAAACCACTTTTTGCTAAAGTTCGTATAGCTCTTTCGGCCTCATAAATTTGTCTGCGTTAAAAAATGCCTCTCACTTTTTGCGAAACATCCCTGGATTTTATCATTCTCTTTTATAAACTTAAAGAAAAAGTTTGACCCAGAGTGCAAGTGAAATAGCAATAGATGAGAAATGTCAAACTTCATTTACAAACTCTTCCACACTATCGTACTTAGTATTAACACAATGTCAAAAAAGTGTCATTTTCTAATACTTTTTGCATAGATCTGTTAATACTCAGTGGGATGGTGAATTTTTGTAAAAACTCACTTTTAAAATGTATCTGAAGGAAACAGTATCTTTACAATTTATCGAAGCAGGTTTTAAATATTTATTAATATGAGTGCAAAAGTGATTTAATCTATTTACAAAAATGTCAAATTTTTCGGGCTTCAGACGCATAATCCTAAAGTTCTTGCTACAGAATAAGATAGTTAAGACAATGCAAAATAGAAAAATTTTAGTGTGGATGCTTGCGAGCATCAGAACTCCGAAGCAAATTGGTATGACTTCATTTACATCAAAGAACGCTATGGAACCTCAAACAAAACTCAAATCAACTCTGCAACGAACTATTTTTGGAATTGGAAGAAGCCATTAATATTATGGGTACATAAAAAATATTCTTTTCTCTTTCGGATATAAAAATAAATTGTTTTTTAATAACTTATAGAGCTTCCTCGTAATTTTGAAGTTTTAATGAAGCAGTGTGTTTCTCACCACTTTTTATATATGAAAAAGAAATATATATAAATCAACATTTAAGTTTAATTAACTGGAAATGAAGTATTGCCTAGTTATGTTACTTAATTGGTTTTAAGAACTTGCAATACTTGTATGGATCCAGCGGAAAAAAATATTATTTATACATTTTTTTTTATACAGAAAGAAATTTTTCATGAATGCATGTGTATTGGACAAAGGCTGGTTTTACTCGGAATTGAGATATTTTATTAGGAAAGAATTATTTTTGGATCACAAGGCTATGGCCATAAAGTTACAGTCAATGGTGACTGCTTTTTTCGTTCGTTAGTCTTTAGTTACATAGATCGGCCACTTGGAGGCAAACATTCGGTGCGTTATTGACGATACATGTATGGCCACAAATGTTGGGAAAATGATCGAAAATTGGTCGTGCAGATTCCAGATTTTTTTTTTTTTTTTTTTTTTTATAATTTGCGCGCGCTCAAGGGGATGGTGTACCCTTTATATGTGATGGATAGGGATGGGAAGGGAAAGGTGTACGGAAAGGTATGTGGCGCGAGGTACTGAGACTGAAGGTGGTGGTGGTTGTCTCAGATATTATCTCCAGGGTTGGCGGCTGGGCTAAAGCGGAGAAAATGCCGTGTCTTATATCAATGTCCCTTTATAATTCGCATTATTTTGTTCATTGTCATATTTTTTTGGGCATACTAGTATTTACTCAATCGCATGTTGTTAGTGTTATGCCTGAACAACATGTTATGGGTCAATGATCAATTATAATAAAATAAAAACAAGACATAGAACTACGGCAGGGATCGAACCTGTGACCTGTGACAGGCGACCACGCATACCCTCGCGCCACGGCCAACCCCATGATTTATTTTATTTTGATAGACTTTCTCTACTAGCTCTAGTTTTTGGTTTCGCTTAACAGTGCCTCTTAATTTGTTTTACGGGTACATAGAAAAAAAAAGATTATAATGAAAAAAGATTATCTTTCGAATTGAGTCAATTTTAAAAATTCATCTATGTATGTTTTATTTCATTTTAAAGTTCTTTCCACCCTTATATAATAAAATTTAAAAAAAAAAATGAAAACGAGTTCCTACTTTCTCGATAATTATAAATTTTCTACGCAAAACATTCCAAGGTTTTCTTCACAAAATTCGACTTAATGCTCATTTCAACTCAACACAAAGGTATATACAGCAGATCGAAGCGAGCTTGAACCTGGGTCGAAAATTCGATCTTAATCCAACTCGAGCTCCCAATTCTGCTTGTAAACGTGGCAATGGTATCGCACTTTTTGTAGCTAGATTTTGCTCATATTCAACAAGTAAGAAAGTGATATCCACTTCTTACCTTTTAAGGGGCATAATATTAAAGAAAAATTATATCACTTTTGCTTTAGCACTTTTCTTGTTTAATTCCAAAAACGTGCCATCCACAAACTAAACGTCAACACGCGAAGGACCTTCATAAA
This sequence comes from Syrphus vitripennis, assembly GCA_958431115.1. Taxonomy (NCBI): domain Eukaryota; kingdom Metazoa; phylum Arthropoda; class Insecta; order Diptera; family Syrphidae; genus Syrphus; species Syrphus vitripennis. The sequence goes on along the minus strand of OY288110.1, from coordinate 95,701,274 downwards.
AATAGGTACACAAGCAAAGGACAAAACGAATAAAAATCTCCCCTAATTATTTATTTGAACTATTATGTGTACTTTTGCTAAATACTCAACGACCCACCTCATAAACACCAACGACAAAACGCCAAAATAACGAACCATAAATTAACTAAAACTGTGCTCGCACATTAACTTAATGACCTCGAAGCCATCCTTTAAGCAGTATCCCTACGCTAAAACGCCTCCGCGTCCCAACCTCTCTCTCTCTCTCTCTACGCCATGCCATATCGCCATCTTCCTATCCCTTTTAATGCAAGTAGTGCTATACTATCTCTATGTGAAGCCATTTTTTTTTTGATACAGTTACTATACATACATAATTGTATTTGTACACGTAGGATACTACGCAAATGTACATCTATAGCTTTGCCCGTTTGCTTTTCGCTGTGAACGACATCGCTTCCTTCTTATTTGGTTAATTTCTGTTTTTTTTTTTTTTTTGTTGTGTCGTTTCTCGGTCGTGGTTTGCAACAACGACAACGTGGTTTGCCTCACACTTTGTAAAACTCATACCATTCCCAAGATAATTTCGAGAAGTATGGAGGACACTTTGGCGACAGCAATGATATTAAAATGTTTTCTCAATGCAAGAACCTGAATTTGCATTTCTGTTTTTTTTTTTTCTCCAGCAGCAGCAGCAGCAGTGAATGTCATCCTTGAAAAGGAAAAACAAAAGGAGACAAGAAAAAAAAACACAAAATTAATTCATCCAAAGGACTTTTGAAATAAACCTTCCAATATATAAAACACCAAAACTCTCGTAATGCTCACATTTCGAACAAAAAATAAAAAGTCATTGCGATAGTAATAATGTGGAAAGCTCACATCTCACACAATAAAAAAAAAATAACTCCTAAGCTATTGTTAAAATTTATCAAAAATATTATCCTTTTTATTAATGATGATGATTATGATGATGATACTGATGCAGCCAGAGAAATTCTCGAACAGAAATATAACTTCAAATGCATTTCTCGAATGCTATATACTAACTTGAAACATTTGGTTTAATGTTAATAGCTTCGGAAAGCACTATAAGCTGTGCAACCAACAACCGAGCTATATACTCTCTCTCGACTTTCTCTTCTCTTAATGATTATGCGATGCCAGCTTAGTTGTTGTTATTCTCCCGCAGGATTTTCCGACACGCGCTAATTAGAGAATTTAAATTCGTTGTGCATCCTAGCTATATTAATCTCCAAGAAGACGACCATTTGATGCGGTAGGATAAACACCAGCAAGGACAACGAAAACGATATCATAGCAAAATAAACAAACGACAAACAAAAAAAAAAAAATAATCCAACTTTCCCTGTGAATGAGAAAATAGTGATGTCCTTCCTGTTAAAATGGAAATTTCATACCTTCGTTGTGTAATCAGTTTTATTTTATTTTTTTTTTAAGTTTTACTTTTAGTACAGTAAATTGAGATTTACTAATTTACAAAAAATTTTGGTAATGGATTTGATCAAAAAATGAAATTTACACAACCACGACAAGCTTCTTTCACTTCTCCGCCTCTTCATCCACAATGAGAAACTATGGAAATTTAGCTATTTTTTCTAAAATTTTGTGTGGTAGCTAAAATGTATCTTATCACTACTTATGGAAAATAAAACCACAATAACCACAAAAAAGACTAAAATTTTATATTTTGCAAAATTTTAAATTTCTTTCTTGTTCGAATGAAATAAAAATTCGTTTGCTCCAATAAGAAAATCCTTATTGGAGAAAATACTGATATAACGCTTTCCTGATATATTTATGGATTTGCTCTTTATTGAATCAAGCGCGCTGTTATAACACATTTATGATATTGATTGGAGTGCGTTCCAATAAGAAAATCTTTATAGAAGTAAACGCGCTGATATAACGCTTACCTTGGATACTTATTGGAGTATTTGCTCCAATTGCACTTCTATAATTAAATATGATGAGCGTTATATCTTCGGAGACGCCATTTAACATAAACTGTTTTGACTCTTAGTCCTTTTATTGAAAAATTAAAGAAGTTTTAGAAACTCTTTACTGTTAAAGGAGTTAAATAAGTAAACCTTTTTAATTATATGGAGTGTTATACAATACTTATCGGATTGCAAGATATGGTTATTGTGTAGCTTCACTGGATTAACATAGGAGCGAGATTTTCAGTTGGTCAGTTGGGCTGTTGGACGAACCTCGCTTGTTTTTTTTTAAATCTACAAACCATTCCAAACAATATACCAAAAATTAATCTTTGTAGGGTGACTTACCTTTTTTTCGTGCTATATTCAATGGACTATTTTCTTGTTGTTCTTACCTTGAAGGATAATTTTTCTTGTTTTTTTTTTTTATTACTAACGGACTAACGGAGCCTCTAGAGTTGAGGAAGGACGAGGTGAATTTTTTTTTTGTTGGAATTTAGAATGCAGTTTAGGGTCATGAACCTTTCTATGTCTAAGGGAATTCAAAAGAAAGAAAAGTCATTATGGTCGTTCATTAACTCACCTTTAAGAATTTGGGTGAGTGTGCATACTTTTGTTTAGTTTTTTTTTTTTTTTCTTGTTGTACTAGGTATTCAAACTCTTTTCCATGTAACAACCGAATTCAAAGCAACAGCTTACCATATTCTCAGAAGAATCACAGGTTTGGTGCTTTAAATTATGAATGGTTTTTGACTTTTATTCTGGCAGGTAGATGACTAATTTTAGCCTTGTGTTGTTACGGATGGTTTTTTTTTTGTTTTGTTTTTTAATTCCAAGTCTCCCTCTTGTGATTAGCATCAACAAGAGGTAAGCTTTTGGTTAGGGTAATTTAATTAAGATTTACATTAAGAAATAATTCGAGGGAAAAATTAGAGATTCCACTTTGCTGGCTTATATTAATTAACTGAAGCAGGCAACAAATTACATAGACTTTTATTAGCAAAGAATTATGAATATATGTACGGTATTGTTCAAGTTTTAAAGCGTTGAATAACCTATTGAAGAAAAAGGTGAGTGTCCTAAAAAGAGTAACAGCTCGGTGTTACGCTCTTAACTGTGCTTTTAGCCTAGATGTAATTGAACAAATAATTATTCGACTTGTCTTACTAACTAATAACCAACCAATCGGTCAGGCTAAGGAAAATTCTTTCTAAATATTCAATAACTCTGGGATCTCTTAAGATGCCCACTAGGAGATGGATCGAATCTGCAATGAGACTATTGAACACTTGATAAATATTCACTTCCCGGGTTGCGGATCAAATGACAGCAATCCGGAATAAGAGTCATACACGGAACACGTTGTACCATCGGACATTTTAATGGATCAGATGGGCATTCTATTCCTATTCTTCATTTAAGTCTCCTGGCCTCGACGGCATCTTTCCAATGAAAAAAGCTGCCAAGCCCAGCCACACATAAGGAAAAGACTTCAGTCTGATCAGCCTGACATCGTTTATTCTTAAAACGTTTGAAAGACTGATAGACCTACAACCTACATATTCGAGGCACTCTGAAACTGGTTGAAATATCCCCAGCTCTTCACAGCGTCGTTAGCACGATGGAAAAAACACTAAGCGACAAAGAATATACCCTTGCTGCGTTTCTCGATATTGAAGGTGCGTTCAATAACGTGAAAAATGAAGCAGTAAAAGCAGCCCTGGTAGACAATAAGGTCGATAAATCGATAATAGATTGGGTTATGTGCATGTTAAAAAACAGGTGCTAGTTATGAACACAATCCTACTCGATCTAAAACACTGTGGAGTAAGGGTAGTAGCCTACGCTGACGACCTTGCGTTATTAGCGACAGGAAAATTCTTATCCACTATCAGCGAACAGATCGAATATGCCTTTCCTAAGGTTAATAAGCTTCAGAATTCCTTCAATTGAAGGCACACCTCTGAAGATTTCAGATAAGGCGAAGTATCTTGGTGTGATTCTAGATAGGAAACTTAACTTAACACTAAGGAACTAGCCAAAAAAGGAATGATTGCATTCTATTCTTGTGACAGAATCTTTGGGAAATCCTGGGGACCGAGTCCGATACTAACTTATGGTAATCTGGTCTGGTGGAATGCAATTGAAAAAAGCACAAACCTCAAAACTCTGACAAAAGTACAAAGACTTGCGTGCATTGGATTACAGGGACCATGGAATCCACTCCAACTGCAGGGTTAGAGGCGATACTCAACCTGAAACCCCTAGACCTTTTCGTACAAGAATCCGCAGCATATAGCGCCTTACGGCTAAGCCAGACTAATTCCTGGAAAAACAGACGAATTTGATTTTCATAAACCATTCCAAACCGCTATTCCAGGCAGAGAAGAATGGTTGAACAATGAACCCTGCACCAGTGAATCCGCAATAGCGATCTATATACTGATGGCTCCAAAATGGACAAGGGTGTTAGGGCAGGCTTTTTCTCAGAACCTCTTGAGCTAAACAACTCACTTAGGATCCTAAATTATAGTAGTGTCTTCCAAGCGAAGGTCCTGGCACTGGCAACAGCTGCTAGACAGGGATCAATGATACCGATACCACGGGCTGATATCACCTTTTACATTTATAGCCAAGCGGGAATAAAAGCGATTTCTGAAAATGTTATTAAGTCGAAGCTTGTGTCTTGCTGCCGCGAAGAGCTCAGTGTTCTTGGCACGCAGCATAATATTAGACTCTGCTGGGTCCCGGGGCACAGTGAGATACCGGGTAATGAAAAAGCCGATGAGTTGGCAAGGCAGGGATCAGCGCTTGACGCCATCAGTCAAGCAGAGCTAGTCAACATCCCACCCTGCAACATTAAAAAGAAAATTTCAGACTTAATTCTAGAAAAATGCAATGAAAGGTGGAGTCTACTTGACACCTGTGATACTAACTACTAGGAAAATATGGCCCTGCTTTAATAAGCAGAAGGCAGACAAAATTGTGCAATTTAGTAAGAAGTCCCTTCGCTCTCTTACGAGCATAATCACCGGACATAATTTACTGAAATATCATAAACCTAAAATGAAACTCAGTACAGATGAATTATGCAGGGGATGTGGTGACGAAGAGGTGCACGAAGACACATCGCATTTTCTCTGTCACTGCCCTGCGCTCTGCCACCAAAGAATGAAATTCCTCAGTAGATATTTCTTTGATAACCTGGAAGATCTATCCAATACACCAGGAATCCGCATATTGAACTTCATCAATGCCTCTAAATGGCTTGATTGACTACGGAACACATAGGTTTTTTATCAGAAAAGAGTGATCGGCTCAAGGGTAATACAATGGATCTACATTGATTTAAGTGTGACGATAACTACATACAATAACCTAACTTAACCTAACTAATAACCAAATTTGTATTCAATGGTGATGTTAGTCCTACAAAATATTTTTCTTTTTAAATAAAGACTTCAAATTTAAAACTTAATGTTTTCTGGAACTCCCAAAAAATTTGATAGCCTTATTTAAAATATCAGGCTCAAACGGTTGCTAGTAAAAGAGTATGTACTGCGAACTTTGTCATTTATAATTTAATTTGTTTTATTTTATTTTATTATATTTTATTTTATTTTATTTTATTTTATTTTATTTTATTTTATTTTATTTTATTTTATTTTATTTTATTTTATTTTATTTTATTTTATTTTATTTTATTTTATTTTATTTTATTTTATTTTATTTTATTTTATTTTATTTAATTTTATTTTATTTTATTTTATTTTATTTTATTTAACTTATTCTGATTGATTTGACAGCGAAATTTTTAAATGATTAAATTAAATAAGGAAATTATAGATTACTTCAACTAAAATCCTCCATTTAAGCCTAAAATCCGTCGGAAATTTTGTTGTTGTTTATATTCATTACAATCCTATTTACGATGTGATTTTCTTTTAGAATTATTATTCATTTGAAATAAAGTAAAGTATCTTAGTATGTACTGTATATTTGTTTACAAACCTTAAATCTCAGTCTTTAAACAGTGATGCCAAGGCACAGCCAATCTGAAAAAAAAACAATACAAATAAAAATTATAAGCACACATGAAACAATTTATATTAACAGTCTTCTTAGAGCTATTTAATGACTTAATGTTCTTGTATAAAATATCACAAAAACAAAATTCCATTTTGCCATGGCTTGTCTAGTATACTTAAAATATAAATGCGCTTCACTTCTCTTTTCGTTTATTTCCTAGAAAACCATAAGAAATTACTACCAGGCACTTAAGGGATATAAACCAACTACATTTTTGCTTTCAAAAAAGGAACACTCCCCCAATGTTATATCCTTAGACCAGTATAATACTTGTCAACAAAAAAGACATAGTCAAATATATATTTTATGTCCCCAAAGTAGGTATCTCTCGTTTGGTACGAGTATATACTGTATACACAGTAACTAAAAATTTACTCGGACCCATTAAGAAGGATTTTGTGAATAATTTTTAAGCTAGCAGTTAATATTTTTTAAGCTGCACTTAAGTTAATATTGTGAAGAAGGAATATTATTTCCTTGTTTGTTTTGGATAAAATAATAACAACTGTGTTCTTAGTCGGAGAAGAATTATACGAATAGGATTGGAGTATTTAAAATTGTCTGGTAGGTGATTTTGAAATTAAGAATAATATTTTTCTGTCTCATTTTATTTCACCTTGGTAATCCAAGATGGCTCCAGTGGATTATTTCACCAACTTACAGATAGAAGGTAATATATCAAAATTAAATTCAAGACCCATTTTTGTCAGGAACGTTTGTTTTGTGGATTTACATATTCATTTTAATTTGTCCTTGATTTTTATTATTGGTGGTGCTGTATACGAATCTGATGTTTGCACTTTGCTAAAAAAATGACGTGATGCAAGGAAGTGTTTTTAGAACTTGTATTTTCCAATTTTTGGATTATAGTATATCGAAACTATCAGTTTTCCCTGAATAAATATTTTCGAGAAGAAGTAAAAAGTATATAAAATGTTCTAAGAATTGTATCTCAAAGGTTTGCAAACCGAAAAATTGGCAACACGAACGGTTTGACAGAGAAAAAATCCGTTAAGATATTATTCGTAGGAAATTTTATTTATTTCCTGTTATGCTCCTACATTTTAATTCTAAAAGTTTTTTTTCTCTATGAAGAGGAAAATTTCAAATATTTTTAAATTATGCAGAGCAAAAAACAATCTTAATTTATCTTTTAAATGGTGTGGAAAAATACCGATATTGTAACAAACACTTGGTAACCCTATCGATAATTTTGACAGATTTGCGATAATTTCATAATGCTCACTATGACAACCCTGTGAAGCTTTTTTTAATTTTGACAGCTTATTGAATTCTCTTATTGAATTCTGTAGACGCAATAGTTAAAGGCAAATATCCTATCTTTCCTTTTTTTATAATTAACGCGAAATCAAGGGGTTATGACTACCGCTTTTAATGTTAAATATTAACGCAGTGCGAGCGTTTAAGAAATAGAGGGAGGATTGAGGAGGGGAAAACGATGCATTTTTGGCTTAAACGTCTGGATATTGAAATGGGGAGGGAAAATAAATTCGGGTAAGGAATTCCACATTCGTGTTGTACGGCTAAAGAGTGAATCTCTATATATTTGGCTGTGCGCCCGAAGTTTGGCTCAAGGCTATACTGATGTGCATTCCTAGCACAGCGTGTATTACGGTGAAATTGTTTAAGGGGAGGAATGCAGTTAAAAATTTCACTAGAACACTGTTTAAAGAAGTAACAATAAAACAAGGACAGGCAAGAGACATTTCGACGTTCTTCTAACGAAACAAATGTTTCCGAAATTGAACTATCACCTATCAGCTTTAAAGCTCAATTTTGGATTTTATCCAGAAAATACTGAAATTATGAATTAAATAGAGTACAATATCCCGTATTTTGGTTATTAACAGGAAATAATTTTATTTGCAGTGTTTGTGCATTGAAAAAAGTCTTGCTTAAGCGTTTTAGTCACAAAATGAAATGATATGTTTTCGTCAAATAAATTAATTATTTTTTGGGTTTTAGCTGTTTTAAGAATTCCGATCCAATAAAACGTTTCTTAAAAAAAAACAGCTTAAAAGCTTGCTTAAGCTAAGTACCAACACAGTTCTATACAAAGTCCTCAAAAATTATGAGATTATTTCACCTTAGGCAACATTCACGAAACAAAATTTCAATCCCAAAGAGCTTATGGAGTATAGATTCTTTCAATGAGTGCTTAAATAAAATTCTTCAAAAGACAAATTGGATTGAAATAATTCAACAATAATCATCTGAATAACCCTCAAAAGCGCGTTTGTTGTATTGCTTCTTTTTCATTTTACGCAAGTAGAACCATTAAAACCTGAAGTACGCTATCCTAATGCCGCCGCTTCCATTCTCTCATTTCACAATCCACCCCCTTGGCAGTTCTTTTCGACCACACAACTTTAATCATAGACATTTTTCTTCTCTTTGAATGCCAGAAGGATTCTATCGTCAGCGTCGGTCGTCGATGGTTTTTGGTAAGTTATTTTGTCCTTAAAGAAATTCTCAATTCAACGGGAATTTCCAATAAAAATACACGCCCGCACATATACCAAAAAGAAAAAAAAACAACGTGATTGTAACATTTTATGCTGTACCCTTAGTTTGTAATTAAATGGTCTGAAGAGCACACTTTATCGCTGGCCCATACTATTCCAATTCGAACAAACGAAAGGACGAATGAAGATGACGATGGTGATGACGATGAAGACCACGAGCCAAAAGACTTTATATTACATATCTACGTATATATTTTTACGCTTTGACTGTGAGAGAGCGTTAAAACCAATGGACTCCTTTGAAAACTCTGTAAAACTTTGAATGACTTTATTGGCGCTCAAAAGAAGATCGAGTGTGCCTTCGCCTTCGCCCTGTCGCTCGTGCAGGCATTAAAAATAATTTTTAATGACTTGACTCCAATCAAAGTTTTCTGGAGATCGTCTTTTTCTTTTTCTTTTCCTTTTATTTATATTTTTTTGGTTAGAGTCGTGGAGTTGTGGAGAACTTCATTATAAATTAATAAAAAATAATAATTAAAAATCGCCATAAGTCTCTTTGAGGACATTTTTGAAGTAAAAAGAAAACAAGGATATTGTATTGCTCATAAAACAGAAGATAATAAGATTGTTACGGTCATTTTGGTAATTGAAAGCAAAAAGTTTAAAAAAAAAAGAAATGAATTTTTCAATTAAAACTTTTCATCAAAATAAATAATTTAATTTGACTTTGTACGTCTAATGAGATTGAGTGGAAAGTAATATTTTGTTTGGGTATGTTTTTTTTTGTTCGTTTTTTTTTTTGTTCTTCAAATGGAACCATATTGAATTAGGTAAGTTTATTTTTATATTCAAACATTTTTTCTTTTAATTATGTGAAATATAAATTGTGTTATACTTGTTTACATGAATTAAAAATTATTCTGCGAAGCGTTAATTTACATCTTATCTAACAACAAAGTCATTTAGTAAAGATTACATTCTTCCATTATCTGATGTTGAAGAATGTACATAATTATATCTTAAGTATCTTATTTTCTTTAATCGTATCTGTTTATTGGCAGGCCAACGAATAAGAAAGTTATTCGAATCAATAAGTTTCCTGAAAATTTCAATCGCCGCGCCGCCCATATTTTTGCATGTATTTTTACTTATTGGGCATAATTTAAAAATTATTGCACACACAAGTGTGTAAAGTTTAAATATATTAGATCTGTGATCTAATAGCTAAGGATAGCATACGCGTAGGGTAGGATGAATGAAGTGGCGTGAAAGTGGCGACAAATTAATTTAGTCGCTATACAGGTGGTGCGATGTTGTTCCACCTGTAGTTTGTTCTCTCTATTGTATTTTGCTTTAGCATTAGTTTGCATGTAGCCAAAAGATGTTCCTCTTTTTGCAGGTTCGTCGGATTTGCAATTTCCTGGGATGTCTCCATGGCCCGGCCGACACCCAGCAAAGATGAAAATTGAACTGTGGGTTCGCCGGGAACACGCTACAATGACTTCATAAATATAAGCTTTATAACTGATGTTGAACTACCTTCAAAAGTCGTGCCAGTATCCAAATATATATATGGTCCTAACTTTCCGTTTTCCATGACTTCTTCCTTAATATTGTTCAAACGAAAATATACATACATACATTCAACTTTTTTGAGGGAATTTAATTTTCTTTAAATTTCAAACATCTCACAGTAAACAACACTTAGGCTGGTATTCAACAAGCACTTTTAAGCTTAAAAACCTCTAAACGCGGTATATTTTCCTTTATTAGATTATGAAAGTTTATTTTTTGTGAGGATATTTTGAGTTAAGAGGTTCCTAAAGTTAAAAGCTCTCGGTGAATAACAGCCTTAGTACTACCTTTTTTTAAGTTAACTAAAGGAGAATGTTAATCTCATATAGATAAATAAAACAAACCGTTTAGGCTTAGTTTTGTACTATGTGGAAGTGAGGCTTAAGACAAATTGTTGCAAATAAATAGTGAAATGGACCCTTAGATTTTAAGAAAATCCACAAAACAGAACCTTTTCCACTGCCACTCTTTCTGCTTCTGAATCACCGCCTTGGACAGTAAATTTAATTTGGTTTGTTATATCTGGGGGTTCTGAAAACCACCCCTAACTCTTAAAGTCAGGGGCGGACGCAGAAAAAAAATTCGGGGGGGGGGGGGTTTTGAAAAAATATGAGATTTGCATAAATATATTATTTTATTACAGTATTAAAGGAACTAGTGTTGGGATACATATGCATTATTGCATGACATTTTACAAAAGTATATCCATACGCCTTGGAACTTTCGCCATTAAATCAAGGACCTCTTCATAATCAACCTCAATATCTCTATATATGTTAAGCAACATCAACACATTTAATCGCTACTCGCCAGTCTTGTTTCGCAGATACGTTTTTAATCTGCGAAGACAAGAGAAAGACCGTTCGCTTGAAGCTACAGACACGGGAAGAGTCGCATTGATCTGCATAATGCGATGTATTGTTTGGTATAATGTAGCATCGCAACAGTTGAGAGCGTCAATAAATGATTTTGGACGTCTATCCATCGAAATACTTAAGCAATGCCTGTAACCAAAATTAATTTAAAGTCTTAAAAAATATTCAGAAAACGTAAATAAATTGTTACCGGCGCCACATCATCATCTCAGCTATGAAATCATCAGTAGATCCTATGATGTCATTTGGCCATTCTTTTGCAAAAGTAGCAACAGTTGTACGTATTTATTCTGTATCCAGCTCAGAAAACTTTTGCGGCAGAATGTTTTGAATTTTTGAAAGTAGCTCACGATGGTCAAGAAATCTGGTATTTAGCTGCATTGATAATTGGTCTAAAAAAGGAACAAAGATGGACCGACGGAAGTATTCTTCTGGACCTACCTTACTAGATATTTAAAGAAATTGGAGTATGATAGTGATTTACCCCTATTACGATAGTCGTTTTGACTAAAATGACTCCCTCTAGAAGCGACATTTGACGTGTCAGTAAAACGCCTATCGTTGTAAAGGGAAGATATCGCATGCTTAATGGAATACTGACCTAACTCGAAAAAACGATTTTGGGGAAGTTGCAAAAAAAAGATCTTTCTATGAGGATGTGTCCTATTTGTTGACGGATAAAATTAAAACTAATTCATGAATTAATCATATTAATCATGAATACTGGTATTCTTAATTTTTTACTTTTATTCTTGTAAAAGCCTGTACCTGTACGTAACTCAATTTTGACCTAACTTCTGGGTCAGTATTTAAGCATGCGATATGTGAAGTACCGAGAGAATGTTGAAGTTTGAATTTGAATTAAACCTCAAATATGGCTTCTAGGCACTGTTGTTTTACTGTCGTTTTATTTAAAACAACAATCGTAATACGGGTGAATATAAATAAAGTTGTTTAATTCTGTTCCTACTTTATAATTTATTTAATATCCCTGTTTGGGTAAGAACAAGTACTGACCAAAACTTCAAATGTTTGCGAACTCCTTTTCTTGGACGATACGCTAATAATATTGAATTATGGAACCTTTTCTTAACAGATATGGAAGAATTTATGGCACGAAAATAAAACTTTTGTATTTTTTTTTTCTTTAAGAAAATGAATCTTTATTTTTTTTATTCCAGATGTTTCGGGGGGGGGGGGGGGGAGGGGGGTTTAACCCCCAAAACCCCTATCTGCGTTCGCCCCTGCTTAAAGTTATAACAAAAACTAAGTCAAAAGCTAAAATTAGGTCTTCTTTTGACTGAAAAATTATCACTCTAAACATCATCAATCCCCATCCTACGCACTCTATATAATAAACTTTATTATTTTGTGAAGTTAACATTTCAGCAAACTTATTTTAATTATGAAATTATAAAAAACTTTCTTTGTGTGTTTGCTTTTTACTTATTTAAAAAAAAATAAACTTTCAACAATATTTTTTTTTCATTGCATTTTAACTTTCCCAATCATATAATAATATAACAGAGGTCACCGAGCAAAAAATAACTTAAAGTTTACTGCGGGTACGGAAACTAGAATACTGTTATTTATTTTAAGCCTGTTGGACGACAAAACCTTTCGAAATTTTTAGAAAAAAACTTTATTTACCAACTAACCAAACAACCAAAACAAAAGTCCTTCAATTCGGATTCAACATTGAAAAGTAATTTTTTATTTTTTTTATAAATTTAATTGCTCCTAAGTATGATTAAGTTTCATTTTAAATAAATAAATTTAAAATTTTAACTGTGCAGTATGCCTAACAACCTAGAAAAAGGGGAACTTTTATTTTTCGGTTTGAAAAAATTAAAGCTCCAACTTTTTCTTACCCTCTGATGAGATGGCCAAAAAAAAAAAAAAAAAAAAAAACGTCGAAAAATATTTCCTCGATTGCGGTTCACCCTAAACGAATGCAGTTGGTTTAAAATTCATTGCTCTGATGGCAAAAGTGATTAATTAATTGCAAAAAGTTAGCTATAAGAAGAAAGAACGAGTAGAAAACTCGCGGCAGACACAAACCAGAGGGCATTTGGGATGTAAGAAAAATAATTGTATAAAATTTGAACCATAAGAAACTCTTGCTACCGAAATAAACTGATGAAAACTACTCTGCCTTTTGGAAGAAGTTCCACTTCCACGTTTTGGAAAATAAACGACCACCGAAATGAAAAGTAATTGTTGACTAAATGAAGTTTATATTCGATGCTATTGACGAACTAGCATTGTAATTATTGTTGTTGTTGTTGTTGTTGGGTCTTGTTATGCTTTTACTGAACCAGCTGATATAAATTGCTTATTTGTGGCAGACATTTGGCAAAGAACCCATCGTCTTGCGTCGTCGTTCGCGTCGTCGTTTCATTATGAAAATAAAAAGGGTTTATGGACAGACCGGGTTGATGGTTGTTATTTCGGGAACTTCTTCATTGGACAACACTCAAAGTAAGTTTCTAACTTTAATTATAGTTATAGAGTTTTGTGATGGTTTTAACAGTTGCCATTAATCAGCTGCTGGTTGCAACGAGGAGCCTTGAATAAATAAAAATTAAAGATGGTTGCAAATTTCACTTTTTCGCTATAAGACCGGCCCCTTCAGTTGGAAATATAATATGGACGTACATATGTCTATTTTAGAGAATATATTATTTGAACTGGGAGCGCAGCTCATGCCTGCAATCAACATTTTAATTTTCAAAAATAAACAAAAAACTTGCATTAATGAAGTGGATCATCTTGTGCTTAATTTAAATTTTAAGAATTTTTTTTTTAGTTCTTGAGACAAATTCAAGCATTTGGCTTGGTTTGTTTGGAGAGCAGTTAAGTGTTGCTATGTTGACATTAGTATAGAGAGCAATCATGGATGCAGACATCAGAATTTAAGATGAGGTATGGTCTGAAACTTGAACAGAAAAAAATTGCTAATTTTATGCTCATTGAATGCCAGACGAACTGTGCGATACTGAAAAAAAGAATCTATAGATTTTTGATGATTTTGTGTGATAAACGTCGAATTTTATAAAATTAATTTTCACCTCACATCCCAAATTAATATTACTTTGGGGATATCAAGAGCACCATTCTGTGTGATTGGAAAATTACAAATACAAAATTTGCTTTAATTTTCGAAAACGTAGACAGGCCTGGCGGTTTTGGATTTGATTCCATTATTTGTTTCATTCCGGAGTTTTTGCGCCTGCCTTTCTTCGGTAGAGTATTTTTGACGTGAAAACATGATTTGTCAACCCTGCTGTCATGCTAAGCATCTTTTTTTCGACCGCCATCAAATCCCTTTCATACCTTCTGTACACTGTCCAGCACTGTGAATCGTTTGTAAGCGCTGGACAAACAAAGAGCTTTCCTTGCAACCAGGGGGGCATTTTATATCCCTTCCAGGTCTACTTATAAGGATACAGCATTTCTGAATGATGATCCTGTTATGTAACTCCTTCACAAACGGATCAAAAACGGATGATGGGTTGGTGGGGGCGTATACTCCGATAGTTTAAAATTAAGTCTTTCCTTTCGTCTACCTGATCATTTTAGCGTGTCCCAAGCTGAAATCCTGGCTATTAAAGAAGTCCTTTCCTGGTTCAAAGAAAATGTTATATCAACAATCGATATACGAATCTTCTCAGATAGCCAAGCCGCGTTAAAATCCCTAGACTCTGTCTCTACGAATTCACTAACAGCCCTAAACTGTTGATCATCTCTTACGGAGATGGCCACTGTTACGTATGGCAACACTGGCCATACGAGTCAAACTTGTTTTGTAAAATGAAAATGTATTTTTAGTCTCGATCGGTCAGCGGCCGTGAGCGCAAAGGCGCAGGGACATAAGTCCCCGGGACATAAGCCCCGAATTTTTTTTTCGGGACTTATGTCCCACTTTATTAGTCCCAAATGCGTTTCGGGACTTATGTCCCACCCTATTGAGACACAAGTCCCGAAAATTTTTGTCGGGACTTATGTCCCACGCATATTTTTGCATGAGCATATAGAAACATTTAAGGCGCCTGCCTGGCGACTTAACATACCCTAAGCTGAGCGACGAAGTCGCGTGAGCGGGTGTGTCCCCGAAAAAGCGAGTTAAAATCTTGAGGACCCGCGAAGCGGGCCACCCAAGATACTTTCAATCACAAAAATCTATTTTGGAGTTTATGTCCCACTTTTAGCAAAAATATTAGGTCCCGAAACGCATTCGGGACTTATGTCCCAGTAAAGTGGGACATAAGTCCTGAAAAAAAAATTCGGGACTTATGTCCCGGGGACTTATGTCCCTTCGCCGAGCGCAAATTTTTTTTACTTCCATAGAGTCGGATAAATAAATGTGGGTATTTTTATATAATTTTTCCCACGATAAAACTTGTTGTTCGTTTTTATTTCGGTGGAGTTGCGGGGGAGTTTAAACAGCCATACAGTTCAATATTCACCTTTGCTGGGTGGCCGGGCCATAGAGACATTCCAGGAAATTGCAAAGCCGACGAACTTGCAAAAAGAGGAACTACTTTACCTCTGCTAGCTCACAAAGCAAACTCATGCTAAAGCAAGATACCATAGAGAGAACAAACTTCAGGTGGAATAACATCACCACCTGTAAAGTGCCAGAGGCTCCAAACAACTGATGTCCCTGAGTAGATTGCCTATTAGCTAGATCATAGGTGTCCTGACTGGACACTGCTTAAAATGTAGACATGCACTTCGACTTGGAGCCCCTGCAAATGATTTTTGTAGGGGTTGTAGGAACGAGGAGGAAGAAGAAACAGTCTCTCATCTTCTTTTTACCTATCCTGCCCTGTCACAAAGACGAAACTCCACCTTGCAGACTTCTTCTTCAATGATCCTAACGATCTAGCAAACTCTGACATCGCTTGTCAGAGTTACGCTTCATTCGAAGCTCAAATTGGTTCAACGAGTGAAGTTGATCAACTGATCTATGTGGTATCACAACGGATCAAACTTTGGTCTAACCTAACCTCACTAAAATAACTACCATTAACATATGGAACACAGTAGATACGTTAGGAAAATGGGACAATATTTAAAACGAGATACCGGTGCACCGGTGTTGAAGAATGGAGTGAGGTAAAGTATACCACATACGTGTTGTGTGGCAGAAGAAAGAAACTCTGTACTCAACAGTACGTCTGAAGTTGAACTCAAGATTGAACTGCTGAGCATTCTTAGATGTGCTAGAATGACGGTAAAATGGTTTCAGTGCAGAATGCAACAAGCTGTTTCATTGGAACGCTATTTTTAAAATTAGCGGTAAATTAAGGACAGCGGCATGTGACATCTCGACGCTGATGGAGCGAAGCAAATGTTTGCGTTATGGTTCTAAATCGCAAATCATTTTAAGAGCTCTTTCTTGTATTGTGTCCAGAAGATTCAAATGTGCTGATTGAAAAACTGTTAAAATGAATGAACGCCTTCTTGCAGAGAAGAATTTCTTACATCGCCGAAGGAAACATAAATACTTTCAAGCGTTTTAGGAACGTCTACATTCTGGTTAACCAAATAATCAAAACTGGTTCAACCGAAAATCAGAAAATGAAATGGCATTTGATAACAATTTTTTTTGTTTTTGAAATGCCCAGTTTTTGAAATGAGGATTATAGATACTTTTTCACTCTTACAAAATATTCACTAACTTGGTTAAATTTCATATTTTACTGCCGTAGACAGTAGTTCATTAAGAAAGTCTTATTTACCCAAAGACACCAATAAGTCTATACAGTAGTTGTTTTGTCTCAAATCACTTAGCCAAGGCCTTTCTACCTTTTTTGAATAATAAAAAGAAAAACTTTGTCTTTTGCCTAACATTATATGTATGAAGTATATAAACATAATTATAATAAAAAAAATAACAACAACAATTAAATAACCAAAACCTCAAAACATCCGGCACCGCTACTACTTGTTTCTTTTGTTAATTACTTTCATCACAAAGAACCCTTTTCTACCTGTCTCCTGTGTCTAACCAAAAAAAAGAAAAATAAAAACTCAAAGAATAAAACTTACAATCCTAAACTTACACCTGAATATTTAGCAAAAAGACAAATGCAGCAAATTGCCAAAGTTTCATTTTCCAAACGACACTTTTTCGCACTAATTAAAATCTCATTTTCATTTCAGCTGTGACAATGAACTTTTTAAAACCTACATTTTCAAAAGATATACACTCCGAGTTATTTGATAAGATAGATTATAACATGTGAATTTCACAAAAAAATTTGGTGTTAATTCCTTACTTTTTGGTGATATTTCCAAACAATTTTGTTATAATTCAAAAGTTAAATTTCAATGGAAAATTTGGGTTTTTAAACATTTTAAAAAGCGCTGTTTTCATACGATTGTCTTTTTTAGAGTTTTGTTAACAGATAGGTACATAACTAATGTAACTAAAATTTAAAAAATCTTAGTAGAATCGTCAATAAAAGTTTTTTAAAATTTTGGAAACTTTATATAAGTTTTTTTATCATATTTTTTTTAAATCCCTCATTCCCAAAGCTAATTTAATTTTTTTTTTTCAATTTTTTATAAATCGTAATAATAATAATAATATCTTCGGACAGACAATGAGGGATTTTGAAAAAGTCTGATAAGATAATCAAAAAAATTAAAATGCACGACATCTTGGTTTTAAAGTCAAATCAAAAAAATACAATATTACCCGACTACCTACTATCGATTATAATAATCTCAAATAAAAATATGACTCTGAAATTCATTATTTGAATTGATAAAATAAGCCAAAAAAGAAGTTTAATCTTAAAACTGAAGATAAAAAAAGTTTAGAAAAATTTTCATCGAAATCCGTCTAATAGGTTACGAGAAAACCGAAAACCATAAATCCGGTTCTATGGCTAGTACCATTAATAACGGTTTTCACAAAAATATTTTTTCATTAAATTATTAAAGTAACATGACAAACCCGATTTAAAAAATTTCATCAAAATCGTTGGAGCCGTTTTCGAGATAAAAATATTTTGTCTAAAAGGTACTATGGCAGGTACCGTTATTTTTGGAGCTAAAAAAAATTTCAATTTCCTCTCTAGGCAATCTTTCCAAAACCTAATGTCCAAAGTTTAAAGAAAATCGCTTCAGTAGCTTAGGCTGTAGGCCGAGGTACAGACAGTCAGAATTGCGGGACCCACTTTTTTCGCGTTCTCTATCATCGTAATTAATGTTAAGTCTGATTAATATCTCGATTTTTTGCACGAATCTAAAACTTGCCCTATAGAACCCACTTATAGTCGCAAGTAAGATTAGATTTTTTTAAATATTAAAAAAAAAACTGTCAAATCTAATATTCGGATATTTGAGAGTTTTTTTTTAAGTAATAGTATTGATAATATAGGATTTTATTTAATATTACAATTTGGAGAAAATGTGAATTTGGGAATTTCGAGACTTACAGCCTTGACTTACAGCCCAAACTTACTTCAAACATGGATCTTGATATAGTGAAATTGATTCTTTTTAGTTTTAAAAATTACGGTACTTGTCATCATGTGTGAATTATTGCTGCACCGTTATCGTCCAAGTAATTCAATCGCCGCCGGTCGTCCAAAATATATCGATTATCATCGGTTATCGGGGAATCGATAAATTCGGATCATCAGCGATACTTACAGCAGCAATATTTCCGAACAGAGCTTACATTACGATGATGCAAAGAACTTATGTACATTATCAGTAAGTTTTCTCTACTCTCTTCAAATTTCTTAAAAATTTCGCCTATTGTTTCTGTTTTGTAGTAAGTTTTGATAATTTTAACGCGTTGTTTGATTATTAAGCCATTCATTATAGTAAATGACAAACATTCAACTAATATGACAGCTGAGTTTGACAGGTGTCAAATGACAGGCCTACCAACTTAAACCAAAATATGAGTGTCCCTGTACTACTTCTAGAAAAAAGTACCTAGTAAAGTATGAAGCTGGATCCTGACTGAAAAAATTTAGTTTTTGTACAAAGAAAATAAATATTATTTAAGAAAGAAAGCGAAAGAAAGAATATAAAAAAAATTTGGGCGATTTTTAATTTGGGCGTTATTGCCTACAACCAACACTAAGTAACCCTACAAGGATTGGTGTTCAAGAATTTGAATTTAAGCTTTCTATTTGTAGTGAAGGAACTAAAAAAATTCCCATTTTCATTTAAAAAAAAATTCTGTGTAGTTTTACTGAACTATTATTTTTTGTGAAAATAAAAACAATTTTCTTTTTAATGTTTAAGAGGTAGAAAACTGATTACAAATCCCTTCCGATAAATGCAGGTCTCAAAATAAAAAAAAGGCAATACAGTGCATTCAATAGATTCCGAAGCTGCAAAGAATGCTAAGGAATTAAAGAAGTTTTGTATCCTTTTAGCTTGACTTCTTGAGGAGTTTTTCTTGAACTTGGCAAAGGTGAATACAAAAAAAAAAGTAGTTCCTCTGAAACTTAATACAAAGCAAACAAGAATTTTACAATAGATAAATTCAGAGTATCTATCTATCTATCCATCTATGATGTAAACGAAAAAGAAAGACCTTCATTCATACATACAATTTACTTATGTACCTATTTTCTCTTCTTTTTTTTGATTGAAATGAATGAAAGTTTGTCATAAAAGAAGAAAAGCTAAAATTAATTCTATTAGAGAGCATATTCTGCTGTTTTTTTTTTTTTTGTTCGTAATCAATCTTAGTGAATTCATCCCCCATAATAATACGAATGTTCCTACTTATTAAACAAAATGAGTTGCTTTGGGGAATGGAAAGAGAAGAGCTTTTGATTAATTATGCACAACGGAAATCTAGTCTGTACGTTTTGAGATTATTTTATCAAGAAACTTTAATGAAAATTACAAAATACAGAAAAAAAAGAAAAGAAAAAAAAAATAAGAACATTCTTTGTTTTATATTATAAACAACAAAAACAAAAGTAGCTAATTGATTTTTGTTTTGTTTTTTAAGCAGAAACCAATTTTAATTTTATTCAGCTCAAATTTCTGCACAAAAAAAAAATTGTAATAAAATTGAAGGACTAATAAATATTGAGAGGCTTTCCAGGAATAGAAATTCTAGATGACAAATTTAATGTCAATTAAAATGAATATTCTACGTAGATATCGAAAAGCGTAGTAAACCTACGTATTTTGATAAATTAGATTAAAATGATTTGGTCATTTCTGTGGAAATGATTATTACATTATTCTTTGATTGTACAGCGTAAATAATAACAATCAAAAATAAGTTAGGATACAATTTTATTGTAATGATTAGTTATACATAATTATAGGAACATGGTTTATTTGTTTATTGGGAGAATGGTGTGGCAATGTACACCATTGTTTGAATACATATGTCGTTTTCAATTGGCAATCCGGAATTGGTTTAGATTCCCAATTGAACAGTTTTTTCGATTCTGAAAAGTTTGAAGTTTGGTGTGACTGTATTAGTATTTCAAGGAATCACTTCACAGTTCGCACAATTTGTAAATTAAAAAAAATATGACATTTATCAAGTGTGGCACTTTAATCTTTGAATGTGTGAGTGATTCTGTTTTTGCTTCTGATTTCAAATCCAGAAGAGAAATTCTCTTTTTTTTAGAATCAGAACTGTCACTTTTTCCCAATTGAACGCTTTCAGAATGCTTTTTTCCTCTTCCAGATTGCCAATTGAAAACGACAATAGTCGAGTAACCCTCATTATACAAAAGTTAAGCTTTATACTTTGTTTTGATTTTTTTTAACCTGCTTTGACTTAGTAGTAAAGAATAAAGCAAATTTGTTTTGCAATGTAAAAAAAACTCAGAAAACCCCGACATTTTGAAAAAAAAGTTTCAAAAAGCGTTAACTCGATTTTTTCGGCCATTTTTTATTTTTGCTATAAAGCAGTTTTTTTTTTTTGAAATACAAAATATTTTTACAAAGTTTATTTCGTTCAATGTCCATCTTAGCTAAAAAGTGTCAGGAGCCCAAAGGCGCTGAATTCTATTTTCGCTAGTTTTTAATGGTCTAAAACAATCAGCATTGGTATCATCCAGGACGAAAGCAAGAAGGGGCAAAAGAAAATGCTTGGCACTTAAATAGATAGAATATTAACTTGTTTGATAAAATTGTCACCCTTTGCCGCAGCCAGAAGGTGTACTAAAATTCTCTTAAAGCTCTGCTTCAAAACCGCTGACCGATCCTGAAGTGGCCAATTTAGCTGGGAAGTTGGTTGTTTGATCGTCGACATCCAATCGACTTTGTGACATGTCTTGGCGTTGCCTTAATCAACAAATCATTCGCCATTGTCGTTGCAACTAGCAACACTATATGATTTCTAATAACTTAAATAGTCAAAGAGGAACAACTGGTGAAAAGTTGGAGAGCGCTGAACTACAACTCTGAAGAGCGCACTTACTTACAAAGTAGTTGATAAATTTTCATTTCATTTTTTTCAGCTCAAGAAATATCTCGAAGATCGAAAGCTTCTTAATGACCGAGAATACGGCTTTCGCAGCAATAGGTCCACTGGTAACTTGATGGTTTATTTTTATTTGATAAAGTTTTGCATCCTGCTCGTTTATCGAAAATTGGTAACGATGAAATCCTTCTTCGTTGGATTAGTAACTTTCTTTCGAACGCTCTACACAAGTAGCATTAGACGGATTCAAGTCTGACACAACACAACATAAATGCTGGTGTGCCACAGAGTTCCGTTTTGTCTCCGACTCTCTTTCTCATTTTCATTAATGATCTTCTGTTTCTAACTACTAATCCAATAAACTGTTTTGCTGACCATAGCACCCTTAGCTTTTCACATTTGTTTCCAGATTGACATACCTGCTATTCGGACGTGGAACTGAAACGGTTAAATATGACAAGTACATTAAATTCTGACTTAGATAGCATTGTACAATGGGGATTAAGAAATCGCGTAGAATTTAATGCTTCGAAAACTCAATGCTGCCTTCTGTCGCTAAAGCGAGACGTGCCCAATCAGCTTGCGATTCTAGGTATGTGCTCTCTGGGCTGGTGCTTCAGCAACTTACTTATGCCTTTTGGACAGTATACAAAAACGAGCCTTCAAAATGATAGGAGATAGGAACATCATCGATACTTTTACGTCACTCGAACACAGGCGTAACGTTTCCTATCTCTCACTATTTTAACGTTACTTTTACTTTAATTGCTCTAATTAAATAGCCAGTTGCATTCCTCCTCTTAAATAATTCAACCGTAATACTCGCGCTTCCAGGAATGCTCATCAGTTTACTCTTGAACCCAACTTCGGTCGTACTTTCAAGTACAGGGATTCGTTCCTTAGCCGTACTACACGAATGTGGAACACCCTTCCACGCTCTGCCTTTCCCTCTCTTTGTGATGACCTGAAATTCAGGATTAATGTTCACCGACATCTCCTGTTAAATCCTGCTTACCTAAAGCTCGCACTGTGTCTCTGACATGTAAAGGGTACATACAACCCCTTTAGTGTGCGCTAATTATATAAAAAAAAGTAGGTAGGCAAATCCATTTTTGAAATACCATTTCATTTTGCTTCAGTATTAAGATTTTAAGGAATTATTTGTAAACAGGCCGAGTGTTGGCAGTACGGTGATTTTGAGAATTTTAAAAAATCTAAGCGATTTTGTCAATACTGGGAAGATTTTCCAAAGTTCTTACAAATGAGATTATTATACAATATGCGATTTTGAATTTTTTTTTTAAATCTCTTAAGATAATAGTAAAAAGCACAATCGATTATGGTATTATTATTTTATCACGTTTTTTTCAAATTTTCAATTTTACCATTAAAATATTTCACAGTTTGAGTCTAATACTGACAATGTGGGATTTTTAAATTTCTAAAAAATGTGATACGGTATTTAGTCGTTCAAACATCTCGGTTTTTGAAAAAGAAACTCAAAAACCCACATTATTTGGGAGATATTTTTAAAATGATTTCTGTGTTTTTACCTTTGGCTTAATTTTTTAAGTATCTGCAATTTTATATGGAAAATTGGAATTTTAAACTCTGACTTAAAAATAACCTTTCTGACATATGTAAAAAATAAAGTGTTTGACATAATAATCCATCAGACATTGCAACTCGATAAGCTCTTCGATTCAATATCCTTGAATTCTATCTTGATTCTTGTTAAATTTGATTGCCTTAATACCGAATCATTTGACACATACTTCAAAGTAATGGTACTTTACCTATACGTCGATCGTAAGTATAGATAAACCAACCTATAGGTTTAACCAATTTGCATGACACGTGATTGGTAGGTACGAGTATGATCTAAAATTTGAATTAAATTACTATACGAAGGCGTTATACACAGCACATATACCCTATACAGCATATTAACACATGCTGAGGTAAGCAAGGATACAAGGATACTCCTTGCGCGTCCCTTATACCAACACCACCTTTTGAAAGGGGTTTCCAGCCAAAATTGGCATCGTTTAAAGGAGAACTTAGTTAAATCGATATCTTCTGTGGCTGAGTTATATCAAGTACCACCTACCTACGGACTTTAGCTATATAACATGTTGGCATCAATATGATGATGATGATGATGGCACACAAACATGCCGGCTGAGGCGAAACTGTGTAATGCTATAAATATACAACACTTAGCCCAAATGGCATGGCCATCAATTGAAGCATTAACGAGTGTCATTAATTAAGACAAACAGGATCAATAGACGTAATGAGCAGTTTATAAAGACATTGACTTTTTTTTTTTTTTTTTTTGTTATATATATAAAAGAGAAATAACATGTCAGACAAAATATAGTAAAAATGGGAGTGGGTGGATGGATATAATATAGGGAGGTGTATAAAAAGTTTCATAGGAAAATTAATTTTTATATTACTACAATAAATCTTAAGTGCGGATGATGTGGTGTTGGCTATTTGGAGTGAAAATGAGACAACAAAAATTATGAGTTGTGATAATGGAATTTTGTCATTTCTTTCAATTAATGTTGCAAAGCGAAAGTAAATCAAAATAACAGTAGAAAGGTGTAAAATAATGTGTATTGTGTATAAGAGATAATTATTACATAAAGTATATAAAAGTGTTCGCTAGAAGCGATTTTTTATGAAGCGTGAATTCTTACAACACTCATAATAATTTGTTTAGGTTCCCTTAAAAATCAGATAAGTCATATTCAAGGATTATTTTGAAGCAAAAAAAATTTCTTAGTTTTAATTGAAACATTTTATAAGATCATTGAAAAATTTTTGAAAGTGGTTTCTGAAATTTCCAAATTGATTGCAATAAAACTTAGGTAAATATGAAAAATTTTAGTCTCCGTGTTTCAAATTCCAACATTGCCAAAAAAGATGACAAGATTAGCATACCTACGACGACGTGACGTTTAAATCAATGACTTATATCCATAAATCTTGTACAAATCTTGAAGATTTCAAGGAGATTTCTAATAAATCTTCATAGACAAATAGTTTCGAAAACCGAACATTCCTAATTTCATATTCTCATTGTGTTCCACAGTTTTTTTTTTGGTTTTGTTTGATACAAATGGAACCCTCTATCTCACTCACTTCATAAGAAATAAGAGAACGCCATTTGCATTTTCAAGGGAGCTGTCAAATATTTGATCTTATTTAAATCTTTTTAATGAGGTGGAAACACTTCAGAAGATTAACCTCTGGTGAAAACGTATTGTTACAGTCTTTCCTGAAATGCAAGTTACTCCTTAACCATATGCACCGACTTGAATTTTTTCTGACTTTACAACGCCGCTATGCCTGAAAAGCTTATTTATGAAAAAATACACGAGAAATAGAGGTGGAGGAAGTTAAAACTGATTTACAGATTTGAGGAATAAAACCCTAGTAAAGCCGTTTTAATAACTAAATGTCATTTTGACATAACATCGTGTGAAAGCTGGGTTTTTTTTATAATAACCAGAGTTCTAGATTGGTCATTTTTTGACGTTAGAAGGGAGTAACAAGTGCGGCTAAAAAAAAAAACATTTATAAACAATTTGTTTGATTTGACATAAACACGGAATAAGTGCTTCGACGTGGTTCAGCTATTTTGAGGTTGAAACCATCAATATTAGTGAAACGTTATAAATAAGACCGTAAGCATTTAAAGTTTCCAACTTTATATTTTCAAAGGGTTGATTTGAAAAACTTAAACTTATGTCTATCGTGACCTTAATATTTGGAAAAAAAATATAATTCCGAAACTGTTTTTTACTCTTTTAGGATTACAATGAGCGAAAAGTATCAATGGTATTGGAAAATCTTAAACACCAATTATCATTAAAAAAAAATATAGGTAATCTGATAAAATTAATAATAGTAACGGAATGGGGAAATATTACCTTTCAATTAACGTAAACATTTTGCTTGATTTGATACAACCTAACCTACACGTCCAAGATTTTTTCGACTTTATGCAAATAATGCCCTAAAAATTGTTTTTATGTCATGTTGCCCAACTTTTTTTTTTATATTTAGCGCATACTAAAGGGAATTTTATGTACCCTTTTTTCATGTCAGAGACACAGTGCGAGCTTTAGGTAAGTAGGAGGAGATTTGAAATGAGATGTCGGTAAACATTAGTCTTGAATTTCGTCACATTACAATGAGAGGGAAAGACAGGGCGTGGAAGGGTATTCCACATTCGCGTAGTACGGCTAAAGAACAAATCCCTGTACTTCACAGTACGACTGAAGTTGGGTTCAAGAGTAAACTGATGAGCATTCCTATTTTGTTATTCCTAAGGATTCAAGTCAGAGTGGTTATGGTTAGAAGCACTCTATTTTTAACCAGTAGACATTCTTAGAGAATTCATTTAATTCTCGCAAGAAGCAGCAGTCCGTGAAAAAAGTTCTGTTTAGGTGAACGAGGCTGGGAATCTAACCCTAACCTACGACACGACAATTCAACGCAGTATGCATCATGCTTTCGGCTACTACAATAAAAACAGCAAATAAAAATCATCAAAATCGGATGAACATTCTGATGAACACTAATTTAATTTAAAAATATAATTGAATTTGGTAGTTTTGCCTTGAAATGACATTGTAAGTGTTTCCGAGGTTTCCTCGGTATTTTTGATCGGATTCAAGTAATTTTATTTTATTTATAATTTTTTTAAGAGTGATGATTTAGATGATTTTTTCTTGTCTTATTCCAACTTCCATGCTCTAGCTTTTTGCCCTGTATTGTTTTTGGAGTAAAAATTTATTGTATCGTGAATCAAATTTTGTGAGGAAACTCTGAAACCAGATTGAATCGATAGAACTTAAACTATTTCTTAAAAAAATTTTAATATCAGGATAATGCAAACTCTTTTCTTAGACATCTATGGATTAAGATTTTGAATTTCCATAGCCGTAGCCGATTTATTTTTAGTATTTAATAGAATTATTTGTATTAACATATTTTATAATAACAAATTTTTACTCACGCAATGCAGAACACGATAGAAGAACTCTAAAACCAAAAATACCTAAACTAAGTTTCAATTGATTTCTTGTAATTGTTTTTCTTTGTGGCGCCCCCACTCTCATGATGGCCTTAGTTCATGTGCCTTTAGTTGGCCTCAGGGTAAATCAAAAAGCGGCTTCATTAACCCCTAAAAAAATCAACTTAAATTTTTGAAGATACCAATTATTTATAATTTAATTTCTTCGATTTAAATATTAAAACAAAATTCGATCCCCAATTTTTGTTCATTCTATTCGATTTTGACACATTGGCTATGAAAATAATTCTTTAATTAATATGAGCCATTTCCTTCGGTTTATTAATTTATTATGCTTATAAAATTATTCTCCTGAGTGTCCTTAACGTGGGAAAATTCATCCATTTTAGGTCAAAATATATATAATCTCAATGATGAACCAGTTTTAATCTACGTTAAATATTAATCATTTTTAGAAAATTATTTTGTTTCCAAAAAACTGACAATTAAATCTTCATTAACTGGCAGGGTATATATATTTTTGTTTTAACCCTTTTTTTATAGGACATCATTATTACTATAAAGCGACAATTTAAACATGATTATGATGGATATCAATTATTTAATGTTATTTTAAAAAAAAATGATAGCAAGCGATAATTTTGTTGGAGGTGTTTTTTTTTTAAACCACAAACAAAATGTTTTAACTTTATTAACGTTAAAGTAGAAAGAAAGGTTATTTGACCGATTTAAATATTAATTCAAATTGACCTGTTTGCAGTTTTAAATAAAATATAAATGATATTATACCTTTTAACTTTTAATAGGGATTTTAAAAGAAAAAAGTTTATGGATAAAAATTGAAATTTTTATGTAATGATATTGATATGGATGTTTATTTAAGAAATTTTAAATATTATACCATGTTAATTTTATTGCCATATTAAAGGGATAAGTTTAAATGTAATTAAATTTTTATTTTTTTTTATGGTTTTATATTTTTATTTATTTTTCATATTCATCACAGTTTGCTGTGCTGACACTGCCAAAGAGTGGCATGTCACTCCTCCTGCATTTGAGGGAATAAACAATTTTATGCGGCGAATCTTCTTTGGAACTCATACAGTTCCAAAAGTCCAAAAATATTTCGAAAGAGTTTTGTTCTGAAGAGTTTTTCTTCAACGCTCGTAATTCTTGAGTTTTTAGGAATACATATATTATAGAGATTCATTCTTTAGTCGAACTACAAGAATGTGAGCCTTACCTGGCTCAAGTTATCCCTCCCATTTCAATATTCAAAAAATCAATTTGCACCGATATCTTCTCTCTTTACCTTTACTTTTTTCCTAACCATTATTTTTTAATTTTTTGTAAAAATATAAAATTAAATAAATATTTTTATATTTTCTACTGGTATCAATTATTACATAAGAACTATATAAACTTATTTTGTATTATTTATCCCAGTTAATATAAAACAACATAAAATTACTTAAATAGAAAGGAAGGAACTGTTTTTTGGCCATAATGTATCAGAAATAAAATATGCGTTCTTCAACGGCGCGGTGATTTAACAACCATCTGAATTCTTCCTAATTCCAAATGTGGGACACTGCTTTAAAAAAAAAAATAAGAACTCATATCTCTTTTTTTTTCGATTTTAGAAGATTCAAATATATTAGAAAAAGTAGCTGCACGTAAATTCGTAAGTCATATTTTTGGAACTTGCTTAAAAACTATTTTCTGTAATATGTCAGATGTAGAGAAAAAAATTGTTTCAACCAATTAAATTTTCAACAAATTTTTCCATCTAAAATTTTTAACCTAAATTAAAATACATATAACAAATAATTTAACAATATCGAAATTACTTTTAAGTCAAAATGGAAAAAAATTCACGCAACCCAAAAGTCATTGAATCTTACCAGTTCTGAGTATTGCTTTTGGATTATTCTCATTATTAATTTTGAAGAATAAAAAAAAAAATTTTTCAAAGAATCCAATCCCTTTGTTGGCTATTATTTTTCTTCCCGGAACAGAAATTTCTCTTTTGAATATAAAAATTCAATGCGATGAAAAATCAGAGAATTTACTTTTTTACCAGGTGTAAAAGACCAGTTCTATATTGAGTTTTATGAAATATTAGTATTTTTTGTATTTGTTTTCTCCGAAATCGTACATTTTCAAGTTTTTTTTTTTAAATACTAATACCAGATTAGGTAAGGCTTTTAATATTGCTTGCTAATTTCAATTATGTTTGAGATTACGATGATTAAGAGAATACGAAAAAAAAGTGTCGAAAAATTCTGTCATTTTATTGGCCTATGCCTTTGACCGTTTTCCGTAGAACAAAAATTCAATTTATTTTGTTTCTTAGATCTAACAATTACTGCCATCAGAAACCGTTATTAACGGTACATTCCATAGAATATGAATTTTTGAATTTCAATTTTTTCATATTTTCTAATTCGATGTATTCCGATCAAAATTAACTAAAAAAGTCCTTTATAATTATTTGAAATATTCTTAGAAAACGGCCAATAAACCAAAAGAGAATTTTAACCTTAAAACTGAAGATGGTATTTTAGAGTCGTGTTTTCAAAAATATTTTTGTTTCAAAATTTCAAAAAAATATCTACCCGTTTTCCACATATACTGAATTTTCAAAAAAAAATTAATAAAAAAAATGTTTGTTTTTGAAAATTGTGATATTCAATACTAATATCATTATCATGTCTTCTATAAAAATTAGTATTGCAATCAGTTGAACCGTTTATGAGAAATTTATTTAAAAATCGGTGCTATGGCAGGTAACGTTAATAACGGTACCGTGAAAAATATTTGTTCAACAAATAATTTGAATTACTTAAAAAACTGCAATAAAATATTTCATCAAGGTTTCAGTCGTTTTTGAGATAAGTTTGTTTTGTTTATTTTTGAAGCTAAGCAAATTTTCCAATTTCTTCTCAAGCAAATTACCTAGAAACCTTAAGTTTCAATATTAAAGAAAATTGCTCTGGTAGTAGTTAAGTTTAGGTGGAGGTACAGACAGATAAACCGACTGAATTGCGAGACCTGGTACCTTCGAGTTCGATTTTCTTACGAATCCAAAACTAGTCCTATTGTACCTATATTGACACGGGTGGATTAAGTATCCTTTTGACCTTTAAGCTAAAAACATAATTTATCATAAAAATCCTTGAACAAAATTTTTCCTATCTTCAACCAATAGCCTAATTTATTGTACCTACTATATTCTCACTCTCACCCCCACTACTGAATTAAAATAAAGAGATAAGATATTTTGTACTTAAGAAGATTTACAAACGATTATGAAGCAGGTATCATGAAAATTACATAGGTACCTAAATTTAATTTCCAAAATATAATTTTCCCCATTCTTAATCCAAACAATTTTTATTAATAAAACAAAATTTCATCATGGTTTTTATTATGAAATTTATTTGAGAACAAACAAATAACAAAGAATTTTGAATAAAGGTAAAGCTTAAGGCTTGAAAACACCTAACAACTCCGCACCCTTCCCTTAAACCGTTTTTTTTTTTTTAATATAGATTCCTACATTATTCCCTTAACTCCACAATCTCAATCTCCCTTTCTTGGAAAAAGTCTTCGCAAATTTCACTCATTATCCAAGATCCGTAAAGTGAAATGAAGAATATTTTTTTTAACGTTCTTTATTATTAAATTCTTAGAAAAAAAATAATAAATAAATAAACCACAACAACAAAGGTCCATATCATCATTATTGAATCAGTAAAATAAACATGCGTTAAACACATCTTAAAAATTCATAACCTAAAAAAAAAATAAATCAGGATCATATAATACTGTTTTCCGTTTGTGTACGATATTCATAAAAATATTTTGTGTGATTTTTTTTTTTGTTCAAATTTACCAAAGCCTAAGCAAAAGTGGGCGAAGGCGGGCTGAAAAATTTCCACTGCGGAAAATTTAATATTCACTCATTCTAAATATAAATTCCGTTAAAAACCCACACGCCCAAAATATTGCAAGGAATTTTAACCGAATACATTAGGATGTGGGGAGGGGAGGTGGAGGTGGAGAGATACCACTAGGTGGTTTAAGTGCGGTTGAGGCTTTCTTTATTAATTTTTTTTTTCTCTTTTAAGTTTATGGGAGTCTGCAATGTTATATCTTCGTTTTTTGTTGTTTGATGAAACCAAAAGAATGACTATCGAGAGTTTGCTTGATAAGAAAAGTGAGGAAAGGTAGCAGCGGAAATAATTCGCAAATAATTACGACATACATAGCACTTGAAAGCACTTGGCGATGTAAATTGAATTTTTATCATCGCATCAACTTTCTGTCGGTGAGGTTTATAATATATGGGTTGTCTCAAAAAAAAAAAAAAAAACAATACCTACTTTTGAGAAAGTTCAGGTTTTTTTTTGTACATTTGAAAAGGTATAGAAACTCGTCATAGACATTATGAGCTCAATTATTTTTTTGAAGTACAGATAACCTACTGAGTTTGAATTTCAAAGATTCGCGCAAATTTGGTAGATCTGTTACCTGTAAGATAATCTGGATATACACAAATATCTTCTAGATATATTTTACTTTGAAAAATTTTTCAACAAGTCAATATAAAAAAATTTATAATATTTAATTTTTTTGAGCGACACGTTAGGAACATAGGAAATTGTTTGAGTGAATATTTTATCTCTTGGGAAATTTGTTCATCCAAAAAATTTGAGTGGTGTATTGTGTTCAAGAAAAAAAAACTTTTGAGGTGTTGCCTAAGAATGTGTATAGCTTCGGGCATAAGGTCAGAGGAATTATGAGTGCAGCTAAAAAACATTTTACTTATAAATAAATTTTACAGTGCCCTAAAGGCAGTAAGAACTTTTGGTCATTCGTCAACAACAATAAAAATTCCACCTCTTCTTCGGTTCCCACTCTCATCTATAATGATAACCCTGTTGTTAGTTCAATAGACAAAGCCAATTTGTTTTTAGAGGAAATTGCCGCCAATTCTACTCTGCCGGATAGCGATATGAACACACCTGTAATTGAAGGTGTTAACTTTTCAATGGGTATGATTTATTTTCACTAGAATACTGAAAAATCTCGACACCAATAAATCTGCTGGCCCTGATTAAATATCACCCAACGTACTGAAGAAGAATTGTTTTTCCACGTTGGTAAAACCTCTACGCAAGTTATTCCACCTATACTATTCTTCAGGTTACTTTCCGAATAGTTGGAAAACTGCGTTTATTTAACCAGTCTAAAAAAAAGGTGTATCATCTTCTCCGTCAAATTATCGGGCGATTGCATTAACGTCCCTTCTTTCCAAGGCAATGGAAACATTGATCAACCGTCAGCTGAAGAAATAACTTGAAGACCGGAAACTCCTTAATGATCAGCAATACGGTTTTCGCAGTAATAGATCCACTGGGGATTTAGTAGCAATCCTTATACCGTTTTGGTGAGAGTAAAATTTTTGCCCTGGATATTTCTAAGATGATAGAGTTTGGTAACCAGCTCTGTTATCAAAAATGAATGCTTTCGGTATTGAGAGTTCTCTCATTCATTGGATTAGTAATTATCTCTCTTGTATTGAACAAGTTGTTTTGGATGGTTTTAAATCTGAAGCCCACAAAATAAATGCTGGTGTCCCTCAAGGCTCTGTTTTGTCTCCTACTCTTTTCCTTATTTTTCTAAATGATCTCTTATCTGTAACTACTAATTCTTTGAACTGTTTTGCTGATATTAGCACCCTCAGCTTTTCTTATTCCTTTCCATATTCCATTCCCCACTCTTTCGAATGTGGAACTTCAACGACAGAACATAATGAGCTCACTCAATTCCGACTTAAGTAAAATTGTTGCATGGGGTATTAATAATCGTGTGGAATTTAATGCATTGAAAACCCAGAGATCCCTTTTGTCGTTGAAGCGAAATATTAACACGTTGCCATTGTTCATGAATGGTGTTCGGTTCGCATTGAGGAAAGTGAAAAGCTGTCTTTAGGTATGTGCATTAGTGACAACCTGTTGTGGAATGACCATTTACTGGATGTAGCCAAAAATACAGCGAAGTGCGTTACGGCGTTGTAAGAACCTTTTTTCTCCTTATGACCTGCCTTCAATCTATAAAACATATATATACGTCCTAAGTTAGAGTACAATTCCCAAATAGAGCTTTAAAGTTG
Source organism: Syrphus vitripennis (assembly GCA_958431115.1). NCBI lineage: Eukaryota > Metazoa > Arthropoda > Insecta > Diptera > Syrphidae > Syrphus > Syrphus vitripennis. Next base: position 95,668,640 of record OY288110.1, on the reverse strand, counting down.
ATAGGTGATAGTTCAATTTCGGAAACATTAGTTTCGTTAGAAGATCGTCGAAATGTCTCTTGCCTGTCCTTGTTTTATCGTTACTTTTTTAAACAGTGTTCTAGTGAAATATCTAGCTGCATTTACCCCCTTAAACAATTTCACCGTTATACACATTTTGCTTAGGAATGAACATCAGTATAGCCTTGAGCCAAACTTCGGGCGCACAGTCAAATATAGAGATTCACTGCCAAGTTGTACAACAAATGTAGGATTCCTTACCCGACTTTATTTTCTTTCCCCAATTCAATGTCCAGACGTTTAAGACAAATTGAATAACCCTAACAATTATCTACAAATAGGTCAAAGGCCATTTTTTAAATTGTGTTTAACAATCAATTTAATGGTAAAATAAGTTTAATGGATTAAAAACAAAAAAAAATCAAAATTTATGAAAAAATAAGAAAGTGAGGTCCTTCATAAATTAATTTTTAACTTCTAAAACAAAAGTGTTGTCACGTTACCAAACATTTTTTTTTTTGTAAATAGAAAAATTATATGTATTTTGGTTATTCATTTCTGGAAGTTAAGAGTATTGCTCCAAAAGTACGTATTACAGTAAAAAGATAGGCCTCGAAAATTCCTATACCGTAAATTATTTTAAGATTGACTACGTTTCTGCAAACATATTTTTTTTTTCAAATAAAAGAAAATAGTGAGAATTTTTTTAAATCATCAAATAGCAGCATATCTGCCGGGCTCTTGAATAAAATGCTATCGTTCCTCCACCATGCATGACACTAGAACGACATTATATTGTTCGAAGATAAATACAGTTTTTAAAAATTCAGTCGAGTTGTGATGATTTGGTTTGTGGTGATAAGCTTTCGGACACATTATGAAATCTTTAATTTAAAAAGAGTATGATTTTTTCTGTTTATTTATTATAACAACAAATTATGGCCAAAACAAAAAAATTTACAAAAACTCAAATTATTGTAGTACCACAAAAATATTCATTCATTTTTTCATTCGATTACTTTGTTTAATTTTTTTGAATTAACATTTTTTTAAATAAATATTTTATTTTAGACTTGCTTCAAACTATTCTGATGTGATTAATTGTCAGAGTTGTCTGATTTTCTTAAATATGTTAAAAAATTAAGTCAAGTAATTTTCAAAAAAATTATTTTTTAAAATACAATGAGGCATGTGGTCATAAATTTGCTAAAATGCCTTATACCACATAACTTTAAAAAATTTGAATTTAAGACAATTTACTTAAGTACCTTACCTACTCTTAAATAGCTTTCAATTGTAAATGACAATTATTGTTGTTAAGGATTTTTACTATCCTTTCAAATCTATAATTCATCCGTAAATTCTCATCAGCAATTGACAAATTTATCTCTTTAAGATTTAATATTTTTTATATAAAAAGATATAGAATAAGTCATGTGCTTTTATTATCATCCGGAATGACATAATTTAGAAGTTCTGCTTCTTCGTATACCTCCATGTCTAAATTGTATACTCATTTGATTTATTGACCATCAATAAATTAATCACTTCCACATACAGATTGCTAATTATGGGGTCGAGAAAACAGGTTGAATTTTGCGGGTGACGATGACCAAAAAATAATGAAGAAGGAGGAAAGAGGATGAGCAAACCCATAAGGAAGATATTATATTAGACACTATCATCGGAAGTAGCTAAAGCTAAATACTGTATCTGCTGAAAGAGAGGGCCTGTGAAAATGGATAAATGATAGAAAAGTTTTTTTTTTCAATTTTCCTCTTCCCTTTATCTTTCTTCATCCTTCCATATGATAGTAGGTATCCTAGCAAAAGGGAGAATTAATAGCGCTCTTCCAGTAGATATTTATATCTACCATAAATGAAAACATAAAACAATTTTTTTTTTTTGTTTTGTTTATCATATTTTACTTTTTATATCACAAAAGACATAATGAAGTGAAATGGACGACTGAGCATCTTGTGTGGGGCTATTTTTCATTCACAATAAATCCATTTTACCCTGCAGGACCACTTAGCTATATCCACTCTTCTAACACCCCTTCCCTATGTTCAGTATCTGATCTCTTACACAAAAGGCTTACGACAGATAGAATGATAATTTGTTTTTTTTTTTTTTTTTTTGTATATTATAATCGTAGATAAAGATTTTAACGACAAAATGGTTTGGTTATCCAACAGAACACACAAAACAAAGCAAAAAAAATTGTTGTGAATCATTTTCACTTTATTTATATATCCTTAAGAAACGACCACTACTTTTGGGTTTTTGTAGGTTTATTTTGTATCTTATCAGATTTGTTTGAAAAGCAAAATTATTTAGAAACCTACATACAACTCAATGGAAAAATTGAGGGATCAACAATTTTTTCGTCAAGAGAAAATAAAATGGATTTCAAAGCATTGCATTCATCGCACAAGATTCTATTCTATTTTTGATATTTTTAAATGTTGCTATGTCTACAAAAACGTCTATGGACTTTTAACAAAAACAGTATACTTGGCTCAATCTTAAGTTTGATAGTCTCTGTGGGATATCAATTATACTGAAATAACAAAATGAAAAATATTTGAAAATGAGTGTTTTTTAATTGATCATCGGTGTCACAGACTCCAATAAGACTTGTCAACAAAATTAAACAAAATTAAAAAATTGAAATTTTTTTACAAAAACCATAACATATTTTACCAAAAGGTTTTTGTGTATTGAATCTAAACTCAGAAAAAAAAACTTCTGGTTTGAAAACTCAATTTTTATTTTTTTTTTCGTTATATTTGAAATCATGTAACAGTGTTAGGGAATTTTTTAAAAACATATTTTTTAGCTCTGGTACATGCTGAGTTCCACTGCTCCATCAGTTAAGGTTTTTGAGATCTACACATTTTAAAAATGAAGAAAAACCTTTTTTGCTATTTTTGAAGCTATAATACAATACACAATTCATCGCTAATTGTATCATAGCTGCAAAAATAGCAACAACAACAAAAATGAATGATTTTTTACAACCGAGTTTAAATCTTTTCAATATATTTTTTTACTTGGGGATAAAACTCTTTGTTGAAGGTCGTGTGTTGTTGCCATTATACACGATATTAGTGTTTTATCTTGGAATATCAAATTAAAAAAGAGGCTGGGTGCGACCCACACTGATAACTTCCCATATGTGATCTTGAAAACTTTATATTTAGTTTTTTTCAAATAACCAAATTTTCTGCAGTTTTTTGTAAAAAAACTGTCCATTGAATTTCTTTGAAATTTTCACCAGTAGTCAAAAACAACATTTTTCGTAAAATAAAATTATTTTAAAATTAATATCGTTTTTCCATCTAAGGATATTCGAGTTATAAAATTTTTTTTTTTAGTTTTTTTGATTTTAAAAAATAGCGGTGTATTAATTTTTTTCCAAATTCATATCATATTTGTATGACGTCATAATGTGTGGAATAAAATTTATTTCAAGTCAATAGCATTATTTGTTCGTAATATATTTGAGCCCAACCAAAATTTTCACTTCTTTTTTAAACTGCTATGGTAAAAAAACAACTAATTGAATATTAATAAACGCCCTTTCAGCTTCTTTCGAAGTTATTATCTGTAAAACAAAATTTACTTCAAGTCGATATCTCTACTCGTTCTTGAGATATCGACGACGAAAAATGGTACCAGAACGTACGGACATACGAACGTACGAACGTACGTACACACGCACACACAGACATCTCTCTAAAAATGATTGATATAGGCTCTAGGGACCTTGAAACGTCGAGAAATGTCAAAAATTTCAATTTGACAAATCGGACCGATTACAATAACTCCCTATGGGAAGTTAAAAAAAGACTAATTTTTAAAAAGACTCTCAGATAAAGATTTTGAAAGAACAATTTGAGAACTTTATGGCATAGTTAAAAACTTTGCTAAAAAACACTATCCAGTATTTAAGGACAGCTTCAAAAACAGAAAAATTAAAGTTTTTTAAAAAAAATTTACACAAAATAAACAATTTTAAAATCTTTAAAAATTATCAAAAAACAATAAAATTGTTTAATAACCAAAAATCATTTATTAATTCAATCATGAAAGGAAACCGCACAACCAATCAACTTCGATAAAAATCACAATTTTAGGATTGTATGTATTTAAAAAAAAAATATTGAAAATATTCTTACCACATGTTTGAGACATTATTGTAAGAAAAGGGAATTTTGTGCGTTTCAAAATATATATACTTATATATTTTATAAGTGGCACGAAAATTTTTCGTTTAGGGCAATAAAGTTAATAATTACAAAAAAAACACCAATATATTGTAATACCTTGTATAAAACATAATTTTGTCGAATTGAACAAATTAAACGATGATGTAAACAATTTAAATATTTGAAACCCAAGCTCACTTTTTAATTCGATAAAACGGCAACCCTGCAAACACTACCATTATACCTATTTACCTTAAACTGGAACGCATTTTACTAAGGAACAACTTGAACTATGAACTCTTCCAAATACCCGAAATCTACATGAATATTCTTACTTTAAAGAATAATATCGGTTAAGTTTCCAGGGCAGGTTGAAACTATCCAGAACATGAAACTAAATTTGAAAAAAAGATCTAGATTTCTTGAAGGTAAAATTAAATACCATGCACAAGAACATATTTCGTAACTTGGATACGGACGTCATCTTTTCCCTAGTTTACAAATTTTGTTTTAATGGGAAGTTTTCTTTTTTCCATAAAATTTTCAAAGATTTTAAAGTGCTTAAAACGCATAACTCATTAGGTTTTTTCACACATACTTCTTTAAGGTATGTGTACTTCTCCAGTATTTTGAGAAATCCATATTTTTTTAAATTTCTGTAGTTCACTTCCTCTATAAAATTATCAAACCACTAACTTCTAACATGGTACTTTCCACCCATTTTAAAGCCAACGATTCCGACCCTGAGATGTTTTGTGTACCAACTATTTACCCCATCTTCTAAAAATGTTTGTTTTCTCAATTGATTAAGCTAAATGGTAAGAGTCATACGTGCCTAATTTAATCTAATTAAAGAGATTCACAAAATTTTCCATGAGCAAGGACCAAAAACCCAAGAACAAACAAACACATTCGTATTAATTTTGAAAAGAAAAAAAAAAGAAAACTCTCATAGAAAACATAACTAAATTAAACGGACAAATAAATCACACAAGAATGACCCCGTAGAATAATGAAATCCTGCCACTAAAACGTATCCATCAATTAGCTTCTAAATTAAAGATAACAGTTCTACATGTGTATGTATGAGGTACGAGTACATGGTATATGCGGTTGGTTAAATGCGGTGTGGGTATATAAACGAGCATAGCTTTGTTCTAATTTATCCTCGCTCTCTCTCCCTCTCTCTGTCATTTTGCTTTGCTTTCATCATCATTACACACAGGATCAAGAGCAGACAAATTTTCGTCTTTCCTATTAAATGAATCCTTTTTTTTTGGTCCCGGATGGGATCAATTATTGTTATTTTTTTTTTGTCATTTAATGGAATTAACGTCAGAGTCCCCATTCCTTTTTTTTATATATGGCTTGAATATTTTTAAGTTAAAAACTTACCTTTGTTCGTCCTTGGTGTGGTGCAGTTTTGTTGAGAATACGCAGATGTGCGAATATATTTTATTATAAGTGTCCTATTAGCTTTGTTTTTGTATTTTAATCCTTTACCGTACACACGAGCGTAGCTCATTATTATGAGAGTTGAGAGCAGTTGTGGAAGACATTTTTATCCTGTCACTTTGGCCGATTTTATGAGTTTGCATTTTAGCAGTGACCTGGAATTAAAGTAAATGAGTATGATGAGACTCTAATGCTTGCACCAGATTATAAAGAGTTACTTTAAGTTGAAAACTAATTATTTTGGAAAATGTACAAGGTTCAAAAAAGAGGATGCCGTTGTTGTGAATTGTAGGTATGTGTTGTGTTTGTGACTAATCAAGGCCTCAATTTAAAATCAAGATTTTAAAATGAATGAAGAGTTAAGTTCAGAACCTTATATTTAAATTATTTAAGGAAGTTGTTAAATATTTTTGTTTTCGATATTTTTCTCCAAAATTGAGAAAACTGAGTTTTTTTTTTTAAATTATTTTTATCTAAAATTATAATCATTCTAATTATACGAGTAATAATAATTTTCCAAAAAGTTATACAAAGTTTTTTTAATTTTTCATAAAAACCGAAAAAAATCAAAAATCAAGCAATCAGAATAAATACAAAACAATTTATTAAAATGATTATTTTATAATAAAAACTGTTATCAAAAGAAGCATAACATAAAGAAAGTTTTCGAATAGTGAATTAAATTTTCATTGAAGAAATTGAGGGAAAAAAATTAAAAGTGCTATTCAATAAAAAAAAGTACGTATACGCCATAGTGCACAATTCTCTCAAAAATGAACTTTGCATTGAAACTGCTTTAAGTCTGGGAGCGGCTGTATTTCCCCATTTAGACGAGAAAGAAAAAGTTCTTTAAAAATGGCTTAAACTTTACTAAATTTTAACGGAACGAAAACGAGAATTCAGAAGTCTCGTTTCAGTATCGTCTCGTGCCCAATCCTACTTACGATGATATTAAAACAATGGAAATACGTTTTTAATTTTTTCCAAGCCAAGAAAATATTTTTTCAGATATTTCTGCTGAAATAAAATCGCTATCGCTCGAAATGATGAAAATTCTCAGAATTTATTGAAATTTTCTTACTAAAGCATTTTCAAAAAAAAAATAATTAAGTTAAATAAAATAAAATTACTGTTCCATGCCATAATTTAATTTAATACAACAACAACAAAAATAAAAATTATTTACAAACAACTGTCATCAGCACATGTTGGGAATGGTCTTATAATAAATGAACATGAAAATCCTTGTTCCATTATAAAGTTCGACTGCAGGGTGAGTTCTGTTTGTTTACTGTTCTTATTGTTTCTGTGGCAGTAGAAAGGGCATTGTATATTTATACGAGTTCGTATAGCATTATACCATCAATATAGAAAACCTACTTTGGAGAGGCCAATCGCCACCTCTCATCGACCTCATTTCATGTTACCACAGCACAGACCTTGATGGTCGCTCTTATTGTACGCTCTACAATGTACGAGTATAAACGTACGGTACGTACACCGTACACCCCCATCATCATCATCAACATCATCATCATCAACATCATCATCATCAACAACTATGTATTTGTAATTACAAATCCACTTCCACTTCCACCCACCCCCACCCCCTCCAATAACGCAGTATAACAAAGTGCCTTCCCACACATTCAAACCCCCGCCCCCGGCAGCCACATTGAATCAAAAAAGGAATTTCTCATGCTCGTGCTGGATTAGTGATTTCCATGAACACATTTTCGGTTCAGAAAAAAAAAAAAAAATGATTACGATGGCGTGGGGGGAGGGGGGGTGAATAGTGAACTTTCCCGTTCCCAGTACAAACTCTCCTCAAACCAAAAAAGCCCTTGACAATTAATTGTGAATGAAAAAATCGAATCACGTGTCACGTTGTAATGTTATATCTAAACAAAATTGCCCCACAAAAATTGAGGCATGGGTTTTAGGTCAGTCGGTAAAGGAACTTGGTTTTTACACAAATACCCAACTCAAATTTTATGATTGAAACGGTAAAATGAATGAACTTCGTCATCATCAGCGTCTCGACAAACCGGGATTCGGCCTTGGCCTCTTTCAACAAGTCTCTCCATCTATCCCGGTCCTGAGCCGACGACGACGACGCCCCGATGTTGCATACTCCAAGGCTTCCGGCGTCCTGGTCTACGCCATCTCTCCAGCGCCACACTGTCGTCTACCATAGAATGCACCACAAAGGACTTTCCGAGCCCGGTTCCCCTTCGCTCATGCGAGCTAGGTGCCTTGCCCACCGGAGTCTACCGAGCTTAATTTTTGTCACTATGTCTGCTTACAATTCATGACAGTACCGTCTCCGGAATCGTTTATCCTCACATATGGGGTCAACAATTAATTTCCTTAAGACCTTTCTCTTGAACACGGCTAAGAGGTCGGAGAGTCTTTTGCTAAGCACAATTTCTTTATTTATCAGACAGCTAGAATTTAAAGAAAAAATGGTGAGTTGGACGCCATTTTGAAAAAAAATGTTTTGATCCTTTTCTCGAGAAGGGCTCATCGTACAAGAAATTTTTGACGACTTTTTCTATTGAAAATTTAGTTGCCTTTCTTTTTTGCCTACAATATTTTTTAATGGGACTTATAGTTTCAGAGTTATCAACCGTTAGAGAGAAAATAGTATACTTTAAGGCGCTGTAACTCTTTAAATTTAAGTCCCATGAAAAAGTGTCTTAAACAAAAAAGAAAGAAAATTAAATTCTAAATCGAATTTGTTCTAACAAATTTCTTGTTAAATAACCCATTCTCGTGGTATTGATTAAAATAGGTTTTTCAAAATGGCGTCCCACGCAGAACAATATGACAGCGACGCCATTTTTATTTGAAAACTATTTTTGATGCTATTGCCTGGCCTATTTTAGTTAGGTATAAGTTGCGGGGCTCAGGTTGTGAATTGAGATGAAATCCTAAAATTCTTCATCAATAATGCAACTTAGACAGCAATTTATTTCTTCTTTATGTAATGTCCACCCAAGTTCATTCTATGAAGCTACATACATACATACATATACCTGAATGTTGTTTTCTTGTTAAACTTTGTTTGTGTGGATGTTGTGCTTGTTTTTGGGGTCATAAGAATCGCCTTTAGGCATAATAACAGAGTGAAAGTGTAGGTGATGAAGTTTGAAAAGAGAAGGTGAAATGTTATATTGAGTGTAAGGAACCCAAAAAAACTTATTTAACCAACAAAAGTCCGAAAATGTTATAGAAAGTTATTTTTTTTTTTTGATATGATGATGTTTTTGTGAAAGTCTTGATCCAGAAGATTTTTATTTGAAAAACCTTTTATGGGACATAGTAATAAATTTGTTGTCAAAAAAAACTTCATAATTTCTTTGCCTAATGTTTTGTCAAATGATTCTTTAAAAAGTTTTATTTCTAAAAATGTTATGTATACTGAGAAGAACTGAATATTACAGAAACAGAAAATTAGAGCACAACATTCAAATAATATTCAACAAGTACAAAGTAGTTTTGGAATATGGAGAAATTCTTTGTATGATGTGTGTAGGTGTAAGTACAATATTAGAGTGGTCCAGATTTTAATATATTTTGGGAAATTATGTGTTCCCGGTGTCATTTAGATTTTAACTTCTCTTGTCTTGAAGGAATACATATTTGTCTTTACACATCTAGAAAAAAGCTAGGGAAAGCAATTGAAAAGGTTTCATTTGAAATTCTAAAAAAAAATGTAAAAGTTGAAGCTTCAAACTTTCTAGATGGGTTGCACAAATAGGTAAAGGAATAAAATGAGAATAATTTCGACACGATATTTTCGAAACGGATCTAGTCAAAAACTAGTCCAAGCTATAGATCAGTACGTTCTTTCACATAATTCAATTTTCAAATTCAACAAATTTCAGGGAATTTCAAAAAAATAATTTTTGCTGTCTTTAGTTTGACTAATATATGAATTATGCCAAACATGATAACTCGAAAAAATTAATTCAGAAAGTATACTAAAGAATATATTTCTGAGTTCAAAAAAAAAAGGTATAATTGGACATTGTAAGTGCTGTGATTGTTTTTTAATAATATGTTAATTCTTATTAAAGTATTTTATTTGGAAAATTTACTCTCGGCCTAAATGAGGGAAAATTCATATAAATAAAGGGTGTCCCAACAACAACGCCAGATTTAAATGTTAAATAAAACGGAGATATTTAAAAAAAAAATCGCGAATTCTTTATTATATCGTAAAATAGACAAAATGAGGTTATGTATGGAACGACACATCGGGTAGATGGCCGCCGCGGCTTTGCTGGCACATACGCGATCTTTTAATGGAATTTTCAATGACCGTTTTGCATAAATACTGCGGTATTTCATTAATGCAGCGTCCAATTTCCTCTTTTAAGGCTTGAGTCGTCGTTGGCTTATTCGCATAAACCATCGACTTCAAAAAACCCCAAAGAAAAAAGTCCAAAGTCCAATTCTGGTCTCCAAAACGCGAAATAACACGACCGCAAAATGACTGATGCAGCAATTGAATTGTTTCTCTGGTTGTATGAGATGTGGCGCCGTCTTGTTGAAACCACATATTCTCCACATTCATTTCCTCAATTCTTGGCAAAAAAAAACTGGTTATCATGTCACGATACCGAACACCTTTGACTGTTTGCGCTTGACCTGACTCATTTTCATAGAAAAAAGGTCCAATGATTCCTCCAGCCCAAAATCCACACCATACAGTGACACGTTGAGGATGCATTTGCTTCTCGTGAATAACTCGAGGATTTTCCTCGCCCCAAATGCGACAATTCTGCCTATTGACGAAGCCATCAAGATGGAAATGGGCCTCGTCACTAATGATGATTTTATCGGCAAAATCAGCATTTTCATATTGTCTCTCCAATACCCAATTAACGAACGGCCATCTGCCGGATGTGTTGTTTCATAAATAACCTCATCCTGTCTACTTTACGATATAATAAAGAATTCGCGATTTTTTTTAAATATCTGCGTTTTATTTAAAATTTAAATCTTGCGTTCTTGTTGGGACACCTTTATATATTAATTTTTTTTCTTCTTTTGACGGAACCTTCACGACCCAGACTTTTGACACGTATGTTATGCTACATCAAAAAGAAACTCTTTTTTATAAATTTTTAAAGAATTGTGGCCAGGGGACATAGGATTTTTAAGGTTTTGGACCAAACCCATGTTAACTCATTATTTGAAAAAAATTTTAAATTATTTTGTAAAAGGTTATTTTTAATAGCCTGCTATTTTGGTAGTTGCCACTTTTGAAGCTGTAACTTTTTCACATTTGACAATTAGAACCCACGCCATTAATAAAAATAGAACGATACACGCTTCAACAATGCATTGAAGTTATTAAAATTCGCTATAAAAATGGTTGAAATTGGCAGAGATGATCCGGAATTTCATCGAAAAATCATCTTGACTGATGAGGTTCATTTTCATCTTGTGGCTAGGTCAACAAGCTATTAAATTGTCCCATATGGGGCTAAGAAAACTCAAGATTTGTTGTTTAAAAACCTTATTTTCTGCATCTTCAACGAGTGACTGACTGAGGCTGAAGCAACAGCTACGGTGAATGGATTGCGTAAGATAGGCGCTACGTGCACAGAAGAGGTGATCACACCTGGCGACCGAGATCTTGTGACTTAGCACCTTGGAACTTCTTTCTTTGGATCCACGTGAAAGATAAGGTCTATGCCAACAGTCCAGCGTCAATTCAAGACCTCAAAGATGGAATTCATAAAACTATTGAGCCACTTTGCAATTTGGTGATGGAAAATTTCATGAAGAGGATGAGCGTAGCCGTAGCGGCCATTTGGCGGAAATTGTTTTCCATTATTAATGGCATACTTTCCTCTTTATAGTGAAATAAACATCAGATCATTTATCTCAAAAAATGGCATTTTTCTTTGAATATCAAAATATCACCTCTTATTGGAAAACCCTGTATAATGGTTTTACTGGTCTATAATGGCAAGATGTGTTTCTGCTTACATACAAATTGACTATAAATGGTCCCCAGGAGACTGAGGTTTTGTAAATATCAGTGGTAGACCATGCTTACGCTGGAGAGATGGCTTAGACCAGGACGCCCGAAGCATTGGGGTGCGCAACTGGATGGTGTCGGTTCGAGACCGGGATAGGTGGAGAGACTAGTTGAAGGAGGCCACGACCGGACCCTGGTTGCCGAGCCGATGATGATGATGAAATTTATTTTGTCTTCTAGAAATATACTTTGGTCAACAATTTAACACCAATTTTTTTTTGTTCAGAGAACGCAAGAAAGTAGGCCCCAAGATTCTGTATGTATGTCGATTTTCATATTTTTTTCCAATGACATTTCTGGAAAGTTATATTTTTATCTCACACGTACGACAACTTTGAACTTGTACTTTTGAATTTTAGGAGTGAAGTAGAAGAAATTCCAAATTTTTAAAAATTTCTCCTAAAATTAACAAAACCCAAAAAAGATTTTATGCCCCTTTTTTGTTTTGCTAGAGCAATAAGGTTATAGTGCTTTTTCGATATTTGCATAAATTAAACAGCTGATTAATTTAAACTAAAACGTAAGATTGTTCCTGTCTGTTAAAAAAAAAACAATTCAAGATTCGACCTTTTTCTAGACTTTTAGTGTGCCTTAAAGAACGGATTATTTTGTAAAAAATACGTTGTCACATTGAAAAATAAAATGCTGAACAGTGATGCCATCTAACTTTATGAGTTATTATTAATTAACGGAATGGAAAATTAATTTATTCTAAAGGAAACACATTTCCGTTTTCAACAGATTTAGTGAATTAATATAGTTACGTGTTTATAGTTTTTGTGTTCTCTTTAGTAGAATATTTGAATACCCAGGTGTAGTGTTATGGTCAATCCTACTTACGCACTATAAAAAAAAAATAGTATCACGTGTCTAATTGACACACCATCCCTATCACCATCCCCAAAAATCATTCTTACACATCATCTACTTAAACTTAACTACACTATATAGAGGTAGGTACCTGTAAATATATATATCTACTATTAACATCTTCATAAGCTTCCGGTTTAATTTTGTCTTAAATATACAAAACATCCAAACGTACAAAAAAGATATACATAGAGGTTCTTACCCAATTAAAGGGACCTTTTGTTTCCCGTAAAGACTAAGAGAAGATTTTGATATTTTAAGGAAACCATCTTACCCAAAAATTAATAAATTAATGAAGAAACAACAACAAAAACTTTAAGGGATGGAAGTAGTAGGTAGCTATTTAGACATCTTCGTATTTGGACACCAACAAAAAATGGCAATGACGGTGCGGTGGCGGCCATTGTTGGTGGCGCCTATGACCAACACGCAAACATTCACCAAGAAATTAATTATAACGATGGTATGAGAAGTGGGTATAAAGTTTAGGTTTTTGCCAAAACAAATGTAATTATACTATCTTGTGTGATTTTATACAGAGTCATATTTGTGTAGGAGTGGAATCATCTGGTTTCGGTTATTTAAGAGGAATACCAAGTTTTTAATGAACTATCCACAAGGACCACATGTGTTTATGTATTCCATTATTTTATCCTTTTTGAAGAATTAAATTACAAATAGGAAAGGTTTAAGCACTTTGGTTGGAAGTTTTTATTGTAGTTTTAAAGAAAAACAAGAGAAGAATATATAAGTATGTATTTTAAAAGAACGTTTAGGCTAAGTTCAAAATTGTTGAATATTCTTTGAAAAGTTTTAAAATTTTTCAATTCAATTTCGAAACTAAAATAGTTTTTATCACTTTTTTTGTATAAAAAGTTAATATATGTTAATTATTTTTAGACACTAATATTTAATTCCAACTTATTATTTAGTAAGCATTATCTAGAAACCAGAGATTCGTGGGTGATCTGGGACTTCAGAGGCAGGATTAAATACCTCAACAACATAATAACATGAATATGAATTTCCGAAAAATAGTTTAATGAAGATATTTCTCCGAACAGTTAACCTACGTGATAACACACTACAAAGTTCTTTGAATTTTTATATCAGAACAATTTCGTGCAACAGCTCGTGGAGGCCATACTGTTTTTTTTTTAACTTTCTGTAAAAATATCGTCAGCGTCGAGCAACACGTGCAAATGATAAAACTTTGCTATCCAATGGGTGTTCTCTAGTAGCAACGATGCGGCGTTGCTTTCTTTTTTATGGGGTACATGGTCGTCCTTCCAAGTAGACTTTTCATGAACAATCAGCCAACAGCCTACCGTACGTCAACGAAATGCAAGATCTTCCAAAAACATCGCCAATGTTTGAGAAAGTGTGTCAATTCCACGTCGCTCACTTGAACTTGGCCTGTCGCAGACCACAACATGGCGAATTTTGCGTTGTGATTTGGGCCTGCATTCATACTAAATCTAACTGACTCAGGAGCTGAAACCAAACGAACGTAGGGACCGTCGTGTCTTCTCTTATTGGGTTTTGGAGCAGTTTTAAGTTGATCCTGATTTTGGTCGTAAATAAGCAAAATTGCCGAATTTGGGACAACATCATTCGTGTGGATATGTGAATCATCGGTTACCCTCTAACTATCGTCCAATTGATCTTACGTCTATTCTTTCAATGATAATGGAAACGCTCATTAATCGTCAACTTAAGAAATGTCTCACTTCTTAATGACGGGCAATACGGCTTTCGCAGCAATAGGTCCACTGGTGATTTAATGGTTTATCTCACCAAACAGTGGCACAGATCTCACGCTCTCTTATCGAAAACGCACCTGCATTTGGAATCAATGAATGTCTTCTTCATTGGATTAGAAATTACCTTTCGGACCGCTCAATACAAGTTGTGTTGGATAGTTTCAAGTCTGATATACATAAAATAAATGCTGGTGTGCCCCAGGGCTCCGTTTCGTCTCCGAGTCTCTTCCTTATTTTCATCAATGATCTTTTATCTGCAACTTGCAATCCTTTATATTGTTTTAAAAGATGTTACCAAAAATGCTGCTAAGTGTTTAGGGTTTCTTCGTCGATGCAAGATATTTTTCTCCCCTTCTGATCTGGCTATAATTTAGAAAGCCTTCATCCACCCAAAGCTTGACTAAAACTCGCATATCTAAGCGGGTGCTGCAATCGCTTAAATTTTTTTTTTGATATAATCCAAAATAGAGTTTTGAAAATAAAAGGTGAAAGAACTATAACAGAAACATTTCCTTTCTTGGAACATCGACGCAATGTTTCTTGTCTTTTACTTTTTTATCGCTACTTTCATAAGCAATGTTCTAGTGAAATAGCCAGTTGCATTCCTCCCCTTGAACAATTCACACTACCAGGAATGCCCATCAGTTCACCCTTGAGCCCAACTTCGGACACACTGTTAAGTACAGAGAATATTTCTTATTATTATTTATTTTTCCTATCCATTTCAATGCTCAGACATTCAAAACCAATCTGCATCGGCATCTAATTTTATTATGTGCATTTATTTAATTTATGGAAGAAGTTGTTTTTTAAAGGTTCCAGAGAAAGCCTTCATAATTAACGGTATTGGCGTCAATATACGACAAGCCAAATTTTACATGACCTATTTTCTTCCAGCACATTTCTTCGTCTAATATTCATCACTTGAGCTTCATTTAACTGTCGTTATGTGCTCTAATAAAATAGCTGAATTGTTAGTTGGGCTTACAGGATATTGGTTTAATTTTTCAACAGCCATCACGATTTTGTTTGAATTTCATCGAATTAAGATATTGATTGTTAAAGACTTATACCATGTTCCAATTAATGCAACAGCAATAGATAGAAGATAAAAAATTAAGGCTTACAAAAGTTTTCAACACTTTTATTGAGCTCGGTCTATATGAAATTTAGCATCTTCTTTAAGTGCACTAAAAACTTTAAAAAAATCATGGAATTCGATTCTGATTTAAGCTGAATTAATATTAAGAGACCTATTTTACAAAAAATACCTACATACATAGATAATTTTTTAAAACGTTTCAACAAAAAAAAAAATGTTTCAACCATGCGTAAATTCTTATCTTCAACTTTTGTATCTTCAACTTTGATATATGTATGCATCATCGTTAAGTTAGTTTGTTTGGGAATCTTTTATAAAAGTTTTCCATAATTTATTTGTTAATCAGTCATCTTGTGACACACCAAATCAGAACATTCTTTATATTTTTATTTTTTTTTTTAAGAAAAAACTTTTGCTTCTGCTCTTGACATAAGCTTGACAAAAACCAACAAAAAAAAAGAAAAGTTTTGATTCTTTCTTTTCTACACAAAATGATTTACTTAACAGTTTTAGGATATTAAATCAATTGTCTCGCAGAAAAAAAAGGGATACAAAAAAAAAGAGATACCTTTTGAGTTTTAAACGACTTTCTTTTGTAAATTTTTGCAAGCACATCGGCAAATATTTTGTCTGTCCTGTCTTTTGTAGGTAAATGAATGTGTCTATATATGTATGTATGTGTATGAAAAGAGAATTAAAGGGCAAAGAAAGTTTTCAAAAGAGAAAATCTTTTGTTGACAAGAGACTAGAAGATGAATATCTTTAATTTTTTGTTTCTTAAATTTGTTTTTTAATTTTTTTTTTCTTTTCAGATTTTTTTTTTCAATGCGCAAAAATAAAGTAAATACATTTTTAAAACCTCTTAGATTTTCAACACACAAACAAAAAAGGCTTTTTTTCAAAATCTTCTATTAAGAACAGATTTTTAGAAAAGATCGGTATTGCGCCTTCAAGAGACTCAAAAAAAAATTGATGATATCTCAATATAATTCACTAAAAAATTAATCAATTAAAAAAGATTCTTTTAAACTTTCAATAAATATTTTACGAACTTGAAAGCAATTAAAATTTATCATTTAGATAAAAAAACATTAACCTTAAAACATAAAGGTAAAATATTTTATGAGCTATACTAAAATATACTATAACGGTATATAAGAATTGATTAATATTACTTTCTTATTGCTGGGTTTTAACCAAAGAAAAAAAAAAAAGAAATTAAAATCAAATGTTCTTCATAAATATAAAATTTTTAATTGACTTATTTTATGACAGAGAGCAACAATAAGAGAATTTCAAAAACAAAATCATCGCAATTTCATCAATCGTTTGTAAGGCTTTTAAAATCTATCTACTTAAACATTTATTTTAACCATAGGTAAGGTGTACTGTAATAAGTACCTACTGTGACATAAAATTAAGCCAAAGAGAGACAGAGAGAGAGAGATAACTTATCGAGGGTAATAAAATGTTATGACTTCTTACATCTTGCAGTACCTACCGTACAAAATAAACACATCAAAAGCACTCTTGAACATAAAATAAATTGTAATTCCAAAAACACCTTTTTGATGTTCTACCAATCAAAAATCATTTCCCTTAGGATGTCACCTTAAATATTGTTCTGTCATATCAAGGACCCTCAATATCTTTCGATCCGCACTCCCTATTTGCCCTCCTCTTTAATCCAAACAAACAACTTATATCTATTTTATTCAATGTGGTTCGCTCATTTCTGAACAATCAAGGCCATAATCATCAAACCATGCAACCGCAAATGCATTGTTTAGTTTCACCACAAAACTGTCACTTTTCTTACTCCTGTACAAACAAAATCCTTAACCGCACATACCTACATAAATTTATAGGCCAGTCGGTGAAGGTGAAAAAAGAATTTCCAGAAAGCAAAATCACCCATTACAAGTTTTATGATTTGAATTGATAAAAAATGTGGGTTGACTGTAATCTTAAAATAAAATGGCGCCATAAGTAAGTGTTGTCCGTTGGTAGCCATTTTGAAAAGCTGTTTTAACCCATGTCACTAAAAGGACTCACTGTACGAGACATTTTTAAATGCTATTCCCATAAATAATTATTACAAATTATACAAACTTTCAGAGACACAGAGACAAAACGCCTAAAACTATACTTTATTATTTGTTTTGCTTATATCTTAATTAGGGCTAATATTATGAGAAAAAAAAATTAAGTACAAAGCTATAGAACATAAAATTCTCCACATTTGTAGAGTAAATATGTGAATAATAATTTTTTTCCTGAACTATAATTTAGTTACGTTATTTTAAAAAAGAAATTTTTTCAAACAAGGCTCCTTATTTTTTTATTAATTTTGTTTACTTTAAAAAAGTTTAAAAAAATTGCACCTGAAGAGAAACATAACTTACGAAATATAACAAAAAAAACATTGGACAAAATAATTGTATGATATATAATTTTTTTAAATTTTAAGCAAAAAAATTAAAAGAAGTATACTTTTAGGCGTTTTAACTCTGAAAGTGTTAAAAATATTTTGTTACCCATTGTGTGTTACCAGCTGTGTCCTTGAACAATGAGCCGATATCATAAAATTGGAAAAACGCGGTTTTAAAAAATGTCGGCTAATGCATGACACTTACAACCGAACTACTTTTTCTAAGCCCTTCGTATTTCATTTCAAATTTGAGATGCGTATCTTTAAAAAAAACATCCTTTGCCGACTGGCCTATGCATCGTAGGTAAGGAATGTACTATTTGGTTCATGGTACTCACGTTCCGTCCAAGTTTTACGCTTTCACTACAAATCAACTGTAGTTATACAAACTAACCCAAGTTGACAGCTTTTATCATCCGTCAAGGAATCACTTTGGAGGCCTTTTCGATTAAGATACACGCGGGTACCGTTGGCGTTGTGAGTGTATGTGTATGTGGGGGACTTTACCTTTCTGATGGGTAAAGGTTTTAGCTGCTTTTTGTTGGGGATAATAATATTGGTTTTTGTTTGTACGAGTATATGTATATGAGTTCAGGAATGTATGTAGGTAATATTGAAAAGGAATGAGGAGTTCCGCTCTGGTGGAATCCAAATTAATTAAAGGTTGGGATCAGCATGATGGTGGTTGCAGGGTCGGCTTGGTTTGGTTAGGTATACTTTTACTTATGTGACGGTTTGGTGGATAGGATATATTGACGAGAATGACGAAGGGATTATAAAATGAAATTCGAACTTTGCAGAGCCAAAGGATGGTCGCTTCGCGGTTTTCAACAGAAGTCCTGATCAAGGGGAATATGTACATGTGTGCGTTTGAGAATGTGGGCCATGAGTATTGGAGGTATGCTTACTAGTGCATTTTTGAAGCATAGAAATTGTGAGAGTTTTTGAGTAACCGAACAGAAAAGCAGCATCAGAAGAGCCAAGGGTGGATTTTTTTTATTTTTTTTTTTTTAAAGGCAGGGATGGAAAATTCATTGGAGCGGTTAGTTGCTTTCCTATTCGACCATAACCAGGTGAACAGAATTTAAATTGAATATCGACAGAGGGGGGGGGGGGGTTATTTTCAACATTGAATTGGTAGATACATTTATATATATTGACTTGTGTTTGTGAAATTTCGATGAATGCTGAATGCGCTTACGGAAAGAGTAATAGAAAATTGTAAAAAAAAAACCATGCAAAGGGAATGATAAGTAATATAATCAAGCACCTTTGAGCGACATTTAACATTTGCTTTTAAATGAAATCTACTCAATTACTAAGTTGGGTTATTTTTTTTTTTTTTTGTTTGCATCTTACCCTAGAGGGATTTAACCACTGAGATTTAATTAGTGGTAGGTACATATATATATATCTAAATATGCTGTCTAAAGCAGATGTTAACATTGGTCATGATGGCTGTGAGGCAGGTTTCAATGAGATTGATTTATAACATTTTCTAATTGAAAGTTACACATCCATAAAAAGAATTTAAAGGTATGAGGAATTCGAAGTGATTTATTTTGCATATAAAACAAATTGTTGGTGGTTAGTAATCATTTTTTTTTATTCTCTTTTTGTTTTTAGAAAGTTTCAGAAAAATTAGGAAAAATTACCGGTAAGAGGCTAGAAAGGAGTTTTCAGAAAATCTAAAGACTTTGTTTTTTTCTTTATAAATGATTTTGATGGTTTGAGCTTGATTTCAAAACTAAACATTTTAAGGGGTTATTTTATATTTTAATTGCCGTTACAGTCAATGGCGATCGTTACAGAGCTATGTTGAACGAATTTTTGTTCACAAAAATTGAAAGGGAGGATATTGGCAACATTTGGTTTCAACAGGACAAGAGGAGATTTGGAAGCTACACTCGATGTTTCACGCCCTGTTTTTGAAGATGGCGCATTATCAGCCGCAGAGCTGATGTCGTTTGGTCACCTCGGAGCTGCGATTTGACACCGTTGGACTATTTTGTGTGGGGTACTGTAAGAGATAAGTGTTACGCCGACAAGCCAGAGACAATTGGAGCTTTAAATGGCAATATTCATGAAGCCATTGGTGAAATACCGCTGCACACAATCGATAATGTGCTTAAAAATTGAACCGATCGTGTAGGCTACTGTAAGACCAGCCGAGGCAGCCATTTGAATGAAATTACTTTTCATTATTAACTGGAAGGATTGTTCTTTCAAATAAAAAAAGAAATTCGAGAAAATATTCAGTACTTTTTTTTCAAAGCATTCAAAAAACAAAAAAAGTTATTTGGCGGACCCTTTATAATCGAGAACAAAAAAACACCCCCAAAAACTTATTCAGAACAACCAATCCAAGACATTTAGATTAATAGAAGTCAAAAAGGAATATATTTTTCCAAATTATTGATAAATAAAAACGATAGAAAAATTTAAGTTCTGTGTATTATTTTGTGAACAGAGTACTCATACGACGTGGTAAACTTTAAAATGTTTTCTGTACTGTATCTATAAAAACGTAAACGTTGCAGGCTTTCCACTACTTGATTTAAATGTTGAAAACATAAAAAGATACAAAAAATTCGAAAAAATCAAGATATCTGAAAAAAAAACTATTTTTTTTTCAAAAATTCAAAAACACTTTTTTTCTTAAATATTTTATTCATTTTTAAAAATTGAAAGCAAAATATATTTAAACGCTGAACTTGCAAAAAAAAAAACTTCACAACCAAAAAAAATTTTTTTCGAACCCCAAAATTAAAAATTGGTTAAAAAGTTTTTAACACATTTTTTGGCGGAAGGAAATTGATATCCAGCTCATCAAGCCATCCAACCCATAATTCATCAGTTCATCATCCAGGTAGTGTTGTCTCTTACTAATTTTTTTCAATAATAAATTAAAAAAAATTCTTCTTAGAAAAATGGTGGGCTATTATTTACATCAATATTTATGTAAAATTTCGGGAAATTTTCCCAATGCCTCAATATTGGTGGGGACTAAAAGCAAGACTGCCCTAGGTGGAACTACACTTCAGAGAAACTCAGCTGCACAACGTATTTCTATGAATTAGAGTTTCCGCTTAGTGCTTTTATACAATTTCATTAAAATATTATTGCGATGTTAATTTTTTTCCGCTGAAATTTATAATTTCGTTCATTGCTGTTTTAGCTGAGGAATTAAAATAAAAACACTAAACAATTTAACATAAATTGATGATAGGGGATTTGACCATCTTATAGCTAGATGAAGATTGATTAAGAAATATATGTCTGATTATGTGATAGAGATTCAGCCCAGTCTATTAACACTAAAACTATTTATTATTTCCCCTTTAAGTACTCAACTTAAATGCCAGGCCTTGCTACAGCTGGCCAAAAGGCCTACACCAAAGAATGCAGTGGAACGCCAGCAGGACCACTTACCGGTTATAAATTCAATTTTGATAGAAGTAGCTATCACCTCTTACCCAGAATTTGTTCTTTTCTTTGATATTTTATTTATTTCCTCTCTCAACTTGAGCTAAGCAGACATTTCAAAATTTCCAGACGCCCATTGAATAAAATACTTTAGTGTTCAGTTGATCATCAAAACAACTCTTGAATGTCAAAGAGTTTGAATGTTACCTCAAGGCATTCACCAAAAAAAAATTAATTCTATATTTTATCTTCAAAAACTTTAAGCACATTGAACTAAGACTTCTTAGCCTCCAGCTCCATCAGCTTAAATTTTCAAAATTTCACTTTAAATTTTATAATTTCGAAAACCAATTTTATTTCAGTTTGATGCAAACGTTATATGTACATCTTCTTCTTTACCTTTATCATTCTTTTGACTATTATATTTGTACTCAATTTAAATTATAAATTAAACACACGATTCAATTGAATAGACCATAGCAGCATACATAAATGTATAAGAGCAGATGAGATGGAGTTGTTTATAGCCTTAATGCTTCTTGTATCACATTTCTATTTCTCATTTTTCATCACTTCAGAGTTCAAATTGCCGGCAGCCAGCAGGCGTGACCTCTCTTAAATTCTATACTCTCGCAATGACATTTCGTTCGTCCTTGGATTCCTTATTTTTGTTTCTTTTTTTTCTGTTTTTTTTTCTTTCTATGGATCCATTTTATAGTTTCTGTGTATTCGTTTTTTTTTTTTTTTAATCAAAGTGGGTCAACATCCACACGAATGTACCGACTAATGTAGGTACACACTATATATGCACTTGTAGAGGTAGGTACCCTTTTATAGGATCAACATACCGTATAGGTTAACACCCACACGCTATAATAGTCCTTTGGAAAAATGTCCTCAAGCAGTGCAGTTAAAGCCATCCCCACGGTAGCTGAACGCCGAAATTTAAAGACACACTATTCCTTTATACGTGACTCTCCAGAGAGGCTATAGAGGAAGATAACTACTGAAGAGATAAGCTGTGCTGCAAATAAAGGTGTGTGCAAATAAAACGGCTTTAAAATAAGGAGAAAGAGCTTCCCTTAATAAAAAGAGACATAGATGCAGCTCTGCTTTTCCGTTGCAAATGGTTTTCATTTGCATTTCATTTAACAAGACTGATTTCCGGGCAACGGTAAATAAATATTTCCTTTCTTTTTATGCTATTCCACCACATTTATGGGGGAGGGGGTGGTAAGTGCGGATTATAGTGAAAGAAACAAAAAAACAAAATGGAGATACTTAAATAAAGAAAAAAAAAACTTCAAGTCCATCGACCTAGTGCCACCATTTTTGTCATTTCTATCTATCTTTAGTTGAAAAATTTATTTTGTGTGTGTTTGATTTGATGATTTGTTTGCTTTAAATTGCTTTGCAGGATTCTAACCTAGTTGCTTGAAAATAAATTTAAAAAATTCGTCAAAATTAGGAATCCTAAATAAATGTTTATAAGTATTTAGCTAATACATAGATGGTTCACATACCTGCATATAATTATGGCGAATTTTAATGTTTTTTTTTTTTGCGTTTATTTCAATTTTCAAAGCAGACTAATAAGTTAAAAATGAAATGGGCAAATAATTGAAAATTGTTTATAAACTGTCTAGACTGATATTTTTTTTTTTTTTTGACCCATAAATGAATGATTATACCTACGAGTATATATTGGAGGAATGAAACAAAATTTAGTCAACAGACTTAAAATGCCGCCTTTATTGTTATTTGGCTTTGGGAATTGATTGGTTAAGACATAGCTAGCTTTATTGGGTTTTTTATATTCCTATCTATAGATAATTTGAAATTCAAATGTAGGTATGTATATGGACATAGTTAAAATACTTAAAATACTGCCTAGGGTTTAGGACAAAAAGGGGTTTTCATTATCAGTTAGCCATCCGTTTTGTGACTTAAATTACCTTTTTGAAGATTTTTAAACAAAAAAAAAATTAAAAACCCATCTCTGTTCTGAATTTCTTTCCAAGTCAAATTAAAACAGATGAAAACATATGTTTTTTTTTAAATGATTTTATCAAAAATGTAAAATGAAATTTTAGTTCCTATTTTTTGTTAACAAAAATTTCCAAATATATTTTTTTTTTAAATTCAATTTTTTTGAAAAATGTTCTCGATCTCTTCTTGACTTAGCATTTTTTTCGTGTCTCTTCTTTCTTTTTGTGGTAAACATGTGAATAAACAAATATTGATTCAGAAGGAAGGTACTCAAATAGTTTCGTAAATTTATGTTCTCATCATGCTTGAGTTATAGAGTTAGACAATCATAAAAACTATGTGACCTATTTAAATGCTAAAAGAATTTAAAAAAAAATTAAATAATCATTTTTTAAGTCGAATATTTCCGACTGACCTAGTTTGAATAAAAATCTCAATTTTGATCAATAAAATATATCAAATAGCTCAAAATAAATTCTCCGTTTTTAAAAGATTTAATAAAAAAATAATGTTTTTGATTAATCAAAGAATGAGTTAGTTCTGAAAAATGTATGTTTTTGAAATTTGATACCAATCTGTAATTTTATGATATTTTAAATAATTTGGAAATAATAATTTGATTAAAAATAAGGTTATCAACCATAAAAAAAAGTAAAAAAAAAAACATTTAAAATAGTGTCTCATTTCTCGTAAGCTGCTTCAAGACTTAGGACGAAAATTTGAATGTAAACAATAAAAAAATCTTCAAATTGAGACATTAGATACATTACCTTCATTCAAATAAAATAAAAAAAATTCAAAAAATTAAACTAAACTCATATTATTTATAAAATTTAAAAGAAACTAATTTTTTCGGATTTTTTTTTTTTTTATTGTTTTTGAAAATTGACAAGTTGGTTATTATGTAAAAATATTTTTTTCTTTAAATATATCTTGCAACAATGTTTTCAATACTTTTTTATTTAATAAAGAAATCAAAAACTTATGTTTTTTAAAGTATTTACATACACATAAGAATTTAGTTTTGTATTAAAAAAAAAATGATGATGATCACTTTTAAATCTTGAGAAAATGTGTTAAGATTTACACTGAGTTACAAAAAAAAAAAATGGCGCAGTAGTACTTTTTGATGTGTTTTTATCATTTTGATAATATGTCGCAGATATTTTTGCAGAGCTTTATTTTTTTTAGTTTGGCAATATATTTGTGTGTCCGTTTGAATCATAATAAGGAAAACCACATTAAAATCATTTCTTCATACAAGACGATATAGAACAATTTTAGCTTTTGAAATCCCATAAATGTTGTCTCACAGACTTCAATCATTAAGAGGGTCAGCTCAAATGGTGAGACGGCGGTTTAGCGGAGAGTGGCCTGAGAGCAAGAAGAACTGCTCGTGTACCAAGTTTCACGGTACATCAAGAGCGACGTCGGATCGAATTTGCTTGCCTTCACCAAGGTTGGACCAACCGACGCCGCCGACTGGGCTAGAGTTCTCATCATTGCGATGAGACCATGTTTTTTTTCTACGTTCAACAGATGGACGTAGCAGAGTGTGGAGAAAATTAAATAAGAGTTACTCTTCGGCAACAGTTGCCCAGCGGGAACATTCACGGTGTGGTCAGGAAGTTCTATGAAAACTGAGCTGTGCATTGTGGAAGGATCGGTAAACTCCAATTATTATATAAGCAACATTCTGGAAAAATATACTTCTTGCTGATGCACGACAATGCTAGACCTCACGTTGCCAGTTGCGTTACGGGCTACTTGGAAGAAGTGAAAATCGATGTGGTAGCTTGGCCTGCCATGAGTCCTGACATGAATCTCATCGATCACGTTTAGGCCTGCTGGGAAAAATGATTAGGCAAGGTACTCAGTGGGCTGAGATCTACGCACTGACCGAGGAGTGGGATAAGTTGGACGACGACGCAACCCTAAAAAAAACAAATTGTAGCTTTGATATATGTTAGGGGAGGCCGATATAAGCCCATTCTTGACATTTTAAGCCTGCAGATTTTCAAAGTCTCTGAAGCTTTTAAAATATTAAATGATACGAAAAAAAATCTATTGACTTCTCCATTATATTATTCCTTTTCCGTGAAGGCACAATTCTAAATCAAAGGTTTATATTTCAAAAGCACTCAATAATGCTTTTATTTTTCCAAAACGCCGCAATTCCTGGAATTCTCAATATTTGATAAGCATACCTATTCTTTATCAGATTGCAATACAAAAAAATGTATTACGTAATAAATATTTTAAGAAGAAAGAAAAAACAAAATCTGTCAGAAAAAAAACATTTTTTGAGGAACACAAAGGTTACGCAACTAATTGAAGGTTTTTCATTCGAAACGCTTAAAGTTAATAAATTTCTATAAACAATATTTTAAAATTAACTTCGTGTTAACAACTTGTCACGAAGTTCTTTTCTGCATGTGAATATTTTTAATAAAAAAAAGTTTAAATGAGTCCCACCTTTTTTTTTCAGACTGATGACAACTCTTTTCACTTTCATTACAAGTAAAACAAACATGATGCATGTTTTGGAACCGCCACACGAGTATGTTGGTGTTGGCCTTGAAAACTTTTAATCCCGTTCCCGATATACTACGAGTATATGTTGCTAACGCAGAATTAAATCTCAGTAAACCGTTATGGCTTTTAATATACATTCGATATCCCAAGGATGTTCTTCGCATATAAAAACAATTTATTTTCAGACTGTGACATCCTTCTGCCGATGGATGAATACACAATACTCTCACGAGGACATGAATACACTCTTCACGCCATCTTTACTCAACCAAATATACATATACTTAACAACAACAACAACAACGAGAAAAAAAAATTTACTTACTAGATATGGAAAGGAAAGAATGTGAGGATGAGGATGATGAATACATTTTCCTCGAGAGTTTATTTTTTTGTTCACCTGTCCGATCCAGTGGAACCAGGTAGAACGAAGCCAATGGTGACGCGCGCGTTCTATCGTTACGTGTACAAAAGTCCTCATCAAACCCTCTTACATCACCTCCGTTAAGGGGTGTTTTTAGATTTGCCGTATACCAGGTAAGGTTACCTAACCCTTCTTTACATCTGAGAAAATTTATTCTCGCATAAACAAATATGTCTAGTGTAATTTCATTCTATTTTTTTTTTTCTCTCGCATATTCACATCGTGGAACGCGCCTTTGAAGCGTAAGTTTGAGGTTGGATTGCTGTGTGCTTGGGAGGTTTTAAAAGATTTCGCATGAATTTGACTGTACGCTGTTGTGTATTCCTTTGCCATTATCATCTGTATATATTTTCGTCATCAGCATAATCAGTTGGGATGCCACCACATGCCACCCACAGTCGTATCTATTCTGTTCTGAATATGGTGTACCTGAACAGAATATCAAAAAAAAAAAAAACTTTGGTTGATTTTTTTCTGGTTTTCCTGTTTGCCTCACACAAATTTCAGTTTGTGGGCATTTCAAGGATATGGAAAAATGAAAATGTGTAGTTTGAATAGAAATATATTTTGAAAACAAAAATATTTAAATTTTAACGAAACAAAAGAATTTCACCTTCGCATTTTTTGTTTGCGTAGGCGAAATTTGTTACATATGCGCTGAAATAGAGTTACCAACTGTTGGTTTTATATTTTCTTTTTTTTAATTTAACAACATTTGTGTATATGTTTTAGTTGACTAGGCAGACTATGTGGGCTTGGCTCGATGACTAATTAAATTTTAAACGCTCTGGGAAATCCATGAGGGTGGAAAGAAATGTGCTCGAAATAACTTTGAAAACCTTTCTGAGAAAGCTCCTATTTGTGTAAACCTTTTTTGTCAATGATAATGGTGCACTATGGCGTATACGTATTTTTTTTATTTAGATCTTACTACTCTTAATAAAATCTTTAATCTATTGATTTATCAGAACTGAAGCTTGTTTTTAGTTGAATATAAAGTACATGCACATTGAAAGTGTACAGGGGTCAATTTGATGAGTACTTGTGGAAAAAATTTATTAAATTTTTTTTTATTAAGCGCGCACTAAAGAGGATTTTATGTACCCTTCATATTTTAGAAACACAGTGCGAGCTTTAGGTAAGTAGGAGAGGATTTGAAAGGTGATGCCTGTAAACATTAGTCTTGAATTTCAGTACATCACAATGAAAGAGAAAGCCAGGGCGTGGAAGGGTATTCCACATTCGCGTAGTACGGCTAAAGAACGAATCCCTGTACTTCACAGTACGACCGTAATTGGGTTCAAAAGTAAACTGATGAGCATTCCTCAAAGTGCAAGTATTACGGTTGAATGTTGAATCGTGAAAGAGTGAGATACAGAAAACGTTAAGTCGGTGTTCTAGTGACGTAAAAGTATCGATGATGTTCCTATCTCCGATAATTTTGAAGGCTCGTTTTTGGATTAAGTAAGTCGCTAGAGCACCAGCCCAGAGATTGGAGTTATACTCAATCCTTGGACGTACATAACTTTTATAAATAATAGCCAGATCAGAAGGAGAAAAGAATTGCTTGCATCTCCAAAGGAAACTTAAACATCTTGCGGCATTTATGGTGACGTTAAGTATGTGATCATTCCACAAAAGATGGTTTGTGATACACATACCTAGAATCACAAGCTGATTGGTGTCTTCGATGCAAGTGCCACTCATAGATAATGACAGGGGAGTACGTCTCACTTTAACGACAAAAGGCAGCATTGAGTTTTCGAACCATTCAATTCTTCGCAATTTCTTAATCCCCATTGTACAATGCTGTCTAAGTCAGAATTTAATGTACTTATCATATTTAGCCGTTTTAGTTCCACGTCCGAAGAGCAGGGATGTGAATCTGGAAACGAATATGAAAAGCTAAGGGTGCTATAGTCAGCGAATTAATTTAATGGATTAGTAGTTGCACACAGGAGATCATTAATAATTAATAAAAATGAGAAAGAGGGTCGGAGACAAAACAGAACCCTGTGGCACACCAGCATTTATGTTGTGGGTTTCAAACTTGAATCCGTCTAAAGCTACTTGTATAGAGCGATTCGAAAGAAAGTTACTTATCCAATGAAGAAGGGTTTTATCGATACCATAAGCTCACATTTTCGATAAAAGAGCAGGATGCCAAACTTTATCAAATGCTTTATATTTACTGGTGTTAAGTATAAAAAAAAGAACTGAAGCTTTGAAAAAAACAAAATTTTTATATTCTATAAAATTCAGTAAGATTGTCCTTCTTATTTTAATACGATTATCTTCTTGAATGAAATCCAGAATCTTCTATTTTATGTTGTTTTTTTTTTGTAACTGATATGGTAGTTTTAAGTTTATGGGCCAAAATGTGTAGAAAAAAAAATGTAACATGTCCTTGGATATATTGCTGTTGTTAGGTAACTTCTTTTTTTTAAATTCTCTTCGTCTTTAAAAATATTTAAGAATTTTTTAAGCCTTCCTGCAATCAATGTATTAAAATACATTTTTGGCAAGGCTAGAAAAGAAAGCCTGTTGGCTAGGCAACATTTGTTCCAATTTAATTATTTTCTAATAAATATTTACTCAAAAATCCAAATCCGAAAATCACTCATGAATCAAATGTAATTTAAATCAGAATATTAAATTATCTCAAAGTAGCTTGGGATGATTAAAAAATTTAAAAAAATATCTCTGTCATGTAGCATACACATGCATCATGTACCTTATACAACTAAAAACATGGCAACCCCCATTTTCGGTATATACGCAAAATAGATATGTACCACGCTTAATCCTGTTTCAGCCCGAACCAAAAATGCTATACATAGGTAATATGAATATAAATTTTCCAAAAGTTTCTTTATAAAGTCGGCACTAACTAACGTTAAAATCTAGGTGAAGGTATAATAGAAAAGGTGCAGATATATATGTATCTAGCTTGGTAATAATTTTCTCTTCATCTATTCAGTATACATATTTGTATATAAAATTTGCATTAGATATAATATAGTTTTGTTTTTGTGTGTTGTCTTGATGCCTTTTCATGTTAACCCTCGAAAATATACATGATAATGATGAGTAGGCTTTATTTAAAATCCTATAGATACCCTTTTGTTTATCAAAATAGAGTTATAATTTTCCTTCTAGGTAACTATACAAAAGTGCATATATATCTAAGGAGATGTATGTAAATTATTTATAAATTGGATTTAAAGCATATATAGTGTTCCACATTCACCAAAGGCAAAAAAAAAGGGAAGAGTTAAATAAAGAGATCTTATAGTTAGATACACTGAAGGTACACACAAAGATGCGAACAACTTTTGTGGCTTTACGCATTAACAAGAACTTACAAGGATACAAAATATTAACAGTATTGTGGTGTGATGTTGAGAGGTTATAAATTTTAACAAAATGTTTTACATAGAACATCTTTAATTTTTCCAAAATACAAGACCCTCCAGCATGAACATAAAGATAAGCAAAGAGACAATATTATATTTTGTTGAAATTTATAAGAAGATCATGTTAATAATATCCCAATTTCACATACATGTGTACCTAAATGTATCTTAAACATAATCTTTTTAAGGTTCAATTGATGATGAGTTTGGGGGAGCTTTATTTTTATTTAAAATATATTTTGAAAAATTTTTAGGATTTTTTTTTAAGCTATTTTATTTCGTAAATTTGGTATATACACGATAACTTTATAAAAAAATTATAATTGAAGCTATAATTTTTAAAATAATTTATATTCTTAAATAATGTGTACGGACGCAATTTAGGAAAATTTGAAAAAATCTACCAAAAAAAAAATTTCTTTTGTTGTGTTTTAGAAACACATTATAGAAACAGATTATATGCCCAAAATTAATGTTAAGAAGTTAAGATGTTAAGATGTTAACATATTGTTCCTACCTACCCGCTACCGCCCGTATTGCTAAATTACTAAAATTAAATTGCACTTGGTTCTTCCTGTTTAACAAAAAAAAAAGTCATGGGACAAGTGCTATTTTCTTCTTTTTTTTATCTGTTTATTTAAACATTCATTTTCGGAATTACTGATGTAAGTAAAATTAAAACAATTTTAACATAAATGGATGATTAATTAAAAACATTCCCTGCTCTCAAATATAGAAATAATAGATGATGGTGGCTACACCTACGCTGGACAGAACCATAACTCCATCTAAGTTTATTTATTTTTTAAGAAACTCTCAAAATGTAACAAATCATGAAGGTGATTCAACGCATAGTGCTAGTTCTTATGCCATGTCAAAAGCTGAAGAGATTATGACTTCTAAAACCCAGCCTAATAAATTCAGACCTCTGATACATTCCGATTTTTTTGATCAAAAGATCTAAGAGTATTAAATATTAGAAAAGACGACAAGGGAGAACCTATTAAACTGCCAGGAATATTTTTTCAAGAATAGCCATTTAGGGGAAGAATATCATTCATTTACATTGAAGCAAGATTAAAAACATGCCACTCTTCACAAAATAAATCAAACTGAACTGAAAATTTCAAAACCAAAATGGGAAGATCTGATGTCGCTCTGCTCTGGGGAGTTAGTTACCTGTTATAAGAAGCAATGAACACAAAGAATTTTATAGTTCATTGAAGCTAGAAAAAAATAATAAGATAAGCTATTTTTATAAAATCTAAATATTTAAATAAAAAATAATACTAAATTGAAATAATATTTTTTAAAGTTTTTATTTGAAAAAGAACATTGATTTTGAAATTTTAAGATTGGCATAAGTATACGTTTTCTGTAAAAAAAAAAGTTTCTCACGAAGAGACGTAAGTGATTCATGGAATTTTTTAAAACTTTTTCAACTGTAATATATACTTTAAAATTCATACCATTTAAAACGTTAGCAAACTGTCTCAATTTTGCAATAAAAAAAAGAAATTAGCTCCCAGTTGTAAAATACAGAAATAACGCGTATGAAAGGAGTACCCAAAACTTGAAATTGGCCTCCTGTACAATATCAAAAAGGCGTTTACGTCCTGTTCGTGAGATAAAGGGACCATATTTTTAAAAGTATTTTTCTTACAGATTTTAGTATTTATTTCATTCATATTCCAACAGAAAAATTCAGTACAATTAACACATGGTGCCAAGAAGTTATGAGTGTTCAAAGATGGTGTGTTCGTAATTTTAGCGTAGAATAAAATTTGGTATAGATTTTTAGAAGATAAAAAAAATTATTTTATATTATCGCCTTTGAACAGAAAAAAAAAATAATTTTGGACCACATTTAGAAAATAAAATAAATTTCGAAAAAAAATGTGTGTTTCATTAATTTTTGAAAAAAAGAAGGTTTTCTGGGCCATTCAACGGTCACAAGCTTAGCTCTTAAGTTAACAGCCTGAGATGCTAATATCAATTTACATTTATGATAGTATCCCAGCCCTTTTTTCCAACCGAACTACATTTTTTTTTAAATTGATATTTATAATTCATGTTTTTCGAAAACCAAATATTTTTCACTTGCAAACGACATTTTTGTTAGATTCATTTCAAAATAAAACCTTAGGTTTTAAATCAAAGACTTGTTTTACTCAAATTCGTATTTTTTGAATAACTTCAATACACCACTTGAAAAAAAAAAATCGTGAAACGTTTTTCCTCTAAGATTTTTTGCATTTCAATACTAAATTCTGATTACACCGTTTTTAAACAAGGAGGTGATCAAAAATTCTAAATATAAATATTAAAGTTTTTTTTAATGAGTAATGACTAATGAGTATAATGAGTTACCACCAATATTTTATATGATGGGGTTACAGTTATTTCACGACTAAACCGATTATCAGACTCCTTTCATTTGGTGCTCGGTCTGTAATCAGTCTGCAGTTCAATTTTAAATATCAAAATTTGTGTCCAGCGGGGGGACTTGAACCTTGACACGCCCTCAGAACCATAATATGCTCTACGCACTACGCTACAGAGGTCACGTGATCAGGTTCATTATGATCGGGCTGGCTCTGGCAGTCGTGAAGTAGCTACAACTCCAGAACATAAAATCGTGATGAAAACTCAGCCAAGTTTTGCAGTTTCATGAAAACGAGCTAAAAAATGCGAAGGGCCAAATACATGAAGATTATGATTGCAGAATAAAGCAAGATGTCGTGATGTCCCACATGCGTTTCTCACAAAATGGTATCTTAAAGCAACTGTGCACTTAGGCGTATACGCATTTTTTTTAAATTAATCATATCGCTACACCTACAGTGCGAACAAAGGAACAACATCTAACAGGTTAGCTATTTCTTAATTAAATAAATTAATCAAAAAATTATTATTATTTTTTTCGCTTGCAATAAGATAAGATACTTTAAGGCGCTTATAAAAATGCTGTGACTCCAAATGCATTTGATGAACAAGTACCACATCTCACGACTTCTGAGACTGTGCAAATCTGATGTGCGTGGGTTCGAATCCAACAAGTGTTCTTAAAATAAATTTGGATTAAAGCTCAGCACCACTAGGAGTCTGATGATTGCCTGGCAAGCCAAATAAAATATAAACGAATTAAAAAAAAAAATTAATTCGTAAAAAAAAGTTGGTGGTAGCACCTTTAAGTTGTTGTTTTTATTCACAAAATGTCAAAGGCACCATTCAATTGTGCAATTTTTTAAACTAAAAAATGTCCAAGCTTTTTTTTTAAAAACTCAGTGTTTTTACCTTAACACAAAAGAGGTTACCTGGCATGGCATTTGAAAGCAAATCAATTTTAAAATAGCTGTATCCATAACATACACTGATATTTTTGAAGTACCCAATTGAACTAACGTTCTTATTCCCATTTAAAAAACAAATTTCCATTCAAACAATAACTTTACCAAAAAAAAATTCTAAAATTAATTTTATATGATGCAATTTTGGGTAATTCTAAATTTAAATTTTTTTGGTATTTCTACCTCGTCTGGTATTGAAGTCAGTTTAAAATTAAAAAAAAAACTCACATAATAGTTCAACCAGCCAGTTAAATTGAATGGCAGCTTACAAACGCCCTAAATCATATTTCTTTCCACCTTCTACACAGCAACACACCCAACATTCATTATTTCCATTTATTTTTCATCCCTGATGCAATCCTCTGAATTGCAATTACTGACGCCACCGGACGGAATTGGACCTCCAGGCAAGCGAGGATCTGCAATGTACATGAATAGAAAACAAGAATACACTTTTAGTTTTCTATGTCACAATCACATTGCAGACATTTTTTTTTTTTAGCTAAAAAAACACTTTCTTTTTTTTGGGTCAGTGATTTTAGCGATTAGGCCAATAACTGACACTGACATTCTCAATTTTAGATTTTTTTTTATTTTTTTGTTTGGTTTGGTTTAGTTTAGGTTTCATGTTCAGAAATTGTTCATGCTGAAATAAAAGGATGTTCACTATGTTCATATACAGTATTCACCATGGGCATATGTCATGGCAATTGACACCCAACATAAACGGAAGTGCTTTTTTTTTACTTTTGGTTCTTTGTGTGTTTGTGTCGTTGTCGTTGGCCTTGAGATAGTTTCTTTGTGATATTGCTTAACAATTCACACACGCATTCATTTGGTTGACTTTTATTGTTTTGGATTACAAATGGGAATTTAATTGTTCCCTGGGGTGGGTGTAAAAGTTTTAGTGTGATGAATGCTCAACTCATATTCTCTTGAGTTGGTTGGGATTTTGTAAGCATTATAAAGGCATAAATAATGAAAGAAAGAAAAAAAAAGGACGATATATAGTTTTTAGTTACACTTTGTGTGAAAAAAGGAAAAAGTGTGTTTTTTTTTTTTTGTAAGGTCATTGCATAGAGAAGCTTTGTGGGGACAGTTTCTAGAATACGAAAGTGTTTGTAATGCACGTATACTGAACTTTATTTTTTCAGTGTCAAATAGTCCTTGTTTTGTTGTTTTGGCGCCGCAGGTACTTCGTCGAGTGCATAGCTGTTTTTTTTTTTGTTGTTGTTCGAAAGAGAGGAAACGAATCCTTGACAGTAGTTTTACAGGCGACATATTATATTTTAACGTAGGAAGTACAAGCAGGGTGTAACGGTGGAAATTAGTAAAAAAAAAAAATTGAACTGCATTTTATTATTTTTTTTAACATGAAAATGGAGTCTTGCCAAAATTAACTATTTTAATGCTTAAAACAATTATTGCATTGTTTAATTATTTAACAATCAGCACAAACATGTTAAGTGAAAATTTTAATTTTAAGTAAAATTCATGAATTCAATATAAGCATAGGGTAGGTCGGAAGGATTTGACAGTCATTGCATTACAGAGGGTGTTTTTTTGTTTGTAGAGGTATAGAGCTTCACATTAGTGAAGGTAAAACGAAGTGAATGCGAGAAGAACAGTTGGTCCGACAATGGCTACCTAGACTGTTAGACCAACGACCACAAATTTGAAGTGGTGCAATCCTTTAAATACCTTGGGTCAATAGTGGAAGCCGATAACAATATAGAAGAAGAAATACGCTGGTGGCGCTGCTCAATTCCAACAGAGCCTACTGGCTCGGAAAGTCCTTTGTGTGGACCTAGACGCCCAAGCCTTGGGGTGTGCAAATGGATAGCGTCGGCTCGAGACCGCGATAGATGGAGAGACTTGTTGAAGGAGGCCAGGATCGTACCTCGGTTGTCGAGCCGATGATGATGATAGAGCTTCAAGTTAGCAACACTTTTATATCTGATGGCCATTTTAACAGCTGTTTAGTGATTTGTGTTTAGTTTGGTTTGGCATTTCAACATGAATACATGTACGTCGGCTGAAAAAAGCTTCTAAATTGAGCAAATTTATTCCGATCCTTATACCGTTTTTTTTTAAGAAAATTTTATTTTGAGATGTAGCTCACTTTTGTTTGAATGGCTACGTGGAAAAAATGATCCTCAAATGTGTATCGAGACACAGTAACACATCCTGAAAAACTGACTGTTTGGTATGCTTTAATGGCTGTTGGAATTATGATGCTCGCCAGAACCTTGCAGTTAATTGTGACGACTATCTATAGAGCCTTGATTTATGACTTTTTCGTTCCTTAATTAAAAACCCATGATGCAGAAGCTGTGTGGCAACAACGCGGCGAAAATATCACATTTGTCACACAGCTTGTGTCACAATTGATTTATTGAAGGACACGTTTTTTAACCTAATTTTTCACGTTTCGAACCTCTCAATTTTTCTCCAAGATCGGGCTACTTAATCCTGATATCTTCTGTGGGGATATGTAAAGTCGCTAGTCTACGCCGACAAGCCCGAACCGATCGACCACTTGGAGTAAAACATTGGCACCATTATTGCCGATATACGGCCACAAATTTTGGATAAAGTCATCAAAAGTGGGGAAATGGTTCTGAAATGGTGGAAAAGTGGGCAAATAACATAACATAACATAACATCCGACAAAGAATGTTAACTTAATGAACTTTGTAAAAATTTGTAGTAGACTTTTAAAATAAAAACAGTCTCCAAAAATATTTTGCACTAAAATAAAATATAAAATTATTATCAAGCAATCAAGAAAAATGTATTTGAGAATGGAAGTCCATTACTTTAGTTGTGGAGTAGTTGGCGAAAAAAGTTTCAAATTTGCAAATTTACATTTTTCACCCCTTACAAAAAATATCCTCCTAAACAATATATTTTCAAAAATTCTTTTGATTCTTTATTTCCATAGATAATGGTGCACTTTAACCAACTTTCATAAAGGTACCATTTTATTCACAAGATTTTTTTTAATCTTCCTACTTTTTCCCACTTATTCCCAACCCTCAAAAAACCTCTTACAATAAATATTTCCTAAACTTCTTTTGGCTATTGATTTTGTTAGCAAGTAAACTATTGTTATCAACTTCCATCAAGGTTTTTGTTAATTGATGCACTAAATTTTCCCCTTTTTCCCTCAAGAAACTTCCTTCCATGTAAAACATTTGTGTAGGCTCTTTGGATTCTTCATCATCATGGTACATGACACGTTTTCACCGAATTTCGACAGGATTTTCTATTCTACTTTATCTGGTACCATCAGTAGATACGTACATTATATTTCTTAAAGATTATTTAAATAAAATTTTATTTACAAATTGGCGCCCAAAAACCTACAACTTCTCTGAAATTCCATAAAAAAATGAACATAATAAAAAGTTTTTTATCTCAGCACTTTTAAGACTCCCTATATACCTTTTTCAAAAGTGATTTAATTAAGACGAAAACATAAAAAAAATACCTTCTTTCATAAATGTAAATTTACAGTAATAAATAATTCACATGACTCCTGTCACATCACTCTGAAAACGCACTATACGTATATTAAAAATATCCAACGCACATCTGCAAGCTTCATAAAAAAAACCACCCTCGCACTTAACATTTACTCTAAACTCTATAAAAATGCATACCTATGCGTCTGGTTAAATAATTTAATATTTAAGTGTGTGACACGTTTCGATAAGCCTTCTTCATTTATTTATTCAACAAAATATCAAAAACAACAACAACGACAACAAAATATTGTCACAGCTCACAGACTTTAGTGAATTATAATATATTTTTGCAACACAACAGCTGAGAACAAAAAGTCCTCCAAGATTAAAATCATACACTTTTATGTCACAATCTAATGGATATAAACCTATTTAATATTCAGTAGCACTTTTTTATGTTGACACCAGGTGGCAGCTTTAATATTACCTATACAGGTAACAAAAAGTGTTTTTTTTTTTTTTGACACGAAATTCTTAGAAAATAATATCCCATTTAGAAAAACAGAGAGAGCTTCCTGTTTTGTATTTTTTTTTAGTCTATACTTGTGCGAGTATGACAGGAGTATCAGTATACCTATGGGTCGCAATAATTTTGAATGGTTTTACTGCTCATTTCAATTTTATTTTATTTTTCAGAGAATTTAGTTAAGAGCTATGAGCTCGGATAAGTGAGGTGTATACAAAACAAATGAAAAATCGAATGGAAGGTTTCCTGCCATTTAGGTGGCAGGTGAAATTTTCCACTAACCCCCTCTGTAACATTAAAAATATTTATATTATCATTTCACATGAATTTGGTTATTCTGCTTAAATTTCAGTATTGCTTTCATCAATCCTGGGATCAATTTTTTTATGATTGATAGGATAATATCAAAAATAATGCATTTTATTTCAAAACTTAATACAGATTTGAATTGTAATGTTTTATAAAAAAAAAAACTAAATAGAATTAAACTTTTATGTCCTGTCGCATAGCTGTCAAAAAGGTATTGCCATCGGAAGCAAAATTTAGTTTTAAATAGTTCATGTATAATACCGTCGATTTTCCAAATGTCTTGGAAGAGAGCAAAAGTTAATCCTTTGCCAAAAAAATCGGTATGTATGTAAAATTGTAAAGACCCTGATGATTTTGGCAAATAGATTTGGATAAAATTCGAATTCGATAAAAAGAATTTATCAAAACTTTTGTCTTTTTTGATTTTTCTAAGACTTTTCACAGCATTACTTTTTAAACTTTGTGTTGAAAAGTGTGGAATTTGTTTCAATTCGATTATTTCTCTGTTCAATTTATTAATCAAAAGTTAAATTAGAAGAAGCCAAAGTATTCACACAAGTAGAGCCTGATCAGAATGTTTAATATTAAATACTGGAGTTCCACAAGGATCCATATAAGATCCCAGTCTGTTTTTAATTTTTGATAAATGATTTTCTATGAGTCTGCCAAAATATTTCACTACATCTTCATGCCGATTGTGTGCAAATTTATATAACTAGATAACCTGGTGAACTTCATATCACCTAAATATATTTTTTTTAAATATGGTCAAAATTAAATACAAATTTTTTATCAACATTTAATTCAACACAGTTACACACTTCATCAGTTTATGGCTTTCTGATGAACTTTAGTCTTGTCTTATTTTGCGGTGCACAAATGATTGGGTTCTGAAATAAGGAACCTCCAAAGCGATTCTGAAAACTTTCAATTTATAGACGTTCAAAGTTGAATGGGGTTTCCGTGGAACTATCGGTATACGGGGAACCAAGACATCCTTTCCTTTATATTTACTCTTGTTGATCTTGGCGCTCCATTGCAATGTCGAAGTTGATCAATTTTACGCAGCATGATGACAATTAATACTCATTCTACTTTTAATTGGAAATTGTAAGGTAGTAATTGTACTACAAATCAAGGGAATTCAAGAACTCTGTGGGATAGTCATCCTGATTTGTTACTGTCTCAACAAATTTGAAAGAAAACAACTACTGTCTGGGAAGAAAGTTGATTAACACTTTCTGTCTGACCTTTTGTTCTATGCCCATAAACACGCTCAATAAGCTCCTCATATGATTTAATTAACCAATCAAGGTGTCAACTGCGACCTAACCAATATTTAATAACTGCTTCAAAAACATAGTCACAGTTTGATAGTGTTGCAGAAAAACTCGCATGTTAGCTGTTAATTAATTAGATGACTTTAAACATGCGTTAGTCGGGAACAATTTATCGGGGAATAATAATTGGAAGAGCCTGATAAAACTGACCAGACAACAGAATCACTGATTTCGACAATTTAAAAAAGAAGACAGGAACAGGAACATTTTGTATTATCGTTTTTATTATTTTCCGTTATTGTTCAGGTTTTCTTACCGTTTAAACCTTCCCTGAAGTTTCACAAGTATTTCAAGATTATAGTTAGCAAAATCGGTCCAGACATTCTCGAGTTTTAGCGAAACAAACGAAAAGCAAAAAAGATAAGACTTATTGAGGATTGTGTTTGTATGTTAAACGAAGCTCAATAAATGAATTTTCGAATAAGATTGAGTAATCCATCACTGAAAAATTCTCTTGACATATTATAAGATGACCATTTTGTATTTTACGTTTAAATAATAAAAAATACATTTTTTTAAGAAATGGGCAACCCTGAAAACTTTTTCAAAATACGACACTGTTTTGGATTACGGTTTTAGCTGCTGCGTTCCAATGACGAAGATCAAAAAATATCCAAGTTTTTTTTTTTCAAATCCAAAACAAAATCACGAAAATGACACTGTATTTTAGTTTTTAAATAATTTTATTAAATAATAAAACAAAAACTATGTTTTTGTTCAATAAAAAGAGAGAAGATACCAAAACATGACATAAAAAAATTGCTTCGTTAAAAGAATGCACTGTAAAACCATTTTAAACATACACGCTGCGAAAAACCAAAACAACAACAACGAAAAAAAAAACAATAAACTCTGATAATTGGATAAGAGCAAAAATGGATATGAAATTAATTAAATTTCGCACATCGAAGTCTTGACTCGGGCAGCTTTTAGTTGCGTATACCCGCAACAACAACAAAAAAAAAAAAGAAGACAGGATGTTTGCACTCAGCTGACAAAATGCCACTCGCGATGGCGTGAGTTTAATTAATTGAAATTTTATCCTTAATGGCGGGCTTTAGTGATGTTTATTATGTTGTTTTTTTTTTAACTTCTTCTTCTTCTTCTCCTTCATCGTGTTTTTCTCGTTCCGTGCGTTCTTGTCCGCAATGTCGAAAACAACAAAAGAGGCGTCGTTGCTGGATGGGTGTTGTTGTTTTTTTTTTTGGTTCCTTTGAAGGACGCACAGTTTTTAATGTATTTCCATAACATTTTTGTTCGACCATGTTTTTTTTTTTTTTTTTTTGTTTTAATGTTTTTAAAAGTGAGTGTGAGAGAGAATAAAAGATGTGCGGAGAGACATCTTTTTTATTTTTATTTTTATTTCCAGGATGCTTATACCCGTTGGTCAATATTTTTACGCGAACAGTTTATGTGGCGTTGTAACTTTGTGATATGCTGAAAGAGAAATGATTAAAGATGTCTTTATTTTATCTTCCTGTTATATTCATTTTTTTTTCTTCTCTTCTCTTTGATGCAGATTCTGTATTTTATTCATTTCAATGAAATACGAAGAACCCTGTCCTCTTCAATTCTGTCGGTACCTACCTTACTAAAAAAAAAAAAACGCACCAAATTATATTTAAGGTTTTGTTGAAAGTAAAAGTAATGGGTACTGGGGTTAATGGCAAAGATGAAAGTAATGGTGTTGGAGGCAATCGATAAGCTCTTCCTTTGGCTGTCCTTGTTGTTGTTGTTGTTATTGATGTAGCCAAAGATGGCGACGGAAGTTGGAATGATTAAAGGACACAAAAGAAGTTGGGGAATGGTAAAGCAGCAGCAGCAGCAGCGGCAGCAGCATCCAAGCAAAACATTTAAACAGATGCCACAAAGGAACCACGTAGGACGAGAAATGATAAACAAGGAATTCTTGATTTTTTTTTCTCGTCCTATTTTACTAGTTTTTTTTTTTAAGTTTATCGTTCTGTGCCCGGCGTTTGATAGATAGATAGAGAAATAAATAGCTAAAAATATACATACATACATAGGACTACGTACTACGATATTTTATAGCAATTTATTGATTTTTCAGAAAATGGGAGCAAAGTGAAATTGAACTGAACGAGATGATAATGATGATGGGAATGGGATGCGGATGATGATGCTGATGCTGATGCGAAATAGGAAGAGCGACTAAAATATATACCAGGCAGGAGTTATTGCCGCATATGGCATCAAACCGGCGCATAGAATTTCCGTTTTCAAAATTATTGGGGTCACGTTATGATTATTATTAGTCTTTGAGTTTGCCGGATCGATTTTCATTTCAAAAGTTTGTTGCAAAGAAAAAAAACAGCCTCTGTGAATATTATTGACCTTGAAACGTGAGAATTTTAATTTTTCAAATTGGAAACTAGTTTAGAAAACAAGGATTATTATACAGTTTGGAAAGTACAGATATAGCTATGCATAGGCAGGTATATAGATGGATAGAGTTATGAAAATGAATGAACTTTAATTAAAATCTATTTAACTTGAGTCAAATTGATTCAACTACAGGTCGGTCGTTTAATACCAATGAGGAATTATGTCATTTGAACATGGTTTCTTGAACACTCCTTTATGATTAAATTTTAATTTAAGTTTGTTCTGATGATTAGATTTTAAGAGGATTTTTTTTTTCAAATAATGTCAAGAAGAAGCCAATTAGAATTTGATTTCTACGGAAATTTTTTTTGTTTAGATGGTTAGTTTGGAGTTAACTGTGACACATTTTGGTATTTGGTTGCGCACTAACAATTTGTATTTTGAATCCTGATTTGATTTTTTGTTCTTATATTTGCAGCTTTAGCGTTTAGCAAATAGAAGGAGGATTGAGTAGGAGAAAACGATGTACATTTGTCTTAAACGTAAACATTGAATTGGGGAGGAAAATAAAGTCGGCTAGGGAATTCACATTCGTGCTGTACGACTAAAGAACGAATCTCTGTATTTGCCTGTGCGCCCGAAGGTTGGCTCGAGGGTGTACTGATGTGCATTCCTAGTAGAACGTGTATTACGGTAAAATTGTTTGAGTATAGGAATGCAGTTAGATTTT
The DNA here is from genome assembly GCA_958431115.1 of Syrphus vitripennis. Taxonomy (NCBI): domain Eukaryota; kingdom Metazoa; phylum Arthropoda; class Insecta; order Diptera; family Syrphidae; genus Syrphus; species Syrphus vitripennis. The sequence continues at coordinate 95,626,886 of OY288110.1, read as the reverse complement.
TCACTAGAACACCGTTTAAAAAAGTAACGATAAAACAGAAGGTGAAAAGAGGTTTTATATGCACCAGACTATATGTGGGAATTGTGCTCTAACTTAGGATTTTTATATGCCCTATAGATTGTAGCCAGATCAGTTTTTCAGTTTTCTCAATGCGAACACCTTTAATGAACAATGGCAAAGGGAGAATATTTCGCTTCAACTACAAAACGAGAGGTCTGGGTTTTCAATGCATTAAATTCCACACGATTATCAACACCCCATGCAACAATTTTACTTAAGTCGGAATTGAGTGAGCTCATCATGTTCTGCCGTTGAAGTTCCACATTCGAAGAGCAAGGAATGGAATATGGAAACGAATATGAAAAGCTAAGGGTGCTATCATCAGCAAAACAATTCAAAGAATTAGTAGTTACAGATAAGAGATCATTTAGAAAAATAAGGAAAAGAGTAGGAGACAAAACAGAGCCTTGAGGAACACCAGCATAATTTTTTTTTTGGACTTCAAATTTGAAACCATCCAAAACAACTTTTATTGAACGTTCAGAGAGATAATTACTAATCCATAATGAATGAGAGAACTGTCAATGCCGAAATCATTCATTTTTGATAAGAGAGCTTGGTACCAAACTCTATGAAATGCCTTAGAAATATCCAGGGCAATAATTTTACTCTCACCCAAACGGTGTAAGGATTGTTTCCAGTTTTCAGTGCGATATGCTACTAGCGAGGTTAAACCACACGATCTTAGTGTCCAAAATGTGAGAGTATGTGGTTACGAAACGTTTCCTTCAATAAATCAATTAGTGACTCGTGCTGTTTGACATGTTGGGCCGTCTTAATGAAACCACAAGTCCTGTACATCATGGTTGTTCAATTGAGGAACGAAGAAGTCAGTAGTCATGGCTCTATAGCTGTCAATATTGACTGTAGCGTTCTGGTCAGTATCGTAGTCCCACTCATAAAGCCCAGAAAGTACATACTCAACATACACTTGCGGATTATCTTCACTCCGAATACATATGGAACTAAAAGTGAGCTTAATCGCTAAAGATGGCCATAAATAACGAACATGCTCGCCGAATATGCACGTTTGCGTTTCCCCCTAGACGGCGAACACATTCTGCGAACATTAATTTTGTTCCGATTCTCCAAAGAATAAACATCAAGTGCGACATCAGAGAAACGCAACAACAAAGTTCACAGAAAAAATGAGGTTTTCACCCTACACGGTGAACATTGAAACAAACGAACACGAGAAAATGGAAATGTTTTGCCAACAACGAGCCGTTCGCGAACAAGACCCTACATGACGAAGAAGGTCTTATCCTGCGCAGGTTTTCGCAAACGAGAAGTGTCAGAAGGAAATCCAAGATGACTGAAATGGTGGTCTGAAGTTTAAGTGACAATCATTTTTTGTGTTTCTTGCACAGTACACATAAAGAAACGAAACAAAAACGACCGAAACAAATGTTTACAAGAACACCATTGACGCCATTTTTTCTCTGATTTGACAGATGCGCAGAAACGAACGAAAATGAAAACTCTAATGATATTACCTTCTTTATGTGTACTGTGGTTTAGAGCCACCTTAAACAAAATTCTTTTATAAAAATCGGGATCAACGGCAATCTCGCTTTCCTAGGTGTGATCGTGTGGCTTCAATTTTTTAAATGCCCAACCAAACTAAACATAAATCTTTTGACAGCTGTTAAAATGGCCGCTAGTTAAAAAAGTGTTACCAGCTTAATTTTCCTTGCCTTTAAAAAAAAAATCCTTTGTATTAGTTTTAGAAACTTGAGATCTATACAGCAAATAGATAATACATAAAAGCTTCCATTTTTGGGAAAAAAAAGTGAAATATAAAGTTCCTAAGACAACGGGAACTGCTAGCCGCCGGAAAGCAGCTGTTAACTGGATATCATCAGCTCCAATTGAAACTAACTAACCAAAAGTGACAAAAAATTTATTTATGATCATTCAACAATCAAACAATACATTGGAGCTCAGAAAATAAAACTCATTAAAATCCATTCAGTAGCAATGGATACCTTTAATCTGGGTTCCGAAACCTTTTTACAAATTCAAAATTACTGAACTATAATCTAACAATAATACAAAGAAATCGATAAACAAAACAACAAAAAAAAAACCTATTTATATCAAATAACTTAGTATAAATGAACATTTTATAAGCCCAAGTGAATCGGGTGTAATATAATCTTTAATAAGGATAAGATCCTAATCATTTGCATATTAAGGCATGATAAGAAAAAAAAAGGCTTTATTTGACCACACACAATGAGAATGAAAAACGTGTTCCTATTTGTTCATTCAAAACGCTTCTCATACTTTCTGACTTGCAATAACTTCTCATTTTCTTCGAAAAAGTTATTGAAGGCAAGGATTATTAGACAGTTTATTCCCTTTTTGTTTTCCAATTTGAAACAGGCATAATATAGCAACAGTCTTATATATGTATAGAGCAACAAACGTATACAATCTGTTCGTTTCTTTTCGACCCTATTTCAAAAAAAAAATCCAATGAACCTGTGAACCCGTAATATTATCTTATATTATTAAGATGCTGAGTAAGTCTCCTTTCTTTATCATCGGGTCCGGGGTTTTATGTTTGCCTTCATGTAACCGTCAGCCAACCAACAATACTTTCGCTTCACAGACCCACCACCAGGGAGCAGATAGCAATTCAAGAATCCAAGAAGTATGAAAAGATAAGGAAAATAATATATCTCAAGAAATAAGATATAAGATCTCAAATTAGTATTGCAATGGAGTACACACTCATTTTCACTATTGCGTCGTCTGTTTCCTCCATCTATTTTTTTTATTTTTATTTTTCTCATTCATTCAATTCACATTCACTTGGTTTGGTGAACTAACATGGCCGCCCCCAAGGTAGGGTATTATGGTTCAAGGGTGGAGTGGATGTACAAAACAGAATAGTTTAAGTGAAACACTGATAACGACTTGTTCTTCTTATTTCCATCGTATTTTGTTGTTGTTGGTTTCCTTTACTTCGCAAAGCATTACAATACCCGGAGAGTGCCTCAGGGGTGGAATAGTTTTCCAGGCAGCAAGTGATTTGGGGATGAGGTTGTAAAATATATTATAGCTCCATTTTGGTAATAGTGGATGTGTGTTTGTAAAGTATAATAATCACAGACATATAGAATGGTAGACAGAATAGCGGAAAGTAAAGATATCAGAGAGAGAGCGAGGCAATTATGTGGTATGGATGTTTTCAACTTTTCTGTTTCTTTTTTTCCATATTTACTTATATTTTTTTTGCAAAAAAAAACATAAAAACATGGGAGAGGGGGAGAAATGGCATAGGGAAATGAAACCAGAAACTTTTAACTTATCGGTTTTCAAGTTGTTCTTTTTTTTTTTTTCTTTACTTTCTTGTTATTTTCTTATTTCCTGGAGGATAGAAAAAAAAAAGTAGCATGTTATGTTCTTTGTTAAGGGTTAATAATCCTGATTAATCCTTGAGCCTGATTATGGAGATGGATATTGAGATGGAGACATATGTAAAAAAAACTTTCTTATCAGTTTGTCTTTTATGAAAAGGAATAAATTATTAGGAAAATACTTTCTTTCAAATGTCATTGATTTTGACCTTTTTTTTGGAGATGTTTCTAACAATCCATAAATCTAAGAATAGAATCAGATATATGTAATTTTTATGGGGAGTGGTGTATTTTGAAAATAGAATAAGAAGATGTTACGTACTTGATGCTAATGTAACGTATCCACTTGAATCGAAGGAATAATTTATTGCGTCTGAATGGTTCTCTGGAAATACCCACGTTCACATTTTTTTTTTTTTTTTTTTGCTTAAAGGTATTAAATATTTATGATAAACAGAGTTTTACTTAATGGTGAACTATAAAACGGTTGGGAAATATGAGTACTTTCATTGAAATGATATATTTATATATATATTGAAACCGATCAAAAGTTAGGTTTTCTAAGTTTGTATTTTAGAATTCTGTGTTTCAAAATTCTGCAAATAATAAAATGAAAATTGTTTTGATAAGTACCTACATAATTTTAAAATACTTTGTTTTGTATTTTTTCCAGAGCTTTGGATTTACAGAATTTTGAAATACAAATGTTTAGGATGCCGAACTTTGTAGTCCGAATTTTGACCCAAACCCATATCAATCTACTATATACGGCAAGTCTTGCATTTAGGTCAAGATTTGATCAAACTTGAGACATTACAATGATGAGAAAAAAAATGACAGTCTAGCATTTCTAGCTATTTGTAGATCTTATAGCCAGGGTGGAATTTTTTTTTAATCTTGGTGGCTGGTTTGTTAAAAAAAATTATGTTTTAAAAAAAATGCAGTAATTTTTATGATTTTTTTAAAAACGATATTTTTTTAATTTTGTAGGAAAATATTATTCAATGCAAAAAGGACAATGGGCACTTTTGTTCAGAATCTTGGTGTGCGTTTGAATATTTTTCAACATAGTGATGAAACTTATTTCATATTAATTTTGAGTCTAACGCGAAATTAGTGTTTTCGTCATTACATTGCAAAAGATCTGAAAAACAAATATTTAAACTTAACTGCAACAGTGACCTAAACACAAAACAATATAAATTACTTACTTACTATTTGATCAAATATGTGAATTTACATAAGTCCAACATACCTTCCTGAAAAGAAAGAAAAAATTGAATAAATATTAAAACATAAAAATAAAGAAACCTTTTATGATAAATGCCACATTAAAAAGAAAATTTCTAAGTGCATAAAATGTTAAATGGTATTAAACTATTGAAATATTGTCCAGAACAAAGGCCTATTAGCTATTAAAATGAGTAACCCTCCGAATGGATTTCGAATGAAAGTACTCACGAAACTTATTATCAAACACATTTTTCAAATATTTCTGAAAGGTTTTTTTGACATTGATATATTTTTTTTTTCACAGAAACACGTTTTCAAATCTTTTTTTTCTTAAGAAAGTCTATTTTTTCTTTTACTCGTACGGAGACAAAACACGCTGAACTTATAAAATGAAAAAAAGATTAAATACGCTGAAAAATAATTGTTCAAATTTATTTATTTCAAATGTTGATAAATTTATCATTTTCTACATTTAAAAAGTAGTAATTTGGGTTCTTGGTGTTCGGTGCCGTGCGCAACCTTCCCCTTCATGGCTGCTCCACTGGTTGCAAAATTTCATCTGAAAATTGCATTACTAGGTACTAGCTACCAGTCAAAAAGTTTTGTTGTTAATTCTGGAGTTCCGCAGGGCAGCCATTTGGGGCCAGTTCATTTAATATTATTTATAAATGACCTTCTATCAATTTTAAAGTAAACTCAACAATTTTAAAAACTCGAATTCACACAACTTATTGATGCGACTTGTAAAAAAGGCTAATTCAATATTAGGTTGGATAAAAAGAGAATCACCTCAGTTTTCTGACACTTATGTCATTAAACAACTGTTTACCTCATTTGTCAGACCAATTATATAGAGTATGCTTGCCAAGTATGGACCCCCTATTACAGTTGCCACAAAATAAGAATTGAACAAATTCATAAATGGTTCTTAAAATTTGGACAAAGAAGTCTAGGCTGGCAGGACCTATTTAATATCTCTTTTTATAGTAGCCTTCTAAAACTCATAGATCTTCCTAGTTTGGAGAGCAGACGTTCTTATTTATGTTTTGTATTTATTGTTAATCTTATTAATGGTAATATTGGTGCTATGACCCGGACTCGCGTTGATTTCAATGTTCCAAGCCGTAATTTAAGAGGTCTACATGACCCAATTTATATAACGCACTATCGTACCAACTACGATAATATGTTCAATTTATATAACAATAATCACAATTTATTAATTAATTTTTCTAACGTAAAAAACACTGGTTTTAAACAAATATTTTATAATTTATAGATAAGATGAAATATTGTACGCTAGATATTTAGCTTGATTCAAATAAATACTTAAATAGATAAGTTGGTACAAAATTCCGAAAAATTTGAGTTTCTAAAATTTATTTAAAATCAAGCTATTTCAATTTAGTTTGGAATTCAAAAACGGGTGAAAAAGACAGAATATTTGGGGTCCATATAAGCTCTGATAAATGTAAGTATTAAGTAGGTTAGGTATGTTTGTTTTTGTTTTAAATTAAAATTGGACCAAAAAATTAGACTAACAAAACAAAATACCAAAAAAAATAACAACTTTCGAAAATATTTTAGTTGTTTAAAAAATGTTTATTTTGTGATATTACCTAATAGTTTGGTAGCGGTATCTCAAAGAAATACATTTTTTTAAATCACCCAAACTGTACCCTCAAACAGAATATAAGTAGCTATTAAATTTATACGCAAGTAAAACTATATTTTCACCCTTTTTTTTTTGAACAACTATATAACACAAAAATATAAAAGTATCTCTACCCACACATTTTAATAGTCCACACACGCAATACTCTTGCAATAAAATCACCAACTCAAGAAAAATAAGAACAAAAAAAAAAATATATTCATTCACCCCAAAGCAGATATGAGATTTTCTACAAAAGATTAGATGGTACTAAATTCTTTTCACACTATTACTTATCACCCAATTGACCCGTACCGTACATATAAAGTCCTATTCGCACGCAACAAAAAGAAAATAAAAACAAACCCTCATAATCCCCTTGAAACCCTTTAACAAGGGACTAATAAATCTTTAAGAGTAGGTATAGGTATACATAGCAAATGAAGAGAATTACCCAATAAACCACCCAGAAATTGGTACCTACCAAAAAAAAAAGAAATAGAAGGAAACGTTATTGTTGTATAACACTAACGGTAACGGTTACATAGGAAGATATTATTATCTTTATTAACTGCATTATGTGTTCAACAAACTATAATATCAGAGCTTAATCCATTTTAATAATTAAAACAGTTAAGTAACTAAGCGTTCTTTCTCTTCTCATGTAGATACAAATATTTCATTTCCGTTTTCTGACTTCAAAAAACAAAACTTCGACAAAAACATTCAGAAAATTAAAAGAAAAAAAAAAGCCAGGTACCTGCAATTAAACTGGAACGAAAGCTTTTTTAATCCAAACCTCTAATCCAAGTATACACAAGGTGGACCCAAAAGCAAAGTAATGCGTTGCGTACCTTTAACAAATATTGGACGAAAAGGGATACCTATGATGTTTTTAACCCAGCCAGCGATAAAGCTTATTCGAGAGTTCTTATTTACCAGCAAATGACGGGCCAAGTTTTTGGGTTGGGAAAATATGTACGTTTTCGAGGAGTTTCTGCTCCAGTTGAAAGTTTGGTAAGACTAAAGCTTTACCCCATTCCCTTTCACTAGGCCCTAAGCAGTTTGGTAAATGAACAATAAATATTATGTTTACAAATCGGTTTTGGCCAACACTGCATCCATGTTATAGTAATATTTTTCGTGATGCGAAAGGAAAACCAAAAACCAGGCTAGCAAAAACACAAACAAACTATATGAGACGAGAAATCTACAAATATTTATAGTATGCTAGGTGTACGTACCTTCATCATATATTAACAAGGCTGTAAGGAACGCAAATTAGGCGGCTTTATAGTTGAATGGCTGAAACTCAGCGAGCCATTGTTAAATGCGATTTAATGAGAACCCTTTTGCGGTTGCAGTGACGTGTGTATATTATAAACAGACTTGTCAAAAATTAAATATTCAGCCTCCTTCACACATACACTCTCTCAACACACTCACACACAACTATTAAAAGGTATGCATAGTTTTGGCATAAACCAATCCCTGTAGATTTGGTTGACACTAGGTGGCAAACCGGCCTCGTGGTCGAGTCAAAAATGACCTAAATGCATATCATTATAATATGTGCCTGCCAGAGTGCTTTTAAGCAGAACAGGACATCGGGTATGACATCTTGTCAAAAGGACATTCTTGATAGTTCTGTGATGGGGTGGATTTGTGTCCTTCGGACTCGCATATTCCAGGTGTAATAATTAGTAGGCAGTTGTTGTGATGGGATTATTAAATAAACGCTTTTGTAAATACACTGTTATTACAATCGCTTAGCATGTGTGTTTATATTGTCACTATTAGTATCATGACTCAATGAGGCAAAATGGCGCCCGCCGCTGACGCCACGCCGCCGCTGCCATCCGTCATATTAGTTCGTGTGTTTTTGAGTGAAAAAACATTTTTTATTTAATTTGAGTTTTGTTTACGAATTTCAATACTGTTATTTATTTTGTAGCGAGCTATTTATTGTGTACTCGTGTTGTTACCAGACTGTTGGATTGCTGATGATTAATTTAAATTGAGGTTAAGGCCACATTAAATTTACATACCAATACCATTTTCCGCTAATCTAATCATATCTAATGAGAAATGCAATATAACTTTCTGTTTTAAATTACATAATATTTTTACTTGCCAAGTACTGGGCAAGTTTTGGATTCGCGTAAAAAATCGGAACTCGAAAAGAGTGGGTGGGTAATTCTGTCTGTTTTTTTTAAATCGGGTTTTTTCAAGTTAACTTAATAATTTAGTAAAAAAATATTTTTCAAAGATAAATTTTTTTTAGGAGGTCCTATATAATTTTAATAATATTTGATATTAAAATTTTCAAAAAAATATTTTTTGTACTAAAAATAAAACAAATTTTTTTTTCGAAAACTCAATATTTTGAAAACTTATATACGAGTATATATATATATTTTTTTTTTTAAATTTGTTTTTAAGTGTATGTTATCAAATACTAAAAATGTGCAAACAAACTTTTTTGTATAAAAATACTTCAAAAATTATGTATATAAGAAATTATCTTTTGGAAAAACGGCTGTAACGATTTTTTAGTTTAAAGCTTAAACTTCTTTTTTGGCTTAATTTATCAATTCAAATAATGAATCCTATGATTTTTCTTATTTTTCTCTAATGACATTCTGGTTTTTGTATTTTTTTTTTGTTTGTTTCAAAGTACTTTGACATAGTCGACGTTTATTCGTGTTTTTTATTGATAATTTAAAAGGCACTTCATAAACAATTTTAAAAAATTGTAGTTTATTTCAAAACATATTCTTCCAACATTTTAAATAAATAAAATATTATGTGTAAAATAAATAAATTGTGTAAAATTATAAGTTTATACAAAAGTTAGCATTAATGAATATTCGAATGCAGATTTTTTATTTTTGGTATCTGAACTGCGAAAAATGAACAATGACGCTTGGTTAATTTTAACTAAATAAATCAGTTAATTTTCCCGCTGCAAAATCAATCAATTCATTTTGCACTTAAAATTTAACAGTTCATTAACCAAATGGTAAACTTAACCAAGTTGTAAACTTATCCAGTGTTTTAAATCGTTGCACGAATATATCCTATTTGTTTTCGTCAGAAATATTCATTTTACTTAAAAATAATTGTTTTAATTCAAAGTCGCACACAATAAAGAAGTGAAGATCCAAAAAAATAATTTTCATCGCTCAAAATCATTTTTTTTCATTTGGTAAAAGTAATTCAAAAACAATTGAATCCAGGAAATTAAAAAAAAAAAGTAAGTATACGCCATAGTAAAGAATTTATTTTGAAAGTGATAATTTTTAAGAGTGTAGAGGAAAAATAAAAAAAATGTTCATTCAAAATGTTTCTAAGAAAAGAAAAAAATATGTTTAAATCAAAATACAAAAACAGTGGGGCCCAAAAAGCCATCCAAATTCGTGTCATAAAAGAACAAAAAAATCAATAATTTTTTAATTGTTTTGTTTATATTTTATTTTTTTATAAACAATACTTCAAAAACGTCAAAACTATAAATTTTTTTTGCTACAGAGGTTATGTGTCGTGTAAAGTTGGGAATTTTATTGCTAGAGTTTGTATCCTATTACTTTAACAGCCTATAATTTTATATTGAGTAATTCTTAATTAAGACATAACTGAAACTCACCACTCTAACAACTTGGTTTTATATATTTAAACAATATTATCCCAAGCATAAACCCTAAACAAAACACTATGGTTATCGAAAAATGTTATTTTATCAAAATTTGTTCACTACAATTTACTTGTAATTCATTTTGCTAAATGTCAAAATTTAAAAATAATTCTTTTTGTTAAAATATTTTTCCCAAAATAAATTGAAAAAAAAAATAATTGCAAAAAAAAACAATATTTTTTCAAAAAAAAATGTCTTAATAAAAAATCTGACAAAAAAGGATTTTTAAGGGAACCAAGAGGAAATGTTATTGAACCCCGAGTATAAATTTTATTTCAAAAACAAAATTTTATAAAAAAGTTGTTTTCAATAATATTAATTAAAAATTAAAATTAATTGTTGGGGAAAAATTAATTAATGTAGTTTAAATTCCAATTTTTATTTACTTTTTCTTCAAATGTAATAGGCCAATTAAAAAAAAAAAAAACAATTTAACAAAAATAATCAAAAAAAAATACAAATTGACCATTGAATTCTGGAAAATGTTCAGAAATGTTTTTCCAAAATAAGTAGAACTATTAAATATTAATGATTGAAAATCATAATGAATGCATAACGTATGCTAAAAAAAATATTCCGAAATAAAAGTCACATTTTTAAAACATCCATAATAACTATAAATCATTCATTTCTTTGTTTTAAAGTAAAAAAAAGTCAACCTTGATAATACAAACCCGACACCGATAAATAAAATATAATAATTAAATCAAATTCTTCTCTTTCTTTAAAATTATTGAATTGAAAAAGCTAACCGCGTTAATCAAGTATACTTTATTTTAACATACAGCAAAAGAAAAATTTCGCTTAAAAAATTCCAGAATTGCAAACAACCAATCAACCATACATATAAATAGTGTTATAATTATTATCGTGATGGTATCATATTAAAATCACGATGAAAATTAAAAACGATTATTATGACATATTTCTTAAAATTCTGTCAAAAAAAAAAAATATCGGAATCTGATTGACCGAAAAAAATTAAATGTATACAAGAATATTTTTTTACCAATTTTTTAAAATTAACTCGTTTTTATAATGAAAATATTTTTTATAGTTAAAATAAAAACCGAAATCCGATGATTTTGAGGTTACCTATTTTGTATTTAATTTTATTAAAAACATCCAAAAGCTGAAAATATAGGATGTACTTTAATAGCATTGACATGTGACGAAACAGACTTTGTTTTCTATATCACTACACATTTCTATTTTGTTACCAAGGAATTCTTCTGATAGAAGTTTGATGAGTGATTTTGGTTAAGTGGCTTTTTCTCCCCCCAACCCTCGACTGCCTAAAGTTAATTTAAATTTATCGCATGCTAATTGGCAATTAACATTGATTGGGACGCTTAATGAGTGTTCTTTTGGTATAGAAAATGTAAAAAGCCTATTCAATTTTAACTTGGGATAAATGAGACCTACGCAACATCCTCTCTCTTTGTTTTGTTTATGTTTTATATAGTAGAGAAAAATAAAAGACCATCTCGAATCTCTCCATCTCCATCATTGTGGCCAAGGGGGATATCAACAACTTTTTAGAGTAATTTACTGGCAAAAAGTAAAAGTAAAAGTAAAAGTACCGGAAATTGAAAAGGTTTTGTTTTAGAGAGATGATTTCTCGAGAGAGTTGTTTTTCAAATAATGTTTAAACGCCAGAGGGTTTTAAACAAGAGGTTAAGTTTTTGGAAAATGTTAAAGAGACATAAATTGATATTTTTTGATTGGCAGTTGTAGCTGCGCGTGACTACACTTTATTATACGGAAATTTATAATTTGGGGGGATTAAAAAGTTTCCTCAAACACGATTAGGTACTTAATTTCATTGGAAATAAGTTTGTATATTTTTTTTTTTTTTAATTTCAAAACTCCATTGAATCGAATAAGGAGGTGAATTTGTAGTGAACTGGAAGAAACTTGTTCAAGTGGCTGAGGATTAATTGACTTCAAAATGGTTTTTTAATTGAATTTAGGTTATGTAGACTCAACATTTATTTAAGAGAAGTTAAAGTGTAAGTATTAAAATTATTTTAAATAATTTATTTTAAGGCGGGTTTTTTTCTGCGGAAATGATTGAATTGAAACAGCTTAAAATTTGTAGTACAGACATTTTTGTCACCCAAATATTTTCGTTTTCATGTAGTTGTCACATACATCCTTCATCTAACTTTTAACAATTTTAAAAATGTTGTACTCTCACTGGTGTCGAATAAAAGTGACTTTGAACATTTGGGGGTTTTTTGTTCAATTTAGGCAATATCTATTTTCAAACAATTTTTTGTTTTGAAAATTTTATTTTAAGCAATAAAAAAAGTCTTAGGGTAAAGTAGGACAGCATGGAACAAAGAAAACATGCATAGTAGACATGTATGTTATATTAAATCAAAAATGAATCTATGGGAATATTGGCCTGTCTCCCCTCGTTTAGACGAGAGCGGAAATTTTCTTTCAAATTAGAAAAAAATTATTAAAAACAACAACAAAAAATTTTAAAGTCTAGTATAGCCAAAAACCCAGTATTTTATGTTTTCCTTAATAAAGTTGTTTCCATGATATTTTGAGAGTGAACATTTTTCAAAGTAAACATTAAAATAAAACTAATTTTTTTCAAAACTTTTTTAATGATGGGATTTATTTTATTCTTGTGTCCGATTGGTTTCGTAAATATCAGAAAGTAGTGCATGTGCAAGAAAAATCAGAAAATATAAACGTTAAAAACGCCAAAGACCGGAAAGTTTAAAAAGATTTAATATCAATGAAGTGGCAACCCTATTAATAAAAAAATAAATTTTAAACTCATTTTTTTTTGCGGTTTTAAAAGTTGCTAACCATTAACTAGATACGTGATGAATGTTTTCAATTTGAAAACCAGATTGATAAAACAATTTGATTTTCAAAATAATGTATTATAATGATGTTCTGTTGTTGTTTATACGCTGAGTTTTTTAATGCCGAGAGCATTAAAAAAAACAAGTTCATTACTACATCTACGTGGATTTCAATTTTGTTCATTGAAGGTGAGCGAGGTGTTCAAAATCAAATTTCAGCATGGCAAACATCATGGACACAAATAAAATTTAATGTTTGTAGATGTGATTTCATTTTGGCCCTATATTATTGAAATTGGAATGTTTTAACTTTTTGTTCTAAGATGATTGATTTTTAGGTACTATAGGCAAAGTCTTGCAGTTTCATTGATTTTAATTACTTCCTTTTGCAAACATCTCAAAATTACATTCAATACAAACATTTTCAACAAATTTTGGTATTTAAAAAAAAATTAATATTTTTTATTTTTAAATTTAATATTTCGAAAATAGCTTCATGGATTTATTTAATAGTTGAATCCTAATGGTTTTTAAATACAATCTTAAATCAATTTTAGATTAAATAAAATGCAAGATAAAAAAAAGTATGAAAAATCCTAAAATTCATTATTTTTATTGTTGAAACAATTCGAAATGAAAAACGATTTTTTGAAGAAAGAACTTTAAAATCGTTAAAGCCGTGTTTGAAGTTTGTTTTATAAAAAAATATGAAAGTTTTCTATGTTTAATATTATGTACTTAAAAACAAAATACAAATACAAACATTGACCCGTTACCAAAATATTGAGTTTTAAACAAAACTTTTTATTTTTTTTTTAAATTCCATAAAAGGGTTTTAGAAAAAAATAATATGGAATGCTATTAAACTCGTTATACCGTTTATGCGAAATTTTGAATTTGGAGAATTTTGGAGCACATAATTTTAGAATATCGAATTTAAAAAAAAAATTAAAAAAGAAAGACCAATTTTCAAATACAAAAGTTTTGAAAGAATATTTACATAAATGAGTAATTTTTTTTGTGTGTAATTTGAAATCTATTTGAAATCAAACCCTTAAAAGTTGGGTTAACATAAGAACTCAACCCGGCCGATTATCAACAACGTCGTGTATTTTCTAATTGGGTCTTTGAAATGCATGAAATTGTTCCGGAAGTCGATTCAACAACTCAAAAATGGAATTCCATTATTAATGGCACACTTTCCTCTTTATACTGAAATAGACATCCGGTTTTTTCTATCTCAAAAAATGGCATTTTTCTTTGAATATCAAAATAACACCTCTTATTGGAAAACCCTGTATTTAACTATACCTTAAAGTTATCACATAAAAAAGTAAGCAACCATAAATACCTAGACCTACTTATATTCCCATCAATTATTGCATTTTATTTTTAATGGAGTAAAATTGTCAAATGCTGTTATTAAAAGTGGCCATGAAATTTTTTTCTAAAATTACTGCAAAATAATGTCTTATATTTTCTTGCATCATCTCTCTTTCTCTTTCTCTCTAAGCCAATATCATCATTATCAAGAGAATGATCTGTTAAATAATTATATTTATTTTCAAAGGACGAATTGTATATAAAAAAAAAATTATAGCATAATAATTCTTCATAATTACTCTCTGCTTTAGAACAAGAACATGTTGGATGTTGGATGTTATGGTTGGTATAGTAGCGCAGGAAAATAATCTCTAATTCGTTTCTACACACCATCAACTAAAATAGGAACGAGCAAGTGAATGTCATGTCCTTGTTCATTTCGTTTTTCCCCGCATTGCTTCTGTTCATCAAATATAATATTATATACGATATCATGCTAGAGCCTAATTGCATTTTAATGTTGTAATTCGGGTATATTCGGGAGATGCTCGTACAAAACGCAAAACCAAACCAAATATATATTTTAGTGTGGCTGTGTGTGTTAGCCAGAGGATAGGTGTGTAGATGTTAGCATTATGTCCTCTATATATTATGGCAAGGGCATAAAACGACATAAATACGTTTCAAGTATCTGTACAAATAAGTACACCACCCAGCAGTACGATGACGACTTTAACCAAATCTGCCAGGCAAGAGCAAACGTCACGTCGTATACAGCAAATAATGCAGTTTCGTACGCTGTCATTATTTTTTTTTTCAACATGGAAAAAATATATGGAAGCTTAAAGTTTGTTTCAACAGTTGGAGTTAATACAAGTTTTTAATTCTGACTTTTGAAGGGAAACTCTCCGAGGTTTTCACATTTGTTAAATAATTGTTTTTATGGGTATACTCACTGTTACTTAAATTCCCACAAAGGCTGGAAAATGGAAGCAACTTTTTTTTATTTCTCAATATAAAAATACTATAGATTTTTACTTGCGACTATAATAGGTAATATAGGGCAAGTTTTTGATTCGTACAAAAAATCGAACTCGAGATATTATAATCATACCTAACATTACGATGATAGAGAATGCGAAAAGAGTGGGTCCCGCAATTCTGTCTGTCAGTCTGCCTGTCTGTCAGTCTGTACCTTGACCTACAGCTTAAACTACTCAAGCAATTTTCTTCAAACTTTGGACAAAAGGTTTTGGGGAGATTCAAAAATAACGGTACCTGTCATAGCACCGTTTAGACAAAACATTTTTATCTTAAAAACAGTTCTAACGATTTTGATGAAATTTTTTAAATCGGATTTGTCAAGTAACCTTAATAATTTAGTCAAAAAATTATTTTGAATAAGATGTTCTTAATGGTACTTGCCATAGAACCGCGGATTTTCGGTTTTCGGTTTGCTCGTAAATTATTGGACGGATTTCGATGAAAATTTTTCTTAAGGAGGTCCTATATATTATTAATAATATTGCATATAAAAATTTTCAAAAAAACATTTTTTGTATTAAAAAAAAATGAATTTTTTTTTTTAAACTCAATATTTTGAAAACCTTTATGAATATATTTTTTTTCAATTTAGTTTTAAGTGTATATTATTAAATACTAAAAATATGCATACCAACTTTTTTTATAAAAATACTTCAAAAATTATAGGTATGTGATGTATTTACATACATGCATACAAATAAATTAGTTTTTGAAAAAACGGGTCGAACGATTTTTAATTTTTTTTTTAATTTTTAGATTTATGATACATTAAACTTTTTTTTTATTCAATTCAAATAATGAATTTCAGGCTTTTTCATATTTTTACTTGTGACAATAATTTATAATATCATTTTTTCAAATAAATTTGTTCTTAAACTCAGGATTCAAAACCAAGACGTTATCGCTTATATCAGCAATTACGTGTTATCCAGTCGTGCAATTTTATTTTTTCACTACAATGATTTGTTATTCAATATTATTAAAATTATAAAGGATCTCTTTCATGAAGATTTGTATCGCAGTTCAAAATCCGATTTTTTGGCAGGAATCGTTAAAGCATTTTTTTATCAAAAATATTTTTTTCCAAATATTTTGAATTACTAACAGCTGAAAGAAAAATTAAAAAAAAAAAGTTTGTAAAACAAAATTTCATCAATACAAATTTTTTTTCAAAAAAAAATTGATTAAAAAATGGCAAAAAATATCCATCGAAAAAAAAATTGTCAAAAAGCATTGTCAAGGAACACACAGATTTGTTTCTAAACCGTAAAAAAAAAAACAAAACAAATCGGTCCAAAAATAAATCGTTCAAAAAAAGTTTTATTAAAAAAAAAATGTATCAAAACAAATTTCAAAAACAATTTTGTTAAAAAGTATCGTCAACTAAAATAATTTGTCAGGGAACAACCAGTTGAAAATTTTTTTGAACCACGAGAATTAAAATTGGTCCATAATTAAATTACGAAAAAAAAAATATTGAAAAAATTAAAAAAAAAAAAACAAACATTCCTTTCCATTTTTTTCAAAAAAAAAGTTGTTTGATCTTATTTTAGGTCAAAGATCTTGTTAGTATTTCAAAAAAAAAAATGGTTCACTTGGGCGTATACTCTTCTTTATTTTAATTTTCGCCTGCGTTAGCTTCTGTCAATTGAATTGATATTATTTTAATTAAATAATGCAAACTTAATTCACATTATTCCTTCATTTTTGGCAACCTACCATAGTTTAAAAACAATACCAAATGCCCTACGAAAAAAAAGAGTTTCCAAGGTATTATTTATCAACGGTATTGGTCAGGGAGTTGCAATGCTCTTTTTTCCTCTCAAAGTGTTGAATCTTGAAAACCAAATAAAAAAAGTTTGTTTTTTTTTAATAAAATGTTAAGAACACAAAACTCAGTGTGGCAGGGAAAAAAAGGGACAGTTGAAAACTTAAAAACTATAACGTGACGAAAACCCTCAGGTAATACCAAGATTAAGAAACACAACTCCCATCGGATTAAGTAAAACGCCTTTTAGTTTCAAGCTTTTGTCTAAGATACTTTTGTTCATCTTTTTTTTTTTTATTATTATTATTTCCATTGGGAACAAAACAATATCAAGTCCAAGACAATCTATTTAGTGCTTCTACACAGAACTGGTTTTAATAGTGGGTCTTCTATCTATATCTATAATATTAACCACCTACCCACCCACTTGTCAAAAAGGAGGATTTGCTTACTTATCATATTGACAAACTATAATTTTCTTTCTTCACTCTTTTCTATTAGATCCTTGTATAGAAGGAAATGTTATAGAGGTATATATTCTTTTGTGTTTGTTTTGAAAACATAATAGCCTAATCCCTAATGGATGTCTTTGTTTGGACAGTGATATCGCATCGCTTATAGCTGGGAGTCGCTCTTTCATTGGCAAATATTTATCATGGTTATATTATACTTTATAGAGATGGGAGGGGGGATAAGTTAATTTAATAGATTGATGATGAATAAGAAGAAGCAAGAAGCGACTTTCCATATTGAGTTTGATAAGGACATTTATCTTGATTCCTGCTCAAACACCTGCGATATTTTCAGAGGATAGGAAGTGAAATTGTTTTTTTTTTTTTTTTGCCATATTGTATTTTTTTTGGGAGGATATGGAATATTTGTGTCGCAGTTGGTCTGGTCGGCCGTGGCATAAGTATATAATATTATAAACAAAGGTGACGCAAGGTGATGATTTTATGATAAAATCAAATCTGAGATAAGAGGGAAAATGTGTTCATGAAAACTTGTAGAATCATCCTAATTCCTGGCACATTATTTCAAATTAAAATTATATTATTTTGTTTGACGAGGGTAAAAGTTTTAAATCCTACATCTTTATCAGATAATGCTATCAAAGTTATATTATACCAAACAAAAGAGAGAGAGAGAGAGGTGATAGTAGGTCTATCGAAAAGGTTCATCGAATTTGTTTGGGAAAAAATAAACACACATATAAACAGAATTATACAAAAAGGACGAATATTTGAAATAATATGTGTGTTGGTATATCCTTCCGGAACACAAGTAGAGGATTTTAGGTTTTTGGTTATTTTTTTTATAATTTTACTGCTCAAGTCAAAATAAGTAACAAACTTAAGAATGAGCTATATTAAATATACATATACGAGTATAATGAAATTAAATCCAACAGTTCACAAAATACTTCCGATTTTTCATTAAAAAAAAGGATAGCCAAAATTTTTCAATTTTGATCTTCTGAATTTTTCCGATTTAGTTTTTTTTTTTTTGTTTCAGAAACGCAATTTAAACAAAAAGAATATTTACAAAATAGTGAATTTAAAAATTGATGGATTAAAGTCCAGTTGCTGAAATATATTAGTATTTTTATCTTCCGAATTCTGTGGGTTAGTTGAGGCTTGGGAAACGTGTAGAATATTGCCCAGTGCTTATGTTCCACAAATTGGATGTGAACTGTGAACAAGGAAATAAGATGCGTTTTGGCTAGTCTTCCACAACCATAAGAACCTTATCACTTACAGCATAGGTAGTAGTGATTGGTAGTTTCATGAAACCTCAAGTTAAAGATTGAAAAATTGATTATTGGGAAGCAATCACTCCAAGACACCTTCTTTCGCTGAAAGAATTATTTTTCATGGAAACAAGGAAGACGAATAAATAATAAGAGGGAAGGACTTTCAAATGTACAGTTTACGAAGCAATACTTTCCAATGACTCCAACTAACATCGAAGAAATCACCAATATCACAGTCGAAGAAGTTAGTGCTATTGTGAAAAACTCCAGAATGGGAAAAGTGTTTCGATTAGACGAAGTACACTCTGTCTTCTGGAAAAAGATGGAGGTCATCAGTTTCAGATGGCTCATGGTTCTTATATCCAGCGGAGAGAAAGTTACTTTTTTCGATCTGTGAGGAGAATGCTGGAACACGAAATTGCGACAGCTACCGTTCAATCAACCTATCATTATCATCATCATCGGCTCGACAACCGGAGTCCGGTCCTGGTCTCCTTCAACAAGTCTCTCCGGTCTCGAGCCGACGCCATCCAGTTGCGCACCTCAAGGCTTCGGGCGTCCTGGTCTACGCCATATCTCCAGCGCAATCATGGTCTACGACGCTGCCGTCTACACTAGAATGTACCACAAAAGACTTTCCTAGCCGGTTCTTCTTTACTCATTCAACCAGGTGCCCTGCCCGCCGGAGTCTACCGAGCTTAACTTTTGTAACTATGTGTGCTTCAAGGTAGATTGCGTACAATTCATGATTGTAGCGTCTCCGGAATCGTCCTTTCTCACATATGGGGCCAACAATTCTACTTAAGACTTTTCTCTCGAATGCGGCTAAGACGTCGGAGTGTCTTTTGTTAAGTACCAAAGTCTCGGATTCATACGTGAATACTGGCAGGACCATGGTCCTGTACAGCCGCAGTTTTGCTCTTCAAAAGATTTACATTGGTTGATTTCGAAAAAAAACGATCAGATCTGATCTGATATAGGTTGCACTTAGGTAGCTAGGAGTTCTTGAAGTCTACTTGTACGAGCAAGTTAAAACAAAGGTAATATGCCCCAACGAAGGGTTCCTAGTTTGCTTCTTTGCTCTTTATTACAGTTCTTGAATTTCTGCAAGAGGATCCCAAGGTAGACGTTCTGAAGGGAAATGGATACCGCAGTAAAGATCCTCGGAAATCGTAGTTTCCCACAACCTTCTAATCCTATTGCCGAAATCCAAAGACATTTGCATTAAGTTGGCCTCAGACATGGAACAATCTCAAAGTTGGACTCCTTTCAAAGTTTTATTTTTGACTAGTTACTATCGCTGATTTAAAAGACTAGTTGCAAATTGCAATTAACACTGTATAAGAAGAAGCGTTTAAAAAATGAAGATAATATAGACTGCAAAGAATTAAGAAAATTAAGAAAGTTGCTGGAAAACATCGTTCATTTACAATTTTAATGAAATTCAGTAACTCCTCAGAACCTTTATTATAATCGATTTCAAAATCCCTTATTATTTAATAAAACTTTCCACAAAGTTGTTGGTACCTTTACCTATAAGCATATTAATTTTTTTGCTACGTTGCTTTTATTTACCCCCAGCTTAATGCAATATGTTTCCTTTCCTACTTTCTCTTTCCGTCACAAATCACAGTTCAGAAAACTGAAGTGCAATGTCCCTTCTTATTTAATTAGCCAAAGTGTATTTGATTTTTACTTGAAAAAAAAAATGCTGTACAAACTTGAAAGTATTGTGAACGAGAACGAGTAGTGTTTTAGTATAGTTTCTTTCTTTTATTTGATTATTTATTGTTGGAATATTGTAAAGTGAACTGCTGCTAACGTAAGAACAAAAGCTTTTAAATTTTAATCAGCTTAGATAGTTTAAAAACGAAAAGAGAATCGAATGCGATTGCGAGTGCGAGTGCTGTGCGTTGCATTTGGTTTTTCAAATCAGCTTTTAGAATTTTAACCTTATTTCTCTATAATATAAAAATTGAAACTGGTTCACATGAATTAAGGCTAAAGGAGAATGGGAGAAAATTTATGTATGCCAAATATTCACCACAATTGCTACCAACGAAGATGGATAAAAGTCTAAAAATTGAGTTATTCTTAGCATGGAAACCATGAGAGTTAAAAGTTACTGACAAAAAAAAGTATGTTTTTTAAAATGTTGATATTATAATTTTCTCAAAATCGGACAACCAAATGTCATTTTTTTTTCACGATGGAAAACTTTTTTTAAATACATACATAATGCATATAAGCCTCATTTGTATTGGAATTACCTAAATATTATCTTAATTTCAAATTAAAAAGTAAAAAAAAAATTATCAAATTCTAGGAACTGTTTTCGAGAAATTACTGATTTTGAAAACGGGATTTTCTTTAAATTTTTGTGTGGAAAATATCATTCATTATGTCCTCGTTTCAATTTTTATTATTTTATAATGGGCTGAACCAATACTAATACACTGAACAAATTTTATAATAATTTTTGAGTGCTATTTTTGAAAACTGTTATTCAAAATCTGTGATATGGAAGGTACCAATATTTTTGTACGAAATATTAAAGAACGCATTGAAAACCATTTTGCAATAAATTTCACACATCTTTCCATTTTTTAAATAAATATTAATTTTCAAAAAATGATTGAATTTTCTTTTTTAAACTTCAATATTTTTGTTTTTTGAAAATTTGTGTAGGTATTAAATTTTTTTATAAATTTTAGATGCTTTTGCACTAAAATTTTGATTGCAAACAGATGAACTGTTTTGATATTCAAAAAAATTATTCTATGTGAGATAACGGTACCTCCCACATTTTAGATTTATTTTTTTCGTTAAAAGTGAGCCAACCCTTATTTAAATTCATACATTTTTTTTTAAATCATCAGAACCATTTTCAAAGTATATCGGATTTAAAAAAAAAGGCAAAAATAAAATATTTTTTTATTTCAAGTTTTCAAAATACATATTGAGTTTTCAAAAAAGAAATTGATTTTCTTTTAAATACAAAAAATAGTTTTTTGAAACTTTTGCAATATTATTAGGATTATATAGGACCTCCTTTAGAAAAATTTTCATCGAATCCGTCTTATAAGTAGTTTACGAGAAAACCGCAAACCAAAGATCCGGTTCTATGGCAAGTACCGTTGATAACGGTTTTTTCAAAAATATTTTTAGACTAAATTATTAAAGTAACTTGACAAACCTAATTTATAATTTAATTTTCGAGATAAAATTTTTTGTCTAAACGGTACTATGAGAGGTACCGTTATTTTTGAAGCTAAAGGCAATCTCCCCAAAACACCAAAGTTTGATGAAAATCGCTTCCGTAGCTTGGGCTGTAGGTCAAGGTACAAAAACACAGCCAGACAGAATTGCGGCGTTCTCTATCATCGTAATGTTGAGTCTGATTAGTATCTCGAGTTCGATTTTTTGCACGAATCCAAAACTTTCAAAAACTCACGAGTTAATTAATAATGAATTCCTAATTTTTGGAAAAAACTAAAAAAAAATTCTCTATTATTTTTAAAATGTGGCAACAAAAAAAACTTATTCAAAACCTACGTTATATCAAAAATTATAAATAAAAGTATATTGGGATGACACGGAATATAAAAAAAAAGATTTAACAAACCAACTTTAATCAAACACTCAAAAACAATTAATTTGCAAACTCATGTTTTTGGCATAATAACGGGGACGATAGCAGGTAAGTAGCTAAATAAGCATTTAAAACTTTTCTAATAATAACTCTCTTGAGAACGTAAAATATTTCTTTTTAATAAAAAATATGCTGTAATTTTTTGATTGCCCTTATGCTGTTGATAAAATTTGGATACAAAAATTTTAATATAAATAATTTTCTATTTACACTCCTTGTAACAAAACATTTTATGCTAAAACTAAAGTTTTCGACCACACAAAATATTTCACATATTACTTTGTTTCAAAAAATGTCTACTATACCCACACACATTGACAAACGTATTTTAAAATCGAAAATACTAATATAAGGATACTATGGGGAGTCCTGTCAAAAAAGAAGTTGGTTAAAGTTGTTTGGTGTTTTTCCATGACTCCTGAATCCTGGATGGTCGGTCGGATACTTTTATTCATTCTAACAGTGCTAGAACATGACTTCTGGTTAGCCTTTTGAAGGCTTTTGCCTTTTCTGATACCAAAACTAATCCTTTTGGGGTCGAAGAACCAGTAAAAAGATACTAACAATCGTATAGCATAGCATAGCAAAGCAGAAACTTTTCCTTTAAAAAAAAAAGAAAGATAAAGATAAATATATAAAATAAAGTTTTAAATTAGTTTCCAATTTTTGTGATTGTTTCTCTCTTTTGGCAAAAAGGACTTTTTTTTTTGTGGATATACTCGTATCCATAGAATGTTATTTTCTTTGGTTGTTTTCGGATTTGTCTTTTTCTACATTTTGTCTATGTTGTAGGTATATGTGATTGTTAAGGCATATCCCAGGATAAGAATGTTTGCAATAAATTTCAACTTATTATGTTAAATGCTATGATAATTGTTTTTCCTGTTTAGTTAGGACTTTCAAATCAATTTATGCGATCTTAGAAAAAAAAAGGTCGACTGCTTGCTCAGTCGATGCTCTTTAGTTGTTGTTGTTATTGAATAAGGTTTGTATAAATGAAGTGACCTTTTAGTTCGGTCGATGGCAGGGTAAATATTGATATTTATGTATTTGACCCCTTGAAATATGCAATTTAAATAGTAGATTTTTTTTCTGATTCGGAATGTCTGCATTTTTTATTTAGTTTAAATAAATACATTTTGTTTGAATTATTTATGTAAATTGTTACACATTTTATTTTGAGTTGGGAATGCTGAAGCTTTTAAGTAAATAGAAATAAAATGTAAAAGTATTTTAAAAACATGAATGATACAAATTCAAAAATATTTCATCAAAAAATAATTTTAGCAATCCGACAGACAGCTTATGAGAAAATTGAAAAACAAACATCCACTTTTATCGCAGGTACCGTTAATAACGTATTTTTGAAAAAAATGTATTTTGACCAAATAATTTCAAATACAGACAAAGTTTCATAAAAATCGTTGTAGCCGTTTCTGAGACATACATAATGTTCTGTCTTAACGATTATATGACAGGTACCGTTATTTTTGAAGCTAAAAACTATTACGATCTCATTAAAATACTAAGTCCACAGATTAAAGTTGAGGTTGTAAGGAGAGCTACATTATACAGACAGACTGACAAATGTTAGGCCTGAATTCAAAACACAAAATCTTAGTTATGATACGTAAGTCTTCACGGAAGCGTAGATAAGATATCTTTGCTGCAATGGAAGCACTGAAGAAAACAATCCGGTTGATTTAACAATATCCCAGCAGAGTTCTTAATCCCCAACAACATCAATTAAGCTACTGCATCCATTCATTGAGAGAGCTTGAAAAACAGAGAGCATTCCTAAGGAATGGAAAAAAAGGAATGATTGTCAAGCTCCTTGAGAATAGAGCAGTGCGAAAATTGGAGATATATTTGCGTGCTTCCAGCAATAGCCAAGATAATAGCGAAAGAACTTCTTGGAGCGAATTAAGAACTCTAAGACATACCCGACGCCCAACTAAAGGGACTATATAAAGTCTCGCATCGCATCAGTGAACTCCTTAGATCACTGAATTATTTCAATTGGAACGACTGTTATACCAAAGGAAAATAATTCACACTCGCTGATGTATAGGAATTTGGGCCCTGGCTTGCTTTGCGCAGGAGAGGCATCCCAGATAAATTAATTTCTTTTGTCAAGGCTGCAAATTATGTGGATCAGCCTTGAAACTTTTTCATCTGTTTAGTAGATATTTCTGAACATCCAGTAGATGTGGTTGACAATTTTCAATAGTGGTAAGGGAACCGAACCTCATTTTAACAATCACATAGGGAATATGTTCGGATTGTTGGAGGGCTGTCCAAAATTTCCACTCCAATGTTGAAATCCGTCCTTCTTTATTGGTGTAGAACAATAAAAGCCAAAAATCTGAAAATGTTCATCAGCAAATGGCTGCAAAACATCTTGAGAATTTTCTGGTCCAACCGTATTTTCAATGATAAACTTCATGCTAGAACGGATCAGGAATCCATTGATTTTAACAAACGAAGAAGTAAGGAGAAAGGGTATCGAGTATACTGTGAGTCCAGCGATACAATTGAACCGTCTCCCTCGCATGCAGATAGACATATGGAAGGTCGACTAAATTAATAATAAATAACGGAATAAATTTAAACTTGAAAAATAAAGTTGCATGAATTCGATATAAAATACCACAAATAATTCCAATACGTAAAATAATGAATATAACCTCAACATGGGTTGAGGATTTAAAAACAAATTGGAAATACACAAAACTACCTAGAAATGCATGTCTGCTTATTAATAAATGTAAATCAGAAAATTATATTGCATCCATAACCAACTATAGATAGATATCTTGCCAAAAAAAAAGGAAATATTTTTTTTATTTTTATAAAAATATTATTTAATGAGGTTTTTATTTTTGGTTTATATGAGTATTGGAGTAATATTGGAAAATTTTAATTACATAATTATTGCACTCAGAAAAATAAATTTTTCTTTTCTTTTTTATTTGCTATTTTGCTGGAAAGTTTAAGGATCCCAAACATCATACAATTGTCCGAAAAGGTAATTCCATTATACAAACATTATAATTCGTTGAATTTGAATGGGTTCATTGCAGCACATGAAAATGTTTTCCAAAGCAAACTCATTGTTGTTTCTCAGGACTTTTTCCAGTGCACTGCAAACGAATAATTTAATTACGAGGAATGCCTTCGTGAGTTAAGAACTTAACGTTTATTGTGAACTAAATCAAATGAAATGAAAAACTGTAAACGTAAAAACAAAGACTGGGAGTGGGTTGTTAGAAAAATTCATCATAGTTCCAAAATGTTGATATTTATGAACATGTGGAAAATTGCATTACTTGATTGAACTCAAATTTTATTTGATCAAAAGCAAAAAATATTCAAAAAGATTACAAGTAATCAATATTTTTTGTTCAATTGGTTGACAGTTTGTTGTTTCCAAAACGATAATTTCAAAAGTGTTGGCCAAAAAAATGCGAATGGAACAAAAATGAACAGTTATTTTTTGAATGCAGACAACAATGATAAAAAATTAAAACCATATACGTAAAGTTTATGGATTGAGCCAGTCTAACTGGAAATGGTTTTGAAAATATTTGATATTCAGATGTTCAAAAACAGAACTGAACATCTTCAGATATTCAAAAACGTTGCGAATTATTTAGTAAAGTATCAAAGCCCATTTCATTTCGTGTAAAACGGTACATTTTTTTTGTTTCAACTTTGTAGCAAGTAATTACACTTATTAAGATTTGTAGATACTTTAAAAGAAAATGTTAATTCTGTTAAAGCAAAACCATTCCACAAAAAGAAGTTCGTGCTTTTGAGTGCTGTATTATCTTGTAATTTAGATTGATTTTTCTGGCTTATTTGTTTTTTATTTGTTTTGCGTGATATGTCAAATTAATATTCAACCTAATTAACTTCTATTTCATATGTCAAATTCATATTCATAACTCCAGTAACAGATAAGGGCCACATATTTTAAAATAGTAATTATAATGTAATATATGGTAATTACTTCCATTGATGAATGATGAAGCAATACTATTTTTTGAGTAAAGTAAGTCTTCCACAAAATTTTCATATTATTATTTCTGACATATCTTTTACCGACGACTATTAAATAGAAAGATCAAAAAATATAACAATATTGTAAATATTTTTTTTTTTTAGTTCCTTGATTTGATTTTAATAGATACATGTTTTTTTTCTAAGTGAATTTGTACGGTAATTATTTTTACTTGCGACTATAGATGTACTATAGAGCAAGTTTTGGATTCATGCAAAAAAACCAAACTCGAGATATTAATCATACCTAATATTACGATGATAGAGAACGCGAACGCCAATTCTGTCTGTCAGTCTGTGTGTAGCTCGACCTACAGCCTAAACTACTCAAGCAATTTTCTTCAAACTTTGGATATAAGAATTTGTGGAGATGGCCCAGAGGGGAAATCTATATTTTTTTTAGCTCCAAAAAGAACGGTACCTATCATAGTAACGTTTAGACAAAACATTTTTATCTCGAAAACGGCTCTAAAAATGTTGATGAAATTTTTTAAATTGGGTTTATCAAGTTACCTTAGTAATTTGGTCAAAAAATATTTTTGAAAAAGCCGTAGGTTCCCATAGAACCAGATTTTTGGTTTTTGGTTTGCTCGTAAATTATTGGATGGATTTCGATGAATGCTCCTAAGGAGGTCCTATATAATCTTAATATATTAAAATTTTCAAAAAAAAATAATTTTTGTATTTTAAAAAAAAATCGATTTTTTTTTTTTTGAAAACTCAATATTTTGAAAACTAATAAACATTTTTTATTTTCAATTTGGTTTTAAGTGTATGTTATTAAATACTAAAAATATGCATACCAACTTTTTTTATACAAATACATACTTCAAAAATTATAAATATTTTTCAATTTAAAGCTTAAACTTCTTTTTTGGTTTATTTTATCAATTCAAATAATGAATTTTATGCTTTTTCATATTTTTACTTGTGATTATAATAGATAGTATGATAGTATGATTCTTTTCAAATAAATTTATTTTTATACTCAGACATTAAAACCAAAATGTTATCGTACATAGGAGCCAGTGCGTGCGACCCAGTCGGGCATTTTATTTTCTTTTACATCATTTTTCAAATCTATTGAAATTAAATAAATAATTGGGATGAACAATGTACTAACTTAACTTAATAACAGTTTTCGATTTAATAAAATTACAAATTGAAAAGGCAAGATTTTCAATGTTTTGGTTCAAGAGAGGAAAGCTGGTCCAACAAAACAGAACAACAGCCTATTTAGAATGTTAGAAATAACATTTATCTTAGAAGGAATCAATTTATGTTTTATTTATTTTTATTAACCCTAGTTTAAGATTAGGGGTTCATGAGAACCCCAGCACATGTTTAAGTGCGCATACATTTTTTATTTCGTACTTTTTTTCTTGGGGCTTAATCTCGCACTGTACAAAATTCATTTGTTGATTTATTTATGATATTCTTGTCACAAGATTCTTAAAGTTTTTGTTTTTAATTTTTTTTTTTTTTTGAAAAAGAAATTGAGCAGCACACTAATGTGTTGGTTGTTTTGAGAAATAAAATGTGGAACTTTTTAACAAAGCTATTTAAAAATAATTTTTGACCAAATATGTATCTTCAATAAATAACGAAACCTCAATCGTAAGAGCTTTTTTGAGATAAATATGTTTGGTCTTAAGGATTTTATATTAAATATTGCGTAGTTTTTAGAGGTAAAAAAATTGGGGAATTTCCATAAACCCAAAAACCGAGAGAGTTTTTGCAAATTATCTAAAAACCTTGAGTTCCAACGTTGGAGAAAATCTCTTTCACATTGCAATGCGCCGAAATACCTATACAATGCTGGTTTATGTCTTTTCAATCTAAGAATTTAAGAATTTGTTTTGGTATCATAAAAAAAAATATTAAAATCCAAAATTTTGGAAAAGAAAAAGTTGAAAATAAAAACATTTAATAATTAAACAACATGGAAATCATAAAACTTCCATCTGCTATCTCATGTGGTTTTAACTGTATCATTTTCATATACTCATCCCGCAGACAATTCTCTAATAGACTTGAAAACTCATATCCTTAGACAAACAACTACCTACCTAATTAAAATACTTAATTATTCATATTTTACTTTTCAGATTTCATTCATACTTTGATCGTTTCACGCGTACCTACATACATATATTCAATTTAATATCCTTATAACCATTGGCCCGAAATCTGTATCCATTGAGGTGCACAACCGGTGTTGGACACAAAGAAATCAAAAAATCAATTCAACCATTCAACAACGGAATTGGGAATAAAAAAAAAATATATAAATAAATAAAAACGTATCGAAGTGCCACGTGGAATTTACAAATTGTTACTTCCCCTTTATGGGGCGAGTATTGGTTTCGTGGAAAGTTAAGTCTTTAGAATAAATCTAGTAGAATTTTTTATGAATAAGTCAATAATAAACGAAGCTATTTTTTAAAGTCCTTTTAAATAAATGTAAAAAATATAATAATATTTTTACTGTTCATGAGCATGTGATTGAAATACTAATCCGTAACGGCTTATTGTTCAATTTTTCCATACAAAATAAAATTGAGCTTTTGTGTATTCAAAAATTTAAAATCTGAATTTTGCAAAAAAAAAATCTAGAACTGTTAACGTCTGACATTTTTTTTAAATTGTATTGCCAATTTTTAAAATTAACAAAAAAAAAAAGCAAGTCCATGCGACCTGTTACTGCGTTGCATTTATGATTGACTTGACATTTAAAATATTTACGTAGCTTTATTCGACAACAGCAACAACAACAACAACAACAACAAAATAAAGAAAAACAAATATCGAATGGAAAGAATTTCAATACTAAAGAATACGAAAATATGTAAATGCGGATGAGTCCGGATTTCGGCAGTCTACTCAACACATACAACAACAACAAAAATAAGTTATGAGTTTTTTTTTTTTCATTTTCCCAAGTGTTAACATGAATTCCTACAAATCCATCAATATTCAGTTTTTTTTTTTTTGTTTTTTAAATAAATATTTCATTTATGTTGTTGTTGTTGTAACAGATTTTCAATATTTTTAATATTACCTACTTTTATATTATGAAAATTTGACAGGTGCTCGCAGTTCAGACATTGCTTTTGTCAGTTTAATTTCATTAATTACATTCAAAATCAATAAGTTTATATACATATACGAGTAGGTAGGTATATGTATATATTATTAAAACTTCAGGTTCTGTATGGATGAATGGGCGTTTTAAGTATGGGAGAGGTCATCCACGAGCTGTCACGTCGTCGTCGATTGTCGATTATTAAATTTATTGAATGTCAATACAATATAATTACTATTTATTGTTATATAGCTGGAGGACGAAAGGATATAAAAATGCGATGGAAATCAATGAGATTGTTTTCTTTTCAAAAATAAGGTAAAAAGAAGAAGTAGTGTTATTTAAATTTGCTTTAAGGCAATATTGAAGTACCTACTTTACTATGAAATCTTTCTACAAAAAAAAATAATTTTTGCAAATATTTTTATAGAAAAATTTAAAAAGATTTTCGAATTACATATTTTAATAAGAATATCACTTATTAGTACGAAAAACTTGACAGACAAAAAAATGTTTCATTTTTGTTTCATTTTTTTGTGGTTAAATGTGATTAGCTCTTAATATGGGAATTTTTTTATTTGGAATTGGAACATTGATCAGAGTCCTCGGCTGGTAATCTGAAGGTCTCAAGTTCAGTACTCAAAAAACGGGTCGGCAAGATTTTCTCCATTGTTTTAATATGACTTTCTTCTTGGATAAAAATAATAGAGAAACCTTGTTGGTTTTTTTTTTATATTTAATTCCACTTCGAAAATTTTGAAAAGTCAGTCCTTTTGTTTAGGGTGGCGTATACTTAATTTTTTTTTATTTATTTTAAACTGCTAGTATCATCGATTTACTGCAAAATACAAACAGTAACAATGACAAGGGAATATTTAAGATTCTAAATTTAGCATCATTAAAAGAAAAGAAATATTTGCTAACTGTTTTCACAGCTTTGGAAAAAATTATATGTTCAGAATTGATACAATAATACAAAACCATGATTTTAAACACTTTTTTAAAATTAATGAAATTTGTTCCTTTAGGTTTCCATTAATCACTATGGAAAAATATTGTACATTTCTTTTCCTGCAAAACCACATTTAACAAAGATTTGCTTTTGTTTATTACATTCCATTTACCAAGGATTTAATAAAAGACCAAAAATGAAACACTTTTTAGTTCTTTTCAAATCATCATTCACCGACACAGGTTCTCAATCCACACTTAAATTTCTGGTGCCATCAATTTTTCTGAGATCTTGGTGACTAAATATAAAACTCTGTTGTTTTATACAATATCAAAATTTTCTGATAAAAAAAAAGTATTAGAACAAACACCAAAATGAAAAATGAAAGATGCATCTATTTTTTTTTAAGCACAGTTACGGTTTCTATAAATTTTCTTACATGAACCTAGAATATTAAGCTTTAACTTTTTTTGGCTTGTATATGAAACATTTTTAATTCTATAAAAATTCTAAAAATATGTAAAATAATTCCAGTTATGTTTCTTCAATAATTATATTTACTATTATTTTTATTAAAAAACAGTACTTTTGAAAAATAAAATGCCAATTAAAAATAATTCAATGACTGTGGTATGTTTTAAGCAAAATACCTCTATATTTTAATATACAGTTAAAGATTTTCGAAATACTTTGAATTTAGGTAGGTATCTAATCTATGTACCTTGTTTTGTAGGCTTATGTTAGAATTCCTTTACACTCAAAATTTAATGGTATATCAAAATTTACAAAAAATATCCTTTCAATTTTTGAAAAGAAGAAAAAACATTTTTTTTTTGTTAAAATTTTAATACTTGGCAAAAATGTTTTTTAAAAAACGGGTATCAGATGGCTTCTATATCTATTTTAAAATTTTATTTTTTTTTTGAATTATAAGAAAAAAAAAACTTTTTTTATAAAACAAATTTTTTTTAAATATTTTTTTTTTTACTTCTTTTATTTTTGTGTTTGTTGTTAGGAACTTTCAGATTGCGCAGGCAGAAAGTTTTAATGGAAAGACAGAATTCCAGAGAAATGATTTTTTTTTTCAAAATACATAATTTTTTTTTTTATTTTTTATCATTTAAGTCCTTTAAAGGGTTGATTCAAAAGATTTAAAAATTTAATTTTATACAGAGTCTGGTAGTAGGTATGCAATTTAAAAAAAAATATAATTTGGAAAAAATGTGGATGGTACTTATTTTTTATTTTTGATTATCTTATTAATTTTGAATATTTTTTTTATTAGAAAACCAGGATGTGTTGCATTCAAATGAAGAAAACGATATTCCACGTTGTAAGAAGGCATTTTTTCCATTTTTTTTAAATTTTCTCCCAGGTACACCAAAAATAGTCAATTTGTAAAATTTTATGTTTCTAAATTTTAAGTTTTTAAGTTTCTTAACCACCGGAAATGGGTAAGGTCAAGAAATTAGTTATGGAGCTTCTTACAAAGCAAATAATTCTTCGTTCATGTCAAAAATCTTTGTTGGCTATAAATGAAATGTTTTTTATTTGGTGTACCACAAGGCACTGCGTTAACACCTATTAATTTTTGTTTGTGAATATTTTTCTGTAATGTCCAACCTTCTTTGAATCCATTATTTGCTTAAAAAAAAACTTTCAAAAATATTTCTATGGTTCTGAAAATTATTCAATAACAAATAATGATATTTGACAGCTTACCATTTTCATTAATTCTAACCCAAATTTCTTTTCTTTTTCTTAAATTGTAAAGAAAATCGAAAGAAAAAATTAAATTCAATCTCTATTCCAACCTAATCTGGGATATCCTATTAATTTCCTCAAATGTATATACACATACCTCCCAGATACTCAAATGTTTTTTTTTATTCCAGATAAAATATGTATAAGTTCCATTAGTCCTTAAAAATAAAACTAAAAAATTCCATCCAACAAAAGAAAAAAAAAAAGCGAGGGTACCTAATGATAACAAAAAAAAAAAAAACATCACATCACAAGGCATTATTTCATGGTTCCCCAGCAGACATAAGAAAAACACATCCTCCTTATACAAATATACCTACCTATACTTTAAGGAAGCAAGAAATCATACGAAAGAGCAAACCCTTTTAGCCTTACCCCAGACCCCGCATATACTACTACAAGTTCCATTACCATTCTACCATAAAAGTCAAAAGGATCTCCATAAATAATCATTTTCGCTTCCCAAATATACTTTACAAGAAAAAAAAAAAAAGAAATTGTGTTTAAAGGAAGTATATATAGTATACAATAGTATGGCAAAAGTAGGACAAAGAAATTTTGCTAACACAATATATATTTTTTGTTCTTCGCTCCTTGCTGTTTTTTTTTTTTTATTTTTCACTTTAAATATGACTTAAATATATTTCCATCTTCTATTTTCATCTCCTCAAGAAGAAAAACAAAATAAAAGAAATTCCAAAAACTGGATCAAAATAAAAATGAAAAAAAAAAAAAAAACAACAGCTCAAAGGATAATAGTGTATTCTTATCTATAAAATCTCTCGTAATTTGCACAAAAAAGAATTAAGATCCCAGATGAGAGTGTGTATTGTGTGTGCACGAAAGTGTGGGGTAACAGGATTTTAATGCTAACTGTATATTCCGAATAACCCCCATCGTTTGTTGCATATAGTCCTTTTTGTCGGTACCGATAAATGCGGAAAATTAGAAGACATCACCAACCAACCAACCCACCCAACCCGATTATTCTCGACAAGGATTGAAGGAATCCTCATTTCATAATAATACCTACCTACTATAAAAATAACAAAAGCACAAAAGACAAGAGTGGAGTAGAGTAGGAGTACCATTGGATGCGATGCTGGTTTGATAGAAATAAATGTAAATAAACTTACTTTGGTTCTTCCCTTTCTATCTATTGTTATTGTTTTTTTTTTTTTTTTTTGCTGAGCGAATCCTTTCCCGGTTTTGCTGTTTCTTATGTTGGTTTTTTTTTTTAAGGAGCAATAAGATTTATTATAGAGCAGCCCTTAATCTTACAACAAAAGGATCTATTTTCTATTTTATAAATATTATATTTTTTTATTCTTCACATTTAATCTTTTAAGATGAAGGAGGATTTTATTTTTAATATTTCATTTGTATATAATATATTCACTGAATGAAGATTGGCATAATCTGCTTGAACATTAAAATACCACTAAACAGCCGTCACACGCACTTTGATTGAGCGCTTAAAGCACCCTCACTTATGTTTCACTGAACCGAAATTACTATTTCTATTTATGCCAAAGGACCTTTTTTTTTTGAGGAGAGATATTTATTTTACAATTTAAGAATCTTTTATTAAAATTCCTAGGAAATGACTGACTTTTCTCAAGGATACATGAGTTTTTTTTTTTTGTTGTTTCCGTTTTATTAAACTTTCAAAGAAATAACACACACAACATTCCTAAGGACTCTCCACAAATGTATTGGTTGTTGTTTTTTTTTTTTTCTAAATTAATTTCTATAACACAACATTTTTATGCTCTCTGATTTTTTCCCTTTCACTTACATCACACAATTTTTATTTTTATTTTTTTTTTTTTAATACTTCCAAGGATTTAATTTTTGGTTGTAAGGATACAATTTTCAATGTAAAGATAAAATTTAATATAATAACGTATACGTACACTTGAGAATTTATTAATGGGAAATGGCTCGTTTTAAGGACATAATAATGTTATCGCAGGTTCGAATCTGACATTGTGATATAAAATAGGGATATTAAAGGGCTATAGGAGGACATCATAACGGACATACTGTATTTGATGTTTATATTTCATTACTTTGCCTTCCTGTGTGTGTGGAGAGTTAATATTTAAGGGCCACTCCCGTGGGAAATTATTTTGTTGTTTTTTTGGTTCGTTCCCAAGGATTTTTAGTTTTTTTTTTTGTAAGTACTGGTATGTGTATGTTCTAAGTATGCAAACAAACGCACACGCTGTTCACGCACCCATTAGCTGGAAAAGCAACGATTTGTAAGAAAAACAAATAAAACACACGACAGATGGAAAATAAAATTACAAAAGAAAAAAAAAGAAAAGCAATCAAACTTTACGGGGTGGTAAATTTTATATCCTTTTGTTTTTTTTTTTGTTTCTTTCCGACGCACGACGGACGCGGGCGGCGTATTTTCTACTTCGAACCCAAAACAAATCCTCGAAGGATATAATTTTATATCCTCAAATAACGTTCACACCTTCTGCAAAACACGAACCTATAACTTCGTTAAATTGTTTGCACTAGAATTTTAGAGTAGATTAATGGCTGGACAAAAGGGGAATGGGGAGCAAAAGTATATAACGCAAGTGATATCCTTTTGCTTGATTCGATTACCCTAATTAATCCTTGATCAAATTTCAATCCATGATTGTGTATATCTCAAATGAATAGTGGTATATAAACAACAATCCAGCAGAAATTGAGGAGCTTTTTTTTTTTTTTTGGTGCGGAAAGGGGTTTCGATTTTGTGAATATTTTTTCCCTTTTACCAAACGCGAACCGACATTGTGCTACTCTCGCAACAGTTTGATTATAACTGGACTTCTGACATTTGGTAGCACGGTTCCATGTTGACGCAGCTTTTTGTGAGATAAATTCTGTTTTGTTCTTGTTTTTTTTTTGTGTGTTCTCTCGTCTTCATTTTATTTCAT
The DNA here is from genome assembly GCA_958431115.1 of Syrphus vitripennis. Classification (NCBI taxonomy): domain Eukaryota; kingdom Metazoa; phylum Arthropoda; class Insecta; order Diptera; family Syrphidae; genus Syrphus; species Syrphus vitripennis. The sequence goes on along the minus strand of OY288110.1, from coordinate 95,591,707 downwards.
CCTTTTCGCCCTAGAACATCCATCGGGCCAAATTCTGCATAATATGAATGGGATGTGAACGAAAGTTCAAGTACCAGCAGTTCGGAGTGACTTTTCGAAAGTTTCAAATTTCCCCAACCGAAAACGGGTATTTCGGAATTCTTACATGTGCTGCACTTGGGACTAGAATTACAGTGTTCTGTACGCATGAGTGGATTTTTGGAAAGCTTTAAGTTTCGTGCATGCATTTTCCAATAGATTCTTCCAGGACAGAGAGTTCCAGTAGTTGGAGTTAAAATTAAAGTTTAGGGAGGTTGGTGAGTAAGGTGGGATCGAAAAATGTGGGGTGACAAAAAAAATATCCTTAGGTTAGGTCAAAACCATAGGCGCTCTATTTCCTTTGGGATATTATTATTATGTGCTGTGTGTGTTCTAGTTTGGTCCCTGTGCACGTAGACATCCCACTTGTTCAGCGTGTGTTCCCGATGAGTTATTATTTTCGGCATTTTTGTATTTCTGGGATGTGTGGTGTTTTGGTACAAGACAAGCCATGTGTGTCTGGGCAGATAGGTAGGGAAATATTTTTTTTTTTTTTTTTTGAAAAATGTTGTGGCCTGGGCTATGTACCTATATATAGTTTTGAAAGACATTTTTTGGTAAAAGATATGTATCCTTGTTGGTTTTGTAAGTTGTATGTACATCTGCATGGTTGTTTTCATTTTTAGGTACATTTTCTCAATAGAAAGCAATTTCCATGGCATAAATGGTTAAGTAACCAAAAAGTGTCTTTTTTTTTTTCTTTGGGGTTGTGTAGAGGAAAAGGACCATCATCAAGTTGGGGCAGGGCAAAACTTCTTCGTGGAAGCAGTATGTGGAAAATTATGTTTTCCTTTCGTTTGCTGGTTTCAGTATTTTGGTAAAAGGATCCCTTTTTTTGTAGAAAAAAAAAAAACATAACAAACTAAAATGGCACATTCATCTCTCTCTCTGTGTATATAGCTTTTCAAGGATTTAGTTGTCTGAGAGAGTAAAAGGAGCAGCAGCGTGTGTGCCTGTGCATGAGTGAAGTTATTACCCTTTATGAAAAATCGTCGCCTGTAAATTATGAATAATTGGTTTTTTTGGAAAAACATCATTTATGTTTCTATGCCTTCACATATACCTATTTAGAGAAAAATAGGATCGTAGAAGTTACTTTTCCATCTCGAGGCTTTCTGTCATATTTTTTTTTTTTTTTTGAAAATGCTATTAAAGGTTGTTCTTTTATTTATGTTTTCTTTTTTTTTAGTTAGGAGATTCACATTCTAGCTTAAAATGTTTATAACCTTAAAGTATATGTAGGAGCTTTTCTCTTGAGTATAATTTATCATGGACTTAAATTATGTTTTTTTTTTCTGTATACCTAGGCCTAGGTATGGCTTTTTATTTCCGTTTGTTGTTTTTTTTTTTTTTTCGTTTTTAGAAGAAGATTTTGAAATTTTTGATGAAGATTGTGTCAATAATTTTGTTGTATATAAATGACATTGTGCTAATATAGTTTTGACAGTTGGTCAGCTTAGGTAATGGACCTCCCCTTAACTTATCATATTTGGTAAGTCTTTGGCAGGTTTATAATAAATAGGTATTAGGAAATAGGGCTTTTGAAGTATGTACTTTATCAAATTAAAAAAAAAATCAAATCGAAAAAGATGACTTGAATGGCTTCTTGGTGTATTTATTTTTTCAAGTGACTCTTTTTTTTATTTTAAATTATACCTACTGTGATATTTTAAGGCTGAGGTTTTATGAAATATTATTTTTTCAGCCAACTCAATTAAAGTAAAGTCACTTCAGCTTGTAGTTGGACGATAATTTAAATTAGTTTTGAATCTGCTACCATCATGAGGGTATATCAGTTGTAATTTTGTCTTGTATATAGTAACGTAGCTACTAACGATGACGTCGATCTTTATTTCTCAATTCGTATATTTAATTATTGTTTCTATTCTTTAAAAACATCTGTTTTAGAGTTGGGCCTTTTCTCATCTTGTTTATGGGAATGAATTTTCCAAAACTTTTGCTAAGAATGCATAATTAATATTAAATAAAATGCACAACAGGTTCACACCAACTTGCACCTTTGTTAAAAAACTTAAAAAAAAAAGAAATACAAAAAGAAGAATGTTCGTTACAGAAAAATATGAAAAGCATAAAACGATTATTTGAATTGCTGAATTAAGCCCAAATAGAAGTTTAAGACAAAACACTAGATGCCAACTTCTGTTTCGTAAAATTATGAATTTAAAAAAAAATAAAAATTTCTAAAAATCCAATTTTTAGAAAAAAAATTTGTTGTTTTTTCGAGGGGATTTTATGTACCTTTTATTATGTCAGAGACAGAGTGCGAACTTAAGGTAAGTAGGAGGGGATTTGAAAGCAGATGTCAGTCAATATTAGTCTTGAATTTCAGTTCATGACAATGAGAGGGAAAGACAGAGCGTGGAAGGGTATTCCACATTCGCGTAGTACGGCTAAAAAACGAATCCCTGTACTTAACAGTACGACCGAAATTGGGTTCAAGAGTGAACTGATGGGCATTCCTGGAAGCGCGACTATTACGGTGAAACGTTTAAGGGGAGGAATGCAACTGACTATTTCATTTGAGCACTTACCGTAAAAGTATCGATGATGTTCCTGTCTCCGATCATTTTGAAGGCTCGTCTTTGTATACTGTCCAGAGATGGAAGTTATACTCGAGCCTTGGACGTATATAACTTTTATAGATAGTACAATATAAAAAAGGCACCTATTTTAATAAATTTAGTTTTCGAAAAAAAATTGACGTTTTATTTCAAAAATCCTCAAAAAAAAAATTTTGGAAAATTTTGATATACCAAAGATATTAATACAATTATTCTTTTTAATGTTTTTTTTTTGTTTAAACCTTACATGTCTAATTCAATACTTTTATCAATTTTAAGTCCTTGTGGTAAAGAATAAAATAATTTTTAAGATAGATCAAATATCAAGATTAAAGATTAATGATTAAAAAAAAATGAAGAATTTTTCAAGAATTAAAGAATTATAAACTTTTCTGAAATATTTCAAATATATTTTAAAATTATTCTGCATAGTATAAGTTAACACCGCATTTCGATTCCAAGAACAAAAATAACAAAATATGCAACTAAAAACCACATTCTGATTCTTGGAATAAAAATAACAAAGTGCAATAATGTACTTTTCATTTCACACAATTCAAATTAATTCAACTTTACATTTCCCAAGAAACTAATTCTGGGAAATGGAAGAAATACTTTTTCAAGTAGCTATTCAAGATAATATAAATTACAAAATTTATATATAAATAAAAATAAAAATATAAAAGTATAAAAATTTTATTTAAAGACGTTAAGATCTCCTACTAAACAGTCTATAAACGTTACTTTTCTTAAAACAGAAATTTTTAATTTTTACCTGGCCCAAATGGTTTTGAATATTTTATTTCATCAGAATCTTGTGAAGAATTTTTAAAATATTGCAGGGTTTTTAAATGTCTTGTTAACATCAGTGCAATTTATCATTGAACAGCAAATTATTTAAAATTACAGTTTATTTAATTTTTCATATTCTCATTATTGGTTTATTAATTCGTGTCATACAATTAAAGTCTTTCATTGTTAGATTTATTTAGTTTAAAAGTTGTTCATGTTCATCCTTCGAGGCATTTAATTAAATTAACCTCATGTTTTAATTTACTTCAAAACCAACATAATCATTAAAAATAAAATAAATTAAAATGTAAATTTTAAAGGTTGTTATAGCTACCTGAATACAATTATTATTATACTGTACACAATTGTGGTGATTGTCATTTTAATTAATATATTTTAAATTATGGTATCATATTATTTTGTGTGGTTCTTTTATAATTCATAATAATGTTATGGTAGGCAGAGGGTGTTTTTGTATAGATACATATATCTACATTTGACATAATTATGTATAGATTTGTTGACATGCAAATTAAATATTTTTTTAGAGCCATGTAAACTCACCACAAACATGAACCAAGGCATCTCTTGAGGCCAACGACGGACGTACAAACACGCAAAGTCTTCAGTCACTTGAAGAATTCCATTGCCTAGTGTGAGTGTGACTTATGCCGGTCTTTCACTAGACGCTCAACGCACAAATTTCGAATTCAACGCATTCAACTCTTATGTACGGTGTCTTCAATTCTATTCAACCAACGAGTTGGATTCAGTTTTTGACCGTTGCTCAACAAATTGGTCAACAGGTGTACACTGTACGGGTAGTGTACGAGCTCATGTTGCTTGTTGATTATGTTGGATCAACGCGTTGACCAACATTTTTAAGATAATTGGTTGCGCAATATTTGTTCAACTCGTTGAAACTTTTTTATTTTTTTCAGGTTCGTTGCGTCACACGTCATGAGATTTGTGTTGCGTTGTATTGTATGTACGTGGTTGAACTTTTGCATCGTCGTCAAGGTGTAGTTGTTCTTTAATTTTTGTTTTTCGTCATGGAAACTAATAAGAAAATTGAATGGACAACGGAGTTGATTTTACAATAAATTTCGTTAATAGAAAAAAAATGAAAATATTTGGAACATAAAGAGTCCTTCCTATAAAAATCGTCATGCCAGGGATATGTCTTGGTCCCAAATTTTTTTTTTTTTTTTTTTTTATATAATTTGCGCGCACTCAAGGGGATGGTGTACCCTTTATATGTTTTTTTCAACACAGCGCGAGTTAAGCTGTGATAATTACGAAATAAGAAAAAAATATAATTTTTATTTTTATTTTTTTTTGATTCTTTATTAATTTCTTTTTGGCAATTTTTACAGGGTTTACTTAGCACTAATATGAAGTAAGTCTGGTTTAGAGTTTTTACGCTCGATCTTACTACTTTCGGTATATGTACTGTACTAAGGACGATCTTGCTTTATCCTGAGCATATATTTATATCCATCCGTTCATCCCTAATTATAAAGCCATGATTGTTTTTCAGGGAATCTCCAACGATAGTTGAATTGTTCACATCTGCTCAACGTATGGTATCTTGGAAGATAGCGATAGTGTTTGGGTTGCTGTTTTATGGTGGTTCGGCTTGGGATGCTGTTTTATGGTTTTTATGACGGTTCGGCTTGGGTTGCTGTTTATTGTTCTATAGTTAAAATAAGGAAGAATTATAATGAATTTTATGTTTTGTACGAACTGTACTTCTAGGGTATTAACTCCCCCCTTGGTTAAAATATAGTGTCCTCACTATTATTAATTCCAAATCTGTTTAACATTTTTATGTATTCTTCTTGATTTTGAATAGATCTTTTTTCATTTGTTCGTTTCTGTATTTTTGAATACATTGATACGCTTAATATTATGATACTTATTATTACTATTATATAAAATGTGTATAATATTGGATGTTGTTCCAACGGCAATATAAATTTTTTCAATGATTTTATATTATTAAATTTAAGTTTTGATTCTGATTCCAGTATTTCGTTTATGTAAATATTATCTTGATTTTTATTTTTGACATATTGTAAGATAGTTTCTTTTTCGTTTCTGTATTCTTTATCGTTTATAAAAACTGATTTACTTATTTTAATTAAATGGGTTCCAAAAATTGTTTCGTTATTTATTTTATTCGAACCCGATATTATTATTGAGTCATCAGTGTATTGTCTGACCTGTTCATTTTGTTCTTGAATTACTTTACAATTGGATTCTTCATTTTCTAATACATTAGTTGTACAATTATCTTTGATTTTAACAAGTTTACATATATTGGAATTCAAAAATTCTTTACATTTATTTACTCTTAAAAAGTTATTACATTGTGCTATATTTGAATCTAAAACAAGTTTCCCATGTTTGAATTCTAAAGGGACAACTTTGAAAAATTTACATTTGTGTGATATAATAGGATATTTGAATATTGTAACATATAAATCTTGATATTTTAGCATGTGGATTTCTGAATATTCTAAGATATTGATTATGGGTAAATCTATTTTTTCATTTTGTATAATTTCTCTTATATCTTTGATGTCAATGCTTTTAGACACAAATGTTCCTTTTTTAGCAAAGTTAATTGTTTCTAGTAAGTTATTAATTTGTTCCAATGTTTCTCTTAATATAAGAACTCTATGATTTTTAAATGAACGAATATTTTTGAAGAATTCCTCAAAGTGCTCGTTTACTACTACTTGTTTATTATTATTATCTATTATGTTGTTAAGCGTGGTTTTGATTTCTTTCAAGTCATAAGCGTCTGGGTTTCCGGCTATGAACTTTACTACGGTTCCGATAAAATCTAAGCTTCTTTTTGTTCTATGATATGTTTCTAATTGTTCAATATTATGTTTTATTTTGTTTATTAAATATTTTTCCTCCTCATTGAGCTTACTTACTTCAACATGATCGGGGACTGGTCCTAATACCTTACTTATGTTTGTTATATGATACAAGAACTTGGTTGAATTGTATAAATAGACCGGATCAGTTTCTAAAAGCACAAATTTATTTTCTTTAAGAGGAAGGATTTCTACTGTATTGTTCTTATTTTGAACCACTTGGCACTGTATGAGGTTTATTAGGTATATTGCCTTTATTATCCACATTATCACTTTTGATAACTCGTTGGCGGATGTCATCTTTATGGTATATTTTATTGTTTTTCGTTACAATAACGTTTTCTTTATTTTCTTCCACGATTACTTCTTTATAGACAGGTTTATTTTTGTTCCTGTTTTTTGTTTTAACGAACACTTTGTCGCCTTTACCTACTATTTTGTTAACTCTTTTTTTATTATGATATTTAAGCACTTTCTCTTGATTGTTTTTTAGTAGATCTTTAATTTCACTGTGAGTATTCCTTTCGAAGAACAATTCATTAGGTCTTTTCCTAGTAACACTATGGATTGTATTATTATATTGTTTCACTGCGTTGTAAATCTCGTCACTGCACTTGGTTTTATTTTCCTCTGCCAGAAGTCTAGTTAGCTCTATCACTGTACTATGCACCCTCTCTATTTGAGCGTTACTCTGAGAATGTAATACAGGACTGGTTCTGTGTTGAATCGAGTGGCGGTTGTAAATGATTTTACTTGTAGGCATGCAAAAGATATTCTCGTTATCAGTCATGACCTCTTCCATGTATGGGTATAGTTGCGTTATAACTTCTTCTAATACCTTACTAAAGTTATTTTTATCTATTATATTTCGGATGTTTATATGTTTACTGTATCTATCTATACTTGTTAGATACATATGGTTATCTATATAAAATATGTCCATGGCTATACTTAAGCCTGCTTTACCTGGTATTGGGGTCTGTCCAATTGTTTGTTCTTTTGGTTTGCGTTCGTATTTGTTTTTATTGCAATTCAAACATTCGGCGCAAAATCGCTCTACTTCTCTGGTCATGTTTGGCCAATAGTATTTTTCCTGAATTTCCAGTATATTATTTTTTGCGTTTCTATGAGCTCTTAAGTGTATATCGTTTATTATCTGTGTTTGTAATGTTTTGTCTTGAATATCTTCTAGAAGTGTCTGAGTGTGTATTATTTTGTATGCTTCAAAATTAGTTTTAATGATCGGTATGATCTCATGCCATATTATCTCTTCACAATAGATTGCGTTTACTTGATTTGGGTTCAATATGGACTTTAGTCCTTGTGAGACTGTACTTATGTCTCCATATGTTATAGTAAACCGAGAATTTGTCTCAAACAACGTTTCTATTTTGGTATGATACACACTGTTCCTTTGTTTAACTATAATAACTTGGTTTTTGTATGTATTCAATGGTTTCCTTGTAACACCGTATCTATTGTCCGGACTACTACTCATACTATGATCTGAAGTACTTTGTTCTTGTGTGTTCATATTTATTTTTAGATTTGTTCGTGACAATGCATCTGCAACAACATTTTGGTAGCCTGGTTTGTATACTATTTTTGCACCGTATTCCTCGATAAGGTTTTTCCAACGCTTTAGCTTACTGTTTGGGTTTTTTTCCGATATGCTGTATATCAGACTTTGATGATCTGTTAGGATTGTCAAATCTGCTATACCATATAAATAATTCCTGAGTTTCTGTAAACTCCATATTACAGCCAAGAGTTCTTTCTCGTTTGTAGCATAATTTTGTTCGGTTTCCGATAAAGTTCTACTAATAAAGGTAATGGGTTTTCTATTTTGTGATAGGACTGCACCTATTGCAAAATTACTTGCATCTGTAGTAAGTTCTATCGGTTTACTAAAGTCAGGTTGAAATAATTCAACTTCCCCTTGTAATTTCTTTTTTAATAAATTGAAAGCATTTATTGCGGCTTCATCTAATTTAATCAACATTTTTTCGCTTTGACTCTTTTTTACCATACCATTTCCTCCCCTTAAAAATATTGTTAATGGTTTCGTGATTTGAGCGAAGTTTTCTATAAACTTCCGGTAATAACTAGCTAACCCTAAGAATGAACGAAGTTCTTTTAGATTAGTAGGTAAAGGATATTCCCTAATAGTTTCTACTTTATTTGGATCTACGGTTATCCTTTTGTGTTTTATAACGTGCCCTAAGTATTCTACCGAATCTTGAAAAAATTTACTTTTTTCACTGCTCAATTTCATGTTTGCATTATATAGGGCATCTGCTATTATAGATATATGTTCAATATGTTCCTCTGGTGTATTTGAGTATATGAGAACATCGTCTATATAGACATATGCAAACTTGCCTATAAATTCTCGTAGTATATCGTCAACACAACGTTGAAATATAGCAGGAGCATTCTTAAGCCCGAACGGCATTCTAACAAATTCATATTTGGCGCCGTTTACACTAAATGCTGTTTTTTCTCTATCTGACTGTTTTATTTTTAGTTGGTGGAATCCAGATTCCAAATCAATAACCGAGAAGTATTTAGCATTTCCTAAATTTTGTAAGGTCATGGATACATCAGGTATCGGATATCTATCAGTTATCGTCTGAGTGTTAAGCTTCTGAAAATCAATTACCATTCTACGTTTTGGTTTACCATTTTCGTCTAATCCTTTTTTGGGCACTGTCCAAATTGGAGAGTTATAAGGACTTCTTGACCTTTGTATAATTCCATCATTTAACAATTTTTCCAATTCCTTATTGACAAAATCATTATCTGAGATGGGATAGGGATATTGTTTTGTCCATATAGGATCTGCATTTGAAGTTCTAATTGTTGCTTCTATGGTTGTAGTAAAGGGTAATCCTTCGCTAGTATTTTCGTTTCTTTGCATTATAAAGTCTATTTTCTTATTATATTCATGTTTACCTTCTGTATCTCCTGTTATATAATTTATTAATTGTAGTTTATGTTTTACCGAGTATGTAAATTTATATGCAAAGAAATCTATTTTAGCTTTCATCTGCCTAAGACCTGAATCTCCTAGAATCATATCAAATTCTTTTAAACTATCCATCTCATAAAAGTTCAAAGTATGTCCGTATAATTTAAATATTTTTTTACTCTTAATAACACTTTCACCGTGTACACTTTTACTAATAACTTGTTTTATTGGAACACTTGTGCCTATTTTACAATTTTTACTTATATAGTTGTTTGTACAACCCGTATCAATTAAAATATTTATTTTCTTACCCGTTTTTTTATCATTCGGACTTAGGCAAGGGAGTCCGTTGTGTCGTGAAAAAACTGATGTTCTTCGGAATAAACTGTGTCCAGATCTTCTTCTGCTGAGTAGTTTGATATGTTGTCATCTAAATCTTCCTTCACCTGATGATTCACTCTCTGGAACTTGTTGGGTACATGGTTGTTGTTACTTTGTTGAGCATCATCTCGATTTCGTTTATCTGCTTCTCGTTTCATATCACTTTGATTATTTTGATATGAATTATTGTTTCTATATTGGTTATTTTGATGTCCTCTGAACGGGTTATAATAATTATTTCTTTGATCATTGTATTGTTGTTTTTGGCTAGCATTATTTTGAAAAGGTCTTCTGTATGCACTAGAACCTAACTCCATTGCTTGAGGCGATTCGAATTTCCTTTGTGGCTGCATATGTTGTTGTGGGTATCTCGTAGCATTTGGCACAAAATGCTGGGTATCTCTTCTTGTCATTGGTTTGCTGTTCACTTCTAATTTCTGATATTTATTATCGTGGTATATTGTGCTAGCGATTGCATAGGCTTCACTTAGACTCTTCGGATTATGTTGATATAAAGTATTTTTTGTAAACCCATTGTTTATTCCCATGATAAATGTCCTTACTGACTTCGTCTTTATTTCACCCATCAATGCAGTTGCTGCTTCGTGATTCTTATAAGTCATATCTATTTTAGAGATGACTAAATTCAAAGATTGTGTAATCTTGTCGTGATATTCTAACAATGACAGATTACGTTGCTCGATTCCACACATTTCTGCTTCAAGAACATATAATGGTCTTTGGTCCGCATATGTAAAGTCCAAGCGGTCTATGATTGCATAGAAATTATTTTTAGTATCACTGTTTATTAATATGTGGGATGCTGGACCAGTGATTTTTGTCCGAACTATTCCCAATGCTTCGAAATAGTTATTATGAGCTGTATGTTCTTTAATGTTATCCATGGCGTTCCATACTTGTTTTCTCCAGCTTCTATACTCATCTATGTCTCCTTTGAATTGAGGCAAACTTTGGAATAACGTCATTTTGATGTCGTTGGGAGATGTGTAATTCGGTACTACATCTGTGTACTCTGTCACATTATTCCCTATATTAGCGTGGGATTCCAGTTTAACGAGTCGTTCCCCTGCTTCCTTTCGCATCTTTTCTATTATTAGTTGCATTCCCTCCATTTTGGCAACAAGCTGGTTGATTTTATCTTCTTGTGACATCTTGAATTATTTGTTTATTTTACACTTCACTTTTTTAGATCCTTATGGATATTTTGACTTTAAAGTTGTCTTCTTTTTTGTTTGGCTGGGTTAAATCGAAATGTCGACAGTTTTCCGTGTTGGATGTAAAAGCCCGTTAGCTTATACTCGTGCCGACGTGAAAAGGTTTAATCGCGACTAAACTTTACACTGAACTATTTCACTGTTTTAAAATAACTACCGCAGATATGTAGAAGATATCTGTTTTCGATTTCCAATGTTTAATTGGTATCCCGGTTGAGCCCCCAGTTAAGCTGTGATAATTACGAAATAAGAAAAAAATATAATTTTTATTTTTATTTTTTTTTGATTCTTTATTAATTTCTTTTTGGCAATTTTTACAGGGTTTACTTAGCACTAATATGAAGTAAGTCTGGTTTAGAGTTTTTACGCTCGATCTTACTACTTTCGGTATATGTACTGTACTAAGGACGATCTTGCTTTATCCTGAGCATATATTTATATCCATCCGTTCATCCCTAATTATAAAGCCATGATTGTTTTTCAGGGAATCTCCAACGATAGTTGAATTGTTCACATCTGCTCAACGTATGGTATCTTGGAAGATAGCGATAGTGTTTGGGTTGCTGTTTTATGGTGGTTCGGCTTGGGATGCTGTTTTATGGTTTTTATGACGGTTCGGCTTGGGTTGCTGTTTATTGTTCTATAGTTAAAATAAGGAAGAATTATAATGAATTTTATGTTTTGTACGAACTGTACTTCTAGGGTATTAACTCGCGGGCGTGAAGGATAGGGATGGGAAGGGAAAGGAAAGGTGTACGGAAAGGTATGTGGCGCGAGGTACTGAGACTGAAGGTGGTGGTTGTCTCAGATATTATCTCCAGGGTTGGCGGCTAGGCTAAAGCGGAGAAAATGCCGTGTCTTATATCAATGTCCCTTTATAATTCACATTATTTTGTTCATTGTCATATTTGCTGGGCACACTAGTATTTACTCAATCACATGTTGTTAGTGTTATGCCTAAACAACATGTAATGAGTAAACCAGTGGCCCAACAATGATCAATGATAATGGAATAAAAACATGACATAGAACTACGGCAGGGATCGAACCTGTGACCTGTGAGATTGACAGGCGACCACGCATACCATCGCGCCACGGCCAACCCCAGTCAAGATTCTGTGAAGATCGAATTGCCAACATCTGAAATAAAAGTATGTTCTGAACTGAAGTAAAAATTATTTCAAGTTTGAGTTTCTGTTCATCGTTGTGCATTGACCGCGATCCCCAACGCGTTCCCCAACGATTGTTCCTTGGTTAAGTGAACGATGGTATTAACTCGTCCGTCAACTTGTTGAGCAACCGTATCGAGAACGCAGTTGATCAACTGGAAGAACTTTATTTTTTGTTAAAATCGTTCAAGTTTATCAACTAGTGTACGAGGTTATTCAACATGTGGGAAAGTTGGTCAACTATGTGTACGGGGCTTCAAACGCATTTTGTTCAACTTTCGTTGCTCAACGGGAACAACGTAAGTTGCCGCACTAGTGTAAGGGGTTTAACTTTTTTTTTATCCAACGATTGAGTTGAATAAAGAGTTGAACAATTGATGACGGGCATTATACTTGATTACAAATAAACGTGGCACTCCGTACCACAACAGTTCATACCGCCACAGTTCATAATAGTTCATACACACCATACCAATCCAGTTGATACCGTACCGAGGAACAAACAGTTCACACCAGGGGCAGTTCGAACCCCAAATGCAAAATTCATACCTCACCTCTTTTGCATTTAAAAAATGGTCCCTTTTGGTTTGAACTGTTCTTGGGTATAAGCTATGAAGTGTGATTCGGTATGAACTGGTTTGGTATGGTGTGAACTGCTGTGGTGGTATGAACTGTTTTAGTATGTACTACACTCAAACTCTCTTTTCTCACTTGCACTTTGCAAAAATTAAAAATCAAAAACCCATTATGGACGCGGTGAGCAAAAATTTTTCCAAAGAAGGGGTTTTTCCAAATTTCAAAAAAGCATCCGTTACTCGTTAACCGCTATGACTAAGTAAGAACAAGTACATTCTTTATTCTGAAGAGGCCTTAAAATATATTCAGTGTGGACCATGATTACTGGGACACCCTGTATGGAAATATAAAAACAGAAAAGAAAAAAAAGTGTGGGGTTGTAATGGGTGCATAGGGAGGAGAGGTTTTAAAACCTTTTTTTTGACCAAACTAGCGATCCACTTCCTTAAAAATGGATGAGTCTTCTTTAGAGTATACTAGTTTAAGACACAGCTACTTCAGAATTATTTATTCTGACTATTTCAATTTTATCATGCCATTTTTTCGGTTACCTATTTATGTTTTGGAAATTTCTTAATTGAATAAAAAAATAAAATTAAAAAGGGTCATAACTTAAATGTACCCGCCCATAACTTTAAGATTTTTGTTTTTAATTTTATTTTCCAGAAACCCAAACAAGAAATTAAAAACAAACCCACCTCATTGAAAGGTTTTTGTTTGTCTTTTTTTTTTGTTGCATTAGAGAGAAGTAATTACATTTTAATTTAGTACGAACGCGGAGTATTTGTTTAGTTGACGAATAAACAGCAAATAATAATACAATAAGATAAAAAGAAGACAATTTAATTTGTTGATATATCTGCCGCATCTTTGATTTTGCTTTTCGATTGATTGTTAACTTAATGAAAGGTACACAAAATACAGATATACATATACACAGTTAATTTATTATTGATTGAACAGGAAATTAGAGAAGAATCCCTTTTCTTTTTACCTATTAGTTTTCTTTTAGGATTTTTACAAAAAAAAAACAACAAAAATATACATATGTACCTAGAAAAAAAAATGATAATTTTCCTCCTTTTTTTTGTTTTTTGAGTATTTGAAAAAAAAATCAGTTTGAACAAAAACAAATTCTGGAAAAATTTTGAAAATTAATTTTTCAAAAACTATTCGCTGAAACTCTTAGTTTAAAAAACCCAAATGTTTTTTCTGTCGTTATTTTAATTAATTTTTGTCTTTTTTAAGTACTTACTTGTTTTTCAAATTCCCCTTCCACCTTAATTTGAAAAAATTGACAACCTTCCGATATGGGTTTTTGTCTATCACACGTCCCAGTGTTTGTCGCACCTTAAAATCTCCCAATTCTGATTTTTTGATTTTTATATATACAAACATACAACTTTGGTCCCTCAGTATACACGCACATTAGCCACCCTATCGTGTTTAATAGCTCAGACAAGGTAATGTAAGGTATCCTTTGGAAGTGAGAAAATTAACAGGCGCTTTTCCTCACCACCACCGACCGCTTTGGCCTTTTCATATGCCTACAACTACCTTTGAAGCAATATTTGTTTTTTAAGTTTTTTTTTTTCGTTTATACATAGAGTTATTCCCTTGGGTAGGTACATGGAAACCGAAAAAATGTAGATACTTTAATGTTCAGCTCTATTTTATGTCCTGGGAAGTTTTTTTTTTGTGACCATAATTTATGAATATATATATTTAGTATATGTATATTGTTTTCCGTGTTGCCGTGTCTTGTGGTTATGTCAAAACTAAAATGTAAAAAAAAATTTAAACATTAATAAAAATGCTTAAAAGGCAATGTTGGTGGTAGGTGACTTTTAAGCTGTTGAACAGTCAATATTGTACAGAACAGAGGAGAAAGAAATTTTGAAAATATAACTTTTTTTATCCAATAGAAGACATTATCTTGCCAATCCTTGTAAGTCTTGTCTACATACCCTTGTTATGAAGAGAAGTTAAAGTTGTAATTATACCCAAAGCGGGGAAATGTTCTCATGTCAATTCTAAGGATCTCAGACCTATCATTCCTTCTTAGACCTTTTGAACGTTTGATTGATATACATTAACGCACAAACATGGATGCGAGACTTTTGTCTCCGTCTCAACATGCGTACTGCAAAGGGAAATCGGTAGAGATTCTACGTACTTTCGTTCGAACTATCGAATATGATGTCAGAATTGTCCTGCAAATGCAACTCTACTGTCATCTCTGTAGGTGGAGAGTTCGCTGCGGGAATTAATTAATCAAGTGCTGAATAGCAGGATTATGAATTCAAAACTGGGCGAATTTTCTACCAGAAGATCTGTCAGTAGAGGCACGCAACAAGGAGGGGTTCTTTCCCCTCATTTTTATGGAATTTAGTAGTCAAGGAACTATTGGTTTCCCTAGAGGCAGAAAGTTACAGGGTGATTGTCTATATGTGGACTTTGTTGCGTAAGAGATCTCCTAAAAAATGCTTTAAATATGCTAAGACGATGGACGGACCAATGTTTGGAACACAGGTACAAATCGTGATAATTTAAGCAAGGTCCAGCAATCAGCAAGTCTTTGCATCAGCACAACTCCTTCCGCAGTACTTGATGTTTTGCTCCATCTGACACCCTTATCAAAAACTGATGACGGGGTAGGTTGTGTGGGGTATCCTTGCGTCTTCCTAATTATTGTAGCGTGTTCCAGGTGGAAATTCAAGCGAATAAAGAAGTTCTGTCTTGGCTTAAAGAAAACGTGATACCAACCACTGATATCCGCATTTTCTCTGATAGCCAAGCCACCATTAAGTCTCTTGTCCATAAGCTCATTAATAGCCCTTAACTGCCGATCATCTTTCGCGGAGATGGCGCAGCAGTTTAACACTCACCTTTGTTGGGTGCCGGGCCACAGGAACATTAAAGGCAATTGTTAGGCTGGTGAACTCGCTAGAAATTGATCCATCCTACCAATTGTACCATTCATGGAAAATATTGGTATACCTATCGCCACATTTAAACTCATGCTAGTGCAAGAAGCCATTGTGTGGCTACAAAGCAGATCTGGCCACAGTTAAATCTGAGTAGATCTAGATGCTTGTTTTCCCTAAATAGTTTGCACATCAGCTCGGTAATTGGTATCATTACAGGACACTGCCTAATTGGGAAGCACGCAGCAAGGCTGGGTATTTTTTCTAAAGACTTCTGCAGAAGCTTCATGGATGAAGAGGAGGACGAAACAACTATCTACTCATCTTCTCTTTAAATCTCAAAGGCGTAGGATTTACTTGGGAGAATACTTTTTTTTAGAGATCCCAGCGGTCTTGTTAACAAAGAAACACTTCATAAGAAGCTCCAAATGGTTCAACGAGTTGAAAGAAAATCTTTAGAATCTTTAGATTAGACAGCTTCGTCAACCTAACTACTGACGTCATTTAAATTTAATTACTGTACTTACATCAACAACTTACATCAACAAGATCTAACGAAATTGTAAGGGACATTTTTTCTACTTCATTTAACATTCTACTTTGTTCGTAGTTTCTTCTCGCACAATTGAAGAAACCATAGTTTTACTCTTCCTCAAAAAACCAAACTTTATTTTTATCGGATTTGTTGTGATAACATTGTTTTCCCTTTTGCGGTGGTTAAAATTGTTCACTTTATTTAAATTCTTCTCAAAAACATGAGATATCGAGAGCAAGGACATCACCCTATAGTTGTTGCTATCAAAAAAACCCACGTTTTATTGTTTTTTTCCCCTTCTTATGTTTTTCCTTTAGCAATAAAAAAAAGAAAAAAACCATGTTCCCTACGCTTTATCTTTTTATGTACTTAACGCGACCGTGTATTCTCTTTGAAAACGCATTCAATATTCGTCCATTTTGGGGAAGATGTTGAATCACCTCCACCCCATTTCCAGGCCATCATCATACACGCGATGCTATAACATTTCCATTTGGCCACCCTTCGACAAGAAAAGTGTCCCCCAAAAGCAACAGCAACAGCATCCTTCACCTCATCAACTAGGTGAGATGATGTGCGCTGAAGTGGATTTTTCCGCACACTTATCCAGGGAATAATAATGAACTTGATACTATCCCTATAGGTATACCGCTCACCAAAACACCACATTAAAATACAAATAAAAACAAAAAACTTCAAGTTTTTGTCTGCCTCGAGAATGGGGGTTTTAGAAACATTTTGGGGGATGGGAAAAAAAATATAAACAAAATTTTCCATATACGAGTAGGTATACCGTACACAAGGCCACCTACAAAACAATTTGATAAAATAAAAAAAAAAAAAAAAACTTTTGTCACAAATTCTTCAACAAGCAACAAAAACAGCAGATCCAGAATCAGCAAAATACTCATATACATATATATAGATATAAGGAAAACAAAGGTCCTTAGCCTTTATAATCTGCGATGCGATGAAGTGTTTTGGCGCGCTTCAATGACCCTCAAATTGTACACATAGTCGAACAACATTCTCGTGTACACTGTACACTCTCTACAGGGTGTATAGAGAGGCCTATAAAATAGGCCTTAAGAGACGAAAAACTTTCGGGTGTGTACATTTCCACTTTCTAGTCCCCTAGCAAAGCAATATCCCAGGGGAACACAAAGATTTAATATATAATTCAAGACTTTGGGGGGGCATACACAATATGTACCCTCTGAGGGTTTACACTTACACCGAAAACTGAAATTCATTTCGCAGCGAATTCAATTGAATTGCAAATGTTTTTGATTTTTTTTTTTTGTTTCTGTCGGTTCCGGCTTGGATTTTTTTTTCTTTCTGTTGGTATGGTTACTATGCGTGATGCTGAAGAATTTGAGATGTTTTTTTTTTTGGTTAATGTATTGGAACAAAGAGGATTGCATGAAAAGTGTATATTATTATGTCTTGTGAAAGTTTTATTTTTGTGGTAAAATTCTTTATTCGTGGTGGGTTTTTAGGGATTTCAGCGGAAATTGTATTTGTCATGGTGATCTAAGTAACAAGGCTAACAAGGACCATGACGAATATTTAATTTGTATTTATAGTTGTGATTTTCCTTGAGGATTTATTATTTATTTAGCTCAGATTTTTAAAATTTTTTAAAAGTTTTTTTTTTCTAAGTGATGTAACATTAACTTTAGAGGTTCTGATGGATAAACGGCGCTATTTAGCTGATTAGCTACTTCCATCATCATAATAATGAATTCCTGTAATTAAATGTTGGTTAACATTCATCATCATCATCAACATCGGCTCGACAACCGGGGTCCGGTTCTGGCCTCCTTCAACAAGTCTCTCCACCTATCCCGGTCTCGAGCCGACGTCATCCAGTTCCGCACCCCAAGGCTTCGGGCGTCCTGGCCTACGCCATCTCTCCAGCGCAAGCATGGTCCACCATAGAATGTGCCACAAAGGACTTTCTGAGCCGGTTCCTCTTCGCTCATGGAAGCTAGGTGCCCTGCCTACCGGAGTCTACCGAGCTTAATTTTTGTCACTGTGTCTGCTTTAAGGTAGATTGCGTCCAATTCATGATTGTACCGTCTCCGACATCGTTCTTCTTCACATATGGGGTCAACAATTCTCCTTATGACTTTTCTTTCGAACGCGGCTATGTACCCAAGTCTTGGATCCATACGTGAGTACTGGTAGGACCATGGTCCTCTACAGCAGCAGTTTTGAAGTTATGGTGAGATTTCTGGATTTGAAGAGCTTTGACAGACAGTAGGCTCTGTTGGAATTGAGCAGGTCAACTTTGATAAAATGCGAGTTTAAATAGTCAGGGATTAAACTTAATCCCACTGCAAAGAAACTAGCTCTTAGGCTGCTATTCACCGAGTGCTCTTTAATTTATCAGCATTTTAACTCAAAATGTCATCTTTCATTAGCTCATGAAGGAGGATTTTTATGACCTAGTGAGGAGGCATTTTTTTTAACTAAAGTGTCTTAGTGTACATTGCTTAAACATGTTTCATGAGGTGCTCTGTCATTGTTTAACCCAGGTTTGTTATGAACTACAGTCTCTCGACTAATGGGGCCACAACTCTTCCAATCCAGTGATTCACACTAAAGGTGGGGGTCGGAGACAAAACGGAACCCTGTGGCACACCAGCATTTATGTTGTGGGTTTCAGACTTGAATCCGTCTAATACTACTTGTATAGAACGATTCGAAAGAAAGTTACTAATCCAAAGGTTAATTCATCGATACCAAAAGCACGCATTTTCGATAAAAGAGGAGGATGCTAAATTTTATCAAATTCTTTGGAAATATCAAGTGCAACAATCTTTATTCCTCCAAAACGATGTAAAGATTTATTCCACTGTTCGGTGAGATAAACCATAAAGCCACCAGTGGACCTACAATTGCTGCGAAAGCCGTTTTGCCGGCCATTAAAAAGCTTTCGATCTTTGAGATATTTCTTGAGCTTATAATTTATCAGCGTTTCTATGACCTTGGAAAGAAAGGACGTAAGTGCAATTGGTCAGTAATTAGAGGGTGAAGAAGATTTGCCTTTTTTTTGGGATAGGCTGAACAAACGTTGGTTTCCAACTGCTCGGAACAAGCCCAGAAGAATAGGTTAGAAGAAAAAGCTTTCGCAAGGGTTTTGCCAGCGTGGAAGAACACCTCTTCAGAGCAATTGCGGGGATACTATAAGGGCCAGAAGATTTATGCATGTTGAGATCTTTTAGGACTCTCGCCATAGCTCGAGTACGAAAAAAGATTTGTCCCATAGAATCAAGAACTGGGAAAGTCATGACACTATCGGACAGCGTAGAGCCAACTGCCAACGAATAAGTTAGCTTTCTCGAGAGAGCTAACGAAGGGAGTGTCATTGACAACGAGTGTTGGGACCAAGAAGGAAGTTTTATTCCTTATGTTTTTTTACGAATGACCAAAAATGTTTACTACCTGTGGGGGACATTGTAGTATTTTTTGCCTTAATTTTTTGTCATGAAAAATTTGCCAAGATGAATTGTGTACATTGAAATCGCCCGCAATAACGATTTCAGTGTGAGGATGCAAGGGAACAATTTTTTGGATGGAGTCAGACAGAGCATCAAATTCGCGAGAAGTTGGAACTCTGTCCGAATTGGGGCTTCTATAAAGAAAACAATAATGAATGATGTGCCTGTTTACCGAGAACTTGAACCACAAGAAGTTAAACAAGGGGTTGGTACTAGGACCATATTGTGGTTGAAATTGGTAGGCAACATCATTTTTTACGTAGACGGCGAGAGCATGGTGGGAAAGGTATAATGGCACTTAGTTATACCCATGAATTTGAAATTCAGCAGGATCAGTAGTTTCACCTACTTGGGTTTCACTTAGTGCCAAAACAGCTGGCCTGTTTGTAACAGAATGGGCGTACAAAGGAAGAAAATTTGCTCGTAGCCCACGAATATTACAATAGTAAACTCTGAAATTTCCAATCATTGAAAAAAAAAAGAAAAAAAAAGACTAAAACAGACGAAAATCTAAGAGAAAAACTAAATATGATAATAAAGTTCTTTTCAGTACACAACACTACTAGTCTTATGCCTTAGTAGTGATGTGAATCGATCCGAATCCTAACAGTCAAACAGTATTTTCCTATGCATCTGTTGTTATTCACTCAGCAAGTACATCAATTGAGAGAGCTTAGACAAGTTCAATACATTTCATGCACTTGCTAAGCCAAACAACTGCAAGTTGGAAAGAAAAAAGAGAGGTTTGTTGTTGTTTTTGTTGCAGCACTGAATTATTTTTTTTGTGTTGATTTTTTTCTGCGTGGTTTCTATTTTTTTTTTTCTTATAATTAACTATTATTTTTTTTATTTTGGTATTATTTTTATTTAATGGTGGGGACACTTCGCGATTAGACAAACGAAGACAAAACGGTGGGGGACGAGGGGGCAACAAAAATGCACAAACAGACGTAGCACACGCGAAGGTGACCTTTTTCATTCAACCTGCAGCGACACATTGATACATTTTAAAACTGCAATGAATTTTCTAAAGGAAAATAAATAATTGGATCCTTTATTTATTTTCCTTTAGAACACACACATTTTGTTCCTAATAGCGAATTGAAAAGGTACTAAAAAACGCATCGGTACACCTAGGAGTGTACGCACTTTTAGTATTGATATTGATTTCTTTTAAACAAAAACTCTTCTGCTTTTTTTGTGCACGTTACGTTATCTGTAAATTAAATATCGAAAATGTTTTTTCCCAGTTGTGTATTGTTTTTCGCTCCGCGTTTTTATGTAGAAATTATCAACACGCATTTAATTAAATTTTGATCATTCTCAGATCGTTTTTAAGCATCTAAAAAAAAAATAAAGGAATTAACAATAAGGAACCTGTCGATGCGTCGTTGGAAAAACAAAGTTTTATACATAAGTCGTAATTTCGACGTTTTGTGTTAAGTATACAGAACGAAGATTAAAAACAGTACTATTCTTCTATCCGACCGTCATAACTATACAGCTCTTAAACTCTGATAACTTGAAAACTTTTGTGTTGCTTTCTATTTCACGAAAAATCCCTTCTTTCCTATTTTTTTCATTTTATACTTTCATTTCGTGTTTTTTCAAACATTCTTGTTTTCATGCAAATAGACACATATCAGTTATACATACATCAAATTTAAAAGACACTTATTCATACTTCAACTTTTTGGATAGCAAACAACATAACTCGATTTTTTTTTTAAAAACCGCTATTTTAAATAACTTCAATACACCAGTTGAAAGAAGGAAAAAAGTAAGACTTCTTAATTCCAAAAAAACTTTTCAATTTAAAAAAATAAAGAAAAATTTTAGAACAATTTTCTGAAAAAAAACTGTGGTTTTCGAATTGTGACACTTTGCTTTTATCTATCGACGAAATGTTTGTTGCAAGGGTTATAAAGCAGAAAATCCTTCACCATTACAAAAAAACAAAGTTCAGTTACTCTTCAAAAAAACGTACAAATATATTTACCTACCTCTTCAAAAAATCAAACCTCATCGACATTCATAATATTTTTATTGAACCTTGCCAAATCATTCCTCGTATATTGAAAAATATCAGCGTCTAATGATAAATGTGGTATTAACAAGATTTGTCTGCTCATAAATAAAAACAATGGCATACTTCCACTGATATTTGACATATTATATGAACAAACATTTATTACAAATCCTTCCGTTTGGAAAAGCAACTCATAACGATTTGTTCCACTGTTTTTTTTTCGGTTTTGTTTATAACAAAATTAATCACCAATGTCAGCTAGCGTACCTTTTCCAATGAATGCGTAACTTCATACATCAAACCAGACCAAACCAAACCTAACCAAAAATACCCGTTACATTCCGCATATCCCGCGTGTCTCATAGGCCTACAAAAGAATATAAGGAACGATAAAGGGGTTAAGAGAGTCGTAATTTTGTTGGACGCGTTGCTTAAACTTTCATTCGATTTCTAAGGAAAACCCATAAATTACCGTTAATCAATTATCCGTGAATAAGAGAATAAAATCACTACCGCAAAAGTTCCTTCAATATATATGCGAGTAAAACTACCATGAAGGGCCTCTAGCCTATTTCAGATCACACACAAACAAAGCAAGTTCCCATAACGGTTCTACCACATTATACTATATATACGAGGCTTGACTTGTTGGTAGTAAAGGAGCTAAGCGAACAAACTTATTGAAAGGATAATTGTCATAAAGCAGCAGGACCCTTGTGGAATGTTGAACGAACCCAAGTAAAAGAAACAATAACCCTGGGGTTATTTATGGTTGGTTTTTAGAGCAATGTGAGTTTGGTTTTTGGTTGAACTTTTCGTCCTCGCGTCGCGTTGCTTCGCTTCGCTTCGCGTCGGTCGCTATCATTATTTTATATATGATATCACAAGGAAATTTAATTGGCTACAATTTAAACAATCCGAAAAAGCAAAACGAAAGAAAAATTAAAATAAATCGGTCACCGCAATGATTAATCAAAAAGCTTTTTGTTGCTACACGTTTTATGGGGGTTTTCGTGGGGGGTAGGCTTTTATTCGTATTTGATGAGGTTCTATCAACCTTTTGACTTACTTATATCCAGCCCATTTGGGAACAACCAATTAATTTAGAGACAACTTGTTGTCGAGCTGATTGCGATAAGCAGTTAGCTAAATATTTCTTCACTCAATTAAGATTTTAATTATGTAACTCAGCTCAAAAACGAGAATTTACTTTACATTAAAAAAAAAGTGAAGATATTGGCTTTTTAATTATTTCACTTTAAGCCAATTCCGGCGGCTACCAGTTTCAGTTGGTTTAGAAACTTGAAATTAAGAACAAATCTTGGAAAAGAATTCTTGTTGAGTTTTCGTAATGGTCGCTGAAGCATTCTTCAAAATGAATGAAAAAAAAAATTAATAATTTCAAAAAAAAAAAATTACTTAATGGTCGTCAGTGACAATTTATTTTTTTGACAAAATTTTGTTTGATCAAATTTTTTGAGGGCAACTTTTTTCAAGAATTTTTTTTCTTGAGGACGAAGATTGTTTTTAAAAAACTTTTCCCCGTTTCCCTATACTTGGTAGGTACATAACGCAAATTTTGACTGTTAATATTTTTTTGAACTTGTTGGTGCTATTTTTTTGACAATATTACCATACATCAATGGAAAGGTGCGAAGGCCTAGATTACAGAAATGCTATTTTCTGCGCTCTATAGGTGCATTAATTTACGAGTTATGAGAATTTAAAGTTTTCGTAAGAAAGTAAAATTTGTTTGGTACTGAAAATCGAAAAAGATGCTGTCTTCACCCTCAAAACAGCGATTGATTGATTGCTCATAACTCGTAAAGGAATGCACCTAGAGCCCAGAAAATAGCATTTCTGTAATCTAGGCATTCACACCTTTCCATTGATGTATGATTCTTATAGATTGGATTTTCAATCGCTGTTTTGAGGGTGAAGTTCTCATTTTTTTCGATTTTCAGAAGGTACCAAAAAAATTTTACTTTTTTACGAAAACCTTAAATGCTCATGAGTCGTAAAGTATGGCACCTATAGAGAGCAAAAAATAGTGACAAAATTTATTTTTTGAAATTTTCTTCTGTTGAATAAATTTTTGAATTTTGACATTAATTAAAAAAATGGATAATGGCTCCTCTCTGGTGACTAAACATAACCCTATCGTGATCGGGTCAGTGACCCCCCCCCCCCCCCCAAAAAAAAGACAATTTGAATGAATTTCTAAGTTCTTCCAATGTTGCTGAAAATTCTTATCAAATTCTGAATTTTTTTAAAATTTTGCGCACCCAAAAGATAAAATATGTTTTAAACACTGTGCGAAAGAATGTAAGAATTCACAATTATTCGCTGTGGGGTAAGGAAGGGGAGAATTTCCAGGAAACACTTCTTCGCACTTGCTATAACAAGACAATACAGACGAACGTACAAAATCCACCGATTTATCAAACCCATGCACTAGTCGTTGCATGAAGCCACTGCCTCTATTTAGGGGGGGGGGGGGGGTAAGGGAGGGTTGATTTATTCTGTGGGGTTAAGGAGGGGAACACGCCCAAGAATAACTTCCTGGCGCGTTAACCTCTCCTCAGCAATGTGTGGCTTAGTACGCCGCCGCCGGCCGATTCGACAAGACAACATGCCACACCGGTTACCTCTACCGTCCTCTACGTTGTGTGATGCCACTGCCTGGAGAAGGTTTTGATATACCATGCGGGGGAAAGGACGGGAAAACGCCCAAGGAAAACATCCTGATGCGTTCTACTCTCCTCAACCAGGTCGGTCTGTAAGTCTCTGACTAAACAATACACCGACCGCCGGTATATCTAACCCATCCACCAGACGTTGAATGAGGCCACTGCCTCTACGCGCAGAGAAGGAGAACACGCCCAAGAACATTCTTGACGCGTAAACCTCTCCTCACCAAAGTGATTATGTAACGACACCTTTAGAATTTTCGGGCTAGAACTCGCTGAAACCTCATATTTCACACACCCCCAATGGGCTCTGTCATAGGACTTGTCATAGGTTACTCAATAAGGGTATAACAATGGATCTACATTGATCTAAGTGTGACGGTAATAAGATCAACGGTCAGCCCACTTACCAAACCTAACCTAACAGTATCAATGGCCAGTTATTTACCATTTGTTTCCATTTTACTTAATTTTTCTTGCCCCACGATTATCAAATTAGTTTTCCATATTTGGCATCAGCTCAACTCTTCCATTTCGAAATCATATACTTGAACTAAATCTGTTGGTTTCATTTTCACATCACATAACTTCTATAAAGAACTGAAAATAAAACAAAGTGCCATCAAAGAATCATTGAACGGATCTAATATAGGCTTGTTTATGGAACACAAGAAGCTAGGTATATACATACATACATTACAAAAGTACGATTACATATATTCCAATCTGCTTTCAAAATCATCCAAATTACACAGCAAACAAACACTTTAAAATGTGTGGCTAAAGATTTCTTCCTTATAGCTGATGCTTATGTTCTCAATTCTATAGAACAATATCCCGGTTAAAACCTCGGGAAATTGTCATTTGTCAAAAGCTGATTACACCGTCTAACCCCTGTCGTCGTCGTCGTCGTTCGTCGTTTGTCGACAACAATAGCGCCATAGAACAAAAGCCTAATTCCATGGCATCATACAAAAGAGGTGACGAACATAATTCTTCCTCCGACAAGCTTGACGAGAAGATGGATAAAAATAAAACTCTTTGCCCATAGAAGATATGAGGCATATTTGTCTTTCTTAGATGCTCTCCCTTGCCACCCTTCGCTTCTTGT
Source organism: Syrphus vitripennis (assembly GCA_958431115.1). Classification (NCBI taxonomy): domain Eukaryota; kingdom Metazoa; phylum Arthropoda; class Insecta; order Diptera; family Syrphidae; genus Syrphus; species Syrphus vitripennis. The sequence goes on along the minus strand of OY288110.1, from coordinate 95,566,234 downwards.
ATATTCGCATTCATCAACATATATATCCTTTCGTTACCCGATTTGCCTTATAAATAAACCTCTTAACACCATAACCACACTATAAGTCCCCCCCTTCATCCCCCTGCTGCCGTGTACCCTATGTTCTGTGATGAAGAAGAAAAGAGTTCGTTTTAGTGCTTTTTGGTTTAACTTATTTGCTTATTTTTTTTTTTATTTTGCGCAAGCTCATTAACCCCTAAAGTGACGAAGGACATTTTATGAAAATTAGACCAGTCACACAGATATTCGACTATCTTGGGCTACTTCAAACCACCATCATCTCATAGAGCTTGACTTAGATGCAATACACTCGTTAACAAAAAAAAAAAAAAAAGAACTTCCCAGAAACACTTACGTAGCTCATTATATTGATTCATCACTTGAAGCTATTTGACCGAAAACCAAACAAGAGCCATTAGCAGCTTCAAGATCCGGTAGTATAGTAGTTATAGGAGGTTCCATCCTCAAGAACACACGAACGACATCATTTAACCCAGAATGAAAAAAAGATTGGATAATGCAGTTCAGAAGTGGCACTGTTGCAATACACACACAAAAGAGACATGGCGTAAAAACACAAAAAGGATGTCAAGTCCTGGAAGCCGATAGTTGGAGTCAGTGCTGCGAAAAGCAAAAAAAAAAAAAGAGGACGACTTCAAGGAGATATTAATTCTAATGCAAATGAATGCAACATAAAGCTCAGCGGTTTTTCAACCTACTTCACTTTTGCAGCGTTCAACATTGGTTTTTAGGGTGACCCCATTTTATCAATGCGGTGTTTGGTAGCAAGATACTTAAGGAGCTGTAAGCTGATTTGCAGCATATTATTTCTTAGCTCTGCCACCACACTGAGAGGGAGAAATTGAGACTACTTCTTGTAGTGAGATACCTCAAATTAACCAAGATAGATATTAACAACTGAGATTTAAGATTAGTGATAATTTGTAGTTTGTATCTTGACTATTCAAATGTAGTTACAGTTAGCTTCCCTTTGCTAATTGATTTTCCAGCTTAATTAGGATGAAATAGATTCAAACTGTTTCTTCCTTTTATTAAGTGAAACTCATTTTTTTTTTTCAATAAGAAATAGAACATTTTAAATTAATTTTGGGATCGATGCACAGTGGATTGCATTTTGATAAAAGTTTTCAATTTTTTAGCTTTCATTTCAAATTCTATTCTTCTTTTTAATAACAAATAAAAATATGTATATAATATTTGTTATTTTAAGAAAAACTTTTATTTTTACCTTGTTGTGATATAAAAAAAAATTCTAACAAATAACAAAAATAATTGAGGGCCAATGTGGCTTCCATGAGGAACTCCAGACATTATTTGAAACATTCCTTAATGAAGCGCAAACAGTAAATCAGTTTTTGAAATGTCGAAAAAGGCAGAACAGCACTTCCATATCTGAATCCAAAAAAATAGTATCCAAGTCATACTGTTGCCAGTGTTCAAAGAAAATTGAATCATTAGTTATTGTGGAGTAAAGCTTATAAGAGTTTATTGTCATTTGAGGTTATTTTTAAAGTTGTACAAATTGTATTGAATATCCAATAGAGAATGATGTTCAGTCTCAGCAAACTCATCAGATTTTTTATGCTAAGATTAATTCAGATGCAACAGTGAGCAGGTTAGCACCAAATTTATATTCATATAAGGTCTTAAATCTCTTTAAATTTAAAGTGTGCAATTTAAAATTTATAAAGTCCATTTTAGAATTTAAAGCTTATACTTTTAAATTTAAAGCGAGCACTTTAAAATTCAAAGTGTTCAATCTCAATCTTCATTTAAAAAATCTTCATTTAAAATTGAGTCTGTGAACTTTAAAATTGAAAGGGTCTACATTTAAAAACGCTCACTTTAAATTATCAAATGTTCACTTTTCATTTTAAAGTGAACACTTTAAAATTTAGTTGAATTGAATTTTAAAAATAAAACAGGGCACTTTAGAATTGAAAGTCAAAGTCTTTGAGTGTTTTTTAAAGGTGAGTTTTTAATATTACATTGTAATGTGTTTTAAATTTTTTACTTTAAAATAAAAGTTTTCACCTCATAAAACTTTTAATTCAAATTGGATGCGTTTGTTAATAGTTGCAAATCATAAAAAATTTTATTTAATTACGTTTTGTACCTGAATTTAATTTTTTTTTCTCGGTGCACAAATTAGAGATCTTATTCAAGTCAAGGTTCCTTTGAGACTGTCACAGAGTTAATTTTTTTCAAATTAAAAAAATGTACCTTAAAACTGTTTTTAAAATCTAAAAAAAAAACTAAAAAATTTGAACTTTTTGAAAACACTCTAAATATTCTACACACAATACTAGTTGTATGAATATAAAATTCTATATTTTTAATATTGACGAAAAACACTACTGTTTCAAAAACTATAAAATTTAATAAAAAAAAAAAAATTAAACTGGCCTAAAAAAACGAGTTAAAAATCGATGAAATCTAAAAACATTAAAAATGATTTTTTAATCCAAAAGTAAAAATAAAATTGTAGCATTGTTATTTGTATAGATCTATACTGTACCATAAAAATGTCAAAATTGAATCACTGGGATAACAACAAAATTTTTTTTTAAATGTTCCACCTAGCATAGGTTTTGTTTTTCAATTACATATACCAAAAGTTAAATTGGCATTGGTCCAATATTTTAAAATATTTCTGTCAGCGCATTCTTTATTATCATCATATCAAATAGATATGTCTGTGGTGAGTTTATTACACATAACCATAACACATAAACAGACCGTAACGCGGGTTTAAATTGATCTGTTTTTGAAAAAAAGACCTTTGTTCTCCAAACCATATTTATTTTACTTCAGAATAAACTTATCATTTTTTGGCTAATTCTGTCCCTAACTCAAGTGGAATATAAAACTACGGTTATTTCCAAATTTAATCTCTGAAATCACCATCACCACCAAAAGCTTCTATATTGCTGCGGACTAACAGTTTTTGATATGATACCTAACCATACCCTCAATCATATCACCTACAAACGTTTTTAACACACATTTTGTAATTTTATTGTGGTGCCACTCGAATTTCAAATTCAAATATAAAACGTGGCCCACAAAAATAACTCGATAACACAATTCCCAGCATACAATACTACAACAAACTAAAGTGCTCCATATATTCGGTGTGGCGTATTGGTACTTATACCGCTCAAGCTGTATCCGTGATGCCTGTTGAAAGAAGATTAATTGTTTTTGAAGTCAGCATAAATGGCTTCCCGTTCCCACCTCTCTCTCTCTCTCTCTCAAACAAAAGCTAAAATGGGTGGTTTTGACAGAGGGAATATAAACTGATTTGTAAAAACCTCATTAGAACCATTGAGAGAGTATTAAGTTTCCATTTGGTTTTTATACATTTTTTGTATAGGTATCTCAAACCCGATCTAAGCGACAAATCAAACCGCAATAATTGAACCAGGAAATCGTTCTCCTCATTAATATCAATTAGTTGAAGAGGGATAATGAGTTCTGTTTATGGTTTTGCTGTTTTTGTTTCCTGTTCCTGTTAGTTGCTTGCTGCTTGGCCATAGCCATCACCATTCACCAATTCCATTGGTGACTGCCGTGCTGTGCCGCTTTTTGTTTGAAACCTAAAGCTCATCGGACTGTTCACCATCCTTCTTCGTCCTTATTCTGGGTGTATTTAATTCGTTCTTATGTGGGTTACCTATACGTATACATACAATCGGGCCTACATCTTTCTACCTGTGTGTTTTTTGAAGCCCAAAATGGTTTAAGGCTATTTACGTAAATCTAATTAATACTCGCTTTCACAGCTTAACAGATGGTATCATGGAGAGAGAGAGATGTGGGATTTTTAATTTTAGATATTATGTATTTTTTTTTTGTTTCCTTTTTTAACGTTAATTCCGAATTTTAATGTGTTATTTTTAAAATGGTGATTATTTTTGGGGTTTGCTTAGTTTGCACGATTGTTATTTATTTGGCATTTAAGGGGGATCCTGATAAAATATTACACGCCAAGCATTTTGTATGGACTATAGTTGTTGCGGAGATGTAGCTAGCTAATTAGCTATGGTTTTAGATGAAATTTTAATTGAAATTATTTATGAGATGATTTTTGTGAGGATTGGAGGCTTGGGGAACCGAGGGAACGATGTAAAAGTTATTTTATAATAATTTGTTAGGAGGCACCCAGGTATGTTGGTGGAGTATGAGTATAAGTAAGATAGGTATAGCTATAAAAATTATGGAAGAGGGCTATCAAATTGCTATTTTTAATAAAAAATTTTGCCCGTAAGCATCTGTCGCGAGTGAGATAAAAGACTTAGAAAACCTGTTTCAGCAAAATAAATAGGAATATGATTACCAAGTTTTTTTTTTTATATATTTGGGTTTTAGGCGAAAGGAAGCTTGTAGAACCATGATAACAACTGATATGCAAACTTTGGAATTTATGCCTTCATGTATGTATTTTTTTTTATTGGAAAATATTTTCCACGAACATTTTGAATGAAAATGCTTTATTTTAAAACACTAAGTTTTTCCTGTTTATTTACAATACTTTGATCTTATTAATAGTCAGAAACAAACATTTACGATTGGTTTTAGGGGACAAACATTCTTGCTCTTTTGGACAGAGAGACCACTGTTAAAGTTGAAAAATACGAAAATACGAAAAATCATCATCATCGGTTAGACAACCGGGGTCCGGTTCTAACCTCTATCAACAAGTCTCTTCACCTATCCCGGTCATCAGCCAACGCCATTCAGTTGCGCACCTGGTCCTGGTCTACGCCATTTCTCCAGCGCAAGCATGGTCTTTCACAAAGGACTTTCCGAGCCGGTTCCTCTTCACTCATACAAGCTAGGTGCCCTACCCACCAGAGTCTACCGAGCTTAATTTTTCTCACTATGTCTGCTTCGAGGTAGATTGCGTACAATTCACGATTGTGCCGTCTCCGGAATTTTCCTTCCTCACATATGGGGCCAACAATTCTCCTTTAGACTTTTCTCTGGAACGCGGCTTAGAGGTCATAGTGACTTTCGATAAGCACCCAAGTTTGGGATCCATACGTGAATACTGACAGGTCCATGGTCCTCTACAGCGGCAGTTTTGAAGTTATAGTGAGATTTCTGGATTTGTAGAGCTAGGCTCTGTTGGATTTGAGTAGCCTCACGCGTATTTCTCCTTCTATATATAGTGTTATCGGCTGCTACTATTGACCCAAGGTATTTAAAGGATTGCACCACTTTAATTTCGTGCTCCGCTACCTTGATTGTTTGACCAACTGTTTCTTTCGCATTTTACACAACCATTGACTTTGTTTTACCTTCACTAATGTGGAGCTCCAGATTTTGTGCCACCTACTCGATCTGGATGAACGAATCGTATACAGTTTGTTCGGTTCTTCCTATGATGTCGATGTCGTCTCATCTACTGCTACCAATGGCCGAACTTTTTAACATTTCTCTTAGTTAACAGCTGCCAACGAAAAGAAAAAATACTGCTACTGGACATAGCACTATAAGGGTGTCTGAATAAAAAAGATGGCAAAGTGGTCAAAAGAATAGTTTTTGAGAAGAAGTTAATACTCCGAAGTGATTTTTGCTAAGAGAATTTGTGTGATTATATTCCATTGAATAATGAAATACTCATTAAGCTCTTGGTTGAAATAAGAAATAAAGGCTATAAGTGGAGAAAACCACTTAGGAATTATCTTTAGATGTTCTTATTCATCATGGTTCAAACTATTTATTCGACGGTTCTTAAAGGTGATGAACATTTTGTAATAAATAATACTTTTCAAATAATGAAACTTTTTTTAGGTTAGTTCAACTACGGAAAAATTAAATAAGAGTTCCCAGTTAGTGTAGGTGTGCTCCAGGAAAGCCTAGTGAGTCCTTTGTTCTTTATTACAGTCCTTATCTTTCTGATGCCCACGTATAACTGTGGGGTTCAGTTATACTGAGCCATGGAGCAATCATATGAGTGAAGATCTTATGCCCTGCCCATGATGTATTGGTGGGTGATCTGAAGTTAAATGGATACCCCATTCACGGCAAAAAGACCGAATTCCTTTACCACCCACTTTCAGATCCACACAGGTCTATTCCGGACATTTATTTAAATGGAGCAGTGCTTCCCATCTTATGAAAACGACCCCAAATCATAGCTTAAGTGAAAGGTGGATGAAGCAGCGTTAAAACTGCCACCTAAGATGAGGGGAGAACTCTACACGGCAGTCGTTTGTCCAATGCCTTGTTGGACAGTGTACAAGTAATACGAATGTGAAAGAGTGACAGAGCATGATTGAATAGCAACATCCGAGGAAGTATTTACGTCAAAAATATCATCTTGGACAAAATATGTACATCATGAATAAGTTAGGCTCCTGGATCAAACATATGCAACGACTCCTTCATTTAGTTGGCCTCAGGCAAGTACAAAACCAAAATGTCTAAGTTTCTTAATATCAACGCGTTGGAGTCTTTGTGTGAAGCATATAAGAGGGAGAGTTGTGATCCCAGGCTTTTGGACACATCTCACAAATATTGACAAAATTGCATTAGAAGAGTTTTTGGAAATGCACTGCGACCTTATGGTTTATTGTGTACCCGTAAGAGCTTAGCTAATTTAAACCTTACCAGCTATTCTTCCGGATACCTTTCTTTGAGAGATTTAAGTTGCCGAAAGCTATTTCTCCTATTCCGAAATACCTTTCAAGTCCTGTTAGTTATGTCAATGCACTTATTTTAGGAGTCCGCCTCTTCATTCGCCTGGATATCTTTATGACCATTACTCAATGAATCACTAGTTTGGAAGAAATTGCACAGGAAATTAATGCTTTGAGTGCTTGAATGCGTCTTGGCTATCCGAAATACTTACCTCGAGAATTATTTCGACATGTTTTATTTTGGCGTTTACCACCGTGCTGGTAAGCTGACCCATCGGCATTTATGAGAAAGCATGTGCAAAAGAAGGTAGCTGAAAATTTAGCTCTATAAAAGTTATTTAATTTCTAGTTATATAGTCCTTAAAAGTTAACAAAAAAGTGCAATAAGATTGAAAAAGTGTTAATTGACTTACGAGAAGTACTTTCACAATCAGAAATTAACTTTCCAATTTATAAATTCAATTTTAATTTTTGTGATTTTGTTACGAATTTATTTGAGTGAAATTGAAATTTCTGCTTCAAAATCAAAAGAGAGTCAGAGAAAGCTGAGGTCGGTGAACAAGTTTTCTTCCCCCTCTAGTGCCAGCTCTCCCGCAGCTACAGCTACGTCTAAGCTTTGGGACAAAATCGAAACTCGGTTTGATTCACTTACAAAAACTTTGACGGAGTCAATTGTGTCACAACTAAAAATTGAACTCGATTTTCTGAGTGAGACATTAACATTGCGAATAAACAACTTGGAATTTGATTTTATCACAAAAGTAAAAACACTTGAAAATTCACTAAATGAAAGACATGAGAGTCTATCTTCGCGGATTAACAACACGGAACTTAATATTGATGCAAAAATAAAAGCACTTGAAAACTCTTTCAATGAAAGAACCAGCTCTATTAACCATTCATTGTTTACAATTGCCAGTAGAGTTGACGTACTGGAGAGACAAGAAAGCAGATTGGACACGCACGAAGAAGAACTCACTTTAGTTAAGGCTCAAATGTTGGAAAAGGACAAGACCATGCTGAAGATTCAAATTGACTCACTTGCACGCAATAATATCGCTGGTGATCTTGTGCTTCATGGGATACCAATCATCGCAAATGAAAACCTTGAAAGCATTTTCCAACGTTTTTGCTCTGTAATTCATTATTCTCCGCCACCACCGATACACATAATTCGCACTAAACCGAAAAACAATTCAACAACCAGCGCGATCATTATTAAGCTACCGCACGCACAAAATAAAATTAATGTGTTAACAAATGCAACGACATTTTACAAACAACACTCCAGAGCTGTATCATTGACTGACCTAGGCTTTGAAGGAAATAAGTTTGTGCGAGTGTACGAAAGCCTAACTAAATTAAACCATGCAATCTTTCGTAAAGCAAATGAACTTAGGAGACATGGGCTTTTGCACTCCGTATTTACTAGACGAGAACGAGTATACGTTCGGCAAACTAATGATGAAAACAATAAGCCTATCTCTATCACGTGTATGAATTCTCTTGAGGTATTTCGCTCCATGATGGATAATAATTTCAATCCTACAATTGATACCGTTGGTTCTACTGATGTTGTTGTTGGCTCTGCTGCGGTTGATTATACTGATGTTGTTGACGAAGTCCTTTGTGGTACATTCTATGGTAGACGGCAGCGTGGTAGACCATGCTTGCGCTGGAGAGATGGCGTAGACCAGGACGCCCGAAGCCTTGGGGTGCGCAACTGGATGGCGTCGGCTCAAGACCGGGATAGGTGGAGAGACTTGTTGAAGGATGCCAGGATCGGACCCCGGTTGTCGAGCCGATGATGATGATGATGTTGACGATTCTGCTGCTGTTGTGGGTGTTTAAGAATTTGTTGCTGTTGCTGATGGTGTTGCTGATTATAAGTATGATGTATTAGTAGAATTATTATTATAATTTTCTTTTTGTTTTTCTTTCATTTTGAATTGGTTCTTTCATTTTGTATTGGTACATACCTATATAAATGTATTTGTAATTCAAATCTTTGCATTATTTTAGTAAAGTTTGTTTTTAAATAATTGAATTTCTTTTATAGCTTATTATGTATATTGAAATGTATTTTTCCAATCTTTTATCAATAACCCTACTTTTAAATAGATCTTATTTTTCTAGTATTTTTGCTATTACTCGCTCTAATGAATACCTTTTCGAATTTGATGTTGTGGTGCAGATTTATTTTTCCTCTTTTTTGCTGGTGGTGTTGGTTATCTTTGGGTGCCTTTTTAACTATGGTTATTGGTACAGATCCTGATAACGTGAGATGCGTTCTGAACTTGCTGTGTGGTGCGTTTGATGGCCTCAGTATTTGTTGTTTGAATGCTGAGAGTATTCGAGCCAAATATACTATTTTATATCAAATAATTAGTACATCTAAGTTGGATGTTATTATGGCGTCTGAATCGTGGCTTAATACCAATATTTGTGATGCATTAGTGGCTATTCCTGGTTTCAACATGCACAGGAGTGATCGTGAAGATAGGGTTGGGGGTGGTGTTTGCATGTATGTTCGTACACATATATCAGCCTCTACTGTTTTTAAATCAACTTCTGCCAATATTGATTTTATTTGTGTTGAAGTGAGGAACGCTTCCAGTACCCTCTTGACGATTCCTAAGATGACTCTTTGAGCACGTTTAGTGGTGTTTGGTGGACGATAATCTCCATTGCTGCGGTAGAGCAAGTTCTCAACGATTGCTTGTTTATGTTTGCTATTATGTTTTGGTAAATCGCCATTCCCACTTGAACGGAAGAATAAAGATCCTTTCCCATAATATTTTGGATATTTTAGTCAGCACTGATTAAGGAATACAAATCAATTCCAGAACCTTCCGTTAAAATTTTACAAACGTAATTTCACATATTAACTGAACTATTATTCACTGCAAAATTTTAAAATTTATTTTTTTCCAAGAAATTAAGAAAATTAATTCATGCCAGCAACCTTCTTATTAAAAAGCATTGGTTTGAAAAGAAACTTATTATTCCTTCGTAATGAGTTGTATTTCGAATTAAATTCTTAAAAAGCAATTTGGTCTTATCTTTCTGCAACAGCCCTTATCAAACTTAATTTCTTTAAATTACCCAGTTTCAGTTATAAGGATAAAATAATAATAATACTTATATTAGAAATTATTTGATGATCCTTAATATTCTAAGGTGCACTTAATCAATTCCTATAACAAAAATAATATTACCCTTTAACTATAGCTCTACAATCCGCATCTGGTGTAATGGAGTCTAATTTACAAAACTTTGGACTAAAAGTTTCACTTCAAACAATAAACTCCTATAACCATCAGCTACACCTGGAAAATAAATGTGGCCAATAGAGAGTTTTACAACAAACGTAGTAAAACACATCAGGGTGAGGATAATCTTCCTCCATAGTTATATACCAAGAGCTACTTTCTGACAAGGAACAACTCTTTAATGAATCAAACAGAATCTTCAAAACTTTTCATTAAAAATAGTTTTACTCCAAAATATATATCGTAAGGAGTTTTCCAGTTTGGTTTGACGTGTTAGCTTGGCTCTGAAGTTGGTCTTTATGGTGTGCAATGTAACGTTGTAAAGGTTTATTTGAAAGTCTTGGGGCGTATTTGCTGTAATGCATTGAGCATTTTCGTTCGGAATTTCTATAAAGTGACTTACTGATTTTGGTTGCTCTTTCTTGTTAAACAATACACCAGTAAAAAGGAATCGTTTTATTCATGGTACTTTGAGGTGAAGAAGTAAGGTTTTGAAGAAAGTAATGTATTTACAATCCTATATCTTCTGGATGAATTTACATTGTAGAAACTTGAAATCTTATTCCTTTAAAATATTAAAATATTTAGGTTAAATGTTATTATATATTTAAGTTTGTTGCTACCAAGGTATTTATTATAATAAATTATATTAATAATATTTTTAATTAAATTTATTTTATTTAAATCTTTCATGACGTACAATCGCACATTCTTCGCCCTCAGATAGGTTTTGTTCTGGACCCATGTTTTTCAGACATCTGAACACGTCCGTTAGATCTCCCACAGAACGCCGCCATCTAATTTGACATTGAAAAAGAGTTGAAACAAATTAGAAATGAAACAAAGAATTCAATCAAGACTATGACAACAACAATTGCACATAAACAAGCTTCCTTTTTTTTGCATGGCCCCATGAATGGAAAAGGTCCGTTAGCTTTTGTAAACCCATTGTACGAGTACTACAACACAATGTACATATTCCATTGATAGTTTTGGTTCGGTTGTCGTGCGTCGTGTGTCTTGGTCGATCGGTTAAGAATTATCGTTCGTTAGTGAATTTTGTATTAATTTTTATTTAATTGTAAGTTATTTTATTTAAATTGTAAATTGTGTGTGTTCTTTGTTTTAATTGATGTGTTAGTTGTTTTAAAATTTTAATTTTGTTGAAATTATTTTTATTAAATTGAAAAGTGTCCATTGACGAGTGTCCAGTGTGGGAGGAGATAGCCCAGGTGAGTGTTTGTTGAATGTGAATTTTTGAGTACATACTACATACGATAGGTTAGGTTAGGTTAAGGTGGCTGTTGGTTAAAAACCAACACACTTACACCAAAGTTTTGTCCATCCGAAACAACATGAATCAGTTGATTAACCTGACTCGTTGAACCAATTTGAGCTTCGAATGAAGGGTAGCAGACAATTGATGTCAGAGTAGATCGCTGGGATCATTAAAAAATATGTCTCTAAGGTGGAGTTTTCGTCTTTGTGACAGGGCGGGGCAGGTGCAAAAAAGTTGAGAGACTGTCTCTTCTTCCTCTTCGTTCCTGCAACTCCTGCAAAAAACATTTGCAAGAGCTCCAAGTCGAACAATTGCATTTCTGCCTTTAAAAGAGTGTCCAATTAGGACATCTATGATGTAGCTAATATGCCATCTACTCAGGGAGATAAGTTGTTTAGAGCGTCTGGCACTAAGTTTAGGCCAAATTAATTTTGTCGCTACCCGCTATAAAGGTCGTGATGTTGTTCAACCTGAAGTTTGTTCTCTGTATCGTATTTTGCTTTAGCATTACTTTTTGCAAGTTCGTCGGCCTTGCAATTTCCTGGCCCGGCACCCAGCAAAGGTGAATATTGTATTGTGTGGCCACCTCCGTAAGAGGTGATCGGCAGTTTAGGGCTCTTAGTGAATTTTTAGAGACAGAGTCAAGGGATTTTAACGCGGCTAGGTTTTCTGAGAAAATGCGTATATGGGTTGGTGATATAACGTATTCTTTGAGCGAGGAAAGGACTTCTTTAATAGCCAGGATTACAGCTTGGAACACAATACAATGATCAGGCGGACGAAAAGAGAGACTCTGTCGGAGTATAATACACCTCCACCAACCACATCATCCGTTTTTGATCCATCTATATAAAAGTTAGTTGGATCATCATTCATAAATGATGTATCCTTCCGAGTAGACCTGGAAGGGATAGTCACCTTGAAGCTACATATGGTTGTTGAAGTGAGGATGAGTGATGGTGTAGGTGATATTACTGTTTATTGATCTGAATGAGTTCAGAATGGTGGAATAGCCAATCTCATTATTCTGTGGATCTGAGGAGGCTTGAAGTCGTATGGCAGTATTTGCAGCCGTTTGCTTGCTATAAATGTCCAGCGGTATCAGATAGAACAGAATATCAAGTGAGGCGGCGGCGGGGGTAGAGCGAATTGCTCCTCCCATACACCAGGGATAAGGTAACGCTACAAAAAATGAATCAGTTATATTCTTTGCTGACAGTGTAGCTATCATAAGTGAAGTCCTACATCAGTGGAACGAGAACTTGATGTATAGGCAAATGAAGATAGAAAGGGAAAACCGAAAAAAATTTTACGGCAGTCTTGTTTTGGATATGTTCATAACAATTTGGAAGCATTGTTCAGGCGTCAGTCTCATTCATGTCGAAATGCCAAACCAAACTAAACACAAATCACTATAAATACCCAATAGTTAAAAAAGTGTTGCCAACTTAAAGTTCTATACCTGATCAAAAAAAAAAAGAAAAATTTATTTATTATTAGTTTTAGTTCATCGTTCTTCACCAAAAAAAAAGCAGTACTAAGTCAAAAAACAACTGTCTGGTTATCAATATCGAAGACTGCATCACCTGAATCAGCTTCTGAGAAGAATAGCCACCGAGCAACGACATCCTGAGCCGAGGTTACTCAGTGAAAGACAGCGGAAGGCAGCCCTGGAAGGCAACATGCTCATGAACAATCAGAAATGTGCCAGCCTATCACTGTGACTAAACGCCAAATCCCACCTACACAAGCATTGAAAACTGGAAGTGAACACCCTGAGGACAATTAAGTCAACTTTAACTTCTAAATTGTTTTGACCCGTAATATCCTAAACTCAAGACATTTACAAGATTAGGGCCCCTATGTTCAAAAAATGTAAATTAGAATCATATAGTTTAAAGTTGTACAACCGTTTCATATTAGTAACAAGTTAAATATTAAGTTCCATAAACAAAATTAAACAGAATTTAAAAAGTGGTTTTACTAATAAATTTATTCCACCTCACTATAAATTTTTTTTTTGTGCACGCCAGTAATGAAGGCGACGCACGGCGGCAGTTGCAGCATGCGAGTAAGATACTAACAAAAACATGCTGAGCTCAAATAATATGGAATTTTGGGTATCATTTATCATTGGAAAATTAAAATTTTATCCCTGTTGGCACAATCGTTTTAGAATCTATACCATGCGATATGGGAGTTTATGCTGAAATATTTTCAAAACCAAAATAATCTGCTGTTATTAGCCATAAAGCTTATAATAAAATGATAATAGAATAAAAATGATAAAGTGTTCATATATTTTCAAAGGATTTACGTTTTACAAATTGCGTTGACTATAGTGGGTAGCATAATCAAACCTAATACCGGATTATTTGTTGGGCTTTCATAATAAAACAATATAAGCCTTGCAATATGGCATCCAAATCAAAGCCAGATTAATATTTAGTATTGAACTGAAAATTAATATTTATATTTTGAATAACTAGTACCTACAGCGAGAAAAGAGTTTAAAAAAATATTGTTGGAGAATAATGAACAATGAACTTTTTTTGTTTTTGGATTATAATCCATTAAATTCAACAATTTATGAATGTCGGATTTAGTTTAACGGTCAAATAAAGAAATGCTTAGCAATATGTTTTTACCTTTTTATTGTAGATATTAATCAATGTAATATAAAATAACTTACATAGTTTATGAAAAGTGCATTGGGGCGTATACGCACTTTTTTTGGAATTACCAATCAATTTAAGTATTTATTCGATGATCTATAGAGACTTGGTATTTCAAATAAAGCGATTTTCTCTAAGCTTGGTACTTAAAATTTTTAGGGATAATTGAACTTTGTTAAGCTCTAAAAATAACTTTACCTGTCGTATAACCGTTATGACCAAACAAATTTACCTCAAAACGGCTACGGTGATTTTGATGAAATTATTTCAGTAGGGTTTTTTAAGTAATCAAATTTGTTGCTCAAATAATATTTTTAAAAAAATTTAAACGGTACCTGCCCTAGAATCGGATTTTTGGTTTATGATTTTCTCATAAACGGCTTGATGAATTCGATCCAAATTTTTTTGAAATAGGTAATTTAGTGCAAAAAATTTGAATGAAATAATTTTTGGACTTTTGGAAAAAAAAAATTTTTTTTGGAAAGGGAATATTTTTATTTTTTTATTTCGATTATACATAATATTAAATGTATAATGTAGATTTTTTTACGAAAACATTTTAAAAAAAGTACCAAAAAAATATTTTTTTTAAAACCGGCTCTAACGATTTTTTAATTTTTTTTTCAAAAATTCTTATTTAGTTGATATACATACATTATATTCTTAAGATATGGCTCTTCAATTTTGAGCTAAAACTTCTTTCTTGGCTTATTTTCGAAATTTAAATATTGAATTGTATAACTTTTAATATACTTTCGTATATTTCTCTAATGACATTCCTGTTTTCGTATTTTTTTTTTTTGGGGGGGGGGGGGGGGACGTCAGATTAATGTTGAAAAATCAATTTAAAAATCAAATTTTACTTACTACTACTACTACTACTACTGAAACTTAAGGGTCTACAAGAATGTGCAAGAAAATCTTGAATGTATGCAAGCTTTGAAATAAAATACATAGAGAAAAAGAACCACAATAAATAAAAGAAAAGCTCAATATTTTATATAATTGATAATTCTTTTTTAAATAACACGAACGTCATGGAAACGCTGATTAATTATCAGCTCAAGAAATATCTAAAAGATCGAAAGCTTCATAATGACCGGCACTACAGCTTTCGCAGCAATAGGTCCACTATGGTGACCTGATGGCTTATCTCACCGAACAGTGGAACAAATCTTTACATCGTTTTGGAGAAAGTAAGATTATTGCACTTGATATTTCTAAAGCATTTCATAAAGTTTAGCATCCTGATCTTTTATCGCAAATGTGTGCTTTTGGTATCGATGAAACCCTTCTTCGTTGGATTAGTATTTTACTTTCGAATCGCTCTATACAATTAGTATTAGACGGATTCAAGTCTTAAACCCACAACATAAATGCTGGTGTGCCACAGGGTTCCGTTTTGTCTCCGACTGTCTTTCTCATTTTCATTAATGATCTTCTGTTTCTAACTACTTATCCAATACATTGTTTTGCTGACCATAGTACCCTTAGCTTTTCCCTGGTCTTCGGATGTGGAACTGAAATGGCTTAATATGATAAGTACTGACTTGGACAGCATTGTACAATAGAGATTAAGAAATCGCGTAGAATTTAATGCTTCGAAAACTCAATGCTGCCTTCTGTAAAGCGACACTTGCATCGAAGGAACTAATCAGCTTGCGATTTTAAGTCACTGGTCACTGTTATCAAATTTCCTGTATTATTCTATCAGATTACCGGATAACTAGATTCCGTCAAGACATCTGGTACAATGTAACAGAAATCCTGGTAGCTAATACAAGGAATGCAAATTTCCCCTCCGAAATAATTTAATCAGAAATCCTGGTAGTATGTATCTCTTTCCTGGACCAATCTACAATGAAAATATAAATTTTTTCCTGGTACCTGTTACCAGGACTCTTGTAGAATATGCCAGGATTTCGATATTTTTGCTGGTATCAGAAACCAGGAAAGTGGTAGTATTAACCAGGAATAATTTTTTTTTCCTGGTTAAATGTACCAGGATTCGCTGACGATAGTATTCTTAGCTTTTCATATTCGTTTTCAGAATCACATCCCTGCTCTTCGGACGTGGAACTGAAGCGGCTAAATATGATAAGTACATTAAATTCTGACTTTTACAGCATTGTACAATGGCGATTAAGAAATCACATAGAATTTAATGCTTCGAAAACTCAATGCTGCCTTCTGTCATTAAAGCGAGACGTACCCCTCCTGCCATTATCTATGAGTGGCACTTGCATCAAAGAAACCAATCAGCTTGCGATTTTAGGTATGTGTATCACAAACCATCTTTTGTGGAATGATCACATACTTGTCGCCAAAAATACCGCAAGAGAAATTCTTTTCCCCTTCTGATCTGGCTATTATCTATAAAAGTTATATACGTCCAAAGCTTGAGTATAACTCCCATCTCTGGGCTGGTGCTCCAGCAACTTACTTAAGTCTCTTGGACAGTACACAGAGACGAGACTTCAGAATGATTGGAGACAGGAACATCATCGATACTTTTACTTCACTCGAACACCGACGTAACGTTTCCTGTCCCTCACTCTTTTATCGTTACTTTTACGGTAAGTGCTCAAATGAAATAGCCTTCTTCACCTTAAACAATTCAACCATAGTACTCGCGCTTCCAGGAATGCTCATCAGTTTACTCTTGAACGCAACTTCGGTCGTACTGTCAAGTACAGGGATTCGTTCTTTAGCCGTACTACTACTACTTAAAAAATAAAAATAATAAAATTTTGAAATAAATATGTATATACTTTTGAAATTTGTTTCAAAATTGTTTTTTAATACTGTCTTAAGTAACATGAACAGAAAATCACTTTTATTTTCAAAAATAACGGGAGCTCCCATAAAAAACATTTAAAAACATTTTCGAAAATTTCAAATTCCTCGAAAATGAGAAAGACAATTTTGAAAAAATTATTTAAGTGTATTAGCACTAGTACGGCTTATTATAAAATAAAAGCTATTTCCCATACAAATGTTGAAAAGAAATAAATAAATTCGATTTTGTATCCGAAGCACTAAGAACTTCCTGAAGCAGAATGTTTTATATTTTTTCTGTAGCTTCCTAATTTCTTTAAAGCATAAAACGTTTGTACAACATTTCACTGTTTACCTTCTCATATCGTAATTCACAACATTCAACTTAGTCTATTTTATAAATTTATTAAATAGCAGACTTACTCCTTGTAAGTCCATAAAATTCGAAACAAATGAAAAAGCAAATCAATCTTGAATTTTTTTTCTGTGGCAAAACTTTTATAATTGTAAAAAGTATATGGTGTAAGATCAAAAGAGATAAGAATTATTACCACCCATTATAATGTTCCTCCTTATTTTAGTGTTGAGAAGATTTACTATTTTATGTTCCACAAACATAAAGAGTTAATGATTCCCCAGTCATCCAATTCTATAAAGCTATTCCTTCCAAAGAGAGCCTTTAAAACAACAATGAACGAGAAATAAAAAAGTATCCCTTAATGCCCTAGTTTGTCTCATTAACATAGTTACTTTAGCCAAGTACTTAACACACTTACCGACTTAAGGATTCTCATCTTTTTAATTTCAATATGCAAAAGATAAAATGAGCCATGAATCTTCAAGGCAGGCAGTCTGCAGACAACCAACGTCGTCGTCGTCGTCGTCATCTTCGTCGTTGGTTGTCGTCTTCGTCATCATCATATACCCCTCCGTTAATGTCGTCCTTAAAAAAAAAAATAAACAACAAGAAGAATATATTAATATTTCAAGGAGGCACGTAGGAGCTAACACAATATCTCAAGGAACTCATTACAATATTAATGTTTGTGTGTCATTGTTTCGTCTGTACATACAAATACACAAACATTCTTAAATAATATTTTGAAAAGTCTAAAAAAAAATTGTAATGTCAAGCAAGACAACACATCTCACTGGCGGAAGTAGACGACTGATGACAGCACAAGTCCATACAAAAATTAAAGATTAAGATTAAGGACACGAGCAACAAAAACAATCACGAAGCCCAATTCAAAAGTATTTTTTTTTTTTATCAAATTAACGTTATCGTTGTGCGCTGTAATAAATATTTGTTTTAAAATCCTTAATATAATTGCGTACTTACTTAGAAACCATTGTAATTGCTTATTTCAAACTAAAAGTTCAAGGGGCCGTCAGTTACGCCATTTTGCAATTCTTCTTCAAGAATTAATTTTTCTATAGTTGATCAATCGATAGAAGAAAATCGTCTCAACCTTAAAAGTCATTGTTGCTAAAAGCATCAATATTTAACATTTTTAATCTTCAATAACTTCGATAAAACCGCAATTTAGCGGACGATTTTTTTACAGTTATTCTAAAGCTATTCCTGTCAGTTGGATAAATTGCCCCGAAATTTAATGATATACCTGCCTACTTCTTACTTACTTTGATCCACGAAATATTAGCTTCCCACTAACTTCTAAACATCATATTATGCAGTTCCTGAAGATTCATTTCAGCTTCTCCAACTCTTCCCCACTTGAACTGATTCCTCTTCAACGGTTCTTCGTCAGGTGCCTCTAGGCCAGTCTGCTGGTTTGAGTCTATCTGAGTGAAACTTACTACTTACTTACTTTGATCCACGAAGATTTAGTGCCCCGCAACTCCTAAACACCATCATAGTGTACAGTTCCTGAAGATTCATTTCAGCTCTATCCAACTCTTCCCCAGTTGAACTGATTACTGATCCTTCTTCAACGGTTCTTCTATCGTTTGATACGCAATTGACTCTTCGAATGCTACAATCACTGGGTTACTTCCCTGTTCTTGCCAAGAAAGTCCTCAAGGTGTTACGTAAACATCTATTAACGAACGTTTGCAGATATCTAGTTACAGTGCGGTGCTGCACTCGTAAAGAAGCACGGATTCAACGTTGGAGTGGAACAGTCGTAGCTTGGTCTTTAAGCATTTAGAGCATTTAGCCGTCAGTAGAGACAATATACATACTTCCAAGATATTGAACATTTTCAACCATCTTTACTGATTGTCCAGAAACATTTACTTGAGCTGATTGGGAATTTTCTAAGGCTAATCCTTTTTGTTTTTGTCGAACTTATATCTTTAGCCCGACGATTTCTCTCCCCACCCTTGATGCCACTTGATGGAGATCCGTGATCCTGTGAGAGAGCAAGCGGGATGGTTGATTGCAGAATTTACTGAACTCCTCAACTTCTAATTGACAAAGCGTGTAGAACATCACTAATCACCAAGAGCAAGAGGTGAAAGTATACAGGATTTCGAATTCATCTGTCAGGCCAGATAAGTTCCCTATTGACAATGTCGAACGCCTTTTCGAAGTTTCACAGCAGATGAATTGGTGATCCATATTCAATGCACTGCTGTTCGATGATGATCGGCAAGATATCAATGCCTCCAGCTTGCTCGGCTTCGGGTAGCCTGCGAGTTGTTCCATTTTGATGTTTGCTATTACTTTTACCAATTTTCGCATTGTGGTTGATCTACGTTTTAATGGAACTTGACAATCATTCCTTTTTAGGAAAGTTATCACTTTCCCAAGCTCTCTCAATGAGTGGAAGAAATAGCGCACGCGATGTTGTTGAATTCCTAAAATAAATCAAAACAGAAATTTGAGCTCAAAACTGAACATTTATCATAAAAATACGAATTTTTGAAAAAAATTAAAATATCGTTTTATTCAAAAATAGTTTTTTTATATGTAAAATTTCTAAGTATTTTTCAAAATTTCAAAAAAAATATTTACCTGTTTTCAAAATATGTTGCGTTTTCAAAAAAAAATTTTGATTTTTCTTTCGAAAATTCAAAAAAATATATTTTTGAAAGTTTTAATATGAGATATATAGCATAGCCAGGGTAGAACTTTACAAAGCTATGAGAGAATTCGGCATCCCAAATAAATTGACACGACTTTGTAGGTTGACCATGACCAACGTAACAAGCCAAGTAAAAATAGCCGGATTGCTATCCAGACCAATCAACATCTTTAATGGACTCCTAAAAAAGGGATGATGTGGCCCGCCTCATCTTCAACCTGGCATTGGAGAACGCAATCCAACAACAAGAGGGACCATCATCAACAGGTCCAGCAAGATACTCGCTTACGCAGACGACATCAACAGCATCGGAAGAACCGAACAAGCTGTACACGATTCCTTCATCCAGATCGAGCAGGCGGCACAAAATCTGGGGCTGCACATTAGTGAAGGTAAAACAAAGTACATGGTGGCGTCGAATGCGAGAAGAACAGTTGGTCAAACAATCAAGGTAGCGGAGCACGAATTTGAAGTGGTGCAATCCTTCAAATACCTTGGGTCAACAGTAGCAGCTGATAATAATTTAGAAGAAGAAATACGCGGGCGGCTGCTCAATTCCAACAGAGCCTACTATAGTCTGTCAAAGCTCTTCAAATCCAGAAATCTCACCATATCTTCAAAATTACTGCTGTTCAGGATTATGGGCCTGCTTGTACCCACGTATGGATCCGAGACTTGGGTGCTTAGCAAAAGACACTCCGACCTCTTAGCCGCGTTCGAGAGAAAAGTCTTTAGGAGAATTGTTTGCCCCATATGTGAGGAAGGACGATTCCGGAGACGGTACAATCATGAATTGTACGCAATCTACCTTGAAGCAGATATAGTGACAAAAATTAAGTTCGGTAAGCTCAGGTGCGCAGGGCACCTAGCTCGCATGAGCGAAGAGGACCCGTCTCGGAAAGTCCTTTTTGGTACATTCTATGGTAGACGGCAGCGTGGTAGACCATGCTTGCGCTGAAGAGATGGCGTAGACCAGGACGCCCGAAGCCTTGGGGTGCGCAACTGGATGGCGTTGGCTCAAGACCGGGATAGGTGGAGAGACTTGTTGAAGGAGGCCAGGACCGGACCCCGGTTGTCGAGCCGATGATGATGATGATGAATATGAGATATGCTTTAGATCTTTAATCGAACAGTTAATAACGGTTTTTTGAAAATATGCAATTCGCTAATTAGAAATACGCACGGACGTGAAGGATAGGTTAGGATGGGAAGGGAAGGGAAAGTTGTATGTGTGGCGTGAGGTACTGAGACTGAAGGTGGTGGTTGTCTCAGATTTTATCTCCAGGGTTGGCGGCTGGGCTAAAGCGGAGGAATGCCGTGTCTTATATCTATGTCCCTTTATAATTCGCATTATTTTGTTCATTGTCATATTTGTTGGGCATACTAGTATTTACTCAATCACATGTTGTTAGTGTTATGCCTGAACAACATGTAATGAGCAAACCAGCGGCCTAATTTTTAAACCTGACGTGACAAAAAATACTCGTATTAAGTAATGGGTTAAAATATTTTTAAACTACAACTAGACTTTAAGATCAGGTTACTTTAATTTTGTTCCAATACTTCTTTTAAAGTATTTTTTCGATTGTTTAAAACAGAATCTGAATTTTTTTACAAAAAAAAAATCTATCTCCTTTCACGCTTATAAAGGATCCTCTACAAAATATAATTCATAAACCCAATAGATCGAATAACTAGCTAGGTATTCAGTTCTTTGAAATATCTGATGATAACTCCCAAGTCCCAAGCCAAAAATCTCCCTTTTCATTTTTTTATTTGATAAAAAAAAAAAAAAAAAAAAATTCTTGACTTTGAATAGCAGAAATCTTCTTTCAAATTTCGATTTGCATATTATGTATATTTCTGTTGAATAATGATGCACGCTCGTGCTCGTGCTCTTATGCTCAAGTAGCTTGTCCGAGAAGAATAGAAAATAGAATCAAAAGGTTTAATAAGGAATAAATACATCGCTTATAGAGAGGTTTATTCCCCTCTTTGATTATGTTTATTTTCTATAAGGGGATATATTGGTCTTTAGAGGATATTCTCAAAAAAAAAAATATATAAGATACTTTTCAAAGGGTAAAAATATATGGATAATATAAGTATAAACTTAAAAGTTAAATCAGCTGGGAGATTTGCAAATTAAACCCTAGGGAGATAAAGGACTGTTGAATTCTTTTGCTGTTTTTGTTAAAAATGGTTTGATTTATTTAGTCATTTTTTTTGTTGTTGTTGTTAATGTTATGTTTCATAGACTTTTGGGATAGCTTATTCAAAGTTTTGTTCTTTTTTTTTCTATCGAAATAAACAGCCTGGAAAATTCAACGCTTGCTTTGAAGTGTCTTACTTTTTTTTCACTGCCTTCAACAATGAATATGATTTACAAGACACAAGCATGGACTAAAATTTTATACAATTATGCCAATTTAAACCTTTTTACTTGCGACTTAGGGCAAGTTATGGATTCGTGAAAAAATTCAAACTCAAGATATTAATCAGACCTCGTACAGTACGATGATAGAGAACACGAAAAAGGTGGGTCTCGCAATTATGTCGGTCAGACATGAAATTGTTAACGGTACCTGTCATAACCGATAAGACCAAATTAATTTCAGAAACGGTTTTAATGTTTTTGTAAGCAATTGAAATTATTTGGTCATAAAACTGGATTTTTGGTTTCTGATATTCTCATAAGCGATTTGATGGGATGGAATTAATTTTTTTCTATGAAAGAGGTCCTCAACAGTCTTAAAAATATCCCATATCAAAATTTAGGAAACATGAAATCTTGGATTTTTGAAAAAAAAAATAATTCTTTTTTGAAAACTCAATATTTTCAAAACGAGTGAATATTATTTTGCTTAAGTGTGTATTATAAAATGGTCAAAATTTGTCCACCTATTTTTTTAAAAAGATATTTCAAAAATTTTATTTAAAAAAAAAGTACTTAAAGAATTTTATTTTTAAAAAAAATTATTTTTTGAATTTTTTTCCAAAAACTCTTATTTTCATGATACATTCATTATTTTTTGGATTATTTTAGTATTTATCGGACCTGACATTAGGACGAAAAAGAACGCAAAAAAGTGGATGCCGCAATTGTGTCGGTTTTTAAAAAGATATTTCAAAAATTTTATTTAAAAAAAAAGTACTTAAAGAATTTTATTTTTAAAAAAAATTATTTTTTGAATTTTTTTCCAAAAACTCTTATTTTCATGATACATTCATTATTTTTTGGATTATTTTAGTATTTATCGGACCTGACATTAGGACGAAAAAGAACGCAAAAAAGTGGATGCCGCAATTGTGTCGGTTTACTTCTAAATCGATTTTCATAAAACTTGGAACATAAGATTTTTAGTGATTATTTTGTTATTAGCTCCAAAAATAACGGAACCAATCAGAAAATTATTAAGACCAAAAAAAATGTATCTCAGCTCTTACGATTTAAAAAACTATATACTATTTTCCAAAAAACGGTTTTTGGTTTTTTATGTTCACAAAAACGGTTGAATGGATCAAAAAGTGATCAAAATTTTTGTAAAAATTTTACAGCATTTAATAACATCTCTTATCCAAATTTTCGAAACATGCATTCATTTTAGATTTTTGGAAAAAAAATCAAACTTTCGTTTTTTGAAAACTCAATACTTTAATTGATACTAATTTATTTTAAAATAATGAATTTTATGCTCGTAATTTTTTTACTCACTCTAAAGTACATACTTTAACTTAGGAACAAGTTTATGCGATCCAGTCGAGCATTTTATTTTTCTTTGTTTTCGTATTATGTTCAACAAAGAACCGAATTTAATATAACCCAGGTATGCATACGAAAACTTTTAAGTGCGAGTATATATGTACCTTCCCACATATTATAAGATCTTAAGCCTTAAGGGAATACTTTTGCCTGACACGAATTATTAATTTTACTGCGTTTTCTTTTAAGAAATAAATAGGGTTTTATCCTCTAAAGTAGTTGACACCAAAGAATTCAAGTATAGAGCCGACTTAAATGAATTAACTTACACAATGCAGAGAGAAACTTGGAATGTTGAAGCATGATGCAAAAAGTCTTGGGATTTTTGTAAAATTATCGTGTTTTAGTTATAGCCCGCCCACGTTCAACTTTTTCAAAGTATACCCACGAATTAGCTTATTGTACTATTTTAAGGAAGAGCAAACTTTATTTGAGATAGTATATGGTGAAAGACGAGGAATGAGGAGCGTTGTGATAATTGGTGTGTATGAAATACCGTTCGTTAGTGCATTCTAATTTTTAATTCTTTTTTGTTATACCTTTGGCCAAATTGAGTTATTAACAGGACGAGACAGAGACAAGACTAAATTTTTCAATTTTTAACAAGATCGAAGCGAGACTACACAGGTTAGGTTAAAGTAGGTGTCAGTATAAACGGACACACTTAGGCCAGGATTGGCCCATTGTGATACCACATGAATTTAGAGATTTTCTACCTACTCGTTGAACCATTTAGAGCTTCTTATGAAGCGTGTCTTTGCTAACAAGATAGCTGGAATCGTTAAAAAGTATTCTCCCAAGTAAATCCTACGTCTTTGGGATTTACAGAGAAGATGAGTAGTTGTTTCTTCCTCCTCTTCATCCATGTAGCTTCTGCAGAAGTCGCCTTGCTGCGTGCTTCCCACTAAGACAGTGTCCTATCATGACACCAATTACGGAGCTGATCTGCGATCTATTTAGGGACAACAAGCACCTAGATCGACTCAGATTTAACAGTGGCCAGATGTGCTTTTTCGCCACACAAGTGGTGATGGTATTCCACCTAAAATTTGTTGATCTAATGGCATCTTGCGTGAGTTTACATGTAGCGATAAGTATTCCAATATTTTCCATGCATGGTGCAAGTGGTAGGATGGTTCCATTTCTAGCTAGTTCATCAGCCTTACAATTGCCTTTAATGTTCCTGTGTGGATAAGGGCTGTCAATGAGTTTATGAAGACAGAATCAAAGACTTAATGGCAGCTTGGCTGTCAGAGAAAATGCGGATATCAGTAGTTAATATCACATTTTCTTTAAGCCAAGACAGGACTTCTTTAATCGCTAGAATTTCCGCCTGTAAGACGCCACAATGATTAGGAAGACGGAAGGATAGGCTAAGTTTAAGCTTTTCGTAGTACACCCCACAACCCAGCACTGTTTTTGATCCATCAGTGGAAAAATGAACGCAATCATCTTAAAGAAATGTCATGTCCTCCCAGACTGATCTGGAAGGTACTGACACCTGAAAGTTCTTGTCAAACTAAAGTCCCGGAATGGAGTAGTCGATGTACATACCTAGAGATTGTTCCTAGTAATTTCGGAATGACGGAGTGGCCAATTTCATTGTTGATCCACAGTGAGAAAGCCTTAAGACGGATGGCAGTGCTCGAAGCTGTATGTGTGCAGAATATGTCTAAAGGTGTTAGATGGGCAACACATCAATGGCTGCAGAAGGAGTAGTACTTATGCAAAGACTTGCTGATCGCTGGACCTTGCTTATATTATCACAATTTGTAGCTGTTTCCAAAGCAGTCCACCATACAGACACACTATATGTGAGTACCGGCCTAATGACCAAGATTTATAGCTAGTGCGTTATACGAGGTTGAAGACCCCATTTGCTACCAATGGCTTTTTTGCATGAGAAGAGTGCCACTGCAGCTCTTTCTTGAACATAAGGTTTCCAACTTAACTTCTTGTCTAATATTAGACCCAAATATTTGGGTTCATCTGTAAAAGTTAGTCATCATCACCATCATCGGCTCGACAACCGGGGTCCGGTCCTGGCCTCCTTCAACAAGTCTCTCCAACTATCCCGGTCTTGAGCCGACGCCATCCAGTTGCGCACCCCAAGGCTTCGGGCGTCCTGGTCTACGCCATCTCTCCAGCGCAAGCATGGTCTACCACGCTGCCGTCTACCATAGAATGTACCACAAAGGACTTTCCGAGCCTGTTCCTCTTCGCTCATGCGGTCTAGGTGCCCTGCCTACCGAAGTCTACCGAGCTTAATTTTTGTCACTATGTCTGGTTCAAGGTAGATTGCGTACACTTCATGATTGTACCGTCTTCGGAATCGTCCTTCCTCACATATGGGACCAACAATTCTCCTTAAGACTTTTCTCTCTAACGCGGCTAAGATGTTGGAGTGCCTTTTGCTAAGCACCCAAGTCTCGGATCCATATGTGAGTACTGGCAGGACCATGGTCCTGTACAGCAGCAGTTTTAAAGTTATGGTGAGATTTCTGGATTTGAAGAGCTTTGACAGACTGTAGTAGGCTTTATTTATCTCTCAAAGAGGTGATCATAATTGGCCACCAAGATCTTGTGACTCTATGCCAACAGCCCAGCGTCGATTCAAAACCTCATAAGGGATTAGCATAGTCGTGGAAGGCCATTTGGCGGCTGTAGTTGAAATAAACATTAAACATCCTATCTTTTTTTACAACTTCCTAATACTGTAAAATGAAGTTCTAGGGTGACAATTTTGTTACCTGCTTGATACTTTTTCTGTGAGCATTTTCAACTATTATTTTCTTATAGAGATCTTAGAGGAATTTCTATTTTCCTTAAGTTATCCCTATTGAAAGTTATTTGAAAGGAACTGTGATTTAATTTGTCAAACAAAAGTTGTAACTAGAGAATTTTCTATAGTGGGATTTTGTTTTTTAGTAACTTTCAGTGTCATTATATAGAACTATCAAGAGATAGTTAAATTCCCTACAAATTGTTTGAAGTTCTCAAATTATTGGCCACCTTCCAATTTTTCACAATGCATCGGTACCCAAATGACTGACAAAAAAATAACTCATCCAGATGGGAATTACTTACTTAGTTGTTTATGGTTTTTTTTTTTCAGAAGAAACGAACAATTAAAATAATAGTTCCAAATGAAATGGAACCTAACAAAAATTTTAGTTCTCTAAAATTTCTGCGAATTCAATTTAAAATACCTTGCGCACTTAACAATCTTTTAATGTTTTTGCAATGGAAAAATAGTTTTCAAAAGAAATCTAAGAACGTCTTTAGAAATTTTAGATTTCTTCAACAATAGACACAATTCAACTGAAATTTATAATTAATTCAACTCGTAGGCAGGAAAGCAAGTTGGTTTCTGAAAAGATTAAATTCCTAGGAAACTATTTTTAAATGAGCTTCATTACAATGATATTTTCATGATAAGTTTCAAGAAGTACTTATACCCATTATTATCTGGTATATACTATACCTAAGTATAAAAGGTTTCAGCTTGTTATAAATTAAAAGTCATGCCAGCATAAGATTCCATAAAGTATTCAAATGGTGGGTTTTGGTATCTGAATGCCCCTCCCTGCTTTGCAAGATATTGTATTTTATAAATAAGCTTTGAGCGATGAAAAGGAATTACACAGAAATTAAGTCAAACTTCTGTAATCTCATTTGGCCTACAATTATTGCTTTTACTTTGAATTAAGTAAATTTTGAATGACAAATAAATTCATATACAATAAAAGAAGAAGAGCGGAAGAGGAAGAAGAGGAATATGAAGATGAAGAAGAAGCAGGAAAACAATAAAAAGCATTTACCAATAATTAATAATTAATACTTAATACTTAATACTTAATACTTAATACTTAATACTTAATACTTAATACTTAATACTTAATACTTAATACTTAATACTTAATACTTAATACTTAATACTTAATACTTAATACTTAATACTTAATACTTAATACTTAATACTTAATACTTAATACTTAATACTTAATACTTAATACTTAATACTTAATACTTAATACTTAATACTTAATACTTAATACTTAATACTTAATACTTAATACTTAATACTTAATACTTAATACTTAATACTTAATACTTAATACTTAATACTTAATACTTAATACTTAATACTTAATACTTAATACTTAATACTTAATACTTAATACTTAATACTTAATACTTAATACTTAATACTTAATACTTAATACTTAATACTTAATACTTAATACTTAATACTTAATACTTAATACTTAATACTTAATACTTAATACTTAATACTTAATACTTAATACTTAATACTTAATACTTAATACTTAATACTTAATACTTAATACTTAATACTTAATACTTAATACTTAATACTTAATACTTAATACTTAATACTTAATACTTAATACTTAATACTTAATACTTAATACTTAATACTTAATACTTAATACTTAATACTTAATACTTAATACTTAATACTTAATACTTAATACTTAATACTTAATACTTAATACTTAATACTTAATACTTAATACTTAATACTTAATACTTAATACTTAATACTTAATACTTAATACTTAATACTTAATACTTAATACTTAATACTTAATACTTAATACTTAATACTTAATACTTAATACTTAATACTTAATACTTAATACTTAATACTTAATACTTAATACTTAATACTTAATACTTAATACTTAATACTTAATACTTAATACTTAATACTTAATACTTAATACTTAATACTTAATACTTAATACTTAATACTTAATACTTAATACTTAATACTTAATACTTAATACTTAATACTTAATACTTAATACTTAATACTTAATACTTAATACTTAATACTTAATACTTAATACTTAATACTTAATACTTAATACTTAATACTTAATACTTAATACTTAATACTTAATACTTAATACTTAATACTTAATACTTAATACTTAATACTTAATACTTAATACTTAATACTTAATACTTAATACTTAATACTTAATACTTAATACTTAATACTTAATACTTAATACTTAATACAGTAGTCTTCCGATAATGTGAATTACCGATAATGCGAATTTCTCTAAAATGTGAATCACCAAAAATTTACATTGTCATCTCTATAATGTGAACTTCTAATTTTTCAGAGACTCTATAATGTGAATTTTTATCTTTTTCTTATTCGTGCATGCAATTTAAAGGTAACGGCTAACTGTTATTTGTCTAGACATATCTTCAGAAATGTTGAATGCAGCTGCAGGCTGGAGAGTTATGTGTGTATATTTTACATTTGTTTGCTTTTTGTTGATCAGTTCCGGGTTATCATTTTTCGTTGAGTTGTGTTTTACTTGGTCTCTGTTTGTTTAATTTTACTCTGGATCCTTTTGTATAGTAAAATTGTAAGTTTATGTGGCAATGGCACCTTAACAAAAAACGCATCGGTTTTTATCTATAAAAGATAAGTGTCAAATTTTACATGATTTAAATGCTGGACATCCTGGGTGTGCATTAGCTGAAAAATATGGGGTGTCCAGGTCAACAATTACGGGAATAAAATTGAATTCCAAAAAGCTGCTGGACCATTGCAAAAAAACTGAATCATGACCAGGGAAGAGAAAGACGCTCTAAGCCAAGCTGTTCGACAATCAAAAATTACAATTTTTTTTTATGAAGAATTGATTTAACCGATTCTAAGGATTTATTTTTAGTTTTTTTAAGTTAAGTGTACTCGCAATTACTTGTATTTTATTTATTTATTTTTTTGAGAATTCATTAAATGTTGAAACTGTGATTTAACAAAATATTTTGTGTTGTATTCAATGGATATAAGAATTATTTTGATCATTTTAATGAGAATTGAAAAAAGTTCCAGTAATGTGAATCCCTCTAAAATCCGAAAACGCCTTGTTTTAATTAGTTCACATTATCGAGGGACTACTGTACTTAATACTTAATACTTAATACTTAATACTTAATACTTAATACTTAATACTTAATACTTAATACTTAATACTTAATACTTAATACTTAATACTTAATACTTAATACTTAATACTTAATACTTAATACTTAATACTTAATACTTAATACTTAATACTTAATACTTAATACTTAATACTTAATACTTAATACTTAATACTTAATACTTAATACTTAATACTTAATACTTAATACTTAATACTTAATACTTAATACTTAATACTTAATACTTAATACTTAATACTTAATACTTAATACTTAATACTTAATACTTAATACTTAATACTTAATACTTAATACTTAATACTTAATACTTAATACTTAATACTTAATACTTAATACTTAATACTTAATACTTAATACTTAATACTTAATACTTAATACTTAATACTTAATACTTAATACTTAATACTTAATACTTAATACTTAATACTTAATACTTAATACTTAATACTTAATACTTAATACTTAATACTTAATACTTAATACTTAATACTTAATACTTAATACTTAATACTTAATACTTAATACTTAATACTTAATACTTAATACTTAATACTTAATACTTAATACTTAATACTTAATACTTAATACTTAATACTTAATACTTAATACTTAATACTTAATACTTAATACTTAATACTTAATACTTAATACTTAATACTTAATACTTAATACTTAATACTTAATACTTAATACTTAATACTTAATACTTAATACTTAATACTTAATACTTAATACTTAATACTTAATACTTAATACTTAATACTTAATACTTAATACTTAATACTTAATACTTAATACTTAATACTTAATACTTAATACTTAATACTTAATACTTAATACTTAATACTTAATACTTAATACTTAATACTTAATACTTAATACTTAATACTTAATACTTAATACTTAATACTTAATACTTAATACTTAATACTTAATACTTAATACTTAATACTTAATACTTAATACTTAATACTTAATACTTAATACTTAATACTTAATACTTAATACTTAATACTTAATACTTAATACTTAATACTTAATACTTAATACTTAATACTTAATACTTAATACTTAATACTTAATACTTAATACTTAATACTTAATACTTAATACTTAATACTTAATACTTAATACTTAATACTTAATACTTAATACTTAATACTTAATACTTAATACTTAATACTTAATACTTAATACTTAATACTTAATACTTAATACTTAATACTTAATACTTAATACTTAATACTTAATACTTAATACTTAATACTTAATACTTAATACTTAATACTTAATACTTAATACTTAATACTTAATACTTAATACTTAATACTTAATACTTAATACTTAATACTTAATACTTAATACTTAATACTTAATACTTAATACTTAATACTTAATACTTAATACTTAATACTTAATACTTAATACTTAATACTTAATACTTAATACTTAATACTTAATACTTAATACTTAATACTTAATACTTAATAC
Organism: Syrphus vitripennis; assembly: GCA_958431115.1. Taxonomy (NCBI): domain Eukaryota; kingdom Metazoa; phylum Arthropoda; class Insecta; order Diptera; family Syrphidae; genus Syrphus; species Syrphus vitripennis. Next base: position 95,535,240 of record OY288110.1, on the reverse strand, counting down.
TTAATACTTAATACTTAATACTTAATACTTAATACTTAATACTTAATACTTAATACTTAATACTTAATACTTAATACTTAATACTTAATACTTAATACTTAATACTTAATACTTAATACTTAATACTTAATACTTAATACTTAATACTTAATACTTAATACTTAATACTTAATACTTAATACTTAATACTTCATACTTCATACTTAATACTTAATACTTAATACTTAATACTTAATACTTAATACTTAATACTTCATACTTCATACTTCATACTTAATACTTAATACTTAATACTTAATACTTCATACTTCATACTTCATACTTAATACTTAATACTTAATACTTAATACTTAATACTTAATACTTCATACTTCATACTTAATACTTAATACTTAATACTTAATACTTAATACTTAATACTTAATACTTAATACTTAATACTTAAACCTACTCAAATGAATCCTCCTTACTGCAGTTTTCCATCGAATTAAAACAAAGAAGACGGAGTATATAATGCATTTTTTAAGCAAGGAAGATCATGATATCTTCTTCAATTTTGGTAATGGACATCCAGTTATCTAGAGACCCATGCGAACGTTATGAAATTTTTTTCATTATTATTCCTCTTTTTTTTAATTTTTACTTCAAACCATCATCACAATAGCTTCAAAGAATACCTAACAAACAAAAACATCGTGAAACATAAATAGTTCAAGAATGTTGTGATAGTGTGATGGCATATTCTATATAGAAACCTGGTCATAGTCTCCCTATCCAGTTCTCACACCCCAACTGTATTCTCCGGCAAAAGGATGAAAAAAATTTTAAATTCTATGGAGGCATCAACCATATACCCAATAGACATCACCGTCGTCGTTGGTCGGAGGCAATAATGCCAAAGTAGTTGGACGTGCAGGCACTTTAATTTTTTCTTTTTTTTTAACAAAATCCTTTAAATTTCACAAGGTGCTCCTGAAAAATTAAAAAAAAAAAGTCAGTATGGCTGTAGTCCTGAAATATATTTCAGGCATTAGAAAGTTAAAAAAAAAATATTAAAAAGAAAATAACAACAACAAAGAAAAAAAAGTGAAAATACAATCACAACAAGGACGAGAAAGGCAAACGACTCTCAACATTGTTTACTGTTATCACTGTGTCAACATAAATTTCATTGAATTATGTTTTTGTATTCATGACTGTGTTTTGATAGCAGAAAAAAAAAATAGAAAAAAGAAGAAAGAAAAAGAACGCCTCTTTCAATTATTGAAAGGGCAAACTCCGGATTGCATTTTAAAATTGTCTGCATACTTTTGTCATTATGTATTTTTGAAAATAAATATTTTCATTAAACGACCGAAACGACCAACGGGACGCGACATATGGCAGCAACACACTGAAGGAACAAAGAGGGTCGTTGGCCCCTTCAACAAAAGGCTAGATACCTTTCTTGCAAAACTTTTGTATTGGAGAATGAAATTTTATCGTTAAAATTGCGAGCTGATTCGGATGTGTATGTATGAGGAGGAATGGTACATCTATTTTTGGTATAAATGTGTTTTGCATATTTTTGGTGATGGCATTTCAATTTCAATTTGAATATTGTAAAATAACTTCGAAAAATATTGGATCATTCGCTTTCAATTAACTTTAAAGCGAATCGGGATATCCGTTTACCCTTTAAGCTTTTAATCAGTGTGGAGAGGACAAAAAAGAGGATTTATTTTATGGAGTGTCAATTTATGGCTTATAACTCGAAACTATTGTTTTACTCGGGGTAGCACCAAATCCATCTTACTGAAATGAAAATTGAAGTTGTTCCAGTATCCGCTAAAATGAGACCTGGGCCCTATTTTTTAAACATTGACAGGTGATAATTTGTCAAGTGACAATTTGTCAAGTGACAAATTTGTAGAATTGTCGGAAAATTTGCGACAGTTGTCGAGTTTCTGGATCATAAGAAAATTGTCATGACAATGAATTGTCAAGAATTTTCCGAGAATTGTCACGAATTTTCTGACATATTTGTCGTGACAATTCTTTTATGGGACAGGAAAAAATATATAAAATACAAATTTGTCATTATGTCATTGACAATTGTGACAGGCAAATGAGCTTCGGTCAAGTTGAGATAGAGAAGTAACTAGTATCATTCAACATGTTAGATATTATTTCTTCCGGTGAAAGTGATGAAGATATTCAAGTGGAATACCGTGTTGCACGCCCTCGAATGTTTAAAGAAAGAATTAACAATGATTTTTTAGCATTAAGTGACTTTCAATTTAATGAAAAATTTATTCCATAAAAAAATATTTTACTATGCATTCATTTTAATAAGATTTTTTATTAAAACTGCTCATGCTCAATAAGCCAAACTTCTTGTTTTTAGATGGTCCTTTTTTTTCTATGTACCGTAATCTGTTGTGTTCTAACTTAACGACAAATTTGTTAAAGTATGACAATTGTCAAGTTGTCACGACATATATGTCATAACATGACAACGACAATTCTTTGTAGAATTGTCACCTGTCAATGTTTATGAAATAGGACCCTGGTGTTTCCACAAATGGGAATCTTTCAAAAACGTTTTTTTTTTTAAACATAAATATCAATATATGTAAGACACTTAGACAGTCTCTATAATGAAATGGCTGTTTCTCAATTTTCTCATAACAACGAAGAGACGAGACGATACCAAGATGAAACGAAAGGGTTTCAGAGGAATTCGAAATCCAAATTAGTTGTAGGCAGGGTTCTATACTATCACCAATACTTTAATGTTTGTTATTAGTGATGTACTACAGGCAGCCTTGTCGACTTGAAGCGGGGGAGTTTAGTGAACTGTAATCATACCTCAAACACCTAGACTACGCAGACAACGGTACAAACATGAATTGTATGCAATCTACCTTGGAACAGACATAGTGACAAAAATTAAGCTCGGTGGACTACGGTGAGCAGGGCACCTAGTTCGCATGAGCGAAGAGGAACCGGCTTGGAAAGTCCTTTGTAGATTCTATGATAGACAGCAGCGTAGTAGACCATGCTTCCGCTGGAGAGATGGCGTAGGCCAGGACGCCTGAAGCCTTGGGGTGCGCAACTGGATGGCGTTGGCTCAAGACCGGGATAGGTGGAGAGACTTGTTGAAGGAGGCCAGGACCGAACCCGGTTGTCGAGCAGATGATGATGATAATGATGATGTTCATAAATGAACAGGGATTAAACAGATGGTGCGCAGATGCGTGTTATCTCAAGACAATAAAATAAATACAGTTCACTTAAACACATCGGGAAACAATCTGTCTTAGGATAGCGCATATCTACAAGTACCAAAATAGATAATAAAATAGACGGTCATACATTTTAATGACCCACCAGCGACCGTAATAAGGACAAAGCAATAATGTTGTCCTATAGATTTAAGATAATAGTCTTGTAAAACACATGTAAATATTTTTGTATAAATAGGTATGCAAAAATAAAATAAGATCAGATACTTTTCTGAAACCGAAGAGAAGTGTTTCGTACATTTGGTCCTTCGAGCTGGATATGAAATGAGCTCAGCTCATTAAAAAATATTTTAAGCAAAAGTAAAAATAAATTTGGTTCTACAAAATTCATTTTTATAAAGTTTTCTCCTACCAGAGGTAAGAGATTTAGAAAGAAAAGAAAAAAGCGTAGTCAGAGCTATAATACTGACAAGCGTAAAACGTTTTGGAAAACGAAGGAAATTATGAAATTAAAATTCATTAATTTCTCCGAAGAAAAAGAAATCAAAAAAAACATGCGTATTTCTAAAGAATCGACAGAATCAAGTATCAAAAGACTTAAAAGGGAAATACATAACCTCAGAAGTAAAATTGATGATCTTTACGGAGAAATTACCGTTGATTCAGATCAAATGAAGTATCTAGAAACCCTATATGATGAAGTACAAAAGATATATAGAAATCAACTTTCGGAATACACTGACGAAATTGATGACCTATATGAAGAAATAGTTTATGAGTATTTCCAAGCGCGTTCCAAATTAAGAAAAAAACTTACGAAATTACTACTTTACCAAATTTTCACTTGTCTGTGTTTATTTTTCGATAGTTATAAGACTGGATAGTAAAAAAAAAAACAGAAAAACTGCTTAAATTGTTGTATTCCGTTTTTTTTTTATTATTATTAAAATATGTAAAAATGTATAAAATTGTTTTTATCCTTTTGAAGGAATTCCTTTTAGTATTTTTTCACTGAAGAACTTATCGTCTGTGTACTTTGTTTTGTACGGCTTTTTCTCAAACCACAACAGTGTGATTACATGTTACTGAAAATATACCTTCAGTTCAACATAACGACCACATTAATCTGCACTCTGTTCATCCCGATTTTCAACCACCAAGCATCTTTTTATGCAAACAAAGAAAAAACGAAAATAAATACCTTTATATAAGGACATAAATTACCATTCACCTCAAAATCGGGAAGTGGTCATCCAGAAAAACCATTTAGCTCAGCGAAATTGCGTATCCTGTTCCTGTTCCGATTCTCACAGGAGAATTTAAAAAAAAAACCCGGATTTACGAGTGCTGATTTTTTTTTTTTCTTTTGTAGTGCATTTTATATGTGTGTGACACTGAGGTAACGTTTACTTATCCTCGACGAAGCCGAAGTCTCTTTTCACGACATAATGATTATATGCGTTTTAAAATACCTGCATCACCTTTATTTTTTTTTTGCAGACGCAGTTGGATTATGAGAATGCAGAGTGCGGTTATAAATTTTAAACAATGATTAATGATGTTATAGGTGGACGAGTAAAAAACTTAATTTCGTCTGCGGAAGCTTTTTCAAATTAAAATGCACTTGGCAACACATTAAGGCCTTTGACTCTTTCTTTTAGGTGCTGATTACGAAAATGAGAATAAAAAATTACTAATTTAGTTCAAGTTTTGGAAAAAATGTTTAGTTTATTTGTACACTTAATTCAAGCGATTAACTTAATATTAGATAAATAAAAATAAAAATAAAACTTAATATTAGATAACAATTTTTGAGTAATTAAAAAATAATTAAACAATCTTAACATTATAAGTAACAAGAAGGGATTCATGGGTAGTTGGAATAAAGATTTCTTCTGAGTGAGGAGGAACTGGGACTAAAATCAATTATGAGTTGTGCACTATTGGCTAAACGTAGCATTCTGGTTATTGGGTTATAATGGGCATAATTTGTGCGGTATGTAGGAAGGTGAAAGAAAGGGATGGATCGAAGGTTACATGGATTGGTATTAATGAAGATTTGTTCAAGAAGTGCCGGAGAGTCGATGGCACCGGTGATTAGTTGGTGGATGAAGATTATGTCAGCAATAGCACGACGTTTAGCAAGGGTGTGTAGGTCGATTAATTGCAATCGGTGTTCGTAGGGGGGTAAGATATGGGGATCGGACCAAGGGAGATAACGTAAAGTAAAGCGGAGAAACCTACGCTGCACTGCTTCAATTCTATGTGAGTGAGTAGATTGATATGGAGACCATACTTGGCTGGCGTATTCGAGAATGGGTCTAACATATGTGGTGAAGAGTGACTTGGTAACGTAAGGATTAGAAAATTCCTTAGACCATCGCTTTATGAAACCAAGACTAGAATTAGCTTTAGAAATAATATGGTCTAAATGCTTACGGAAATTGAGCTCTTTATCCAATATAATGCCAAGATCGCGGATAGATGAAACTACGGGAATGGGCTCGTTGCAGAAGTTATAAGTTCTAGGGGATAAGGGGAGGCGTTTCCTAGAAAAGCTCATAGACTGACATTTACTAACATTGAGTTCAAGAAAATTTTTATCACACCATGCAAGAAAAGAATTTAGATCTTGTTGAAGTAGGGAAGAATCAAGAGAGTTATGTATTACCTTTATAATTTTTATATCATCGGCATAAATGGAAAGGTCGGAGTAAGAAGTAATGCAATCAACATCATTAATGGCAAGAATAAAAAGAAGTGGGCCAAGATGGCTTCCCTGAGGAACGCCTGAGGTTGCATAGATAGGTTCGGATACAGAGCATCTGAACAATACCCTGTAAAGACGGTTCTCTAAATAGGATTTAATCCATTGAATGAATAATGGTGGAAAACCAAAGGCTTTAAGCTTAATGTAAATGATTTGATGAGAGATTTTATCGAATGCTTTACTAAAATCGGTAGTGACTACATCGACATCATAGCCTTTTTCCAAAGCACAAAGGGTCATGGAAACAAATTGAGTAAGATTTGTCGTCGTGGATCTACCCTTTAAAAAACCGTGCTGAAGAGGAGAAACTATTGATTTACAATGAAAGCTAAGAGAATCATAGACAATACTTTCAAAGAGCTTGGGTATTGTCGAGAGTTTTGCAATCGGGCGATAATTTGAGATATCATTTTTACTGCCTTTTTTGTGGATCGGGAATAAAAACGAGTTTTTCCAGGAAGTAGGGAATACAGCTTGCGAAAGCGAAAGGCAGAAAAGAGATGTGAGTGGTTGGCAAAGTACATTAACACATTTTTTGAGAAATACGGCTGGGATACCATCAGGACCAGGAGAAAAATTGTCTTTCAATAAGTTGATCTTTTCACGTACCGAACTTAGAGTTATATTGACCGAAACAAGCGACGTATTAGGATTGTTCGATAGGAAACGAAAATATTCAACGTCAGGTTCATTCATCACATCACTGTAAGATTGACCGAAAAAATTGGCAAAGAGATTAGCTATAACTTGCGGATCAGAAGATGATGAGTTGAGAAAATTGAAGGTAGTAGGTAGACCATCAGATTTTCTCTTTATGTTTATAAATTGATAGAAACGCTTCGGTTCGGAAATAAGGCTACTCTCCATTTTAACAAGATAATCATGATAGAGTGATTCGCAGAGGGAAGAAAAATTTTTTGAAACATTTTGGTAGATTGAAAAATCTGAGGGCGTCCGAGATTTCAAGTAAATATTCCATCGCTTATTTCTAAGATTGCGGAGAGAGCGCAACTCTTTAGTGTACCAGGGGGGAGATGATAAACCACTTTTTTGAGGCAGGTAAGGGACACATTTAATAAGACAATCAAAGATAGCAGTATAAAAAAAAGAAAGAGCAATGTCAATGGGAGTATGAGGATTTATAAATAGGTTGTAATCAATATTGTTTAAAAGGATATTAAGTTCATTAAAATCAGCCTTACGAAAATTAAAATAATAAGATATTTCAGAATTAATTATAGGAATTCCTTGATCATATGTGAAAAGAAGAGAAAGAGGAGGGTGATAAAGGTCGAGGGTGGAGAGAAGATGGGAGCTTTCAGTCACAACTGAATTGCATGGGTCAGATGAATAGATGAGGTCAAGATGACGGCCAAGGTTGTTAGCTATTCCACTCAATTGAAAAAGCCCTAATTCAAAAAGACGATCGACAAAAAGACATTCTTTTTCAGAAGTGGGATTACAAGGAACGAAACACGATTCATCATCTGATGATATCCAAAGTAGATCAGGTAAGTTGAAATCACCGACGATAATGAAATCGTCGCTTGAATCCGCACCCTCAATCAAGGAGTCAAAGGAGTCAGTAATTAATTGATACGCAAGAACGGGTTGTGAAGGACGTATATAACAACAGAGAACATAGAAACACCGGTTAGAGACGGACATTTTTACACATACATATTCGTAGAGTGGAGAACTAGAAATTTCAACTAAAGTAGTATTTATATGGCTGTGTACGGCTAAGAGAACACCACGCCCGGAGGGAGCATTATCATTACTTTGACCATCTGCACGAAAAACAACAAAATCGGAAGAGAATAACTCTGAATCAAGAAAACTGGGACAAAGATTTGTTTCAGTTAGGGCATAGATATCAAAAGGTAGGTTTTGGGAGTTAAGAAACACAGTATTAGTTTTGGTACGTAAACCTCTAACGTTTTGGTAGTAAAGTGATAAGGTTGCAGGGTTTAAGGTATTAGAAACTGGCTGTGAGACTGAATTTATGTTAAAAAGGAGGTTTTTGCATAGGTTTTGAGGATGAAAAACGTTTTGAACTAACATGTGAAGCATAGGTTGCAAGGTCATTTGAAACTGTAGAAGAAGTAATATTAAAACTTTCATGAAAGCGGGTAAAAATTTTATAAAGGGCAGAGGGATCCGTTGGTAGGCCTTCTTTTAATATGGATACAATGACGTTGGTTTTAGTTTTCCCATCGATGCAAACCGAGTCAGGCTTGTCATGTAAATACGCAAGGTACAGGCGGACACTGTCATAGAGTTTGTTATCACGTTCCTTTTCACAAAAAAGGTTTTAACGCTTTTTTCGTAACTCTTCTAGCTCTACTAATGCACCACGACTAAGAAGTTTCATTCGCTTTGAAAGCGTTTTTCTATATAAGCCATATAAAAGGAGGAGCCCCAGAAGTTTATCAAGAAAAAAGTTTTAGAAATTTCTCATTTTCTAAAAAATCTATTTTTAGAATGTCAGAAACTGCCTTGGTCTTTCAAAAACCATCGAGGTGTGTTTGAAAATGCCCACCGTAGCCATTTTAGAAAGTAGGCATTCCAAATATAAACAGACTGGGCTAGGCCAGACCTACATTTAAAAATAGTTTTTAGTGTTGCCACTTTGCTCGAATTATACTTTTTTTTGCAATGAAAAAAAAAGTTTTTATATAAAATTATAATTTATTATATTTACTTAGAAAACAAGAATATTATATTTGCAATAGTAAATGCAGTTTTTGAGCAACAAGCAAAAAGAAAACAGAATTTTCCACAAAGCACAGAGCCTTAGCCTTTCTTCAATAATATCTAGCGGTCATGCCTTTGGACCTAAGAAATATATTTGGGTTTTTTTTTACCGATTGAATAAATGTTTGATTCAATAAAGCATTACATCTAAAGATGTTAAAAAATGATTAAGAAGTTGTAGAGATGTGCAAAGTTTGTAAAAACTGAAAATTTTGATTTAAGCCATTTTTGAGAGCTACAAATTTGATTGTATTTATAAAAATCTTTCCCATACTAAAGAAGTGGGATCACTTCTTTTTTGCATTGTTGTATTTTTATTATAACCATTTTTTTAGAAAATTTCTTTCCTATATCTTTAAAACCTTCTAAAACCATGTGATTTCCAGTGTATGACTAACAACTGATGGGAGTACTGAATTTTAATATCAAAAATAATTATTTAAAACGTACGAATTTGAAAACAAAATTTTTGAAAACTAATTTTTCAAAAATTATTCAGTAGAAGATGATTTCAAAACCAAATAAAAGAATAGATAACTTGGCTAGATAAGTACATTCGCTGATTTTTACGGCTTTTTTACGAGTAAAATTGACCCTACTCCTTAAACAGGGGGACATAGACCCCCTACCCCATAGACCCAAATCTACATATATGTAAAGTATCTATATGGTTCCCATATCTTATCGAATTTTTTTGAAACATTTCAATAAACGGTCTGGCAAGGCTCTTCAAATCCAGAAATCTCACCATAACGTCAAAACTGCTGCTGCACAGGACTATGGTCCTGCCAGTACTCACGTATGGATCCGAGACTTGGGTGCTTAGCAAAAGACACTCCGACCTCTTAGTCGTCTTAAGGAGAATTGTTGGCCCTATGAGGAAGGAAGATTCCGGAGACGGTACAATCATGTATTGTACGCAATCTACCTTTAAGCAGACATAGTGCCAAAAATTAAGCTCGGTTTACTCCGGTGGGCAGGGCACCTAGCCCGCATGAGTGAAGAGGAACCGGCTCGGAAAGTCCTTTGTGGTACATTCTATGGTAGACGGCAGCGTGGTCGACCATGGAGAGATGGCGTAGACCAGGACGCCTGAAGCCTTGGGGTGCGCAACTGGATGGCGTCGGCTCGAGGCCGGGATAGGTGGAGAGACTTGTTGAAGAAGTCCAGGACCGACCCCGGTTGTCGAGCCGATGGTGATGAAGGCGCTGGCCGCCATGAATCGATTTTACCATACAGTAATCAGGACGTCATTTGCCAAAGTATGTTAAGAACGGTTTTAAGATGTTCCGGAATGGCCTTTGCAGTCATCAAACGGTCTTGCTATTTCGTAATCGAGGCATCAATATCTTGGGATTGTCTCAAACCAATTCCGGTTCCCATTCCTAGTACCAATGTTTGCTTAGAACGGGTTTTCAAACGGACTAATATAGCGCTGGTTACCATTATCATTTATAGTACCCACAAATTTGCTGTTATCTTATTATTCAAATTTCGTTGAAAGACGTACACTACCTCGGAAGTCTGGTATAGTATACGAATATAGGAATCAGTACACATTTAAATTTTTTTTTATTCTCACTACCTACTGCACTATAAGTAGAAATGTCACCTCTTGACATCCTGTTTGCATAAATTTTCATAATCATATTCTATTCGAATAAGTTAATCCTACGTGCTTTGCTCGGCAATATAAGACGATGAAGACGGGCCACGGGATCAGATTTCACTCAACATATAAATCCAAAATATCAAGTATTAAATGGAAAACGGATTTCGCAAGGATCTGGTTCCGTTAATGTCCTTAAGTGACACTAAACGATGAGGGTGACACAAAAAAAAAAAAAAAATTGCAAAAGGAAACACGACTGATGGGAAACGATTTTTTTCTTTCTTAAAAACCAAATGAAAAAAGAGACCATCACCGCACTAAAAGAAAAAAAAAAAAAAAAGGACACACATAAGCTAGAGACCTGGGATTATGGTGAATGAATACATGCAAGAAGTACCTATATTCGGAAAAATAAATCCTTTCAAAAACAAGGAAGCGAAAAATGGAAATAAATCTTTAAGCAAAGAAACTTGAAAATTCACCCTGAGTAAAGGGATAAAGATGTCGGCGACATTGTGCTTTGCGGAGAAATGGAAGCGGTAAGCGGCTAAAGAAAAACTTAGGGCAGCATACAAAAAAAAAAAAAAAAAAAAACTATTGAAATATCCCATTACATTTTCTGTTGAAAGGATAACGAACGGATATGGTGACGACACAAGCTCCTTTCAAATGACGCGAATGCTATTGCTCTCTCCGCGCCAAACTTCCAAAACTAAATTTCCACCCATAAGAAAAAGAGAAAGTCTCTGGTGAAAGCAAAATAAAAAAAAAATACAACACCCACCACCCAAAAAAAATCTGAGATAAAAAAAAAAAACTAAAATTCTGTTAATGCAGAGGCATGAGCAAGGATATGTGCTCGTTTTTGATCCTTTTGGCTTTAGCACTTCACTGGCTTGTAACACATTCAAGTGCGCTATTCTTTTCATGTAGATATCTCTTACGTCTTCTCGTCGTCGACGTCCAATTTTTCGCGCGCAGTCATCATAGCGAATTGCGCCCAGGGACTTGGGAGCTGTAAACCAGGAAGAGCTGATGAAAAGATTTGTTTTGCAGTATATCCTTTAGTCGTATGACTAATGACTGGTTTGAGAGTCCTTGAGACGGAAGTTGGAAAAAATATATATACAATTTTTATTCTTCTTCTATTTGCAAGCAATGGCATTTGGCATAGAGGTGTGAGAATTTGTATAAGGCAAAAAGTATATTCCTTTTCATATTTTTTTTTTTTTTTTCAAAACGAAACGAGTATAAAAATGAACAAAAGCCCTAAAGGAGTGCAAGTGAGAATTAGGACAAAAATTCTGGAAAGAAAATCCGTTTTGCAATCTTTCCTATACAAAAGAAGATGTTTTCACCTATATAATATTTTTATTCCAATAATATATGAGAGCTTTTTGAATGAAAGTTTCGAGCCGAAAAATGGGGTTAATGACAGACTGATTCTATCTTGTGACTTGCATATCAAAACTACATATTAAGTAGTAGCAGATACATTCACAGTTATTTTACATCTTGAGGGTTTCATTAATTTTTCTTAGCATCTTTGGGTTTCAGTTAGTGTCACAAAAAAGAAAGCTAAGTTAATATCATTTTGAGTTCTTATGTTCAATAGAATTTCAAAGGGCTATGAAGGGAATTACTTCCCGGGAAATAACTTCACACAAAAGATAACTTCAACACTAGGAAATAACTCCACTTTTTTTCAAGTGAAGTTAGTTCAAACTAGAAATGGGAAATAACTTAACTTCTTTGTGAGGAACTATTTAATTTTCTGAGTGAAATTATTTCTCATTTCTAGTGGGAAATAACTTCACTTTTCATGGTGATTTTGGGAAGTGTTTTTGTTTCACATTGCAATGAAATTGATTAGAACTTTAGAGGCCGAAATGACTTTTCAATTTTCTTTATATGTAAAAATACTTTTGGAAGCTTAGATTTATCTTTATTAAAATAACGTGCTTCTAGAGGATGTGGTTCATTTATATAATAAATTGGCTTTCAACCACGCCCCTTCTTCACGGTTTGTATTCAAGTCCAATTAAAATACATACAAAAAAAGTGAATTTCTAAAGAAGTCATACAACTATTTTAACATCCCATAATTACCTACTTTTTAGTATATAGGGTATAAGTAAAATAATTTATAAAAATGGTATACCTACTTCCATAAAAAAAATTCTTATGCATTTGTTTTTATTTCTATACCATATAACAAGATAGCAAAAAACAACATAAATTTTTATTTTGCAAAGAATCTTTTCACGGCCTCTACACTACATTGAATATAAATTCTAAGAATTTCGTATAGGGTATATGCTAAAGTGTTTTACCACCAGAAGGGTTACCGACATGCATTTTAAATATTTTCAAAATCAAAATGGCTGAAAACAATTTGTAATGTTTTTAACTCACAACCATGATTGTTAATTTAAAATACTCATTCCTATTTTAAAGACTGAGATAATTCTTCATCGTCATCATCATCGGCTCGACAACCGGGGTCCGGTCCTGGCCTCCTTCAACAAGTCTCTACACCTATCCCGGTCTTGAGCCGACGCCATCCAGTTGCGCACCCCAAGGCTTCGGGCGTCCTGGTCTACGCCATCTCTCCAGCGCAAGCATGGTCTACCACGCTGCCGTCTACCATAGAATGTACCACAAAGGACTTTCCGAGCCGGTTCCTCTTCACTCATGCGAGCTAGGTGCCCTGCCCACCGGAGTCTACCGAGCTTAATTTTTGTCACTATGTCTGCTTCAAGGTAGATTGCACAGTCTCCGGAATTTTCCTTCCTCACATATGGGGCCAACAATTCTCCTTAAGACTTTTCTCTCGAACGCGGCTCTCTCGAGAGGTTGGAGTATCTTTTGCGAAGCACCCAAGTCTCGGATCCATACGTGAGTAGAGTACTGGGAGGACCATGGTCCTGTACAGCAGCAGTTTTGAAGTTATGGTGAGATTTCTGGATTTGAAGAGCTTTGACAGACTATAGTAGGCTCTGTTGGATTTGAGTAGCCTCACGCGAATTTCTTCTTCTATATTGTTATCTGCTGCTACTATTGACCCAAGGTATTTAAGGGATTGCACCACTTCAAATTCGTGCTCCGCTACCTTGATCGTATGACCAACTGTTCTTCTCGCATTCGACGCCACCATGTAGTTTGTTTTACCTTCACTAATGTGCAGCCCCAGATTTTGTGCCGCCGCCTGCTCGATCTGGATGAAGGAATCGTGTACAGCTTGTTCGGTCCTTCCGATGATGTCAATGTCGTCTGCGTAAGCTAGTATCTGGCTGGACCTGTTGACGATGGTCCCTCTTGTTGCCGTGCCAGAATCACGGATTGCTTTCTCCAACGCCAGGTTGAAGAGGAGGCAGGCCAAACCATCCCCTTATCGGAGTCCATTAAAGATGTTGATTGGTCTGGATAGCAATCCGGCTATTTTTACTTGGCTTGTTACGTTGGTCATGGTCAACCTACAAAGTCGTGTCAATTTATTTGGGATGCCGAATTCTCTCATGGCTTTGTAAAGTTCTTACCTGGCTATGCTATCATAGACGGCCTTAAAGTCTATAAACAGATGGTATGTTGGGATGTTAAATTTCTTATCTCTTACATATCAGCGGTTTTTGACTACAATCAAATCAATTTAAAAAAATCTAACCTTAATATTTGTATTTCAAATAACAGCTATTTTTCCCCATCAACAATCACAAAAAAAGCTAATCCCACCTTGTTAAGAAAACATCTAAATGGCAACCCAGCATTTGGTCAATTGGTTATGGTTAGGGCCACCTACTGTCCTCTCTTACACAAATCAGGAAATCCGAGATTCTTGCCAAAGTTGAAATGGCTTTAGATCACGATAGTGGTGTACCTGTTCACTGTTTATCCGTGTGCCTTTTCAAAGCGAATACCAAATAATTTCTACCTTTTCCTGGTCATTAAATCGTTTTATATTCGCTCAAAATGAATTGGATAATATCCTTAACCACAGTTAGTTATGCATATAATATAAACCTACCCACCTCTATACCTGCTGAATTTATAACAGGATAATTATGAGGAAGTATCCATCACTCTCTGCATGGCATCGTTTTGTGCATATCATTTCATTTTGATGCTTCTCCTTGGGGTACTTCATGCAAATTTTTTGTGTGTGTGTGTTCTGTTGTTGGTACTACTGGCTGCTTGGCTGCTTGGTCTGGCTTGGCCTGGCCTGTGCTGGCCTTCCATTAAAAGGAGGGCTCTTTTTTCATGATGAAGTTAACGAGCAATTCCGAGAAGATAGCTTCTTCAATATAGAGAGGAGAAAGCCTAGCCAAAGTCATGCCTCTGGACCGTGTCGTCCTCAGTTTTGGTCGACCCGGAGTTATGGGCATTTTGAGGTTTTTTGGTTTCATTACACATTCTTTGAATTTTGACCTCATTTCCATCTGTTGACTAAATATTGAAGCATAAAGAACGATTGCTATGATGGATGGATGGATGATGCTGCTTTTGCTTTTGTCCAAGGACATTGCGGATATTATGGCAGATAATTCTGATTTTGTTGGAGATTGTTTTTTTTTTATGATTGCCTTTGTTTGCTTTTTGTTAAGGCAGATCATTCGTTCATTCTTTTTATATTATGGCCTTTGGATTGAATGCACCCACTTGAAATTAAGAATTATGTTTTATACCTAATTTTTTTTTCTTATTTTGTATTGCTTTTGATTATTATTAAAAAAAAAGTGTTTTACCAAAAGCTGAATTGAAATTTCTACGGTTTGAATGGTGGAATGGAAATAGATTGAAATAGGGAATAATTGAAAGGCTCGTTTTTTTAATTGAATTTTCTTTTGAGTCCAAAACTTAAAAGAGTTGAAATACGGTATTTTATCAACGTAATTATTTTGGTAGTTTTTAATTTAATTTTTGATTTTTTTTTTTGCTAAATAAAAAACTTCTTCTTCTTTTTCTTCTTCTTCTTTTTCTTCTTCTTCTTCTTCTTCTTCTTCTTCTTCTTCTTCTTCTTCTTCTTCTTCTTCTTCTTCTTTCTTCTTCTTCTTCTTCTTCTTCTTCTTCTTCTTCTTCTTCTTCTTCTTCTTCTTCTTCTTCTTCTTCTTCTTCTTCTTCTTCTTCTTCTTCTTCTTCTTCTTCTTCTTCTTCTTCTTCTTCTTCTTCTTCTTCTTCTTCTTCTTCTTCTTCTTCTTCTTCTTCTTCTTCTTCTTCTTCTTCTTCTTCTTCTTCTTCTTCTTCTTCTTCTTCTTCTTCTTCTTCTTCTTCTTCTTCTTCTTCTTCTTCTTCTTCTTCTTCTTCTTCTTCTTCTTCTTCTTCTTCTTCTTCTTCTTCTTCTTCTTCTTCTTCTTCTTCTTCTTCTTCTTCTTCTTCTTCTTCTTCTTCTTCTTCTTCTTCTTCTTCTTCTTCTTCTTCTTCTTCTTCTTCTTCTTCTTCTTCTGATTCATATTCTTCCCATTCGTATTCTTCTTGTTTTCTTCTTCTTCTTCTCCTTCTTCTTTTCTTCTCTAAAGTAACAAAGAAAAACGCATAAATTCGGTGGTAAATATAATTACTCCACTTTTGCCTTTTTGAACAATGATGTTTTAATTTTTATTGAACCGTTGCAAAATCAATTTGTATAAATAATAGAATCGTGTATTTTGAGTACAATGCATTTAGCTATGTTTAGAAAATTAAGTATCTATTTTTCAGCGATTTCTTTAATTACAAAAAAAAATATACAAATTTCACAACTTATGTCCGTCGCTCGTCGTCGGTTAAGATGAAGTTTTCCAACAGAAACTA